>BSBN01001310.1:0-1281423 GCA_027924645.1 Cunninghamia lanceolata
ACCTCTATCTTCCTATCTCTCCCTTATCACCCTTAACTCTTTATCATCCCTCTACCTCTCAATCTCTCTCCCTATCTCTCTAGACATCTCACTCACACTCTATCTCACTATCTCTCCCTCTGTCTCCTCTATCTCTTCCAATCTATCTCCTCTCTAGTCTCTCTACCTATCTATCTCTCCCTATCTCTTGCCTCTCTCTCCCCTATCATTCCTCTATCTCCCTATCTCTCCCCTCTATCTCCTCTTTCTCTCCCTATCTGTCTCTTCTCTATCTCTTGCCTCTCCCCCCTATCATCCAACCTATATCTTCCTATCTCTCCTGACCCTTATCGATGAAGGAAATGAACAAGAAAACTAGGACTCTCTCTCTCTCTCTAGTCTCTTCCTCTTTGCCTCTATCTGTCTCCCTTATCAAAAAAACAAATGGAAACAAGAAAACTAGGACATGAAAAGAGGGATGAGGATATGAATTGGTAGGATGAAATGGAAACAAGATAAAACTAAAGTTCATTGGATGGGAATAATCATGAGAGGAGAGGAGGAAAATAGTAAAATAGGGAAAAATTGGTGGGATCTAAAGGGAAATTGGAAAGGAAAAGGAAAACTAGCTAGGAAAACTAGGAAAAGGATTTAACTAGGAGGTAGATAGGTCAGAGAGAGAGAGTTTTTTTTCATAATGCATTAGTTAATCACACACTTCACATTTGACATCATGCTAAAAAGATCAAATAAGTTTTGTATTTCTTCTCAACTATTTCATTTATCTATCTTAATTACTTAATATCTCAATATTTTATTCTACTCTCAACTCCTTGTACTTTAAAGTTTAATTAAATCTAGGATTGGACTTAAATCTTCTATTATAGGGTATGATTTATTTCCCTACATTTTTTGGAACTCGCAATTTCCATGCCTATGTTTAGGATAAAAAAAGATTGATTTTTTTATTTTGAGATTTTTGTGGTTTGCATTTGTTGGAAACAACTCTATGCCTTTAATTTTGCATTCCTAAGAAACATCTAGGATCCTTATTCTTGTATATATTTCCAAAATCCAATTTTGTTTTTCTATTTTAGGAGTAGGGTTTAAAGATTTATAGAAATAATGATCCATTGTTATGTTCTTGTGTTGACCGTTTGTTACCTTGGCTATCTGGGCATTGGCCCCAAATGATAAGAAACCAAAGGTAGGCTTGGAGGAATTAATTGGTAATGTGATCATCAAGATGGTGTTAGACACCCCTATTCCTTAGGTAGCCAACTTGAATGTAAAGACAGCAAATTTTGCAGAGGCAACAACACTTAAACTGTAAAAAGATTACAATGAATTATTGGGGAAATACTTAGAGGCAATGGCTAGGCTTAGTGTCTATGAGAGTCAACCTCAATTGGAAGCTGGTCCATCCCAAACTCCCCCAATCATACAGACTACAAAATCATTGCCAGTGGACACACAACCCCTGCTTCAAGAGATAAAGGAATTGAAAGAAGAGAATAAGTAGTTGAATGAAGGAATGGAAGGTAAAATAAAGGATGTGGCCACAAATTTAGTTATGTATAGAGTTAACAAGATATCATCCAGGTTGGAGGAGACCCATAAGTCTTACTCCCTGTTAAGGATAGCACGTCAAAAACATGAGTCAGACAAACAGAGGCTATCAGCTATGAAGACCAAGTGGCTACCAAGGACTGGGAAAATCAATGAATTTCTCAGGTGTTCTAGATATGATTCAGAGGCTCCTCCTAAGATGTAGTTGGTAGCAGGAATGCTAGAAAAATTTGAGGAGGTGGATGCTTATCAACTAAAATTGGATACAATATTAAAGGATAAAATGCAGGCAGTTGAAAAGCTGGACACAAAATGGTTGCCTCATATTTTAGAAGCTAATGGGACTACAAAAGACTTGAATAAGTGGAGGAAGGAAATCATTGATAATGGTAATCAGTTAATTCCAACTTGTTATGATAAAGGAGACCCAGCTCAACATGTGTTAAGTTAGACACTTGAAAGACTGTACATGGTAGACATTACATTTGACTTATTTGGTAAAAGTGTCAAAGATATCCCAGATGCACAGTATGTCAGCCACAATGGTAAGATAAAAGAAATCATCTCATTTCCTTGGCTGGTTGAAAGAACATACGGTGGGTGGGATGATAGATACGGATCTAACTAATGACAACTTGGCTATCATCTTCCAACCACAACAATGCAGATCCCCAAGCAGCTCCTCGTGTTTCTCAAGGCCAACCACTCCTTCCTTTTTATTTCCTTCGGTGCAATTAATGTTTCTCCAACGTCTTTAGGAGCTTCTTTGCATTATTGAATTTGAAAGATAATGTATTAATTCTTGAGGGTACACATTCCTAAACATTATATAATGGAACTGTATCACTCATTTCTTGTTGTTGAAGACTTGGAAAATTTTGAAGAATTAAGGAAAATGCAAAGCTTTCTGGGCTGTTCTATTCTCTTTGCTGTGAGTTTATGAGTTGTATGTTCATTTCTCTATCTTAATTACTTAATATCTCAATATTTTATTCTACTCTCAACTCCTTGTCCTTTAAAGTTTAATTAAATCTAGGATTGGACTTAAATCTTCTATTATAGGGTATGATTTATTTCCCCACATTTTTTTGAACTCACAATTTCCATGCCTATGTTTAGGATAAAAAAAGATTAAGTTTTTATTTTGAGATTTTTGTGGTTTGCATTTGTTGGAAACAATCCAATGCCTTTAATTTTGCATTCCTAAGAAACATCTAGGATCCTTATGTTCCCTTCAACAAAGTACTAGGTCAAACCCTCACCTTGCAAACATGACTACCTCTTTCTCCTACTTCCTATGGTGATCACATGTTGCATTCTAATGATGAAGAAGAATATTATGATCATGATGTCTTTATTAAAAGTGTTGAAAATGAATAGAAACATGAGATCGTTGATAAATTGAAATATTTGTGCAATCAATTAGCTAATATAGATGATAATATGTCCACTTCATTTTTCATTGATGGTCTTACTCAAGTACTTATCACAATTAGATAACATGGCATAGATACAATTAATGATATATATGAAAAATAATTAAAGATAAACAAATTCCTTATGTGGCAGGCACCGGTCATTCTCTTTTGAAAATCCTTCCCTTGTATATATTTTCAAAATCCAATTTTGTTTTTCTGTTTCAGGAGTAGGGTTTAAATATTTATAGAAAACATTAATCCAAATCATATGTTAGATTGGGTTAAGTCAAGTGGATGATTTAATTGACAAAATTACATAAGCTCCTTAATATGTTTTGAAGGCACCAGCAAACTTGAAAGTAAATTGTCATTGGTGAAACAAGGTAACACCCACCTAGGCTTGAACAGAGCCTAAAGTGCAAAGAATTTTGATTAATCTAAGAAATTCTATTAGTTGGCCAAATTCACATATAAAACCTAATCATAAGATTTGGAATATCTTTAGGGTAACATACATCAACAATAGAAGTAGCTGCTCTCAATGTTTCATATTGTTATGTTTACTCATGTTGCTGTGAAGAAGTTAGAACAAAGGCTATAAAATTATGAGAAAACTCAGAAAGTAATGAATGATGAAGTAAATAAATTGTATTTTGAAAATGTGAAATTAAAAAAATAATTGCAAGCTAGAAATGGATAAGAAATAACTCAAATGAAAATGGATTATGCTTGATTTCTCCTATGATATCCTTTGATTACTAGGGGTAATGCATCAACTTTACTTTGCATCTCATCAATTCTTTTAAGGATGACATCTATGTTGGAAGGATGAACATTAGGAGTTATGATTAAAATGGGAGTGGAAGTGGCAACATGAGATAATACATGGAGTGTATTTGTGTAGTAACATTATTGCTCAAATTCATAAAGGTTTGATATAAGTATTTGTGTGGTAAGATTCATGTCTTGCCTATCCATATTTGCAACATGTGCATCATGATGAAAAACATCTTCCCCATTAAAATATGTAGTAGTCATCAAATCCTTAATCATAACTTCCTTGCAAAATGAGGATTAGGTTGAGACTTTAACATTCAAGCAAAATATAAAGCAATGAAAAGGAAATTGTATCCAAGTAATCCTATTTTTTTCTACCAACAATTCATACCAAAGATTGAACAATTTAAGGATATTGCAATAGGTAATTTGTATTGACACAAATAATATTACTGAATCATTTCAAAGTTTAGGCCATAAGAATCATCCTTTTTTAAACATGGATTATAAATAATTCTAAAAATTTAGAAGTCTTGGTCATTAACATTATTGTCTGCTACAATTTCATCTAGTGTATCATTGTCAATGTTCATATGTTCTTTCAAGTATTTAATATTATCATCATCCTCATCTTGACCTGCATCATCTTCATCATCATTGAAATCTGACTATAGACCATCTATATTGTTACCAGATGTATTTGGATCATCATTTTGTATACCATCCATATTGTTGTCTTCCATAACATCATCTAACTCTGGATTGTTGTCTTCTTGTGCTTGGACATAACTATCTTCAACATCATCATGGATGTTGATTTCTTTGATATTCTCTAATCCCTCTCTCTCATTTTGTTGGCCATCATTGTTTTGCTCAGTATCCACTAATGCATCGTCAAATACATGTCTTAATCTTGGATCATAATGTATGACAAATATCCATTTCAGGTCCAAAATATCTTCATAGAAAAATATCTGCACATGAACGACATACATATATTAGACGTATGGAATAACAATTTTATTGATTAATAAACACATGTATATATTCGCAATAAACTATGAATTAATAGATTAATGATCACTACTGCTTCTTGTTTGAGTTAAAGAAATACCTGCTCACAATGAATTGGTAGAACATAAGGCTCCTTATCCTCTGGAAGGAAACATGAGGATTCTGTAGAAAACAATCCACTATGGGTATCATGTCTTCGTGTCCTCTCAAATGCTTCATACCATCTACACTTAAAAATACAACATTTAAAAAAGCAGTAATCCAACTCAATAATTTCTTGTATTTTCCCAACTTATTGTAGATTCCCTTCAATTATATTCTTATCTTTTGAGCTTGATCAACTGGATATTTCCTACACGATAATGTCAACCATATGCCCACATTGCTGGATATTTCCTCGCCTGTGAAAGACCGTTTATTTTAGTGAAAACAAATATAATGATGAATATTAAAATAGTTAATAGTATCAAAACTATAAGGAAACAACATTTTGTAAAATTCCAACTATACCTTTCTTTCACATCCTCTAGACATGTTGATTTCATCTTCTGTTATGTTTGAATCTATACCTACATCTTCTATTTGATTTTGAATGTGTTCAGTAGCCCATTCTAGTGTGCAATCTTTGCGCCATCCCCCCAAGCAGATCAGTGGGAAGTGGAGTATTCCTTGGGTTCGATCTCTTAAATTGTCTCCTTGCTTCTAACACTTCTTCTCTCTTTTTATCATACAAATCAATCCATTTATTCATAAAGTCCATGTGGTACAGAATGAACTTGTTGAGTATAGCACTTTCATCTACACCTATTACATGTCAACATGTTTATTTCAAAATCCAAATGTCATGTTGTTAATTTGACAAATAAATTACAGAGTAAATTAATGATTGCAAGAAAAAAAACCACACTGATCACGAATTTACTTATTAATTTCTACTTGAACACCATTAGATTGTGGTTTTTCTCCATCAATAATATCTGATGCTTGTTCTTCATCTTAGAACTGTTGCCCATCTTCAAAATCCTTACCAAGGAATTCACATAGGAAGAAAAATGTTTCATTCAATACATACCCTTCAACCATGCAACCCTCTGGATGTGCCTTTTGTCAGACATATCTTTTAGAGTTTTCATATACCTCTCAAAGAAAAACATCCACCTCATTGATACGACACCTGCCAATTCAATGTCATCAACTAGGTGTATAATTAAATGGACTTGTAGGGAGCTCCTTCTCAAATACACATACAATTTATGTAATTTCCTTCTTCCATTTTGGCACTTCACATTCATGGATCTCCTTGGAGGTCACCCACCTAATATAAGAATAGTAAATTAGTATGAACCTTTAGTCAAAAATTAAAATGCAATATAATAGCTCTGTCTCTCACACATGAACATTTCATATAACCACATACTTTGTAAATGCTGACAATCAACTTATGGCATTCCTTAAGTCAACTGTAAGACAAGAATCCCCCCTAATTGCCAATGGCATGATATGCTATCAAACACATTTATGAAAAGGTCATTAGTAATTTTTTCTCACACAACAAAATATCAAAATATATTTAGTACTTAATCAATGTTACCAATAAATGTTAAATGATGATATATAATACCTTCATAAAATTATGAAAATCATGTGTTTTAAATCCTGTGATATGTCCATCAACTATAAAAGCTTTAACCAATGATGACCCATAGCCAGTAGGTGTCCTTATTGAACGGATGACATTTTTTAGCTAGTCTAGCTTTTTTTTTTCAAAATCCATGGAGCTTCTGCATATGTTTCATTTTCCTTGTTTGGCCACAAATGTTTTCTATCAATTTTGGTACGCAAAAAAGCAATATCTCTCCTCGAAGACAAGGTGTCCTTCTCTTTGCCTGATATATGTCAAAATATAGAATCTGGGAAATTTTTGAAGACGTGTATAGGATCTAATAGGTGAGATATTAATAGATCCTTCCAGTAAGGAGCTCATAAAATATGGATTTCCTTTTCATTCCTTCTGGCATATTAACTACAACTTGTTCAAGTTCTTCAATTGAATCACCTCGATCAAAAAAATCCTCCCAACCTTTCAATTCAGCATCTTCATACTTCTTAAGCCAATCACCTGGACCCATAATCATGGGAGGGCCTCTATTTTCAACTTTTCCATCAAATTGATTCTTTAGGTGATTTCTAAACTTATGATCTAGTGGTAGAAAAACCCTGTTGTTTACGTAAATAAATTTATGTAGATCTTTAGAATACTGCCCTTGAAATTGTTCTACACATCTTGGACATGCAAATATCCCCTTTGTTTGAAGCCCTGCAATTCAATAAGTAATGTTAATAACATCAAAAAAAAGTATAAAACTAAGTATGAAAGTTGGGATGAAAATAAATTATGAGGTAAATACGTAAATATTTTATCTTACCAGAACAAACACCAAGTCCTGGGAAATCGTGAATGGTCCAACATAGCACACTATACAACATGAAGGACCTATTTGATGGGGGACATGATATGTCATACATTCTTATGCCTTTCCATAGCAGTTGCCTCTCATCCATAAAAGGCGCAAGTTAAACATCCATGTATTTAACTTGATGTTTTCCTGGAATAATGAGAGTCGGCACAAGGTGCTCCTTTCTAACACTCATCCATGGGGAAATATTGTGTACTATCAATCTGACTAGCCAAACACTATAATTTGAGCTCAGAAAAGAGAATGGGCACACTCCATCAATTGCAAGACCAAACTTGATACTATGGGGTTCATCTTTGAATTTTTTTAGCCATTTTTCCTCTATGTGTTTCATTGCTTTGGAGTCAACCAGAATTCACATGAATCTATCTTTACTCCTATTCTTTGCATGCCAGTCCATCAATTGTGCAAGTGACTTGCAACAAAACATTTGTTGAAGTTTAGGTATAATTGGCATGTGACGTAAAACCTTCTTTAGAACTGTAGGACCTTGTACATCTGTACGATATCTCTTCTCTTTGCATACAGGGCATTCTACCTTGTTTTGATATTCATCTCTGTATAAAATGCAATCATTTTTACATGAATGAATTTGCTTATATTCAATCCCCAACTCAACCAACAACAGACGCACCTCTCTACAAGTTGATGGCAACACATTCTCTTCAGGGAATATTTTAGTTTTTAGTGCCATGTAAGATTGCCAAAGATTAAATCAATTGAATGTTTGACTTATGATGAACATGTTTGATATGTCAATCTATACTAGGACTGTTTATATACAATATATTGTTTTAAAATCCCCTTAAAGAAATATAAACGAATTTGATGAATGTTTATGAATTATGTACACCAATTGACAATTGCAAAGTAAGAAATAGATTTCAACTCACTTTAGTAGGGTAGTGAATCCTTTGTTTGACCAACCAAATAGTGACTTGATTTCTAATAATATTAATGTGCATGCCAGTTTTGAGGTTCTACTTGTACCCGATTTGAACATGGGTGTCTTTGCTTCTTGCTTGATGGAGTCTTTCATATTGTTATCGTCAGCATTATGTTGGTGCTAATTACCCCTGCTATCATCGTTATTGTCAACCATATGATCATTATTGTCATCATTGTTTTCATCCCCAAAGAAATCTGTAAGCATTTCATTCAATCCTTCTTCATGCACTGTATTTTCACTATCATGATCATCATCATTAAGGCTAGGTGGCATGTCATCAGTGTATGCGGATCTCATCAGCTCTTCAAATTTCTCAGCTGGTAGTATTCTCTTCAATAATGCTCTTTTCGCCCTGGTATTGTTTAAAGGATGGTTTGGATCATCCCGTCCAAATCTTAATAACCCAGTTGGATCTTGGGTATTAGTATGTGTTTCATCAACATCTTTTACCTATCAACAAACGCAAGCATTATTTAATGTTTGGTAACAATTGGATAAATCATAAATGTATCAATTTCAAAGAAATATAATCAAATATGGCTTAAAAAAATAAAAATATAAATTGTATGAACATATATAAATCAATTGAATAATGGAACATTATTTTATAGACTACTTTTTTATACAATAATTTAAATAAAACACAATTTTGACAACATAGTTTATAAAACATCATTCCACACTCATTTATTATTCTTTGGTTTTCTACCTTAAGAACATCCTTAGGGAGACTTTGTTCTTCCCTCTTCTTTCTCACAGGAGTGCGTTTTAAGAAGGGGTAATCAATCAATAACTCATCCCCAATTCTAAGGTCCATAGTAGCCTCAACCATTATCAATCTATCAACCTCTCTTTCCATATCTCCATCTTTATCATTTATAACCTCAACAAATTGACAATTTGATCTTACAGTAAGGTCCCTTCTCTTACTACTATTTATAAATCCTGCAATATTTTGTGTGTGTATGCACGTCCATCTATATACATAAGATGACCTCTATTCATTTCTTTTCCACTTTCCAATTGGAGACGATGTGTATACATATTCAAATTTAGACCATATGCTGACATGCTAGGCTTATATTCTGCTAGCCTTCTTCATTCACCACTATAATATGATGGACCATAATATGGTATTAATCTCCTAGTGGTTTGTTCTTAATTATTTCTATGTTTACATCCCACATGTACATTTTGGACAATAAAGAGGCCTAGATTTGCTCCATGAATATTGGAGGGTCGTATCATGTAGTTGTATCCCCAAAATTGAAACACCTTGTACACTCTAGGTAGTTGTTGATCACTAGGCCAAGCGCAATATAGTCGACGATCAAATGTCTCTTTGTAAATTGATCTCAAACTCAGGGGCAAGTCATCATCTCCATCACATTCATTTTCATAGGGTATGTAGTCCACCTTCCCATTGTCTTCAAGCAAATTATGCATCTTTAAATCGGTTCTTGTTCTATTGCTTGATTTCATCAATTCCTCATCTTCTGAGCTGGTATATTGGCACATATTTTTGTTAGATGTATCATCTGATAAATGATCATTGCCTTCTAGGCTAGAAGTTAGTGATCCAGGAAACTTTAAACCAAGAACTTTATTCTGCAAGTATCCATTAAGAACAAAATTAGTTATTTAAATAATATAAAATAATGTTTAAATGAAGTATACATGTTATTTATATCAATTTGGAAAATTCCTTACCACAATTCCTATTGGATTTGAATTGATTGTCGGAGGCATACTACTGACTGGAAGTTCATCATATATGTAATGTCTTTGTACAATCGCTCATTTGAATTGTTTCTTTCCACGACATACAAAACATCCACAAACAACAATTTTCTCAAAGTATTCATCCCATGTACTATAGTCCTGACCAACCTCTTGTTCAGTGCAATCATTTGTTGTGTCTGTAGGATCCATTGTCATATCCTCTTCCACCCACTATCGTCTACATGATTTAATAGTTTTAGGTCCACGTCCACGTACATATCTTTTTCGTTTGCTAGTTGAATGCTCGGGCTCTGCATTTGCTCCAATCTCCATCTAAAATAATCAACAACATGCATTAATTTATGTCAAGATTGGATAATACATTATAAATTTCAATAATACTATGAAAAAATATGGATGTATCACAAAATGCCATCACATCATTTTTTCCTAAGGAAATTGGATTTGAGTACCTGATTTCCCGTTTCATTCATTGTGTCCTCATTTGATTTGACACAATCTATAGCCATGGCCTCATCTGGCCCCTATAATACACAACATAGTAAATAATGAACATTAGTACACCAATTATATCATTTCAATGAATATGCTATCCAACACAAAACCTCACTTTAGTTATATATTTGACATATTGATATCATGTTTTGGCCATCCAAATTTTCAAACTTTTCCCTATAGAATCACATTTAATCACCATTCCTGTGCATTTTCAATAAATAAGTTTGACCTCAGAGGCCTCGTGGATAGAAAAATGACTTTATCTCCTCTATGTTGTAGCATTTGTGAATTCATAAACACCTTCCTCCTTTGGTTGAGGTTGCTTTCTCTTCTTACCTCTATTGTATCTGTAGATTTTGTTGTCATATCTATTTACACCCACTTTCCTCTCTGCGATTTAGTAGTTCTACGCCATCCACATCCTCTCTCCATGGTCTCCTCTGGATCCTATAATACACAACAATGACAATAGTCACATAACAGTTGTGCACCAAGAGAATATTCTTGAATTTATCTTGTTAATACACTCGCTTTTCATTAAGACGCACTATGAAAAACAAAATAGAATATTGCAACATTTTGCTCTTCAGAAAAAGTTTACACACGGAATCTTGACAACTAGAGCTCAAATCTTATGATTACAAGATGACTACAAATTCACATCAAAAAGATATTTATTTCATATTTGACTCTCCTTTTTCTTTTATGGGTCATTTTAAGGCAATCTATATCTCTCCAAGTGGCCATAAAACCCTCAAAACATCATAAAACCCTTAAAACAGACTCAAAGAGTCTTTGGCACCAAATTTTTAAATTCTTGATGGAGGGAAGGATAATTTGGATGTTAATTTTGATATCACGTCGTTAGATCTTTGTTAGGTTAATCCTAGTCATTGGATATTCTTTAATTATAGGGACTTTATGTTATATTTCACCATTACCTTTCACTCCAAAATTAATGGTTTCCTTTGAAAAGAAAACCCTCTATTAGCTATCATAACCCCAACCATTTGTTGAAGTGAACTTAAACATTATGTACAATTGTCATTGCTCATATTAAGCACCTACCTCCCTTCTTAGTGGTCCCACATGTGTGATGTATGCGAATGATTCATAGGGTACCTGTGCTACATGTTTAAAGTTTGAATTTTACTCATATTGTTGGAAAAAGGCCCAAAAAGACCTTTGATTTTTGAGTTTTATACTCTATAACATGCATCTCCTTGATCTTTTCATCTAATCTATGACTGGTTTCTATTCTTGCAAACCATATATGCAATAAGTCATTAGTTTGAGAGAGGGAAGTTTTGAGTTACCATGAAATCCAACATTTATTCTAGTTTTTTTTCCCTCAAATGTGAGAGTTTTGTCACCTAGGGTTTGATATTTTGGAGTTTTAGTAGAGGGTTTGATGTTATAATTTATGTATAGATATATTGAATGACTTAATGATCCTTTCTTTTTCTTGTAGGGTTTGTAACAATTAAGAAGATAAAGGGCATGGTGTAAGAGAGAGGCAAAGATCCTTTGAGTACCAAGATTTGATTGCCTAATGGGAAATCCATCAAATCTTGGTAACATGTTTTCTTAGGTGATGAAATTCTGAGCCCTTGACATTGATGTGACAAGCCTATGATCTATGTCACAAAGGATGAAGGAGGAGTATGCAGTCATGGTAGGAAAGTGAAATTACAATGAAATTTTGATATGATTGAGATGTAGTTGGGGTATTTAGGGATGTTGTCATCATGCCTTAAGGATTGACAAGATCTAAGGAATAACTAGATGTATAAATAGGACTATCACAGGTATGTGAGGAAGTGGAAGGTTGTCAGATAGTGAAGGAGATAGTTCATGGCCTCTTAAACCGGGCCTCAAGATTATAGTGAAGTCACATAATATAAATAAAGATTGTCAGGACTTAGCTAAAATGTTGTCAATCTCCTATCACATATCTTAAGGTTGTCCTTAATCCCAAATCCAACTCTCAAATGTTAGATGGAAGGTCATGGCTCCAACTAAAATAATTGGTGTCAAAATGATAAGTCAAGGGACCATCATTGTGTTGATCTACTATTGTAGTGGTATCATGAGTATTAACATTGTAGAGGTTGTCATACCATGAGGCATAGGTAACAACCATAGGAGGTTTAAAAGCAACACTAGCAACATTAAATTATTGTCATAGTACACCTAGGATAGCTAGGTATGCATCCATAGAGTTATTACTATAAAATTGTCTCATTAATCTTGTGACCAGGTTAAGTCACTATCATAGTAGTCATCAATCAACATGTTGTCTTTGCATTTCAATAAGATCAATTCTTGAAAAATGACAATCCAGAGGTTAAAGAAACAAGTTGATACCTTACTTAAGTTGTCATGTTCTTGAAACCTTGTCACTATAAAGAGGAGATATATAGAGAGTAATGTCACAAGGACATAACCAAGGCATGCACTATCATGAGCCATAGGGACAACTTACTACACCATCCAAAACTCCATTTGAACTAGCTACTATCAATAATTCACATTATTGGGGACTGTCATGAAGAAAGCACCATGCATAGGACTGTCATAATCAAAGTGGAGAGGATTGTCTAGTCATTGTATGACTGTCATAATAGCTAGTGGGTTAGTTACCGTGCTTCAACCTAAAATAGGTTAATGAGAACATAGAAATGAAAATCACAATACCATAAGCACACTCCATAAGCTGCCAATAGAGTCCCAATATCATGTCATCATGATAGTAAGAGAAGAGTTGTTTGGCTTTTCCAAAGCCATATCACTTGCATAAGGATTGTCACCAACCATCTGTGTAAGGTCGTGAAAGAGTGACTCATTATTGAGCTAATCATAAGAGAAGCATGAAGTCAAAATGCTATCATGGAAACAAGATATAGTTACTTATTATAAGGACAATCCAAATTTGGTGAGGTTACTTTTTTATCAACTTCCAAGCAAAATACATCATTTTGCACTGATTGGCGCTAAACTAGGCGCACTTTGCACCACCTTTTGCACCCCAAAAAGATTACATTTAGGCCTAAAAGTCTACGCTAAAGTTAGCGGTACCTGCTCCGACTACTGGATCAAAAAAATTAAAAAAATCCCGCCTCCACATACCCTAAAACAAAACAAAACAAAACAAAACTTTATTGATTTTTGGTGTTTGTTTTTTTGTTTGGAGATCGAGTGTTTGGGTTTTTTGTGTTCACCCTTATTTTGACAATGGTGGGACCTATAAATCAAAAACAAAAAATAAAAACTTCCTGCCTGAATTATATGAGAAATTTGATAATTACAGGCGAAAAACGCAGCATGAATTAGAGGAGAAAAAAGAAAAAAAAACACTGCACAAAGAGAGGAGAAAAAAGGGAAAAACAAACAAGTAGATGAGAAATTTGATTTAGTTTGTGACACCATAGGTAAGGTTACAATTACAATTAAAAAAATATGTTCCAAAAAATATTTTTGTTTTGATTAAATGGAGAGGATTGTGAAGAAAGGGTTGTGAATATTGTTTTGTTTACAGGTGAATCGTTCAAGTCTCATGTGGTTGCAAAGGAGGAGAGTAAAATTGTAGACATTGCATTATTTCTTTTGCATCCAAGAGTAGTGAATGCATTTTTCAAACCCCAATTCCCATGATCGCTTATCATTCCCATCAATACCTTTCTCAAAAGACAACTTTCTCGCTTCATTCCTAAAAAAGTAGTCGAGTGCTTTAAGACAAGTCAATTGTGAGCAAACTAAAATTAGGGCTTTTGAGACGAGGGTGAGCAAACTAAAATTAGGCCTGGAACTATAGATTCCCTCCCAAGGCACCAATTGATTCATACGAAAATAGTTTCATGATTTGCTCTACAAAGTAAAGGTCAAAAACCTCGAGGAATACAAAAAAAATGGATGAAAACTTTCATACCTGGCAGTGTGTACTTCATTTGCCTCCACAGACTGAATGAAAATAATTTGCCCTAGGTCACCTCAAAATGTTAAGAAATAGAGGGAAGAGAGCAAAGGGAGCATACTCTGGCCATAATGAGGTAATTCATTGTCAATTTATAGATTTGTAAATGTTTCCATTGTTTCTTTGATTTTTAGTTTTTAGTTTTTTATTTGTAAATTTAAAAGAAGAAATTTATTATATATATATAGGAACATGAGACTGACAAAGATAAAGAGGCATTGGCTTCCATATTGGGGGTAGAGGCAGTGAACAAATTGGATGGTGTGGACTTGACAATGCTTGCCAAATACATAGAAAAATGATCTGGTAAAGCCCCTGAAACATTACAACCAAATCAACAATGTCAAAGGGAATCAATTGATTCCCCAACCAGTCCTAGATCGAGCAAAAGATCTAGGAGGAAATCAATAACAATAACCTCTAAGAATGTGGAACAAGGAACAGAGGCTTCCAATGTCCCACCCACTCCTGGGACACAGACTTCTTCAACCACCATGCCATGTTTTGCATCTTGCATTGGTACCTACGATACCAAGATAGATTACGATGTGGTTTCAGGGGAAGTCCGAATGATAGATGCTGAAAAAACATTTGTGAATAGGTTGAAGGAATCATGCCTTCAATGGTTCAAAGACCATCTACATTTGCCATTCTCAAAGATACACATGCACCTGCAAAAAGCAATTATCCAGGACATGGAGACTAAATTTTGCACAGGTTGGTCTATAAAGAAGATAAATCTACAAATGTCTCAAACCTGCAAGAGATTTTGGTGCAACCAAACAAGGAAGATAAAAAAACTCACTCTTGAGCTAAGGCTCAAAAAAAGGCCAATTGATGTAAGTGTGAAAGTATGGAAAGAGCTTGTAAAAGCATATGAGAAGTCTGATTCACGGAGGAAGTCCGATGAGGAGAGTACACAGGTATTTGAATTTGGTCATAAGATTATATCAAATTTATTAAACGATTTTTAAATTTTCTATGTGCATAGTTAAATTGAATTAGTATATGTTTCAGGATAAGGCCTCCAAGGCTAGGCTTGAAAAACTTTGTGCCATGCATCACAGTGACCAGAAAGATTTACAAGCCTTGATCTGTACATTTGTAAGTATATTTTATATGTTAAATGATATTTTTTTATTTCCTAGGAAAAAGTAAATGATTGCATATTAATTACTTTAACTAGTCCATGTGCCATGTTTTGACAGGAGGAGAAATATGGTCAGTATCCAACGTAATTTGAAAAGGATATGTTACAAAGCAAAAAGTGGACCTATTTTGTAATCTGGATGGAGAACAAGGTATCAATAGTTGACTTTCAATAACTTAGTTGGATATTGTTGTGTTAATATGTCAATTTGCATTTATTGTGTCGAGTTGTTTATTGATGCATAGGATAAGTTCTAAAGTGCTTCTCTATTGGCCCTAGTGCCCTTAAATATAAGATTTCTCTTAGATGACAAATGATTACTCTTATATCTTTGAGGACCCTTCTTGGTGCCATTATGATCATAATGAGTATACCAGTCTTGTGCTTGCTTACAACAAGTGGTTGCAATTAACCTAATCTTGTGGTCATTATCCACAACATTTTGTGTGTGCCATGCTATCTCATATGCTTAAGTTTAAGAGGCTAATAATGAACAAAAAACCCTTGTTTGCCTGCCTCCAACTAATGAACTTGTTGGAACCTAAAATTTCCTACCATTTTTTGCAAAAATTTTAGGTTCCCATGATGAAAAATCTAAATTCCACAACCTTTGCCACCATCCTCCCTGCCTCTATCAAAATGGGAGCTTTGGAATAGGGTATGGACATCCATCAATACATAAAGGATAGAGGAATTTTGTCAGATGTTGTAGTTACAACTGCCCTATTAGACACGTATGCAAAATGTGGAAGCATAGACAAGGCACGTGAACTATTTGACATAATGCCTCAAAGAAATGTGGTCTCATGGACTACGATGACTGCAAGATATGCACAAAATGGATTTGTTGAAATGGCTTCAGAAATTTTAAAGCAAATGCAATTAACTGGTGTAAATCTAAATTCCACAACCTTTGCCACCATCCTCCCTACCTATGTCAAAATGGGAGCTTTGGAATAGGGTATGGACATCCATCAATACATAAAGGATAGAGGAATTTTGTCAGATGTTGTAGTTGCAACTACCCTGTTAGACATGTATGCAAAATATGGAAGCATAAACAAGGCACATGAACTATTTGACAAAATATCACAAAGAAATGTGGTCTCATGGACTACAATGACTGCAGGATATGCACAAAATGGATTCGTTGAAAAGGCTTCAGAAATTTTAAAGCAAATGTAATTGGCTGGTGTAAAGCCAAATTCCACAACCTTTGCCACCATCCTCCCTACCTATGTCAAAATGGGAGCTTTGGAATAGGGTATGGACATCCATCAATACATAAAGGATAGAGGAATTTTATCAGATGTTGTAGTTACAACTGCCCTGTTAGACATGTATGCAAAATGTGGAAGCATAGACAAGGCACGTAAACTGTTAGGGTAAAATGTGGTTTAATCAATTAAATAATAACAAACCCAAACATCAATAGAATAATGAAATCAAGAAAGATTGAATGAAATGAAGCAATGAACAATACAGTGCAAACCTTCCTTGAATCAAAGCTTCTATTATTTGCCTATTAAAACTATCCTTGGTGGTGTGAAGTAGGCCCTCAGTGAGTGCACTCTTTTAGCTGTGTTGTAGGATGTCGATAGTAAATGGTTGTGTTGATAGATATTGTTGTGAAGAGAAGCTTCAAAGCAAATGGTGATCTCAAGTAGATTGTATTGGGGGGTGCCAAAGGCGCGCTGGTGAATTTCTGCAGAGTAACAATACAAATAACCTGGATGAATAGAATGGAGGGATGAGGTTCCATTTATAGACTCAGAAGAATGAGAATCAACGATTGAGAAGAAGTGTGATGATCAATGGCTGAGGATGGTTGAGGAATGTGCAACCAGTAGAAATATGACAAGTGTCGCATCTCCATCATGCAACAGGGGAGTTAACAAAATTGATTGAAGAGTTAACAGAATTGACCAATTAGTTAAGTGAATTGATTGGGGAGTTGACTGAATTGATTGATCAGTTAACTAGGTTGATTGAGGAGTCAACAGAATAGATTGACCAGTGAACTCAAATGACTAATTAGTTAATAGATTTGATTGATGAGTTAACTAATTTTGACTGGAGGATAAATAGGACATGTGGGTGAGGGAATATTAGCTAATTAAATATTTAACTTATTTAATTACATGTGCAACATGGTGAGGTGGAAAAGGTGAGGTGGAAAGATGAGGTGGATTGATGAGGTGGAATTATGAAATTAGGACTTAGGATAGAGGAATTTATGATTAATTAAATAATGTAGGATTATTTAATTATGTGAAAGATTAGAAGAATTTAGGGAATTTAATTAAATAAATTGATTTTATTTAATTATGGGATAATGAACCAATAAAATAAACTTAGTATATTTATTTAATTGATAGAAGAAATAAGAAGGGAATAAATATTAAGAATATTTATTTAGAATGAATCGTGTCATTTTTAGGCTTATACATTTTGCCCCTCTTTGATGCAATGCAGTTTACGGCGTTGCTTCAAAGAATAAATAGTCTGATAATGATACATGCCCCAGTTTGCCCCTAGTACAAGTTTGATGATAGGATGCCCCCTCAGGAGATTGGACGGGGAGAACGTAGAAGGCATGAGACGGACAATCTCACGATGAAGAAGGTTAGGTTTGAAGAAAATGGGTGAAGAAAGAGCCGAATGATGTGCGAAGCAAGATAGAATGATAACACACACAAGCAAGTAAGCAAGTATGCACAAATGATACAAGAACAAGCAAGGTATTGCCCCTGTCAAGCAGTAAACCAACAATATATTGATAACGATATACGACAGTGTTGTCATGGCAGGGAATGATATATCCGTAGACCAATATGGCAGGCGTGTTGTCATGGCGGGGAATGATAGATCCCTAGAGCAACATGAAGGATAGTGTCTAGTTTCAGGAAATGAAGCATGTCATGTAAGACGCGTGTATTGGTCTGATTTCGACAATGCAACATCATGTATAAGACAATTGGTTGATTAATTGATCAAGTTGGTTTACGACCAGACAAGGATCAAGACCACTGATTGTGATTGGATCATTTGTGCAAGATTGACTTGACTTGATTGGTATGGATTAAGGATGGACCTTGCATTTGGATCATTGCTCGGATTGACCGGATTGAGAAGAATTGACCACAATGATAGATAGAATACTGATTGATAGAAGAATGACTTGATAGAAGGAATCACAAGCTTTTATAAACATTGATACTCTGCATTTTGTGGATCTTTTATTGCATGGGATATGGATGTATAAATGGATGTATAATGGATGGATTTGATTTTGACATCTTGACGGTGCAAGTATTTTGAAGTGCTTTATTTCATCATTGGGCATTTTTTTGGTACTTTTTCTGAAATGTTGTGAGTTAATACAAGCATCTAGGTATAATTGAACCGAGATGACCTGAGTACTGCTTACATGGATTTTGATTTAGCAAGTTAATACAAGAATCAAGGTATAATTGAATCAAGATGACCTGAGTATTTCTTGCGTATTAACAAACAAGGATTGCCCCCGTTCATGTTAGACCTTTGATGTCTTCGATGATCTTTTACCAATCATGTCTTTAGACAAGGCTTCACATTACTAAAGATTAATCCACAAACAACAAACAAAGAAGATAATCATGCCCCCATCATAGCATCTCTAGCTTTTGGCATCCATCCTCGAGTGGCATAGAAAGGCATGATAGCAAAAATCAAGACGCTGTATTTTAACCATGTTTCCAATCAACAAAACATTATTGCATTTAGATGTGTTTGTTTCTTGCCATAATTTGAGCAAAATCATTTTAGGAGGCCTTAGGTGTTTTTCTACTTTGCCTTGGATAGGTTAAGATGCCTTGTGACAAAATTTCTGCTTTGGAGAGCGGTTCTGCTTGCGCTTGCTTGCTTGGTGAGAAGGTTTCACAATCCTTATTGGTGAGACGGACCCTAAGGGACTGACCTAGTGCCTCGGGGGCTCATTGCTAAATGGCCTTGACTACGTGACGACACAGAGGCAACGTAGTTCAAGGTAAACCCTAATGGACCATGGATGGACTAGAAGAAAGACGATAAGAAAGGTGACAAGAAATAGGATGGATGGGACCATGGGAGCCTCAGGGGTGCATAGGAATATGGCCTTATCTACGTGACGATGCAGAGGCAACGTAGTTCATGGACTTGGACTTTGATGGACCTAAAATATGGATCAGATGAGACATGATATGGAACAGATATGGATCAGACATGGAACAGATATGGATCAGATAAGACACGATATGGAACATATATGGATCAGACATGGAACAAATATGGATCGGATAAGACACGATATGGAATAGATATGGATCAGACATGGAACAGATATGGATCAGACAAGACACAATATGGAATAGATATGGATTAGGCAAGACATGATATGGAACAGATGATACCGATGACAAGGAAACACCACAGATAGGTAGATGTACGGGTGATAAAGAATGGAACGGGTAGGTATGAGGATGGGCAATAGTGGATAGAAGGAAACAAGGATGTGATCTCATGTCGCATAAGAATAACATGCCCCATTGTAGGTAGAGTACGTATGATTTTTCATGACAATGCTAATGATGATAGGAGGATGAGAGGATAATGAAGGATTTGCATGGTTTGGAGGTATAAGGTACGTCAAGAGACATCTAAAACATTTGTCAACATTATGCCCCCAATCTTTATCAAGACCAAAGAATAGAGGAAAGGAAAATTGGATGGATGGATGGGACAGGATAGGTATGCAATGGATAGAGGATACGATAGAAAATGGTATGAAAGGAAACTGGTAGGAGAAAAGTGATATGCCGATGAGACAAGGTGCCCCCAAGTGTAGGTGACATAGAAGATCAACTTACACATGACGCCTGTTTGCCAGGTTTTCATCATGGTACTCATCCAAGGCATCTGTTTGCCAGATTTTCACCGTTGGACGAAGGGATTTTTTTTTTTTTTTGAATATTTAGATAGGAGAAGGTGGATATGGAAAGGAGAAACTCAAGCATCTAGCTCCCTGAAAGGTGAGAGTCCTGCTAGATGGATGTTGTCGCATGGACTATGTCAAGTGTGCTCATAAATGTTGGTAAGGGAGTGCATGAAAGTGAGATATGAGTATGTAGATAGCGATTTATGGAAGGTGCGATACTGGATTATGATACATAATACAGAGGGACTTATGCAAGGATGGAAGGAAGGTTTATGCAAAAGCATGGACCATAGGATGAGGGAGATATGCAGGATAGTAGTGGAGGGGAGGGGAGATGGAGTTATATGGAAGTGTTGTGGAATGGAAGGCAACCATGACCAACGGTTGCACATACTGTGATAAACATTGAAGCTGATGATGGGAAGGTGGTGTAGGAAGCAATGGAGAGTTTTTCTTGGTGGATGAATGATATAGGCCTTTAGGGACCCACATAGACTTTGCATTGTTTTGATTTTTGTTTATCATGTGGGATGGAAGGATTTGATACTTTTGGATGGAATTGGAGAAAGTGAATGGCTGGAATTCTTGAGAGGTGGATGCCTCATGTAACTTGAGGGCTTTTTGCTTAGGCACCCAAACCATTTTGTTTTTAGATAGTACTTGTGGAGGTATGGGTTTGGGTGTATGCAGCATTTGTGCAGCTTCTGAGATAATTATTTGTTGCTTGGGACCCACACTTTTTTTAATTTGGCATTGAGGTGTATGGGTGTATGCAGCTTTTGATATGGATAATTCTTTAATTCTCAGCTTTTGTATCCTAGATCATGAGGATGCTTAGGATTTTTGACTTTATAGGTAGGGGCATCTAGATTTGAGCTTTTGAATCCCCTAGGGATGGCAGAAGTGAGGTTGGTGGAAGCTCGTTGTTTAGACAACATGTGCATTTGTTGGCCATGATTGGGATATTTAGAGGATTTATAGATGGATGGATAAGGTGTTGGAAGAAGTGGAGGTAGGATGCACGGAAGGCTATTAAGAGTTGGAAGTAGCGGAGGTAGATTGGATGGTGGAAGGTGTATGGTCACATGCTTTTGACAAATGTAGGATGATGGAGGTGGAATGGTGACATATATTTTGGGGATATGATAGGGTTTGCGATGGAAAGTGGTAGACTTAGGAGGAGTGGAGGAAGTACCAACATCATGAGATTGCTCACCTTGGGGTACGTATCCAAGGCTGTATGAAGGTGGAGGAACATTGACATGGATAGGTTCCAAAATTCTTGTTCATGAAGGCCTAAGCCTTTACCTTGATAGTTCATATTCTGGAGTATGTGGCGGATAGCAGGATTATGTGTAGGTGGAACACTAGACACAAGTTCTTTATTGGATGGAGAAGACGAGATAGAGGATAATGGTTGTTGGTGTTCTAAGAAAGAATGTTCATGCATGAAGGTAGTGAGACCAAGGATATAGGATAATGGATTTGTAGCTTGGTCAATAATGGATGGTGAAGGATCACTAGAATCTTGATCATCATTATGCTCTTTAGGATCTAAGTTATTAGGTTGATCATTCATGTGCACTTGGGAGGCAAGTGTCTCATCAGAGGAAGTGGAAGTTGTTGGAGATGGGAGAGGGATAGAAGTAATGGAGGTTTCTTGCTCATGGATGGGTATGGGATCAAGTTGTTCAAGGACATCTTCTTCATAGGGAATATCTTGATCATAGAAAAGATATAGATTATGGACAGGTCAGAATTGGATTTCCTTCTCATGTATAGGATCAAGTTGCTCATGGATAGCTTCTTCATAGGTACTATCTTGATCGTGGAAGAGATAAAGGTTATGAACGGTTTGAAATTGGATGGGGGTCTTTTGATCTTGATTTAAACAAAGGGTGGATGTTTCCACATGCTCTAAGGTGTGTTCTTGACATAGCTCTTGGTCGTCTTGGATGGAAGTGGATAGCTCTTGGATAGCTTCTTGGTTAACAACATGGATGTTTGATGGACCTTGACTTTGGTTCATAGTAGGAGGTTTTTCAATAAGCTCAAGGGGTTGCAGATGACATGAAGGGGTTGTAGGATTTGACATATTATTGGAAGCATCTTTTGTAAGGTCAAGGACCAGATTTTGAGGACATGGTTAACTCTCTGCCAGTAGCCCTTGGATCACATCATTGGTAGGTGTATGGATAGGTAAATGAGGGGATTTTGCTTTCTCCCTAGCTTTTCTCTGGTTGTATAAATTTGGAAAAACTCTTTTCCACAAATCATCTGAGGATTCCTTGGTTGTCAGTTTAGAGCTTGGGGAACTCGATGGCGATGTTGGCATAGGATTGGTATGTTTTGGAATATGTGTCTTAGAAGACGGTGAAGGAGGACTAGTAGATAGAGTGGTATACGATTTCCAACTTGAGGTGGTGCTTGCCTTGTCATGAGCATCATTAAGACGGGAAACAGATGTATGAGTTTGGGGCGAGGTGTAGCTAGTACTGACATGTTTAGCTTGTAAGATTGCTATTTCCTGTTTATGGCTTGAAGTCCTTGAGCAATTGCTATACGATCTTGGGGTGAGGCATCGAAGTCTAATTGCTCCCGCAGGTATTGGAGTTCTTGAGCAAGTTCTTCTAATTTGGATGTCATCTCCTCAGAAACTAACACAAGACTGAAATGGGTACCTGGAAAACCTGAAAGTTTTCTCTGAAAAGATGTGGAAGTACTCACTGTCATGGATGCGCCGAAATAGATGTGCAATAGGAGTTGACAAATGTGCAGGAAGTCAGAGTATATGCGCTGGACTGGTGAAAAATGTATGCACAGCAACAGTCAGTGAAAGCGCAGCAAGTCATAACAAATGCGTCGCAGGTCGGCATGTATGTGCAGGAATAGAGGACAAATGCGCCGCTCTGGCTTTTTTCAACGTTTTTGCAATTTTTTAGAATTTTTTCGATGTCTTTGGTACTTTGGTTGTAAAAAAAGGTCTTCTTGATCTGATTTTCTGAATTAATGGCAAGAAAACACAACAAGCACAAAGAATATTTTATGGTTTTTTTTTTTAATGATTTTTGTGACTCTTTTTGGACAAAAAGAAAAGAACAAGTACAAATCCTAGGCTTCAAAAGGATTACAGGGGTTTTTGGCCACTAAAACAAGAATGAGTAATAAAGGCAACCGTTTGAGTGGTTATACATGCGGCACACTACTCTCCATTATGGAGTCTCCCAACCTACAAGGGTTGCGCCTTGGAGGCTTTTGGGGGAGGTTGGCTATCGGTATAACACAACTTCACTCGTTGCAGGAGGTTTTCACCTCAAGCACATTTATTTTAAGTGGATTGGTAGGGCTTGGCTTTAGCCTGTTTCCACTCAAGGTCATTCCCACTTGGACAGGCGTGCATCCAAGGGCAGGCCCCTCTAAAGGTTAAACAGATGGAATGACAAGTCTGGCACTCTGGTCACCCAATAAAGGGGAGAGCATAAGCCTATTGTCATTCGTCAAGCACAGAAGACATTGATTAATCCAACCTAGTTAAAAGTAGAAAAACTAGATGAGCTAATATTACTTGTGCACTCGCACTGTTGTTAACTTTGAAGTGGTTAAAAAGATAGCATTGTTCATTACTGTTTGTAAGATAGCAATAATCTAACTATGGAATATAGCATTATGCATATATTGCAATGGTTCAATTACTCTCTTCCTAGTTAAGGCTATGTGGAATTTGTATGAATGTTCACTTTACTGTCCTTTTATAAATTGAAGTGTGAGTTTAGTAAATGCAGCTAGATGAGTCTAAACCAGTGGCCTAACCTACAAAACAGATCCAGAGTATTCTTGTAAAGATGTTAGCGTTAGCAAAAATCTTCTAAAAAATCCTAAAATCACTACCTACTACAGAAGCGCCGCTTCAGAGACTGAATGCACATAAACAGTCAACAGAAATTTGCATTTTTCTAACCCTAGTTTGTAAATATTTGGATAAAACTATATGTAGATGATCTCTTAGCTCAAATCTAACCTCACCATTGCGTCCGGGGGGGCATTTCCATAAATTTTGAGTACAAATTTTCCTAGATTTCATGAAAAATAGAGCGTTTGGCGAAGAAAACAACGTTTCTAAAATTCACTGCAAAACAAATGCGCTGCAGGATGTAACATTAGCGCTGCAGGATTTAACATATGCGCTGCAGGATAACAAATGCGCTGCAGGATGCAACAAATGCGTAGAATTAGTAAATGTGTTGTATCAGAGGTCATATGCACCGAAATAGAGAGTATATGCGTAGAAAGAACATATGCGCTGTGAAAGAAGGTATATGCGCCAGAACAGTGTTTAAAAGCGCAATAAGAACGAACAGATGCGCATGAATAACATATGCGCCACAGAAATGGATATATGTGCTGTAACAGTGTTTAAAACCGCAGTAAGATTATAAGCACCGAAATAGAGGACAAAAGCACTGTGGAATTGTTCAAATGCGTCGAATTAGCCTATGCGTTGCCTGTACGGAACCTGTCTTCAAAAAAACTTAGATTTTGATGAAATAAAGGGGCAAGGCCCCATGGTGGGCACCAAAAATGTTAGGGTAAAATGTGGTTTAATCAATTGAATAATAACAAACCCAAACATCAATAGAATAATGAAATCAAGAGAGATTGAATGAAATGAAGCAATGAACAATACAGTGCAAACCTTCCTTGAATCAAAGCTTCTATTGTTTGCCTATTAAAACTGTCCTTGCTGATGTGAAGTAGGCCCTCAGTGAGTGCACTCTTTTAGCTGTGTTGTAGGATGTCGGTAGTAAATGGCTGTGTTGATAGATATTGCTGTGAAGAGAAGCTTCAAAGCAAATGGTGATCTCAAGTAGATTGTATTGGGGGGTGCCAAAGGCGCGCTGGTGAATTTTTGCAGAGTAACAATACAAATAACCTGGATGAATAGAATAGAGGGATGAGGTTCCATTTATAGACTCAGAAGAATGAGAATCAATGGTTGAGAAGAAGTGTGATGATCAACGGCTGAGGATGGTTGAGGAATGTGCAACCAGTAGAAATATGACAAGTGTTTCATCTCCATCATGCAACAGGGGAGTTAACAAAATTGATTGAAGAGTTAACAGAATTGACCAATCAGTTAAGTGAATTCATTGGGGAGTTGACTGAATTGATTGATCAGTTAACTAGGTTGATTGAGGAGTCAATAGAATAGATTGACCAGTGAACTCAAATGACTAATTAGTTAACAGATTTGATTGATGAGTTAACTAATTTTGACTGGAGGATAAATAGGACATGTGGGTGAGGGAATATTAGCTAATTAAATATTTAAAATATTTAATTACATGTGCAACATGGTGAGATGGAAAAGGTGAGGTGGAAAGATGAGGTGGATTGATGAGGTGGAATTATGAAATTAGGACTTAGGATAGAGGAATTTATGATTAATTAAATAATGTAGGATTATTTAATTATGTGAAAGATTAGAAGAATTTAAGGAATTTAATTAAATAAATTGATTTTATTTAATTATGGGATAATGAACCAATAAAATAAACTTAGAATATTTATTTAATTGATAGAAGAAATAAGAAGGGAATAAATATTAAGAATATTTATTTAGAATGAATCGTGTCATTTTTAGGCGTATACATGAACTGTTTGACAGAATGCCTCAAAGAAATGTGGTCTCATGGACTGCAATGACTGCAGGATATGCACAAAATGGATTTGTTGAAAAGGCTTTAGAAATTTTAAAGCAAATGCAATTGGCTGGTGTAAAGCCAAATTTCACAACCTTTGCCACCATCCTCCCTGTCTGCGTCAAAATGGGAGCTTTGGAATAGGGTATGGACATCCATCAATACATAAAGGATAGAGGAATTTTGTCAAATGTTGTAGTTGCAACTGTCCTGTTAGACATGTATGCAAAATGTGGAAGCATAGACAAGGCACATGAACTATTTGACAGAATGCCTCAAATAAATGTGGTCTCATGGACTGCAATGACTACAGGATATGCACAAAATGGATTTGTTGAAAAGGCTTCAGAAATTTTAAAGCAAATGCAATTGGCTAGTGTAAAGCTAAATTCCACAACCTTTTCCACCATCCTCCCTACCTATGTCAAATTGGGAGCTTTGGAATAGGGTATGGACATCCATCAATACATAAAGGATAGAGGAATTTTGTCAGATGTTGTAGTTGCAATTGCCATGTTAGACATGTATGCAAAATGTGGAAGCATAGACAAGGCATGTTAACTATTTGACAGAATGCCTCAAAGAAATGTGGTCTCATGGACTGCAATGACTGCAGGATATGCACAAAATGGATTTGTTGAAAAGGCTTTAGAAATTTTAAAGCAAATGCAATTGGCTGGTGTAAAGCCAAATTCCACAACCTTTGCCACCATTCTCCCTGCCTGTGTCAAAATGGGAGCTTTGGAATAGGGTATGGACATCCATCAATACATAAAGGATAGAGGAATTTTGTCAGATGTTGTAGTTGCAACTACCCTATTAGACATGTATGTAAAATGTGGAAGCATAGACAAGGCACGTGAACTATTTGACAGAATGCCTCAAAGAAATGTGGTCTCATGGACTGCGATGACTACATGATATGCACAAAATGGATTTGTTGAAAAGGCTTCAGAAATTTTAAAGCAAATGTAATTAGCTGGTGTAAAGCCAAATTCCACAACCTTTGCCACCATCCTCCCTACCTATGTCAGAATGGGAGCTTTAGAATAGGGTATGGACATCCATCAATACATAAAGGATAGAGGAATTTTGTCAGATGTTGTAGTTGCAACTACCATGTTAGACATGCATGCAAAATGTGGAAGCATAGACAAGGCACGTGAATTGTTTGACAGAATGCCTCAAAGAAATGTTGTCTTATGGACTGCAATGACTGTAGGATATGCACAAAATGGATTTGTTGAATAGGCTTCAGAAATTTTAAAGCAAATGCAATTGGTCGGTGTAAAGCCAAATTCCACAACCTTTGCCACCATCCTCCCTGCCTGTGTCAAAATGGGATCTTTGGAATAGGGTATGGACATCCATCAATACATAAAGGATAGAGGAATTTTGTCCGGTGTAGTTGCAACTGCCCTGTTAGACATGTATGCAAAATGTGGAAGCATAGACAAGGCACGTGAACTGTTTGATAGAATGCCTCAAAGAAATGTGGTCTCATGGACTACAATGACTGCAGGATATGCACAAAATGGATTTGTTGAAAAGGCTTCAGAAATTTTAAAGCAAATGTAATTGGCTGGTGTAAAGCCAAATTCCACAACCTTTGCCACCATCCTCCTTGCCTGTGTCAAAATGGTATCTTTGGAATAGGGTGTGGACATCCATCAATACATAAAGGATAAAGGAATTTTGTCAGATGTTGTAGTTGCAACTGCCCTGTTAGACATGTATGCAAAACGTGGAAGCATAGACAAGGCACGTGAATTGTTTGACAGAATGCCTCAAAGAAATGTTGTCTCATGGACTGCAATGACTGCAGGATATGCACAAAATGGATTTGTTGAAAAGGCTTCAAAAATTTTAAAGCAAATGTAATTGGCTGGTGTAAAGCCAAATTCCACAACCTTTACCACCATCCTCCTTGCCTGTGTCAAAATGGGAGCTTTGGAATAGGGTATGGACATCCATGAATACATAAAGGATAGAGGAATTTTGTCAGATGTTGTAGTTGCAACTACCCTGTTAGACATGTATGCAAAATGTGGAAGCATAGACAAGGCACATGAACTATTTGACATAATGCCTCAAAGAAATGTGGTCTCATGGACTACAATGACTACAAGATATGCACAAAATGGATTTGTTGAAAAGGCTTCATAAATTTTAAAGCAAATGCAATTGGCTGGTGTAAAGCCAAATTCCACAACCTTTGCCAACATACTCCCTACCTGTGTCAAAATGGGAACTTTGGAATAAGGTATGGACATCCATCAATACATAAAGGATAGAGGAATTTTGTCAGATGTTGTAGTTGCAATTGCCTTGTTAGACATGTATGCAAAATGTGGAAGCATAGATAAGGCACGTGAACTATTTGACAGAATGCCTCAAAGAAATGTGGTCTCATGGACTGCAATGACTATAGGATATGCACAAAATGGATTTTTTGAAAAGGCTTCAAAAATTTAAAAGCAAATGCAATTGGCTGGTGTAAAGCCAAATTCCACAACCTTTGCCACCATCCTCCCTACCTGTGTCAAAATGGGAGCTTTGGAATAGGGTATGGACATCCTGTTAGGTCTCAAAAACGTTGGTTATTAAACCATAAGAGGGTGCCAATCTCTTAATACGTTTTTGGCTAACGAAATAGGGTTTATGTAATTGAAAACCCCCTACTCTTTAGGCTATGCAAACCTAGGCGGGTGTAATGATAAAATGGATTTTGAAAGCCTAAAAGTGATTCTGATTTTGAGCAATCTACTCACTATGGCACACAAGTGTGAGGTAGATGCAGAGTTTTACCTATTAGTTCTTAATGAAATTGTTTGAAGTTTGAAAATTATGAATAGGATTGTGAAATGATATTTGTGATGACTAGTACTTTCATCTATTAGGCAATAGAGTCAAAAGTTAATGGTATATGGATCCCTATAATTGGTTTAACTCAGATTACTAGGCACTTAGGTGAATCTACACCTTGTGTAGATGTGTAAAGATGTTGAGTTGTAAGGTTCTTCTTACTAATCCCAATGATATTTTCTTAAATCGTTGTGATCGTAGGAAAGGATTTTTATTCAAGTGGAAAGGAAACCTATCAAGATGACCAGTCTTAAAGGATTTTTAACTCTTAGGCAGAGACGAATAAACACAGGCAGCTTTAGTAGGAATTAAATCAACTTTCCACATAAAACAATCAAATTGATCACACAGAAACAACAACTGTGCTCTGACAAATTAAACATACCCTTGATATATTAATTTGAACTGATTTAAGAAATCATTCTGGAGACAACCACATAGCTCATAAACATGAAATTCCACACAGCAATTGAACACCAAAAATATAATCCACCAGATAACTTCTACTCATTTGCATTAAATTATAAGTTCAGAGCACGTGAGAATATAACATAACATAAGTATTGCAAGTTTTAGATTTGCATATATATATTAAAGAGTCTTGTAATTGTTCTCATAATTTGAAGCGGCCTTGGTATCCCTTATTTATGGGATGCAAAACAAGCTTCAGGCTGAAAGGACATGCCTTTTCATAAACATACTCCTAACTAATGCAATGATTAAGGAAATAAGAAAATAATTTGTAGATACGCAAGGCAATCAATACTATGTTCAGTTATTCATCAGAGGTAGACTCGTGACCCATAGGTCTGGCAAAGTCATCTCTTCAGGATCAGTTTTGACATGTCCAAGGTATCTGCTCAAAAATGTATCTCCGCACTCCTGTATATTCACTGTGTCCTGGATATAACCATGTTTACTCTGGCCAGGTGATCAATGTACTCCTGTTCAACACATGTATCTAAAGCAATTATATCACTTATAGCAAATTCCATGGTGAACAGCTTCTCAAGGCACTAATAGGTATTATCCAATACTTTTTCTTCATCATTCACCTTATCCAAGAGTGGTTGTAGCATCTGGCTCATTTCCCTTACCCAGTCATCCTTATCTCGAAGATCACCTCCAAAAAAGAAGTTTGGAAATGTTAACTCAAGGTTTTGATCAAAATCATTTAGGTCATTAGTCAATGTAGTGTTATACTTTTCATGTTGGACAATTAAGTTGTTATATTCCTCAAGTATTTGACCCTAGAGACTTGACTTAGCGCTCAATTCTTCTTTCATTTCTAATAGCCTCAAATGAAGCCTTTTATGCTCTTGATGTGCAAGATATGTCCTTTTATGTATACTCCGGGTTTGGTCACTGAACTTCATTATTTTATCAAATCTTCTTTTGATCAATGTTGAGGCCATGTGGTATTTGATTGATTTTATCTTGACCTCAAGTTGTTCACTTTTCTTTTTGAAACTTTTTTGCTTTGGTCTTCCAGTAATTTGAATCAGCTTTTGCTTCAAGGATCTTTTGATCTTTTTCCAGGTAGGGTGAATAAGAACTTGAAGGTAATTTGTCCTTGTAAGTGGCCACCTCTTGTCTTAGTTTTGCATTCTCAGCCATATAAGCATTGATTTTCTTTATCAATTGCTCAATCCAAGCCTTAGTAAATCTTGCCACATTGATATTGAGGTCAACAGTTTCAAGAGGGTCTATGTCCTCAACTCTCTGGATCAACAAATGACCAAATACTTCATCAGGATTATATAACATGAGGTTTCTTATGTGAAGGATAGAGGGACCATATTAGCAATATCTTTTTATCAAGGTCATAGCCTGATCCATTCTTAATCTTATCCAATGCCTCAATACTAAGCTGCATTTTCTTTTCTTGATTCTTTCTGAAGATACCAAAAACAATGGCTGAAGTCATGTCTCACCCAGTGACCAATACCACTCCTGCTTCTTTGAGCAATTGTCTACATTTCTTTGCTATCATGGCATTCATGGCATTGTCTATTTCTGACTGAAGTTCTTGTAGAACTTCCTCTTGAACATTAGGAGTAATGTCCTTCATCCTTTCCCTGGTCTGTTTTCCTTTGTGCTCATAAAGGAAGGCTTTAATGAAATCAGCATTTGCAATGAATTTTTGACTAGCTAAATATCTCACATCATCTGTTAATTCATCAGAATTTTCTATTCCAACTTCCTCTCTATCCATAGGGGGCTCATATTCCTCAATAAGTGAAGAGGATGCTTGCAAGTCTTTATTTTTCCCATCTTCACTTTCTTCTTCAAAAGAAATTTCTAGAATTTGTTGAGGAGATAATTGGCAAATAGGAATCTCATCTTCTGCTTGAGTTCCTTTAATAGCTTTTCCTTTTCTTTCAAAAACACAGGAAGGGACATTTTGAATCAAATCTACAGAATTTATTATCAATGTATCCAACCTTTCAATAGGATCATTCACATCCATGAAGGCTCCGCTATAAGTGGGGTTTTTGGCTACCCTCCAAGCCTCAACAAGTGTTATCTTATAATACAAATCTCTTCTTTCAATTGCAACTTGCTCATCACAGTTTCTAACCAGGTCATCATTAACAAATAAAACATGGTCATATCCTCTAAGCTTTTGTTTTGTCTTGACATTGTTTATGAAACCTTCTGGATCAAAGCTTTCTATGCAACTCCCTCATGGTAGCCTATAATGTTCCAATTTTTTTGTCAATTAACTGGTACCCCTTGTTGGACATAACTGTGAAATCACCAAAACATAGAGTGCCTGGCATAAAAGACTGCTTATTATGTCTTTTTAAGTGCATAAAATCAGAAAGAGCAAGTTGTCTTACAATCTCCAGATAAGCCACCCTATCAGGACAAGTTTTTGGTAGTAGCAGAGGAGACCCTTCAAACCCAAACACTCTTATTTTTGTACAGCTAGTGTAAGAATACCAATCTCCCCAATTATGAGCAATTTTTCTAGTCTCATACTTGTCCTTTGGTCTCAAAAACTTCTAAATTTCAGGTGATAGGTTGTAATTATAAGGATGCCCTAAGTGTTTATACACTGGTTTCACGAAGTACTCTTCAAAATATATATAATGGGATTTGTCACACCTATTGTCCCATATGGCAGTCCATCTTTGGATGGGCTTCACATCTCCATTTATATCCAAGTCCCTTACTCCCAGGCATTTGGCCCACAATCCCCAGTTTTGGCCTTCATACAAAATGAGATGCATTAATAGGGAGTAATGCCTAAATTTACTACCTCTTCCCTTGATGGAAACTGGTTCATTGTGAAGGGTACTAGCTAAGAACTCAGCATAATCAAAATGCAAGGCCTATTGGCTTTGGATATCAATTGTTAAAACCATGGGAGTGTTGTTATATGGAACCTAATCAGACTCGGAGGTTATATTTACCCCACTTTTATCGGCGCAATTTCCCCCCAAATTCCTACGGGGTCAAGGGGCAGCGCCCCTACTGCATTCCCAACCTCACACGGTTTTTTATTATTTCATAATGCACCGGGAGTTAATTTTTCATTGATCAACATAAGAAAACCCTATTTTGTAACCGACAAAAAGCTTGATAAAAAGCGGCTAAGGGTTAGGGTTTTGATATTGTATTGTAGCATTTTGCAACGGTATTGAGTTGCAGGGATTGCTGATTGTAATCGGTTTGATTTACTGGATAATAATATTGGACTCTCTGTTTGGTGGATGTAGCCCGAGTTTGGATGAACCATGTTAAAACTTGTCTCTCGCTATTATTATTTCTGTGTATTTCCATTTCTCTGTTTAATCTTTATTTGCATTTAATTGATATCTTCTGCCGGCTAACCCTAATAGGGAGCTACTTCAATAAACATTGAGGCCTCCACTCCTAACAATTGGCATACAGAGTAATAAGTATATTGAAAGTATTCTTCAAATAGTTCAATGGAAAATGGGGGATCCTCTACAATTGAAAAAACCCTTAATTTGTTGTTTCCATCACGAGGTCAGTGCATAGGCAACCTCCATCTTTTGTAATTGTTACTCAAGTTATAATATTCACCAATTAAATCCCTAATTCTGAGTTTCACATCAAATCTACTATCTAGTTGGAACACCATTGAAATGTAGTCCCAGGTGACAGGGAAAAATCTCGTACCATTCTTCAATTCAATCATGCAGTTCTATGGGTTGTAGCTTTCAGCTAACATTTTCAGGAATTCCACATTCACAAAAACATTTGGCACTACCAACTTTCCTAAATTCAGCCACCATGGGTTTGACACAGGAGAACGCCTATGGATTTTCTTGTAGTGGTAGATGAAAAGATCATACCCCCTTACAAGAGTCCACACATCTCCTACTTGTTTGTATTCATCCTCTAATTTCTCTACGTTTGGATTTAATTGGGCATTCCTCTGGGATTTTTGCCTTGATTTTGGATATTAGTCTATTAAGTCCTTGTTTAAGTGTCTTTTGTTTAACTTTTGCCTTTTAGCCTTAGGGTTATTAGATGTTTATTCCATCATGGAATGCAAGAGATTTTTCTTAGATGCAATTCCGAATTAGAAAGCTTAAGCTTCAAAATACTTACTTGGAAAATCAAACTGTATCAGTTGCAGATGCTTTCCCCAGCTCTCGTGCTTGCATACTGAACCAAATATTTCAAGATTTCCCCTTTTACTCTACTTTGATCATTAATGGCAGCTTTCAAATCATTGGGGAAACATTAAATTTTTGCAACATATCACCTCTTGTCACCTCGCCAAAATAATCATTTCATTTGAAGGATTTATTATTTCTTTATTTATCGAGACCTCATTATAGCTCAAATGGTGGTCTTGCCGAAATCCCCTCCTTTTGATATGCGTGCCTTTCCTTAATGTTTTCTTAATTATCGACGTGTTCATTTTTTCAGGGAGATTGAATATGGACTCCCTTCGACACTTCAAAATATTAGTCATTCGGCAGGACATATCTCTAAGTCACCCCGTCATGCCAAAATGGAATGTTACTTCTATAGTTTGAAATCTCATTGATAGGTTCCTTTCAGGCCAGAATGTTGAAGAGACCTCAAAAAGATTCATCCTGACACTCTAATATCTTTGTCTCTTCGAACTTGAAATGTCAGCTTGAAATACTTGTCAAGTATTCATGTATGCAGATATTGATTTAATCGTTTTTATCAATGTGACACATTAAAGGTGTCACACCAACCTCCCGATCACCTTTTAACATTTTTTGGGGTGTCGAAGTAATTTTTGAAGCAGTCTTGCCGAAATGTCGAAGGTTCTTCCAGAAAGACTAAGGCTTTGACACACTATATATGAATTTTTCATGGGTCGAAGGCGGATATGGTGGGGACGCTGATTAAATAAATGAAAAGTACATGGCAAGAAATGGATCTTATGGGTGAATTCTTTAGGGTTCAATTTTTTGTCCCAACACATCCATCAATACATAAAGGATAGAGGAATTTTGTCAGATGTTGTAGTTGCAACTGTCCTATTAGACATGTATGCAAAATGTGGAAGCATAGACAAGGCACGTGAACTGTTTGACATAATGTCTCAAAGAAATGTGGTCTCATGGACTGCAATGACTGCAGGATATGCACAAAATGGATTTGTTGAAAAGGCTTTAGAAATTTTAAAGCAAATGCAGTTGGCTAGTGTAAAGCCAAATTCCACAACCTTTGCCACCATCCTCCCCGCCTATGTCAAAATGGGAGCTTTGGAATAGGGTATGGACATCCATCAATACATAAAGGATAGAGGAATTTTGTTAGATGTTGTAGTTGCAACTACCTTGTTAGACATGTATGCAAAATGTGGAAGCATAGACAAGGCACGTGAATTGTTTAACAGAATGCCTCAAAGAAATGTGGTCTCATGGACTGCAATGACTGCACGATATGCACAAAATGGATTTGTTGAAAAGGCTTTAGAAAATTTCAAGCAAATGCAATTAGCTGGTGTAAAGCCAAATTCCACAACCTTTGCCACCATCCTCCCTGCCTGTGTCAAAATGGGAGCTTTGGAATAGTGTATGGGCATCCATCAATACATAAAGGATAGAGGAATTTTGTTAGATGTTGTAGTTGCAACTGCCCTATTGGACATGTATACAAAATGTGGAAGCATAGACAAGGCACGTGAACTGTTTGATAGAATGCCTCAAAGAAATGTGGTCTCATGGACTACAATGACTGCAGGATATGCACAAAATGGATTTGTTGAAAAGGATTTAGAAATTTTAAAGCAAATGCAATTAGCTGGTGTAAAGCCAAATTCCACAACCTTTGCCACCATCCTCCCTGTTTGTGTCAAAATGGGAGCTTTGGAATAGGGTATGGACATCCATCAATACATAAACGATAGAGGAATTTTGTCAGATGTTGTAGTTGCAACTACCCTGTTAGACATGCATGCAAAATGTGGAAGCATAGACAAGGCATGTGAACTGTTTGATAGAATGCCTCAAAGAAATGTGGTCTCATGGACTATAATGATTGCAAGATATGCACAAAATGGATTTGTTGAAAAGGCTTCAGAAATTTTAAGGCAAATGCAATTGGCTGGTGTAAAGCCAAATTCCACAACCTTTGCCACCATCCTCCCTGCCTGTGTCAAAATGGGAGCTTTGGAATAGGGTATGGACATCCATCAATACATAAAGGATAGAGCAATTTTGTCAGATGTTGTAGTTGCAACTACCCTATTAGACATGTATGCAAAATGTGGAAGCATAGACAAGGCACGTGAAGTGTTTGACAAAATGCCTCAAAGATTATTATTTTTGGTAAACACTACCAGATATGGGGGTAGCTCCCTATATTAAAATATCAAAAAAAAGTTTCATAGAAAGTTGAGGCATTACATCTAGTGATATATATATAACCTATGCCTTCAGCAATATCCACCATCCTAGCTATTACATTTTCATCAATTAGACCCGGGTTGGCTTCCAGGAATTTCAAAAACTCTCCTATGTTATTTTCTTTCTCCACGCCCTTTTTGTAGAGGGCCTTGGTTTTGTGTAGCTTCACCTTCTTCTTCCCCTCATTTAGGCTAACGGTGGCAAGAGCAAATCCCTATTCAGGCTCCACTACCACACCATCCATGGCAGTCCTGACCATGTCCATCAGATCTTCCCTCACCAATCTCATCGCAGCTCTTAACCCCCATAGCCTTGCTCCCACAACCTGTACATAGTTCTTGAAAAAATGTTCTAGCACTTGTCCATCATGTGTGTGCCCTCTTGACAAGAAACCAGCCCCGATCACTTTCAAGATGGCCACTTTTTCTTCATCAGAGGCTTTGTTGAACAGGTACGCAATCTATTGCCCTTTGGTTTCATCCTCCTCACAGCAGCACTCCACTCTGAAATGCTGAGGCATCACTTTGTTTGGACCATTCCTGAGAACAAATAGCATAATATGCTTCAATCTCACCTTAGCTTAAAAAGAAGCCTATGGGCAAGTTCTCCCCCGACCTCCAATCCTGACGATCACCATTCCATGCGCGAGATTTTGCCACCTATGGGAAGGTGGTACATTTGCATCATTTGAACTGCCTCCATTTACAAGTTCGTTCTTGGAGTTTGCCTTTGTATCCTGCTTGAGGATTCTCCTGCTTCTCCTACGGTAGCCTCTTGTTTTATAGAAGCCTTGAGAGGCTTCATCAAAGCCTGCAGATCCCAAGACTAGCAAATGAGTGGATGGACTATGTCAAGCCTGCAACTAATTTGCACTTTAGCAGTACTTCTGTGCTCACTCTGGCTGCCTCCATTCGGACTCACTTCCGTCCTTGCCTTCAAGAGATTGATGTGTGACAAACCTTGCACTAGTAATTGATAGGAACATCCTTTCACTTTTGCAGTAGTGGACAATTTCATGAGTCTCATGACATATGGTGCAATTAGGTATCTGTTGAGCAAGAGGGAAGTATATGGCATTAATAGCTTGAGCTCTCACCACTAGATAGTTTGTAGTTGTATGCCCCTTAGTGTGGCACTTTGTTCATCATAAACAAAAAAGGATAGAGGAATTTTGTCAGATGTTGCAGTTGCAACTGCCCTGTTAGACATGTATGTAAAATGTGGAAGCATAGATAAGGCACGTGAATTGTTTGACAGAATGCTTCAAAGAAATGTGGTCTCATGGACTGCAATGATTGCAGGATATGCAAAAAATATGGAATCATAGACAAAAAAATGTGAATTGTTTGACAGAATTCCTCAAAGAGATGTCATCTCATGGAATGCAATGATTGCAGGATATGCACAAAATAGATTTTGCAAGGATGCTCTCAAAATCTTTGAATAATTAAGCACTCTGAAACATATCCTAACATTGTAAGCTTTGTTTGTACTCTAGGTGCATGCAACTATGCAGATTTAGTGGATGAGAATTGTACCTACTTCAATCACATTTGTAACCCTTATTGCATTACACCTACGGTTGATCATTATGTGTGCATGGTTGACCTCCTTGCTCGTGCTAGATATCTTGAAGATACCCTAAACTTTATCTTTCTTTCTAAATCCCCAAATTTGCACCATTCCCACTCACATTGAAGACCTGTGAACGGGGATAGGGCTAACATTTTTTCTTTCTAAAATCAGCCAGATAAAGCCATATTGCTAACTTCATTTTTTTTTTCAAACAAAATAGACATTTATCTTAAGGTTACTCATGAACCTTAAGATAAATAATTATTGAAAAAAAATTGTTCATTCCTTAATGACATGTAAGAGAATTTATTCAACTGCTACTTAAAAACTCTTTAATGTTTCTGTCTAATGCAGGTTATTAGATTAATAGTGAAAAATAACATACATGGACCAAGCAATTTGTGGTACTTAAGGTTATGTAATAGAATTTACAGTTGATAGTTAAATTTATAACAATTTTTTTTATGATCTTTACTAACATTTATTAGAACTGTTGCATGTTTTGCATCATTGGAATGACATATTAGCTATAACTTTTTTGAAATTTTATTATGGTATGTGCACTTTGATATGATGTAATGTGATTATGATTTCATTTCTTATGTTGTAATATTAGATATATAACAGAAAAATAAATTATTGCATGAAATAAATAATAACTTTTCATTTAATTTTTTTTTTTGTGAAACATGAGTCTTCCAGAAGATCAAGATAATCCTCATGATAGAGATCCAAATAATGTTGGTTTTGGTATAGATCACATGGCAGAGGATGATGATGACGTAGATACAAAAGACACCGAGGCCGATAACGATGATGATGACGACAATGATGATGAAGCAGTTGCTGGTAGTAGCAAGTGACATTCGTGATCATATAGACTGCATCATGGATCATTGTTGATACATCATTATGATGCCTCTTTTCATGGTCACTATCATATGTATCATTTTCATAGCCTACAGTACCATATTAATGAGTTGTATCATAAATTTATGTATCATTTTGACTTATATCATTTGGACATGTATCATATTGACTTGTATCATTTTGAGTTACATAATTTATCATTTTTACTTATATCATTTGTACATGTTATTGATCTACTGGCATATTTGACTTTCACTTGTTTTAGTTATATATGATGATGATCTTATCAGTATTGACTTGTCAATTTATATATATTGAAAGTGGTCGATGATTTTTGGATGGATATTTATTACGTATGATGATTTTAATTTACTGCTCAGGATGGATGTTGTCAAATTCAATTAAATTATAAATATTTGACTCACTTGCTTTAATTATAGATGATGATCATGTTATAATAATTATCTTGTTATTTAATCATGAGTTAAATAATTAAATTACTTACTCTATAATCATATGAGTTATTTAAGAGGCGTGATATATTTAACTAATTAAATTGAAATAAAACTTATTAAATTAATAAATGTAAGCAAAACAAGAAGCATTTTTAGAATAAAAAAAGGAAGCAACAATGGAAGCCAAACTAGAAGCAAACCAGAAGCAATCTTGGAAGCAAAATTTGACGTTATCTACGAAGCAAAAACAGAAGCAATTCAGGTAGCAAACAAAGAAGTAATAATGGAAGCAATTTAGAAGCAACAAAAGATGTAATAATAGTAGCCATATTAGAAGCAACAAAAGATGCAAAATTGGAAGAAACAAGAGACGTTATATCAGAAGCAAAATTGGAAGCAAAACTGAAAGCAAAATTGGAAGCAAAACCAGATGCAAAATTGGAAGCCAAACTGGAAGTAAAACTAGAAGCAAAACTAGAAGCAAAATAGGAAGTGAAACGGGAAGCAAAATTTGAAGCAAAACCGGAAGCAAAACCTGAAGTAAAACTAGAAGCAAAACTGGAAGCAAAACTGGAAGCAAAATTGGAAGCAAAATCGGAAGCAAAACTGGAAGCAAAACCGGAAGCAAAATCGGAAGCAAAACTAGAAGCCAACCTGGAAGCAAAACTGAAAGCAAAATTGGAAGCAATAGTGGAAGCAAAACTGGAAGCAAACCTGGAAGTAAAACTAGAAGCAAAACTGGAAGCAAAACTGGAAGCAAAACCGAAAGCAAACTTGGAAGTGTTGGCAAGAGACACTGCTAGGCATGTTAGGTGTTGTCATTGATGGCAACTAAATCTATCTTTCACATTTGCATTGTATCAGTTGATCATACTGGAAGTCAGATTGCAAAATAGTCTAAGTTCAGATTGACAAGAACAGAGCATATGATAGGGTTCAACATTTTGGTCTGCATTTCTCCACAGGTAATCATATTGAGCTGTGAATCTAAGGGAATGATAAGGGATGTCAAGGCTACCTAAATCCATTAGCAGAATCCCAAGTTGTTGCTGCTACTAGTGATCCTACTAACCTTCAAAAGGCAGAATCACAAGCATTTTTGTTCAGTGGGCATATATCCATTTTGGGCAGCATAAAGAAGAACTGGGATAGTGAATTGTCATGGTTGAAAAACATTTTTGGGGATATCTTTTTGCTGATGAACAAGGATTAAGGATTGTATGTTCATATGCAGAAGTATATACTTAGAGTTTTGACCCATGTACATAAAAAAATTTCATGAATTTTGACATGTGGATCCCAGCCTTTGCCATTGATGTCAAAGGGGGAGAGGAAAAGTAGTGAAAAATGAAGAATTAATCTAAGGGGGAGCATTGGAAATCACAAGTGTATATAGTAAGGGGGAGTTGTTCGAACACTTAGTCATTTTTCACTAAGTGTTGCCATCAATGCCAAAGGGGGAGATTGTTGGCAAGAGACGCTACTAGGCATATCAGGTGTTGTCATTGATGGCAACTAAATCTATATTTCACATCTGCATTGTATCAGTTGATCATACCAGAAGTTAGATTGCAGAATAGTCTAAGTTCAAATTGACAGGAACAGAGCATATGACAGGGTTCATCATTTTGGTCCGCATTTCTCCACAAGTAATCGTATTAATATGTAGATCTAAGGGAATGATAAGGGATATCAAGGCTACCTAAATCCAATATTTTAGCCTCTAGTGATAAAGGGATTGAAAGTTACAAGCATCTGAGTATCAGGTTTGGGTTAGACAGTTCAGTCCAGTGAAGAACAAGCTAACTTGATGTTTGATCCTTGTGCGGATGAAAAGAAGTGGTTGGTTGAGTAATTTATGAGATCCAGTGGTATTGGTCAACATGAGAGGTGACTTGGATACATAATTTTTGGTTTGCATTGATGTTTGTGCATGGATTCAGCCGACATAATAGTGATCTTGAAATAGTTTCCAAGTTTTCTTAAGGCCGACTACAGTTGATGTAATTTCTTGTAACGGATATATATGAGCGATGGATTTGAGCATTTTGGTGAGAGTGTAGGTGAACATGAAGGGAGAGGTGCAAAATATAGCAGAATCAGGTGTGAAGTAAAGAGATCTAAGCTCCAGATCATGGTAGAACAGTGAAGCAGGACAAAGAGAAATGAAGTGTGTAAAGTCAGTGTATTGAGCACAATCGAAACTATAATTTTGCATTGTTAGATGCTATTCTTCAGTTCAAATATTCTTGTGAACTCTTGTAATTAATTTTGTAGGTCGTGAGCCTCCTTTAAGCAATGAGCTTTGGGCAATGTGCTTGAAGGCATGTGTTTTCCCCATTTGTAATACTTTTAACAGAGTATAAATTCTTGTGGGTTAACCCCCACCGTGGTTTTTCCCTTAACCGGGTTTCCATGTAAAAATTCTGGTGTTCATATGTTATGATCTTGTTGTTTTTGTTCATGCTTCTTTCTTTTGGATGTGTGTGGTAAAGTATTAAAGGAACATACTATTAAGTTTTGCAGAACACTGATTCACCCCCCCTCTCAGTGTTCCTTAATTTTAACAATTGGTATTAGAGCGAGGTTCCTTGGAAGAAGTTTAATAGCTTGAGGAAGATCTGGGAAGTGTTTCAATGGGTTCATTTAAGTATTCTGATGATATCAATCAATAACTTCAAGTAGCCTTAGATGATCTTGATCTGTCCAGAGCTGAAATCAGAGATCTACAAGAGAACCTTAAAGATGCTGAAGATTTCATTGAAACCTTAAAAGGACAACTGAGAAAATCTAATGAAAAGAGGAAGGAGCTACTTCATCAGCTAGCAAATTAGAATGAAGATAATGACATGGATGAGGCTCTAAAGGAGAAGACAAAGGAATGTGAGAAGCTAGAAAAAGATCTTTTATCCTAAAACATGAGATGGAATCTAGGGTGATGAGGCTAACCAAGGAAATTGAGGAAACGAAGAAGACTGAAGAAAAACTGAATCAATCTTTGAAAGAAAGAATAGAAGAGTGCTGCAAATTGGACAGAATAATTGGTCATCTAGAATCTAATCTACAAGAAACTAGGGATAATGAGGATAAACTTGAAAGACAAATTGTCATTCTCAAACATGACCTAGAAGTTACAAATGAATATAAAGAGAAATTCAAGATAAGATCAACTAAACTTGAGGTGTTGCTTGATAGTCAGAAGAAGGCAGCTGATAAGCATGGTCTGGGATCTGATCAAACAAATTCTAAATCAAGGAATCAAAGAAAAAGACCTAGAAGACCTCCTGTCAGACAACCTAATGCTCAAAGGTATCCATCTTTCAATGGAAATTGTTTTAATTGCAATAAATTTGGTCATAAAGCTACTCAGTGCAGAAATAGAGTGAATCAAAGTGGTCCATCCTTCTCCATTCAATGCTTCAATTGCAAAAGGTATGGTCATAGATCTAATGAATGCAAAAGTATGATGATGAACTACTCTAACAACAGGAAATATATCAATTCTTTCAATGGCAACTGTTTTGCATGCAATAGATTTGGACACATGGCTAATCAGTGTAGATCAAGAGGAAATCAAGTGCATCAACAGAAAAATGTTGTGTGCTTTAATTGCAACAGATCCGATCATAGTGCAAGATTCTACAGAAGCAAGACTGATAACAGAAAAGGTCCGGTAAACAGAAGCCAGGATATGCAGAGACAGGATAAGGGCAAGGGCAAAGTAGATGTCAATGAAATGAACAAAACTTGGGTGAAGAAAGGTGTAATGAATGATGGTGATGGGTCTGCACCAGAATTCGATGCTGGTAACTCCTCTGGGAATTAAAATAGGAGCTCTGGCTCAGGGGGAGCTACATTGAAAATCTAATTCCCCCTGCCAGCAAGTGGGTGCCTGAATCTGGCATGATGAATAAAGAAAGAGAAGCCTATTGCAGATCTGTTGAAGCAAATTATGGAAGAAAAGAAGATAATGCAATTGATTGTGGAGCAATTAAAGATTGACTGTATTCAGAAACAGAGTAATAAGATGAATTGGGGAAAAGCATTTATTACAATGAAGAATTAGGTTTTGCAGAGGATAAAAGGTCATTCATTCAAACACTTGAATCACTTTGTATTTGAAGAGAACAAGGAGAAGAGCGTCTGAGCTAAAATTTTAGAGATTTGAAGTGGGAAGAATGAATTCAACAGCTAACCCTAATTCTGTGAAAAAGGTATTTTTCTGCAAAGCTTTGAACTTGCAATCTTTTGCAATGGCTACACCTTTGTTTGTGAATATCATTGAGTGACCTAGGCCAAAGTTTAAAAAGCACCCCTTCAAATCCACTAAAGTCAATCTGATGGGAGCATTTTCTAGGGTTCCATATGGAGTTCTGCACATAGAGGATATTAGGGCTTATATTCATGCACCTCTAGAGGAGCATGGTAGCTCCAGGTTTGGTGAACTATTCCTGAATCACTTGACAGATGATGATTATGAGCTCAAACTGGAGTACAAAGCACTGAAAGACAAGAAATTCATACAATTTGTTGAGTTTCTAACTTTCGCAGAGGACGAGTGGGTCTGGTATGTCTTGAGCCGTATCCATGATGAGTTTCTATGGTTGAATCATCCATTCAAAATCACAAAGGATGCAATAAGGGCAGTTACAAGACTAAATTCAACCGGTACCTTGCCTCAGTTGAAGGCTGTGAAGAATCAAGAAGTCACTGAGGCAACCGGATCAAAATTTGACAAGAGAGCCATGACTATAAATGACATAGAGGATCATGGGGTTAGATTCACATCAATGGTGATAGGATACAGGATATATTACTCTAGTAGAGAAAATTCAGTTTCCAGAACAACCATCTATACTGCATATAAGATGGTAAAAGAAGGTGTAGACTATGATCTTTGTGAACTGTTACTGAACCAGCTCATGGAGAACCTAAGCAAGATAAAGAAGGACAAAAGATACTCATTCAAATTTGGTACGTTAATTATATGTCTCTTCTTCTATTTCTTGAGTGAGCTTTCAGGAAAAAAAATATAATTTGGTCAAATGACAAACCGGTAGTAGTCCAAATTAGGAATCATTTGAGTTATTTGGGTAGTCGTGATGCACGAAAGACTGCAGTTTGGGGATTCTTCAAAAACTTCCAAAGTATGATGTAGGCTAGGGATAGAATACCTAGGACTATTGTTGAAAAATACAAGGATGCCATATGTTTTATGGTTACTATTGATCAATGTAAAATGGAAGTAGTAGAGCCTAGAGTTGTGTGGATCATGTACATGGGGTATGAAGTGGATGGGCGTGTGTTGGAACTATATGCACAACATTTGTTAAGCCAACCTAGGGATCTGGTTGAAGAGAGATTTGGAACTTATGAAGAGATTTCACAAAAACTGCATCTTGAATTCAAGGCTCCTGAAATCAAAAGGAGTGTGAAGAAAGAAGTTGAATAGTTGGTTGAAAATCTAGGCCTTACCAAAGAAGTTGTAAGACAATTCAGGGAAAGGACAGAGAAAGCTGAGAAGGAGAAATAGGACAGGGAATAGAGAAGTGTTCTGATAGAACCTCCTTCCAAGTCAAGAACTACTAGGAGTTCTGGTTCAACCTCCGATGCATCACCTTCTCCTACTGTAGATAAATCCAAAGAAAAACCTACCAATAAGGAAGGAAAAAGGACAAAAGTTAAGGGCAAAAGAACATATGTCGGTGTGGAAAAAGAGGATGAAGAAGAAACTGACTCAGATGATGAAGTTAAAGAGCTGAAGGCCTCAGGAACTAAAGCTACTAAAGTGTCTAAGGAGAAGCCCTTCAGAAGCACAAAGTCAAGCAAAAGGCATAAGTTAGAGGCTGGTGTTGAGAAGCCAACTCCCTCTGTGGAGGACATCATTAAAACAATCACTGTAGATGGAAACCTAAAACCAATGAGTGAATTTTATGATCATTGCAGTGATGCTGACAAAAGAATTTTGGAGGATGCTACTATAAAATATTTGAATGTATTCAACAGAGAACTAGTGGAGATTTTTTCTGAAGTTCCCAAGAGTTTAAGAGACATTCTAGAAATAAGAAAAGATGCCAAAACAAAGGATATGGAGTTGAGGGAAGATGTAATGTCTAGTTTATGTCCGGTGATCTCCAGAAAAGAAGCAGATAAGATTCTCAAAGAAGTCAAGAATGAATTCAGTAGCAAGAAAAGGATGAATAAGCTGATGATTGGAGACATTGATGAAGTTGTTAAAGAAACAAAACAAATTTTAAAGAAAGCATTGGACAAGAACAAGTGTTATGTGGTTACAGAAGAACCAGTTGATACTAAGGATGCATCAGTTTTGAATGATGAAGAGCTACAGAAAAATGAGCAACAAACTAAAGAAGATGATGTTTCCATTATGGAAGAAGAAATATTGAATAAAGAAGATGAAGAAATGATGAAGGAAGATCAAGAAAAAGAAATTGATGATGGAATTGATTCCCCCACTCTAAATGTTGAGGAACTTGATAATATTGCCACTGAGGATACACCAAATCCTCTGGAAGAGAATATAGAAGATATTTTTGACATAGATAAAAGCAAAGATGCCTTTGCTGATGATGCAAAGAAGACAGAAGCAGAGAAAGAGAATGAAAATGATGAGCAGGACAATGTGGTTGACTCAGAAAAGGGAGAAGTTGGAGGCCCTGAATAGCATAAGTCTGAAACATCATTTTGGGCAAGAGACACTGCAGAAGCAGTGAAAGAAATTTTGGAAAGAGATAAACAAATTGAAGAAGATCAGGATATAATACAAGGACCAATCAATTTTGATACTTTATCACTAGTACAGAAGATAAAGTTGGCCTCTATTGCACAAGCTAAGGTTAGAGAAGAAATCCTAAAGTCTCTTATAAAAGATAGTGAGTTGCTTGGCCTTACATCTGGGATTTTGGAGAAAATCATGCCCACATTTTAGGACTCATCAGCATCTCCCTCTGGTCAGTTGAAAAGTCTGATAAACTCTGTAAGTTCTCATTTTGAAACCTTAGAGAAGTCAGCAGAATTTAAAGTTAGAAATGAATTTAATGAGAAGAGGTTTGTTGAAATAAAGAAAATAATTAGTTATGATAGATCAGGGCTTGATACTAGTGTAAAGAGTATTCAAAATGCCCTATCTGAAGGAGCAGAGATTTATAAGTTTTGCTTAAAACGATCTAAAGTTGTTGAAGATATTGAGAAGAAGATTAAGAACTTAGAGCTCAAATTGCCCAACATTTCTTAGTCATATAGTCCTTTAACTGAGTCTGCATCTACCCAAAAATGCCAAGTAGCGAGTTTACAGAATGAATTGAGTAACCTGGATAAGGAAAAGGCTAAAGTTTTGGGCAGATTGGATGAGCTCCGGAGACTAATTTCCCCCAAATTAGAAACTATGTATGATTTATTAGCATAATCCCAAGCTGTTGCTGCTACTAGTGATCCTACTGACCTTCAAAAGGCAGAATCACAAGCATTTTTGTTCAGTGGGCATATATCCATTTTGGGCAGCATAAAGAAGAACTGGGATAGTGAATTGTCACGGTTGAAAAACATTTTTGGGGATATCTTTTTGCTGATGAACAAGGCTCAAGGATTGTATGTTCATATGTGGAAGTATATACTTAGAGTTTTGACCCATGTACATAAATTTTTTTCATGAATTTTGATATGTGGATCCCAGACTTTGCCATTGATATCAAAGGAGGAGAGGAAAAGTAGTGAAAAATGAAGAATTAATCTAAGGGGGAGCATTGGAAATCACAAGTGTATATAGTAAGGGGGAGCTGTTCGAACACTTAGTCATTTTTCACTAAGTGTTGCCATTAATGCCAAAGGGGGAGATTGTTGGCAAGAGACATTGCTAGGCATGTCAGGTGTTGTCATTGATGGCAACTAAATCTATCTTTCACATCTGCATTGTATCAGTTGATCATACCAGAAGTCAGATTGCAGAATAGTCTAAGTTCAGATTGACAAGAACAAAGCATATGACAGGGTTCATCATTTTGGTCTGCATTTCTCCATAGGTAATCATATTAAGATGCGGATCTGAGGGAATGATAAGGGATGTCAAGGCTACCTAAATCTAATATTTTAGCCTCCAATGATAAAGGGATTGAAAGTTACAAGCATCTGAGTATTGGGTTTGGGTTAGACAGTTCAGTCCAGTGAAGGACAGGTTGACTTGATGTTTGATCCTTGTGCAGATGAAGAGAAGTGGTTGGTCAAGTAATTTAAGAGATCTAGTGGTATTGGTCGACATGAGAGGTGACTTGGATACATAAGTTTTGGTCTGCATTGATGTTTGTGCATGGATTCAGCTGACATAATAGTGATCTTGAAATAATTTCCAAGTTTTCTTAAGGCCGACTACAGTCGATGTAATTTCTTGTAGTGGATATATATGAGCGATGGATTCGAGCATTTTGGTGAGAGTGTAGGTGAACATGAAGGGATAGGTGCGAAGTATAGTAGAATCAGGTGTGAAGTAAAGAGATCTAAGGTCTGGATCATGGCAGAATAGTGAAGCAGGATAGAGAGAAATGAAGTGTGTAAAGTCAATGTATTGAGCACAACCAAAACTGTAATTTTGCATTGTTAGATGTTATTCTTCAGTTCAAATATTCCTATGAACTCTTGTAATTAATTTTGTAGGCAGTGAGCCTCCTTTTAGCAATGAGCTTTGGGCAGTGTGCTCGAAGGCACATGCCTTCCCCATTTGTAATACTTTTAACAGAGTATAAATTTTTGTGGGTTAACCCCCACCGTGGTTTTTGCCTTAACCGGGTTTCCACATAAAAATCCTGGTGTTCATATGTTGTGATCTTGTTGTTTCTGTTCATGCTTCTTTCTTTTAGATGTGTGTGGTAAAGTATTAAAGGAACATAATATTAAGTTTTACAGAACACTGATTCACCCCCCCTCTCAGTGTTCCTTAATTTCAATAGGAAGCAACACAAGAAGCAAAATCAAAAGCCAAGCTGGAAGCAACAAAATCTAGCACTAAACCTAGCGTTATAACCAGTGCTAAACCTGGCACAAAATCTGACGCAAAAGTGAAATGCAATTGGGTGCCGAGTTTGGCACCAACATAAGTGTCCAATTCATGGCCTCAAATGCACTAAATTTTGATGCTATTTTAGGCGCTAATTACCTCATTTGCTGTAGTGAATCATCAAGATATACTTTAAGAAAATCATATATAAAATCTTTGAATACATTGACCATAATTTTGCTAAACATGTGAGTACATTTTTTAGTCCAAATGGCATGACTATATACATATATGATCCCCATTCTATTGCAAATATGGTTTTTGGCTAGTCTTCTAACATCTTTAGCTGATGGTAACTGGAAAAACCATGTGTGAAGGAGTAGATCTCTCTAATCTCAATGTTTTCCAAGACTTTTATAAAGGGTGTTGGTAACAAATCATGCTCACAAGCTTTATTGAGTTCTCTAAAATCCACACAGATCCTTATATCCCCTATCTTCTTGTTTTGAACTACTATAGGAGTTATTTAATTAACATTCTCTATTGGTTTAATAATAACGCCAACCAACATTCTATCTATTTTAGTTTTAAATTTTACTTTCAAATTTGGGTTGAGCTAGTAAGGTCTTTATTTGTGAAGTTTAGCATTTTATTTTAAAATGAATATTCTTTACTCTAGTTTTCTCTTTTATTCCTTTCAATTCTATAAAGTTTCTTGGAAAAAGATCTTCTGATTATTCTTAGTTTGAGGTGTCATATATATGTTTTCTTTCCCAAAATTTCATTTTACTTCTTCCTCTAGTAACATTATCACCTCTTTAATTCTTTTCAATACATTATCTATCTGTGGATTTGGATCCTAGAGATAGAAAGTTTTGCAAAAATCTGCCTTGGTTGTATCCCAGTATCTTATTTCTCCTCTTAATTATTGTGCAATATATCATGATCTTATTATAGGAGTTAAATTCTAGTAAAATAGTTGTATTCTTAGCCTTTCATCATCTTCTCTTATTTCATCCCATAAGTATTCACAAATCTCTATATGGTCCTTTGGGTTGTGCTTCTATCATATTCAATTATCCCATCAATATTTTCTTATCCTAGGTACCTATTCTTGATTACAATTGTTAAATATTTCTAGGTGGGTATATTTGGTTTGTGCTTGTGTTCCACAATCGTTCGACCCTTAACACTAGTGTTTCATCCAAACATTCCATTCCAAATTCTTCATTTGTAAATGTTATTTCCACTGCTTGGAGATATTTTAGCAAATCTCCTACTCTAGAATAATGTGGTAACTTAGCATGTGATATTTCTATTTGAATACAATTTAGTTTCTTATTATATGGTACATTCTCTTTGTTTGTAGTACTCTTTTCAATCTACATCTCTCTTATGGACATCTTTGTGGTATTTATCTATGTAGTTTTGCAAAAAAATTGAACCATAAAAACTTTCCTACATCTTAATATTTTTTTTTTTGTACTTTTTTGGTTCTTCCCATGCCCAAGCTTCTACAACATCATCTGTATTAGTTGAGGAACTATCATTATCTATGAGTATCTTGCCTTTATAATTTGATTCTCCATCCCATTATTTCCTAAGTATTGTTCCAATTATATCTAATATTTTTATTGATTTCATCCTTATTTTCCTCTTCATCCTCAAAGTGTATTTCCTCCACATATATGCCTTACATTCTTTCATTGAATGGCATATGTACTATTCTTCCATTCCTTGTAGTATTAAATATTCCTTATTTGCATCAAATATAATGTTATTATCCATAAACCATACAATATCTAGTATGATGTTGAACACTTCTTGGGATCATTGTACATATCTATAACTTTGAATTCCACCTTTGACTTTATGCCCATGAAATCTACTTGTACATTTCTCCAAGTTCCTATGGGACATATAGGGCTTCCATCTACTAAAGAAATATCATATGGTGTTTCATGTAATTGTGATTTTCTAAATGCTTCCCAAATCTATTTAGGCATAATATTGATATCTACTCCTAGGTGCAACAAAACTTTTTTGACCATTTTACCATTTACTTTGGCATCCAGTAAAAATGGTTGTTTTTCCATTTCTTTTGGGTATTTTCCAAAGATTTGATTTGAGGTCTTCTTTTCTCTATGCCATTTTTTCCAATGTGTAGAAAATTGTTTAAATTTTTTAAGTAAGTTTTCTTCTTCTATTAAGTTGGTCATTTCCTTCAAATTTTGAGCCTCTTTTTCTGAGAAATATCCTCCCTTATTTGTTTCATGTTTTTGTAATTAATCTATTAATTTTGTGGATTTCCTGACCACTATGTCCCAATCACCTCTATTAAAGTATTCACTTTCTTCTTCACTTTCATCTACTTCCTCTACTATTTGCTTTTTCTTTATTTGTGTCTATCCCTTCGTAGGTTATTAGTGTAGCTCTACTCTCTGTTTTCTTAAATTTCTCAATAGTTTTTTTTCTTAGTTGTTCCTTTATTTGTTTATATTCTTTTTCTAATAATTCATCTTTTGTCATAGAAGGTTATCCCACTTCATGTTTAGATTCTGTATCTTTTTTCTTGCATCTTATAAGATTATGTCCTTTCTTTGTTATTTTCATTAATATCTTAGCACCACATAGTACATTAGGACCCGATAGTTCTTCATTCTTTATTTCGGATACCAATCTATTCCTATAAAATTGTGCATCTTTGGGGCAATCGAATGCATAATGTGAGTTATTACCACAAAATCTATAACCTAATTTTTCTTCTTTCTTCCTACTCCTACATTCATTTGCATAAGACTTATTTTATTGCAATAATAGTAGGTTAGTCTTTGACTTCTTTCTCTATCTTAGCCACCTCTCTAATTGTTCCAATAGCCTCCTCTACCATATCCTTGAGAATAATCATTGTTATATCTAGTATAATGCTCATTTTTGGTATTTAGGACACCGCATGGTTCACAATATTGATTTGTCTTTGGTTTCTCCTCCATGTTGGTTCTTGGTAGCCATGTGTTGTGTATCCATTTAACGCAACTATGACCAATCCTTGTTGCATGGCCATTCCTCTATCTATGGAAGATTCCTCCCTATTCATTCCTCTAACCAATGGTTCATAGCCTTTTTTTGATAATATTGGATAGTCATCTTGTGAGGCCCATCCTTAAGTGGCATACTTATTTGCACGATTGGACTTATTACTGTTGATATACCTGGATGTTAGACTATTGATTTTGGACTATGATCTTTTGATAGATTATATTGGACATCATTACTTTGATTAGAGTAGTTTATTTATTTTGCATAGGATGATGATGATCTAATTATGAGATAGCTATGTTATATTTCAACTTATGTGGTGGGTGTATGCTTTGATTGATCATATATATATATATATATATATATATATATATATATATATATATATATATATGTATGTATGTATTGTTTAATTATGCAATTAAACTATTGATTTGAGTTGATGTGATGCTACTATGAGATATTATGAAATGGAAATAGAATTGAATTGATATGCACTTGGACAATTGAATGAATTGTGATTATAAATTAAATTAAAGATGTTTGTATTAGATGTAATTATGTTTAGAAATCTTATTTCAAGTTGCTTCGGCCATATATATTGGATGTATTAATGTGTGCAACTGAGTTGTGTAGGTACCTTTCGTGGCCAATGGAAAATCAGAGGTCCCCTAGAAACCCCACATGATCACCCATGTAATGCTTGACCTTAGTCCATAATGGGGACTAGTCATTATTGTTGTGTAAATGTTGTAATGTGATTTATTTGTGATGTTAATTTAATTTTAATTTTTGTGTGAAGGATTGTTGAGTGTGTCATGGGTGGTGAGTTGTCATCTTATGTGTCAAATTTCGGATTTGTAACTAGGTGTCCTTTTTGGAGGGCATAAAATATTATATTCTTGAGTATTTTTATGTTTTTAGGTCCCTAGGTCAAACACCTAGGGGTTGGGCACCTTTTCAGCTTTGAAATTTTGGTTTTAGGGTAGATTTGACCACTCCCAAGTTCCTTGGGAAGAAAGTGGCTTGGATAGGTTTTGGGAAGAGGGATGGTGGACATGTCACCATCGTATCTCACCTTCCTAGATTCATGGATGAGGGTTGGAACAAGTACACTCTCATCCCAATGCTTCACACATGTGGGATTGCAAAACCTAGGAAGATTTTTGGAGAAAAGTGTACAAGTACACTCCTCTCCCCCAAGTCTCACACATGTTTGAGAATATGAAAAAGTCAAATCACTCCTTGAGATTTAGGGATTGGATGAGAGGGGATGAAGTGGATGCCATGTGGTACCTCCTCATTTAGAGAGGGGGTGTGACATGACACTCGTTACATATAACCCTCTTACATGTTGAGAAGGGACTTTTGCTTCATTTTTACTTCTTGTGTTGGAAGAGAGAGAGTACTCTTGGGAGCTTAGAGTCGGAGGGAAAGACTTGAGTTCTTAGGAAGGCTTCATCAAGCTCAACTAACTAACTTGGGTAGCATTTTTGAGGTAGGCTCCTCGTTTCTCTTGTTAGGTAGATTTAACTATTGTATGAAAGTTGTATGTGTTTGAAGAATGAAAATAGGGTTGAAGTGTTATTATGTGGCATTTTCTTTTGTTGTGTTTATGTTGTTGTGGGATAAGGGTGTTAGTGTTGGGTTAGGATCTCCCACTTAGATGAGAGAACCCATGTGAGGGGTTGAGGGAGGTGTGAAAATACTTGGAGAAATCTCATTCCCTTGAGAGGGAGATTTTGGTATGAGTGCCATGTATTGTATGTTTGGCATGAGTGCTATTGGACAATGGTGTATTGAGAAGGAATGTTGTGATATGGAAAAATGGTGTTATAAGAAGTTTTTGGTGATGTTGAAAGAATGGAGATATGATCATATATTGAGTATGATATTATTTTCATTTCCACAATGGAGAGATGTCCACTCTTCTCCCCTACTAATTTGGTTCCTTTCATAGAATCCATTGTTTATGTGTAAAGCTTAGGAGATTTGGGATTTTTTATATTGTTCATATTTTGTGAAATGTGAATGGTTGTGTTCTTGTTGTGTTGTGAACTCGAGTTGCTTAGATGGCCTCCTAGCTTGGGGGTGGGCTTGTGTGCAAGCCCTAAGGTTGGGAGGTGAGCACCCCCATTGGATTTGGTTGGAGTTTCCTTCTATTTTGCAAGTTTAAAGTGGATGAAAAAAGGAGAAGAGTTTCCTATCCTTGGAGTAGTTGGAATCCTTGTTTATGAGAAGAATAATATATAATGTGATGTTTTTTTGTGTTGTGAAACCTTGTTGAGCCTTGTAAGGAGAGAGTTGAAAGTTGTAACAATGTGATTTATGGGTTGTTGTTCAATGAAGAAGTTGTAATAAAGCAAATGTTGTTTTCTCTCCCTTTGATAAGTTATAAATATCTAAACGAATCTTGTCTTGCATTTAGATACTTTGTTGAAGAAGTGAAAGTTGTGAATGTATTAGTATTGCTCATTTGATACTTCAATTTAAAAATAATATGTATTCTTACTAAATTAGTTAATTCCTCCTTGTGTTTGTATAAAAATGTCTAAACAAATATTTTCATGCATTTGATGTTATTATGGAAAATAGAGAAATCAATATATACATCTTATTTACTCTTGCAAATTAATGGATTCAAATTATTGTAAGAAAATAAACAAATGTCTTCTTTAATTTTTAAGGAGATTACTATTGCAAGTATGTGCCTAATCGGTGTTGTCATTGATGTCAACATATCTTTGTTGTCATTGGTGTCAACTGTATCCTATTTTGTTATTTGTTTAGAAGCTTTATATGTTCAGGATATTGAGAAAATTAGCCCCTCCGAAAGAATCAGAAAGTAAACAGTGAATCACAATGAAGAGAATGAGTTGCATACTGAAGAACAGTCCAAAATATTACTCCACATTTCTTGCCGACTGAAGATCTTGGTATGCAGATTGGAAGTTATTTAGAGGCATGTCTGGAGATGCTAAATCCTAAGTTTGAGCCTCCAATATGAAGATTTGAGTGAGTTACATTCACTAGAGTAAAACCTACTTTTTTTTATTATTCACTGATGCCTGAGAGAAAGTATTTTGCTCTGCATTCCTCCGCATTAAAGTGTTTTGCTCTACGGTTCTAGAGGGAAGTCTGGGATGATGATAAGTGTCTATAATTGTAATGGTTCATGTTTTGGTGGTCCACAAGCTATGTTTCTTTTATGACAGTTGAAGACAGTGAAGTTCATGTGCTATGGTGTGAAGAATCTCATGGATAAAATGGTTTGAGTTTGTGCGGTTACTCCTGGTGATTTCAACGTGCTTGTGGATACCTGATGCAGAGTGCTCAGTAGAAGTGTTCAAATTGTTCACCAAACTTGATCAGAGAGATATGACCTATGTCTTGGCGACCAAACCTTGTTGGCCAAATGTATTCCGTTGGCCACCTTGTAATTTCTCTTCCTGATCTTCCAACTCTTCCTGACACCCTAACTCCTCTTTAGTTTCAGAGAGACTTCTCCTATCGGCGGTGCCTTCTTACTTCCTACCGATCCTCGATGGCAATTAGCTTTACCCTCACCTTAACTGTAGCAGTTAGTCAGATCTCTGTCGGCCAGACTTAACTCCTCGACGAACCCTTAGGAACATTTGCCGATATACCGATGCAGTTAACTTTGCTTGACGTTGGTGAGACTTCAAACATTGACGGGATCTTGCATTCGTCCCCCAATACTACCACTCACTCCGATATACCAAAGTATTGTATATGCATGACATGACTTGTCATTACCGGTGAACTAATGTATCTTCAGCCTGATTTCACCGTTGCGACCGGTCACTGCTTGTATCTAACAAAAGATACATTCACAACATTCATTCTCCACATACAATTGTGATATGCATTCGCAATGCACTTTCGGTGAGACCTAAACCCTTCTCCACCGATACACCTTCGACAAGACTACAACCGTCCCTTACCGATGAATCTCTTATCGATCCAACACCTTTGGTCAGTGTAGCTTTCAAAAGCTTTTCTGAAGGTTATGTCACGCCGATAATATCTCAGTTACTCTACGACTACATGGACACCAAACAAATGCACAGAAACAAAACTCAACAGAACGGACGGGGTTCTACACTCCTTTGTAAACACTTAATCACCATCAATTTGGCCACTCCACAACAACACTTTTCCTATCTCTTCTATGACTAGTCACATAGAGATGCCTAGTCGACTCATGCCCAGACTCCTTGGGTCCTTGGGTATTTGATCACAACTACAGAAAACATAGAACTTACACTGTATTCCTCCATCACATTGAACATGAGAATCTTACTTTCAGTGGACAAAGGAGATACAGTCCATTTATGCACAAAACTCTAGTTTCTAGGTTTTTAGACCAGTCTATGTGAGGAGAAATTTTTTTTTTTCACAACTATAACGCTTCTAGATATCAGACTACTTCCAATGAAAACTACTTTAATACATAACTATCCATACAGAATGACTGTTACAGGAAACTACTCAGAAAAAGACAATGTATCAATACACCCAAAAATCTAGATCTTCATTCATGCATGCTCTTCCCTTTGTTTGTCTCTACATCCAAATCCTTCACCTATAGAAGGCTTGGAACATCAGTTACATTCCTCCAACCGTGCAAAATTGATTTGAAAAATAGTTAGTCGTTGGATTTCTCCTTGCACAAGAAAATTGCATGTTTTCCTTGTGTTATTACATCAACTTGACCAAACATGGTCTACATAGGTCTAGTGACCAAATTGACAAAAACCCTATTACAAACATGATGTGGCTTAAAAGCTTTATTGAAAATAAAATAAAACATGACTCCTGCACCATAGAGAAGGTGCTCTTGTACCATACTCCCCCTATAGGAAAAACTCAAGTCCCTTGAGTTGCTAACTGTTGGAGTGTCTTCCCATGCTTCAGAATGTCTGCCTCACTCATCCATGTAGCTTCTGAATCAAGAAGATCCTTCCACTTGACCAAGTACTCCTTGTACACACCCTTCCTTGTCTTTTTGACAACTTTGGAATCTAAGATGCATTCCAATTGTAAAGGCTTACTTGGAGGTATCTCTATGATCCAGTCTTCATCTTCAATCACAGCATCTGATCCATCTTCAGTATTCAATGGAGGTCTGAATGGAAATAGGTCTGAAACATTGAATATGGGAGAAATACCAAGACTGGATGATAATTCTATTTCATAAGCATTTGGACCAAACTTATGCACTACCTTGCATGGTCCTATTTTCTTCATTAGAAGCTTAGTTGGTTGTCCTTTAGGCAATCTTTCCTTCCTTAGATAGGCCATCACCAAATCTCCCACCTTGAATTGTACATCTCTCCTTTTGAGATCTGCCCTATCCTTGTATTTGGAGACTGTCTTTTTCAACTGAACTTTGACTTGATCATGACCTGACTTCATGGTGGTAGCAAAATCTTCTCCTAGAGCACTCCTCTTATCCCAGCCTTGTAGATCTTTGAGTTCAAGTGGTCCTCTTGGATGGAAACCATAAACAATTTCAAATGGACTTTTCCCAGTACTTCTATTCCTTGAATCATTGTAAGCATACTCAGCTTGACTGACAATCAAGTCCCATGCCAACCCATGCTGCTTGGTAAGGCATCTTAGAAGGTTTCCTAAGGACCTATTAACAACCTCAGTCTGACCATCAGTTTGGGGATGGTAGGCTGATGAGAAAGACAATTGTGTTCCCAATTTTCTCCATAAGGTCCTCCAAAAATGACCAACAAACTTGGAGTCTCTATCAATGACAATTGAAAGGGGCAAAGCATGGATTCTGACTACTTCTCTGAAAAAGAGACCAGCAATGCGAGATGCATCATTTGTGCATTTGCATGGCACAAAATGAGCCATCTTGCTAAATCTGTCCACAATGACAAAAACACTGTCCACACCCCTTGTTGTCTTAGGAAGACCAAGTACAAAATCCATACTAATGCTCTCCCAAGGCATGTTGGGAATAGGAAGGGGTTGGTATAAACCAGCATTAGAAGACATACCTTTGGCCTTTTGACATATGGTACAAATTGCAACATATCTCCTTACATCTGATTGTACTTTTGGCCAATAGTAGAATCTAGTGACTTGTTCCAAAGTCTTGTCCAACCCAAAATGTCCTCCTAAGGTTCCATTGTGTTTCTCTTTGATGATGTTATCCCTCATTGAACATTTAGGGACACATAGCAAACTGCCATTGAATAGGAGACCTTCCTGCAACATAAAATCTGAATATTCACCATGAAAATTGTTAGCCAAACTAGCACAAACTTCATAAGCAGCCTTGAAATCTACATCCTCCTTGTATAACTCCTTCAAACAATCTATTCCCATGCTTTCCATTTGTACTTCCTGTATGACCAACATCCTTCTACTTAAAGCAGCAGCGACTTTGTTGGCAACACCCTTTTTATGCTTAATAGTGAAGGCATAGGCCTGCAATTGTTCCATCCACTTAACATGCCTATGATTCAACTTTTCCTGACTATTTAGGAGGCTAAGAGCATGGTTATCAGTAAAAATAATGAACTCTTTGGGCAACAAATAGTGTCTCCACTTTTTGAGAGCTTGCACCATTGCATAAAGCTCTAGGTCATAGGTAGAATACCTTTGTTTGGCCTCATTCAACTTCTCTGAGAAAAAGGCCACTGGATGTCCATCCTGACTGAGAACAACACCTATTTCTTGCTGACTTGCATCACATTCCACAACAAAAACTTTGTCAAAATCTGGGAGTACCAATGTAGGTAATTCAACCACTTTCCTCTTTAACAATCCAAAGTTATCATCTGCTTGCTTTGTCCATTGAAATTTGCACTTTATGCCACCCTTGATGGTGTTAAGAATAGGAGCACTTATGTGACTGAATCCTTTAATGAACTTTCTATAAAAATTTGCTAAGCCATGGAAACTTCTAACATCTCCCATTGTCTTAGGAGTAGGCCAATTGAGAATAGCCTCAACCTTTGTGGGGTCTATCTTCAAACAACCATCGGAAATTACAAAGCCTAGGTACACAAGTTCAGTTTTCATGAACTCACACTTATCCAAGTTGATCATCAACTTATTCTCATGCAACTTCTTCATCACCTGTCCAAGATGCTTCAGATGTTCTTCTTTTGTCCTGTTGAAAACAAGTATGTCATCAAGATAAACAATTACAAATTTGGCAATGAATTCAACAAGTACCCCATTCATCAAACACATGAATGTGCTTGGAGCATTACTAAGGCCAAATGGCATGACAATCCACTCATAGAGACCTTCATTTGTCTTGAAGGTAGTCTTCCACTCATCTCCCTGCCTAATTTTGATATCATGATAACCAGATTTCAAATCAATATTTGAATAGTAACATGATCCTCCAAGATAGTCCAAAAGATCCTCAATCCTTGGCATAGGGAAACTATACCTTATTGTGATCTTATTTATGGCCCTTGAGTTTGTACATAGTCTCCACTTCCCATCTTTCTTTGGGGCAAGTACACTAGGGACTGCACATGGACTAAGACTCTTTCTAATCAATCCTTTCTCTAAGAGTTCTTGAATTTATCTACTCACCTCTTCATTTTGCTGTGGTGTCAATTTATAGGCAGCCTTATTGGGCAATGTGGCACCTGGAATCAAGTCAATTTGATGACTTATATCTCTCGTGGGTGGTAAGGAGTTAGGAGTATCCTCTACCACAAGACCTTGGTACTTATCCAACAATTGCTGCACTTTTAGTGGAATCTCTTTCTACTTCTTGTCTCGCTGACCTGATTCATCTTTAGGCTTCATTATCAAGGCATACCCTTGGGTATCCTTCTCCTTCATGAGGTTTAAGAACTCTTTGCCACTAACCATCATGACATTGGTGTCATTACTCTTCTCTCCAATCTGCTCTTGCATAGGATCCATCCTAAATTTCCTTCCATTCTTGGTGATGAGGTATGTGTTCTTCTCACCATCATGTTGTGCCTTCACATCATACTACCATGGACGTCCAAGAAGAAGGTGACAAGAATCCATAGGGATAATCTCACATAGTACCTTGTCCTTATAATCACCTATCTCAAACTCAACCCAGGTTTGTTCTTCTATCATGTAATTTTGATTCTTATTCAACCAAGAGATTTTATGAGGACTAACATGGGGTAGCCTTTTCAACTTACACTTCTCTACCATTTCAGTAGACACTACATTCTTAGTAGAACCTGAATCAACAATGATTTTACAAAGCTTACCATATGCTATCCCTTGGGTTCTGAAGAGAGTCTTCCTTTGTGGGGGCTCTTGCTTTAATGGCATCTTCATCAAGGTTCTCTTGATCATCATGCTCTCTCCTTCAAGGACTGGTGCAACACTACTAATGGGTGAATTCACACTTTGGCAATCATCATCTTTCAACAACTGATTCCTCCTCCCACCATCATGGGAACTAGATGCCTTTTTAGGGCATTTGCTTGTAGTATGGTCTACTTGATTGCAGCCATAGCATCTACGAGTGAAAACTTTGGGTCCTCTGCTTGCACCACCACTTCTACCTCTGCCATTTGGTCTTCTCCAACCTCTGAAACCTCCACCTCTATGGTCTACATCAGAATGAGACTCTTGTTGACTTGGATTGTCATTTCTACTTGACTATCCTCTACCAAAACTGCCTCTTCCTCTATTATTTCTGCCACCTCTTCCTCTGGTGTTTTGATCACTCTTTCTTTTCAATTTCTCCTCTGCCCTAGAGGATAATTGAAAACACTCATCCACTATTTTGGGAACCACCATACTAAATTCATCTTGTATGTTATACCTCAATCCATCGAGATATCTAGCCACCATCTCTTTCTCCTCCTCTTTGTGATTGGCTCTCATGCTCAATCTATGAAATTCTTCAGTATATGTGGCCACATCCATATCTTTTTGTCTAAAATGATTAAACTTCCTAATGATCTGCAACTCATAATCAGATGGCATGAACTTGTCTCTTAGCATGGCCACCATTCTACTCCATTTGGTGATAGGGTTCTTTCCAACTTTCTCCCTTTCACATTGCATATAGTTCCACCAAACCAAGGTAGAACCTCTCAATCTTGTCTTAACAAACTTGACTTTCTTGTTGTCACTATACTCCTTGAAGTCAAAATAATTGCACATGGCTTCAATCCAATCCATGAGGGCATCTCCATCTAGTTTCCCATTGAATGTAGGAACATCCATCTTTGGATCGCCACTATCTCCATGAGCACCTTTGAGTGCTTTCAAGAAGGCCTTTGGTCTGCAGACATACCTTGATGTTGAGGGCTCTCCTCTGCCTCTTCTTCTTCTTCTATATTAGAAGCACTTCCAACCTCTTTACTCTTACCTTTGGGCCTCTCTTCTTTCAACCTTTCTTCAAGCATCCCCTCTACCATCTTCTTGATGGCTTCTTTGCTCATAGACTTGGGAGGCATTGTGCTAGCCTCAGTTTCTATCTCTGTATCTGACATACACTGCTCCAATTCAAATATTGGCTCTAATACCAATATGATGTAGAGTGCTCAGTAGAAGTGTTCAAATTGTTCACCAAACTTGATCAGAGAGATATGACCTATGTCTTGGCGGCCAAACATATTCCGTCGGCCACCTTGTAATTTCTCTTCCCGATCTTCCAACTCTTCCCGATGCCCTAACTCCTCTTTAGTTTCAGAGAGACTTATCCTATCGACGATGCCTTCTTACTTCCTGTCGATCCTCGATGGCAGTTAGCTTTACCCTTGCCTTAATCATAGTAGTTAATCAGATCTCTGTCAGCCAGACTTAACTCCTTGGCGAACCCTTGGGAACATTTGCCGATATACCGATGCAGTTGACTTCGCTTGACGTCGGTGAGACTTTAAACATTGGTGAGATCTTGCATTTGTCCCCCAATACTACCACTCACGCCAATATACCAAAGTATTGTATATGCATGACATGACTTGTCATTGTCGGTGAACTAATGTATCTTCAGCCCGATTTCACCATTGCGACCGGTCACTGCTTGTATCTAACAAAAGATACATTCACAACATACATTCTCCACATACATTTGCAATGTACTTTCGGTGAGACCTAAACCCTTCTCCACGGATACACCTTCAATGAGACTAAAGTCGTCCCTTACCAATGAATCTCTTATCGGTCCAACACCTTTGGTCGGTGTATCTTTCAAAAGCTTTTCTGAAGGTTATGTCACGCAGATAATACCTCAGTTACTCTGCGACTACACAGACACCAAACAAATGTACATAAACAAAACTCAACAGAATGGATGGGGTTCTACACTCCTCTGCAAACATTTAATCACCACCAATTTGGCCACTCCACAACAACACTTTTCCTATCTCTTCTACGACTAATCACATAGAGATGCCTAGTCGACTCATGCCCAGACTCCTTGGGTCCTTGGGTGTTTGATCACAACTACACAAAACACAAAACTTACACTGTATTCCTCCATCACATTGAACATGAGAATCTTACTTTCAGTGGACAGAGGAGATACAGTCCATTTATGCACAAAACCCTAGTTTCTAGGTTTTCAAACCAGTCTCTGTGAGGAGAAACAAAAAACTCACAACTACAACGCTTCTAGATACCAGACTACTTCCAATGAAAACTACTTTAATACATAACTATCTGTACAGAATGACTGTTATAGGAAACTACTCAAAAAAAGACAATGTATCAATACACCCAAAAATCTAGATCTTAATTCATGCATGCTCTTCTCTCTGTCTATCTTTACATCCAACTCCTTCGCCTATAGAAGGCTTGGAACATCAGTTACATTCCTCCAACCGTGTAAAATTGATTTGAAAAATAGTTAGCCGTTGGATTTCTCCTTGCACAAGAAAACTGCATGTTTTCCTTGTGTTATTACATCAACTTGACCAAACATGGTCTACATAGGTCTAGTGACCAAATTGACAAAAACCCTATTACAAACATAACGTGGCTTAAAAGCTTTATTGAAAATAAAACAAAACATGACTCTTGCACCATAGAGAAGGTGCTCCTGCACTAATACCTTCTGATCATGTTCCTACCTTTACATTGGTCTACATTAAGGAATTGAGATCATGTTTGAAGATTATTCCCAGATAACGTAGCATGTAACCAGTCTTAGCCAACTTGGTTAACTCCAGTGATTGCGGAGATCTCTTGAAGATTATAGAAGCGTATTGTGGCATGGAAGATCATGTTTGAGTCCCAGCTAAGGCATGGCATGATCCACACACATCTATACTACATTTCCTTGTGCGAAGATGGGAAAAGAAAGAGGTGGAAATGCAGAGTAGAGTAGAGGAACTATTGTACTTCAATGTATTAATCTCAGACATGAAGAAGATGTTGATCTTGGCAGTGAGCCGCCAGTAGGGTTTAACAACCCTCATTGCAATCTTTCTAGGTTTAGGGTTGAGGCAGTGAGCTTGCTAGACCTAGTTGTACTTCATGGCAGTGAGCCAACATGTTCTAGGCCTATGGAGTGACCAAGCCTGAACATTATTTTTTAAAGATTGCAATATATTTTGAGAGCTAATCCTCTCAGTGGTTTTTCCCCACCTTGGGGTTTTCCACATAAAAATTTGGTGTCTCTTGTGTTTAATGTTGCATCTATGTTTAAGTTGCTGATTTCATGCATTCATTGTTTAATCATAATAATTGTGGACAAGTGATTAATGTTTAAGTGCAGAAGTGGTTGAGTTTTTGGGACAACTGATTCACCCCCCCTCTCAGTTGTCCAGCGCATTTCAACAATTACACCATTTATATTATCACTAGAAAAATAAAATAAAGTAAAAATAATAATATTAGTTGATTCTATTTCTTCCTCCTCTGCAAATATAAATGAATGCTAAATGTCAAAAAGAGTTTAGGGTTTCAATTTAAAAAACAAATATATTGTTTTAGTTTGGTTATCCTTTCTATTGTAGATTTTATTTTGAAATATCCATGTTAAAATAAATAAATCTATTGAATCTTATATATCATGTTGGATTACAAGTATTCTATAAGTACAAATATAAATATGTGTATATTCCATATATATATATATATATATTTATAACTATGTTTTTTTCTTTATACAAAGAATAAATTTATTTACCTCTCTTTTAGGACAAAGAGGAGAATTATTTTTGTGTTGGTTAAAAAAGAAGAGAAATCACATAAAAGAAAAAAGAATAATCAATAAAAATTTTAGGGCATATGTCCTCCTTCTCGTGTGGCCCATCCGTAGGTGGCAGATAAGATGGGATGGGAGATCCCACCCCCATAGGCCACAACACTACTATGGCATTATGGGCATGGAGGATCCACCCCAATCCCCTGCAAGCCAGAGCCTTGGAAGCTATGAGCCCCTTAAGGGGCCATGACTCCATGGTTTCAATTGTATCCATAGCTAACTTATTACACATTTCCCTTATATCCTCTTTTTATGCATTCCTTTTGTGAAATTCTAAAAATTTCACCATCTTTTCTTTTTGTAAGCATGCACTTTTACTTCTATGTTATTTAAATATGCTTCACTCAAATCCAAAGGTTTTAGTTTTAAAATTAGGGTTAATAAATTATCAAATTATTTGTTAATTATGATCTTGATGTCACACAAATTTGGTTTATAATATGGATTTCTAGTCAAGAATTCAATTTGTAGAGCACCTTTACTTCTACGCCTTGGAGTTAAAGAATCAATTTGTAGAGCACCACTTCTTCTATGCTTTGGCTAAGCATTATGGCTTCTACACTTTGGTTGAGCATTATGGCTTCTCAGATCTTTCCCTAATGATTCATTAAATTCATCATATTCTCTCATTTTATGTACTAATCTAGTCAAATTTTCTTCTTCTCTTTTTATGTGGATAGTTATTTGCTTAGATGTCTCATTGTTATTGATTGGGACAGTAATCATCTTTCTCTATTGGCAGATTTTCATCACTTTCAACACTATCCCTCTTGGCATGCTCAATTGAGGCTTCTTTAGCCTTCTCCATTCTTTTGTAGTATCATTCATGTCTTTCTTGTGTTTGTTTCAACCTTCTTTCTTCTTTCATGTGCATCTCATAAGCTATCTCAATCTCTTCAAAACTTTATATCAATCTTTTGTTGTCTGCTTTTGCCACAAGTGTTTTTTATTTTATTAATCCCTTCATCCCTAATGGCTCAATCTAGACCTACCTTTAGTAGTTGCATCTCTTCAAGACCCTTTTCAAGATCCCCCTAATTCCATTTATCACCCCCTAGGTACCTAATCCCTCTCACAAGCTAGGACCTAAAGTGTGTTACCGAACATCATATTTACTACAATAACTATCATTAATACTCATTTCCTTGGTAGTATTCTTTAACATAGAATTTATTTGTTGTTTTTATAATTTCGATTCTTACACACCTCAAACTAGGGTCTCAATAATAGAACCAAATGTTGACAATGAAATATGATCCTAAGGTCTAGATTATTTATGTCAAAATTAACCCAAGGTGATGCAATAAGAAGGAAATCAAGTTAATGCAATAGATAACATATTCATAACATTAAGACTCAAATGATTTTATACACTCATTGACACCATAAGATAGGTCTTCTCATATATTCATATCATATACTCTATATACAATGTAGATTCTTTACTGCAAACATAGATATACACATCACATATGCTTGGGTAGCATTTATTAGATATGGCTTATATCTATATTCCTCTTCCTTCTCAATGTATCTCCTTCATTCCTTTTTTGCTCTCTATTATTTCTCTTATCTTGAAGTGAGGTTGGATGCTCATATATCCTTCTCCTAGTGTAGGGACATGTCCTTCTATGTATCTTTATGTCTTCCTATCCTTCAGAAGGTACCACACACTACTAATTTCTACCATAATGGTTTTCTAGTGATTGATACTCTATTTTTGGTTCCTAACCTATCAACAAGAGGTATGTGTAATTATATAGTAAATGGTCATTATTGGTAGGTCAAAAACTACAAATATAATGAATTGATAGTCACCAAAAGACCACTATGGTAGCAAATACCATCATGTGGTACCTTTTGAAGGATGAAAAGACACAAGCACTCACAGAAGGACATAACCCCACATTAGGAGAAGGCTACATAAACACTCAATGTAATTGCAAGAAGGTAAGAGAAAAAATGAGGGAGAAGAAGAAGATATAGAGATATAGAAAGAATATAGATATGAGACTTATGTGATAGAAGCTACCCAAGCATATGTGATATGTATATCTATACTTGAGGTAAATAATGTACATTGTATAATATGATATAAATATATGAGCATACCTACCTTATGATGTCTATAAATGTGTATAATAGAGTAACTCTTTATATTATGCATATGTTATCTACTACACTATTATGTTTTCCTTCTTATTACAACATCACATTGGAGACACATAATCTAGACCCTAAGATTATATTTTACTATCAACATTTGGTTTCATTTCCGGGACCATAGTTTGTTGGTGTGTAAAAAGAGAAATTACATAAACAAGATTTTTTTTTGTTTTGTAGTAAGGAACACTACCCAAAGAAAGTAGTATTAATGACAATTATTACAATAAAAGAGATGTGCAATAACACTCTCTATGTCCTATCTTGTAAGAGGAGTTAGGCAACCAGTGGGTGATAAATAGAATGGGGGGATCCTAAAAAAATGTGTCCACTAAGGTAGGCTTGATGAAATCATTAGGGAAGAATAAAAGGATTAATGGAATTCCAAATCAAAAACACCCATGGAAAAATGAGATAACATGGAAAAAGGAGATAACAAGAAGTTGAGAGAAAATTTTGAAGAAATTAAAATGGCTTATGAAATGTACATGGAAGAGGAAAGGAGGTTGAAGAAAACCCAAGAAAGACAAGAAAGATATGGGTAAGTGCAAGAAGTTGGGTCCACTTATTGGCCAAAAAGTGGAAGTCCTTTTTTTTTTTTTTGAAAATCAAAGTTTGTTATAGTTCACCTGATAAAGGGTCGGAAGCCGATGGAATAATATAGAAACAATTATTATTAGAGGTGAGGTGGTAAGATGAAGGGACAGTGAGGACATTTGCATCCCACGTGTGGGCATTCATTAATAGGTAAGTGGCCTGAGGTTATAGTTGGTGAGTGTAGATGAAACTTGTAATTTCATGAAGTTTAATTAGATTGAATTAAGCTTTGAAGCTAAATAATTGGCAAATGGGGATGAGCATTTGAATGCTAAGAAGCGCAATGGGATTGAGCAATTAAGTTATGCAAATAAATAAAAGGCATGCAAAGTCTTGCATGGGCATGAGAATGCTATGGAGACAACTATATGCAAAGTAAAGTAAGAGCAAAGATGCAACATTGAATTTGCCTCCCCAAATACATAGAGGGGGAGGGTATATATAGGTTGAGAATCAAGACCAAAGGCAGTGGTGATTGGGGAGTGATTTATAATGTTCCCTTCTCATGCCTAATCAACTTTGGTGACCATTAGCCTATTCTATGGGTTCTCGTAGGCTAATGTGGTTGTCGAGGGAACTCCATAGTTCTTGGAGATGCAGTTGTTCAACATATTCATGTTTTCTATTTACGACATTGAGCTCAGTCAGCATCAGGATTCATGATGACACTTTCAAAAGCATTTTCAGATACTTGTCTCGTGTTCCACATTTCTTAGAGAGCACACCTATTTTTAGAAAGTCACCATTTTGGCACACATCATTGTCCTTTGGTCTTAGTGACTTATTGACATGTCCAGTTTAGGTTTTTTGGGCCTTCACATTGGTTTTCGTAACTCTGGGGAAGTATTTAAAATATTCACTTAAGTTTTTAATGTTCATTTTAATATTAGACTTAAGTGTTTATTTATTTTAAAAGGTGACTTTATGACCCCTTAGAAGTTGGTGCTCAGGGAGGAATAAGTTGTGTTATTTTTCAAAAGTTAATTTTATTTCCTATAGAGGGGTGTTGGAATTTAAAGATAATTTTAATATTTTAAAATTGTTTTAACTGCGAAGGAGTATAAAAAGGGGGTTTGGAGCTCATTTTGCGATATGGTGAAGAATTTGAGTAATGTTATGCTGCTAGATTGAACTTGTGTTCTTCGAAGAACTTCCTAGGGACGAAAACCCTCTTAAAGAATATCAACTTCGGTGGTGAAAGATCTTCCTTGGTTGATTGTTGGTAGATTCATACAGAGTCTACACTTGTGGTTCATTGCAAATTTCATGAGACATGCAAAGGGTGTACTTGAAAATTTATTAAAGATTTATCCAAATAATAAATTTGAAGTTTTCAAGGGTATTTGTAGAATCATTTGTGATTGCGTGCTAAGGAAGAATCACCTCATTCCTTGAGTAGCCGCCATGCTTGGAAAAGGGTTTAATAACCCTTATTAAACCCTAGTCACAACCTTCTAAGTCTAGACACTGACTTCAAGTGTAGAGCGCTGCCTTACTACAGCTATTGTTTGCATCACAATACATAGTGTTTTCAGTTATAAGTTAAGGCACCTCAGTTTGGGGATGGGACATGAACAACAAATGGAAGGATTCATGAGAATAGAGTGTTTTAAAATGTATTATCCATGTTGAAGCTTATTATGTATGTTGTACGCCTTGCTAGAAGTGTAAATATGCTCTTTCTTGTGTCATTTGAGAGGTTAGAATTTATATTTTCTGATTTCAAGTATTCCCGATTTAAAACAACTATTTGGGTATCAATGTATTCAATCTTATTCCATATGAATATGTTTCAAATTGTTTGACAAAGTACCTTTTTATTATTATTGTATTTTGTTATGAAATGTTGAATGATTTATGGTCCAAACTTCATGATAAGCGATACTACATCAAAGCACTCTAAATATACTTGGGTTAAGCAAATTGTGAAGTGTTTGACGAAATGCCAACATGATATAAATCATAAAAAAATTGTGGGTTTGGGGTAAAAAAATTGGGGGTGGACGTTCAACGATTTGACTCTAATTGAGAGTGAATAGATGTTGGAGAGTAGATCATAGAAGAAAGGGAGATAAAACATGACTAATTGGGAGATAAAAAATGATTGGAAGATGAGATTGGGTTGATTGAGAGCCATGAATCAATTAGGGGGAGTTGGCAATCAGTTAGACATGAACCCTGTAATTAGGATTCAATTTGGAACAAATTTGGGCTAGAACTAGAAGAAAACACACATGTCAAAAGAGGATAGGGTCACCCCTTTCAGGAAGTGGGTCACCCCTTTTACTAGGATAGGTCACCCCTGGAGATCCTACTTAAAATACAGGAGACCTTGAAGAATACGGGGTGACCCACAAGGGGTGGTTTGCATAGGTGGTTTTAGGGTTGGAGAATGATCTAGAAGGGCTAAAAATGGTTTCGAGACCTTGAAACAAGGCATTGGACTTCTGTAAAGTGGGTCAACCCTTTTACTAGGGTAGGTCACCCTTGGAGACCCTACTTCAAGTGCAGGGTCACTTGGGGAGTTCTTGAAGACATAAGGGGTGACCTAGAAAAGAAGACTTGAACGAGCAAAATGAAGGTACAAAAAGCTAGGGAAGGTTGATTAGATGGCTCTAAAAGGGTGAAATGATGAAAAAGCCCCTAGGGAAAGTAAATTGCCCCTCTTGTGAAGTGAATTAGTCATGTTATTAGGGATATAAATCAACATGATGGCTTGTCAAGCATGGGTTAGGTGACTAGGATGACAGTGTGCAAGATCTTAGAAGGTTAGCTTAGGGATTGGCGAAGCGCATTTACAAAGTGAAAAATCATTGAAAACATATCACCAAGAGGAAATGTGCTGAGAGGTTGTATATATTTCACGCTCACATGTACACGATTAGGACTATAGCTCATCCTCAAACTGCCATGTAGACCTGTGCGCCTTTTTCCTGCTTATAGGGAATCCATCACCAACAAGGCCTAAATTCCCCATGGAAGCCAACCAAAATTCAGGTTGATAAATCTTTCTGGGGTTAATGGAAGTTGAAAAGCAGTGGCTAAACAACAATGTTCCATGGAGTTGCTTTCTTTATTTTTAAAAGTAGGCACTACTCAAAATTTTAAAGAGATTTTTTAGCAATCAATGGTCTTATGAATTTTTTTTCTTGTTTACTTCAAATAGTTAACAAATTACAATATTTTTGTAATCATTAAAGTTTTAAGATAAAATCTAAAAGCAAATTAAAAAAGAAAGTTAAAATATGTGGTCACGTGACAATTTTGTGGTTAAGTAGTGGTTGTATAACTTTAATTCCCCAACTCCACCTACAACTCAACTTCCAAATCCTAAACTATAGCTACTCTACTATTTGAGAGAAGATTCTAAATTATACTATGCTAATTAAAAAATTGCATGCCACCACTAAACCTTAAATATACCTTCTAATAACACTAGGAGGAAAAAGATTTCTTATTTTCCAAAATATAATTCTAAATTTTTTCTTAAACATTTTTTTTTCCAAAGTCTCATAAAACCTACCGCTATATAATTATAGACCCGGGAGCCCCTAAATAGGATCGCTTCCTTCAAAATTGTTAAGAGAGCCCTGATGATATCCCATGACAATTGTTAATAGCCAGAATATAATTTTTCATTTTTCATTTTCTTTTTTGCTCGTAACGAGTGAATTTAAACAGCCAAGGAATGTATCGGATAATTTTGGGCCTGGGGTGGTATGCAGAAAAATGGCCTCTTCATTCTGTTCCATGCACAGATCGTTTCCATTTCTTCCCGTTTGCATTGAATCTACTTATGCAAAATTAAGTTTAAATAGAAGTAAATTAATCTTAAAAAAATGTAAAAAGAAGGACGCTGGGTTACTCACAGTGGCGAGGATTGTAGTAGCAGGATCTGAAGCAGAAGAAGAAAGAGGGGCACAAAATAATAATGTGAGACCATCAAACTTGGAACAAATTCAAAGGGATGGAGAGCCTCCCACCTTTGTTTCGGCACCCGGTCGTCGGATTGTAGCAGGTAACTCTATTTCTTCATTTTAGCTTTTTTTAAAAAAAATATTTTATCAGATTTTAAAGAGAGCAATTGTGTAGTTTGGAATCTTGATTATAGTTGTGGCACCCTAGATTTTGTGAGCACTTTTAATTTAGTATTCTGTAAATTTTAGCCCTCAAGTCGCCAAATTTTGCATGGACTAGTTTGAGAATGTTTTTCAACCCTTGACAAAACTTCGTATGGTTTAACTGCGCCGCTAATGTAAAAATGCAAACACTTAAAAAACTTCCCAAAAACAATAACAATATTTTTATTCTAAAAATAATAATGCATTGATTACTCAAATCAGTGACAACCTCTGAAATATCTGAAAAATCGAAGACAAGAAAAAAACTTTGGTGCTAGAAACATGTCGGCAACCCCAAATTAGAACATCCTGCCTACTTCAATCATGCTTGCAATACGAAGAAACAACTCATGGTACCAATTCAGTGGAACTGGCAGATGGACCTTCCCAAAAACATCTTAGGAATCAAGAAATCTGCAAGGTCTGTAATTAAAATGAAGTAGATGAAACATATTTTCTTTAAACCTGTTCATTATATAATGATATTGAAAATACATACAAAATTACACAGATATTTGCGTTCAAATTGCAGTACATGAAATCTTGAATCAAGACAATCAAACACAGATTGGGGAATCTACTTTAAAACTAAATACTCATGGAAAAAACTTCTAATCAAATAAACACACGTTGACAGGAAGTTATCCTATCCTATTTTATCTAGTATGAAGTTATTCCCCAAAATTGCATGCACTATTGTTAAGCCTATGTTTTAATTGTTTTCCTTGGATTATTCAAACTGGGTTTCATATCGGAGGGTCTATCCAGTAACCCCAAAAAAGAAGATTTAGGGTATATCTTTACTTCCATAAACATGACATTGAAAGAAAGATGGACTAATTAAAACTAACCTGTCAAGTATTGATTTCTGTCACGTATCGTTTTGTCACGATTAAGGATTGCAAATAATCTTCCATATTGATACTAAATAAAATATGCATACATATTCAGAACATTCTAGTAAGCACATGTAGGAGGACTTGCAGGCTTGCAGCTATTGCTACAAACAACAGGAATACAGCCAAAATCATTGAAAAGCTACATCTTTACGCCACCAATCCTGACTGAGGTGAACCACAAACCCGGTTGTCATCGTCATCACTAGATGGAAAAATGAGAGGCTTCAGGTAATTGTGGATATAAAGCCTTGCATTCTCCATCAGCACCCAAGACGTCCATCCAGATATTGAAACTACTTTCCAGGTCTCGATAGACGGACACAGTTGTGTATGGGTCAGTGACTAAAAGTTTAAGACCCTTGACAGTAAAATCGAGAAGGTAAGAGCAACCCCATTCAAAAAACAATTATAACCTTGCCAAGAGAACATTGTGTCTAGTGTGAGGGCTCTAGTATTAGGAATTTTCTCAAGAATAGCTGCCATGTATGTTTTTTCATCTGCATTGGTTTTCCTTCTCACCTTGACAATCTTAGTGAGCCATTTCTTGACGTAAGGACATTGATTGCGCTTAGCAAAATCCTTCAGAAAATCTTCCTCTAATAAAGCTTTGGCAGACTGAACTGGGCCTTTAGATTTATCTTTGCCCTTAGCAGAATGAGCTTCAGGGATATCTGAGACACAACGCAAAGCAGACAAATCTAGAACAAAGAAAAATTTAAAAGGCACGAAACCCTAGACTCTGCAATGTGGTTAGGTTCTCTGTAACCGCCATAGGTCCCATATGTTTTCCCCAGATTGATTTTGATTGAAGTGGTTGCCATTGTAGAATATATCTCCTTTATCTACTGCATGACCATATCTACCATCATCTTTCATGGCAAAAACAACAGAAAAAACAGAGCAAAAGGAGCTTTGCAAACCCTTCCTCAAGTACCAAGAGATGAGGAGAGCCTCAGAGCATGGATAGACAACTGAAGAAAACATTTTAAAAGCTCAAACCACCCAGTTTCCAGACTAGAAGACTATCAGAATCACTTTGCTTGAAACAAAGCAGATTTTTCTAAACAAATAGCAAAGAAAAACTTTCCAACAACTATTGATATCTCTTTTACTCATTGAAAGAGCATTAATGATTAATCTCCTTCCATGGCTTGCCATTATTTCATCCCATATGAGCAAGATTTCCAAGAATAGTTTAAATCCCATTGCCCACATGCATAACCATGTGAAGTCACTTAAGTGGGCAGTAAATTTGGCAATGAAAAAGATCCTCCCCACTCAATAATAAATGTTTAATCATGGCTGTCAAGAAAGATCCAACTACTCTCTGTAATGTCCCCTATTGGAACAACACTAATTTTACCCTAAAAATTCAAATCCTGCAAGTTTAGGGTTAGGGTTTCGAAATTATCATGTAATTTCCCAGAGCAAAATGGTTGATAGGGTGCCCAAGAAACCCTCTACCCTAGGCCCAAGAGCGGGTGCTTCACCCCTCTTGGCCCCATGTGGCCTCTTGCCATTCATATGGGGTGGTGTGCCTAGTGAGGCGTCCTATCACCGTACCCCTTATCAAAACCATTCTGTTTCCTCTTATGATTTAATTAATTTCCATGATGGAGGGTCAGGGATGCAGCTACAGCAGGGTGTCCCCGAAATCATTCCTCCTAAGCCCAAGGCGGCCTCCCATGCTCCCTTGGCCCACATGTGGCAGGCCTTAGCCATCCACCATGGGGTGGTGTACTTAGAAGATGATCCCAACGCCGTTTCCCCTCCTCGTAGGCCCTCAATTCCCTCATCATAACATTCATACAAGAATCCACATTAATGCATAATAACTAATCACACTCATAGTTGCAAACAATCATATCAACAATGCATTATGAAAGTGACATATAAATGGTAACATGCATGAATTATTGATGATGATATATATATAACCTATTAATCAGATTTAGACAACATCCTATATGAACATTCTACCACAATCATATGGACCTTGTGCTATCTGAATTAGATAAACTTCCTTCACATTATATTTCCTTTTAAATCTCCTTTACATGCTACCACTGCCCCATTACTCCATGTTTCATCTCTTTCCGAATTGTACATATAAATATATCTTGTTTTTCAATACCTGATCTGCCTGATTAGAATTGTGGTATATTTTCCTTATTTCTACCTTGAACTCAGAAATATATTTATTGGATTATCTCATCCTTCCTTTCTTAATTGTGCATATTCAAATCAGATGCTTTTTATATACTCAGAAAATATCCTCTGTTGATCACTGCTGTCATATATATATCTGTCTGCTTTTATTACTTGGGCCTGCTCTGTATTTTCTAAATGTTGAATACTACCTTGCTTACTTGATGAATTCCTTCTTTGTTGTCATACTTAGAAAAGTGTGTCAGAAATATATATATATATTTAAACTCAGAAATATCATCGAATTGCTTCTTTTTTGGAAATACATATTCAGAAAAATATATATACATTTTATTCCCTCTATAATCTATATCCCCTTTAAAATTGATCTTCATTCCTCTAATATATCTTCCATAGGAGATTTAACCAAAAGACATATCTTTTCAACAAGTAGACACTTTCTTTGCTGATCCTACCCCTTCAATATTAATCGCTGCCTTTTCTTAACAATATACAAGACATTACTAATTACTCACTTCATAACTCACATACCCTCAATTACAAATCATATTTCATATATATAATCACATTCTTTATCAAAGCAGATTTCATACTATATAAAATCGCACTTCTTCTACCCAGCAAATCGCACCATATCATAATTCATATTTAATAAGATATATGTTGCCTTTAATATATAATAATCTTTATATTGTTGTCTCTAGCAGTGTAATCGCTGCATCTATTAGCAAATCACTTCATCATTTCATCCATCGTATTTCATAATCTCACTAATCGAATATGTTACTATATCTAATATTTTATTTAATATATATAATAATGTCTTTATTATCTTATCTAATATCTTTATTATATATGAATAATGTCTTGTCAATTATTAGTTTGTTAAAATATTAAACTATTTATATAATAATATTATTTAATGTTATTTATTAAATATTATATATTAATAATATTATATATGTTTATTAAATATTGATATATATGCAATTTCTACAGAGGCACTATCTATTACAAGAAAGCAACTTCATCATTTTATCATAATGTTTAAATCTTTAATTTAAACAATGCCTTAATTTTGGGACATCACACTCTCAGAATATCCTGGGTTGCATATTGCTGCTTCATTCAAGTTTAAGTTAAGATTTACAATTGGAGGTGAACTCAATTACTTGTTGGGTCTTGGGATCCTATTTCCACTTTTTCTATAGCAGGGGAAACCTATTCTTTTTTTTTTCAAATGTTAGAATATAATATTTATATTTCTGATCTTGCGAGAGGAAATAATTGCTAACAATGCAATACTTGTAAAAAATTTTAGTCTTTAAAAGCTTTTCTGGTCTAATGACTGTTTCATTGTCTCTATGTGTAGATGCATCACCTACTGGGCGCTTTAATGCACTCATCTCTTTGGTCCATGTTTTCTTTTTCCATTTGATTGCAATTTGAAATCCTCTGTGGAGTTATTTTACGTGTATACCCAGTATAAGATGTTTATTCTAGATTTTCTTGACAATGCAGTGCCTAGATGTATCATAAATTACATAATACTTTGGAAACTCTGCTCAAAGTTTGCAATCCACTGACCGAGACTCTCCTCTGATTTAATCCAGTGCCGAAACATTGAAATAACAATATCATGTCAGATTTCCTTGACGTTAGTCTTTGAGACAACTGGAGTTTGACATTCTTTAATTTTCTTTCGGTATTTGATCTTGTATGAAATGAATTTTATTGAGTGGTATAGGAGGATACCAAAGAACTTTCCTTTAGTTCAGAGGCCGTCTATGCCGGTTGGCTAGGAGTTCCTATGGCAGACTTTTTCAAATTTCTTAATATAAATAACTGGCCATCTATACAGTTGAGATCATGCACCAAAAAAGTTCGTCTTGTTTTTGAAATTGCTGGCATGTAGTTTTTCAAAGTTGTTATCAGTCCAGATGTCTGCATCCATGTGGTCTGTACCTCACCCTAATGCTCTTATTTCTTCAATATTTTTAAAATCAAATTAACTGTAAAACATTTCCAAGCAAACTTAAGATAAACAGAGTCTTAAAATAAGGTAACTGATTAAGGAATTACAACTTGACGGGTCTTTGAAAGTCCACAGATGTCTTTTTGAAGGAGTGGACATGATCTCTTGGGTATTGCCTTGTGATTTGAATAATCCATCCTCATTTTGAGCATATCTATTCAAAAAGAGCACATGCAGGTCAATCTAAGATTTCATTTAAAAAGCATAATATGGAATGGCAGGTACATCAAACTTTGGGTATGCTTCCTTGAATCAATTAGTCCAGTCACTCCACATCCAGAGCGGATGAAGCTTTTAACTATTAGTTATTGCATCAATCCTAGATTTTTATGATTGCATGTGTATGCAGTCCTTCAAAATAGAAGATTATCTTAATATTCAATTTGTATATTATATGTTATGGACAATCTGTACATAGGATATAAGCAGTTATTCTTGCAAGCAACTTAATGATTTCCGGGCCTTGATTATGTTCTATCTTTTTGTAATTTTACATTTCTTTAAAATTCATATCTCCAACAACTAACATTATAAACAGAAAATTAACTTTATTTATTCATGACATATCTGTTTTAGTTGGAGACTTGCATGGTGACCTTGTAAAAGCAAGGCAAGCTTTGAGGATTGCTGGCGTGTTGAGTGCTGATGGTCATGATTGCTGGACAGGCGGGAATACGGTAAGTTTAGCATGTATAACAAAAATAGAGTATTTTAACAAACTTTAGTTTTCTGGAGATTTAGATAATAAGGCATATGGATGAAATTTCAGGTGGAAATTAATGCTGCTTAGTTTAGACCTTCACAAGGCTTGCATCATTGCATGGTAAGGAAGCTGATATTATAACTTTTAGTATAAGTTTGTTCAAGTTATTGGAAGCTGGGTTATGGTAAATATTTTAATTCCTCAAGTTTTGAGAACTGCTCTTTCTTATAGTTGGAGCCTGGAAATCCAAACATATTGCATGCCTGAACAACTTTTTAACCACACTTTCTCTAGCTAGCATGGTAACTTGAGAAGCTCAGATGTAGACGAAATCTTGATTTTGGACTGCACGATTTCATTGAATAAGAAATTGTCGACGTGTTTAACAATAAAATTGTTCATAGGATGGCACAATCCAAGCTTACTTACTAATGCTTGACTCCAAATTGATTGGCCAAATTAAAAATGACAAGAATTTAAGGACCAAAGGAACAAAACAAGGAGTTCCTAGCTAGTTGTGCATTAGCTGCCACAAATCAAGACATTTTTATTCATGTCTATCACCTTTTGGTGCTTTTTCACAATTTTCACATTTATTATCATTGTGAGTATTCTGCCCATTGAATTGCCCTCATTTATCATCTTCCGTCTTGATCTATTCTCATTTATAGGGGAGGTCCGGAGGATAGAAAGATCATGGTATGCTTGTGATTCTGGCTCATTTAATATGATCTTTAACTATAGTGGCTTCTGTCAACCTTGTCACCATGGTCAGAGTAAGATACAGATTTATTGTGTGAAGTATTGGTAAATTTCCATCATTGCCAATTAGGTGTCTTAGATTGAGCTCCATGACTACTTTCTTTTTTTGTTTGACTTTGTGCAATTACTATGGACAATTGTCAATTATGTGATAAATTTAGTATGAGTGACATTGAGGGCCAATGCATATTCACAAGCACAACCATTTTTTTTTTCTAAAGTTCAAGAACTGTTTGGTGGGTTGCATGCACAAAGATAAAAAAAGCTACTACATACACCATAGTCATAGGTTCAGAAGAATTATTCATATGTATTGGCTTGTGAAATATACTTTGAAAAGTGCATAAAAGTACTCAAAATAGGATCATCAAGTGCCTTGGGGTTTAACATCTGATTCCAACTTTGAATTATTGAGGAGAATGTTGGCCTTCGCAAGCAAATAACACTTGATTCACTTGTGCATGGTAGTCTCTCCTTGTTGGATTCAAGCACAAATGCACTATTGATCAGTAAATTGGAGAAAATATCTTAGCACCAAGAAAAATATCTTAACACCCTATCTTGGTGCTTTAAGACATTGGAAATGGTGCAAGTTTATTAAACAACCTTTGTTGTCCCATTAATACTCCTATAGAAGTGTGAAAACTATGTGCCCCACACACAAGGGATTAAGTCTCACATGCCTAAAAAGTTGCAACAATTGGATAAACTAGTCTTCCATTGCCAAATTTAACTATCATAAACTACATTAAATCATAAATTAGTCTGACCAATAGATGCCAGAAATTATCTTTTTGATTCTCATTGCATGGAAGTCACGCAAATCTTTGGAAGGATTTTGGAGTACCTTCAAGTTTCCTTGGGAAATATAAATGACTTCCTTCTTGGCCATAGCCGTTAAGTTCACATGTGCAAAAGAGCGAAAGATACTTGAGGCTAGCTATTTAGTATTACTATTTAAATCCAACAACGACATGGCTTGAGATGACTTCATGTTGATGACCTACACAAAAGTTGATAGATATCTATATTTGGCTCTTGGCTCTTGGCTCTTCTGAGAAGATTACCTCACAGGGTCTAGTTCGATGCCGTTACTGTTGGTACTTAGAGGCTAGCTTGCTCCTTTCTATTGACATCTCTTGTAATATCCCCTTTTTGAAATGGGATAATAATAATAATAAATAATAATAAATTAAAATATCAAAATATAAAATATAATGTAATTATAAAATATAAGATTAAAATATTAAAGTTTATTATAAATAATAATTCCTCTCTAATAAGGGTCATAAAAGAAATCCGAAGAGTTATGTCTTTTGGGGGAAAAGTCTATTTAAGAGAGGCCAAGAAAGGAGAAGGAGGCATGCATTGATGAACAATTTTATTTCTGATTTCTACTCCTTGATGGAGCATGAACTGTGGTTCAGCAACTTGAGGATGAAACCCCTCAAGGTCTGAAATTAGAGGACGAAAACCCCCTAATTTCCATTGCTGAGTTAGTGGACGAAAACCCCTGATTCAGGCAGATTTGGAGACATTTCAAAGGCATTTTAGTAAAGATAGATCACTGCAGATTTTGGATAAATTAACAGCAGATACAAAAGGATAAGTTCCATCTTTTTTGAGATATATTCTAAGCATTATATCTGAATTAGATAATAAACTATTAAAACTGCAATTTTGGGGTTGATTTCATATTTATAATTAATTGTGCAACTATTATTGTGAGCTAGGGTTTATTATATTTAAAGAAAAAAATGGAAAATTTAAAAGGGACATTACAAATGGTATCATAGTTGGATCTTGCTAGCATGTGAAAGAGAAGTCAACCCTATGACGCTGAGAACTTATTTCATATAAATGACAGAAGAAGTAAATATGACATAGAGAGGGAAATACTCCTTTGGGGAAAGTTCTTACAGATAAGTTTGAAAAGAAGATTGATACAACGATAGATATATTGGGTCAAATGCTCCACATGAAGCCAAATAATATGAATGCCTCTAGAAATCAAAGGAAAAAAGAAGTTCATGTGAGTAAATCACAAAGCCCAATACAAGATGATATTCACGCCATGTATGTAGATTATCAAAATCTTCCTATTGAAATCCAAAAGGCTATGTATTTCACAAATTTCATGAGTATGAAGGGTGGAGATAGGGTTAACTCGGATTTTGCCAACCCTCCTCTTGCAATATCATAGAATGCACAGTCTAAGACAAATGTTCTTGGCACAAGTTCTTTGCCAATGACCATGACTAGGGCTCCTATTATACCCAATGGGAACTGATCAAGTGTATGCACTCCACATGTTCAAGCTCCGATGGGAGGTTGGAGTATTGCTACTAGAAATAGCATTATGGCTAATGTTTTGAAGTCAAATAATACACAAGAAGTTCAAACTCAACTAAAATGTGCTCCCTTTGCAACTGTACATCCCTTTTCTCATTATTGGCTTGTCGATAAGTCTCAAATAGTGGATGGGGATCATTGTTTATAAAAAAGGCAACCCCAGGCGTCCAATTCTATATCAACAACATCTTCTATGGGTAGGTCTTATGCCATGGCTATTCATTATAATGTCAAATCTCAACAATCTATTGGTCCTCAGAAAATGGTTGGACCTAACAAGGAATGGAAGCCAAAGTCAACAAATCATATTGCAAGTGTTAGTCTTGGAATAATAGGTACATCCACTGTTAACGCTAGTGTTTTTGAAGTTAGCAAATTACCTTCTCCAACATCAAATTGAGTGAAGATTGAAGATGCAACTGCCAAATTGCATAAAAAGTTAGAAGAGATGAATGTTTAGGATGATCAACATGTTAGTATGCCAAATTATCTTGAAGTTCCTAAAATTGAGTTTATAGGTTTAGTTTTGGATCAAGGATTGGAAATTACAAATTGCCAAGATTGATTTGGGATCCCGATATCTTCAAAAAAGACTCTGTCAAGTGAAGAAGAAATTTTGGAGCATTCTAGTCCGTGATTACTTGAGGACAAGCAATCTTGGGAAGGGCGGACTGTGTAATGTCCCCTTTTTGAAATGGGATAATAATAATAAAAATAAATAATAATATTAAATTAAAATATCAAAATATAAAATATAATGTAATTATAAAATATAAGATTAAAATATTAAAGTTTATTTTAAGTAATAATTCCTCTCAAATAAGGGTCATGAAAGAAATCCGAAGAGTTATGTCTTTTGGGGGAAAAGTCTATTTAAGAGAGGCCAAGCAAGGAGGAGGCATGCATGATGAACAATTTCATTTCTGACTTCTACTCTTTGATGGAGCATGAACTATGGTTCAGCAACTTGAGGACAAAACCCTTCAAGGTCTGAAATTAGAGGACAAAACCCCCCTAATTTCCATTGCTGAATTAGTGGACAAAAACCCCTTATTTAGGCAGATTTGGAGACATTTCAAAGGCATTTTAGTAAAGATAGATCACTACAGATTTTGGATAAATTAACAGCAGATACAAAAGGATGAGTTCCATCTTTTTTGAGATATATTCTAAGCATTATATTTGAATTAGATAATAAATTGTTAAAACTATTAATTGTGCAACTATTATTGTGAGCTAGGGTTTATTATATTTAAAGAAAAATAAGGAAAATTTAAAAGGGACATTACATCTCTATTGATAGACTACCTCCTTTCATTTATTCCTTGGATACTCCTCCTTGACACCTTCCTTCGAAGGAGACCATTACTAGAGCTGCTAGAAGGGACATTTACAATTAGTACATCTAGGTCACTTGGACCTCCCCTCTCATGCCTCTCAACCTGAAGCTTGCTTTTTATGCTAAACATTTCTTACAAGTCGAAGATGGTGTACTTTGTTGCCCTCACTATCTCCAACGTGATTGATCACATGGTTTGAGGTTTCCCTTGGCCAAATGAGGGTGTGTTTCCATCAGCTACGACTTGATACAGATCTCAATATTCCTTGCCTTGACTGGATTTGCCGTCTTTGCTCCCTCTAGGAGGTTGAGACTGAGGCATTTCATTTTGGATGCCCCATTTATTATGAGATTTGAGGTAGATATTACTGCCTCTATCGGGACTTAGGCAACAATCTCTCTACTTTCTTTCGATATTCGGACCAATGGTGTTTGGCTCTTTATCTTTGGGAGGTTATCACCCTTTGGCATAGATCCTTATATGTGGTTTCTCAGGATTCTAGAGCTCCTAGGTTGATCATGAATCAGCTATGAAATGTATGTAATGTATTTTGCAAATCCTTGTATCGAATCACTGTTTTTCTCCACTATTGTAGATGCTCTTCTTAGAAAGCTGTAATCGTAGTTAGGGTTTTCTTTTGCCACACTTTGTGGTATGAATGTAATTGTTGATTTGAATGAATGTGACGATTCTTAAATTCATCTCCAAGGCTTTGTAGATGGTCTTTTCAACATTACATAAGGAAGAATATGGTATGATGTTGGATTAATAAGCATTTTCAGTGATTTGGTTTTGATTTTGATGTATTTAATTTACCAAATAGGCAGTTGCACATTTCTTTGTAGTTGTTTTTCCTCTATTGAACGTTAGACTATGTAGCCCAATGGATAGGCACCAGTCTGAGTAGCCTTTGACCACCCAATCTTGAAAATAAAACAATACATCTATCCTTTAGACATAGTAGTAGTATTTATGCATCTTCATTTTGTAGGATTGCCTGTATCAGTGATATAGAGGTTTTATAATAACCTGTTGTTCTCAGTCTAGTGACAAATTTGGGACTGAGAGAGCGATCTAGGTTTGGTTATTCATGTTTTTAGTTCATTTGGTTTCAAAATCAATACCTATTTAGGTATACCCCTTTGGAATATCCCTCCACAATTTAAACTGAGCTTGAAGAGCAGAGGAGACTATCCACTCCTATATGTTGGCCAGAATCACCCTCAACTTGTTGATAAACCCCTTCCAAATCACCTCGATGACATTTCCGACCTTGGTGATTTAGGAATGTTTTAGAGTTTTGGGTTGCAGTCATTTTGGGAACCAATAGGTTTTTTGGAAGATCCTATCTCTTCCTCAAGAGTTGGGAACTAGTACTAGACCTGGAAAAAGTTTGTATTGATAGGGTCCCTGTTTGGGTAAGACTCCTCGGTTTACCTCTAGAATATTTGGATGAGGAGGTGTGGACTGCTATCGCTTGCTCCTTGGGGGACTTCATCGCAGTTGATGAGGTGACTAAATCCAGGAAGTGGTTTATATTTGCTAGATTTTGTGTCAACATTGCTGTTGACAAAGAGCTCCCCTCTTCTATCACTCTTTCATTAAAACTTGGTGATTGGGTGCAGCAAATCATCTATGAGGAATCTTAGGTGATATGCATCAATTGTCTCAAGTCTGGACATGCTTCAACCGTTTGTGGAGTTTCAAAAGAAAGGAATTATAGGATAAATGTTCAGCAAATTCCTCCTCCTCTCTAAGAGGTTGTCAAACCACTAGAGGAGTTTGGGAGGCTTGATAGCCCCCTTTGCGACAAGACCAACTCAATGATGCCGGTGGAAGCAAAGTTGGTTTCGCCTGGTCATCAAAGTTCTCCCTCCAACAAGGAAAATCATAAAGAGAAGTCTTCAGATAAGAATTCTTCAATGCCACTCGATCTGAACCTTAATCCTTAGTCCGAGAATCCAACCGGTAAGAGACTTACCCTGATCAATTCAAGGGATGCCAACTTGAAACAAAGTTCCTTGGAAAGTTTCGGCTTTAAACCACCTTGAATGGTGGCCTTGTTTTTTGGGCAGTTCTACCCCTGCTTTGTTGTAGTTTGTTTTGGTCTCTTGTGTTGCTCCTTGGTGTTTCTTGGTGTTGTTTGGTTGCCATTGGCTGTCCCTGTTCTGTTGTTTGGGGCTTGTCCCCTCCTTTGTACTTCCCGTTCATAGCTCCGGTCAAAAGCACTTATTTTAATCAAAAACATCATCATCAAGGCAAGCTAGTGAGAGATATGAAAATCCTGATTAAGGGGGTTCAGAGATATGTGGTGCAAAGCAAGTAAATTTGTTGGAACCAGGGAAACATGGTATCCTGTTAAGAATATGAATACTGATCTGTTGGAAGCAAGTATATTTGTTGGAGGGTGAAGCTTGTATGACATGAGAAATTATTTTTATATTAATTACCATTTGAGACTTAATCATGGCGTATCTGACCAAGAGAATATCTGCATGCATATTAAAAGGAATGATCCTGTTCATCATACATAAAACATAATATCATTCTTCTAATTGATGGAAATTTGACCTCCCTTTGATGGATATATATGTGGTTTTCATTTTCTCAAATTTACAATTTCATTGTGGGAAATCATTCTTCTGAAATGGATCTATCATTTTCTTACAAATTGCTTGGGGGATACTTTGATTATATTTGTTATGCCCGAGCAATTATTAATAATATATAAAAACCAGAAGCATATATGATCATATAATATATAAGAGAAGCATATTTCAGTCTTTTTGAGAGAATACATGATTTATTTATTTTATTATAATGTGCCACAATATTTTTACTCTGTTGTTTATTATGGAAATGTTTGTTTTCCACTTGAAACAATTCAATTTTATAGAAAATACATGTTTTGCATACTGTTTGATATGGATCTGTATTAAATGCTTTACTTTTTCTTTTCCTTTCTATTGAGTAAATTTAATTTCTATCGATTTCTGATTGCAGGTCCTGGTTCAACTAGGCGATATATTGGATCGAGGAGAAGATGAAATAGCTATTATGTCACTAATAAGATCATTATCCATGCAAGCTGAAATCTATGGTGGGGCTGTCTTTCAGGTTTCATTTTCAGTCTCTGCTTCCACAACTGTGAAAAGCAAGCCAAGTATTTGTTTTAGTATTAGTGTGAAACTAGTTAATAGTTAACAACATATGTTCTTTTTAGGTCCACATGTTTGCTTTTCTGGTGCATTAAAGTTTACAAGTATTAAGGCCAGCTTCCTGTGTCCTAGAAATGTTAAAGTTGGTTTTAAAATTATTAATAGTCTCCTTTTGAGTTAATGCTATCAAAATTTTCTATGGGATGAAACTCACTATCATCAGATGCATGTTTACTTTTTGAGCATCAGCATACAGAAAAGTAGATAACAGAAAGTGAATTGAAGCTTATTATTAAGAATGACAGTCTGTAGCAGCGATTATTAACTTTTAACCTTGGCCTCCTAATCAGACATGGTTACATATTAACATTTATGACTTACATCATGTGACATTTATTACATGTCACTTAACATTAAAGTAAATTTCACTTCATAAAGGTCACCTTGCATATTTGGAGGGTTATATTCTAGCACCCACGATAACGTGAAAATAAAACTTCAGATTATTGTTTTCCCTTAATGCAAAATATTATATCAAATTTAATAACTCAAAACTTGATAGAGACTCCATATAGGCACACTTCCATCTGCTGATATACCTGAGTTACAGGTAACTAGCTCCAGTGCTTGCCAGTTTCTAGGCAAGTGACCTAGATACACAGTGTCCTCAAAGCGAAAACTTTTCCACTGATTATCTGCTTCAAGAGAACTGGAACTTTTTATGTGTGCTCTATCAGGCTGCCATAACCCTCATAAAGAAAGAGCTTGAAAAACATAAAATTCTAGTGATGTCTTGAAATTTTAAAATATTGCCCACTACAAAATTCCCTTAGGCAACCTTCCATGTTGAAGAACCCTTTATGCTTTGATGGACGGTCATGTACCCTGCTCCTAAGCATCCATTTGGCTTTACGCCTGCGAATTGCATTTGCTTGAATTTATCTAAAGTCTATTCAACAAATCCATTTTGTATCTTGAAATTATCAGGTGTTGTTAGATGATATCTCTTTGAGTCATTTTATCAAAGAGTTCACGTGCTTTGTCTACCATTCCCATTTTGCAAACGTTTAGTTCAGCCTGTGTAGAGGCTCTTCAAGCAATTACTCAAATCATAACTTTTCTATTACCACCTTCATCACTAATGCTAACATTCTCACTTGTTCACTACAATTGCACACCTTCCAGGTACAAACACTTTTCCTCTTGTTTTGCCAATCACAACTTTTGAGTTCTGCATTTTGAAGAGTATTATTATTATTGTTCTAAGTATTTTTGCTGTTGTTGTTATTATTATATGTCAATGTATGATATGGCATAACCCCCTTTGTCATGTGACCACCAACATTCCATTGCAAATAGCCAAGTACCTGTAATTTTTATGGAAATTCCAAGGAATAACTCTAAGATATAGATGCAGGACTCAGCATAATTTTTCTCTTTAATTGATCCTGAGAACTAGCATATCTTCTCCTTAAGTTTTGCTTCTCATAAAACTGTTTTTGTAGGGTTTAATATCTTTGCTTCATGTGTGTGCCTAAAATAAAATTTATCATCATTTCTTCCAACCGTCCTATAAATCCACATCCATTTATGAATTTTACCTTTACAAATAAATCATCACTTGTAAATTCAAATCTACAATGTGGAGATGGGGGAGGTCATGAATTGTTCATTTGATAGGCTTGTATAATCTCACGTGTGAAATTTGTGGATAGAAATTGGCTGCCACTGTTACTAAAAAGTATATTCTTCAATCTTCATTTATCTACTTTGTACTGCTGTTCTGAATATAGTCTCTTCCATTTAGACTGTATTATGATTATAATCCAATATTTATCCAGCTCAGAGCAGTCACGAGCATCACATATATTTGTTATAATTCCAAACTTCTGGCTTTGGATTTACATCCATTCGAAAACACTGCTATTGACACAAATCTTGAATTAAACAACAAGTTGATTGCATTACTCAATAACAGAACACTTCTTCACTGAAATCAGAAAACTGCATGCTTAAACATTGAAAAAGAGAATGATAGAAACTTGTAAATTCCCTCAAACAATTACTCTCCTTCAAGCAAGAACAACAAACACCTCATGAATAGGTGCTTTGCAGTTTGAGATGCTTTATGCTGATGAAAACTATTATCTCAAAATGCCATTATTTGGTCTAGGCTTCACTTATAGAGATGCAATCCAAAATCTGAGTCTATGCAAAATATCTTATGACCTTTGCAATGGTCATTCCATTTTTGTTACACTCATCAATAACGTCAGATGCTTTGTTGCAAGTGGTCTTGATGTTAGTGTTTTGCATATTGCAGTTCTACAGGCTGCACTGATTTGAGAAATAATTCCATTTGATAAGGCTATCTGCATCATGATGGTTTTAGTACAATTTTGTTAATTGATAAGGCTATTTATTGAGTACACAAAATCTTACTCAGTCATGATCTATGTAGCTGGGTTTGCTGAGTATGGGCCCCATACCTGGCCCGAATAGGTCTGAGGCCAAGTCCAGGCCCAGGTAACCCCCCTGGGCCACCGAGCCCATGTCCTGGGTGAACCTGGGCAAACCCAGAGGGAACTGCGGCCTGCTGGGCATAAACAAACCAAAAAAAAATGTATTAAAAAATGACATTTTTAATGCATAAGCAATCAAAAATTGAAATTTAAAATCCTAATTTGACTTGAAGTCACTCGAAAGCCCTCATTTCATAAACAAAAAACATAGAAACATCTACTATCATTGTAACTTCCCATTTTTCATTCTTCAAACTTGCTGTTTTTCCTTCCAGTGGGGAAGGATTGCAAAGGCATAAAGTGTGTTTGCCTAGTGGAGGTACTACATGATGGTTTTGTAGGAGACAATCAATCATTGGACACCACAATAGGTCATAGGCATCTTTTACAGCCTAGACTAGGATTTTGCATTACGATGAAACTATGAGCATAAGAATGATATGTATCCCAAGTATGCCATGCCACTTGTCTTGACAAGCATTGTAACCTATAAACCATGACCTGCAGTATTTTTTAACCTGTTGTTATGTTAATGTGCAGGGGAAATCGTATAGTGCAGACTGTAGGATCTGTTTCTTGGGAGGTTGAAGCATGTGAATTCATGAAACAGCTTGCTTCTTGCAATTGAGCTTGCTGAAAGGAAGCAAGGTATGTGGAAACGCTTCCTACACTGATCTTTAGAGGAGAGTATTGTGCAAATTTTAGATCTTTACAATTACAAAGAAAAGAAACACATATAAAACATATAAACAATATACCATAACACAAGGTGTAGGTGGGGAAAATCCTTTCGAGAGAAAAACCCCACTCTCCAAAGCAGCCCAATGTATTATTAAGTAAACAACATAGTTACAATACACTTTGCAAAGTAAGCCTTTACATGAGTATCACCAACATACAATTTTGGAGTGATTTGATAGCATAATAGTACTGCAAAAATTAACCATACAAATTACAACTCTAAGCATCATTAAATAGGTGAAGCACAAATTGGAAACCATAAATGGTTTGTGAAAACCAATAGCAAATACAAGAGAGGTATGGTGCCGAAATTCAAAGCCCATATTCCAACGCCCCCCTCTAGTCTTGGTCATCTTAGCTATATTAGCATATTCTTTTACAACATGTCATATGCCATAAATGTCATATTTGACCACCCAAACTTGGGTGCCCCAATTTCCCTTCATTCCCAATGCATAAAGATGCTCCATGACATGTGTCCACACTTGTCATAATGCCGGTCAAAATTCCAATGGAACCTCCCTCTTACATACTCTTATGTGTCGTAAGAATCTGTCGTAAGTAACTCTAGTCATAATGATCTTACAACTCCACAAGATGTCGACACATGGCCAAACTATGCCACCTCAAAGTGGGAGGCTTACCTCCTCGTGAGGACAAGACACACTATAGACAAACTCCATGTCACCTCCAAATGGTATGCCGACTCTCCCACAAGAAGACAAAATACATAAAAGATGAAATAGTGAATGCATACTAACATTTTAAAAATGAACATTAGGAATGCAAGGCTGAGGCATTTTTTCCCAACATTCTCCCACTTGTCGAACACCTTGCAAGAAAAAAAGGGAAACATACCAAAACGTTGGAAGGAGGAGAGAGTGGGAGAGACAGAAATGCACACAATAAAATAAGCAGACAAATTTGTATTTGTATTTATATTCAAAAATTACATTCAAAGAATGTTTACAAGCTAAATTGCAGAGTTACTGCTTTGTATTCCCTTTCTTGTAATGTCCGCCACTTAGCTCATCACTCCAAGGGATCAGGATTAGCCTATAATTCAACTTCCGTAGGCTAATGGAGGTGGTTAGGAAGTCATTCCAGGGACTTACTATTTATAGTAAGTCATGTCAGAGCTAGTTTCTATTTTTAGCAGGGCAGTGTAGGAGTCAGGGCACGAGATCCACGGGGTCGAGTCCTCTAGAGCTTTGTCGATTTAATATAAGTTAAATTAAAGATTTAACTTACTATATTTTGGAGGTGACTTTAAGTTATATTATAACTTAACTTTATAACATTAAGTTATAACTTAAAGTGCAATGTTATGTGCCTAGGGATGGGTGCCCACCTCATGGAGAGATAAGGGGTTGTTTGAAATTAAAATTAATTAATAATTCCCTCTCATCTTGGGCATTGGAGTTGAGGGAGATAAAAGAGAAAAATGAAGCTTCATTTTTTTATGCTTGAATACTTGTTATTTGCTCTGATATTGGGTTGCTTCGGCATTGGGGTTTTGAGTTTGGCTCTTTGGTTTCTAGATCGAAATGCAGAGACGAAATCCTTTGCAGATTCGCCTTTTCTCGTGTATGAAAGAGTGCATCAAGAAGGGGTTAGGGTTGCTTCACACAGAGGTTCCATTTTGTGCTTTCAGGGAACACATTTTGGAGTTCATTTAAGCAAGAAATGAAGACATTTAATGGAGCTTGATTGTGTAGCTTGTAGAAGAGATTTCAAGGACAGAGATAGGTGTTAGGGGTTCAGTTTTTACTGCTGCAGATATATCTAAGGCTGGCCGTACCATTCAAGCAGGGCCGTACAACTTCCAGCAGGCCGTACCTCTGTTTGTGGTAGATATTGGGGGTTTAGTACTGCTTTTTGTCATTCTCCTTGGTCGTTTGGGGCTGATAAAGGACTGCAGATAGATTTGAAGGGACTGCAGATAGATTCCTTGTAGTTTGCTGTTGATATTTCACTCCTAGAGGGCCATACCAGTCAGGAAGGACAGCAGTAGGACTGGAAGTTGTTTCTTCTTTCTTGGTGGGTGCAAATAGGATCTTTGGAGGCATCTAGGGTTTGCTGTTCCATTGCAGCCTTTTGTAAACTGCACTCTTCTTGCATTGTATGAAGTTTGGAGAAATTCCCATGGCCATGTAATGTTGGTGTATTTTTGGCAATGGAATGAAGTTGAAGATTTCCAAGTGGGTATTTCATTTTAATTAATTTTAGAGTATTTTATGATCTGGGTCATCTTTTGTTTATGCAAAATCATTTTATATTTTCTGGGTTTTCGATATTTGCTTTATATTCTATGCCGTGAATGCAAAATCATACATGCAAACACATGCAATGAAAACTTGAACATTAAACCAGCAAAACACAAAAAAATCAGTCAGACAAAACATATACAGAGGGGTGTATGTTACAGTGGTATCAGAGCAAAAAATCTTGCCATCTTGTGGTGTTAAACATGACATGCAAAAGTTGGAACTAAGATATGTGGCCTACGAATAGATATAATTTAAGATCAAGACCAAGAACACAAAACCCACAGAGAACATAGGGAAGAGAAGTACCATAGAGAGAACTTGAGAATCTAGTACCTATAATAGATCCATTCGAGTTAGAGATAGAGGTTGCTGCTACTGAGGACGATTCCCTAGTTTCACGAACAAACCCATTTTCAGGAGAGTTACCACCAGATCCAAAACCTACAGAAGAGATGGGTGACAGGGAGGTTGAGGATCCTAGCTTGCGAGAGATCTTGGATGTGCTCACCAGGAGCTTGATAGCCCTAGAGAGAGAGTTGAGGGAGTCTCGACAGGAGTTGGGGAATCACAGGCAGAGATAGCACATACCCTCGAGTAGTTGCGAGACGGAAGAAATAACAGGGATAATTACCGTGACAGAAACAGGTACAATGGAGGAGACAGGAATAGAAACAATGATGGTGACAAACATAGAAACAATGACAGTGATAGGAAGAGAAACAATGACGGGGATAGAAACAAGCATAATGTGGGGGACAGACATAATGGTGACAGGAACCAGGGAGACAGGAATAATGGGGACAGGAACCAGGGTGATAGATACAGGTTCAAAGATGATGAGGATGAGGCCTCAGTGACTCATAGGAGGGCTTCACAGCTTACAGCAGGTGACAAACCTGGTATACCCACCTTTGCTCCTAGGAACCAAGTTCCCACATAGGATCCCACACAGGCGGAGTTTCAAGAGGAGATTTTGAGGGATTGGAGAGCTTCTAGTGCAGAGTTCAGGGCAAAGATGACCTTTGTGGAGTACTATGATGTTAGGATGAGGAACAGACCACGCAGAGGAGGTAGACCTCAGAACCATGAGTTATAGAAGGTGAGTAAGATGACACTTCCTTATTTTGTGGATCGGGTAAGACCACCGCTAGAGCTTGGGTCCAGAAACTGGACAGCTACTTGCAGATCAATCCTATGCCTGAGGAGGACGCCATTACACATGCAGCTTTGCACTTGGAGGGGGTGGCACATAAATGGTGGAGTAACGGCAAGGTCACACTGGGTCACAATCAAATTACTTCATACGTGGAGTTTATAGCCAAACTAATCGATAGATTTGACAAGAAGGACCTAGAGTTACAGTTTAAGGAGTTAGCACAGTTGAGGCAAAGTGGTTCAGTTGACTCCTACATTTCTGAGTTTTAGGACCAATCTGTTATGGTCCCAGACATTTCTAAGCGCAGGTTGGTTATTCTCTTCATTGATGGATTATCAGACCCGCTTCGTGGTTGGGTTAAGGGTTTTGGCCCTAGTACACTCCAAGAGGCCATGAAAAAGGCTCGAGACATTGAGTCATCAGTGTGGAGGAGTAAATTTCAGTCCAAGGGGTTTCCACATTACAGGGACAAGGAGAAGGAGAAGTTGAGCAGCACAAGGACAGGTCAAATAGATTGACTAGTGATCAGCTCAAAGAGTATCGGAGGAAGAAACTTTGCTTTCACTGCAAAGAACCATGGGATCCCTTGCATAAGTGTTCACACAAGGCTAAGGCCAAATTGATTGAGTATTATTTAGCCGAGGAGACCCAATCTGATGCATCTGATTCAGATTCTGATCAGCCTTCCGATCATGGACATAGTGGAGATGAGAGAGCTTCACAACACAGTACTGGTAGGGGAGGTATTATTGCTCAGCTATCTAGTTTCGAGAAGGTTGGTTCTTTCAGGGTGCGTGGTGTACTTGGTGGACAGCGCATTATTACCCCCATCGACACAAGGGCTACTCATAATTTTATTGACGAGGGGTTGGTAGCTCGCAGGGGGTTGAAAACAGAAGAATTCGAAGGCTTCAAGGTGATGGTAGCTGACGGATTCAAAATGCATTGCAACAGAAAAATAACAGGATTGAAGATCATTATGGGTGATTATGAGTTGGTTGATGACTTTTATGTGGTTGGCATTGGGGATACAGACGTGCTACTTGGCATGCATTGGATGAGCCAGTTAGAGGAATTCACCATTAATGTGAAGAAAATGGAGATGAGGTTTGAATGTAATGGGAAGAAAATATGTTTGAGAGGTATATCGGATGGTGGACCTCGAGTAGTATCATTGAAGAGGATGGAGAGACTTTTGAGACATGACCAGGTTGAGTGGGCAGTAGAGTGCCTTATTATGCCAGAGTCCCCACCACAACAGAAGGGCAACTATCACCCTGATATACAGAAGCTCCTATCCAAGCACAGTAAGGTGTTTGGGGATATACCACCTGGAGTGCCTCCTTATAGAGGCATAGGGCATATGATTGAGTTAGAGGATGGGACCAAGCCCATCATGATCACTCCTTATTGTCATCCGAAGAGGCTTAAGGATGAAATTGAGAAAACCATCAAAGAGCTTCTGGAGATGGGACACATTTGGCCCAACAAGAGCCCATTTGCTTCTGCAGTTGTACTTGTCAAAAAGAAGGATGGGACTATCAGGATGTGTATAGATTATAGGGCCTTAAATAAGAAGACCATCAAAAATAGGTATCCAATTCCGAGGATAGATGAGTGACATGGTGCCTGTTATTTTTCTAAAATTGACTTGAGATTCGGGTATCACCAAATCCGCATGAGGGCCGAGGACATAGAAAAAACGACTTTCAGATGTCATTATGGTCACTTCGAGTTCCTAGTGATGCCCTTTGGTTTGACCAATGCACCTGCGACTTTCTAGAGTTGTATGAACAAGATTTTTAGACAGCAGCTCAGGAAGTTTGTTCTGATTTTCTTTGATGACATTAATTTTCAGCAGGACTTGGGAGGACCACATGAGACACCTTGAGGAGGTGCTGAGCATTTTGGAGAGTAACTCACTTTACGCCAAGGAGTCAAAATGTGATTTTGGTATGACAGAATTACTCTACCTTGGCCACATTATCAGTGCTGATGGGGTTAGAATGGATCCAGAGAAGATAAAGGCGATTGTTGATTGGCCTTCACCCACAAACCTCACACAGCTTAAGGGGTTTTTTGGGCTTTGTGGATTCTACGGATGGTTTGTGAAAGGGTTCTCTTAGACGGCTGCACCATTAACAGATCTAACAAAGAAGGGAGCCTTTGAATGGAACGACAGGACTCAGAAGTGCTTTGATAACTTCAAGCACTTGATGACTACATGCCCAGTGCTTGCTATCCCAGATTTCACTAAACCGTTTGAGTTACAGTGTGATGCTTCTGGAGAGGGGATAGGAGTAGTTCTCATGCAGGAGAAGCACCCGATAGCTTTTGAGAGTAGGAAGCTTCGGGGTGTGGAGAGGAGTTACTTGGTTTATGACCGAGAGATGTTGGCCATTATGCATGCATTGGCCAAATTCAGGCCATATCTGGTTGGGGCTAAGTTCATAATCAGGACTGATCATTACAGCATTAAATATTTCATGAACCAGAAGGACCTGAATGACAGACAACAAAACTGGGTCAGCAGATTACATGCATATGTTTTTGACATTGAATATGTCAAAGGTAAAAGGAACGTAGTTGCAGATGCCTTGTCACGATGACCACACTTGTGTTTAGTTGGGGAGATCTCTGCTGATTGGAGGGAGATGATTATAGAAGAGTATGTTAAGGACTCTTGGGCAGCAGGAGTCATTAAGGGCACAATCAGAGATGAGAGATATTATGTGGTGAGTGATTTGATCATGTACAAAGACAGGATATTTCTGGTGCCCAACTCGCAGTTCAAGCATAAGGTAATCAAAACTTTCCATGATACACTAATGGCTGGCCATCCTGGATTCTTTATGACATACAAACAGATTCGGGTGAGGTTCACATGGAAAGACCTGAAGGATGAAGTGCAGAAGTATGTTCATGAGTGTCCCATTTGCCAACAAAACAAGATTTACTACAGCCATTACCCATTCCCAATCAGAAGTGGAAATGTATCTCCATGGACTTTATTATGGGGTTGCCTAAGGTGCAGGGAAAGGACTGTATCTATATGGTGGTCGACAGACTCACCAAATTTGCACACTTATTTGCAATTCCAGCAACCTTTACAGTTGCTCAGGTGGCTGATTTGTTTTTCCGGGAGATATTCAGGTTGCATGGGGTACCCAAGAGCATTGTTAGCGACAGGGACAAGTTCCTGAGTATATTATGGCAAGAGTTGTTCATATTATGTAGTACAGAGTTAACTCCTAGCACCAACTACCACCCGCAGATAGATGGGCAAACAGAGGTGGTGAACAAATGGTTAGAAGGGTACCTGCGTAATTATGTTTCGGGGCAGCAGAAGGCCTGGATTAGATGGTTGCACCTAGGGGAGTACTGCTACAATACTACACATTACTTGTCTATTCAGATGACTCCTTTCTAGGCACTATATGGTTGTAATGCCCCGTGCTTTATAGATCTCTTGCTTGGTGAAAATCGAGTGCCTAAGGCTAAGGATCTTTTGCAGGATAGCTAGGACATTCTCAGGGAGCTTAAGGAGAATATATAGCAGGCATAGAATTAACATAAGTTGTATGTTGATCAACACCGAGTGGGGAGGAATTTTGAGGTTGTAATGTCCCCCACTTAGTTCATCACTCCGGGAGAGTAGGGTTAGCCTATCACAGGATTCCCGTAGGCTAACGATAGTGTTTAGAGAGTTAGTTTGTGGACTTACTATTTATAGTAAGTCGTGACGGAGCTAGTTTCCATATTCGGCAGGGCAGTGCAAGAGCCTAGGCATGAGTTTCGGGAAGTCGAATCTTCTAGAGTAATATCAATTTTATATAAGTTAAATTAACTTATTATATTTTTGAGTAACTTTAAGTTATGTTATAACTTGTTTTTATAACATTAAGTTATAACTTAAAGTTAGAAAAGTGATGGCCTAGGGAGGATGCCCACTTCATGGATAGATAAGGGGGTCAATAAAAGTTTAAAATTAAAAGATTTTCCCTCTCACTTGGGGCGTTGGGGCTTGAGGGAGATATAAGGGCTTAAAAGCAACTTCATTTTCTTTATGCTTGCTTGTGATATTTGCTTTGATATTAAGTTGCTCCAACATTGGGGTTTGAGTTTGGCTTCTTGGCTTTGATCATCGAATTGCAGAGGCGAAAACCTTTTCATTTCGCCTTTCCTCGTGTATGAGAGAGTGCATCAGGAGAGGGTTTCGAGGAGGCTTTACATAGGGGCTTCATTTGTGCTTTCAGGAGGACCATTTTGAGGAAGAGTTGAACTGAAAATGATTACATCTTGTGGATTTGATTGTGAAGATTGAAAACAGAGGTATTCCCAACAATTTTGTGCATTTGGGAGAGTTTTTTGTGCTGCATTTTATTGTCTACAGCAGGCCGTACCATCTGCACCTGCTGGGCCGTACCTTGCCAAGCCGTACTTGCATCTAGTGGAGTTTACAGGGGTTTTTGGAGGTTGTTTCTGCTGCAGACCTGGACGTTTGGAGGCTGCAAACATTTCTGATGCATTAGATGATGATTTTGAAGAGATCCTTGGAGGTTTATTGCTGATAACACCTGTACCAGGCCGTACATTGCTGTAGCTGAATGTGGGAGTTTGGGGAGTCTTTCTTGGCAGTTTGTTGTAACACAAAACCCTTGTATTTTGGCGTCTAGGGTCTGTTCATGTATTGCAGACATAAAAAGCTGCTTGTCTTATGTATTGAATGAGCTACTAGAGATTCCATATGGCTATGTAATGCTGCACCATTTTCCGGCAAACCACCAAGTTGAAGATCTCCAAGTGGGTATTGCATTTTAATAAGTTTCCTAGCATTTTATGATCTGGGTTGTCTTCTTTTTATGCAAAATAGTTGTAGATTTTCTGGGTTTGTTCATCCATTTCATTTATCACATGCAATGCAGAAAATACACATGCAAAACAACCCAAAAAACCTAAACAGCAGAAAAACCAAAAAACACAAAAAAAATCAATCAGGAGGGAACATATCAAGAGGGGTGTATGTTATAGAGGTTGGAGACATGGTGTATTTGAGGCTTTAACCCTACAGTTAGTCCACTCTCAAGAAGAGTGATGCAAAGAAGTTGAAACCCAGATTTTATGGCCCTTTTAGGATCATCAGATGAGTGGGTGAGGTTCCCTATGAGCTTGAGTTACCTTCAGACAGTAGGGTACATAATGTGTTCCATGTTTCCAGGCTGAAAGAGGCTCTTGGCCACAATATAGTTCCTTCTGCAAAGCTTCCACCATTGGATGAGGGTAAGTTGATCTTAGTATCAGGGGCTATCATTGACACCTGGGAAAGACATTTGAGAAAACGAGTTATTAGAGAGTACTTGGTCAAGTGGAAGAATCTGCCAGTTGAAGATGCCACATGGGAGAGTGAGTAGATATTGCAGCATCCAGAGTTGAGGTTGCTTGAGAACAAACAATCTTGGGAAGGGCGGACTGTAATGTCCCCCACTTAGCTCATCACTCCAGGGGATCAGTATTAGCCTATAATTTGACTTCCGTAGGCTAATGGAGGTGGTTAGGAAGTCATTCCAGGGACTTACTATTTATGGTAAGTCATGTCAGAGCCAGTTTCTATTTTTAGTAGCGCAGTGCAGGAGCCAAGGCACGAGATCCGCGGGGTTGAATCCTCTAGAGCTTTGTCGGATTAAAGATTTAACTTATTATATTTTGGAGGTGACTTTAAGTTATATAACTTAACTTTATAACATTAAGTTATAAATTAAAGTGCAATGTTATGTGCCTAGGGATGGATGCCCACCTGATGGAGAGATAAGGGGTTGTTTGAAATCAAAATTAATTAAAAAATTCCCTCTCATCTTGGGCGTTGGAGTTGAGGGAGATAGAAGAGCAAAAGTAAGCTTCATTTTCTTTATGCTTGAATACTTGTTATTTGCTCTGATATTGAGTTGCTTCGGCATTGGGGTTTTGAGTTTGGCTCTTTGGTTTCTAGATCAAATTGCAGAGACGAAATCCTTTGCAGATTCGCCTTTCCTCATGTATGAAAGAATGCATCAGGAAGGGGTTAGGGGAGCTTCACACAGAGGTTACATTTTGTGCTTTTAGGGGACACATTTTGGAGTTCATTTAAGCAATAAATGAAGACATTTAATGGAGCTTGATTATGCAGCTTGTAGAAGAGATGCGAAGGACAGAGATAGGTGTTAGGGGTTTAGTTTTTACTGTTGTAGATATATCTAAGGCTGGCCGTACCATTCAAGTAGGGCCGTACACCTTCCAGCAGGCCGTACCTCTGTTTGTGGTAGATATTCGGGGTTTAGTACCGCTTTTTGTCATTCTCCTTGGTCGTTTGGGGCTGATAAAGGACTACAGATAGATTTGAAGGGACTGTAGATAGATTCCTTGTAGTTTGCTATTATATTTCACTACTAGAGGGCCGCACCAGTCAGGAAGGACAGCAGCAGGACTGGAAGTTGTTTCTTCTTTCTTTGTGGGTGCAAATAGGATCTTTGGAGGTGTCTAGGGTTTGCTGTTCCATTTCAGCCTTTGTAAACTGCACTCTCCTTGCATTGTATGAAGTTTGGAGAAATTCCCATGGCCATGTAATGCTGGTGTACTTTCGGCAATGGAATGAAGTTGAAGATTTCCAAGTGGGTATTTCATTTTAATTAGCTTTAGAGTATTTTATGATTTGGGTCATCTTTGTTTATGCAAAATCATTGTATATTTTTTGGGTTATCGATATTCGCTTTATATTCTATGCTATCAATGCAAAATCAATACATGCAAACACATGCAATGAAAACCTAAACATTAAACCAGCAAAACACAAAAAAATCAGTTAGACAAAACATATACAGAGGGGTGTATGTTACATTTCTACAATGATTTGCACACCTTCCAGAGCTTCCGGAGATGACTAGACATTGTTGTGTGCTTCCGTAATTTTGCTGTGTGCTTTTATAGCTGCTGCTATTGTTCCGGAGTTGGGTGTTGTGAATTGCTTCTGGAGCTCTGCAATAATCTCCCTCTTTATAGTTTTTCTCCTCCTCTGTTGCTACTGCTTCACATTCCTTATGTTCTCATTCTTCTGTTTTGTCTTTTCTTTCTTTCCAAAAATTTTGCCGCTTGATTCAAATAGACTTACTACACTACCTAAACTTCTTTATGCTCATGAGCTTTGTTAATGAATTTGCAACATTCGTCAAAGTATCAACCTTCTCTAGCATCACCCTCCCATCCTCTACCATATCATGAACAAAATGTTATTGGACATCAATGTGCTTTTTCCTCACATAAAAGGTTGGGTTCTTCACTAGACATGTGGCACTCTGATTGTCACATAGAACTGTAATAGCTCTTGGATCTAGCCCCACATTTGAACACAATCTCTTAAGCCAAATAGCTTCCCTACAAGCATGAGTAGCTACCATGTACTTTGCTTTTGTATTGGACAAAGCTACCGTAGCATATTGCTTATTCATTCAATTGATAGCATCACCAAACATAGTGAAAACAATTCCACTGGTGGATCTCCTACTGTCAACATCTCTAGCCCAATCTAAATCAAAAAATCCACGAATACACATTGAATGTCGACCCCTGTATGGTTACCATGATAACAAATGAAATACTTGTGAGTAACCCACAAATACCTAAAGACCCTCTTCACTACATCCCAATGTACTTGACCATGATTAGCCATGTATCGGCTTAGGACTCCCACTGCTTGGGCAATGTCTGATCTTGTGCAGACCATAGCATACATCAAACTCCTAGTTGCACTAGCATAAGATACTATTAGTGAACAGATTTGTGCTTCGAAAATAAATGTAATGACTCAAGACACCCGGAACGAAGAACAAAAAACACTAACAATTGGAGAAGTTGCCTTTGGATTGACAACTTTCCTTTGAATTTTAGAGGTACAGCTCCCTCCTAAGATATGCAATGAATAAAAATATGGGGTATGCTTTTGATCGGAAAGTAGAAAAGGTACCCTACCATCTACCCATAGCCATGAAATAGATGTGATTAATTAATTTCAGAATGTAGTGAATGCAGACAAATAACCCAAAGTTTACTCATCTCACACCCACAAATGATATCCAGGAAAAGAAAGAAAAGTAGATGCCTTTCAACAAATGAGGTTCACTGAATTCAAAGTTCCATAATTAAACACATATACAGTCCATTATAACAGAAAAGACACTGAAGAATAATTACAAAGAAACCCAGTTTATTGTAATCAAAAGACAACATTGATATATTCAAAGACTCAGAAATGCTCTCTTTATTCCTCCAATGCCAACCTGTGAGTTCACAGACTCGACCTCTTGTACAACAAGACTGTGCTGAAAGAAAATAGATCTGCTCCCCTCTTCTCCCAAATAGCTGAAAAAGATCCCTCTGTATGTCTATTAGTTACATATTTATAAAACTTCCCCCCAGGAAACTTTTCAGTTTCCGTAACTGCATCTTGTAATTCAGTTATCACAAAATCAAAATCTTTTTTTTCTGCAATTGATTCTTGAAAGGTTGAAAACTCCTCCTTTTCTCCCGTCACTGATTCACACAATAAAATTCATTCCTTTTCCTTTCTAGGTAGTAACTTTTAGAAATCACCCCTCCCACTTTCTTTCGAATTCACCTTTTTACTCCTCAAGTGGACCCTAGGATATTTTATAACAAAGATCTCAACATACCCATCGTGTACTTAGTCTTGCATTCATTTACATTATCTTAAATACCCAAAGACATGCCCAAAGACATATGAATCAATGTCCCATGCATGGAAAACAGTATGTTCATGTGGCTGAAAATCACCCTCAATTGTAATAATTTCCTCTTTCTCGGCAAGATTTGGCTCAGCAGTTTCATGTTGCACTTCATCATCTATATCTATAACCTGCAGATTAGACATGGCATCCTCTTCTCCACACATAAATCCATCTTCATTTGCATTGAGGCACCAGTTCGGAATATACACAATGTGAGGTTCAACACGTTCATCCATTTGATCATTTTCATTAAAGTTATCATGACTACTTATCACACCATCTTCCAATGTTTGTTTAAAAGTTTTGGCATCCACATTTTCAAAATAAAAGGACTTAAGAGTACAATCATTCCTGACCTCTTGCAGCTATACCTTCGTATTATCTTGCTCAGAAAAAGTGAAGGCATCATATTCAACTTGTGTGCAATCAAGAGAGAAAACATTCAAGATTTCATTTTTATGCTGCGTATTTTCAAGTTGTTCTTCATCATTTGTGAAAGTGAATGAGTTTATTTCTGCAGCATATAAAGAGGCCAAAACAACATCATCTGCACCATCAACTTTACATTTGTACTATGGAAAGGTCGTTCATCTTCCACATTGCATGGGAAACTTACAGGCTCATCATTGTCTTTATCATAATGCAAATAATAAGCTTCAACTCTTCTATCCATATGAGGTTTCATTTCTACATTACTTGCCTTATCTTTACCAAAGTGTCTGGAATAAAAAATAGAGAGAGTGAAGCATTCAAGAGACCGAAGTTGTGTATTATGGAAACCTATAGACTGGAAATCTTGTTTGTGTATGATAGGCTTCCTCACATTTTCAATATTGAAATTATTCATAACCTGACCCGTTTTCCATAAACCACTTGTAATCATATCATCCTCAATTTTTACAGCCTCTTGTTGTGCCACTTCAACGCCATTTACTTCTTTTTAACTCAAATTGAACATCTGGATGCAATGCAGAAATAAAAGTGCAGAGTTAAAAAGAAGTTCAATTTGAGTTAAAAAGAAGTAAAGTAAATGACGTTGAAGTGGCACAACAAGAGGCTTAGTTGAATAAGTGCAAGAATTTTTCTGAGCAACCGGTTAAATCTATCCACAAAATCCCTGATGGATTCTTCTTCTTGCTTGTGAATGTGGAAGAATTGATACAATAGGGAAGCTTCATCAACATGACCCTTATATCTTGCTAAGAACTTCTTTTTCAGCGAATCCCAATCAGTTATGCACTTATCTTCCAAATAACAAGTTAAAAAACCAATCTGCAACGGGTCCAACAAGGTATTCAATGAACAATCTAACAAAAACATCTTCTTCACTTACCCCCAGAATTCCACATGCCACCGTGAATGCCAAAATGTGTTCTTCAGCATCTTGAGAGCTTTCCCCACTGAACTTTGGAAAATGTTTTCTTGATCCTTCAGGCAATGGTGAATACACAGGCAAAAAAAGAGGTCCAAATTGACTTCCCCATGGCTGGGAAGAAATCAACGCTATAATGCAAATCTAAAAAAGAAATCAGATAGAAATCTTTGCTAGAATAAATTGCTTCTGGATATGTTCCATTTTGCACAGTTGCCACCCTTCGTCTTGGGGGAGGCTCCTTTAAATTTCTGGGGAAAATAGATACACCGTTCTTCAATTTCGAATCCCCAGTAGAGTTGCCAAAAATCTGTTAGTGAACAGATGTGTCCTTCGAAAATAAATGTAATGACTTAAGACACTCGGAACGAAGAACAAAAAACACTAATAGTTGGAGAAGTTGCCGTTGAATTGACAACTTTCCTCTGAATTTTAGAGCTACAACTCCCTCCTAAGATATGCAATGAATAAAAATATGGGGTATGCTTTTGATCGGAAAACAGAAAAGGTACCCTACAATCTACCCATAGCCATGAAATAGATGCGATAAATTAATTTCAGAATGCAGTGAATGCAGACAAATAACCCAAAGTTTACTCATCTCACACCCACAAATGATATCCAGGAAAAGAAAGAACAGTAGATGCCTTTCAACAAATGAGTTTCACCGAATTCAAAGTTCCAGAATTAAACACATATACAGTCCATTATAACAGAAAAGACATTGAAGAGTAATTACAAAGAAACCCGGTTTATTATAATCAAAAGACAACATTGATAAATTCAAAGACTCAGAAATGCTCTCTTTATTTCTCCAATGCCAACCTGTGAGTTCACAGACTCGGAATTGCTCCCCTCTTCTCCCAAATAGCTGAAAAAGATCCTGCTGTATGTCTACTAGTTACATATTTATAAAACTTCCCCCCAGGAAACTTTTCAGTTTCCGTAACTGCATCTTGTAATTTAGTTATCACAAAATCAAAATCTTCTTTTTCCGCAATTGATTCTTGAAAGGTTGAAAACTCCTCCTTTTCTCCTGTCACTGATTCGCACAATAAAATTCATTCCTTCTCCTTTACAGGGAGTAACTTTTAGAAATCACCCCTAACTTTCTTTCGAATTCACCTTTTAACTCCTCAAGTGGACCCTAGGATATTTTATAACAAAGATCTCAACATACCCATCGTGTACTCAATCTTGCATTCATTTACATTATCTTAAATCAGCATGGCAACAATTTCTTTTTCATTGTGAGGACAAGACAGCATGAGGAAAAATGCCTCCATGCCTCCGAGAGAATTCCTTGTGGAGTTCATCAAGAATGAGTGCTAAGCCAAAATGCATATCATTTTTTATCAAGGAGTGCTCCCTTCTTAATGTTTTGACTGTTATCCTTTGGTCCTTGAACCATCTTCAACCTAATCACCATTTGTCCTTGTAGCAATTTCTTTGAAAATGATCCAAGGTCAAGATATGCATTTATAGCATATGTTGTATGCTAGAACTCTTCTTTCAACACTCCATCTGATAAAAGTTGAATAATCATTTGTTCTATATCCTCTTTCTTCAAACCTTTGAGAGCTCAGATGCAACCACATTTGCTCGAGTAACATCAACATCCTTGATCTCCTTTGAGAAAGCACAGTTATCACACATGCCATTACATTCTTGTAGTGACTTCTGACAAAACTGAGCAATTGCATAAAGATTTTGCAGACCGGCATACTTGTAGGAGACCATTGAACTCCGTCAAGGAAGATCAGCTAGCCTATAGTATAACAAACAATGTGATGGAAAGCCATCACGACCTTGCCTTCTTGCACCTACATCTTGCTATCTGATGAAAGGCGCTACCTCATTATGCTTTGATGGATATCCATGCTAGGCTTGAAGGATTTCATCTTGCGCGGGCTGGGAGGATGGTTTTACACTTGCTAATTGCATTTTATTGAAAGTTTCTAAAACTCTTTCAACGGATCCAGTTTGTGAATGTCCTGCAACCATTGCATTCTAGTAATGGGTGTTATCCTCTACCAACTTTGCATGAGTGCCACCAAGAATATTTGACAAAATTCTACTCATGTAACGTCTTTCTGCATATAGTTTCTAATCTGGCACAACTGGGAGATATTGGCGCTTGTATTAGATGTAATGTCCCCTTCTAGTGAGTCCGGAATTTTCTTTGACCTTGCACAATTCAACTCACCAAAGAGAACATTAGTATACAATTCTTCTTAGAAATCACATGTCCTTATTTATAAACATAAACCATTTGTTATCATAGATTGATTGCATTCATTTCATGATTCCCTAGAAGAGATTTACTTGGGCCTTTGTTAATCAAATCCTCCATCTTATGAGAGTGAATTCGTTAGGGTGCAATGCCAATGGTATAGGTCGTTCTTCCTTCGAGGGGTACTCTAGACCCAGGTCACTCTAGGACCTTCCTTTGACTCGGGGTTCTCTAGACCACTCAAGTCAAAAGACTACCTCTTGCTCCCTAAGGTACCATATTGAGACAAGGGCTCGAAGGGGTGCTCTAGACCAATGAACCCGTACCTATCCTTGGTTGATTGCCTGCCCCTAATCTTCCCTACTCCTCATAGTGGCGAGTTGATTAACATATATGCCTTCCTCTATTTTAGGATTTCATGCCTTTTATGTACTTATACTCTTTGTATTCATTTATCTTTTCCTTAGTTCATTATAATGAAAATGCACATAAATATTTCATACTCATTGCATAATCTAACTAAATTGGTTGCAATGTGAACAATTCATAATTTATAATGATTTCATGCTATTACAGTCAGCTATTGGTATTATTACACTATGCAATTCATATGTTCATTATTCATATTTTATCATGACCCTTCACAGGTTATCTTTATGATCTTATCAACATATATTTCTTATCTATATCTCATATACTATTCCTTAACACCATATGGGGTCGATAGGGTGTAGCATGCCTCTTGTTCATCATAGACTATGTTTGTCTCCCATCCTTATTCAAGAAATACTTGGTGTAGTCTTGAGGCTAAGGCATCTGTGAGGATTCTTGGTACTCTAGGTAGCCAAGACCAATACATCGACTATGAATGATCTATTAGACATGTCACCCTTCATCGTTCCCATATGTGGTTAATGAATAGATTACACAATTAGTGAGTATTGCATATGAGTGTCCCTGAATTACATTGCTCAGAACTGGCTGTAAATAAATGCAGTATTATACTGAACATCAACACAAGTAAGGGAAACAATGTACTGTCGTACCTGTAGAAGAGCCTGCAGACTTACCTTGGCTGCCTCTGTATCTTCCTTGAGATATATCTTGGCTGTGTTCTTGGGAAGGTTCGATGCTGATGCTTCCTTGTTGAATTTGCTGTTTATGGTGGTTCATTCTAATACAAGTTAATGGCAGATCGATTGATATTAATTTCTGTATCTTATAGTCTTCTAAAATTCTAATCTTCCATTCCTTATTCTGCCTTACTTCTTCGTTGTTCCTTATATAAGTGTTGATGATGTATTTGTTTGATTCCATGAGCTGTGTTTTTGATCCGATGAGATCTTTTGTTGATCTGATTCGATGCCATGGCTGTTCTTATCAGTAGATTATTCCCTCCTTCGATTCTCTACACTTACAAAGATGGTCTATCCTCCTACGTAGATCTGTAGGTGCATGACTTCACATAATCGATATCCTTTTTATTATATCTGTTTGCTTTATTAAAAGTCCCTTTTGTATATTGCTTATTCAATGGTTGCTGGCTGAATTGTATTTGTGTGAATAATGTGTTGAAGGCTTGAGATGAGATCGATGGAATGAATGTCTTCTAACTGCTGATACTATATGTCATTCCTTGATTCTAATTAATGCTAATGTATTCCCTATATCTTCCGCTGCTGATTTTTTAGGTGTCGATCTGATTTATTCTCCTTCTTATACTTCCCAAAAGATACCATTGTAGTCAAGGGTTGTCTTTTTCCTATGCACCCCTTCATACTATTTAGCGCTGCCTTTAATGGTTTAGTCATTCCTCATTACCTTTTCAAAATCGTATTATTAACACTCTTGTCATATGTTATGAATAAGACAATTTTCCCTCTTATTATGAGGGAGCGCTTCTTACACAGATCACACCTTTTTCTTATTTGTATCTTTGAATAAGACTTACGTCTTAATGGTTTAATTTAATAAAACTTATCTTACGTGGAATGTTTGTCCTTTATGATATGGGGTAAGTCCCCTCAAAATTATATTATATTTATAATGTTATTTATACTTACTTTTTATAATATAATAACATATTATTATATATTGTATATATTTATTTTATATATATTTATAACAATGATATTATATTATAATAATATTTAAATGGTTAATATTTATATTTGTTATTTGTATTTATATATCTAGATATATATAAATATATTATATATTATGTTATATTATATTGAAATATATAATGATATTATTTAATATTATTTATTAAATATTATATATATATACATTTATTAAATATTATCAGAGGCATTCTCATGCCAAAGACCTTATTTTCAAGAGGGCGACTTCACCATTTTATTATGAAAAACAATGTCTTAATATTGGGACATGACATTAGACTAGAAATTTTTAATGCTTTAAACAAATCCACATTTAGCTTCTACTGGGAATCACCACTTAAACTTGGTGATCCGTATATCAGTGATTTGTGCTGAGAGAATAGAAATGTAAGCTATTATCATTTTCGCCGTCACTGCAATGTAAAATGAAAAAGATCTTTCCTGACTTTACCTCCGGGCTCCATAAACCTCTTGTGGCATCGAGAACGTTGTCTTTGGGGTCCTTGCTTGAGCATATATTAATAACCAAAACAACTAGTCCTATGTTTTCTTGCTCTTAACCTCTCCTCAGCTGTTGCAGGACTCGAAAAGTCTGGACTTAGTATTCAATCTCCAACATTTTCTGGCAATTCAACAAGAGCAACCATTGTTCTTGTATCCACTTGTATAGCTTGCAACAGTGCATACCATGAGGTTGTATCTCTTTGAAGTGTTTATGAAAAAATTCATATGCTTTATCTGTTCGAAAGCTCCCATATTGGCGCGGGCCTTGAGAGTGTAGGTGGTGGCAGTGGGGCAAGCCGATTACATTTGCTTGAAAGTTACTAAAGCCTCTTTAACAAATCCATTTTATGCATATCCAACGATCATGATCAAGAAAACAATGTCATATGCCTTCAATATGCTTAGCCTTTTCATACTCGAATGTGATATCATTCTATTCCCTGATGCGTCTCTTTAGGGCATTCTGGCCAAATAGTTCATGTGCATCGAATAATGCTTCTACATTTTTCAAAAATGATACCAGAGCATTTCCCACTATAATATCTTGTGAAAATCTGCTTTAATTAAGCTTTGAGGAAGTCCATAACTTGCAATAATCTCTATTAGTTCTATTCGCCTCAGCTATGACACCACGTTCCATGTCTTGCTTCTGTACTTCCAAGACACATTTGTCAAATTAAAGCTTCCGCAGCTTGCCAGTTGCACGGAACAGACATCCTTGTGATGTCGCGGAGTCGGGGACATTCACAACCTAAGAACCTTGAAGTCGCGCGTCTCTAAGGTTTTAGAACTTGGAGAATCCGCGACAATGAATTGTCAGGCCATCAACACTTTTCCTAACTTTGAACTTTACATTATGAGAGGTTAGGAAATCTTTATAAGCCCCGACTATAAAGTGCTTGCTGTTTATAAAGTCCTCAAGTTTCATAAAAAGACTTTAGAGCAATTATAAACATTTGATTTTAATAAAGTTGTTGAACTTTATAAACCACTACTTCATGACTTGTCTTGGTGAAGTAGAAAAATAAAGTCACCCGTAATAATAATTCACCTTTCTGACCTTGAAATGTATTAAACCCATAATGTTGCAAAAATTTGCTCCGTGAACAAATTAGAGACCTTTGAAAACATACTTTACGTTGAAGACAAAAAATTCCATAACTTCCTCATAACATCTCCATTTAGTACGAAATTTGGACAGCATACTGATTTGACCACTTGGGGCAAAATCCAGAATTATTTTAAATTCCAGCAACAAAAATCTCAAATTTTGACTCAGCAGGAAAATTGAAGTTTTAAAATTTTGCAAACGGTGAGATATTTGGGCATAAAAACTGGGTAGATTGATCAAAATGAGGTTATGAATGAACCCATCAAAGGATTTAATACCATCTCTTATGGATTTGCAAAAATAATTGTTTTCACATCTCAGCAGGCTAGGGGCATATAGGTGAATGCTTGGAAAAGTTTGAAAATTTTCAAGTTTCAAATTTTGGGGTAACAGGTACTTTGTCCATATCCTCCATCTCACTACGAGAAGTCAAACATTGCTCAACTGATAACTTAGCCCCCAACGTAACAGGAACATGCAATGGTTTGCAAGCTGACATGCTAAATCTCTCCAACATCGAGTTCACATATTTACTCTGGCGTAACCAAAGTATTATGTTAGTTCTATCTCTTCTTATCTCTATTCCTAAGATGTACCTAGTTGCTCCTAAGTCCATCTCAAATTGTGCTGAAAGTTGAGACGTCAAATCACAAATCAAACCCTTCCCATTATCGAAAAACAACATATCATTAACATATAATGCAATAATGAGAAAACAATCACCGTTCATCTTGTAATTATATGCAATGATCCAATTTGGATCTCAAAAATCCCAAACCCAACACATATGAATCAAAGTTTTGGCACCACATTTTAGGAGATTGCTTATGAAATATCCCTTGTAGAAAAACCCTACTCGTCTGATTTTACACTTACAGAATTATGTTTGCTCCTTCAACTTATTGCTCCAGAAATGTTTAGATTTATCCTAGTTTAATTAATGCTTATATTTATATCTAGAACTTAGTAGTAATCATAAAAGTTTTAGAATGGAAATATGCACTTGCCACAAATAGAATATATACATATGTATGTATATTTATATTGATTGATATGAAATTTTCCCAAATTGGGTTACAAATAAATCTAGCACGACACAAACTTACAGGATATCATGCCGCAGTTATATATATATATATACATATATATACACACACACAGACACACATAGATATAACAATTCCTCATAGTGAGTCATATCCTTGATGATGCACAATTTCAGACTGCTTCCAAATCGTATGTAGGAAAGTGAAATGATGATTCTGGACAGATCTGTGGAATGGTGTTGAAAGTGGTTTTCCGCCTTGTAGATTATCACCCAACTACTGATTTAAGGAAATATGGCGCATGGAATGATGGCCTCACGTCTTTGTTAATCTTCTTGGAGGGTGTTGGAGACACCTCTAATCGCAATCATAGATGTAAGCTTTAGCGAACTACCCCAGACATGTATCGCGCCAACTCTAGTTGATTGTTGCCTATGTAGAATGATATATCTTTACCCCCGCAGATGGCTGTGAGTGGAAATTCCACGACTAGAAACCTTCGATGTATTTAGCAACCCACAACTTCCTCTATAACTCCAGTGTTTGTATATACTTTCTTCATAGTAGGAAACTCCCAGACGAACCTGGAATTGCAAACATAAATTCAGTTCATCACTTGTAAATCCCTGAAGGTGGAATTTACTCAAGAAGATCAGGTAGGGGTTGCGTCCCACCTGGGTGGTGCTTTCATTGAGGTTTTCATCTCAAGAAAAACACAACAAATTCACAAACAAGAAGCAAATTATCATGATCAGCATACATGAAATGAAATCAAAGTCCTGCCTTTATACCTGTCATGAATTTCGGCCAAAGGGCCTAGAAGTGGCGCCAACTTCAATTCAAATTTGAAAACCTTTTATATTTTTATTACTAAAAATATTAATATTAATATTATTATAATATAATTATATAATTATATTATTAGTCTAGTGTTTAAAATCACTTTTATTAAGTTAAAATAATATCATTCTGTTTGAGCGGAGGGGACATGACAACTTAAGACCATACAAATATTTCTTCAACTTACAAACCTAATACTCTTTACATTTTTCAATGTAGTGCTTTGGCTGTGACAAATAAATCTCTTCCTCCAAATCACCATGGAGGAAAGTTTTTTTTACATCCATTTGCTCAACCTCAAGATCATATACTGTAGCAATAGATAACAAAAACCGAATGGATGTCAACTTAGCAATTGGAGAGAAAATCTCACCATAATCAATTCCCTCAACTTGAGAATAACCCTTTGCAACCTATCTTGCCTTGTGCTTCTCAACTAAACTGATTTTCTTTTTGAACACCCATTTGCATCCAACGAGTTTACATCCATCAGGCAAAGGTACTGGATTCCATTTATCATTTTTCTTTAACACAACCATCTCTTCTTCCATGGCCACTATCCAGGAATCTGAATCATTCATACCCATAGCCTCCTTTACAGTCCTAGGCTCATCAATGTTAGTAATCAAAGCAAAAACACATCTCTAGTTAGGAGTATACATGTCTAGTTGCTGTCTATGCTGAGTGGACCTTCTCAAAGGTTGAGGTGGAGGTTCTATTTTTTTTCTGAACTCTCTGAACTATCTGAGCTCTCCTTTTCTTGAGGTCCTTCGTGGGCTTCTGATTCGACTTTCTCAGTCTTTGGAGTTAGTTGAACCACATCTTTCTTTTTTGGCTACAAATTGTGGAAGAAAGTTTGACTTCTCTAAAGATAACACTTGTGCTATACAAAACTCTCTCGGCCATAGAATCCCAAAGCTTGTACCCTTTCACACCAATACCATAACCGATGAAAATATATTTTACAACCTTGTTCTCCAACTTTAACTGCTTCTCCCTAGGAACATGTGCATATGCTTCGCAACCAAAGACTCTTAAGAGTCTCAATGAAGGCTTTTTGCCCGACCACACCTCCATAGGTGTGTTCTCAACAAGAGCTAATGTAGGAGACTTGTTAACTAGGTAACAAGTCGTAGCAACCGCTTCTACCCAAAACTTTTGTTTCAAGCCAGCCCCACTAAGCATATTCCTGGCTCTCTCCGTCAATGTCTTGTTCATTCTTTTTGCAACTCCATTTAGCTGAGGGGTGTATAGAGTTGTCTTATGTCTTTCTATTCCATGATCTTTACAAAACCTGTTGAAGTTTGTGGAACAAAACTCACCGCCATTATCAGTCCTCAAAATCTTAATCCCTTTACTAGTCTAATTTTCAAAAAGTCTTAAACTCTTTAAACCGACTAAAGACTTCAGATTTACTCCTAAGGAAATATACCCCATGTCCTACTATAATCATCAATGAAAGATAATAAATAGATTTTGAAATTGAAGGAACATTAATAGGACCAAAAACATTAGAATGTTTCAAGTCTAAATACCCCGGAAGATTTATGAGAACTCGAATAAAATTGAACATGATTTTGTTTTCTATAAATGCAATGTTCGCAAAAATTGAACCCAAGGTTAGAATCATTCAACCCCCCAACAAGATTTTTTTAGGAGCATCAGAGTTTGGGGGATTAGCCTATCTTTTGACCCTCGTAGGCTAATGGAGTTGTTCAGAGGGTTCGTTTTGGCAGTTATCTGGTTGCCTTCTTCTTCAGAGTAGAGTTTGGTTCAGGTTGAGCCTTCGTTTGGCGTTCCAGGACTCAGTGTCACACACTTACTATTTATAGTAAGTCACCTTGTCAGTAGAGTCCAGTATTTCTATATTTGGTAAGGCACCTGGACATGTCTTGGATGTAGGGTCGATTTCCATGATCAATTGGTTTAGCGAAATAATGGTTATTAAAGGAGTTATTATCATTAAGGTCTCTTTAATGATAATAAAATAATATAAAGGTTTATTATAAAGTTATAATGTCACTTTATAATCAATGGGGCCATGACCCTCAATTAAGTGACTTAAAGTGCATTAATTATATTTTAAGAGGAGAGCCTATATATTAATGCATTTAATAAAGTCAATGGGGAAATTGACCTAATTGGAGAAGAATATAAAAGGAACCAAAGCAAAGGAAAATAATATCATTGGATCATTTTATATATTGGATTTTGTGCTTCTGGAGAGCTTGGCTCTTGAGAATGGAAACCTAGGGTTTTCAGAATTCTTGGCTTTGGAGAATGAAGATTCTTCATTTTTCCAGCTACCTGAGGGTGTGAAAGATCACTTGAAGGCTGCATCATTTGGTAGCTTCACATCAGAGGCTGCATTTGTGCTTCATTGGATTTACAGGAGAGATTCAGAATGAGGGCTTGATCATCAGAAGTTTGTTATCCGGCAATTGGAAAATTAGCTCGGGGAGAACCGGGGGTTCTTATAGTGGTATCAGAGCGGTTTCCTGCCATCCTGTTGGGAAATCAGAAATTTATTCAGTTGCATTGGGATCCAGGTGGTGACGGAGTTGGCACTGCAGTTTGGATGGGTCCTGATGGTTTGCTTCACCTTCTTCAGCATGGTGAGGTTGGGATCAGATTAGAACAGTGGAAGTCAGAGGTTGATTCGTATAGCGGACTTCCAATCTGGTTGTGGGATTTAGGAATCCTTCTGTTTAGTAGATTGCGCTATGTGGTGGTAGTTGTTCACCGCAGTACTGAGCATGGTACAGTCTTTATCCAGTGGGTGCAGTGGACAAGTAGTTGGGCATTCTACAGAGTGATTTGGGATCCCGGCATTCAGCTGAGTAGTGACTGCAGAGTTTGGGATCCTTCGTGTGCATCAAGGTTCCAGCCGGAGTTCATTGGTGAGTATTGTACTATGTACATGGTGTGGATTGTTTGCAATTTCACCTTGGGTTCTCATGTACATTAGTTGAGTTTGATGCACAGTTTCAGTGCGCATGGTTTGGATAGTTGGTCTGTTATCTATATTTGCACGGTTGAGTTTATGTTGGTGCTGCAGCAGTTGTGTTTCCACGAGGGACATTTCACAGCTTTCTTTTGGACCTCCAGTGGAATGGTGTTTCTTAGCAGTAGAGATTGCTTGGGGACAAGCAATTTCAGGGAGGGCGGACTGTAATGTCCCCTTTTTAGCGTGATCCTGTTTTATGATGGTTTAGCCTATCACTGGCCCTCGTAGGCTAACTCAGATGGTTAGAGGGTTCCTTTTGGCAGAGTTTAGTGTGTTGTCTCCATCAGAGCTTAGTATGGGTTCAGGGTTGGCCTTCGTTGGACTCAGTTCTACACACTTACTATTTATAGTAAGTCATCTTTCCAGATTTTCTATTTATAGCAGGGTATCTGGTCATGTGGTGGTTTCAGTGTTGTTCCCCAGTTTCAGCTGGTGATAAGGTTGTTTAGAGGTCTCTGGTCCTGAGTTGGAGGCTCTTGCTATTTTTAGCCAACAGAGGTTAATAGAGATGGACCCCTGCTATTTTTGGTAAGTTGGTTGGATGCACAGAGGGTGTCATGGTGAACCCCCGAGTTCAGATGAAATTGGAAAATGATGTCTAATTATGGAGATAAGTGATTTTTAATTATTATTAAAGGTAATCTTTAATAATAATTAATTATTATTATAAGGGGGGGTCATATAATGATATTAAAGTCAAATAATAAAGTCATGGATTAAAGTGCTCAAGTGAAGTTATATTATAAAGTTTTTGAAGTCACTTTATATTCAATGGGGCCATGACCCATCATTAAAAACACTTAAAGTACATTTAATATTTCATGGATTGGAGCACCCATTTATGAGACTTATATAAAGTTTTATTAAAACCCTAAAAGTGGATTTGAAAAAGGATTTAAATGTTATTAAGGAGTTTGAGAATATAAAAGGTTTCAAAAAGCAAATCAAATCATTATTGAATGATCACTTAAATTTGCTTTATGGTTTTCTGGAGAAGACAAGGGTTTTTGTATATCAGCCATTGAAGAACGTTCAATCTTCAATGTATTTGCAATTTTGAGGCTGTGAAAGATCAGCTGAATTATTGCCTGTAATTTGGCTTCACTCAGAAGTCAAAATAGAGCTAAATCGGTGAAGAATATTTGAAGTATACATTTCAGAACAGTTTATTGTTGGAGACCATTTATTATTGCTGCTATGAGTCATTGCTGGGCCATTATTCATTGCTGCAAGTACTTGTACTAGGCCGTACAGCCCTCTTTGCTGCAGTACAGCTCTGTAGATTTGGCTTGAGGAAAGCTCATTCTAGATTGTAATTGGCTGCCACATCTTCATCAGCATAGGAGCTTCTCCCAACCAGGTTTTTATGTTATTTGCATGCTCTTATCAGCATTGTATTTGGCTTTGGAATTGAATGAAGGAGATGTAAGTTGCAAGACAACTGTTTGTCTAAATGACTCTAGCTGAAAGCCAACATAATAATTGCATATTGAGCTGTTGTGATCTTTATACCAGCATTATACTTGGTGTTGCACTTGGAAAAGGAGTTATAAGGTTGCATATCATATGTTGTTAAAATGTCTATGGCTGTAGCTTACATTTCCATACGCTAGTATGCATGCCAAGTGTTTGTATTAATGTCCAGTGGCTGTAGGTGCACATTTTCCATGTATAGATCATATATATGCATTTGAAAAGACAAAAAGAATTGCATTTACATCTTAGCTCTTTACTTAGACATTCTATTGTTCATTTGCAAGCATTTAAAACACATTTGTCGTCATTGCAAGCAAGTATAATCAGACTGAAACACAGTACCAGCAAGCACATACATTACATGCAAAGTGATTGACAATATTCCTTGAGCTATAAATCAGCAAGTTAGGGACAGATCAGTTAAGGGATATTACAATTTATGAGAACTCGAATAAAATTGAACATGATTTTGTTTTCTATAAATGCAATGTTCGCAAAAATTGAACCCAAGGTTAGAATCATTCAACCCCCCAACAAGATTTTTATTTTTCATGGTCCTTAGACCCTTCTCACCTATGTGACCCATCTTCTAGTGTTGCGACATTGTTTTCTCTACTAGTAGTTTTGTTTCTAAAGCATGAGCACCTTCAGGTAACCAAAAAGCACGACCATCAGAAGTGGATACAACACTCCTCTTTGCTGCTAGTTCCAATGGTGAAGGTGAAGATTCTACAAATCTCTTCACTACAGGAAGGAAAGCATTGAATTGTGTGTGTATCTAGCTAAAACAAAGTGCCAATACGAACACCCTTAGTAAGCACCATAACTCCTCTGACCATCTTGCACCCTCCACTTGAGAAAACAACCTGCACACCCAAGCATTCAATTTACTTATAGAAATTAGGTTCTGTGCCAAACCAGGGACATGCATAACACCATTGATCCCCTTCACTTATCCATCAAGGAATTGTATCGGGACTTTTCCATGGCCAACAATCTTCAGATGAGAATCATCTCTAAACTACACCTTCCCACTGTCCTATTCTTTGTATTGTGTAAACCAACCCCGATGTGAGGTCATGTGAAAAGATGCACTGGAGTCTATCAGCCAAGCACCTTCTGATGCATGTGTAGCCAAGGTTGTGACAAAGGTATCACCATCATTCTAGGAGGATTTCTTGCACTCATCATTAGAATCATTATTTTTCTTTTTTTCTTCTCCTCCTTACAATCTTTTCTGAAATGGCTAAGCTTGTGGTAGTTCCAACATTTAGCCTTGGACTTACTAGAGATTTAGATCCCCCACAGTATTTAGATCTTGACTTATCTTGCTTCTTGTCTTTTTTGCCTTTATCCTTTGATCTACTACAAACAGCTAGGGCCTCCTTGGCCGATTCAGAAGTCTCTCTTCACACCTCTTTGGAAAGCAACGATGAAACCACCACATCCATCTTCAACTTGGTGGTTGTGCTCCCAATGGCCATAACAAAGCGGTCCCATGAATTTGGCAAAGAACACAACAAAGTCATACAATGATCCTCCATTTTTACTCCAATAGAGTTCAATTAGGCAACTATCATATTGAAGACATTCATATGATCGGCTATGAATCCACCATCCTTCATTTTGAGGGTGTGTAGCTTCTTTCTCAGAAAGAGTTTGTTAACCAGATATTTAGCTTGGTACAAATCTCCCAATTTCTTCCAAAGATTCATCGTGGTGGTTTCTTGTGAACATTTAATAACACTGAATCTGCCAAATAGAGTCTAACAAGACCCTTCCCCTTTCTATCCATCAAGTTCTACTTTTTTTTGTTTCATTGCAACAGGCTTTGTATCGGATATTGCAACCCATAGATTTGTCTACGAGCATATTTTCCATTTTGAGTTTTCACAACACAATATTAGTGCTAGTGAACTCCATTTCTATTCTGGATGTGCTTGTCATCTCTTCTTGTAATAAGATCAAAACCCTCTCTGTGCAAGCTCCCACTCAAGCGAAGATTAGTACAAAAAACCCTCTACCCAACACCTAGAATCTGAGGTGATCAAGCTCTGATACGAAATGAAAGGAAGCAAGGTATGTAGAAACGTTTCCTACACTAATCTTTAGAGGAGAGTATTGTGCAAATTTTAGATCTTTAAAATTACAAAAAGAAGAAACACATATAAAAATATAAACAATATATCATAACACAAGGTGTACATGCGGAAAACCTTTTTAAGAGAAAAACCCCACACTCCAAAGTAGCCCAATATATTATTTAGTAGACAACATGGTTACAATACACTCACAAAGCAAGCCTTCACAACACAAGGTGCATGTTGGGAAAACCCTTTGGCAGAAAAACCCCACACTCCAAAGCAACCCAATGCATTATTTAGTGAACAACACGATTACAATACACTTCCAAAGCAAGCCTTTATAGGAGTATCACCAACATACAATTCTGGAGTGATTCCAGTAGCATAATAGTACTTCAAAAATTAACCATACAAATTACAACTCCAAGCACCATTAAATGGGTGAAGCACAAATTGGAAACCGTAAATGGTTTTGGAAAACCAATAGCAAATACAAGAGAGGTATGACACCCAACTTCAAAGCCCATATTCTCGCACAACGAGGGTTAAAGTTGATTAAACAGTTAGAGCTCATTGCTTTCCAACCTTTGCAAGAAAAAAAAATAATTTGATCTTGACTTGTAGAAACAATGACTTAAAGTGTGTAAAGGCATAATTTCTAAATAAATTAAAAATTTCACGGGGCATAAATGCTTATGAGACTCCTAAATACACATTAGACGTTTAAAAAAAGTTACCAACAAAAGCACAATTCTTAGACATCTCTATGGAAGGACTTTTTTGAGTTTGAATGATGCCACTACAATGACTACACTCTTGTAAATCAAATGAAAGCCATGAAGAGCATGAAATGCAAAAGGCAATACTTGAGTAAAAGACAATGATATTTAGTGGTTAAATGTGATCTAAGAAGCTAGAGTCTAATTTTGTCCATAACATGCAGAATATTTGATAGTGGAAATAACAAGAGAAATGACATAGTTAACTTTTGCATTCCAATAGAACTAGGCAGAGTTCCTTAAAACAATGCAACCCACTTTCGTAGTTGAAGGTCTCTATGGTAATTCACTGTAGATTCAGCTACACTCTTTCTCTTAGCAGTCTCGATCTCTCTCAGCCCCTTATCCCTGTTTCCTCCACCCTTGACTCCCAGTCTCTGCTTGCTATTGATTCTTCTCAGTTCATTTGCTGTTCCAACCTCTGAAATTTTCACAGCTCAAACACTTCTCAATCTCTGCTAAAACATATGCAGTTTATAATTGTCATAGCACACCCCCTTGCAATTTTCATGGTGCACTCACACCCTCCTTTTTCCAAGTCAAAGTGAAAAGTATATAAAATAACCCAAATTGGGCAAGACAAACAAGAATATGCATGGATTTTTAAGAAGCTACGATAGCTCATCAAAATAGCAAATCTATCTAAAAATCTCGGGAGGTGTGTAGTTTTAAGTTTTAGTAAACTCCATGTTAAAAAAACGACAATGAATGATTGCAATTCCTCCCTCCAAAATGGCCTTTGTGCCTAGCCAATGGCTTCAAATTGGAGTTGAGAAATCAAAATGATATTTATATTTGCTCAAGCTCTTCAAAATCCACACATTAGGGCAAAGTTGCAATTATGCTTTAAAAAAAAAGTCCATTCAATCATCAAATGTGATCGAAGAGGATCTACCAACAATGGTTCCTGCAGTAACACCAAGACCATTCTCATGTTTTGCAATAACTACAATAACATGGATTGCCATAATTGCATTAACACTTCCATGGTTTGTGGTACGCTAGAGCACCTTCTAGATGCTCATGGTAACACTAAGATCATCCATTTGTCTTCTGCTGATGCCACATGCACTTCAACAATGGCCTAGAGCACTTTGCACAAGATCGAACTTTCCGGTAATCATACTTCTGCCAAACCTTCTACGGTTTCTACCATGGCTTCAACAGGGTCCAACACACCTCCAAGTCTAACTGCAAAGGCTAACTCACACCAGACATCTTTGCACTGTTCCAAGTGTTGCACTTCGGATATTGGATAGTGTAGTTGTTTTGGTAATCCAAGTGGCATGCCTAAGGCTTGTGCTATGTCAAGTCATCCGCTAGCACATTGTGCACCTTTCAGCCACATTGCCCAACTGTCGGGAGATGATGAGTCACACATGGAAATGGCTAAACTTCCATAAGGACTCTTAGCCTTCACAATAATATATATATATATATATATATATATATATATATATATATAACATTAGTAGGAGATAGATAGGAGATAACAATCCAATTAGAAGATAGTAGACGTACATCTTTCTCAAGAGTATGCCATATACAGGACGAACAAATAAATAACAATACTTTTACTATTTCATCTATCTCTCTCATTGCACTATTCTATCTCACAAAGCTTTGGCACATGCATATAACTCATCTAGAGAATTGTCCACTAGGTTTCACCCTAGGCCCCAGATTAGTGGTATCAGAGAGGTTCTTGTTCTTGCCTGACTTATTGAACATGATTGGAGTATCTAAGCCTCTGCATCAAACCTTAAGATCCATCAGACTACCTATTGAGTCATTTCCCAATGGCCAAACTAGTAGATATTTTTGTTCAGCAAATTTGTAGAAGTTCTTAAATGGGTGGTTACATTGACTTCATCATCAGGTAAAGTTTTTGGTGGTCGAGTCCCCCCTAGGTTTTGAGTAAGCCTTCAATGATGAATACTATCTTGAAGATGTCTATGATGATCGCTACATGCAGCAGTCACAACTGCAGCAAGGACATGGCTAGTTAGTCCAAGCTTACATTGATTCCTTCCATGAATTCTATGCAAGACCAAGCTCATTCAAGTTAGAGCAGCATTGTGTCCTCAAGGATTGCAGCAGCTTATGACCATCCATTTAGTCTAGACTAAAGTTGGTTAAAGTCAAGATGATGAGAGAAGCCTATCTCTATGTTGCAACCATCGAGGAGGAGTTAAAGTAAAAGGGCAAGTGGGAACCAACCTCCGTGCCAAAGACAATGCCACCTTCGGACAAGAGCAAATTGTCCTAGATAGGTAAATTGTGCGATAAACATAAATCCAACAACTCCAACATAAAGTGTGATGCTCAAAAAACTTTGCTTACATAGGCAAAAACAAAGGATGATGGAGTCAAGACCTCATATGGAGTTATTGACACGTACCCAATGTTCTAGTGAACAACGCACAAGCAACCCCCATAGTGCTAGATGTTGAAGCAAAGCGACTATTCTATTCACAAATGTGGGTGCAATGGCAGTCATTGGACTTTTTGATTGATGATGGTAGCATGAAGAACCTCATTTCTATAGCAACCATTAAGTGACTGAATCTACCAACCATGCCTCATCTATAGCCTTACAAATTGGGATGGCTTAGCTCTTGCAACACCCAAGGTATACATGTTACTCTCCAATGCTGCTTTTCATATTCTATTCATCATTTAAGGAGTTAGTTTGTGATGTGGTGCCAATGGAGGTTTGTAATGTAGTCCTTTGACATCCATACATGCGTAGTCACAAGTGTATGTATGATGCCAATCCTTGTAGCATAGTTGTATCAGTGGATGGTAAGATGATGCAGGAGCGTGTGGGCCCACAAACAATCTTGCCCATCCAAAAACATGGTTGTGCAAATTTTGGGTTTTGCTACGATTTTCTACATGTGTCTCAAGTCTTTTTGCCTTCTGTTGGGTCAATTTTGTTGTAGTTGAACGTGGGGTCCACAAGAGTAGAGCTAGACACAAAAGCTGAAGATTTATTAGAGATATAAAAAAATTCTATTGATTCCTTGGGGCCCACACTTATGCCCTTGTCTTGGATGTGAGGATAAGAGAAACTGAAATCTCATTTTTTTCCTTTCTGGGTGTTGCATCACATTTGTTGGGGCCCACGCACTATTGTCCCTTGCTGATTGGTTGAGATTCCTCTTAGTTGAAAATTTCATTTTGTCTTCATACTTGGTGCTGGGCATTCATTTTTGGGTGGGCCCACATGATTGGCGAGCTTCCTATTTGCTTGATGTCATAGGTGTTATAGTTGGTCGGTGGTTCCATCTTCATAACAGTTTTTGACATAGTTACCAGATACACCACCCCCTCTCCCTTTGTACGTGTATCAACATATTGGATACGGATACTCATAGGATACGACTCAGATACGTCTTGGATACTGTATCCATCTGTACCAAAAAAAACCCTATTTTTCCCCGTGCCGAATACGCGTAGCTACGACATTCTCATGATATTTGTGTCGTGTCCCAAAAATATTAACTCTAGAATTTTAAAAATTGCTCCAAGCAATTGTTCCATGACCTGGCATGCTGATTTCTTGTTGCGGGGAACTACTATGGACCAGCACACACACGATCGGAAATATGTCTTTCTACGCGATCGTATTTACTCAAATAATCACATTCATTCTAAAGTTGGAGATATAGTGTAAACAAGCAATGGGGGAAGAGGCAAATTTTATTAATTGGTGATAACTTTTTTTAATTTTTGGCTTATTTGTTTTACTTTACATTGTAAACTTTTATTTATTTATTAAGTTTAATACATTTAACTTTTAATTTATGTTTAATTTATTAATATATAATATATTTGTTAAATATATATTATTTATATTAAATTTAAATTATTTAATATTATTTATTGCTAACATATATATGTCGTATATAGCCGTATCCGTATCCAATACCATATCGGTATCCGATATCCTATCCGTGTCCATGCAACTCTGGTTTTTGATAAACATTATTTCCTCCATGTTGGACGTGGGTAGTAATCCTTGCGGTTATCTTTTGATTGTGGACTATTCTTTTACTACCTTTTCCTTTTAATAATTGACAGGTGTCTCATTCCATCATCACCAGATGACTTTAGTAAAATCATGGGAGTCTAAGTGCTAAGCAATGGTTACCTTAGCATTAGTTTCTATCTCTATTTCTAGCTGGCGGCATCCATTTGTGACCCTGATCGTGGGAGTTACCACCTGTAGTTGTTAGGCTTTACTTGTAGGTGCTTCTCCCACTCACCACTACTGGTAGATCATGGCATTATTTGCTGTGACAGCTACCCCATTCGCCATTCTTAATCTGGGTCGTGTCTTTAATTGGCTGGCGACGACTGTCTCTTTTGATGGGTGATGACATTTTCTATAAAGACAAAACCTTATGTGTGTGAAAGGGAGATACAGTTGGAAAAGAGGGGTCATGGAAGTAAGCTGAGAACCATTTCTTGGCTACCCTGTGTAGACTGTCCAAGCAATGACATAAGAAAATTTTGAATTATTGCAAGTCCTGTCCTTGGCTGCATGCCTAAGAAGAATTGTAATGTGAAATTTGAGTTGTAATTTTTGAGTTTCAATATTCCTTGTTGCTATTGTGAAGTGTTTCATGTGTGGAGCTACAAGGCCTTAGCTGCCTTTCACTGAGCACTAGGTCTTGACTTTATTATAAGAGATACTGAATTCATGAAGTGATTCCATTCTCAACACATGCCGGGCCATCTCCAAAGAACAGTTTGCCATACAGCTATGCATACTTAACTTTTCACATTTCATTGCCTACTGGCACACGACCTGTAGCAGCAAAGACAGATCAGTCTGGAAACCGTGTTTGCATAGAATTGTTCTATGCTTGTGTACATAGTCATCAAAGCGGGTCAGCTCCCACAACAAGCCAAATGGTTCATTGAACAACAACTAGAAGTCAAGGTTCCACACCTGCTTCCTAGACTTAATGCATTTGGGACTATTGCTTTTCAAGGAGGGGCAATTGGTCTAGGAGGATCTACCAACAATGGTTCCTGTGGTAACACTAGGACCGTTCTCATGGCTTATGGTAACTGTAGTAACATTTCCATGGTTTGTGGTACATCAAAGCACCTTCCAGATGCTCATAGTAACACTAGGATCATCCATCCATCTTCAGCCAATGTTGCACACACTTCAGCACCTTGCGGTAACCATACTACCACCAAACCCTATATGGTTTCTACCATGGCTTTAGTAGGGTCCAACACACCTCCAGGCCAAACTACAAAGGCTAACTCACAGTGCACATAATCTAGGCGGCACATTGCACACCTTCCAGCCACATCGCCTCATCGTTGGGAGATGCTCAGTCACACAAGGAAATGGTTCAACTTCCATAATGACTCTCAGCCTTTATGGCATGTAATCTATATATACATATTTGTACCATTAGTATGAGATAGATGGGAGATAGGAATCAGATTAGAAGATAGCAGCCATACATCTCTCTCTCTCTCTCTCTCTCACACACACACACACACACACACACACACACACACACACACAACTCATCTAGATCCTCATCTAGAGAGTTGTCGACTGGGTTTCACCCTAGGTCCCAGATCAAAATGCTTAGACCAAGTTGTGGAAAAAATACGGGTTAAAACTTTGAAGGCTTTTTCACACATCAATCATAGCATTATAACAATGCCTATACATAAGTACATCCAACTCCAAATTCTTACCTTTATTCATTGTATTTATTACAATTCAAGAATCTCCTACTAACAATCGATATATTTTATGAGATATAAATGCATGTAACCCTGCAATGAGAGCCTCCCATTCTACTTCATTGTTCATGTAGAGGACTAGATACAGTGAACCTCTGTATAAGAGAGTCCCCTGCAAGTTTCACAAAGCAAAGCCACCTCCTACTGTGCCTGGATTGCCCATCACAACTCTACTAGAGGAGGCGTCCACTGGGCTTTGACTATCTTGAAAAGTTTGACCCTTTTTCCCTTGAACAGGGGCTTTGATTCATACATGTTATGACATAGTATATATTGTGATTTGAATGGTAAAGATTCCCAATAATTAATTAAGTACCGATGATTTTAGAATTAATAGGTCTGAAGTGGCAATGACTTGTGATATGGGTAAAAGATAATAATGCCTTAATTTATGAAATGTGGTCTCAAACATATTCATATCTACAACACAAACATATTTATAACTCTCTCTCTCTCTCTCTCTACACACACACAAACACACCCACCCACCCAGACCCACATCCACACCCACACATACATGTATAGATGTGTATTTTTAGTACTTAATATATATTTACACACACACACATATATTTTGATATGTACATATAAGCATGCATATTCACGTATTTTCATATCACTGGCCAAAGTACTTATGCAGATGAAGATGCAAAACAACATCACTTATGCAAGCATGATTTTCATATAACATGTATAGCACTGAGACTCAGACTATATTCTTACTTAATTCTTGCAACTACACTTACTCATGTAATAGTTAGACCTAGGTTTACAACAAGATTTATTATTCTAATCCTAGACCTATTCATGTAATTGGTTTTGTTAAAATCTTTAAGTCTGCTCTAAGCAGTTACCGACAAATTCACTTTATCTTGAAAGTAAAATTAATCAATATTGAAAATATCTGCATTACAACAACAAGGTCAGGGTTACTATCTCTGAAATGGACAATCTTAGAACAACACAAATCAAGTCAACTAGAACTAAACTGACATCAAATGACAAGATTTTAAATCAGTCAAAGCAGACATCTGCCATTCATCAAATGACAACATGTCAGATACAAAGTGGCAGTTGTAGTGACTGTCCTTGGAATACTCTTATCCTTTTTTGCTCTGTCCTGCTGAATATCCTGTCGTGTGATAACCTCTTTCTGTTCCTGAACACACACACACTTAGTTAATATAGAAAGAGCATATCAGAAACATTGTAGAAACCAATAACACAGTGATCATAATCGACCATTAATCAATAATGCAAACATTCCATAAAGCTGTCAAGTAATGAAATTAACTACATTAATTATAATCATCATGATTGAGCTAAATGAAAGCATCATGTCCTATCCACTAATTATTTCAATAACATTAAATATCAAATAAGTTGCAAAATTGGGAGGTACTACATCAACGTTTAGGTTCCTACAGGAAACATTCATTTGCAATGAATCATATGTAAAACTATCATAGAATAATCCAAAATAAATGTTGGCAAAAGGGCAGATGCCAAAAGTGTGTGTGCGGAAAAGGGGAAGATGCCAAAAATGCTTGCATACAAAGAGAATCGTTACATTAGTGAGAGAGGAATGCAGAAGGTTCATACATATTCAGTTCCAGAGCCAGATGATTGCAGCAGATAATAAAAAAATACAAACTGGAAGGTTTTGTGGAAGTTACCTCATACTTGCTAATGTTGAAAACAGAGGCTGTAAAATGAAGTTTTCCAACCAGTTCTTGAGGACTTGATTGCTGAATTTAAAGAATTTTGAAACCTTAATATGTTTCACTTTTTTTTTAAAAATTGTGTCAGAGACAATTGTAAACAGGAAACCTACTTGCAAAATTGCAACAGCCTTAACATGGCAGGAAAAGGATCACTTGACCTCTAGTCTAAATCCTGAGGCATTTCTGCAAACTGAAAGTAATCTTTAAAGATAAAAGTACTTGGAAATGTGAAGTTTGTGCTCAAAGTTAAGAATCCTTTGGATTTACAACTCAAGATTTAATGTTTTCTGAGCAGTCAAGGTTTTTTAATTTTTTAATGACCCAAAAGCCTCAAATTATTGAAGAGAATGTGCAGGAATAACCTATTTCACATTTTACTTATAGCATTTGTTTAAGATATTTTCACTTAGACTCTTGTGGGTTTCTGAATGTCTGAGCTCTAAAAATTAAAAAAAGTGGGAACGTTACCTGTAGTATAGCGGTCTTAACCAGACATTTTGTCTTTTCCATTATGGAGTTGAAACAAAGTAGATGAGAGGCACGAATTTATTTTGAAAGGTTAAATTCATGTTTGAAAACATTTTATTGCTATATAGTATAAGTAATTTCAAATATTATTGCCATTTTTTGTTGGTGCTAATATTAATAGCGGCATAAATCATGGTTCTAGCATCACTTTATGTTCATGTCAGAAAAGTTCTTTGCCTCCAATTCAGCTCATTTTGGCATAGACTAGCTGCTACTCATCTGTTTCTTTAGGGTAATTCCATTGTATGAATAAAGAGGGTGTGACTATAATCTAGTTGATGATACTCTGGTGACACTACTTTTACAATGTTGAGGACTGTGTACATGGTAGAATCATATAAGCAAAAGTGATGTTGCTTTATCTTTCCTTAATATGAAAATTCTACGAACATGATACTTTATCTTTCCTTGCTATGAAGATTCTAAAATATTTCAGAAAAAGGAGGTATATTTTTGGAGATGCCATTATTGACAATTTTTTCATATGATATGCATTGAAATTTGTTTTTGTTTAATATTCTCATTACAGGTGAATGGAAATCATGAAACTATGAATGTAGATGGAGATTTTCGTTATGTTGATCGTGGTGCATTTAAGGAGGCTGAAGATTTTATGGAATATTGCAATGTGCATGGTGATGATTGGGAAACAGCTTTTATTGAATGGATTAAAGTATGTGAGGAGTGGAAGGCTAGAAGAAAAGTGACTTCTAGTGGCTGGACTAGCTGGAGTTTGTTGAATGTAATGATAAAAATTCCATCTCTGTTCTTTTGTTATGCTTTGGGAATGTTGTCTTAAATGTTTGCTTTATACTGACACTTATCAGCCATGTCTACATAGCAAAAAACACAGGAAGAGCAATCAAGATATCAAATGTTTGCTTTATATGACACTTATCAGCCATGTCTATATAGCAAAAAAACACAGGAAGAGCAATCAAGAACCTCCCACCTACCACCAGAAAGCTCATGCTCATCCTACCTTCACCCCAAGCACCAACGTTGATCCCAAAAAGTAATTTTCTCCTAAAATCAGTCAACAGATGAATGGTCCTAAGGATACCCTCCTTGGCGGTGGCCATGACCTTCTCTAAGAGCCCCCTCCCATAAAGTCCAAGCCAAAATCTCAGATATTCTATTTCAAATGAACCATCTCAATTTATGAGGAGCTACAACACTTATTCTGTACCATTCTCAGAGACCCATTTTGGGGCTGAATTTTCCTGCAACAAAGGAAAATAGTTGTTATGTCAGGTTAGACACACCCCCATAAATTTCTTTCTCCACGGAGGAAGTGGAAAATAGGCTTTGGCTCCCAAGGAGAAGATCCTTATCTACATATTTATGGGCTTTGTTCCAGGGCCCAAAACCCTCAGGGCATGGGTCCAAGAGAACTGGAAACCTTCTGGGTCAGTGGAGCTCCCAGTGATGCCCAAGGTATATTTTGTTGCTTTCTTATCCACTAAGTAGGAAAGAGGCCAAACAATGCTTTAAATATGGTCTTCTGTAATGACCATGGTTCATGAAAAAATAAGGTCTTTTGGAATAACCAAATTACCCAAGATAGCACATTTCTTTTGTCAAATTCATTACTATAAAGGGAAATTACTTCAATACTCAACATTCCAAGTTATAAAACAAACTATTATGGTTAATTTTGTAGGGGTTCCAGCTAGTAGGTAATGATGTCTAGATTGGATTCTTAGGAGTACCGTTAGTTGTTCTCAAGAGTAACGGGATTCTTGAGGCCTAATTTCTCTTCAATGCTGTTTAAGGATTGAAAACTAATATCTCAAGTTGAATGTCATAATCTTTTAAAGATCCATCCAGTTGGTTCATGATGATAATAAGGGTTTCAGATGTATAATAGCTGTCCCAAGATTTTACTCCCTTCTTTACCATTGTTTATAGATTTAAAACTTATCTGACATAAAGAAGCCTGAGTTACTATTCCCATCATGTTACAACTTCACATTCAATTTCCATATCAAGATAAGTGTCTGATCAAACATTCATCTTACGATCTCAAGAGAAGTACATGTCTCATGATTCATCATAAGCTAAGTATGCTTTTTAGTCAAATAGAAGGTATATTTACTCCTTTCTATGGTAAAGGGATGCCACCTCCTTTTTGGAAATGTTTTCATTTTTGCATATTGCAAGGTACCATTCCATTGATAACAGTGATCATTCATCAAGCAACCAAATATTACAAGTAGAATATCCAACAGAGTCTTAAACTCATACTTCACAAAGATGTAACCAATGTCCTCCCACACAATCCTTTATAGCAGCAATAAGCTAAATCATGCATTATCCATACAACTTATGCTAACAGAAGATTTTGATATCATTAATAGCCAGTCACAAAGATTGAGTCAATTTGTTTCATGTGAAGGACAAGTGCTAATTAAATCATGACTACCCACTCTCTTCTAGGGCCTATGACAACCATTTAACAACCTATGATTTCCTATTTTTGGTGGCAGTAGAGTACATGCTCACAGTTTCTTTCCTACACCGAAGACCTCTATCACAGCCACCTTAAAGACAGCCATGTCTTCAAACATGAATACGACTGCTCTCAGTACAAAGAAACAAGTTACTACTCATACATTAAGAAGCTCCTGGTCAAATTACCTGATACTCCTTTGATTTAGCGTGACAAATTGTTAAATTCATGTATTCACAAATATCCAGTGTAGCTAGGGGATGCACCCCTGGGGCTACAAGACATCACAAAACTTCATTTTTTCTATAATAGCCACTACAACAAACTAACCAACCATTTACATTCTCGAGTAGATAACTTCTTGTGTTTTAAAGCATTATTTTAATACTACAGTATGCTGTTATGTCAACTATAAAAATGAGCATTAAATATGATGAACAGACTAAACATGTATGTTTTAAGCCCAATTGAATAGCTAATGCTTTTATGAGTTGCTGCTAACGGTCATGGATAAAATACATATTACTACATTTATAATCCCATATGCACCTTGGGTTCCTTGCCGCAGAAGGTGTCTAAAGCCTTAAGAAAATCTTCCAACAGTCATGTTGTGAAAAAGAAAATCTTCCAACATTTGTAGAATGTATCTTTGTGTGTTCACTTTTTCCATTTCACCCAAGCTCCTTAAGTTGATTCAATCCACTTGACAACCACATGATATTTCGTCTTCTAGAGGCCATAACTGTATCATCTAGACTCCTGATGATGTCATTCGTTAAGTATTAGAAAAGTTTTTAAAGCCCAAGATAGTAGAAACGTTTGGCAGTTTTGCCTTGATATATCTAGCAAGTTTGTAATTGTCATCATAGTTCAGCAACTGCCATGTAGACAATCCACCCTCCAAAGGTTGTAGCTTTCCCATATGGCCTCTGTTTGAACTTATTTTTGAATCACAATGAAAGTTCTTACAAAGATCTACATAAAGAAAGCACTTTGGAAAACTACCACCTAGCAGTTGTGCAACTACCATGACGGTTTTGTCTGTGCCATGTCAATTTTGAATCTGTCATGGTGGTTTTGCCGTGCCATAGGTGGTGGTTTTGTCATTGTCAAGTTTAGTGGAAAATGAAGTGTTAGAAATTAACAAGGAATATTCCCACGCCTTTGGCATTCTATTTTTCCTTCCGAGACCTAATAATATTTTCCAATAAGATCTATATATTCTCAAGTCTATTTACACCCTTGTGTAGCTATGAGAGATGGAAAAACTCTAGTCTATTTCCAATTGGATCTGGTAAGCATGGTTCTATTCTTACATTGTCAATCCTATTTAAATCATCCACAATTCGCATGTTTGTTAATGGTAATGACAAATGAACTACAGTATCCTAAGATGACAAATAGTAACTATGGAAGGTAGGTTATATGTAACCAAGAACTTTGTAGTAACCATAGCTCAAAAAAAATATTGTATTATTAGAAACAAGAAAAATACTTGTACAATACCAATAACCTCCTCCTCTAGGCCAAAACAAAACCTACAAGGACCAATAGGTAAGCAATGGAAGCAAATTCTAAATCAACCAATTGAGAAAAGTACTCATACAAATAGCATCCTATACAATCCAAACAGAAAACCTAAAAAGTTGTAACTAATATGGAAACATAGACTAATATATATGCAAAGAAAGGAAATTCTAAATCAAACAAGTTGAAAAACTGCATCCAAGTGTTGGAATACTACGGATCACTGAGAGGGGGGGGGGGGTGAATTAGTGATTTGATAAAACTAATTCTTCAAACAAGATCTTCTCACAATAGTATCACAACAATATAACATGATCATGAAATATATAACAAATGCATCATGACAGAGAACATTGACAAAGCACAAGAGTCGGATAGAATCAACACATAACACAAGTGATTGAGTGGAAAACCCCAAAAGGGTAAAAACCACTATGAACATGATCTCCATTAAGCCTCATTGGCAAACCTTACTGGTTACAGTCTATGCCTCACTAGCAAACCTCACTGGTTACAGACTATGCCTCATTGGCAAACCTCATTGGTTACACAACATATGCTTCACTAGCAAACCTCACTGGGTACTGATCATATGCCTCACTGGCAAAAACCTCACTGGTTACTAATCATATGCCTCACTGGCAAAACAACATATACACCCCTTTCAACAATTTTAGATGGAAACTAAAAGACAGGGTTACTCTGTTTCACTGCTCATCTGCAAGAAACTGATCAACCTCTGTATTCATCATGCTCTACCCTCAATCTGCAAAGTACACTCACCTCTGAATAATATATCTTTGACATATTCATATTCTGCCTGATTTCCTTATACTCACTCTTCATCTGCATTCATAGAGATATCTTCAAATTCATCTTTTATCTGTAATCACAATTCCCCTTCCTCTGCAATCAGACTATCTTCTCTGTTTTTCATCATCTCCTTTCATTCATTCTTCATCTACAAAAACATACTCTATCTCATCAACAACAAAATGCAAAGAACCTTCTCATTCTTATCTATTGCCCTCCTCAAATCATGGTTTCATTAACATCTCTGTATTCTCACAATGCTCTGTATATTCTCCAAATCATAATTCACAGTCAATTAACTTTTTCATCTGCTCACCCCTTATTTATTATTTTGGTATATGCATTCTTGCTTTTGAAGGTTTCAAAAACATGCATGGTTTCGGTTACAGGACTGCTTCATTTTCTTCTCACACTGAAACCTCTCTCTGCATCAAATCCGGCATACTCAGATATCTTCATAAGAACACAAACCTTTTTATTACACCCCACTAACTTCCATACTTCATTTTTTGGTATCTCCACTTCATTTTCTGTTTAATTCGGTTACAGAAACATTTATATTAAGGGAGAGTGGGCTTTGCACCTGATTTGCATGAGGAGGATACAAATCCAAAATAAGCTTTTGCTATTCTTAGCTCTTGAAACGCTCTGCAACACTGTCAAAGGAAGAATACCCATCAAATTTAAACTGTAGGAGATGGCCGCTGTCTTTTATAATAACTTTAAATCTTCGCCATCGATTTTGTCCTTCGTGCCCTTGTAACTTCTAAAAATAACCATAGATCTAAACTTGGCGCCCATCAAATAGATGCTGACCCGAGGGACCAGTTCCCTTAGGAGAAGGGGCCGGTCATAACAATGACCTTCGACCCTTAGAACATAACTTAAGTCATAGGGTTACTTATTATAGCAAGTCACTTCTTAAATATAACAAAAAAGTGCATAATGACTTGACGGGTAGGTTTTAGGTCTATATGACATGGTTTAGGGTTTAGAGCATGTAGGGTTTTAGGTCTTTAAGACTAATAGACTAGGGTTTAGGACTTCAAAACAGAAAGACAAACCCTAATTACAACTCTCAACAAATGTAAACCCTAACTGTGGCAGAGAGGAAATAAAGGTATGTTAGGGTTCTTAGAAGTATTAGGGAAACTTGATAAACCCTAGGTTGTTAAATCTAAACCCTAAATCTTAGAACTCATTCCAAGGGCTTTAGATCAACCTGCAATCTGCAAAAGACTATCACTGAGGGCTGAATGTATGATGAGCTCTATGAATAAAACAGAGACCAAACTCACCATGTGCCATCGAATGCATTAACATCATTTGTACTTTGCAACTCCTCAAATTACAAACATCACTCATCCTTTGCCGTTGGCAACTTCACTGTTGCAATCACTGTTGCTTCAACCATCACACCTTTGATACTAGGGACTTAATGACTTGCAACATCCTCTGACATGCAATGACCTCAAACACAAACTCCAAACTCCTTAAGCATCTTAAGCATGACAAGCCTCCTTAAGCATGATCAAGACATGTTGATAACAAAGATCAAGACTTGAACACCATCACATCTCCTCAACAAACATCACAGCTCCTCAACAAACATCAGTGAATGAGTTGCATCAATGATAAACTTGATACCTCTGTCTGACATCAATATGAGTTGCATCAATGACAAACATCTTAAACCACATCAACAAAAACTACTGCAACTCTCTGTGCCTTCCAACATAATGACCAAGCCTGATGATAGTCCAACTCCCACATCACTCTGTATTGACCTTTTGACATCAATGACAAACCTCATTCCAACACCAAGAAACCTGATATCTTATCTTTATCTTTATCAGGAAATGTTTCTATTGGCTTCTACACATTAAACACTAGAACAACTATTGAATAACACAGTTGTTGATCTGTTTAACGAAAAACCCATGATACATCACACCTCAAAGAGTGTGACCTGAAGGACTACCACACCCACCTCTTCTCTACCCCTACATCTGATTTGTCTCTCCTTCCCTTCCTACAACCCAAGCACATAGGATTGCTGTTTTGAGGAGGACACAGCCTCCTCCTAGAGCTAGGACACAGCCTCCTCCTAGAGCTTTCCTGCTCCCATTCCAAACCAAAATTTTAGGACAGCAGATTCAAATGGCTCAAATCAGATCTGCAGAGAAGAACTGCACCATTTCTTGCAATACCATTCACATAGGACTGTTACTAGGCCAAACATTCCGATGACAAAAGAAAATATATGCCATTTGGAAATTGGAGATCTCTCCAAAAGTGCCCTTTCCATGGAGGAAATGGAGAACAGGTTATAATTTCTCAAGGAAAAGCCATTGATCTGCAGAATTACTTGAAATCTTTCCCTAGACCAAAAATCTTGTGGACTTGGATTCAAGAGAACTGGAGAGCCTCCAAATTTGTGGAAGAATTGAAGACCATTTTCTTTTCTGTGCAGGAGCTTGGAAAACAATCAATCTGTCTAAGGTGGTCCATGGTTCTTGAAGAAATCAAGCATTTTCGTGACACACTAGTCCTCTATTGCACCCCTACAAAACTTTTAATGCCAGAGTCCTTGCGTGTTTCATCATGCTCATCTGTCAAATTATCGCAAACTAAAATTTAGTGTCATGGTTGTACCTTCGTTGCTTTTGTCCTGTTTTTAGTAATGTTTGCCGTTTTTAAGGGTTGTATAGTCAGTTTGTCATGGTCGTGTGCAAAAGAGAAGATTAAAGAAGTCATGTTTCAAGGCTTCTTGTTTATCTAATGCTGAAAATCTAAGTGTGGAAGAAGTGGCAACAACCCAGAAGGAGTGCACTTTTGCACTTTAGGGCAGTTTTCCAGGGCTAATGACATGGAAAAGCGCTCCTCATCAATTATAACCATATTCTAAGTGGCGAGAGTAAGTTTGGAGCGCTCCTGGTAATTGTTTGCCAAGTTAAGTGGCAGAAGTGACAGAAAGTACTCCTTGTTAGAATATAACATGTTTTTAATTGGCAATAAGTGTCCAAGAGTGCTCTATGCCTTGGATAGATGTGATGAATTTTAAGTGCCCAAGAACATGGAAAAGTGCACCTCATGAGGTATTTGACCAGTTTAAGTGGCAAATGTCTTGGAAAAGCACCCTTGGGTGTTTTGTGCCAAGTTTGAGTGATAAAGACTCATCAAAAGCTCTTCAAGCAGGTTTAAACCCAAGTTCAAGTCGCAAATTTTAACTATCCTTTTGAATTCTGCTAGTGCTTGTTTTGTAACTAACATCTTCCATTCAATGGCGGTTAGCCACTTGGCTGATTCATTTTGTTCGGGTTTACTTACAACCTTTTCAAAGAATAAAATGCTCACATCAACCTTCATCTCCTGCAAGTCTTTGACAATAACCATGAGCACAAATTCTTCTTTTTTGATCATCTGTACATTAGAATTGATTTCTTTCCTTTTGGCTAAGATATTCCTGTAAAGTTTCATTGCTTCCTCTATGTACAATAATCCATCTAAAATTAACTTCTCGATCCATGAATCAACTACTCTCCTATATACTTGAAATTTGCTAATTTTGTCCATGATATCAGAACTTATTCCTTTGGAGGTGTTTTGGCAAGAGTTACAACTAAAGCATCTAGTGGCTGAGAAGTAGTATCAATAATAGATTTGATATAGGAAGTGAGTACTTCCACCCGTTCTTCCAATTCTTCTTTCTCATTTCTTTCTGCTTCTAATCTCTTAATCAAAATATCAACAGATAACTTTGCATTATGTATGTCACCATCCAATGTAGGGGATCCCAAATCAACCTTATTTACATTAAAATCTGTTTCAGTAACATCTTCATTTATATCTACCATAGGCTCAACAATTTCTACAAATTGATGCCCTGAAGAAGGGTCTACCATCATTCTAGACATCCTTTTAGCTTTTCTTGGTTGATGGGTAGTTTAAAGTAATTTGACTACAACATTAAAACCAAAATCAACCATTTGGGTGTATTTTCTTTTCTTTCCAATGGCTTCTTTTAGCCAGGGTGGTGATGGTAGAACTGTTTGGCCATTAGGTACGAAGGGTGGTAAAGTGGCATTGGATACAGAATCAAGAGTCACGTCACACATTGATTGTTGCTTAGGAGGAGATGGGGGAGAAGGATTAACATTGACATGGGAAACTGATGGTGGAGGAGAAGAAACTACATGTGGATTTGTTTGTGACAGAGGGGGAGAAGACACATTTACTCGAGGAGGAGAAGAGGGAGGCATATGTGGATTCTCCCGTTGTTGATTTTGTACAGTTTCTTGTGTGTCTGCACCATCTCCTTGAGCTTGAGTAGCTATTTTTTCTTCCAACTTCTTCCTCTTTTTCTCCTCATCAATCTCACACTACTTCAATTTTGTTTCTTTGTCAGGGTCTTCCTCATCATTACCTCTTTTTGAAACAGCCTTAGACCTAGTAGTATATACGTTGGTAAGGGGCTATTGAGGTGTGGAACTTGTGATTGGCTGTTGAGATGTGGAACTTGTGATTGGCGTTTGTTTCTTTGCAGTTTGCTCCCTTTGCGATGGCTTACTTGTAGTGTGTTCAATGAGTTTAATATTTATCCATTTCTAACTCTTGGTTAGTACAAATAATGATCTTTCCCTTATATCGACAACCTCTTTCTTTGACCATCTCACTTTGGGCAAAGGTTGTGATTGGACGGTGTAGTAAGCTTCATCTATCATATTGGTTCCATCATTCACTATGTTAGGAACATCCCAACCGAGGTTAAAGGCCCTCATCTGATCCACTGTCAATCTCATCCAACCCCTTCTTCTGACCTCATGCTCATTTGTACAATCTTCCCAATAATCTTCCAAATGAGATTGATGCCCATAAGAACTCCCTGCATACAAATTATCTTTAACATAATTTTTGCTATCAAAACGTGATCTTGAAGCATAAGTATGAAAATTGAATTTTGATAGAATTCTGTTGACATTCAAACCATCAGTATGAGATTTACATGTATAATATGTCAATGAACAGGGAAAGTATATCCACTCTTTTTATGTTCATGGCTTTTCTTACTAGCTTCACTCATTTGTCTACAAACTTCCAAAAAAATAATATAGTCATTGGCATATCTCGGTAGTTTATATGGAGCATTATCAAAACCCCCAATCCTTAGGTAAGTGAATTTGTCAAACTGAATAAAATAGCTGCCATATTGCATGATCAGTTGAGTTGCCTGAGGAGAATTTCTAACTTTAGGGTTGCCATCAATTTTTCTCACGTTGAGCATACAAAATGCATCACTTACTCTCCTGTAATCTTTATTTCCATACTCCATTTGTAATTGAGGATAATAATCATACACTTGTCATTTGAGAAAGCTCCAACAGTCTTCAATCGAGGCCATCTATCCATAGCAGCAATAGCATAAAATAGATAAGAGGACATATAAAAACATTGCTTCTTCTGAGAATTAATCAATTGATCATGCATGTGATCACTAATCATTCTACCCCAATCCACAAATTGAGAAGAGTAACAAATGACTATAATAAACCAACACATCCATTGGTCAAAAGTGCTAGTACCTTTGTCTCCCACCACTCCGTGAAGTAAGGTGATAATGTTAGAGATATCCTCTTTGAAATGTGCTCTGTGTAGAGTTTTTGGGATTTGAGATTTCCCTTTCTTCTCGACTTTTAGCCAGTGTTTGGCAATGTCATTTTGACACAAATCCTTTTTATCATCCGCTGTTCTTTCTTCTCTGGATTTAGGATGGTAATTCTGTATGCAAATCTGGGCATTGTATTGTCGGCGAGAATCCTCCCGCATAAGCAAGTCCACTTATGAAAGTTGCCTTAGCCATGGGGCTTCTAGGATTCTCATTCATCCTTCATAAATCCTTCAGATCAATATGCCCCAATTCACTATCTTTCACTTCTGCCAAGTGATTTTGAATGATAGTGGAAACATCAAAACTTCAGTATTTATATTTCATCTTGTTCAATTTGAATAACAATGATAATAAGTAGGTAATAGCTCTATATATATCTTGGTAAGCAGCAGAAGAAAAACTTTTTTCTGGGAGCGTGAAATGTAATGGATAAACGGAGTTCATGAAAATTTGCTGCAATGAATTGGATCTTTGATACTAATTCACAAGAAGGATTGAACAAGTGTGTTACTAACCTTCAGTCAAAGCGAATTGTGAGTGTAGAACCAGCTGACCAAGGGAAGCAAACCGCTACAATGAAAGTGGAAGTTCTTGTGAATGGGAATGTCGGAGAATTTCAACAAAACTCTATATATAACCTAAAAAAAAATTAGGTTATATTCTTTTTAGGGCATTGGAATACATGCAAGATGCCTTTATTCGGCGTTTTGGCAAAGTCTGCAACTTGCAAACCAAACTTTCGGGGAACTTTTAAGTTCACGAACCTTAATAAATCTTTCAATGTTTCGGCATTTGCAATTTTCGAACTCCGCATCTTTGAAACATGTCTTATGAAGTCTTTTCGGCACATCGTCTTGTTCATGTGTTTTTTATGCACATGCAAACTCAGAATAAATTACTAAATATTCTATCCTCTCTTGAATAAAGTCTCTCAAAGGCTAAGCAATGTGATCCAAGGAGACAACTCCAAGGTTCATGATATGTCAGGTCTTGACTTGCAATGGATAGACTCAGTAGTCGATGTGATAATGCTGAAACTTACAAAGGGCCTTACGCTGAATTGACTCCCTACTCCACTCTCAATATGTTACTTCCTCCTTATGAAATGGAACTCACTCTAACCGACTATGAAAGAAAGGAAAAAAGGACAAGGGTTGAGAGGATTCTAATATAAGAACAATGATATAATGAAATATGTCAAGATAGACAAACTCCTCACGAAACTTGACTCCGCTTTGCCATGAGAACCAACAACTACACGAAGTAGGTGCAATCTTCTAAGGTAACCCAATGATTTTCATATTGCAAACACACATCCAAACACCCACAGTTGGCGCAGCTTGGACAAGTATTCACAATCGAACTAAAGCAAATGGAGGTTCAGGCTAACTTTGCAAAGTGAGTTGCCTTCGACAATCTACAAAAAGTATGAACCATTAAGGAATTCATCAAATATCTTTGCATATACTCATTACATCAATGAACTTCTAATCTATTTCTAAGCTATTCGGAAACATATCTCCATCATGTTCAAGGACTTGAAACCATGCTAACATTCCAAAACCACAAGATCACCATGCGAACCAACAATGAGCTTGTATTAATTTTGAAGTGTATGATTACAACAATTTCATGTCTCTTCAATGATTTCGAAGAGTCTCCTCTAATCTACTCCTATTCTACTTCTACTCTTGTGTGGGCTAATAATTTCTAATCATCTGAACCCTTACAAATGAAAAGAATGAGCTTTATATAGAGCTCAACAATTACAACCAAGGGCCCAGATTGATTTGAGAATCAATGGCCAAGATTAATACAACACGAGGTAGTTACAAGTACTTTTGCTTTCACCTAATGAGATGTTTACAACATAATCTTCTAGAAGATTCCATCCTTATCTCTATCTTGATAATCAAGTTCAATGTATCTAGACGTGGTGATGTAGCGAGCTTGGATTGGTCGGTGATGACAGGAGGCCACCTCAACATGTTCATCTCTTGAGAGTTCCTTGAACTTGGAATTCTTGACTTGTGTTGTACTTCCTTCGGATTTCTTGAAGTTGAGCTTGATTCTCTTCATGGATGAGGAACTGGGTTCTTAGTCCTTGGGATTTCTTAGGGTTAACCCTCTTATTCTAGAAGTGAAGTCCTTGATGTGGAGTTTTTCTTTATCCTGTTGTCTTGAACTGGAATTCCTGGCATGGAATTATTCTTTGCATCACTTCATTTCTTGAGTTTCCTTCGTCTTCATCGGAAATTTGTGAAGTTTCCTTGTCTCTTGAGGCAATTTCCTTATCCAGCAGTGGAAGTTCTTCATCTTTCCTCGAACATCTTCACGATCATTGTCTTCTCTCCTGAAGTGGATTCAATTCCCGCGTAACTATTTACCTATAAAATGCAAACAATCTGATTGAGGATCAAGGATAATTCCATAAAAATTCATTTCAAATGAAAAGCAAGTTCATTTCAAATGTAAGAAATCCTTTGTCAAACATTGCACAGGATAAAAAATTTCCATAAAATCAATGCATTTTTAACCCTTGTGAAGGAAATACGAATATGACACCACTTGGAAACTAATTCCTTCACACATTTTATCCTCTTAGAAAATTTCACTCCTCAAGGAAGGAATTTGTTTCTCCTTAGGTGAATTCTGCCTTTGCTGTGGGAAATTCGTTTCTCTTTCTGCCCTTTCCCTGAAGGAAATTTCTGCTCTAGCTCTTGGAAATCTGCTTCTATAATGAATTCGCCTTTGTCTTCTCTTGAAGTTTTCCTCTTATCCTTTATAATTCTGCTATTTGTATTGGAATTCTGCTCTTCTTCCTGACAAATTCGCCTCCTTCTAGAAATTCGCCTCTTTTCCTTGCAATTTCTGTTCTTTAATGAGGAATTTGCCCTTGCTTGCTGCTGCTAACCTGCTCTGCTTTTAGGAATGAATTCCATGTGTGGAAATCTGCCTTTTCTTTATGATGAAGTTGCTGCTCTTAATGCTAAATTCCTCCTCCTCCTTAGATGATTTCTGCTCTGCTGTTAATGAACTGCAGTTTGTTTTGAAGATTTGTCAATCAAGGGCTGCCTTTATATATGCTTTTTGGGCGAATTCCTCCTTTTGGCCGACTTGATCCTAGGATTTGCTTGGGCCGACTTTGTCAAAGTCCCTTCTTAGGCCAACTAGTATGTGAAACTTACATATCCCCTTAGTGAGCGGGATTTCATATGCCTTCTGCAATGATCCTTGGTCGGAATTCTACACCTGAAGTGAAATGTCTTGGGCAGATTTTGAGTATGATGAAGAAACTTTTCAAAGGCTGAGCGCATATGCTTAATGTTGAAGAAAATTTCCTCAATGAAGAGCACATTTCGGAGCTGCTGAAGAAATTTTCTTTGTGAAGGGATCCTTTCTAGGCTGAGCGCGTTTGGCATGAGGTAAGGAAAATTTCAAAGGTGGCGCATATAAATGGTGCTGAAGAAATTCATTGAAGTGGCGCATGTGCCAAGTATTAAGGAAATTTTCCTCAAGGTGGGCGCATTTGTCATGTACAAGAGAAATTTTCCTCAAGGTGGGCGGATTCCACTAGTGCAGAGGAAATTTTCTCCAGGTTGGGTGGATTCCGCTCCTGGAGAGGAAATTTTCCATACTTAGCCATTTTTCAGTGCTCGAAATCAAGTATATTTCAAAATATATTTAATTCCTATACTTTAAATATTTTGCAATATACTTCCAGGATGTTTGAGATAGGTCTCGGATCCATGGTATTTAACATGCAGATTCTAGATTTTTGAGGATCCACCAGATTTCAGACTTAGTTAGTTTTCAGGATTTCAGGACATCAGACTTAGTCAATTTTCAGTATCTCAGGGACATGCTTAAGTAGTCTCAATTGCACCTTGTTAAACTCACTTGATTCATTTCACGCTGCATCCGGAGAGGTTCATTCTTCATTTCATGGAAGAGACTAGGTTTGACGACACTTCCTAAGGATCCTACAAGCTCAAAGCTAAAAAGGTGGGTCCCCATTTGTAATGGGGTGATGTGTGATTAGGTCACAATAGGTCTTTCGGCAAACAATCGAACCTACGAACCAAGTTTTTGACACTTCTCATGGTTTGTGAACCAAGAGTTTTACCAAATAATGATATAAAGCGATATTAGAAAAACAGGGCTGACTTCTTTTCGGCAGAGAAAGAAGTTCTTGAACTAAGGAGATGACTGACATAAAAGCTAAAGACTTCTTTCGGTGTGAAAAGAGGTTCGAGAAAGAGGAGAGTCTCTGAAAAGGAAATGAACAACAAGGCTTTTGTCGAGATTAGAGGTTAGCGAACTTGACATTTTGCCGAAAAGGAAATGAAAAATTGATAAGTTCATGAAATTGAAAATTCGCCGAAAAGGAAAACAAGAGTAAAACATAACCTTTTGGGGAATTGGTAGGTTCGCGAACTTGCGAACCTGCTGCAAAGGTTTGTCTTTTGAAGGTTTTGCCGAAATGACTAAAGACCAAAACTTGAGGGATTTGAAGACTTGAAAAAGGAAAAGGAAGACTAAGTCCCCAAAATTACCAGAATTTATACATGAAAGACAATGTTAAAAATTGTGGATAACACTTGGCAAACCGAAAGTGTAAATGGAGTTCAATTACTCGGGAAAAACTCCAGAAACTAAAAAACAGGGATACACGGGGATGCATCGCCACCCCCAATCCCACGTCCCTATCCCCACCACTGTCCTTAGGACACAGGGATGGCGGGGGATGTCCCTGCTGATTCCCTGTCCTCTAGAGAAATCGGGGATGCGTTCCTGTCTTTTTAATTTAAAAAAAAACAGAGAAAAAAATGCGTGTAGTGTTCACAAGCCCTCCCACATCCCTTATGAAACTGTAAACACACCCTACATGTAACCCACTCACCCAATTACGTTGCCACTCACAATCACTGCAACCATTTTTGCATTTGCAGATGTGAACTTGAAGAGGAAGGAAATAAGAGTAAGGGAGCATGTATAGTTTATGACTATTCACTCCAGAATATTCACAATGCTCACACAAATGAATCTCATGGCTTGAAGGCATGAAATTTAAAACACAACCTGCTCAATGCCAAATATGATGATTTTCTACAAAATCTACAATTGTCCCCAAAGGCACCTCTGGAAAGTTGGATACAACAGTATGGTTGATATGTTTTACTTTTGATGCTCTCCAAACAATGTACCATTGGGATCATATTCTGACACTCTTATTCTCATTTTGTTCTAAACTTGGAAAGAGGGCGATCCTATGTTCATCAAGGGCAGAGTAACAGATTGGGCACATCATATGTTCAATGCCTCTATTTCTTCTACTAAAATCAGGGGTCACTGTAGTTACTAGTTATACATTTTTTTGTCTCTGTAAATATTTGCTATAAACATACAATGTACTTTTGTACCCTGATATTTTTTTTATTTATGATATCTAATATTTGAAAAATGTGAAAGCTTATATATTTGAATTTCCCCAAAAAATGGCCTCCTGGACTGCTGTCTGCCACAAACTCCATGGAACATACCTAAAAAATTATAAAAAATTCATAAAAATAATGAAAAAAATGCTGCTTTTCCATCCAGCATGGTGCAAAATATTTTTTTGCCTTTTAAAACCGAAGCAAGGGGTTTGGGAGTGGCAGCACCCACCAGGGTTGAGGGACAGCACCTTAGGTGCATTCCCCAAATTTAGGACTTCGAGGCCAAAAGGACATTCATGGTGCATGTCATTTTTCATCATTTTATTGATTTTAAGTTTTAATCAAGCTCCAAATCCTTCAAAAAATGCAGTTTTAGTGATATGTTTTTTTTATTTTTATTTTTGGTTTTTTAAATGCACTTTTTTTTCTTTGGAACCCTGCAAGTTCTCCCTGGGTTCACCTAGGGTGTTGCCCAACCTGCGTATTCGTCCTGGATACGTCTAGGATGGGCCAAACCAAAGCCTGATCTGGACTGGGATCAGATTACAGCCTGGACGGGTCTGGGTTCATCCAGGGTCCTAGGGAACTCTGTAAAAGATGAAATTAATTATCATGTCCACTGAGCCGACCTATCAGCATGGCAGCTGTCATGATCATCTGCAAAAAGTAATATAGTGATCAAAATATCATGTAATATACAACTATCATCAACATGAGTCTACTTCCAAAGAAAGTCGTCAAGTTCTTATATATGATTACCAAAAAGACTTGGCACAAGAGAGCACAAATTGGCATCAATAAATGAGAGATCCAATGAGACTATCAATTATCATAACCTTTATTTATAACATCACATTGATTGCATATGAAATCATGACTTTATAAGTCATTCAAGTGAAAATTTATTTTCTTAATCTTTAATCCATTAACATGCAAACTGGGCCAACCTGTCAATGACTAATTATCCTGAATTTCTGTATTCTTCAAGGAAAGAGGGAGCATGGTCCTTCTGTGAAGGACCCCAACTTTTAAGGCCAAGAGGGTAAATTGTCATATTGAATTCGGCTCCACAGTCCAAGGCAAGAGGCCACGCCATTGTTACAGACGGATGGTTACTCTCTGCAGCCTTTTTGCTCCTGACAAAGGAGGGAGAGAAAGTTGAGGCTCTTGACCAATAGGAGAGCACTTGGCTGATGAAAGATTGTAGGCCTTTAGGCACTGTATTAATGATAGGGCCTTTAGGGCATTTATGCTTTCAAGTGGCTAGAGGACCTTCAGGCACTCAGCTGATGTGAGGGCATAAATATTCTCAACCTACCAGTTGAATGCCTTGAGGCTATCTCCTGTGTCCTTGAAGATCCTTGGCCTCCTAAAGTTGGTCAAGTACTCTTCTCAGCCTCTCGATCTAGTTATCAGATATTAATTATCATGTCCACTAGGCCAACCAGTCATTATGGAAGCTGTTATGATGTATTCGGGAAAATATAATATAGAAATCAGCCTTCATTTTATTTGATCAATCTCTATTAAAACCAACAAAGGGATTCAAAGGACAGGCAATGGATCTATGTCGAAATTTGTGCAGTAATAGAAATGCAAACAGTGATGCAAATTAAGATAAATACTTAAAGTTGACTGTGGTAAGACTATCTCTTGACCACTGACATCAGTGAAATCGGTTGAGATGTCAATGAGGTGGATTTGGGGGATTTTATTATTTGGCTAGAATTTGACTGTTATATATGTTCTTTGACCTAGAACATGTGTCAACTGAAATTCTAGTTAGTTGTTTGTCATGGTTGCTTCTGTACTCTATGAGTTGGAACTTATCGGTCTCCTTAGTTGGCTATCTAGCCTTAATTCCTTTGTGGGACAAGCTTTCGTATTGAGCCTTATAAGTTATTTGTCCTTAAAGGCCAATATTTTGTATTGAGCCCCCTTTTGTCCTATGGGACTAACTCTGCTATTAATCCATGCTAGTTATTTTGATATTAAATCAACTATCTTAATTTGAGGATAGTCAGTAAGATCAACTAGTTGATGTTTCAAATTTATGCCTCTATGGTGATGAATTTGAAGTGTTTTCTGTCTTCAGATACGATTTTGACATGACATACTTCACACTAGACCTTTATGTTTTCTTTCTTTGGTTCTTATTAATTCTTTGCAAGTCTCTTCTTATTTTTCCAGTGTGTGCAAATATTTGGAAGGGGGACGATTGTAAACAAAGGTACCATGTATTATTTTTTAAAGAATTTGCAAATTCTGTGGAAAAGGAAATTTAATACAAATTTGGGCAGTGTGATAAGTGATTAGATTGTTGATTTCCCACGACACTTTTCTAATATTTAGGACACATTGTAAGAGGGAGAATACTTGCAATCTCCCTCCCCCTCTCTACACACACACATTTATATTTGATACAAGGGGCATTTATTATGAATGGTTTTGAGCATTTGAAGTTTGAGATTCCAGACTCTTTTGTTAAAAAGGAATATTTGTCATGTAATTGAATGATCCTTATAAAGAGTGATTTATTTGTTGAATCCTTTTTCAACAGTTCAATATGTTAAAGTCCCAGTATTTCAAACTAAATTTGGAAGTCAAATCTTGATATTAAAGTAATGATCCCAATGTTAGTGTTTTTGCAAAAATATTTAGTTGAATTGGAATTCAACATAAATTAAAGGTATCGAATATATCATTATTCTAACAGAGATAATATCCTACAATTGCAAGACTATCTATATCTTTAATGGTTTTGGGTATTTTAGATACTATGAATATTGAAGCCACACTTTTGGTTATGCCTTGACATGCTTAAGTCCATTTGGATGAATAGATGCCAAAAGGAACAAAGGAAAGGAGCTTGCTTTTCAAACCTGGTGGTCGTCTGGCATGTGAATTGGCACGCCATGGAGTAGTGCTGAAGGTGAATGATTGGATATTTTGTCATGGTGGTCTCCTCCCACATCATGGTGAGTCGGATCTTATGCATTTAACTTTGAGAAGCATTTCAAATATTTCCTGTAAATGTTATTATAGGATATTTTCCCTATTGATTTGAAAACTAGAAAAGAAGCAATCTTATCTATTGAAATTAATCTTTATTTGCTGGAATATTTTTTTAATCACATAGTCTAGTAAATGAGGCCAATTTGCTTATTCTTTCCTATAAAGATTGCCAAGATGCTCATATGCTATGAGTATGTGGCTTTTATGGATTTAGATAAGGCAGTATGACAAGCAAATCCATTTATAACATCTTACCATTTTGGCAAATACATTTAGAAGTCACTTGGTTTGTGTGATCCATTGGTTTTCAAATTTCTTTAAAATATGGTAAAATAATCACAATATAATTTCATCAAACTACCTTTGGAACTTTAACAATAAATTAACATTTAGTAAGTATTAGTGATGTATTACCTATCATGGACTTGGACACATTTTTATCTCCTTTATTGATCCTTCAACTTTCTTGCATATTGTTGGGTAATCATTTTCGCAACTACCTCACTTCATTGATATTCCACTATGCACTTCATTACATGATATTGTAGTAGTATCTTTGCTTTGGGAGGTATTGTAAAAATATAGAACATGATATATTCTATTAGATATTGGAATACAATTACAATGAGGTTTGTTGTACCCATACGAAATTTTTGCCAGTTACCCAGTCTCCTTTGCAAAAATCTGAATGATCACCTATCCCTGTCTCCTATTGTACCATATGATGTTGAATTTACTAACCTTGTAGGTATCAAACATGGAGATCAAGTAAAAGGAAGTGCTCCTAGATAATTGAAGGCACCGACGAAATGAAATTGTCAAGGAATCATGGAGCGTAGTCAAAGAGAAAGGTCAAACACTTAAGTCGCGTCATAGAGGCGCGCCAAGAGTCTCAGAGGCGTGCCAAAATCAGGAGAGGTGTGCCAGAGTTAGGTTCGGCACGCCTAAGACCAACAGGGCATGCCTAGAGTCAAAGGGAACTCCGTTTGATAAAGAGGACGCATCTTTGCAAATAGAAGAAACACCTAAACGTGACTTGCTTAGAAGAAGAGGCGATACACATGATGGATAAGCATGCTCTTGCTAGGGAAAGCTCGTCCAAGCAAGATTGCATTCATAGAGAGCCATGAATATGAGAAAATAGGCGCGCTTCTTCCACCATGAGAGCACCATTCATGAGTGTTTTCGTATAAAGTAAAATTGATCAAGGATAAAAGCTTTTACAAAATAGTTTAGTCGCCATCCAATATAAAGAACTGCTCAAAGTATGTTAGTTTTGGTGTGCCTAGTCTAAGGTGCGCGTGTCTTCCTTCAGGCGCATCCGCCTTCCTTCAGGTGTGTCTGCCTAGTCTAAGGTGTGCCTTAGAAGGCACCTCTCAAACGCTCAAAGTAGAAAAACACGCCTATAAAAGGATGAAGGCACTTTCAATAAACGACAAATCAAAGACATGTTTCAAAAATAAGTAAAGGCTCGGGTGAAGAATGGATAAAGACGCCAAATGGAGTAGCGCACCCTATGAAGAATCGACATGCCAGAATCAGGAGAGGCGCGTCCATATGTTTGAAGCGCCATCCAATATAAAAAAGCAGCTAAAGAAGTTTTAGTGCGCCTAGTCTAAGGCGCGCGCGCCTTCCTTCAGGCGTGTCCGCCTAGTCTTAGGTGTGCCTTTAGAAGGCACCTCTCATGCACCAATTCAAGATTGTTTTAAATAAAAAAACAAACTCTATTTTTAGAGGTCGACCTCTTCATGAGGTGCACCTCTTCAAACCTATCTTGCATGCCTTTTCATAAGGCTATAAAGACAATCAATCTCCCACCTCATTTGCATGTTCAAACACAGAAAAAAAAGAACCTTCTAAATATAAAAAAAGCAGATTGAAGGAGGGAAGAAGGCAGCGCTGCCTCTTTGAGGAGGTTTTGATTCATTGTTCTCACAAAATCTTAGAAATTTGGAGTCTAAAGGCAGAAATAAGCAAGTCAAGGGCAGAGTTCTTATTTTTGGTGAATATAGAGGGCCATTTGGAGTGAATAGTTGTGAGAAGATTATTATTTTGTGCAGGTCCGACATCATAGAAGGCAGAAAATCCAATTTTCCATCAATCAAAGAAGCAAAATCAGACATATAGGGCAGAATTTCCATCAAATATTGCAGGTCCAGCAGTGTTCAAGGTCAATTTTTGAGGGAAGTGCAAGAATTTTTCATGATTTTGTGCAGATCCAGCACCTAAAAATCCATAAAATTGATTTTTACATCGATTTTAGAAGGCAAAAATAGAAGAAAAACTCAGAAAATTGGTTTTTCAAGGAGAAAATATCAATTTTTATTGAATATTCTGAGTGTGACAGCGAAGATTCAAGTCTGATTTTTAGGTACAGCAGCCAAAAAAGAGGTCTGATTTTCATTCAAAAGGTGCGGAACAGCAGTAAGGAAGTCTTCTGCAAGCCCAAATTTTGAAAATGCAGTACTCAGCTATCACTATGGAAGTCAAATTGGTGTTTGTTCATGAGTATCCCAAGGTTAGAGAGACATATTTATGCCAAGTTGCCCTTGAGGGTTTTGCCTTGGACTCCATGATGAGAGCTGGAAGCACCACAACCAAAAATTTGATTTATTTCAGGCTTGTTCAAGCCGGCTTATTTCCCATCTCGGTTCAATGCCTAGAGTTTGTACTTGCTTGCATTAAGCATTACGACCCTGAGTCACGGGAAATTCGAGTGGTTGATGGGCAAGCTTTGTGTAGCCTCAAGTCCGATGATATCAAATTTGTATTCTCTATTCCACCTTTTGAAGAATCCCTTGATGTTGATCCTGAGGAGTGTGAAAATGTATGGAATAATCACATAGAGAATTGTCAGAAATAGATGGCTAAGAAGTGGCTAAAGGAAAAGAGGACCATGCTTCCAAAGAATGTAGGCCGTGGCGAGTTCAAGGATGAGTATGCTATTATGATAACATTTCTAAAGCGCATCACAAGATAAGCCAAGGCACGAAGTTTCAGGCCATGGATGTTCTACATCATCAACAACATTAGCAATAGCAGTGAAAATTATGATTGGGCATACCTCATCAGTAATTGCATTCACAAGCAAATCATGGAGTTTCCTCAAGCTCGTGAATTCAGGATGACTTCTTTCTTAGTCTACATAATGGCTCGACATGGTAAGTTCACGGGATTGAACTTCATTGGCTCTATTCAAAATATGAGGATATATAGGCATTTCCCATAGTTGGAGTTTTCAGAATCACAGAGACACTTTCGAAGGTCAACGATGCATTCCTTATGCATTCGGTGCATGACTTGGATGCTTAGATGCATGTGTGTATTTTTGAGGAAGCAAGGGCTGCTATATCAGATTGGGCTGATTGGTTTACCCAATTTCCCACTTTTTCTTACATCTGAGTGTATGGCTTCGCATCATAGCCATACATGCTTCCTAAGTACCCTTTGGATGAGGTTGCTTTCATGGAATACCTTCGTCAGAGCTCCGAGGTTGTTGCGCAGTCGACATAAGCATGGAGTTGGGTTTCCAATCCAACTAGGCATCTACAGATGCAAATCCGCCGCTGATGCCAAGTCTATCGGAGAGGAGATGTCAAGATTTAACTTCAAGGCATTCAAGGAGAGGCGTACCTATGATCCAAAAGAGGTAATGAAATCCAGAGTTGGTGGCAAGTTTGCTCATGTGCCTACAACAAAAGACTATTGGGCCAATTGCAAGGATGAATTTGAAGTACACCGGAGGGACTATAGTTGATTCACCTTGAATCAAATTGTAGATTTCCTTAAGGAAGACGTGAAGGGTTTGTTAGATGATGATGAAGATGTTCTTTCTCCTAATTTTGTCAAAGAAAAGATTGACCAGTAGCCATTGCCACAAATTGATTGGTTCATAAAAGGAGTCTCAATTCAAGAGAGAACATGCATAGTTGTGAAACGTAGCATGGCCTTCTTGAATTCAAGGAGGGAAAAGAGAGTCAAAACATGAAAGGAAAAGGCCACAGTTGCAGAGCTACCATCATCATCCCGTTTGATAACTCGGATGAAGTCAAAGGTAGTAATTGGGAGAGATAAAGGGGATAGTGTTCTTGAAAAAGAGCCCTTGAGGGTGATTCAGAGAGCGAGGACCGACATTGCATTACAAATTCAACATGAGCAGCCCACTGCCATTGATCTATCATCTGTAGAGCCTTCTCCTGAGGCCTCTCCATCGGCATCCACAGAACTAGACCCTGAGTCTCCCTTACTTAATGCTTCTACACCATTTGACTCATCAGGAGTCCAGGAGACTGAGTTTGAGATGGAAGTGGAATGAAAAAGGGCTCCCTACTTGGCTGCACAGAGTGATTGGAGAGAAGAGGAAGAAGCCTTTCTACTAGTTGGATTTTGGGACATTCGACAGTGCCTTTAAGGAGTTGGCATTCAAGAAGTTGAAGAAGCAGTCAAGGATAATGAAGACTTCCGACGGAGATACGATTCTAGAGACTGCTATCCCTCTGCAGGACAAAACTATGATAGATGTGGAGCTTGACGACTTCCAAATTGTGAAAACAAATTTGGGTAGAAGCACATGACATGTTGATGTTAATATGTTAGAGGTGGCTGCTAAAAATTTGAAGGAAAGAGTGTAGAAGGATGGCAAAGAGAAGGCAGCACTCAAGGCTGAAGTAAAACAGTTAAGGCAATATATCTCTCAGTTGCTTCATTCCTCTACATAGTCGGCGCTTCTTTTGCCTTAGGTATTAGAATCATTAGATGACCAGAGATAGCTAAATCAACTAGTTGTTTATGGAAAGCATACGAAGGATTGGATCGAGGATTTCATCATCAAATGCACCAACACCCTCGCCAAATTATTTGAGGTAGTATCAAATTCTAAGGATGTCATTCTTGGGATTGATAGCTTGACAGAATGCGTGACAGAGATGGCACCCATGTATGATAGAATTTCTGTGAAATTGAAGACCATTGGGATGAGGCCATTGACAGCAGAGAAAAAATCTAAGGTCTTTTCATGGATTGAACAATATTCTTTTGTGATGGAGACCTCCAAGGACATAGCCTCGGTTTTCGCTCTATGGAAGGAAAAGCTTCTTGGAGTGGAAAAATTTGTAATAGATGTTGTTCAACATATTCCTTGGAGGTATTTCGCAGAGGATGGTATAAATTGTCGCTTGGGGGATGTGGAAAATGAATTTCAGCAACTTATTAGAGAAAGGTTCTGTGGCAATCCTCAAGTGGACAAAATGTACCTTTTGGCAGAAATCATTGTAAAATTTGACAAGGCTGAGAAGGAATATCTTGAGCTCGCAAAGTTTGTTGAAGAAGGTAACATCATGCTTCAGCAGAAGACCATTCACTTGGACTCCATAATCATCCCAGGCGAGGCGAAGGTTGAAGAATTCCAGCAAAATTTGGATTCCCAGACTTGGCCATTTTTTCAGTGTCTTTAGAAAAGCTATTTTCGGTAGTAGGAGTTTCCAAAGATCTATTTTGAGAATTGATTGTGCACTCAAATATCTTATTTATTTTTAGATCTTTTGGAAATCATGCAATTTTGGAACTCATTGTAATAACATGCAATTTTCAGTTAACTAAATTGCATGAGACATTTCTTTAGTATTTTTATTATGCAAATAAGCTTGCATGTATACATGCAACTCTAGATCTAGGTTGAAGAGTATTAGTTCAACTCTTTTTTTTCCCTTTCATGCAATTCTTGTTTTAGGGTATAAATGTCTTCTACACACTTATTTTTCTAATGGTAAATGTTCAAGCTTTTGGTGCTCTCAATTACTATTCAAAACTGTGTCATGTAATCAAGTGCTTTTAGAGATTAGACAATTGTTTTGATTTCAGCAAACCTTGTGTTGTTGAGATTGGAAGCAAGTGTTTATGATTTTACGCATAATCATTCATGTTTAATTTTTTGTCATTGTTCATGTTTTCTTTCGAATCAATTTGCCTATGTTCATGTTATATTTCTTCCCTACTTGAAAATTTCTCATTTGTTGCAAAAGAGATGAATTGCCTTGTGCTCATATCTCTAAGAAAACAAAAAGATAGGTTTTAGTTGTCTTTTTAATTTCTTGTTTGAGGGAGCTTCCCCTCCTAATTCGAAGAACAGTTCTACTATACACGTTCCGTTTTGTGTCGCACTAGAAGGTGCGAATTAAAATGCTAACAAGGTTCATCACCTTATATAGAGTTTGGAAGCAACAGACATAAACATGACACTTGTCCTAGATTCTAAATGATAAAAATAGCAATACTAACAAACCACTTAAGTCACTATGGTGACTTTATTACAAGGGTAAGCCTTATATTGTAACACCTCCTCTTAAGGCCTATTGTACTAAAAACAAAGCATACTAACACAATGACTAAAAACTAAAACACTCAGAACCATATATTCTTCAGAAGCTTTTATTTGAAAACAATTCTTGAATCAAGTAGAACTCCATCAGGTTGCCTTGTAACCCTTGTAAAGGTGTAGCTCCCAAGATGAATTCTTGCGTTCCCGGTTTACCACCTCCCCAAACTTTTGAATCATCGATCCCCTAAATTATTGGACAACAATCCATGCTGAGCTACATCCACATTGCTCCATCAAGTTGTCTCATAACACTCATAAGGATATAATTGCCAAGATCCATAGACTCTCGAACTATTTGAGAAACCATCCATGTTGAGCTTTATCTACAATTAAACCCTTCCTGTCTAAAAAAAAATAGGCTTCTTAAAATACGTATTAATTCATCAACAAACTCTTCACCATTGCCAACATCCGGAGGATCTTCAACAATGTCTACACTAGCTTCATTTGGTTTTTCTTTGAACTTTCTCTTGAGAACATCATTTGCTCAAATTCTACCGTTCCAAGCTGTGTGAGCTATTTTCTTGCAATAGTAACATTCAGTCCCCCTTTTGTTTTTATCTGATCTTCTATAATTATTTCTTGTATATAATGATATCTTAGTTTGAGGATCATCTTCTGTATATCTTGCAATTGTTCTCTTTTCTTAAGCTAGGAGAGCTGAAATCATATCTTCTAGAGTTTGAGAAGATAGTTGATTAAGTGTAAAGATGACATTGCTGAATTTCGGAGGCAATTGTTTAACAAAATGGCTTTGGCATCCTTGTCATCTACTATAGCATTGACTTCTACTAGTTGTCAAAGGAGAGATCTCATATTGTTTATATGGCTAGACATAGTGACTCTGTCAGCCATCTTGAATCCAAAAAACTAAAGATTTAGAGAAAAATTTACATTAATTGATTTTGCTTCAAATAGTGTATTCAAATTATCCTAGATTTTTTTAGATGATTTTGAATTTTTGCCAGATTTATATGATGTAACTCGGAATTAGAGAGAGCAAGACCAATAATAGCTTTGGCTTTATCATCTCTGCTTTGCCAATCCAGTACTTTATTGGCATCTGGTGGTGGTTTCTTATTTCCATTTACTATTCCCCACAGTTTTTTGTGCATCAACTGTATCTAAATTTTTACTTCTAGGTGTGCAAGTTGAGGCCAGAATATTTATCTAATGAAATTTCCATTACCAGAAAAATAAAAAATATCCTGAAATTTTTTTAAACTCTAGCAACTCTTTGAATTTGACTGAAAAGAATAAAATTTTCCCGAAACTATTTGAAACCCTTGCGACATTTTCTGAAAATAAAACAAAACTTGAATGCAGATTTTACAATTGCTCGGAATAAAAAGATGCTGGTTGATGCATGCTCTAGTTGGGATTGTATAATGTGCCCTAGTCTTGATTCTCACGCCTTTGCAAAAAATTGCGAATGTATATTTGCAAAAAATTCTCTTGAAAAAATATTTTTTGAAACTCCTACATGATGCTAAAAACATTACATTTCATGTGACCTAGTGACTAATAAACTCCCACAAACTTTTGTAATACCCTCGCAATTTTTACTGCAACTGGTAATGGTGGCTGCAACCTCTACAAACTGCTGAATTTCGTGTTTGAAACTCATAAAAAAATCATGATTTCCATGTCTGAAACACAGCCAAAAAAACTGTTTAAAATCCACAAATCATAACCTTAAAAAATCCGCGATTTTCCTCAAATTTTTGAATTGAAAAAACTTTGATTTTGACTGAAAAATAGCTCACAATTTTAACTGTAAAACAGGTTGCAATTCATAAAGTTTTTTTAGCCCATGATTTTCTTCAGCAAAACTGCTTGCCAATTTTGATTTTAAAAAAAATGCCGCAAAACAGATGATTTTCATTCAGAATATCTGTGAATCCTCACAAACTCTCCACGACCTCCACTTCCTGTGCTCTGATGAAACCCTTATGTGCTTGATTTTTCACATGACTCCCTGCTCTGATAACATATTGTAAAAATATAGAACACAATATATTCTATTAGATATTGGAATACGATTACAATGAGGTTCATCTCCTTATATAGAGTTTGGAAGATGTAATCGACAGGCATAAACATGACACTTGTCCTAGATTCTAAATACTAAAAAATGCAATACTAACAAACCACTTCAATCATTATGGTGACTTTATTACAAAGGTAAGCCTTATATTCTAACAAGAGGTGGTGGTGTTGGCCTTTTGGCTGTTGGGAATTGATATCAGTCTATGTGTAACTTGCATCTATTCTTGATCTTTTCAAATGCTTTCTTGAACACCTAACCTCTATTCCACTCTTCAAAGTCTTTTTCTTTGGTCTTGTAGTGTTGATATATTTGCTTGATGTATAGAGGTGTCATGCCCCCGAATAATTGATTAAGTAATCAATTATAGATTTAATACATTTAAATAATAAATGAATATACAAATACAAATAATATGAATTTAAATATTATTATAATAGTCATAAAATGATTTAGTAATATAACGTGATACATAATATATATATATATTACATAAATGAACATAAATATATATTATAAAATAAACAAAATAGATATTATATTAATGTTAGTAAAGAGATTATATTGATAAAATACTAATGAACTAAATATCATTATGATAAATATTATAAATATAAACAAACATTATAAATTAATATTATAAACTACATAAAATATCTATATATATATTATAAAGTAGATTTCCATTTTGGAAAGCCTTAATAAAGGCAATACACCCGATAAAGGAATAAAGCAAGATAAACATTAATAAATTAAATACCATTCAAGAGATTGATTACTAAACAAAGACTTAATACCATTTGTAAAAGGGGATCGATTAGAGAATGAATTACATGATCAGCAATTAATATAAATAAAACCAAACAGCAAACAATGATCATTACGTAAGATATAATTATGATAGCGGACACCATGAGAAGTCACATCTCCATCGATGGGTAAGTTCAAATATATAAATAATAATCAAGGGAACATTATAGGGCGGCAGTGGCAGATGAAGATCCAGATCTGCAAGTAAGAACCTCCCAGTTAGTGGCTTGGGCATTCAAGTTTGCAATTCAAAAACACATCAATAACACAAGCATCGAATCATAAGAGATCAATCACCAAGAGAGAGCCGCGATCCTTCCATTAGCGGATATCATTGTTTACTCATTGTTACGGGAGATAACAAGTATAAGTTCCAACAATTACATCCATAACATTATAGTGAAAGTACCCTGCCATACATTCGGCCATCTTTCTATAATCAGAAATCAAATAATTGCTGATCATTGTCATAGCATATATATACAGATATTATTATTATTTCTGCAGGCCGAACCACATCTATTCAGCCACAGAGTCATATCGACCATAACAAGGTATGTAATTTACATTCAATATTTCTTTGCTGCATTATATTGTTTAATGTCGAATTCCATGATATGATGAACATAGATGAGTGAATTTCTCATAATGAAAAAGCTAGATATTACATGAAATAAGACATAATAGTTGTGAAGCTTATTGAACAATGAAATTAATACATTAACTTCATAGGAGAGGGTGAGTATGAGATGTCCATTTAGCCAACCATGGGTAATCAGTGGCCTTTGTCACAGTTGGTACAAAGGTACCCCTTGTACAAAGGATTATTATATAGTGGCCTTTGTCACAATTGGTACAAAAGGTACCCCTTGTGCAAAGGATTATGATATAAAGGCCTTGGCTACAACTGGTGCAAAAGGCATCCCTCGTACCAAGGATTATCATAATGGCCTTGACTCAGCGGGTACAAAAGGTACTCCTCGAGTCAAAGGATAAAAATAGTGCACCCATAATGGTAAATGGCAAAGACATCATATCACTCCTCTCATATGAAATTAATGATTAATGCATGAATAATGATAGAGACTGTGAAATGTAAATTGATAGTGATCATGACATTTAATGATAGAGAATATATATATATATATATATATATATATATATATATATATATATATATTGATAGTAAACTTAAGATTATTGAGGGAACATGTGAAATATATAATGATAGTGATTCTAAGATTAGAAACAGAAATGTGTAGTGATCATAAGATTATTGATAAAAGATGTGAAATGTATATTTGTTGTTAATCATAAGATTATAAGAGCAATGTTACTATATGATTTGAATACTTCTTACATCTAGTGCAAATAGTTGAAAATCAAAAAGGGTTTAGTGTACTAATGTTCTCTTTTTGCAAGTTGAAATTTGTGAACAAGGTTGAGAAATTTTGATTTGTGACAAGGGGACATAACAAGTGGTATTAGAGTAGTCACCCTGCCATCCTGTGTATACTTGTGACTTATGCTCTCATGTGAATACCTTATGTATTCATGCTTCATGCTTGATATACTCATGTTGTGTATACTTTGATAGTACATATGTGTATACTTGGTGACCTTGGGATGGTGGACGGACCCGCGGTGTAGTATGGGATGCACCAATCCTCTTTCCAATGGTCGGATAGTATACTTATTGGTATTAATGCATCTTATGTTTTGTGACTCCATGTATTTCTGAGTGTGCTTCATGACTTATGCTTCCTGTGTATACTTTTATTCAAGGGTATACCTTGTGACTTACATATTCAAGAGTATACTCTATAACTTGTATTTGCATGCGCGTGTATGCTTTATGATTTTGTTCTCAAAACTATGTAATTGTATTCGAGTATACACTCTATGATTTGTATTCATATTTGAATGTATACTCTATAATTTGCATTTGTATGCACATGTATGCTCCATGTATTTATGCTTCATGTGTATACATGTGTTTATATCCTTCATGCTTTTATGGGTATTACTTCATGCTTTAACTTCATTGCCTTACTTGTATGCTTCTTGTGTGTATATTTATATATATTCTTGTATTTTACTTCATGCTTCTTGTCTATGTGTGTGTCTATGCGTATTCTTGTGTGTGTATTTACGCTTCTTAGCTGTGTAATCTTGTGTATTTTTGTATATGGCTTCATACTCGTATGCTTCCTACTAGTATGCTTGCTCATATTGATTTGTGTTTCTCATATCTGATATCTATTCTCGACGTGTATACTTCAAGCTCCATATGTGTTCATATGCATGCTACTAGACAATCATGTGTATGTTTTATGTGAGTGTAATTGTATGCAAATGTATACTCTATGATTTTATATTTTTTGACTTTGATACAAATGTACACACTATGAACATGTATATGTATACGAGTGTAGACTCTCTGACTTGTATTTGTATGCAAGTGTATACTCTATGATTTGTATTTGTATGCAAGTGTACACTCTTTGACTTGAAATTGTTATTCAATAAATACTCTATGATTTGTATTCAAGTGTATATTCTATTACTTGTATTTGTATGTGATTGTATACTCTATGACTTGTGTATACTATGATTTGCAATTGTATGCTCTATGACTTTGCAATTGTATTCGAGTGTATGCTTTATGACTTTCTGATTGTATGAGAGTGTATACTCTATGCCTTTGTATTCAAGTATGGATATGTATTCAAGTGTATACTCTATGACTTATGTACTTGTATTTATATTCAAGTGTATACTCTATGATTTGTATTTGTCTTCAAGTGTATACTCTATGACTTGTATTTCTATGATTTGTTACTGTAACTTGTATTTGTATTTGAGCGTATGACTCTATGCCTTGTATTTGTATTTGAGTGTATACTCCATGACTTGTGATTTATATTTGAGTGCATACCCTATGACTTGCATTTGAGTGTACTCTCTATGACTTTTCAATTGTATACTTTACGATGGCATGTATTTAAATATATACTACATGATTTTGTGTGTTCAAATGTATACTACATGATTTATGTACTCCATGCCTTATGCATGTCAAATGCACACTTCATGACTTATTTGCACTCATGTGTATACGTTTTGTGCATATACTTGCATGTTACATGTATGCTCATGCCTTACGTATTTTGTGCATATACTTTGTATTCTACATGCTTTGTGTATCAAGTATGTATTACGTATACTTGTGTATTACATACTATGTTCATGCTTCGTATACTTTTGTGTATTAAGTATGCTTCATGTACTACGTGTATTTATGCTTCAACATGGATTTTCCCTCGGGCGGTGCTTTATAGAAAGCCTCACTCATCATGTTATAGACAAAAGTAAATTGTTCTCTTATCATTCCTTCTTGATTAACACAATCATGGTCCACATTCTCAAGACTATTATGTCCTTGTTATCAATATTAAGAGTTTACAAAACTATAGATGGTTACACTATGGCAGCTAAGATGGTTTAACCGTTATCAATCACAAATTTAATTCTTGCAAATCCTAGTCTAGACATTATGCCTTGACTTGAAATATAAGTGCTAACTTTGCCTCTACTATTACTTCCATCTTTTCATTGGACTGATACACTGAGTGACATCAACCTAACTATTATGAAAAGATCTAGCACTATGCCATGTTCGATCAGTTTATGGTAGTGTAGTTACCACTAAGTATCTAAGGTAAATTACAATTAGCCCTTAGTTTGGCATTGAAATCCTCTTATAACTTTCTAAAAGATTGGACAAGTAGCCAATGATCATCAAATCTAGGAGAATCTTAAGAAATCTCTCTATCTTCTCATAGCTAGGTCCGCATAAATTGACATAGCACATAAATGATCCCATCAGCATTCTGACTATGGCAATTTGAATTAACTCTGTCTACTTTCGAATGATGGACAATGTGGCAAGGAGGAGCTATAGGATTCCGTATCTCTTCATGACTGTCCTTACTATTATCTTGATTGACAGCAGACACTTTTTTTGGACTGCTGCTTCCAAATAATTATGACAATCTTCATGCTGTTCCATACCAACTCAGAATTTAGCAAGTTGCCTTGAGGACAACCAATTTTAAGACGCATTGACAATTATGGCAGTCTTCATGAACATGAGCAAATTTAGTCCTAAGTTAATATTGCCATGGTAATCACTAGGGTACCTACACCTTCATCATCTAAGATCTTACATGTAATATAAATTAGAGGTAACATCTTTCAAATAGAAGCATGCCTACATTCTCAATGTTTTATAACTCTGATGGTGATTCCTCGAATGGATAGCCAATGGGCCAAATGCATGAAAACAAGAGTCAATAAAATAATAACATACTTTACAAACCCAAAAATTGCTTGAGGACAAGCAATCTTGAGTGGGGAGGATTGTCATGTCCCCAAATAATTAAGTAATCAATTATAGATTTAATACATTTAAATAATAAATGAATATACAAATATAAATATTATGAATTTAAATATTATTATAATAATCATAAAATGATTTAGTAATATAATGTGATACATAATATATATATTACATAAATGAACATAAATATATATTATAAAATAAACAAAATAGATATTATATAAATGTTAGTAAAGAGATTATATTGATAAAATACTAATGAACTAAATATCATTATGATAAATATTATAAATTAATATTATAAACTACATCATATATATATATATATATATATATATATTATAAAGTAGATTTCCATTTTGGAAAGCCTTAATAAAGGCAATACACCCGATAAAGGAATAAAGAAAGATAAACATTAATAAATTAAATACCATTCAAGAGACCGATTACTAAACAAAGACTTAATACCATTTGTAAAAGGGGACCGATTAGAGAATGAATTACATGATCAGCGATTAATATAAATAAAACCAAACAGCAAACAATGATCATTATGTAAGATATAATTATGATAGCGGACACCATGAGAAGTCACGTCTCCATCGATGGGTAAGTTCAAAGATATAAATAATAATCAAGGGAACATTACAGGGCAGCAGTGGCAGATGAAGATCCAGATCTGCAAGTAAGAACCTCCCAGTTAGTGGCTTGGGCATTCAAGTTTGCAATTCAAAAACACATCAATAACACAAGCATCGAATCATAAGAGATCAATCACCAAGAGAGAGCCGCGATCCTTCCATCAGCGGATATCATTGTTTACTCATTGTTACAAGAGATAACAAGTATAAGTTCCATCATATTACATCCATAACATTATAGTGAAAGCACCCTGCCATACATTCGGCCATCTTTCTATAATCAGAAATCGAATAATTGCTGATCATTGTCATAGCATATATATATATAGAGATTATCATTATTTCTACAGGCCGAACCACATCTATTCAGCCACATAGTCATATCGACCATAACAAGGTATGTAATTTACATTCAATATTTCTTTGCTGCATTATATTGTTTAATGTCAAATTCCATGATATGATGAACATAGATGAGTGAATTTCTCATAATGAAAAAGCTAGCTATTACATGAAATAAGACATCAGTTGTGAAGCTTATTGAGCAATGAAATTAATACATTAACTTCATAGGAGAGGGTGAGTATGAGATGTCCATTTAGCCAAACATGGGTAATCAGTGGCCTTTGTCACAGTTGGTACAAAAGGTACCCCTTGTACAAAGGATTATTATATAGTGGCCTTTGTCACAATTGGTACAAAAGGTACCCCTTGTGTAAAGGATTATGATATAAAGGCCTTGGCTACAACTGGTGCAAAAGGCATCCCTCGTACCAAGGATTATCATAGTGGCCTTGACTCAGCGGGTACAAAAGGTACTCCTTGAGTCAAAGGATAAAAATAGTGGACCCATAATGGAAAATGGCAAAGACATCATATCACTCCTCTCATATGAAATTAATGATTAATACATGGATAATGATAGAGACTGTGAAATGTAAATTGATAGGGATCATGACATTTAATGATAGAGAATATGAAATATATATATATATTGATAGTGAACTTAAGATTATTGAGGGAACATGTGAAATATATAATGATAATGATTATAAGATTAGAAACAAAAATGTGTAGTGATCATAAGATTATTGATAAAAGATGTGAAATGTATATTTGCTGTTAATCATAAGATTATAAGAGCAATGTTACTATATGATTTGAATACTTCTTACATCTAGTGCAAATAGTTGAAAATCAAAAAGGGTTCAGTGTACTAATGTTCTCTTTTTGCAAGTTGAAATTTGTGAACAAGGTTGAGAAATTTTGATTTGTGACAAGGGGACATTACAATAGGCCATGCATTTTTACCATTCCATTTCATCTTTCACATTACTCCTATTGCCACCTCCTAGATAGGGATTTTGTTGTTGTGTGGGTGTGCCCCTGTCACCCTAAAGCCCTACACCTTCAACAATTTCTTTTACTTCCAGTATTGTTGCTATCTACTCCGCTTCATAATTTGAAAAATTTGAAGTCACAGGATATATATGTATTCTACTTTCAGGCATTTAGTAGTTTGGGTCTCAACAAGGATCAGCCAAATCCAACAGGGAGAAGCTTAACAATTACCTCTTCTGTTTAGCTATAGCTCATCCTTAATATTGGTGACATTCTTTTTTTCAACCCACAGGTATTTTTGGAACTTTTAAAAGTTGCTTTGCAAAGTCTAATGTTAGGTTTAACTTGGAGTAGCAAAAGGTTGAAATTATTTATGAAGATGTTTTCATTGATGTTCCTAAGCAAAAGCCAACAACTAAAAATTCTACTTCCCCAAGGTCATTGTCTATTCCCTCTCCATAACTTTTCAAACATAAAATAACTTCATAATAGCCTGCCTTTCATTCCACAAAAGAATTCTAACTGTAGCTTTACATTCAAAAATCTCAGTTGAAGCTATATGTGTTGGGCTACATTGCACGGGCCATTCTTTTCTTCACTGATTCAAATTCTATTTCCCTAGATTTTTTTAGAAACTATGCCTTTAAGGAGAAGCTCAAGGAACAAATTTTCACCTATAAATGTGCAACAGAGGAAAAGTAATGCCAAAAAGGAAACAAAATAAGTGACAAGGCTAAAAGTATACAGAAGATAGTGAGTTAAGGCCACTCCTAGCAGTCCCATAGACCTCATCGTTGTTGCGGATGAGGATCAGAATGTCCCTCAACTCCAACAGCATGCTTCCATTCATTTAGTTCCTTAATTTGAAACCTCACATCCAAAAAAGATAAATCTGATGGAGATCCCTTCTAGCTGTTAGGCTATCTCTGAAGGAACCCGCTTTGATACCAATTGATGAGCACTTAGTTATACTGAGAGGGGGGGGGGGTGAATCAGTATATAATAAAACTTTTCTTTCTCTACTTTAAAATCACAATAAAATACTCAAGTAAGATCTAGCAATTTAGAGCATAGAGACAACACACAATTTTATGTGGAAACCCTTGCGAGAGAAAACCACGGAAAAATATTGCTTATATATTATATTGATCTTCTTCTTCTTTTGTAGGCTCCAACCTACTTTACATACAAATCTTTTATAGTGAGCACCAACCCACAAGAGACTTCAATCCCCATTTATAGAATCAAAGGCACCAACCTACTAGAGACTCCAATGTCTACACAAACTGAGCTCCAACTCAGCAAGAGGCTTCAACCTATTAATTCTTCAATGGCTGATATGATATACTCCTTCACACAAATCTATTCCAAACTATAAATCCTTTCACAATCCACACAAATCTGATTCAATCACTAATGTCTTCCTTCTCAAATCTGAATATTATCAATTCGATTTACTAGCATATATCCTTTCCTTTTATCACACAAATATCTTCAATATAAATCAGATTTACTCTTCATATTTCTGCTCTTCCTCTTCCTTATACTCAAAAAATATTCATTGATTGCTTGCTTTAAAACATTCAAATCATTTACCTCTTATATGTCTTCAATGAGGGTAAAAGACATACCCTTTCACAATGATCACCACCTTTCACAATGGATGCAACTTCTTGAAACTAATCGCTGCCTTTTACAAACAAATCGCAGCCCTTCAATAATTGATCACTGCTCTTTATAGATACAAATCGCACCTCTTAATTATCCAAATTGCATGCCTATTATTCTTTTGAAATTGCTGCTATTAATACAAAGGAAGTCGCTCCACTAAGAATATAATCGCTGTTCTTTTCAAGCAGATCGCTCCACTTAACATATTCATAATCGCATGTGTTATCTCTTCTAAGACGCACCACATAGTGTATAAATATCCTCCTTGTATAATCTCTTCATACATATTAAAGAGAGTTTGGCTTGTAAGTCAACATAGGTAGTCGGCCACTTGGGAAATTTGTAATTTAAATCTTTAATTTAAATAAAGTCTTATCTCCTTTGGGTGCCAAGGGATATATGGGTCGGCCCATATAAATAGTGTCTTATTTTATCTTTCACATACTTCAACATTATGTTTAAATCTTTAATTTAACCATACCCATATCTCTAAATTGGCCACCAATTCCACAATCTCTTCAACGGTAATGTGTAACGGATGTATTTTGCTTTGATCTCCAATGGGGATGTATAACATTTAACGTTTCATTGTGATGGGCCATACTTTACCTTGACATCAATGGCCTTACTTATGACTTCGTGCCTTTGACATCAATGACAAAATATTCCAACAATATAATCATTTAGATAGTTTGATATAGGTAGTTAAGTTGGCATGGGTGGCATCCAAGGCATAAGGATGGTATAGATAGGAGCTAGTGGTTAGTTTATGATCATCATATTGCGAATTGTGTTCTTATTGGAGACTTTTGGAGGTTTGGCCCCTCGAAGTGGCTTATTATTCTCAAGTATTATCAAGTATTTGAAGCATATTTCCTATTATATTATTCTCTTGTACAAGTTATTTCATTACAGTAATTTTCTCTCTATTGCTCCTCTATATCACAAAGTTGGTCTAATTTGTCAATGGTTCCTTTCCTTCTAATTATTCACTTTGTTTTATCAATGAACGCTTTTGACCGAAGCTATGAACTCGTGAGGCCACAACACGGGGAACCTCATCCCTTGGCAGGCACACTTGTATTAATGCTGGTGGTTCAAACCCGCGAGCTTATTGGCCCAGTGGGGGCTTTAAGTCGCGAGCTCGTTGGCCTAGCAGGGGCCCTATGAGGATGCAAGGCCCACGAGCTCGTTGGCCTAGTGGTGGTTTGAACCTTGGTGACATGGATAACAATGCCATGCTTTAACCATTACATTGTGCCATGAACGGCCTTTTAATTATTCACTTTTATTAATATAATTTTATATTATAAAGAAAAAAGCTTTGTAAATGCCACCACACATGGCTCTTACTGGGACACTTCTATTTACAGATCACAAACAATTCTTGCAGCACCCAATTGGCAGCCTCAGGAACCCCCAGTGAGTAAAGGAACTGCCACATCCAAAAAGGACACAATCCTCCAAGGGACATTGCTGTGGTCTATCAGCGAGGCTTCATTGCCATGGGCCGATTCTGTGAAATCCATTTGACCAGTTTTTGGCTAAGTCTGACTGCAGGATGGATTATGGAAGCTAGACTAGACTAATATTTTGATAGGAATGATACTTATATATGGATAAATATGTTTTAAATATTTTGATAGGTGTACAGGATTAGCATTTCTTCAATTTGCTGGTTCGTATCTTTGCTGTACATAGTTTTACACATATTGCTTAATGTGGTACTGTGTTCATGAAGAAAGCACTGTATTGAAAATTCTTTAGCGTCAGTGACTTGCCATCATCCCTGCATATTTTCACATCAGGACTTAGGATTTTGTAATTACCACTTTCTGTTCTTAATATAATTTTCGTTTTATTCAAAAAAATCATGGTTCCAAATTCAGGATAATGTTGAGGGTTCACTGATCAGGAAAGAGCCCAAGTTCTTGGAAAATAGATTTTATGTTCTGTTGTTCCAGTAGAGAATCCCTTTTTTGGGACCATATGTTAGCCTAACACGTGGGCATCTGCTACCAAGTACAATAGAAACTGCTTGACAAAGAAATAAACTGACCTTTACTCATTGATGCAATGTAGTGTTTGGAGTTTGCTATAAGCCTATATACAATCTTTATGATTTTCTTGCAATTATGTTTTCTTTGAAGAATACTTTTCCGAGCTGTAAATACTAAATATTAATGGCACAAAAAAGTGAATGTAGAGTATAAATAAAACACTATCCATAACCAAGATGGCTCTCGCATTTATTCTACACAGGTGACTAACTTCTTTTTTCAGATGAGAGACAGATCTTAAGATTGTTGAGATATGACAATAGCCTTGCAGCCACTATTTCTACAGAGTTTCATAGGGAGTGTTATGGATATGCTGAAGGTTAAAAATAATATGCATTGCAATGTGTTATAGACTTTCTGAAATAATATGAATTGCAATGTGTTATAGACTTTTGCAAGACAGAAATCTTTAAAATTCACCTATGTTGTATATCATCTTATGTTTTAACCTTCTGCTTTTCTCTTAGCCAATGAAGTGTGAGATTGATGCATTTGCTTATTCTCAGTCAAATATGGGGTTCAAAAAATGAACAAGGAAGTTGCTCAGTGGATGCGATCGAACAATAATAATAGTGGAATGCTAGAAAAAAGCCCGTTTATAGCAACCCGGGGCTATGATAGTGTTGTCTGGAGTCGTTTGTATTCACAAGAAACACTCGATAAGGATAGCAGAAATTTTCAGGTCAGTTTTCCTTTGCTTTCAAGAGAGAAAATGCATTAGAATTGTACTGGTGTAGGCCATAAGTTTTAGTTATGGGATTATTCAGAATAATATTCACACATAAAATAAAATAAAAGTTGGAGTTTTTTGTTCTAAAATAATGTGGATGTGCAGATTTGTGGAATCTTAGCAGCAACTTTAGACTCAATAAATGCCAAAGGCATGGTAGTTGGTCATACTCCCCAATCAACTGGTGCAAACTGGTATGTATTAATTAGTGAAGGATTACAAGAATCAAGTATTTGGAAATGCATTTTTTATTAGGTGTCACAATGTCAACATTGCTAATATTGTAACATATATTATGCTTTGCGACCTAGATTTTGGGACTATGAGAGGTTATAGCATGGTACTGAATTTTGTAAATGTAAATACAGTATATGTAACAACAGAATATGGCGCATTGATGTTGGAATGTCAAGTGGAGTTCTAGGTGCAGTTCCAGAGGTAACAAGTTAATTCTATTCCACTTTGAGACTAGGTTATATGTGGAAACAGCCTTCTTTTTATATGTCCTAAGCATCTTGATTATTATACCATAAACTGATTATTATTTTAGTATTAGAATATTGCTGTACTGTGCTCTTGGTCGCTGGCATGGGTTACAGCTTTATAACTTTTTCTTTTTTAAAATATTGAGAAAAGGTTACAATATAGCTCTGCCGAGCAACAAAAATATCAAGTCACATTAGAAGTGGAGTCACCAAAAAAAACAAAACTATCAACCCCCAGGGCAGCAAAATACCAAGCCTTAAATAGACAAAAAAAGTGGGGTAACCAACTAAGAATCAAACCACAAGTTTAGAGCATGTATATAAATTTTTATACAATAGTAGTATCAGATGGCATAGCAAAATCTGAAGAGATCCCAATATAAAACCATAGTAGAATACCAACTAGCTGAGCCAAAAGACCAAATTCATGATGATGAACACAGAATAAAACTAGAAGTTAACCAAGTCTGGTAGACACAAGAGAGTTAATTTCTGAGTCACTGTTGGAGGAATGGCTTGCATGAGCGACCAAATATGCAGGTGTAAGGCTTGTTGGCCAACTTCTCTCATCAGAGCTAAGTAGCCGAATCGGCTATATACCCTGGCAATTCCGGGTACGGGTACGTCTTGGAATCGGGTACGCCCCGGAATCCCTGTGGAATCGACCAGGGTTCTGCATTCTATAACCCGAGTCGTTTCCACTTGAACGTGCCCGTTTCCATCCGTTTCTGCTGTTGATGTGGCGAATTTACAACGTTTCTGGGAGTTTTTTTTGAGGGATTTTGATCATTTTTTTGACTTTTTTGTTTTACAAAATGTAGTGTTTTCTAATCCGCAACCTGAATTTCTTTTAACTTAAAAGTTAAAAATTGCTTCATTTTGCCGCCGCGTGAAACCAACTCATTCTCCCGCCGCATGAAAGGAAGAATGATTGTCTGAAAGAAATCGCGACCTGCTTGCAACTCACGACCTGCGATCAGCCACATACACCTGCCGACGCCAACCAGTATATTTACGAATTAAAATTCAATGAATCTCAGATAGTTTAAAGTTAAATTTTTTATTTAAAGTTTAAACTCTGTTTTTTTAACTTTTATTTATTATTATTTAATATTAATATTTATTATTTATAAATTATATAGGTGTAGTTTGTGCAAAATAAATATATGTAGTTTGTGATTATTTTAAAATTTATATATTATTATTACAGTTACTATTATTTAATATTAAATATAAAATATTATTTATAGAATGTATTAAAATTTTAATATTAAGTTACTATTATAATTTATAATTTTATAATAAGTTATAATTTAATTTTTTTAATTTTATTATATTATCAATTTATTATTTAATATTTCCTTATTGTTTTAAATTTTTAAGTTTCAAATTTCAATTATTAAATGAAATATTAATATTTCTAAGTTTCAAACAATTTGAATTTTAATCTAAATCATTAATTTGTTATAATAATTAATAATTAATAATTTAATAAATTTTAATTTTTAAATTCAAAATACTATGCAAAATTGTAAATTCAAAATAAATTTACATTTGTTATTTATTGTTCAATATTTTTTTTTTTGAATTTCTTGTACACAAGGCACAATGACAGCCAGTACTAGAGCAAATAGATATATATTTATGATTTTTTCTTTTTTTTGTACGGACGTACCTAAACGTACCCAACCCCCCCCAAAAAAATTGTTGTACTGGCGTACCATACCCATGTACCCGTACCTGATTTGGCAACTTAGCATCAGAGTAATAATTTACTGAGATTCCAATCCTATGAACAACATGGGCCTTTGAAGTCAACAACTAAACACTATCTACTTGATTACTTACCTCCACAGGGAAAGGACAAGTAGCCACCTCAGTTACAGTGTTTACCAGATCAAAAGGAGTAGCCTCACACCGTGAGGAGGCATGAGGGAGACTAGCAGCACATTCACTTGCCTTGAACAATGCAGAACTCTTGGAGGGAGCCTGAACTACATCTTGTTTGATCAGCCACCCAGTAAACATAAGGAGCAGCCTCACACTGCTAGGAGTCATGAGGGAGACCAGCAGCACATTCACTTGCCTTGAACAACGCAGAATTCTTGGAAGGATCCTGAACTACATCTTGTTTGATCGGCCACCCCTCACTATTGTATTGCACCCTATCATTATCATCAACCTGGCCCAAAGTGCGACCTTGAATATTATCAAAGCCAATCTGGGCAATGTCTTTAACTTCTTCAGGAGTCTTATTAATCTGTCCACAAACTTGCAAGGCCACCAAATGGAGAGTGACTTATCTTGAGAAGCCAGTGAGGACCTATTTCTCATTTTCAAAAAAATCCTTATTCTTTGCATTCTGAAGAACCATAAGACCTCAGTAAACAGTATTGACCAAAATCTAGATTGAAACTAGGAAAATTTAACTTTGCAAGACACAGCTCCAAAGAGAATATCAGACCATTCAATTCTATCTTTTTTGGACAGACTGACCTAGACAAGAAGGAAACAATTCCACACACACTTGGCATACAGACAAAGAAAAAAACACGACTGATAAGACTCACCCATACCACAAAACAAACATTTATTAATATTAGTAAAACAACTGGCTTTTGAAAACATTAACCATCTAAAGAATGTTTTCTTGGGTGCCAAACAGGGAGACCGATTTTTTGAAATCTTCTAGCCCAACAACCAATAGAATCTGTAAGCCCCATAGGAATTAAGCTTGTCCATCAGTCCCTCTGTATATGAAATTAAAGAGAATATATACTTGGTAGAGTTTGCTAGGAACTTGCAGCCCCCCAACCAGTGAACTTTTTTCCACCTGTCCAATTCATCATTGACTTTCAAACTGATAGTGGTGTTACTCAAGGAGTTGTGAACCAGATTGTATGCTTTTTGAGTCCCAGACAGATTGTATGCTTTTTATGCTTTTTTTGAGCCCCATGCTACCAATCTTCCTAGGCTTGTTGCACAAATCCCAGGAGACAACATGTCTCTTCCTTGATCCTCTTCCATTAGATCAAAGAGTTTCTGATCAATTTTTCAAGCTGGTTAATATGTGAAGGACAGGCCAACCAGCAAGAAGAGTAATATGCTATATAAAAAGATATAATTTTTTGACATACTTGAAACCTTACTGCAGGAGACAGGAGCTGGCATTGCTATTTAAATATTTTACTCAAAATCTTATACATAACCCAACTCCACATGTCTTTGAATGATGGTCTCAACACAAATGGTATTCTCAATTATCTAATCAGTTTATTAGGGCCACCCCGTGACCACCCCTTATCCATTAGCCACTTAGGAGGAGAATTAGACCAACTTAGGATTTTAGATTTTTGAATACAGATTTTAGATTCAAATGCAAGACAATACAAAGATAGTTTATTTTCCATCTTTTCAAAATTTTCTTCATCTAGGACAAGGAGTAAGGAGGTATCATTAGCAAACTGCAATTCAATTAGCATGTCATTATTCAAAAGAACAAGCCCTTGGAGAGGTGGGCCCAAGAACCATTCTCATAGGATTTCATCTTGTGTATCCTCTGCTTCTGCGCTTCGTGCGCCCTAAAGTAAGAAAAACAAAGTGAAATCCTTGTTTGACTAAGTATTTACAATTGTCAATTTATGACAGCAGCATTTAGGTTTTGAAAATTTTAATTAATGCATAAATATTTGATTAAATTACAAAATCAATCATAAAATTTGAAAGTCAAATTAGGATTTTAACTTTTGTGTATCCTCTGCTTCTGCGCTTCGTGCGACTTGAAGTAAGAAAAACAAAAAGAAAATCCTTGTGTCTTAATCCCTTCCATTATGGCATTACGCATGGTTTGAATTTTAATTTTTAAATTATAAACTTATAATTTTTTTTATCATTTTTTGCAGTGTCATTATGAGTTCTCATAGCATGAGTGAGGACGAGGGTCAACCTCAAGGGGTTGAGGTTGAAGTTGAGAGTGAGAATGAATATGATTATGCACCTGATGCTCCTAGTTTAGCAGCAAGGAGGGGTGAAAATCAAACTAGTTCTATTGGGAGTCCAAATTATAGTTGCCCTTTCGAAATCCTACAAAAATATGCTAAGGGTCCCTTTTATCCAAAGGCCCCTTTAAAACAATTTGCAACTAAGGTACTCCCAAAGCCTGGGACAGTTGGGGGCACTAGGTTGTGGAAGTGCAACAAATGTGACCTTGAATGGTTTGGCAGCATGACTAGAACGAATGCTCACTTCCTTCTTATCCGAGGCAAAGGTGTAGATGTATGAAGAAAGGTGGAAAAAAACCTGAAATGGAGGGCTGAAATATGTAGATTATGGGGTGCTAGCGAAGAAGATGCACCTACATCTGTTACTTTGCCACCAAGGGGGAGGGGTCATCAGAGTTCTATTTATACTACTTTGCATAGGCCAACGAATCCATCTAGTTCAAGGGCAGTAGGGCCTAAGGGGAAAGGTAAGGTGACTAGTGATGCTTCAAACCCATTGGAAGAATTATTTAATGTGCAAGCAAAGGATGAGGCAGATGATGCCATTGGCAAATTCTTCTTTGCCAATGGCATTCCCTTTCCATGTGGCTCGCTCTCCATATTATAAGGAAGCTATGGCAAAGGTAACAAGGGCAGGACCATCATATGTGCCACCAGGGGAGACTAAATTGAGGACAACAATCTCGGATAAGAACTATTCCAAGATTAATATTTTAATGGAGAAAATGAAGAATACCTAGGTCACAAGTGGATGTAGCATAGTCATGGATGGGTGGATGAACATTAGGCATCGTCCACTCATCAATATCATGGTTACATGTACAATGGGCCCTTATTTCCCTAGGCTATTGATTGTTCAGGGCATCACAAGGATGCTGATTTTCAGTTTCAGATCCTCAAAGATGCTATAGAGGAGGTTGGGCCACATAATGTGGTGCAAGTAGTGACAGATGCAGCCCATGTGTGCAAAGCTGCAAGGAAGTTAATTGAGGCAGCCTATAGACATATTTGGACTCCTTGTTGTGTGCATGCCATGAATAATGCACTTAAGGACATGGGAAAAATCAGCTGAATCAAAACAATTGTAAGTGATCCTAGAGATGTGTAGATGTTTATCTGCAACCACCACACTTCACATGCACTCTTCGGGACCTTCTCCAAGAAGGAATTCTTGAAACTTGTAGAGACTAGGTATGCATCATACTTTATTCTCTTGGAGAGGATGCTTGAGTTGCAAGAGGCATTGCAACTAATGGTTATGACAACAGAATGGAATCAGTGGCCTGAGTCGAAGACAGAGCAGGGGAAGAGGGTGAAGGAGGTTGTGAAGAGTGATGTTTTTTGGGCTGATACCAAATATATTGTCTCCATCATTACTCCAGTCTTTAGAGTGACTAAATATGGGGATGCTAATGCACCTAACCTTGGAGAGTTGTATGAGTGCATTGATACTATGCTTGATCAAATGAAGGTTGTTGTACGACAGAAAGACCCCACATTGCAATTCTACACCAAACATATTTAGCCTATCATTCATCGCAGATGGGAGAAGCTCAACACTCCCTTGCACATGGCTGCCTATGCATTGAACCCGAAGTGGTATGTGAGAAGGCCTAGTAGAGTTACACCTATACAAGATGCTAAGGTGAAGGTAGGGTTCATGAAGGCCATTCAAAAAATGTATGATCCTTCAGAGGCCAGCATCATTCGTACTAGGGGATATTCACAGGAGGCCGAAATAGATAGGGAGACTTTGGCACAGGAGGAGCCTATTTTATGGACTTTGCATGGGCCTACTTCTATGACTATTGATCTAGCCATTTGTATGCCGTCCCAAGTTTCTAGTTCTTTTGCTATTGTAATGTCCCCTTCCTAAGTGATTTTCATGATGAGTAATTTAGCCTTTAACTCCCGAAGGCTAATTGACGAAATAAGGGAGATATTATTAAATTAATTATTTTATAAGGTTATTACTTAATTTGAAATCAAAAGGTAACCTTATATTTAATTAATTTAATATAGTGACTTAAAATACACATTAGATCATTAAAGTCACTAAAATAAAATAATAGGATTTTTCTAGAAGCCTCTTGAAAGTGTGATTAAAAAAGTATAAAGGAAGGGGCAAGGTAAGCTTCCAGGCATCCGATTATTGACATTTGCATTTGATGAGTTTTGTGGAGCCAAGGGTTTCTGCATATTTGGTCTTTGGGAACGGAAACTCCCATAGATTAGCATAACTGAGGTGGTGAAATATCCTCCGAAGGGTTGCAAATTGGAAGGGATACTTCAGTCCTTTCATTTGTGCTTAAATCTGCAATATTAACTAAGGGTTTGGAAGTATTAATTTGCATATCAGAAGCTTTTCTATTGGCTGCTACAGTGCTGTGAATAGTGCTGCTACAGTAACGCTACAGTGGTCGCTACAGTAACGCTACAGTGGTCGCTACAGTGTTTGCTACAGTACGCTACAGTGTCGCGCTACAGTGTTTTGCTACAGTATGCTACAGTGATTGCTACAGTGCCATGAACAGTAATGCTACAGTACAGGGCAGCTAGGAGGAGGTTACAATTTGGGTTTGGAAGGAACTCCTTTCCTGGGATATTGCTTGATTCTTCCTCAGCACTTTGGGCACCATTATTACCAGGTTCTCTCTGTTATTTGCATCTATTATTAGCATATAGATATTGCTGTTGTTGATGACTATGTAATCATATTTTGGCATTTGAAAGCCATGAGTCTTGGCATGTTATGTATTTGGTTTTACCTTCAATGAATGGGGTTATAAGCTGCAGACTCATTGTTTATCTCCAGCATTTAGATTGCATGATAATTGTTTGATGTAATGTCTATATCAATGGAGCACTGGTTTCTCATATAAGAATGCATGCCAAGTGTTTGTCATTATGTCAGTTGGCTATAGGTGTCTTTTTCTCATATGTAGTCATTAATACGCAATTTGAAAACACCAAAAGATAGTTGCATTTCATCTTGAGGCATCATATAGACATCATAGGAGTCATTTACCAGCATATATAATGTTACCAATTGGAGCTAAGTGTTAGGAAAAGCAAACAGAAATTTGTATCAGCATAATATCCCTTTGCAGAGTAATTGTTTGACAAAATTCTTCAAGGCCAAAAACCAGAAAATTGTAACCAGTTTGGGCAAGGGATATTACAGCTATTGAGAGGAACTTGTCTACTTATAGCTTCATCCACTCCATTAAGAGGAACAAGCTCACCTCTAGGAGGGCAGAGAAGCTTGTGGCTATACATAGTGCCTTGCGTTTCATGGACTGCAACACACTTATGTACAAGGAGAGTCCAACAACCAGATGGGATGTAGAGCCAAAGGAACCAGCACGGATTGATGATGATGCTACACATACAAGACTGGTTGGTATTGGTTTGGAGGAGCTTGAGCATGTGGAGTCCAACAATTCTAGTGATGAGGAGTTTGGCAAGAAATTTGGGAATGATTAGAGGCATTAGGCCATTAGCCATTGACTCATAGTCATTAGTATTTACTATTTTCTTTTTGAACATTGTTGATTGTAATCATGAATCATCATTATGAAAATTTGAAAATTCTGAATTCAATATTTTAATTTTCATTGTTCAATGGTTCAAACTTCATTGTTAAAAACATAAATGTTAAATTGTTAATGTTCAATGCAATATACTTATTCCTTATACATCTTTTTATAACTAATTTTTCAAGTACTATATGTATTTGCACTGCTCCCCCCCCCCCGCCGTCCCCACACTTAGGCCCCCCGTTCCCCCATCAGGAAACTCTGTGGAACTATGTTCATAATAGACCTTTGCAAGGGGGAAATTTCATAACTTTGGATTCCCTACAATGCACTGATTCTTTCCGTTAGTATTATGCTATAATTTTATAAGTCCCAACTGCATGTTCTGGAGGCAACAGAACATTAAGGTAATATAGGTTTTCTGTATTCTTCTTAGTTTGTAGGCCACATACTAGTCTCCAAGAAGATAAATATGAAAGGTGAATTCCATTCTATGAAAGAGAGATGAAAGTTTCAAATACCACTCACCACTTGAACAGAATGGGAAACGAAAACATTAAGTAAACCATGCAGAAAAACTCATGAAACACTATTTCTCTACACTAAGAATTGCTATTTGGCATAGATCAGTTTAAGCCTGTAGACTGGTTTAGAAAATTTTCATGTCCTCTGACTAGATTGTTTATGTGCTTGCTAATCTTCACTATCAGTATTTCTTTACCTTATCTAACTTTTTTTGCTACTAAAATGATGGTTGGAAATTTTATCTTTACGGTTTACCTATGACTGAACAATCAGAAAACTTGATGGATGTAGTTATTTTCCTGTAATACATCTCCATGCTAAATTCTTATTTTAACAGTTTGTAATGTATTGTTTATAGGTTCTGATGAACTTCTCTTTTTGTGTTTATGCATTCTTGCTATTAGAAGCATGCCCTTTATCATAAATCATAAATGGATAATTCCCGTGTCAAAATCTTCTTTTGCTCTTTCTGCAATCTTGTCACCACTAGATTCTAGGCAAGGTTAGTTCACGGCAGATTTCTATTTGAGAGGCATGTCTTTTTTAGCACTATCTGTTTTCTAACAGAAAGTATTATTCTTTAATGCCAAAAAGAAGAATGACTAATTCCACTTGCACCTCTGAAGGAGATAGAGAGGATCATCAACTTATAATACTAGTAAGCTTGAACTATTTCTAGTTTAACAAATCTTTATCAGGCCCAGCTATGCCAGCAGAATAAACCAAGAGATTTACGAGAGTTAAAAAGTAAAATATTCCAAGCCAAAGAAAACCCCAGGTCATCATCATCCTTTCATCACCCCAGGGATGCTTTTTTCCCTGATGTTTAGCAAGTTCCATATCCTCTAAGTCTGCAAGATGATGTGGTGTATGGCTTTCTTGACATAATCAACAAAGCTAAAGAATCCATCTCATGGAGGTAGAGCCTTTTGTCTGGAAAGAGAAGAATAATGAGTTCATTTAAGTGGGTCTCAATTTCCTTCTTAACTGTCAGATATTGATGAAGCTTCTGGTTTGAGTCCATCTTTGATGGCATTGAATGGGAGTTTGAGACCATACATTACACCAATTGTGTGTTGAAGCTGCATATACTCACCATGTAGCCTACAATATTTTGATGTAACATAACCAAATCTGTACCCCGCTTACTCTAAATTTCTCAGACTGCTCCCCTTGCAATTGATATATGTACTTACAAGCTCTCCAAATTTATTTTGGTTTTAACAGGTGTTAGAAATTACTGGCGACCAAGTAAGGGTGATAAGGGCTAGTACAGACAAAATGCTCAGAGAAGACACGATGGACTACTACAGTATTTGAGCGTTCCAAATTAATTTACGAAGGTATGTGACAAACCTACCCTTGTAACATTAAGTTTCTGAATGTATATAATTTGTTTGTGGTAATTTTGATAGACTTAAATTATCCTATTTTTTCTTGTAGCTTCACAATCAAGATTCCATGCCTCCATAACTTTTTTAGCAACAGAAACATCATAAGCATGCCATTGAAGTCCCTGACAATATTTTGTACTTTTGGTTAGCTATCTAACAAGAATACGTGCTCATATTTGAGTATATATCATAATAAGAAACCTCTTGCTTCTTCATTTGGGCAGTATTTGTAATGGAATGAATAGCAGGGAAAATATTCAAGAATTTGGGCTGCACTATGATATCATAAAAAGATACCTCTTGCCTTTTGTTTTTGACTATATTTGTAATGGAATAAGCAGCAGAGAAAGTATTCAAGAATTTGGGCTGCAAATTGATAGTAAACAAAATTTATATTCATGGACAATATAACTATCATGCCTCTTCACTTTCCTGGCTTATACTAAAAGAAGATATATGTGCCCAAGGGAAGGAAAATAGTTGGACAACTGAACTCAAATGCCACTGGTCAGGGGAGTTAACATACATTGCTACCATTTTCCTTACTTCATTGCTAATCTTTTAAAACTTTCTGATGTTAATTTTCATTGAACTGATGTATTAAAAGCTGTGCTGAAGGGTTGTTGGAGTACTCGCTTGAAATTTTCTTCTTTGGCATAATCAACACAACTGGACACTGTGTTCTTAGAACTACTGGCTGAAGTGGGTTGTTTTAATCTAGAGGAGACTACCATCATTATTTTGTGATCCAATATTGTATCTATAATCATTGGGTTTCATGAACAGAGCAAAACTATACATAGATAAAGATTTACTTTGAGCATCTGACTTTTGAGATACAGCTGTTGATTTTTTCAAGGCTAGTCTTGAATGTATTGTGACAAATATTTCTTCATTTATGAGGAATTCTTGTACTGCATCAGAAATATCTTCAATGCTGGCTCCTGGTGTAAGAATGTTTGAAATTGTTGCATGTGATGTACTTTGTATACTCCAATTATACTTGCAAGTCTTGTTGGCTAGTTTATCTTACTGGCAATAATGAGGTAATCTGGCCATTAAAAGCTGTTTGCTCATGTGATATGGTGATTGGAAGCAATTTTAATTCAAGTCAAAGAATTTTGAAAGAGTTGGTTATCTGACTATTTTTTAATTCCAGACAATATGTAGGTTAATATATTGTGGAAATTAGCTGCAAGCCTGCAACTGTTTCAGCCAAACAAATTGATTTGTTTTTAAGTTGCAACTTTTGAATTGAATATAAGATTATTGTTACAGATTAGATAATATTGGTTAGTTGTTAATGATTTGAAAACTATTGATTGTGAGAACACGATTTGGCAGTTTCGATTTTATTGCGAGAGCTGTTAAAATTGTATTTATTTAATAATATTTTTATTTTTTCATTGCAAATGAACCTATTTTGTAACGTCATTTACATGATTAATTCAACTACCAAGAGTAGTCTTCAAATCAGGATGTGAACATTCATGTTTCTGTAGAATGTATTATATATTTTAAAATCATTATTCTCTTTAACCTTGTTGGTTTCCAAACACGCAGGACCAGAATTCTAGAGCTTTTCTCTTCCTTCCAGGGCAGGGGTGTCGTCAGGAAGGTGAGAAAGAGATTCATCCACAAATTGAGGATGTTTATGGCCAACTAACAAGAGTGGGTATGCTCTCCTACACTTCGGACTCAGCTGGACCCAGGAGGGATATTCCTAGAGGCATGAAATGGAACACAAATTGATAATCACAGCCATATCCAATGCACATTTGACCCCCATAATTGTCACTAGGTCAAGACAAACTGGTTGTATAACACCTCTAAGTTGATTACTACACCCTGCAGATGCACCAACAATTGATAATAGCACGGTATCCCTTGAGATGAATCAACTTAACTTCACATACACAACCTACAAGGTGCAGGCATGCATGAACATGATTCCAAATGATTTAAACAATTTTATATTGCTTCAAATTGATCCCTAGTTATAATACTAATTACAAACAACATGTGGAACCTAATCTAATCCTACTCTTACAACTAACAAGATGAGAGCGATAAATGAAAGGTGATTGATCCTTCCCCAATATGGATCAGTGCCTACTCCCATTGGGCAACAGAGTCATGAACAACAAAAAGGAAAGAGATGCATCCAATAAAACATCAACATAACTAGATGTGCATTTGCATACATATCAAAGATTAGATTCCACATACGATGGACATACTTAGTGATCTAGAATAGAAACACGACACATATGCAATAAAGGAAAGACTAATACAAAGAACTTTGTATTAAATTAAATGTTGTCACACATTATCAAATCCCAGTTAGATTCACACCAACAAGTGCGGTGAAGGAAAATATATAGCTGCGATTATATATTCCCCTGAGCTATTACAGAACTGCCATGGAGACATACCACTGCATATAGATGTGCATTGAAGACCCTTCCTACACTGAATCAGACGCATTCTTTCATTTGCAGCCCATACATTTTCTTTGCTTGATGCCCTAAAATCACCACGAGTTCTTGCACCTCCAAAAAATTGGTTTAGCGACCAACAACCTTTCAAATGAATACAAAGTTTGCTTTTATAGCCATTAGATGCTGCGGCTTAATTTGCATTGAATGGTCTTTAGCATCTACAACATTTCCGCTCAAAATGAAAGGCCCAGATGTTGCGTAGGTACAAATGGTAGTTGAGGCTCACCTATTGCATTCATGGCGTCCTTGGAAAATTTATTACAGCCATAGTTCCGAGACTCGAACTCGGCGAGGGTGACTCGACGCCTAGACTCATCACAGTGAAAAACCCAAGAAATTTAGAGATTTTTAAGGATTTAAAACTTGTTTCATGCACCCTTTATTAAATAAAAACCTTAAAGACACAATAACATCATCAAATAGAAGCTAATTTGATGATGATCACATATGCAAGTATACATCGGTCACTGTCTTTGGGAGGACTCTGTTTGGAAGAAGCTCCCACCAAAACAAAGTTAAATTTTCCTCTTCAAGATTTTTTTGTTTGTCATCATTAGGATTACATGTAGCTTTCTTGATCCATTTCCACATTTTTTGAGGAGGCTTGTATAGACAATCTTTTCCCAGATGATTTCTCAATTTGCAATTAGCACAATACAGAATTTTACCTGCCAATTCAACTGATTGCTTCCACACTCCAATTTAGATTCCAGAAGGATGTAACTTAGTAGTGAAACAAAGAATTCTTTCTTGATGCAAAGAAGGATGTAACCCTTAGATTCTCCATTCCATAGTTGGAAAACTCGACTCGCCAAGCCCAAAATTGACGAGTCAACAAAAACTTGGAGAAAACTCGGCAAATCAATAGGATCTATCTCATCCAAAATCAATAGGATTTAGTGATTTGTCCTCTATTATTTTTGTACGCAACCAAAACCCTGAATTTGGCTAACTCTGAAACCCTGAAACCCTGAAAAATTGGTTAAGTCTGAAATCTGATGGATCCTCGAAAATCTAGAATCTGTATGTTAAATCCCATGGATTTGGAACCTATCTCAAACATCCTGATAGTATATTTCAAAATATTTAAAGTATAAATATTTTGAAATATACTGACCAAGTATGTTCCTTATTTTTTAAGAGATTGAAATGCCCCAATATACTTCCGGTAAATTATATACTTAATGGCTGAGTCTGAGCCCCCTGGACTCGGCAGGGGTGACTCGACCTGGGACTCGCCGAGTCCGGGCGAGTCTCGGAACTCTGATTACAACATACAAGTTCCTGGGACATTAGAATGTATGCAAGCTCGCGCATCTTCATTTTTGCGCCTTTTTCTTTCACTATTTAACTAGTTTGGTGATTTTTAAATTTGGCGAACCTTTCGGTTCACAGGTTCGTGAACCAATAGAATCGCCGAAAATCCTTTCCTTGTTCTTTTTATATTTATTCTCTTCTTTCTTCATTCTTTATCTTTCCTTTCTTCTTATCTTTCTTTGTTTTTCGACATTTCGACACTTTTGAGAACTAACGAACCTCTTCAGCATTTGTCTTTTCTTTCTCTTTGGTCTCATTTCTTTTCCTTGTCTTTCTCTTCTTTGGCGAAATGGTGAATTCGAGAACCACTTTTGACATTTCGGCGAGTTGGAGAACTTGCGAAGTTGTCGAAACATTTCACTCTTTTCTTCACTCGCCTTTCTTACTCTCCTTTTTTGATGATTCGACAAGTTCACGAATCAGTGAACTTGCCAGAACATATCACCTTTTAACTCTTCTTCTCCTCTCCTTTTCCTCCTTCCTTTGATGTTTCAGTGAAAACACAAACCGGTGAACCAATCCCGGCAAGTTCGCGACCCTGTTGAAAGGTCAAAACACAAGGCAAACACAAGGCCTTTTTTGCCTTTCGATGGGTTCACGAAGTTGCAAACTCGCTGAAAGGCAAACACTTAGAATCTTTACTTAAGCAAAACACTTAAGATTTTTTGAGGACTCAAAGGTCTTAGAGGGACTTAGGGGACACTTTGAGGATGGTCTCATTTGAGATCTCTCTGATCGGATATACCTGATGGGGAAAGTAGGGATGCTAAGGAGGCATTTTTGCAAATGCAAGGTCGAGAAAATGGGCACTAACACTAGCTCTGGTTGGGGATGTGTGCCCGGTGAGAACCAGCTATCTCCAGGGCAGACCAAAAGGCAAAACACAAGGGGGGAAAACCAAACAATGTATTTACAAGACAACACACAACGAGGGCGGGTAAACAACAAGGCTTACAGTCATAGATATGAAGGCTCAAAGGAAAGATGCTTGTAAACAAAATTTTATCATGCTGGTTAACCTTGCAAAATATGGATGAAGCTACTTGCCTCTGTCAAAGAGAAATTGAATGAAGGAGTCTATCTCCCTCAATTCAACACCATTTTTGTCACCTAGCTGTAACAAATAATGTCTGCCATCTGCATGCACCAATCTGCAACCATTGCTCATGAAGTGAAGACTAAATCCACCATGAACATAACTATTCCAGGGAAGCCATATATAATAGGTGCTTGACCTACTATATATTACATTATGCTTGTTCCCAACGGCAAGGGGTGAGACATTAAAAATTAAGTCAGCATTAAAACAAATGGATGAAGACAAGCATCTATCCCCCATTGCAACACTGTTACACCTACTGACCTCTTCATGCAAATTGAGGGAAAAAGGAGAACACCTCCAATTCATATGGCAAAGAAAAGTTTACCTGATTGCAACCTTGCTCAACACAAGGAAATCATCTTGCATTTCAAATAGGAATGCCTCAAACTCAAGTACTCCATCAAGTTGGGTTGCAACATATTGAAATTTAGGCACACACATGCCTTGCTACTCATTTACATCAATGTCCCACACAAATGACTCAACCTCTACTCCAGCACCAACACTTTCAAGAGTCAGTGAACATCCCACATAAAAGTGGAAAAAATCATATTCATCTGCATCTCCACCAAACTCTTGAACATAACTTTCAAATGTGCTACCACTCTTTACTATCTGAATCATAAGCATGATTCGGGCTACAATCCAAATCATCAACACAAAACTTAGCACCATGAGACACTTCATATGAAGAACCAAGTTCTTCCAATTGTCTCTATGTTTCTTGATCATCTTGACAATCTGCTGTGTCATATTCACTGTTGCAAACTGGCTAGTGACACACTTCCTCTTCCTCGTTCATTCTTGTATCATCTTTTTGTGGCCCACTTGAAGCACATTCTGCATGGGGAAGACAACAAACCCTGCACCAGAGAAATAGTTTCTCATATGCGTCCACATGATCACCATCTCCATATTCATTAAGGGCAAGTTCTTTACACTGACATTCCATGGCTACACTAGCACTTGTCTCTGATCGGTTATTAAGTTGATGCAGGAGCATCCGGGTGAACTGGCAATCGGCATCAACTAAAAAAATTTCAGTTTGTTTTCTTCCGAATTTCGTTTGTTTTGGTCATGTTTGGCATTTCTTTGCATTCAGGGAGTTCTTCCATGATCAGAAGGGTAGTTTCAACTTTTCGCTAAATCGCAATTTTCACGCGCCGCAAGTTGATTTACGGAAACAATTATTTCTAGAGATTTGGGAGAATTGGGCTAAAATCCTTTTAGGGGAAGATTCATGAATGTATTTCTCATTTAATGCAACAAGTTTCGTGGTCAGATTCCTCACGGTTTGAGAGAATTTAAAATTCTGTGTTCATTGCTGGCAATTTACGGAAAAATTAAAATCTCAAGTTTTATGAAGCCTGAGGCAAAATGGTTTGGTGGAAAACATCGTAATATCATTCCACGCATCTTGGCAAACTTTCACGTGAATATGAGCTTCTGGGTGGAAGTTATGGTCGAAGTCAGTTTTCAGCTTCATGACCATCCCGTCGCAACTGCTTTGTTCGTGGTTGCAAAGATCTTATTTGATGGGCGACAATTTCGTCTTACCTTTGTGTTTTGTTGAAAGCCAAAAGGCATTAGAGGTTGTTATTGATACAAGAGGATGTGGCCATATGAAGAATGCACCTTGATATCAAACACTAAGATGTCTATTGGAAGCCATTTATCATACCATTCCATGCTTATAAAAGTATCTAATATCTATTTCTGTTATAAAGCTTATGGGCAGCGTAGGAAATGGAGGAATTTCTAATAAATGTCAACGACATGATACTAAGGTAATTGTAATGTCTGATGATTATGAAGGGACTGTAGCAGCATCAAAAGTTTAAAAACATCTCATAAGATCAGCGTGAGTGCTATAATGGAAAAGATAGTGCCTCTTAGACTTCTTTGAAAAGATTTTATTGCAGCATTTAAAACAATTTTATATCTTTTATTGAGAGAGCTGTGTTAAAAAAAAAGGAAGAAGGCATCTAAAACAAAGATTTAATATTAGTTATTCACACCTGCGTAGTAAGTGTGATGAGGGGCATAAGACGGTGAGTAACGCTTTTTATGGTAGATTTTGTTTAGATGCCAAAATCAGCATACCAAAAGGCGCCATGTCTTTGGCCATTTCAACCTCAAGAAGGGATTCATAACTGCTCAGATACAAGCATGAAGAGATATTAACTATGATGAAGCATAATGTGGAAAGGAGGTCGATATGGAGAAGGAAGAATAGGTTCGGCCAGAGAGAAAAAAAGGAAAATAGAGGTTGCTGTCCAAGAAAGAACCAGAATTTTGTTAGAGGGAGATTGTTATCAATGTACGTTGCCATAGAGGAAAGTGAAATATAATTGTTTGTAGAGAAAAGAGGAAGGAAATGTTGGAATGAGGAAGTATGGTGCAGAAAGATGAAGTTGATGTTGCCATTCAGAAAACTCAAATTGTATAGTTGTTTCCTATAGGAAGGAGGTCATGAGAGGCCATTATTGGTATCTTAATGTTGCAGATGTGTGTTTTGCTTTGTTATTTGTAATCAGATTTTGATTGAAGATAAATAAAATATTATGGGTTTCATATGCAATTTATGTGCGGATGGGAATTATTGTTTTGCCAAGAGTGTAAGGTAATGAGTTTTATATTTCAGCTGTGTGTGTGGTTTCTTGTTTGCGTCACAAGTGCGGTCACCTCTCCGTCTTTCTCATGCAAATAAACATTGACTGCTTCATCATCAACAATAGGAACAAAAGAGGGCAACATGTCAAACAAGAAACTAGCTTCTTATTCACCCTTAATATCATTTACCTGTGCAAACCCATCATGATCAGCCTCACAAGTTGATTCTACTAGTTGCTCATTGGTGCACACATCTTCCTCATTGTCCATTGGGCCATGTACCTCATTATCAGGTTGGAAGTCATCATGGGTGTCATCATTGTCATCCTCACTAGATGAGTTGTCCAATGTAACATACACCCCACTGTATGTGTTTCCCTGACTGATTTTTTTTGGTATTTTTTGTGATTTTTGTTGTCTAGGGTTTATGGGTTGTTTTGCATGTTTGATTTTTGCATTGCATGTGCATAATACGAAGTAGATAAACAAACCCAGAAAATATACAATGAATCTACACAAACTAAAAGCAACCCAGATCACAAAATGCACTAAAACTAATTAAAATGAAATACCCACTTGGAAATATTCAACTTGGTTTATTGTCGAAACTTGTAGCAACATTACATGGCCATAGGAATTGCTTCAAAACTCATACAATACAATGAAGATGCAGATTTTGATGGTTGTTATGTTTCATCAAACCCTAGGCGACCCCTTTGTCAAGATAAACAACTCCAACCAGTTGAAAATGCAATACAAGGTGACCACGTCCTAGCTAGTACTGTATGGCCAATGCTGGAACCACTTATTAGCAAATACAATCTTCAAAATCACTTAGATATCTTTATTTTCTGCTCATAGACCTCTACACTATCAAGTCGATGAAGTTGCAATGGAAATCAGACCAAAAAACCCAAGCAAATCCCTTCCTAAATGGTATAGCCTCTATGGATATGTACGACCAGGTCTGCAAATGTACGGCCAGCCTCAGCAACCTCTACAACAGTAAAAACCAATCCAAAACAATGTTCTTGTCCTTCAATCTCTCCTCAAACAGCTACAAATCACTTCCTCTGAGAAATTTACAATCTAAGCTCAAATATCTCCCAATATATGGTTTCCTGGATGCACAAATGAAGCTCCTAAATGAAGCCTCCTCTAACCCCTTCTTGATGCACTCTCTCATACACGAGGAAAGGCGAAATGCAAAAGTTTCCATCTCTACAAATCAAAGATCAAACTCAAAGAGCCAAACTCAAACCCCAAGTGCTGGAGCAACTCAATATCAGAGCAAAATCACATAAGTAAGCATAACCAAATGAAGTTTCATTTTGCTATTTTAACCTCCTCCAAACCCAACGCCCAAGAATGAGAGGGAATATAATTTATTTTTCATTTTAAAATATCACATTGGAAGACCATGGGGCGCCCATCCCTAGAGAGGTCTCTTTTTAAGTTAAAACTTAAAATTATAAAGTGACTTTATAATACAACTTAAAGTTATATTATATTACATGGGTCCTTAAGTTAAATCTTTAATTTAACTTAACTTAATCAAATAATGCTTAGGAGGATTCGACCTTTAGTCTTGTGCTCTGCCCCTGCAACTGCCCTGCTAAAAATGGAAACTGGCTCTATCATGACTTACTATAAATAGTAAGTCCTTAAACTGACTTCCTAAACACTGTTGTTAGCCTACGGGAATCCTGTGATAGGCTAACCCTGATCTCTGGAGTGATGAGCTAAGTGGGGGACATTACAGTCCGCCCTCCCTAAAATTGCTTGTCCTCAAGTAACCTCAACTCTGGATGTTGTAATATCTGTTCACCCTCCCATGTGGCATCCTCAACTAGTAGATTCTTCCACTTAACCAAGTACTCTCTGATAACCCATTTCCTCAAATGTCTCTCCCGGGTATCAATGATAGCCTCAGGTACTAAGATCAACTTACCCTCATCCAATGGTGGAAGCTCTGTAGAAGGAACTATATTGTGGCCAAGAGCTTTCTTTAGTCTGGAAACATGGAACACATTATGTACTCTACTATCTGATGGAAGCTCAAGCTCATAAGCCACCTCACCCACTCGTCTGACAATCCTGAAAGGACCATAAAACTAGGGTTTTAACTTCTCCACTCCACTCTTCTTGAGAGTGGACTGCTTGTAGGGTTGGAGTCTCAAATACACCATGTCTCCAACTTCGAAACTCCTCTCCACTCGGTGTTGATCAGCATACATTTTCTGCTGATTCTGTGCCTGTTGTATATTCTCCTTAAGCTCTCTGAGAATGTCCTGGCTATCCTGCAAAAGATCTTTAGCCTTAGGCACCCGACTGTCGCCAAGCAAGAGATCTGTGAAGCATGGGGCATCATAACCGTATAGTGCCTTGAAAGGAGTCATCTGGATAGACATGTGATGTGTACTATTATAACAATACTCCCCCAAGTGCAACCATCTGATCCAGGCCTTTTGCTGCTCCGATACATAGTTACGTAGGTACCCTTCTAACCATTTCTTTACCACCTTTGTTTGTCCATCTGCGGGTGGTAGCTTGTGCTAGGAGTCAACTCTGTACTACACAGCCTGAACAACTCCTGCCAGAACATACTCAAAAACTTGTTGTCCCTGTCACTGACTATACTCCTGGGTACCCCATGCAATCTGAATATCTCCCTAAAAAATAACAGCCACCTGAGTAGCTATATAGGTTGCTGAAATGGCAAAGAAGTGTGCAAATTTGGTGAGTCTGTCGACCACCACATAAATGCAGTCCTTACCCTGCACCTTAGGCAACCCTGTAATAAAATCCATGGAGATACATTCCCACTTTTGATTGGGAATGGGTAATGGCTGTAGTAAACTTGCAGGAAATGTATGTTCATGCTTATTCTATTGGCAAATCAGACATTCACAAACATACTTCTACACTTCATCTTTCAGTCCCTTCCATGTGAACTTCTCCTGAATCTGTTTATATGTCTTGAAGAATCCAGGATGGCTAGCCATTGGTGTGTCATGGAAAGTTTTGATGATCTTATGCCTAAACTGTGAATTGGGCACCAAAAATATCCTATCTTTGTACATGATCAAATCACTCACCACAGAATATCTCTCATCTCTGATTGTGCCCTCAATGACTCCTGCAGCCCAAGAGTCCTTAACATACTCTGCTATAATCTCCTCTTTCCAATCAGCAGAGATTTCCCCAACCAAACATAAGTGAGGTCGTTGTGACAAAGCATTTGCAACTACATTTTTCTTCCCTTTGACATACTCGATGTCAAAATCATATGCCTGCAGTTTGCTGACCCACTTTTGTTGTCTATCATTCAGGGCTTTCTAGTTCATGAAATATTTAATGTTGTTATGGTCCGTCCTAATTATGAATTTGTCCCCATGATGGGGAGCCTCAGTCGATAAGACTTACTCCGTCAGCCACCTTGCAACTTATCACTCCGACCATTGAAGTCACTCCGACGTGAGGTCCGACAACCCTGACTATCGGCAAGAACAATATCATCGACGAACGCTTATGAACCTTGGTCGATGTGCCGATACACCAACTTAGTATATGCTTGGCGTGACTTGCTATTACCTGTGGCAATACCCTGATTCATCGTTACGACCGGTCACCATTTGTATCCGACGAAAGATACATTCTCCACATACATTCTCAACATGCTTTTGCGATATGCATTCACAATATACATTCGGTGAGACTCTTGTCTTCGGTGAATGTTTCCAACTCTTCTGCCGATGTCGCACCTCTACTCGATGGCATCTACCTTCGGTGTATCCTTCCCTATCGGTCGAACTTTCTCTAGAAATGCCGATAATCCAATTCCTCTCGATGGATCTTCTATCAATGGCTCGATCCTCTCTTCGGCCAGACCACCCTCGTCGCTCTGAGTGAGGAATGCTTTTCCGATGGCCTTTGCCTCATCGACAACAACTCCAACTCCTTCAATCAAACCCTAGCACATAGAGATGCTAGGCCGTCTACTGTGCATCTCGCACTATCCAGATCCTCTGCACCGCAAAACGATGAAACAAAATAGGAAACAGACGAATATGGTACATTGAAGCCATTCCACTGATTTCGATAGAAATCTCACCAGTGGAATGCTTCACATCGACATTTTGCAACAACGAAAACACAGAAGGGAAAGGAAATCTACAGCTATGCAATTGAGTATTTACAAAGAATGGAAAACAAATTGACATCACAGAAAAGATCGATTTCTCCTTCACAATGCTTGATTACATTCACACAATTGCATTCAATTACAATATTCTCAATGCTTGATTATGTTCATCTCCCTGGCTTTATAAACTCGCTAGAGGAATGCCAACCCTATTCCAAGCGGCTGGGAGAATGATTCCAAGTGGCTGGGAGAAAAACTAACCGTCTCCAAGCGGCTGGGAGTCCAACCGTCTTACTACTAACAATTTGACAAACGTGACCTAAGTCCCTTGGGACTTACAAGATGAACCTAGATACAAATTGAAATTACATGCATTGGTCAAATAGACCTTATTACAACCCAAAACATGATTCAAATGCCTCATGGAGGCCACCTTGTGTTAGGTGCTACTGCACCATACACGCCACCTAGAAAAGAACTCATGTCCCATGAGTTGAGTCCTTGTCTTGCACCACTTTTATCCTTTGCTGCATCATGCCTTTCCCACAATCTCTAGACTGCAACTTGCTTCCATGGAATTAAAAACTCATGCCTAGCATTGTAGGCTCTACTCACACCTTGCCATGAGTGAGTGCTTGCAACCAAACCCATACTTTTCTTGCAACCAAACCCATACTTTGCTCGCCATTCTTCCTTACTGTCATCTCTGCCTGAACACCTGCATTCAAAACCTTGTTTGATGTTGCTTGTACTGCTGCTATAGTAGAATTTGTTTTCCTTCCAACTCTCGTTGGCTCTAGAGGACAAACAATGGTCCCTACGAGGATAGCATCCTCTTCTTTCCAATCAATTTGTGGCTGCCTATAGACCTACTCTTTGACCTTCTTCTGATCCATCTCAGACATTACCATCTAATCTTCAGCATTCAAAACTGAAATCACCTTCAAACTGTGATCTTTTGCAACCCCACTCCTTGAGACATCCTCAATTGTCCTTATCTCTTCTTCATTGATCTTCACAAACTTTTTCTTACCCACCAAAATGATCTTGGCTGCCTTCTTTGCTTCAGTATCCTCTTGCAATGGTGTCATAACAAAAGTCTTTCCATCCTTCTTGATGGTGTATGTGTTAGCATATCCATCATATAATGCTTGCCTGTCAAATTGCCATGGCCTACCTAAAAGTAGGTGACAACACTCCATGGGCAAAATGTCACATAAAATTCTCTCCTTATATTGTCCAATCTGAAAATCAACATATGCCTGTTCACTTACCAAAAGTGATTGACTTTCACTTACCCAAGATGCTATGTAAGGAGTTTGATGAGGAATCCTTTCTATGTTCAATTTATCCACCATTTCCCTAGACACCATATTATCTGTTGAACTAGAATCTATGACTGCTTTGCATATTTTACCTTTGCTTTTGCAATTGATCCTGAAAAGTGCTCTCCTTTGTGATGGTTAAGTCTGCACTGGTTCTTTGAGCAACGTCCTCTTGATCATCAGATTCTCTCCCACTTCTGATTGCAAACTCACTTCAGGATATGTCACACTCCCTGCATCCTCTTGCGTCAATGTGGTTCTTCTCTCATTACCATGAGAAGTTGAGGCCTTTTCTGGACACTTATAGGTCGAGTGCCCTATCTGATTACAGTTATAACATCTCATGTTGGAGAACTTGGATCCTCTGTCTGATCCATTTGTCCCACCTCTTTCATTTGGCCTTCTTCCTCGGTAGCTTCCTCTGCTAGTTGAGTCTCCAACTTGCTCTACTTGGCTACACTCACCACTAGGCCTCTGGTTAGGACTTCTGCCTCCAAAACTGCCTCTAAAATTTTTGTCACCTGTTCCTCTACTCTGCTGCTCACCTTTCCTCTTCAGCTTCTCTTCAGCTCTTAATGCTACTTGAAAGCATTTTTCCATAGTTTCAGGTGTAAATAAACTTATCTCATCTTGAATATTGATCCTTAGTCCATTTAGATACTTTGCTACCTTGGTTTTTTCATCCTCCATGTACCCACAATGAAGAGTGTATTTGTGAAACTCCTCGATGTAAGTAGCCACATCCATATCCTTTTGCTTGAGATTCTGCATTGTCCTATAAATCTGCACCTCGTAGTCAGATGGAAGGAACTGGGACTTGATCTTCTCCAACATTCTGCTCCATGAAGATATCATACTTTTCCCATTCTTTACCCTCTCTCCTTGGGTGTAATTCCACCATGTAAGTGCAACACCTTTGAGTTTAGTTTTTGCAAACTTGACCCTCTTACTTGCAGGAACTTCCTTGTATTTGAAGTAGTTGTTGAGAGCCTCAATCCACTCCATGACTTCCTCTGCATTCATCTTCCCACTGAACATGGGGACATCTATCCGAACCTCTGAAGAGTCCTTGCCAATAGCCTTAATGGCTTCCAGGAATTGCTGTTCAGCCGGTATCTTTGCCTCTTCTTGTTCCTCTTCTTCCTCTTTCTCTTCTTCTCCATCTGAATCTTCCTCTATCCTTTTTCCTATCTTCATTGCCTTTAATTCAGCTTGGAGTGCTTCCTTGACTCCAGTTTTGGTCATCTCTTCCATCTCTTTAAATTTCTTGACCACTTCGATGGTCATCCCCTTTGGAGGCATATTGCTAGCCTCTCCTTCACTCTCTCTGTCCGACATAAACATTCACAGACAACACTAACACTTCTGCAAATCCCCAATTTGACTACAACACAATACTCAATCAGATGTCCATCCTACACGCTGCTTCACAGACCCATTCTTCTCGTCCAACAACAGATCCTGGAGATGCACTACCACTCTCTCTCGCAGTGGCCTCATTCTGCACCCTCTTCCAGCCAAACCTCTATTGGTGAATGGTCACGACAAACCTCCTCATAGTCTGCCCACACACTATAGGAATCCTATTCCTTCTCGCAACTAGATGGCACGAGCAACTCTTCATCTACCTTCTCAGTGACAGAAATCAAATACACAACACCTCCACCCAGAGCTTTCGCTAGCTCTGATACCAATATGATGGGGAACCTCAGACGGTAAGACTTACTCCGTCGGCCACCTTGCAACTTATCACTCCGACCATTGAAGTCACTCCGACGTGAGGTCTGACAACCCTGACTATCGGCAAGAACAATATCATCGGTGAACGCTTATGAACCTTGGCCGATGTGCCGATACACCAACTTAGTATATGCTTGGCGTGACTTGCTATTACCGGTGGCAATACCCTAATTCACCGTTACGACCGGCCACCATTTGTATCCGACGAAAGATACATTCTCCACATACATTCTCAACATGCTTTTGTGATATGCATTTGCAATATACATTCGGTGAGACTCTTGTCTTCGGTGAATGTTTCCAACTCTTCTGCCGATGTCGCACCTCTGCCCGATGGCATCTACCTTCGGCGTATCCTTCTCTATCGGTCGGACTTTCTCCAGAACTGCTGATAATCCGATTCCTCCCGATGGATCTTCTGTCAATGGCTCGATCCTCTCTTCGGCCAGACCACCCTCGTCGCTCTGAGCGAGGAATGCTTTTCCGATGGCCTTTGCCTCACCGACAACAACTCCAACTCCTTCAGTCAAACCCTAGCACATAGAGATGCTAGGCCGTCTACTGTGCATCTCGCACTGTCCAGATCCTCTGCGTCGCAAAATGATGAAACAAAACAGGAAGCAAACGGATATGGTACATTGAAGCCATTCCACTGATTTTGACAGAAATCTCACCAGTGGAATGCTTCACATCGACATTTTGCAACAAAAACACAGAAGGGAAAGGAAATCTACAGCGATGCAATTGAGTATTTACAGAGAACGGAAAACAAATTGACAACATAGAAAAGATCGATTTCTCCTTCACAATGCTCGATTACATTCGCACAATTGCATTCAATTACAATATCCTCAATGCTTGATTCTGTTCATCTCCCTGGCTTTATAAACTCGCCAGAGGAACACCAACCCTATTCCAAGCGGCTAGGAGAATGACTCCAAGCGGCTGGGAGTCCAACCGTCTTACTACTAACAATTTGACAAACGTGACCTAAGTCCCTTGGGACTTACAAAATGAACCTAGATACAAACTGAAATTACATGCATTGGTCAAATAGACCTTATTACAACCCAAAACACGATTTTCTAAATAAAACATGATTCAAATGCCTCATGGAGGCCACCTTGTGTTAGGTGCTCCTGCACCACCCCAACCAGATACTGCCTGAATTTGACCAATGCATGCATAATGGCCAACATCTCTCGGTCATATACTGAGTAGTTCCTCTCCACACCCTGAAGTTTTCTGCTCTCAAAAGCTACGGGTGCTTCTCTTGCATAAGCACAGCCCCAATCCTCTCTCCAGAAGCATCACACTGTAACTCAAATGGTTTAGTAAAGTCAGGGATCGTTAATACTGGACATGTAGACATCAAGTGCTTGAACTTGTCAAAGCATTGCTGGGCTATGTCACTCCACTCAAAGGCTCCCTTCTTCGTCAGATCAGTCAATGGTGCCACTATCTGTGAGAACCCCTTAACAAATCGTCTATAAAACCCACAAAGCCCAAAAAACCCCTTAAGCTGTGTAAGGTTTGTGGGTGGAGGCCAATCAAGTATTGCCTTAATTTTCTTTGGATCCACTCTAACTCCATCTGCACTGATAATGTGGCCAAGGTAAAGCAATTCTATCATACCAAAATCACACTTAGATTCCTTGGCATAGAGTGAATTACTCTCCAGGATGCTTAGTGCCTCCTCTAGATCTCTCAAGTGGTCCTCCCAGGTCCTGTTGAATATCAGAATATCATCAAAGAAGATCAAAACAAATTTCCTAAGTTTTTGCTTGAAAATTTGGTTCATACAACTCTGGAAAGTAGCAGGTGCATTAGTCAAACTGAAGGGCATGACTAAAAACTCAAAATGACCGTAGTGGCATCTGAAAGCAGCGTTTTTCAATGTCCTCTGCCCGCATCCTGATCTAATGGTATCCAGATCTCAAATCAATCTTAGAAAAATAATAGGCACCATGTAGCTCATCTATCAACTCATCTATCATGGGAATTGGATGCCTATTTTTTATAGTTTTCTTGTTTAGGGCCCTATAATTGATACACATTTTGATTGTCCCATCCTTCTTTTTGACCAAAACAACTGCAGAAGCAAATGGGCTTTTACTAGGCCTAATATGTCCCATCTCTAGAAGCTCCTTAATGGTTTTCTCAATCTCATCCTTAAGCCTCTTCGGATGGCGGTATGGTGTGATCATGATGGGCTTAGTCCCATCCTCCAACTCAATGACGTGCTCTATGCCTCTATCAAGAGGCACTCCAGGTGGTATGTCCCCAAACACCTTATTGTGTTTGGTTAGCAACTTCTGGATATCTGGATGATAGCTATCCTTCTGTCTTTGTGGAGACTCTGGCATAATAAGGCACTCTGCTACCCACTCAACCTAGTCATGTCTCAAGAGCCTCTCCATTCTCTTTAGTAATACAACTCGAGGTCCACCATCTGAAATTTCCCTAACACATTTTCCTCCCATTATACTCAAATCTCATCTCCATTTTCTTAAGATTTATGGTGAACTCCTCCAACTGGCTCATCCAATGCATGCCAAGCACTACATCTGTTTCCCCTATACCAACCACATAGAAATCATCAACTAGCTCGTAATCACCCATGATGATTTTCAGCCTTGTTATCTTCCGACTACAATGCATTTTGAACCCGTTGGCCACCATCACCTTAAAGCCTTTGAATTCTTCAGTTTTCAGCCCCTGCGAGCAACTAACCCCTCATCAATAAAATTGTGAGTGGCTCCCATATCGATAAGGGTGATAATACATTGCCCACTGAGTACACCACGCACCATGAAAGAGCCAACCTTCTAGAAATTGGACAACTGGGCAATAACTCCTCCACTGTCAGCACTGTGGTGTGAAGTTCTCTCGTCTCCACTATCGCCATGCTCTGAATACTGATCTGACTTTGTGTCTGATGCCTTTAATTGTGACTCCTCAGTTGAATAGTACTCAATTAGTTTGGCCTTAGCCTTATGTCAGCACTTGTGCAAAGGATCCCATTCTATGATCTTATTACATTAATAGATAATATAGGATTGTCCCTTAGTTCACCTTGGGATCGAATTAGATGAAATTAACATCTGAAGTTGACTGTAAATTAACAACATGGTGAGCATTTTGTTGATTTTCTTGCTTATTTTCACCCTTTTGAAAACTAAATTTTCCTATTGAAATTTTGAAGGATGCAGAGATCGATATTTAAGTGCATTAGACTTAAGAATTTGATAGTGTATCAAATTCATCATTAGGAATTTGATAGTGTATCTTTGTTGACAAAGTTTGAAATCCAATAACATAATCATGATTGCACTCATTAATTTGATCTTTGTTTGATGCTCTCCTATTCCTAATTCAATCTATCTTAATAGTGAAGTAAAATAAATACATGGGCAACCCATAGAGAAATTTGTCATCAATTTTGTTCCTCAAAATTGTCTCATGATATGGTGAAGGAAAAAATTACCAAAGATCAATTGTGATCATTATTCATTGACCCAAAAACTAATGCACTGTTAGAAATGTAGACACCTAAATCTTACCATGGCCTAACATCATACTAGATCTATCCCACATCTCCTCTTACAATATTAATTAAATAAATCGTATTTATTTAATTAACCACTTTGATCATTCCTCCTAATATCAGTTTAATAAGTCACGCTATTTAATTAATAAATCTAACCGTTCTTCTGACATTAATTAAATATTAACCCTTCCTCTAAAGTCTCATCCTTAATTAAATAAATCCACATTTATTTAATTAAATCAATCACCCCCAACATTCCCCCACAACTAAATAAATACATATATATCATGGCCATTGTGAAACAATCTTGACTATTTTTTACTATATGAGTGTTTTTGTTTATTACCGCTATCCCGTAGGTTAATTGATTATCTTTTGCGGTTATGCGGAACAAGAGGAATGAAATATGGCACATACCGCATTCTCGCAGAGCATAAAAGAACAATTTGTGGCTTGGCGGTAGGAAGCGGTTGATATGAAGAAGCTACCGCTACCCATGGATGGTTCATATCACGCTTGCGGCTTGGCGGTGTTCATCTCACGCTTGCGGCTAGCGGTGTTAGTCTCTTTCCGCGGTCCCACAGAGGTTTGAAAAGTAACTGGCAGCATTGTGGTAATAACACTTACCACGTCCCTGCAAGGGTTTCAACCGAGGCCCGCAGTAGAGCAGCAAGAGGAGAATGTAATTGGTTTTCACCCCACCGTCCCACGACGGTCATTCATAACATTTGCGGTTGGGCGGTAAACAGAAGTGTAGTGGTAATAATTTCTTGTGGTCCCGCAGGGGTCAATCTAAGCATTTGCGGTCTGGCGGTAAATGATGAAATAGAAGTGTAGTGGTTGTAAGCCACTGCTATTCCGTGACGGGCATTCATAACATTTGCAGGTGGGCGGTAAACAAAAGGACATCAGGTAATAATCTCTCGCAGTCCCGCAAGGGGCAATCTAAGCATTTGCGATCTGGCGGTAAAGGATGAAATAGAAGCGTAGTGGTTGTAAGCCCTCGCTATCTCGCAGCCGGTTTGGGCGATCCTTGCAGCGACGTGATAAAAGAAATAAATGGCAAGCACATTCAATGTGGGGTCGCGGTTATCGAGAATTGCTATCAAATCTTGAGAAAGGAATTGAATGCTAAGATTTTATGATCTCGTGGCACGAACTAGAGTAATGGTGATATGATGAACTCCTTAGCTGAATAACATTCGAAGATTTCTTGGCATTTGCCATTTCAGAGAATTCAGACGTAACTTGGAGAAGACGCAACTTAGCTTAGTGTGTTTTTTGCAAACTGCAATTGACCAGGTAAGTTCATTCCTGCACTCTCTGATTAGAAGTTGGCATATATTCTGCTCTATTTTTCAGTTGTTGGGGTTCTTGTAATTACATCTTTTGTCAATATAAAATATCTCTTTTAAAAAAAGGCTGGGGCTAAGCTTTTCTGTTATACTGTTCTTTTATTCCTATGTCTACCTACATTAATTGGCCATGTCAAGTTCATTTGCACTCACTCTGTGTTTTAGTTGCTGGTACAGTAAGTTGAATTTTGAAAAACCCTAGCTTGTTCAAGTCATTAAACATGGCACCCAAGAGGTTTGAGTCTGCCAGTAAAGGTAATAAGTCTGTAGTTCCCAAGAAAAGACCACTTCAACAATCTCTACTAGAATTATTGCCTCGGTCCATAGACAAGGGTCCAAAGAAGTTGTTCACAGACGCAGCAGAAGGGTGTTGGGATGCTACAATCCCTATCTCCGGGTGGGATTTGTTTTGGTATTTTTATGCAAAAAGGAATGGCGAGGGACCAGTGGGAAATCCATGGAAATTAGATTTGGCAAAGTTGGTGGTGCCTTCTATATTTGTGGATGTGGAATTGATTAGGGCACTAGGACAATTTTACCATCCTGCCACTAAAACAGTCAGAATGCCAAATGGATTGCCATTGGTGACAGTAGACAAGAATGCAATTGTTGACTGTTTTATGTTGAACAAACAAGCTCTCACTGAAGTGGATTTGCAGAGATTTGAACGAGATTACACAAGCCTGAGGAAAACACTTAGGAGAGATGAATTGCCAATATATATGAGAAGGGGGGCCAACAACAGAAAAATTGAGATTCCATCAAATGCTATTGAGCCTTTCCCTGTGGAAGAATTTGTTGTATATTTCAAGAGAACCTATTTTGCACTGTGCCAGGTCTTGGGAATTGATGCACAAGGAAGAATGCCAACTAGCCTAATGATGATGGCTATGAAAATACAACATCTAGAGGTGAACGTTGAATACGACTTTGCATCTCATATTGAGAAAAAAGCTGCATGAAGCATTCTTATGTGTGAAGGAGAACAACTAACCCTTAGATTTCAAATTCTATTTTTTATTGTGTCACTTGATTCTATATCAGAACAAAGGAAGATGGTCAAGCAAAATGGATCTGAGTATGGTTCATGAGAAAGGACAAAGATTGCCGACTCAGTTTTGGTGTTATAAGTGGGATTCATGTTGCCAGAATAGTGACTACATTGTATTTCATGATTTGTTTGTTGTTAAGATATTGAATACTCTTGGTATCTTGTTTCCTAGGTTGACTAAGGAAGTCAGGGTAATGCTGAGGCTGCTTGCACACAGACCAGAGCAGGGCCACAAACATAATTTTTCTGATTGGTTTTTTATGCTACATCATACTATAATTAGAGTGTATGGTTGCCCCCAGCCACCTCACATATTGCCAAAATTTGTATCAGACAGAATTGTATTCATGGAGTTTGTGGCAAATGATGTGGATGGAAAAGGAGGTAATGAAAAGACAAAAGAAAGGTACATTTCTACCTGATGCTACATTTTTTGGTGATTGGTCTATTGGCTATGACACTCTTGAAAATTTGCAAGCCTTTTTAAAGGCGAAATATTCTTTGAAATTGGGTATCGAGAGGAATTGTGACTCTGAGGGTCATATGAATCTTGTGAGACAATCAATTTTGACTAAAATGGTCGTATCCCATCAGGTCTTGTTTGATGAGGATGTGATAAGAAATCTTGTCACTTTTGATGAGGTATACAGTAGGAAGAGAAAATGGGATATCTTGAAAAAAATTGAAGATGAAAAGAAAAATAAAAATCCCCTATTTCTTGGACTCTTTGTTGAAGAAAAAGCCCCTCTGAAGAGAATTGATGCAGTCATTGATAATTTTGAAAGTAGTTATGGTAAATCTAAGAAGCAGCGTGCTAAGGCTACTAAACTTCAAGTGAAAAGGTTTGTAGGGATTCAGATTCATGAGTGTGCTCCTGATGTTATGTCAGTGCAAGATCCACAGGTCCCAGAATCACCACCATCAAAGAAGCAGAGGACAAAAAGAGGTATCTCCACTTGTCCCCTATGAAATCACTGAAGAGGTGGGGGATACTGATGAGGTGGCTAACATCTTGAGGCACATGGGAGATGAGCAAGAGGTTGATCATCCATTGGTTGGTCAACCCACTGATTTACATAAGCCTGAGGCTAGGAAGGGTGAGCAAACCCAAGTTGAACCAGAGTTGGAGGAGGATGAAAGGATTATAGCATCCATGAGGTTCATAGAAGATGACGACTTCATCAAAACTCCAGAGTTTAAGGATTTTTGGCTGAAAATGAAAATGAAATAATATAATGAAAAAGTTGCAGTAAATAAAATGGGTGTTGATGAAACACAACATGATCAAATCATTACACAAACTTTCAAAGAATTGAAAGTAGATGAAATTGATGTGAGTCCAGAGGAGGCAAGACAAATGGTGTTGAAAAGTAATATGCTCATCATCCCTGGGCTTGAATTGAAAAAGGTATTTTTGCTTGACCAAGTTAAAAGTCAGGATGATCCACAACTTGTTTCAGAATTTGATTATGAAGATGGCATAAGTGGATGTGGTTTTAATCCAAAGACAGAGACCCTTGCAATCTGGACTACTCAGAAGAATACAAGAAAACCAAGATTGCTTGATATTGTTCAAGAAATAAGGGGTACAGCTGTGGTAAAGACTTTACAAGATACGTCAGCAACAGAAGTAACTTCTCTCAATGTTCATACTGCTATGTTTACTCAAGATGTTGTGAATAGGTTAGAACAAAGGCTAACAGATTATGAGCAAACTCAGAAAGTAATGAATGATGAAGTAAACAAATTGTATTTTGAAAATGTGAAATTAAAGAAACAATTGCAAGCTGTGAATTCTTCTCAAGGTCAAGCCATTGTACCCTATCAGCCCCCTGTGCCACAAACAGCTAGTGATGTCACAATGTCTACTGAAGAATTTAATGCAACAAGATTGAAATTTGAAAAGGAAATTGAAAGTTTGAATAAACAAAATGAAATGACAAAGAATAAGGCAAAGATGAAAGTTTTGAAATTTTTGAGAAAATTTTGGAGCATAGAGTAAAATTGGTTGTGGATAAGCTTGGGAGTGTGCATGATTGCTACTCTTCTTTATCTTAGGCCATTGAGTAATTGAAGATAAACTTTTCTATTTTGGATTTGTTTTTTAAAAAATGGCAACCCTATCATCACAATTTGGTTACGATGTGCTTAGTAGTGCAAAGGAATCTTGATGCCCCTACAACTTTGAAGCCCACTAAGAAAATAGTCAAAATGATCATTGATGAATACCAGTATGTGAATGGGGAAAGCTAGAAGATGCAAGCAAAGGTTGATTATTTTACTACGTTCAAGCATAAATTTATTCCTTTCATACTGACAGAAGAAGAGAAAATCAAAAGTCTTGACACATGGAAGATGGAATTCGGCCAAACAGTATTCCAAATTATGGATTATTTGAAGAAGGATGGAGATGTTAGCATTCTTAGTTTCAACATGATATTGGACCGAGTAATTGCATTGAATGTTGGGTATGCAAAATTTGTGATGGATGTCAGAGCTTTGTTTGATAAAAGATGGAAAGATCACCAGGAGAACTTGCTTCAGATTCAGGTTTACCAATGGTTTGGTGATTTTACAATATATAAATGGGAGGAGAAATATCTTAGAGATGAATTATCAGTAGCACAGGTTATCATCAGCAGCACAGGTTCAGGAGCAAAGGAGCAATGAGCCATATGATGGCGTTAAATAGCACCACCACATCTTGAACACTCTTTTTTTCTCTTTATGTTTTCTTCATGTTTTCAAAATGTATTCAAATATATTTGAAAATCTAAATTAGACTTATAAAAGACAAATATTGTAATATCAAGGGTTAGGAATACAAAGAGCTATTTTGAATGTGAAAGGTTTGAAGCTTGTTGCTTCCTTTATAAAAGGAAACCAAGACCTTATGGCTCAGAATCTTTCTGGGATTTTAATTTTTTGAAAGAGACATTGCACTGCCTATACTTTGAAGCAAATCAATATAAAAGCTATTATTCTCTGGTGGTCAACTTTTGGTTCTCATTTGTTTGTTGAATTGGATTGCTAATAATTTATATGATTGTCTCCAATTTACTTTTTCTTTGTTATTCAAATCAAAAGAGACCCCTACATTCACATTACAAAAGAGGATAGGTGATATTTATCAAACTAAAATTATAAAGTAATAAGTTATATCTCAAAAGATGTTTATATTATTTAAAAATGAAGGAAGGATATTCTACTGTAGAACATTTTGACAACTTTAATATGATTTTGAGTCAAATAGGTTCAATAAATGTTAAAATTGATGAGGAAGACAAATGTATCTTCTCACTTTTTTCTTTACCCAAAAATTAGGAGAACATAATGCTTGTTATAAATGGTAGTGTTGCAAAGGTGACTGTGGAATCCTTTATTGTTACAATCCTCAATGGAGATATGAGGAGAAAGTTCAATTATGGAGGTTCTAAGGATGCCTTGCATGTTCCGCAAAGGCCCAAGGACAAAAGTGGATCTAAAGGGGATCAATCCAAGTCAAGAGGAAAATCTAGAATCCCTAGGAAGATAAGAGTGAAGTTTTGGAAATATGGAAAAAGAGGACAAGTGAAGAAGGAATGCAAAAAAATAGTTAATCGCTGCCACAATCTCATGATCATTATTTTAGTAGAAAATCCTAGTTTTCATTCTTTTTTCATAATGCATTAGTTAATCACACACTTCACATTTGACATCATGCTAAAAAGATCAAATAAGTTTTGTATTTCTTCTCAACTATTTCATTTCTCTATCTTAATTACTTAATATCTCAATTATTTATTTTTTTACTTAATATTATGATCATGATGTCTTTATTAAAAGTGTTGAAAATGAATAGAAACATGAGATCGTTGATAAATTGAAATATATGTGCAATCAATTAGCTAATATAGATGATAATATGTCCACTTCATTTTTCATTGATGGTCTTACTCAAGTACTTATCACAAGATAACATGGCATAGATACAATTAAGGATATATATGAAAAATAATTAAAGATAAACAAACTCCTCATGTGGCAGGCACCGGTCTTTCTCTTTTGAAAATCATTCCCTTGTATATATTTTCAAGATCCAAATTTGTTTTTCTGTTTTAGGAGCAGGGTTTAAAGATTTATAGAAAACATTAATCCAAATCATATGCCAAATTGGATTAAGTGAAGTGGATGATTTAATTGACAAAATTACATAAGATCCTTAATCTGTTCTGAAGTCACCAGCAAACTTGAAAGTAAATTGTCATTGGTGAAACAAGGTAACGCCCACTATTTAAGGAACTTGATGAGCTTATCCTTTGACCTATATCATTTAATACTTCCATCACATAAGGATTATCCATTAACAAGTTATGAAGAACATCAAACAATCCATTTAATTAACATTATTGCCAACAATTCATACCAAAGATTGAACAATTTAAGAATATTGCAATAGGTAATTTGTCAACAATTGAACAATCCATTTAATTAACATTATTGCCAACAATTTAATCATCCTTTTTTAAACATGGATTGCAAATAATTCTGAAATTTTAGAAGTCTTGGTCATTAACATTATTGTCTGCTACAATGTCATCTAGTGTATCATTGTCAATGTTCATATGTTCTTTCAAGTATTTAATATTATCATCATCCTCATTTTGACCTACATCATCTTCATCATCATTGAAATTTGACTGTAGACTATCTATATTGTTACCAGATGTATTTGGATCATCATTTTGTATGCCATCCATATTGTTGTCTTCCATAACATCATCCAACTCTAGATTGTTGTCTTCTTGTGCTTGAACATAACCATCTTCAACATCATCATGGATGTCAATTTCTTTGATGTTATCTAATCCCTCTCTCATTTTGTTGGCCATCATTGTTTTGCTCAGTATCCACTAATGCATTGTCAAATACATGCCTTAATCTTGGATCATAATGTATGACAAATATCTATTTTGGGTCCAAAATATCTTCTTAGAAAAATACCTGCACATGAACGACATACATATATTAGACGTATAGTATAACAATTTTATTGATTAATAAACACATGTATATATTCACAATAAACTATGAATTAATAGATTAATGATCACTACCGCTTCTTGTTTGAGTTAAAGAAATACCTGCTCATAATGAATTGGTAGAACATAAGGCTTCTTATCCTCCGGTAGGAAACATGAGGAATCTATAGAAAACAATCCACTATGGGTATCATGTCTTTGTGTCCTCTCAAATGCTTCATACCATCTACACTTAAAAATACAACATTTAAAAGAGCGGTAATCCAACTCAATAATTTCTTGTATTTTCCCAACATATTGTAGATTCCCTTCAATTATATTCTTATCTTTTGAGCTTGATCGACTGGATTGCTTGAAGTCAACCACGATGCCACAATCAAAGGATTATCTCTTTATATCTACATTTTCTATATGATAATGTCAATCATATGCCCACATTGCTGGATATTTCCCCCCTGTGAAAGACCATTTATTTCAGTGAAAACAAATATAATGACGAATATTAAAATAGTTAATAGTGTCAAAACTGTAAGGAAACAACATTTTGTAAAATTCCAACTATACCTTTCTTTCACATCCTCTAGACATGTTGATTTCGTCTTCTGTTATGTTTGAATCTATACCTGCATCTTCTATTTGATTTTGAATTTGTTAAGTAACCCATTCTAGTGTGCAATCTTTGCCCCATTCCCCAAGCAGATCAGTGGGAAGTGGAGTATTCCTTGGGTTCGATCTCTTAAACTGTCTCCTTGCTTCCAACACTTCTCTCTTTTTATCATATAGATCAATCCATTCGTTCATAAAGTGCATGCGGTACAGAATGAACTTGTCAAGTATAGCACTTTCGTTTACACCTATTATATGTCAACATGTTTATTTCAAACTCCAAATGTCATGCTGTTAATTTGACAAATAAATTACAGAGTAAATTAATGATTGCAAGAAAAAAAAAAACCACACTAATCATGAATTTACTTACTAATTTCTACTTGAACCCATTAGATTGTGCTTTTTCTCCATCAATAATATCTAATGCTCGTTCTTCATCCCAGAAGCATGGCCCATCTTCAAAATCCTTACCAAGGAATTCACACAGGAAGAAAAATGCTTCATTCAATACATACCCTTCAGCAATGCAACCCTTTGGATGTGCCTTTTGTCGAACATATCTTTTTAGAGTTTTCATATACCTCTCAAAGAAAAACATCCACCTCGTTGATACGACACCCGTCAATTCAATGTCATCGACTAGGTGTATAAGTAAATGGACTTGTAGGTCCATGAAACTTGTAGGGAGCTCCTTCTCAAATACACATACAATTTCTGCAATTTCCTTCTTCCATTTTGGCACTTCACATTCGTGGATCTCCTTGGAGGTCACCCGCCTAATATAAGAATAGTAAATTAGTATGAACCTTTAGTCAAAAATTAAAATGCAATATAATATCTCTATGTCTCTCACACATGAACATTTCATATAACCACATACCTTGTAAATGCTGACAATCGACTTATGGCATTCCTTAAGTCAACTGTAAGACAGGAATCCCCCCTAATTGCCAATGGCATGATATGCTATCAAACACATTTATGAAAAGGTCATTAGTAATTTTTTCTCACACAAAAAAATATCAAAATATATTTAGTACTTAATCAATGTTACCAGTAAATGTTAAATGATGATATATAATACCTTCATAAAATTATGAAAATCATGTGTTTTAAATCTTGTGATATGTCCATCAACTATAAAAGCTTTAGCCAATGATGACCCATAGCCAGTAGGTGTCCTTATTGAACGAATGACATTTTTTAGTTGGTCTAACTCTTTTTTTTTCAAAATCCATGGAGCTTCTGCATATGTTTCATTTTCCCTATTTGGCCACAAATGTTTTCTATCAATTTTGGTATGCGAAAGAGCAATATCTCTTCTCGAAGACAAGGTGTCCTTCTCTTTGCTTGATATATGTCGAAATATAGAATCTGGGACATTTTTGAAGACATGCATAGGATCTAATAGGTGAGATATTAATAGATCCTTCCAGTAAGGGAGCTCATAAAATATGGATTTCCTCTTCATTCCTTCTGGCATATTAACTACAACTTGTTCTGGTTCTTCAATTGAATCACCCCGATCAATAAAATCCTCCCAACCTTTCAATTTAGCATCTTCATACTTCTTAAGCCAATCACCTGGACCCATAATCATGGGAAGGCCTCTATTTTTAACTTTTCCATCAAATGGATTCTTCAGGAAATTTCTAAACTTATGATCTAGTGGTAGAAAAACCCTGTTGTTTGCGTAAATAAATTTATGTAGATCTTTAGAATATCGCCCTTGAAATTGTTCTACACATCTTGGACATGCAAATATCCCTTTTGTTTGAAGCCCTGCAATTCAATAAGCAATGTTAATAGCATAAAAAAAATAGTATAAAACTAAGTATGAAAGTTGGGATGAAAATAAATTATGAGTGTAAATACGTAAATATTTTATCTTACCAGAACAAACACCAAGTCCTGGGAAATCATGAATAGTCCAACATAGCACACTGTACAACATGAATGACCTATTTGATGGGGGGCGTGATATGTCATACATTCTTATGCCTTTCCATAGCAGTTGCATCTCATCAATAAAAGACACAAGATAAACATCTATGTTTTTAACTTGATGTTTTCCTGAAACAATGAGAGTCAACATAAGGTGCTCCTTTCTAACACTTATCCATGGGGGAATATTGTATACTATCAATCCGACTGACCAAACACTATAATTTGAGTTTGGGAAAGAGAATGGGCACACTCCATGAATTGCAAGACCAAACCTGGTATTACGGGGTTTGTTGGTAATTATTTATGTCTAGGGTTTTAAACTTGAATGTTTGCTAATTTTCTCCTTCAAACCCTGAAATTTCTGAGTTGCGGGATCTTGTTTTGTTGCTGAAATCTCCATCGGCCCCTAAAAATGATAAAAATTTGAGTCAGATGCATTTTAGATGCGTATCGGGTCTTAGTTTCCTGTGTCTATAATTGTTTGAGTATGGCTATGAGCGTTTCCCTTTGCTAGTACCGTGGGATCCGCCAAGTGTCGAACTTTGATTCATGCCGCGCTTCTCTTTCTAACCGATAACTATAGCGCGGAGCATGCCACGTGGTAGAAGCTGTTTCTAGTGTTGCTTTAAGTTGCTAGCCGCAGATCTCGACATGTGTCAATCTCCGTTTGTGTTTCAAAGCCCCTTTTAGCGTCTCCTTTGTGTTTCAAGTTGCTCGTTGTGGAAGGTGCCACGTGTCGGTTTCCGCCGAAGTTTCAATAGAGTTTCTTTTATGTTTCAGCTGTGCCGCAGAATGCTCCACGTGGATGCACCCGAGGGACACAGGATTGGTAGCTCGGAGCCCCGCGGAAAGTGCCAAGTGTCACTCTCCGTTAAAGTTTCTATTTGTTTCCTGCAATGCAAGTAATGGATGGTGGTGGGTCCCAGTGAAGTGTCTCAAGTGCCGCGGATGATGACATGTGTCAGCTTCTGCATAAGTTTTAGAATGGGGCCTTAAAGTTTCTGATTAACGCGGAACCCGACAAGTGTCAGCTTCCGCAGAAGTTTCAAAAGGCTCTTTTGTGTTTCAAGAAGAGCACGAAGCCCGACAAGTGTCAGCCTCCGCTGAAGTTTCTTTAAGTTTCTATGCAGGGGCAGAAGGCGCTGTGTGTCCCTTGTGGTTGCTGCGGAAGCTGACATGTGTCGGCCTCCGCGTAGTTTCTATCTCGTTTCAAGGTTTGGCGCGGATAATGGTGGGCCACAGTTATGAGAATTAAATAACGCGGAATGTGCCACGTGTTGGGTGCAGCACCGAGGTTACTTTTGTTTATGACCATTCCCGGTGAGATGCTTAAAGTTTCTAAGTGGTGCGGAACCTGCCAAGTGTCAATCTCTGCGGGAGTCCCAAAATGTTTCAAATGTTTCTCTAGTGTAGCGCGGAAGCCGCCACATACAGCCGATGTTGCGGAAGCCGCCACGTGTCCTCCTTTTTGAAAGGCAAAATGAAGGAGCGATGGGCTAGCGATAGAAACTTCAAGTGCCTATGTGGCACGATCTAGTTGGCTGGCGACTTTTTAGCATTTTTTGGGGCCGTAGATGTCTGCGACTGGGTTTTTGATCGACGACCACGTTTTGAACCTATAGCGAGGGTTTTCTCCTGAGCGTCTGTGACTGTTTTTGGGTAGGAAAACTCTTGAGGTTTGCTGCTACTGTATCCCGAGGCTGCGGGTAGATGAAACTTTAATGGCAGAGTTGCAGAGGTATGGGTCGAGTTGATGGGTCAACTACTAGATTTAAGAGAAAATCTTTAGGCGGCGGTGCAGATCCTGATTCCCATCTGCTCTCACCTGCTCTGTCCTCTGTTTCTTGTTGCAGCATTTACTGATTTTGAGCGCCATTTTTCTGATGCATTATATCTGGCGAATTTTTTGATGTACCTTGTAAATAATTCGTTGAGTACACGGTTTTGCTATAAAAGGCAGACTGTGTCACTCATTTTAGGTTGTTGAAAACTGGACATATCTGGCTCTGTAATGAAATACAACTGGTTTTGGTTGCTCTGTGCAGAAGATCTTGTGAGTTTATGAGTCTTATGTTTTATGTATTGTGCATAGACTTACTGGTTTCATTGTTGTTTTAGATGAATAATGCTATACTGCACATGTTTTGTTATCTGTCTCCTGTATTGAATATACTCTTCTTTTGAATCTAGATATCTAAGGGGTGTCTTGGGTTCTAGGATATAGGTTTACTGTATTGAATGCTTGATCTCTTAACTTCTGCTCAAGGGGTAGATTAAAGTGTTTTCAGGTTAAGTGTTGAAAAGAATATATTGCAATAAGGATATCATAAGTAGAGATAACTTGATACTCTGTTTTGGCATGTATCTGTAAGGTAGATATCACACAAATCCCCTTGAAATCTAGTCTTAGTATGTTTATGCTGAACATTTACATGTGTATGTCTATGACTCCAAGCCCTGGATAGGCACCAATCTAGCTCTGTGTTGAGATTATACACCAGGTCCTGGTTTGCATCCAAACATATAAATCAATTTTAAACTTCAAAACAACCATTAGGACATTAGAAGTAGTTTAGGACCAAGATCCTCTGATTCACAATTGAACATAAGCCCAAAGCTAGCCCCTTTGCACTTATCCCGCAGTTTTGGTCTTCATATAGGAGGATTTATCTACTTTGTATCAACATCCCAAGCCAACCCACAAGCATATTCTCATGGGTGTTGAATAGGGAATACCCCTCTAGGTTTTGCAGAGCCTGAAGAAGAAGAGGAGATAAAAATAGAGTCTATCTCCTATACTATTGGCCCCTGGCCCAGAAATCCTGTTGATCACTGATGGCTACCTTGTAGGGAAATCTGGGAGTGAACATCCAGTCAGGGAAAAAACCAACAGAAATTGGCGACTCTGCTGGGGATTGTGCAGTGAAAGAACCTTAATTTAAAATAAACCAATTCTAGTTATAGGTGGCAACTCCGAACCAATCTCCCAACCGGTAAAGTAAAAATTTGTATGCAAGGGAGAAGATCCCAGCGTAATACTCTATTTGAAGAGTTACCCATAAAAATGATGTATAGAAAAAAGGGGACTGTTCGAGCCAGTCAAGATGGTTCTCCTAGCCCCAATAAAAATGATTTTATTCAGGATAATCCAGGATCCTCAGAGAAGACAGTACCTTATTTTTCAAACACTGAGGCTGAAATCCAGAATGTGTATGAAAGACAGCAAGGTAATGGTTTGAGAATAAGATCAGAGGTGTTTTAAGAATGTCCTTTTCATGATTCTCCTGACAGATTTGAAGAGGCTGAATCCCTAAGGGATGATGATAATGATGATCAGAATATGATAAAACCATCCTCTTCTATGCCTAGAGAGGAAGAACTAGCTGATGAAATTAAGAGCTTAAGGGCTAAGTTAGAATATCTGCAAGCAGTAAAAATCAGAGATGATATGAGACAGAAAGTGCAAGCTTTGAGAGTTGCTCAAAATGATTCAATTCCTACCCTTGAGAATACAAATATGCAGAGAAATCAACAAAGAAATGAAGTCTAGAATCAGCACAATGATCAAAGACACAATGCAAATAACATCAGAGCTCCATTAAATAATGTGAGATATCAAAATGTAAATAGAAATGCAAATGCTAATCAGTTTGAAAGGCACCCAATGCAGTTGGATAGATTCAGACAACTTGTTTTTTATGGCATTCCTGGTTATCCAAACCCTGTTGACAAACATGTGAGGCTGCAAGTGCCTAAATTTTCAGGAAACAATACTGTCTCAGGAGAAGACCATTTAAAAGCTTTTCAGAATACCATGGACAACTTTGAGGTTGAGCATGAGGATGTTTTCATAAAATCATTTATGCAATCCTTAGTTGATGAAGCCAAGGAATGGTATAAAGGTCTACCTGACAGAAGCATTTCATCATGGGATGATTTTAGAAGAATTTTCAAAGAACAATACGATGATAAAACTGATCCTAGTTTCTTCATTAATGAATTCACTGGCATTACCAAAGGATCAAATGAACAGGTTGCTGATTTCAATGCTAGATTCATGAAGGTATTGAACAAATTGCCACAGGACTTGAGGCCTAATGAACCTATGTGCATAGTGTTGTACATAAATGCTTTTGATGCTAAGACAGCTTATGGATTGAGAGACAAGAGCCCTACTAGCCTTAGAGATGCTTTCAAAGTTGCACCAAATATTGAAAATAACAGAAAAGCATCTGGTAAAACAAACAGAAGAGATGATGTTAAGATTCTGCAAAACCCAAATAATAAGTCTCAAACTGTTCAAGGCAATGCATCTACTTCTGAGGATAAAATAGACAAGTTGACTACTATTGTTAAGGACCTAGGTTATAGAATGGCTAAAAGTGAAAAGGGAATAGGTCTTGACAGACAGGTTTACCAAAGACAGGAAAGAAGACCATCATTACATGACATGCCATATCATACCAATTGGCATAATGGTAAGCCTATCCTTCCACACAGCAATACAAATCAAAGAGCTCAAAATCCAAAGGAAACACCTGATCCTTTGAAGAAGGCTGTTAATATTGTTAATGACACCCCGTGGTGTATAATATGCCAGATGCCTCATTCACAGTCACAATGTATAATTGCTCAATCTTTATATAATAATGATGTGGCCTGTAATGAGTGCAATGAGCCTCATTGCATGGAAGATGATAATGTCAACATGTTGTCTACAAATAGAGAATACCCTTTTCATGATGCTGATGCAAATGCAAATGATGAAACTCAGGGCTGCCAACAGTTCCCATATGATGAAGATGATGAAGACAACTATGCCTATGCTCAGGATTCACACCGTTTTCTGAATAACTTGAGGAGGCCTTTTGATGAAGAAATTAGGGCCTTCACAGCTACAGCAGTTGCTCAAGTCAAAAGCAACTACAACCTAAGAGGTAAGGCTCAAGTAAGTAACTCACACGAACCAGAGAATAATTTTACAAACCAGCCAATACACAATCATAAAGGAACTGAGACACAAAAGAAGCAATGGAACAATAATAGGCAAAATTTTAAGCAAAAAATAGGTTATGATCCTCAAGGACCAGAAAATAGAGTTCCTCAGGTTGAGGATCAAAATAAGAATTTTTAGAACAAGGATGACAGTCAGAGAGCCATAAAAACTAAAGCTGGATCATCTCAGGATAGAGGTAAAACTGTGGATCAGGCTCCAACTGTTATTCAAAATTATGCTCTATTTGACATCACTCAGGTCTTGTCTCAAATAAAAGTCTCTATTCCACTAATGGAGCTGATGAAAGTTGAAGAATTCAGAAATAAGACTGTATCCTTGATTTCAGGAGTACCATGTCAAGCCAAGCAGAATATTGAGACTCAGGATAAGAAACAAGCTATAAGTATTGAAGAGGATGAGATTCCTGAGGTATATTTAGCGATGACCATGACAAAATGCCCTTCACAGGTCGAACCATTCTATGTCTCCCTTGTTATCAATGGGAAAGTAATTAGAAATTGTATGCTTGACTCAAGAGCATCAACGAATATCATGCCTTTGGCCATTATGCAACAAGCAGGATTAAAAATAGATAAGGCATGTGGGAAATGCTATGCAATGGATGCTAGGGAGGTACCTGTCATTGGAATCATGAAGGATGTTGATTTTAGATTGGCAACATATCTTGAAAAAACCTACAAAATGAACAGAACAGTTGTTGATATCAAGCCACAGTATGGCATGTTGCTGTCAAGAAGATGGGCAGCACTGATTGGTGGAAGTATGCAATTGGACCTGTCATATGCCATGATCCCAATGAATGGCAAGGATGTCAAGCTGATCAGAGAAGAAAGATCGCAGGAGTCAGTTGAAGATCAAGATTCAGAAGAACACATCTGTTTTGTGGACACTGACTGTGAAAATTTCAGAGTTGTCTCAGATGATAAGGAAGATAAAAGAGAAAAAAATTGCATTCAAGAATTGGATCAACAAGGTCTTTGGAAGATATATTTTGATGGAGCTTGTTTAAAAGAAGGCTCTGGTGCTGGAATTGTTCTTCTGTCTCCAACTGGTAAGCTTCTCCAATTTTCTTTCTTGTTGAAGTTTGCCTATACAAATAATATTGCAGAGTATGAGGCTCTGTTATTAGGGTTAAATGTTGCTTTGAAGCATGGAATTAAGATGCTCAAAGTGTTTGGTGATTCAGAGCTTATTGTGTCCCAAATTAGAGATAAGTATGCATCAAAAAATAAAAGGTTGAAACAATATAAGCATGCTATTTGGGATACAATTGAATTGTTTGATGCTTTTTCAATAAATTGGATAGAAAGATCAAAAAATGTCAGAGTAGATTTTCTAACCAATGTAGCCATAAGACCAGATGATATAACTTTGTCAGATGTTACAAATGTTGAAGTCAAGCTTAGGCCTGCAGTGCCAGATAATGTATGCAGCTGGCAAGTGTTTGATGATGATAAGGATTTACTGAGATTTCTACATTGTATTGATGAATATGAGAACCAAGAAATGGATTTTCAAAACTTTGTGGAAGTTGTAGATAGAAAAGAAACCCTTTTAGGGAAGGAACTAATTCAACTCAAGACAAACAAAATCCCTAGAGGGCTGGTAGCTTTAGAGAGAGCTTTTGACAATAGGGACCAATTTGTTACAAAAGTATCTCCAACAAACAAGAATGATCTAGAGGAGATAAACTTGGGAACATCTCATGCTCCCAAAAGGGTATACATTGGCAAACAACTCAAACCACACATCAGGAGCATGCTGATTGCATTGCTGAAAAGGTATAAGCATGTTTTTGCCTGGTCATATGAAGACCTCAAAGTCTATAGAGAGGATCTATTTCAGCATGAAATACCTTTGAAGCCTGGAGCTAAACCATTTAGACAAAAACAGAGGCCTATCAACCCAACCTTAGCTCCAAAAATGCAAGAAGAACTTATAAAACTTAGGGAGGCTGGAATAATCATGCCTATCAGACATTCAACTTGGGTGTCTAACCTTGTCCCAGTCAGAAAAAAGAATGGTGATATAAGGTTGTGTGTGGACTTTAGAAACCTAAATGTATCTTCTTTGAAGGATAACTATCCATTGCCAAATATGGAGGCCATGTTGCAAAGAGTGACTGGTTGTGAACTTTTATCTATGATGGATGGTTTTTCAGGGTACAATCAAGTGAAAGTAAAAGAATCAGAACAATTTAAGACTGCTTTCACTACTCCATGGGGAACCTATGTATATGTAAGGATGCCATTTGGACTGACAAATGCAGGTGCTACATTTCAAAGAGCTATGGATGTTGCTTTTGCAGGGTTGATTGATTCAATCTTGGTTGTTTATAAGGATGATTTGACTGCCTTTTCAAAGAAAGAAGAGCAGCATTGTATGCACTTGGAGTAGATTTTCATTAGAGCACTAGAGTATGGCATTTCTCTCAACCCAAAGAAATGTGCTTTTGGGGTTGTGGAAGGAAAATTGCTTGGACACATTGTTTCCAAGGATGGAGTCAGGATTGATCCTGAAAGGGTGGCTGCAATGGACAAAATTCAGATCCCTAAAACAATAAAAGGTGTTCAGTCCTTCTTTGGACAAATTAACTTTGTTAGGAGATTTGTTCCTAACTTTGCAGAGACCACAAAAGAAATTTCTAAGATGTTGAAGAAAGGTACAATTGTTAATTGGGAGAATGAAGCAATTGAATCATTTCAGAACATCAAGAAAGCAATCAAGATGGCTCCTGTGCTGAAATCTCCTAATTTTTCCAAGCCATTTCAATTGTTTTCATTTGCTTCTTTCCATACTGTTGCTGCATGTTTATTACAGAAAAATGAAGAAGGGTTTGAACAACCTATTGCTTTCTTCAGTATGTCCTTGCAGGTTTTTGAGTTAAAGTATGGCATCATGGAGAAGCAAGCATATGCACTAGTCAGAGCAGTCAAGAATTTCAGGCCATATCTGGTAGGATCCCAGATAGTTGCATATGTGCCTCATGCTGCAGTCAAAGATATCTTCACTCAGCAAGAGGTAACTGGAAGGAGATGCAGATGGATAAACAAACTGCAGGAGTTCAATATAGAGATACAAATTACCAAGTTGGTAAGGGGACAAGGGTTAGCAAAGCTAATGACAGTCAAATCTAGAGGCATGCCAAGTCAATGTAGTCTAGAATGAGAATGTCAATGTATCAAAATCTGAATGGTATAAGGACATCATATATTACTTGCAAAATCTAAATTGTCCTTCCCATTTCAGTGACAGTCAAAAGATGACCTTAAAACTACATGCAATCAGGTATGTTATTGTTTAAGGTGAGCTGTACTAGAAGAACCCTGATGGTGTGCTGGTAAGATGTGTGGATAAAGATGAAGTTAATAATGTTTTGAATGACATGCATACAAGATTGTGTGGTGGACATTATACTGCCCAAACAACAGCTCATAAGATCCTTAGGGCAGGATATTGGTGGCCCACTCTCTTTTCAGATGCACAAAGGTTGGTAAGGAAATTTGACCCTTGCCAAAGGTTCTCAGGAAAGTTAAGATATGATGGTGCATTGCCCCTTAGAACTGTAACTGTGGATGCTCCATTTCAGCAATGGGGAATTGACTTTATAGGGGAGATTTCAGAGAAATCTAGTGGAGGACATAGTTGGATTTTGGTTGCCACTGATTATTTCACTAAATAGATTGAGGCTATCCCTACTAAAAAGGCTACAAGTAAGGTGGTGATGGATTTTATCCTGGAGAATATTATTATCAGGTTTGGGGTACCAGTCAAGTTAATCACAGATAATGCAATGTGCTTTAGATCTGGTGAATTTGTTAATTTTTGCAATAAATATGGAATTGACTTGTCTCACACATCACCATACCACCCACAAGGAAATGGTCAAGCAGAGTCAAGCAACAAAAGCCTAATGAAAATCATCAAGAGGATAATGGATAAAAATAAGAAATCTTGGGATTCAAAACTGAAGTTGGCATTATGGGCTGATAGGGTGACAGTGAAAAAAGCCACTGGAAGGTCACCTTATGAATTAGTGTATGGTACAGCAGCTAGATTGCCTGTGTATAACCTCCTGCCAGTTTACAAGTTCATACAAGAGAATGATGGGGAGGTTAATGATTCAATGACTGAAAGGATCAATCAACTAGTTGAGCTAGATGAAATCAGGGCAGAGGCACAAAAAATAAACATCAAGAAACAACAAAAGGTGAAGTACCTGTTTGATAAAAGGGTTACAGAGAGAGGTTTTCAGATAGGTAATATGGTCCTTATGTGGAATGCAAGGAGCCAGGATAAGGGTAAACATGGCAAATTTGAACCCTTGTGGACAGGCCCATACCAAATTAGCAATATCTATGGAGGAGACTCCTACTTTCTCCAAACCCTAAGTGGTGAATTAATGGAATTGCCAGTGCACAACAAATTCCTTAAAGCCTTTTTCACATAAATGAGTAACTTGTGTGCACAATGTAAAATAGTTGTAAATATTTTGTACATACCTTGTGTGGCTGGTCGTGTTTTGAGTTTTGAGTTTTGTATGGTCTGCCCGGAGTTGTCTGGTCCTCGCTGCAGTCTTGCGCCTGCACATCCCCAATCGGAGCCTATGTTGGTAATTATTTATGTCTAGGGTTTTAAACTTGAATGTTTGCTAATTTTTTCCTTTAAACCCTAAAATTTCTGAGTTGCAGATCTTGTTCTGTTGCTGAAATCTCCATCGGCCCCTAAAAATGATAAAAATTTGAGTTAGATGCATTTTAGATGCGTATCAGGTCTCAGTTTCCTGTGTCTATAATTGTTTTTGAGTATGGCTATGAGCGTTTCCCTTTGCTAGTACTGCGGGATCTGCCAAGTGTCGAGCTTTAATTCATGCCGCACTTCTCTTTCTAACCGATAACCATAGCGCGGAGCATGCCACGTGGTAGAAGTTGTTTCTAGTGTTGCTTTAAGTTGCTAGCCGCGGATCTCGACATGTGTCAATCTTCGTTTGTGTTTCAAAGCCCCTTTTAGCGTCTCCTTTGTGTTTCAAGTTGCTCACTGCGGAAGGCGCCACGTGTCAGTTTCTGCCGAAGTTTCAATAGAGTTTCTTTTATGTTTCATCTGTGCCGCAGTATGCTCCACGTGGATGCACCCGAGGGACATAGGATTGGTAGCTCGGAGCCCCGCGGAAAGTGCCAAGTGTCACTCTCCATTAAAGTTTCTATTTGTTTTCTGCAATGCAAGTAATGGATGGTGGTGGGTCCCAGTGAAGTGTCTTAAGTGCCGCGGATGATGACATGTGTCAGCTTCTGCATAAGTTTCAGAATGGGGCCTTAAAGTTTCTGATTAACGCGGAACCCGACAAGTGTCAGCTTCTGCAGAAGTTTCAAAAGGCTCTTTTGTGTTTCAAGAAGAGCGCAAAGCCTGACAAGTGTCAGCCTCCGCTGAAATTTCTTTAAGTTTCTATTCAGGGGTAGAAGGCGATGTGTGTCCCTTGTGGTTGCTGCAGAAGCCGACACTTGTCGGCCTCCGCGTAGTTTCTATCTTGTTTCAAGGTTTGGCGCGGATAATGGCGGGCCACAGTTATGAGAATCAAATAACGCAGAATGTGCCACGTGTTGGGTGCAACACTGAGGTTACTTTTGTTTATGACCGTTCCCGACGAGATGCTTAAAGTTTCTAAGTGGCGCGGAACCTGCCAAGTGTCAATCTCCGCAGGAGTCCCAAAATGTTTCAAATGTTTCTCAAGTGTAGCGCGAAAGCCGCCACGTATCCTGATAGTCGATGCTGCGGAAGCCGCCACGTGTCCTACTTTTTGAAAGGCAAAATGAAGGAGCGATGGGCTAGTGATAGAAACTTCAAGTGCCTACGTGGCACGATCTGGTTGGCTGGCGACTTTTTAGCATTTTTTGGGGCTGTAGATGTCCGCGACTAGGTTTTTGATCGACGGCCACGTTTTGAACCTGTAGCGAGGGTTTTCTCCTGAGCGTCTGCGACTGTTTTTGGGCGGGAAAACTCTTGAGGTTTGCTGCTGCTGTATCCCGAGGCTATGAGTAGATGAAACTTTAATGGCGGAGTTGCAGAGGTATGGGTCGAGTTGATGGGTCAACTACCATATTTAAGAGAAAATCTTCAGGCGGTGGTGCAGATCCTGATTCCCATCTGCTCTCACCTGCTCTGTCCTCTGTTTCTTGCTGCAGCATTTATTGATTTTGAGTGCCATTTTTCTGATGCATTGTATCTGGTGAATTTTTTGATGTACCTTGTAACTAATTCGTTGAGTACACGGTTTTGCTATAAAAGGTAGACTGTGTCACTCATTTTAGGTTGTTGAAAACTAGACATATCTGGCTCTGTAATGAAATACAACTAGTTTTGGTTGCCCTGTGTAGAAGATCTTGTGAGTTTATGAGTCTCATGTTTTATGTATTGTGCATAGACTTACTAGTTTCATTGTTGTTTTAGATGAATAATGCTATACTGCATGTGTTTTGTTATCTGTCTCCTGTATTGAATATACTCTTCTTTTGAATCTGGATATCTAAGGGGTGTCTTGGGTTCTAGGATATAGGTTTACTGTATTGAATGCTTGATCTCTTAACTTCTGCTCAAGGGGTAGATTAAAGTGTTTTTAGGTTAAGTGTTGAGAAGAATATATTGCAGTAAGGATATCATAAGTAGAGATAACTTGATACTCTGTTTTGGCATGTATCTGTAAGGCAGATATCACACAAATCCCCTTAAAGTCCAGTCTTAGTATGTTTATGTTGAACATTTACATGTGTATGTCTATGACTTCAAGCCCTGGATAGGCACCAATTTAGCTCTGTGTTGAGGTTATACACCAGGTCCTAGTTTGCATCCAAACATATAAATCAATTTTAAACTTCAAAACAACCATTAGGACATTAGAAGTAGTTTAGGACCAAGATCCTCTGATTCACAACTGAACAAAAGCCCAAAGCTAGCCCCTTTGCACTTATCCCACAGTTTTAGTCTTCATATAGGAGGATTTATCTGCTTTGTATCAACATCCCAAGCCAACCCACAAGCATATTCTCATGGGTGTTGAATAGGGAATACCCCCCTAGGTTTTGCAGAGCCTGAAGAAGAAGAGGAGATAAAAATAAAGTCTATCTCCTACATTGTTGGCCCTTGGCCCAGAAATCTTGTTGATCACTAATGGCTACCTTGTAGGGAAATTTGGGAGTGAACATCCAGTCAGGGAAAAAACCAACAGGGTTCATCTTTGAATTTTCTTGGCCATTTTTTCTCTGTGTTTCATTGCTTTGGAGTCGGCCGGAATTTGCATGAATCCATCTTAACTCCTATTCTTTACATGCTAGTCCATCAATTATGCAAGTGACTTGCAACGAAACATTCGTTGAAGTCTAGGTATAATTGGCATGTGACGTAAAACCTTCTTTGGAACTGTAAGACCTTGTATATCTGTATGGTATCTCTTCTCTTTACATACAAGGCATTCTACCTTGTTTTGATATTCATCTTTGTATAAAATGCAATTATTTTTACATGAATGAATTTGCTTATATTCAATCCCCAACTCAACCAACAACAGATGCACCTCTTTGCAAGTTGATGGCAACATATTCTCTTCAAGGAATATTTAGTTTTTAGTGCCCTGTAAGATTGCCAGAGATTAAATCAATTGAATGTTTGACTTATGATGAACATGTTTGATATGTCAATCTATACTAGGACTGTTTATATATAATACATGGTTTAAAATCCCCTTAAAGAAATATAAATGAAGTTGATGAATGTTTACGAATTATGTACACCAATTGACAATTGTAAAGTAAGAAATAAATTTCAACTCACTTCACTAGGGTAGTGAATCATTTGTCTGACCAACCAAATAGTGACTTGATTTCTAATAATATTAATGTGCATGCCAGTCTTGAGGTTCTACTTGCACCCGATTTGAACACGTGTGTCTTTGCTGCTTGCTTGATAGAGTTTTTCAGGTTGTTATCATCAACATTACGTTGGTGGTAATTACCTTTGTTATCATCGTTACTGTCAACCATATGATCATTATTGTCATCATTGTTTTCATCCCCAAAGAAATCTGTAACCATTTCATTCAATCCTTCTTCATGCACTGCATTTTCACTATCATGATCATCATCATTAAGCCTAGGTGGCATGTCATCAGTGTATGTGGATCTCATCAGCTCTTCAAATTTCTCAGCTGGTAGTATTCTATTCAATAATGCTCTTTTCGCCCTGGTATTGTTTAAAGAATGGTTTGGATCATCCCATCCAAATCTTAATAACCCAGTTGGATCTTGGGTATTAGTATGTGTTTCATCAACATCTTCTACCTATCAATAAACGCAAGCATTATTTAATGTTTGGCAACAATTGGATAAATCATAAATGTATCAATTTCAAAGAAATATAATCAAATATGGCTTAACAAATAAAAATATAAATTGTATGAACATATATACATCAATTGAATAATGGAACATTATTTTATAGACTACCTTTTTTATACAATAATTTAAATAAAACACAATTTTGACAACATAGTTTATAAAACATCAGTCCACACTCATTTATTATTTTTTGGCTTTCTGCCCTTAAGAACATCCTTAGAGAGACCTTGTTCTTCCCTCTTCTTTCGCGCAGAAGTGCGTTTTAAGAAGGGGTAATCAATCAATAACTCATCTCCAATTGTAAGGTCCATAATAGCCTCAACCATTATCAATTTATCAACCTCTCTTTCTATATCTCCATCTTTATCATTTATAACCTCAACAAATCGACAATTCGGTCTTATAGTAGGGTCCCTTTCCTTACTACTATTTATAAATTCTGTAATATTTTTGTGTTTGTATGCACGTCCATCTATATACATAAGATGACCTCTATTCATTTATTTTCCACTTTCCAATTGGACACGATATGTATACATATTCAAATTTAGACCATATGCTGACATGCTAGGCTTATATTCTGCTAGCCTTCTCCATTCACCACTGTAATATGATGGACCATAATATGGCATTAATCTCCTAGTGGTTTGTTCTAAATTGTTTCTATGTTTAGATCCCACATGTACATTTTGGACAATAAAGAGGTCTAGATTTACTCCATGAATATTGGAGGGTCGTATCATGTAGTTGTATCCCCAAAATTGAAACACCTCGTACACTCTAGGTAGTTGTTGATCACTAGGCCAAGCGCAATGTAGTCGACGATTAAATGTCTCTGTAAATTGATCTCAAACTCAGGGGCAAGTCATCATCTCCATTACATTCATTCTCATAGGGTATGTAGTCCACCTTCCCCTTATCTTTAAACAAATTATGCATGTTTAAACCGGTTCTTGTGTTGTTGCTTGTTTTCATCAATTCCTCATCTTCTGAGCTGGTATATTGGCACATATTTTTGTTAGATGTATCATCTGATAAATGATCATTGCCCTCTAGGTTGGAAGTTGGTGATCTAGGAAACTTTAAACCAAGAACTTTATCCTTCAAGTATCCATTAAGAAAAAAATTAGTTATTTAAATAATATAAAACAATGTTTAAACGAAGTATACATGTTATTTATATCAATTTGAAATTTTTTTTACCACAATTCCTATTGGATTTGAATCGATTGTAGGAGGCATACTACCGACTAGAAGCTCATCATATATGTAATGTCTTTGTACAATCGCTCGTTTGAATTGTTTCTTTCCACGACATACAGAACATTCACAAACAACAATTTTCTCAAAGTATTCTTCCCATGTACCATAGTCCTGACCAACCTCTTGTCCAATGCAATCATTTGTTGTGTCTGCAGGATCCATTGTCATATTCTCTTCCACCCACTATCGTCTACGTGATTTAACAGTTTTAGGTCCACGTCCACGTACATACATTTTTCATTTTCTAGTTAAACGCTCAGGCTCTGCATTTGCTCCAATCTCTATCTAAAATAATCAACAACATGCATTAATTTATGTCAAGATTGGATAATACATTATAAATTTCAATAATACTGTGGAAAAAGATGGACATATCACAAAATGCCATCAACTTATTACTTCCTAAGGAAATTGGATTTGAGTACCTGATTTCCTGCTTCATCTGTTGTGTCCTCATTTGATATGACACGATCTATTGCCATGGCCTCGTCTGGCCCCTATAATACACAACATAGTAAATAATGTTTAGTACACTAATTATATCATTTCAATGAATATGCTATCCAACACAAAACCTCACTTTAGTCATATATTTGACATATTGATATCATGTTTTGGCCATCCTAATTTTCAAACTTTTCCCTTGATCATAGAATCACATTTAATTACCATTCCTGTGCATTTTCAACCAATAAGTTTGACCTCAGAGGCCTCGTGGATAGAAAAATGACTTTATCTCCTCTATGTTGTAGCATTTGTGAATTCATAAACACCTTCCTCCTTTGGTTGAGGTTGCTTTCTCTTCTTACTTCTATTATATCTACAGATTTCGTTGTCATATCTATTTCCACCCACTTTCCTCTCTGCAATTTAGTAGTTCTACGCCGTCCACGTCCTCTCTCCATGGTCTCCTCTGGATATTGTAATACACAACAATAACAATAGTCACATAACAGTTGTGCACCAAGAGAATATTCTTGAATTTATCTTGTTAATGCACTCGCTTTTCATTAAGACGCACTATGAAAAACAAAATAGGACATTGCAACATTTTGCTCTTCAGAAAAAGTTTACACGCGAAATCTTCACAACTAGAGCTCAAATCTTATGATTACAAGATGACTACAAATTCACACCAAAAAGACATTTATTTCATATTTGACTCTCTTTTTTCTTTTATGGGTCATTTTAAGGTAATCTATATCTCTCCAAGTGGCCATAAAACCCTCAAAACAGTTTCAAAGAGTCTTTGGAACCAAAATTTTAGATCCTTAATGGAGGGAAGGATAATTTGGATGTTAATTTTGAAATCACATCGTTAGATCTTTGTTAGGTTAATCCTAGCCATTGGATATTCTTTAATTATAGGGATTTTATGTTATATTTCACCATTACCTTCCACTCCAAAATTAATGGTTTCCTTTGAAAAGAAAACCCTCCATTAGATATCATAACCCCAAATATCTATTGAAGTGAACTTAAACATTATGTGCAATTGTCATTGCTCATATTAAGCACCTACCTCCCTTCTTAGTGGCCCCATATGTGTAATGTATGCGAATGAGTCATATGGTACCTGTGCTAAATGTTTAAAGTTTGAATTTTGCTCATATTGTTAGAAAAAGGCCCAAAAAGACCTTTGATTTTTGAGTTTTATACTCTATAACATGCATCTCCTTGATCTTTTCATCTAATCTATGACATGTTGTCTTTGCATTTCAATGAGATCAATTCTTGAATAATGACAATCCAGAGGTTAAAGAGACAAGTTGATACCTTACCTAAGTTGTCATGTTCTTGAAACCTTGTCATTATAAAGAGGAGATATCTAGAGAGTAATGTCACAAGGACATAACCAAGGCATGCACTATCATGAGCCATAGGGACAACTTACTACACCATCCAAAACTCCATTTGAACTAGCTACTATCAATAATTCACATTATTGGGGATTGTCATGAAGAAAACACCATGAATAGGATTGTCATAGTCACAGTGGAGAGGATTCTCTAGTCATTGTATGACTGTCATAATAGCTAGTGGGTTAGTTACCATGCTTCAACCTAAAATAGGTTAATGAGAACATAGAAATGAAAATCACAATACCATAAGCACACTCCATAAGCTGCCACTACAATCCCAATATCATGTCATCATGATAGTAAGAGAGGAGTTGCTTGGTTTTTCCAAAGCCATATCACTTGCATAAGAATTGTCACCAACCATCTGTGTAAGGTTGTGAAAGAGTGAGTCATTATTGAGCTAATCATAAGAGAAGCATAAAGTCAAAATGTTATCATGGAAACAAGATATAGTTACTTATTATAAGGACAATCCAAATTTGGTAAGATTACTTTTTTATCTACTTCCAATCAAAATACATCATTTTGCACTAATTGGCGCTAAATTAGGCGCACTTTGCGCTACCTTTTGTGCCCCAAAATGATTACATTTAGGCCTAAAAGTCAACGCTAAAGTCGGCGGTAACAGCTCCGACTATAGCGCCGACTACTGGATCAAATTTTTTTTAAAAAATTCCTGCTTGCACATACCCCAAAACAAAAAAACAAAACAAAACAAAACTTTATTGTTTTTTGGTGTTCATTTTTTGTTTGCAGATAGAGCATTTCGGTTTTTGTGTTCGCCTTTATTTGATTTTCTCCATTAAATCAAAAACAAAAAATAAATACTTCCCTCCTGAATGAGAAATTTGATAATTACAGGAGAAAGACGCCACATGAATTAGAGGAGAAAAAAATAGAAAAAATGTTGTGCGAAGAGAGGAGAAAAAGGGAAAAACAAGCAAGTAGATGAGAAATTCGATTTAGTTTGCGACACCATAGGTAAGGTTACAATTACAATAAAAAAATTTCTTTCTCAAATATATTTTTGTTTCAATTAAATGGAGAGGATTGTGAAGAAAGAGTTGTGAATATTGTTTTGTTTATAGGCGAATCGTTCAAGTCTCATGTGGTTGCAAAGGAGGAGGGTAAAATTGTAGACATTGCATTATTTCCTCTGCATCCGAGAGCAGTGAATGCATTTTTCAAACCCCAATGCCCAGGTTCGCTTATTATTACCATCAATCCTTCCTAAAAAAGTAGTCGAGTGCTTTAAGACAAGTCTATTGTGAGCAAACTAAAATTAGGGCTTTTGAAACGAGGGTGAGCAAACTAAAACAGAGGTTGGTCGAGACAATACGAGGAGATAGGGCTTTTGAGATGAGGGTGAGCAAACTAAAATTAGGCCCGGAACTATAGATTCCCTCTCAAGGCACCAATTGATTCATAGGAAAACAACTTCATGATTTGCTCTACAAAGTAAAGGTCAAAAACCTTGAGGAATACAGAAAAACTGGACGAAAACTTTCATACCTGGTAGTGTGCACTTCGTTTGCCTCCACAGACTGAACGAAAATAATTTGCCCTAGGTTGCCTCAAAATGTCAAGCAATAAAGGGAAGAGAGCAAAGGGAGCAAACTCTGGCCACAATGAGGTAATTCATTGTCAATTTATAGATTTGTAAATGTTCCCATTGTTTCTTTGATTTTTAATTTTTAGTTTTTTATTTATAAATTTAAAAGAAAAATTTTATTTTATATATAAATATATATAGGAACATGAGACTGACAAAGATAGAGGCATTGGCTTCCATATTGGGGGTAGAGGCACTGAACAAATTGGATGGTGTGGACTTGACAATGCTTGCCAGATACATAGAAAAATGATCCGGTAAAACCCCTGAAACATTATGAACAAATCAACAATGTCAAAGGGAATCAATTGATTCCCCAACCAGTCATGGATCGAGCAAAAGATCCAGGAGGAAATCAATAACAATAACCTCTAAGAATGTGGAACAGGGAACAGAGGCTTCCAATGTCCCACCCACTCCTAGGACACAGACTTCTTCGACCACCATGCCATGTTTTGCATCTTGCATTGGTACCTACAATACCAAGATAGAATACGATGTGGTTTCAGGGGAAGTCCGAATGACAAATGCTGAAAAAATATTTGTGAATAGGTTGAAGGAATCATGCCTTCAACGGTTCAAAGACCATCTACATTTGCCATTCTCAAAGATACCCATGCACCTGCAAAAAGCAGTTATCCAAGACATGGAGACTGAATTTGGCACAGGTTGGTCTATAAAGAAGATAAAACTACGAATGTCTCAAAACTGCAAGAGATTTCGGTGCAACCAAACAAAGAAGATAAAAAAACTCCCTCCTGAGCAAAGGCTCAAAAAAAGGCCAATTGATGTAAGTTTGAAAGTATGGAAAGAGCTTGTAAAAGCATATGAGAAGTCTGACGCACGGAGGAAGTGCAGTGAGGAGAGTACGTAGGTATTTGAATTTGCTCATAAGATTATATCAAATTTATTAAACGATTTTTAAATTTTATTTGTGCATAGTTAAATTGAATTAGTATATGTTTCAAGACGAGGCCTCCAAGGTTAGGCTTGAGAAACTTCGTGCCACGCATCACAGTGGCCAGAAAGGTTTACAGGCCTTAATCTATACATTTGTAAGTATATTTAATAAGTTAAATGATATTTTTTTAATTTCCTAGGAAAAAATCAAATGATTGCATATTAATTAGCTTAACTAGTCCATGTGCCATGTTTTGACAGGAGGAGAAATATGGCTAGCATCCAAACCAATTTGAAAAGGAAATATTACAAAGCAAAAAGTGGACCGATTTTATAATCTAGATGGAGAATGAGGTATCAATAATTGACTTTCAATAACTTAGTTGGATATTGTTGTGTTAATATGTCAATTTGAATTTCTTGTGTTGAGTTGTTTATTGATGCGTATGATGAGTTCTAAAGTGCTTCTTTGTTGGCCCTAGCGCCCTTAAATGTAAGATTTCTCTTAGATAAATGATTACTCTTATATCTTTTGGGACCCTTCTTGGTGCCATTAGGATCATAATGAGTATACTAGTCTTGTGCTTGCTTACAAAAAGTGGTTGCAATTAACCTAATCTTGTGGTCATTATCCACAACATTTTGTGTGTGCCATGCTATCTCATATGCTTAAGTTTAACAGGCTAATAATGAACAGAAAACCCTTTTTTGCCTGCCTCCAACTAATGGACTTGTTGGAACCTAAAATTTCCTACCATTTTTTGCAAAAAATTTAGGTTCCCAAAATGAAAAATCTGACTGCAGCACTCAGAAATGCACCTGTACAATATACTCCAGTGGCCTACTTTTAAGGGTTATAATTTGAAGCCTATTCATTTTTATGCCAAACCACTTGGTAGGCATACTTATTTGTCATATGTGTGTACATACTTGATTTCAGCTTCCCACGATCAGATTGGACAAGGTTTTGCAGTGCCAAGTTAAAGGGTTCTGGTGGTACCCACCTAGGGTTAGGGTTTTAAGTCGAGTCTACAAGCCTATATTTTTATTCCTTTAAACCCCTTAAGGCCTTAAATTTTCTTGTCCTTTGGCCTCTTGCACTTTATCTTTTAAAATTGCATTGACTTCTTGTATTAAAGGGCAATTGTCTTGAGGTCTTCTTAGAGGGGTGATATGTGACTAGGGTATGAAGATTAGGACTTTGTATGTAATCTTAAGCCCTCCTTTTGGATTTGTTGGAAGCCTTCTTCACTGATACATAAGGACTGTCAAGACTCCTATGATAGTGCATTAGAGAAGCATTGAAATCACAAAGGAGATAAATGTTATTAGGCCATCACCCAATGTAGAAGGGATTGTCATAAAGAGCATGACAATGTTACCTTGTCATAGTCACAAAGGGGATAGTCTTTGTGGTGGTAATTAAAGTCACTAAGTTTACATCCACCTTCCTAGGGTCTGCAGAAATGCCTAAAGTTGAATATGCCCATTTTAAAGATCTTGCCATGAGTATTTTCCATGTTTTTACAAATGGAGACCTCCCCAATCCTCATCTCAAGTTTCAAATGCACAATGAAACGATGGAGGACAATCATAATTGTCATAATAGTACATTAGCATTTTTTGTCTCAAGGGCCACCTTGAGACTGCCAAGGGGATGGATATAGAGTTGGGATTATGGTTTTTGTTTAAAAGCCTTGTGTCATTGACCTAATATTTATTTGTGGCAAGGATCCCAATCATTTAAAGATTACAAATTGTTGTCAAGAAAGGACTGTCATAGTTAAGTGTGGTACAGTGATACAATTTCATCTTGGTTGAGTATTGTATAAATCTTAAGCTATTTAGAATGCATGGGGTATTAGGGTGTGGTATCACTATATAGGTAACCATCAAGTGATTTTTTCAACCCAATCTTGGCCTATATAGTACCCAGTGTGAAGAGCAAGATAGTGTTGTCCAAAAACCTTGTTACGATCACAAATGAGGGCAGTCTTAGCTATTGTAACCATAGTTGGAATCCCTTGTTGTTACCATAACATACGTGACCTAAAACCATGACTCTACGAGTATGAGTTGTTTGAAAGCCAAATTCCACAACCTTTGCCACCATCCTCCCTGCCTGTGTCAAAATGGGAGCTTTGGAATAGGGTATGGACATCCATCAATACATAAAGGATAGAGGAATTTTGTCAGATGTTGTAGTTGCAACTGCCCTGTTAGACATGTATGCAAAATGTGGAAGCATAGACAAGGCCCGTGAACTGTTTGACAGAATGCCTCAAAGAAATGTGGACTCATGGACTGAAATGACTGCAGGATATGCACAAAATGGATTTGTTGAAAAGGCTTCAGAAATTTTAAAGCAAATGCAATTGGCTAGTGTAAAGCCAAATTCCACAACCTTTGCCACCATCCTCCCTACCTATGTCAAAATGGGATCTTTGGACCAAGCAATTTGTGGCACTTAAGGTTAAGTAATAGAATTTACAGTTGATAGTTAAATTAATAACAAGTTTTTTTATGATCTTTACTAACGTTTATTAGAATTGTTGCATGTTTTACATCATTGGAATGACATATTAGCTGTAACTTTTTTGAAATTTTATTATGGTATGTGCACTTTGATACGATGTAATATGATTATGGTTTAGTTTCATATGTTGTAATATTAGATATATAACAGAAAAATAAATTATTGCATGAAATAAATAATAACTTTTCATTTTAAATATTTTTTTTTGCAAAACACGGGTCTTCCAGAAGATTAAGATAATCCTCATGATAGAGAGCCAGATTATATTGGTTCTGGTATAGATCACATGGCAGAGGATGATGATGACGCAGATACAGAAAACACCAAGGCCGATGACGATGATGACGACGACGATGATCATGATGATGATAATCACAATGGTGATGATGATGATGAAGTTGCTCGTAATAGCCAGTGACATTCATGATAATATAGACTGCACCATGGATCATTGTTGATATATCGTTATGATGCCTTTTTTATGGTCACTATCATATGTATCATTTTTAGGCCCTGTAATTCCATATTAATGAGTTGTATCATCAATTTATGTATCATTTTGACTTATATCATTTGGACATGTATCAGTGTGATTTGTATCATTTTGAGCTACATAATTTATCATTTTTACTTATATTATTTGTACATGTATTATTTTGGCATGTTATTGATCTACTGGGATATTTGACTTTCACTTGTTTTAATTATATATGATGACGATCTTATCAGTATTGACTTGTCAATTTATATATATTAAAAGTAGTTGATGATTTTTGGATGGATATTTATTACGTATGATGATTTTAATTTACTGCTCATGATGGATGTTGTCAAATTTAATTAAATTATAGATATTTGACTCACTTGTTTTAATTATAGATGATGATCATGTTATAATAATTATCTTGTTATTTAATCATATGAGTTAAATAATTAAATTACTTACTCTATAATCATATGAGTTATTTAAGAGGCATGATATATTTAACTAATTAAATTGAAATAAAACATATTAAATTAATAAATGTAAGCAAAACAAGAAACAATTTTAGAAGCAAAAAAGGAAGCAACAATGGAAGCCAAACTAGAAGCAACGCAGAAGCAATCTTGGAAGCAAAACTTGGCGTTGTCTAGGAAGAAAAACAAAAGTAATAATGGAAGCAATTTTAAAAGCAACAAAAGATGCAATAATAGTAGTCATATTAGAAGCAACAAAAAACGTAAAAATGGAAGCAACAAGCGACATTATATCAGAAGCAAAATTAGAAGCAAAACTGGAAGCAATAGTGGAAGCAAAATTGGAAACAAAACCGGAAGCAAAATTGGAAGTGAAACTGGAAGCAAAATTTGAAGCAAAACCAGAAGCCAAACTAGAAGCAAAATCGGAAGCAAACCTAGAAGCAAAACCGGAAGCAAAATTGGAATCAAACCTGGAAGCAAAACCGGAAGCAAAATTGGAAGCAACAGTGGAAGCAAAACCGGAAGCAAAATTGGAAACAATAGTGGAAGCAAAACCAGAAACAAAACCAAAAGCCAAAGTGGAAGCAAAACTTGAAGCAAAACCAGAAGCCAACCTGGAAACAAAATTGGAAGCAACAGTGGAAGCAAAACCGGAAGCAACATTGGAAGTAAAATCGGAAGCTAAATCGGAAGCAAAATTGGAAGTAAAACCGGAAGCAAACTTGGAAGCAACACAAGAAGCAAAACCGGAAGCAAAATCGAAAGCCAAACTGGAAGCAACAAAATCCGACGCTAAATCCGACGTTAAACCTAGCACTAACACCCGGCACAAAACCCGACGCTAAAGTGAGATGCAATTGGGCATCAACTTTGGCGCCGACAAAAGTATCCAATTCATGGAGTCAAATGCACTAAAATCTGGCATTATTTTAGGCGCTAATTGTTCGTTTTGTTGTAGTGTTGGCTTCTGCTAAGTCACCCTATGCTATTGTGAACATCCATCATGTGTGTGGTATTGAGGTGTGGCAAGGGGCATGCACCTACTACTTATGGTTGACTTGCAATGGTGACCCTTATGGTGGAGTTAGTCTTCATTTCTTAGGCATTGTTCACAAAGTTATGCATGCATGTAAGAAAAAATAAAAAATTATTTGTTGCATCTGGGTGGTGAGCACATTTTCAACTTCAGGGAGACCAGCTCTTTCATCACTCTTGTTTTTCATAGAGGCAAGTGCTCTATGGCAGTTTATTGATGGCCTTCTGCCATAGATCTCCTTTGCAGGCTAACCTACAAATTGTTTTAAATTTTTTTTATTAACCGCTGGGGTATCCCTGTGACCCAGCCCAACGACCCAACCAACTTTACCTTGGTCTTACATACTTCATTGTTGTGTCTTTGCCTTGTACATATTGGTTTGTTTGGTCTCCCCTCCGTCCTCATTTTGTTTGTTTTGGTCTATCTGCTGAAGATAATTGAATTCTCATTGTGATTGCAAGAAACAAACGTCCCCAACTAAAGCCAATGTTGGGAGCCAACCATTTCCACAGGCCTCGAAATTTACAAACTTGCCTACGTCATGCGTCCTCTTTGAACTTTGGCCTACTAAGCCCGTCATTAATTACCGATCTGAAAATTACCTTCCCCTTGGTCATTTTCTAGCTTAATGTTGTTCTTTTCCTTCCCCTATATTTTTTCGTGCTAAAGATTGCAAAAAGTCAATTTTTTTCTAAGTCTAGGGAGTATTTATTCATTTTCTTGTTTTTGTGTGTTTGTGGACTTTCCATGAATTTCTGCACTTTTGGCAAAAGTCCTTCTCTTCCTCATTTTCCCACATTCCTACTTCCTTCCTTCATTTTGCAGAATTACGAACTCCACCCAAATGTCTGAACTTCCCTCCCGATCTTGCAAACTCCTTTATCGCGCTTTCTTCCCTTTTCGCACTTGCTACAGACTCACAAGTTTCATGTGGACGACTTCCATTTTTTCAGAGTTCCCCAATCTTGATCACCCCTACATTTCCGCATTTCTCTCATATCCCAAATTATTCATATTCCTCCATTTTCACCTTTGCAGGATTCTCCTCGACTTCCGAACATCCTTCACTTCCAAATGTCCATTTTCCTACACCCCTTCAAGTTCACTTTTGTAGACCTTCCATGGACTTGTGATCTTCCACTCCTCCCTCCATCCTTCCAATCCCTAATTCTCTGCATTTCCTTGTTTCCTTCATGCTTTTCCTTGCAAATTTTCCATCTTCCAATAGACAAGTTCACAACCGACCTCCACCTCTGCATCAAATTGCTGCAAATCCTCCCAAACGCTTCACCCACTCCCCCAAACTTTTCAAGACACCATTACCAACTAGATTTGACTCTGCAATTGTACAAATGCACTTATCCCACCAAAATGACATTGCCCATCCCAAGGGCACATATCCAAATGCATATTTCAAAGGAGGATGAAGAGATTGACATGAATGTTCTAGTTAACACCCTAGTTGCCACTAGTCTATGAGTGAGTACTAGGCTATCCATTTTAAGTAGGAAATGTGTTTTATTTCTAAAGGCTTGCCCTGCACTTGGCTCAAAGCAAATTTTAGTAGATCTGGTGTTCTTGCTCGTGTTTAATGTTTGGCTGGAGAAGATCTCTTAGAATCCTGACGGGTTGCAAAATGGTGCACATTTGAAATTGTTATAAATAGAAGGTTGCAAGATGTTACAAGGGTTGGTCATTGAGCCTATTTCTTGACTATAAGTGTCTCAAGTTGATTCTAGGGCATCAAGTGATGTTAGTATGGTTTGTAAGGGGATGGGTTACATTCTATAAACCATAGGAAGGGGTTACATTCTATAAACCATAGGAAGGGTATTCAATGAACATATTGTATGTGAATGGTATGTCTCTATGGCAATTTGTAATTATTCAAGGGGGTGCTCAAACCTAGTAGTGGATCGTCTCTTGCCACATTTGTTGGTATGAATGTAATAGGTATTAGATGAATGTGTGACAACTTTTGATTCATTGCAAAGCTTTTGTGATGGTCTCTCCTTTGTTCCATGTGGGTTATTGCAATATTGAGATAGATTATTAAGTATGTCTATTTAGATGAAGTGTTATCTTTGACTTGTATGCATATACACATCTGGTTCCATTTATGCTCTACAAGTGCATCTCCTTCCTTACAAGTCATGACTTTGTTGCCCAATGGAGTACACATCAATCTAATTGGTGAGAGGCCAAACATCCTTTATTTAATCATTCATTCGTCCTCAATAGTTTAGCAGTAAGTTAGGCATCTACATGTTTTCATGATTCGGTATTATAACTACGAGAACATTCTAAGTGACCTCAAACATCTAGATTGTTAGAGAATCATGTCATGCATGCCTACACTTTGCACTTGTGTATGAAATGATAAATGGATTCACTTGTGGGGATATAATATTGTTGTCATTTGTAGGTGCATATACAAGGTTGTAATGATCAACTTAATAAGAGGTTTTACAAGCAACTAGTTAATCTTTGGCCTATGGACAAATATTGGTATCAAGCGTGCATTGGGTATAGTTGCTATTGTTTCAATCATGATTCATCTTAATCAATTAGATGCCCTATTAAAGACACCTCTAGGAATACCATCTTAAGTCTAACTAAGCCCAAAGTGAGGTGAGGAAGAGGATACCCACTCTCAAAAATTGGCCTTTAATTATCCATTATCTATTGATGAGCCCATGTCCTATACTCTTGAAGACAAGCCTCTAGCCTTAAAGATAAGATAATACTCTAGGATTATGGAGCTACGATTTTGGGACCCAACCCACCTTTGCACATTGTTTCTCCCACATTTATAAAATGTCAAGTTTATAAAAACTATGTTAGACTTCACGTTTTCTCCAAACTCATCAACTACAATCACATTCCCTCTTTTAATAAGTTGTTGGACTCCCTTAATCTTCTTGTAGCTTCACAAAATTGCATTCAAGTTCCTCGTCCTTGCCCATGATGACTTTGACAAACTTTTGAACATCTCCACAAGGATTGCAAGACTACATGATTTAGGACTAGACTCGAGTAACTTTGCAACACTTCGAGATGACCAAAACCGATGATTAGCAATTTTCGACTTGACCAAGTTAGATGATGAAGGATCTTTACGAACAATTGAAAAAGCATGTTTGAGAGGATGACTTCGACTAACAAATTTTGGTTTGATGAGCTCAAAAGTTTAAAACTTGACATGACCAAAATTAACAATTATAAAAAGACAATATACATGTTGGCTACTAGGTTCTCTTGTTGGAGATCTATTATAATTTGGGCTTCTTTTGGAAGAAGTGCATATATTAAAGAGTATTCTTTTGAACATCCTTGCCTCTCCGTAAGCACAATTTAGAGAGAAGGTATTCTCCACATTTCAATGTCAAGGATGAATAAGAATTAGAGTATGCTCATATTTCTTTGTATGGGCATTGAAGGCTATATGGAGATGGGGAATCCTTTCTATTTCTCCGTTTATTGTTCCACTAAAGATCCAAAAATAAATATAGCTCACCCAAGACAACGCAAACTTCATTTTTGTTCTAAGATGCAGCTGTTGGAGGGCATGTACATTTTTTTGTCTTTCTGGGCAGGTTCTAATTGCAAAAGAAAGGGTGATGATAAAGCATCAGTTGATTCTGTCACCTTCCCTCTCTCTTGTTTCCCTTGCTTAATCATTGACAATAGGTGTGACATTAATGGGGTTGAATTGGTGACTTTTCTTCTTTCTCTTGCTGGCAGCAAGTTACTTTGAGAATCTTGATCATGAAGGATCTTAGAAAAGCCACCCTGCCACATACAAAGTCTGCCTCAGATGACAAAAAGCTATGCCCATTTCATGTTGTTTCTATTTCTCAGAAGCCTCCTCAATTGATATCCTTGTTCAATGTAAGCATGGTGTCCCTTTTGATAAGGGAAAAGTCATGTCTGGGCTTATATCTAGAGGCAGATGCTTTTAGTTTTTCACTCCCATGAGCTTTCTCTTGAGTAGGAATTTCAGGGTCTATATTGGACCTGCTTGCATCTATTAGATTCTGAGTGGTGTTACCCATCCCACCATTGTGTAACCTCCATTTTTGCCTTTAATCTATTCACATTATGGTTAAAGCTTTCCCCCTCAGGTTTATTAAGAGGAAAGAGACTGTCAGCAGATGCTTTGAAATTTCCAGTTTCCATCTTTCTGAGATGGCCCCTTCTGTGGCAGCTATTAGAAATATTGTTCAGTATGGATTCCCAGTGTTAATTATCCTCAATTTTTCTCACAACTTTTATGCAGAAGAAGATCCATTGATGATGTTGAGAACAAGGTAAGAACAAGTTAACACACATACTTGTAAGTTTGTGACTGGATTGTGTGTTAAGCATTTTCAGTCCATAAGATCATTTATCAATGGAAGCTCTAGAATCTTTCTAGTTATCTCATTTGTTTAAATTAAATGTTCTTAGTGGCTATTCCAGCGGTATTTGTTGATATAATTGTGGGTCTTTGTCCTTTCAAGATTATAATATTTACCCTTATGAAAAAAGAAGCTATGTCCATGAGTCCATAAAATAAATATATTAGTTCATTTATAACTTTCATTAAGGTTTTTCGTCAATATTGCCCCATGAAGAAGAATTAAGTTTTTAAGTCTTGGCAAATTCACTCCCATGTCATGGTAAAATTTCACTTTTCTTCTAGCGGATCAAAAGACCATAAGAATTAACATTAAGTCGTTCATTTTAGTAAAGCTCCCAAACCTTTGAAAAGCTCACGAGAACATTGGAAACATTACTCACTGTTTCCTTACATTGGCAATTGTTCATGGCAAAAGTACTAGCAAAATTAGGGCAAAATGGCGTATTGTCCCTTCTCACAAACATACAAATGAACTGATGGCAACAAGCCAATATTATCCACTGAAGGTAAAAGTTAACTCAGATATAGGTGCATTTTTATGGTTTGCATGATTTTCTGCAATGTGCATGCATGTACCTTGCATTACACAATTTTGTGAAAATAGCAGGAAACAAAAAAGTTAAAACAAAAGATCTTGCACAAGCTAGTATGAACAAACCAAATTTATATAAAAATATAAGAATTTTACTATAAAAAATTGTACATTCAATTGAATAAATAGTTTCAAAGTGGTTTAAAGGTTCTTGTTCCTGTTACAAGCTCCCTAAAATAGGTAGGAACAATAATTAATCTCCACAAAAAAAAAATTTGTAATCATCAAACAGCACCTTCCAAATAGCAAAATGAAACTTGAAAAACAATCACTGATGAAATTTGAAACAAACACCTTAATCCATAGGCATAATTACAAAGACGCATCTATTCCGTAAACTCCTGTTGTAGTAGCTGATATGGCATATATAACCAAAAAGCACGGTATCAATCAAGTAATTAGTGGTTAGCTAGCATAGTTTTTATGAAGAGGATTTAACAAGAAAATGGAAAATAAAGAATAGAATGAGATATTAAACTCTAAAAATTACTGAGTGTCTCAAGATACTTTACAAGGAAATATGGCTCATAAATAAAATGTAATATCAACAACCAAACCTTTAATTAAAAGATGTCCGATACAATTAAGGAACTGCAGAAAATAAGAATAACTATAGAAGCTAGAGCCTCTAATTTTAAAAAGTACCAACATATTCTCAAAAAATAAAGCATGTAAGAGGGCAAAAAGGAGTTGACAGGAGTTGCTATTGAATGACAATCGATGAGTGACCGAGTGATTAAGTTCCTCTCCTAGAAGAAACTACTAAAGGATGGTCTGTTATTAATCTTCAAGCCAACATCCAGGGGAGAAACTTGGAACGAGCCAGTTCAGGGTTCTCTTTTCAGAGGAATCACATCCATAGGTACTCTAAATAAAACACAACCATCAGTTAGTTTTGTGGGTCTGGTTACATGAGTAATGTAACTAAGTTTTGTAATCCCATTCGTGGGCCTATAATTTACCTCATAACATAATAGCAACGTTGAAATAGAGGAAAACTGCTTTTAATAGTTAGTAGTGTTCACATAATGGGCTTAAAAAAAGTCGGAAATTCTAAGAACATTTCTGATGTTGACCAAGCTACATGGAGGACTGTTTTCCTCACACAAAATATGTTGCATTTTAAAAGAGAAGAGAATAACAGTGGATAGTTTTGCCAACAAGGACATCAGACTCCAATCAATTGAGTGAATGAACAAATCAGGCAGACTAGCATTTTTTATAAAACTGAGGGGCTTTCAAAACTCGGAAAATACTGTTATGGATCTACTAAGCTTCAGAAACCTGAGGAAAATGAAGAGTGGGAGAGAGGGCAGAGACCAAAACCATACTCAACATAAAGAGTTGTTTACAAGTCCTATTGCATAACTAAATGGGCCATCAAAATGCCAGCATAGTGGATCCTGAAGAGTGCACAATTGCAAAAGGATGTGTTTGTGCTTGCTTGGGAGATAAGACTAATGGTGATATATATATATATATATATATATATATTAGAATATTTGTATAGAGCAATTTTGGATGTGCTAAGGGGCACCTTAAAAAGAAAAAATAAAGGAGCAAGAGCTGACAGATCTTATCAAAGAGAGTGTAAGCTGAAGCAGGTCCATAAGGGAAGCAACAGACCACACCAGAATGAAGCACAAGTACCAAAGTTATGTCAAAACTTTGTTTTGCTTGTGGAAATAATTCCTCCACCCTAATTAACTTGGCTAAAACTACCTGTCATTTAGTCAACATTTATGTTTTAGCTCTTTTATGTCAAGGTCTGTTAACAGAGTAGTTGATAGATGTACAATCGGGGGTGTTGTAAATACTGCCTGCATAGAGCAGTGACAGGATACAAATTTCCTAACAGTTTCGGAATGGTGCCTTTCACAGTTTCACAAATCATATCAATTGGTTTTTAATAATTTAATACAAAGGTTTCTTTTTCCAAAACAAAAGGATTAATACACTAGTAAATTGGAAGCCAATAAACTTTTATATGTAGATGCAACATACACTGTAGGCAACAACCTTTGTTTTGATTAATACATTGCAATAAACGACTAAAAGCAAAGTTTCTACCAAAACACATTATTATTAACTACTTAGCTTGTGGATGTGAAGCAATGTAATCAATAGCAAGTTCTATAGATTGAATTTTATCAGCTTCAACATCAGGGATCTCAAAACCGAACTCTTCCTCAAGAGCCATAACAAGTTCAACAGTATCTAAGCTGTCCAATCCCAGATCCTTTTGAAAGTTAGCAGTTGGAGTAACCTGGCATGGTTGCAAGTGAAATGGGTTAACAAAAGGTCATAAGAACATCTCGACTTTTTTAAAATATTTCTGCTCATGGGCACTCTGCCTACAACATATTTCCAGATATTTCACAAGAATGATTTTGTCAAATATTAATTACATAATGAAATCAGGAATCATTCAATTGACACCCAAAGAAGATTCCTTTCTATATAGGCATCAACCATTGCAAAAAGGTCCCCATCGTCAAAACATTTTATATCAATCTCCATTGGAAGACACTCGGCATACTTAATAGATATGGAAAGCATGAAAAAAAAAACACATGTAACTAAAATAATCTTAATATAAGAATCAAGAATGGAAAGAAAAAATTAAGGCTTCTTATTCGTATGATTATGAAGACCTCAATGAAATTTACAATTCTAGCAAATAAATATTAGCTTTCCTCAGGGGTGTGAGTGATGCAGAGCTACTCTTTAGTCGAGAACCTAGATCTTGGTAGAGCTACAAATAATTGGGCTGATAGTAAAGCTCCTCTCAAGGGCCTCAGATTGCTATAGCTCATAATTGACAGTCTCAATGTGGAAGGAGAGTTCAAGTTGATTGCCGACTCCATTCTTGGAGAATGATTCTCTCAACCGGAAACTGATCAGCAGATCTTGACCTCAATTTTAGTTATATAAGGAGAAAGGGAGTAAGGTCTCCACTTATTGGCAAACTACAGTTTTGGACTAAGTTACCAGTTTGGGTTCAGAGTTTGAGTATGTCAATATGGCAAAAAATACTGAGGTTGGGAACATTCTGGGTTTGTCTGTACAAAAAACATATAAAAATCATACACATATTTTAGCCTAAAACCAGGAATTAGGTTCAGATAACCACATAACAGGCATATAAGAAAGAGATCACGAGAGAAGGTAACAATCAGAATCTGCAGAAGAAGGGAAATGAGCTCCTAGGAGGCTTGGCAGAGAAATCATCGGCCAGTCTGGCAGGATTCCAAAGGCATTGGACTTGAGGAATGGAATATGGATAATGGGAAAGGCAAAAAGTTTTTTGGAGCTTCTGGGTAGAGTGGTAGGGCCAGGAGTTTTAACAAGAAGGATATTCCCTTTTTGAATAATCACAGGGAGAGAAATAATACCCCTGCTTCAGGGACAAATGCAGTCCCTCTAGGTTATAGGCAGGGAATCCCACGTGTTTGAAGAAAAACATAAAAAATTCGTAGCAGTGGCTGACTCTACTCCTGTAGTAATGGTTCCTTTAGAGGCTCATGATAAGGAGTGTGTTTTTCTTTCCTCGCATGCACTTATTAGTCATGGGACAAAGAAATGGCTTTCGATGCAGTCTGTTCAAGATTGGGTAACAACATCCTGGGATCCTTCACCATCTATTTATTTTCTTTCTAAAGGTTATTTTGAAATAGTTTTTGCACAAGAGAAAGAATGTGAAAAAGCACTTGTTGCAGAGCATTTTCAGTATAAAGGTTGTCCTGTCTCCCTACAGAGTTGGGTGCCAGGGTTTCCAGGAGCTTCCTTTCCTGCAGTGGAGATCTGGGTTCGATTTTATGGCCTTTGTTGGAGTTTTAGACGAAAGAATGTTTGGAAGCAATAGCCAGAAGCTTGGAGGGTTTAAAGGAGATAGATAGAACAATAGCTAAAACCCACATGGTATATGCAAGGATAAAAATATCCAGAGATCTTGATTTGCCTTTACTTAAAAAGGTATTATTGTCTCTGTCTCATGGAGCTTACGCTCAAGAAATAGATTATGAAGGGAGATTCTTTCGCTGTTTTGCTTGTCACAAGGTAAAGCATGATCCTAAGTCCTATAGAAGGAAGGCAGGCTTCTCAGAAAATAAGGCAGTAGTCAAGGCTATGGAGGAAGGGAAGTTAGTACAGCAACCCAAGGCAATCTCAGGTATTAGAAAGCCTTTTTTAAGGCATGGAATCATGAATGGTTCAAAACCAGTCAGTCCGAGGTGGGGGGGGGGGTTGTTAGCTGCTACCCAGAATCCTTTAAGCAAAGAGCAAAGGAACAAATCCTCAGTGGAGAACTGTTCAGTAATGAATGTATCAGAATCTTCTCAACAGAAAGCTCCGTTAGGGCCGGAGGCTCAAGAGCATTTAGATTCTTTCCTTGGTAATCCAGATACCACAGTAACATTGGATAAGCTTGGAGGGATCTTAGGTACCCATCTTTCTCTGGTTGGGACTCCACTTCAAGCTCGAGAAAAAAGAGGAAGGAAATTTGAATCGAAGGTTTTGAAAGAGAAGGCAAAAGACTCCATTGAGGATGGATCTCAAAAGACTTTATGGCTTTTTCAAGAGTACTAATGTTGAAGGGTGGAGTGGGCAGGTCCCTACATGAGGGCAATGAATGGTATTTCATGGAATGTTAGGGGAATAAATGCCCCTAAAAAAATAAGGCCAGTAAAGTGCTAGTTACAAAAGAGTAAACCAGATTTTGTGTCAATTTTTCAAAGCTTCTTAACACTTTCTGGAAAAGTTGGAAAGGAGTTGCAATGGAGTCAGAAGGGCGTCAGGGGGTCTCTGCGTCCTTTGGAATCCTGCATCACTTCATATTGAGTTATTGGCTCAATCTACAAATTGGGTAAGCTGCACTTTCAAATCATATCATTTTAATTTTTTGGGAGTGATATTTAACATTCATGGCCCTAATAGTATTGTGAGAAAGAAAAGATTGTGGCCCGGGGCCATCATTGGATAGGCAATATCATATCATGTGAATTCATAATGGAGTATTTAATATTGGGGAAAAAATAAGGAGATATCACTAGGTATGAGAGGTAGAGAGGGTAATTGTATTAATATTTTTTCTTAGGAATTGGAGGTAAGAGTGGAAGGGATTGGGGTTTGGGTCTAAGATAGGAAGTTGGATAAAAAAATATAAATTTAATTTTATCTCTCTTTACTTTTTGCTTTCATGAGGCCACAAAGAGGAATTGATTATGTTATTTATGTAGGGATTGCATACAAATTTGTTTAGTCCTAAGTAAGTGAAATGATGAAGGTGTTTGTCCACCATACAGGAGATACAAGTTTGTTTTAAAAAGAGAGATTTGACCTATGTACACCTTTGAGGACAATGTATAAGGTAAATGCTAAAGACTCTCCTTGTGGATATCAACCAAGAGGGTCTCATACATCAAATTAATGTCACTTCACAATGATTAGAAAAAAGTCTTTACTTTTTTAAATCATTTTTAAATATCTTGATACCTTTTTAAAGAAACACAACATAATAACACAAAAGAGGATTTTTTAAGTTTTGATGGGTGGATATGAGATGGGTGAACAATTATATTTCTAGTTTCTTGTTGTTTACCCTATGCATAAATATTCATTTATTTTCTCAATCTACACATGTAAACAAAGTTAAGAATGATTACATAGTCATGTCAAACGGTTACCCTTAATTTTTTTCAATTATATTTTCCATTAGGGATCAATGCTAAATTATTATAGTATAAAAATATTTTTAATGTATCTTATTTTCATTATCTCCTATCAAGATTTTTCATTTGGAGATGGGCATGAAAGTTGTGGAAATGAAATATTTAGTTGAACTTATGAGGGGTATAAATAAATAGGGGTATAAAAAATGTTATTAAAAAAGTACATAAGATATATGGTAAAATGAATATATTTTAATAGAAATTGTGTACTAGGCGGGGTATAAAAAGTCTAGATGGAGGGGTAGAAATGAAAATTAGGGGTTTTATTTAAGACTCCATGATTGCATGCGATCTAGGATGAGTTTATTAAGTGAATCAACCGGGGATTGTGAAAGGACTTAGCAAGGCAGCTTGAGTTGTTGCGAGATGCAAATGCGCTGCTAGGGGGGATTTTAATTCTATAGTTGGGGACATGCACAAGAGACGGGTTCTCTTCATCCTAGTCAACCGGAAGTGAATTTCATAGAGTTTATAGACAAGCATCGTCTTCCAAATATAATTCCCAAAGTGGGAACTTATACTTGGAAGAGTCTTGGAACAATAGAAGAAAAGGCTTTTGTTACATAGCTGAGAGGTTAGATAGATTTTTAGTTACCCTCAAGTGGTTGAATTAAAGATGCTAATGGAACCTTCAATTCTTCCTATTGCTGGCTTAGATCATTCTCCTATAAGTCTTTCTATGTCTTGATTCTGCACCCCCCGCCCTCACCTTCTAAGTTTGAACTAATGTGGCTGAGATATCCAGAGATAAAAGAGCAGTTTGAGACTTGGTGGAAAAATTGTCATGGAGTAGATGGGTCTCCAATGTTTTAGTTAGCATCAAAACTTAGTATGACAAAACATAATTTCAGGTTTGGAACAAGGAAGCATTTGGGAATATATGTGAAGAAAAGATAGCTATTGAAGCATCTATGGAACAAGTTGCTCTAGCAATACAAGATTTAGGCTTGACTGATGATCTCTTAACTAAAGAGGCTAAATTATTAGAGCAAAGCTAAGTTTCCAAATTGGGTATGGGTACAGGTATGTGGGTACGGTATGCCAGTACAGCAAGAATTTTTTGGGGGGTTGGGTACGTCCATGCAAAAAAAATTAAAAATCATATATACATATGCAGCCTAAAAACAAGAATTAACTTCAAAATAGGACATATCATCCATATGTATTATAATTATGCTAAACAAAACTGCCATAAATATTACAAATTTGAAATACAATATACTAATTCCGAATTTGATAGAAATGATAAATGATGCTCTCCTCCGAAAGGATGTGTAAAAATGGATTTTGATGGAGCATCGAAAGAAAATCCGGGCTTGGCTAGTGAAGGAGTGATATTGCAAGATTCAAGGGAGTGATATTGCAAGATTCAAGCAGAAAGTTCTTGTATGGAGGCTCACTTTTCTTTGGAAGTAAAACTGATAATGAAGTAGAATGGGAAGCATTACTAGCCTATATAGGTGTAGCGAAAGCTCAAAATTTTAAAAAGCTAGTAGTAGAAGGAGATTTGTTGATAGTGCTCAATGCACTTGAGAAAGGTTCAACTCCAAATTGGCATCTTAATCATTATGTAGAGGACGTTCAAGACCTGAAAAATGCATTTTACAGATATATGATTCTCCCATTGTCGGAGGCATCTGAATTTGGCTATTGAATATTTAGCAAACATGGGTATATTACAAGAACCCATAACGGATATATATAGTCATATTCCTAACTCCCGGAAGGCCCTTATTGATCATTTAAGTTTTAGACAGCCTTAGTATGTTTGGGTTGGCAGGATTGTAATGTACTTCTAAAAGTTCAAGCATATCCTAACCAAAGGAAATCTTTAGCGTGGACGGCGATATTCATTTTATTACTTGCTTTGGGTATGAATTCATTAAGGTGGGATTATGTGAATTAATGATGCTATCTCAATTACTGTAGCGGATTGGCGATACTCTTGACTCTTGTTGGCCCTAGGAGAGATACGATCCCCCATGAGCTGTTTTTGAAGCATGCATTGTTTTTGTGGAGTATTTAGGTGAGTTTGGTGAAAAGGTAAAGTTGAGAATGTGGCATTTTGTAGTTGTGCTACTTGGTGGTTTGGTTGTAGGAGGAAGTCTGTTTTCGTTGTTTGCAAGCATGGCAAGCAAAAGGAGTTCTGATAATAGCAAGGGTGGTAAGCTTCGTGGCTAAGTGTCAGAAAATAGAATACAATGCACATCTAATTGTGAATCCAAAGCTATGTTAGGGTTTGTTAGCCATGTTTTAGGCACCACAAGAGTAGATGTTGGTACCAAGTCGAAAGCAGCCCTGCATGGGGACTATGTCACCAACCTTGTGCAATTTGTTCTTCATGCAGACCTAAGGGTATACCTGCTCAAAATGTTTCTACCCAATCAATTTGGTTCAATGGGGCTAGTTAAGAATGAAGATTCGCTTGCGAGCACTTGCAGGAATGCAGAAAAAGGTTTGGTAGGAGTAGTGTCCATCAATTCCTTGGAGGCCTTGTTAGAGTGGTAGAGAGTGATGGTGGAGCTTCACTGCGAGATGGGCATGCTAAGAGCCTTCTGTGGTAATGTCAAGCGAGTCATTGCAAGCTTAAGGGTTTCACATCACAATGGCTATGCAGAGAAGGGGAGCGATTACACTGTTCTGATGTTTTGTGAAACTCAATATTCGTTATTCAATATTAAAATTAATTTTTATAAAAAAATAGTAATGATGAAGCATGTTCCAACTTGCAGTATCCAAATGCTTTTTGCATTAGACTTCATCCAATATGCATGCCAACCATATTGTTCATAGTCACGCTCTTATATATCTGCCTTTGACTTCCAAATGTGTTTATCACAAGAGCCAATCAAAACCACAACTACCTCACTAATGTGGGGTGTCGGTTGACGCCCCAACCACCTTGCTATTGTTGGGAACTGGTCAAGACTAGTCAATCGATAAGAAGATAGCATTGTGGTTGGTGTTGTTCAATGTCAAGCAAAGGGACCAATCTAGACACCGACTTTGATTGACTGTGTTTCCATTTACAAGTCAATCATGCTACAGAATCAATACAGGATCCCACCATGACAAGACCCAATTTCAATCGAAGGTTCTCCGAGTACATCCATCCAAGGCCCAAAATCTGTGCCCCGTTCACACCTACAACAAACCAGACTGGGAACAAACCAGACCTGGATCCAGCCCTTTTCCTGAGCAAACTGGTACCATAGATTTTGGATTAAGGTCTATGAAGTAAGGAAAATTAATCATAAGTTATAACCCCATTAATCATAATCTTCAAACTCTTACTAGTTTGTCATGCTTGTCTTGCTCAGGTTTTTTCTGAGATGTAGAGATTTGAGACTACTTTGAAACCTCGGGCTGAGTTCAGGAACGAATATTTGGATAAAACAGCGTCCATAGGCAGAAATATTAAGGTAACTCCCCAAAAAATGGCAATGGATGTGATGATGTTCAAGGCTCCAGACACCTGGCTTAACCTAGTATTAAAGGCTGCATGGAAGAACCCTTATCTAGAAGGAAAAGGAGAAGGGAAAGTCAAGGTTCGCAAGAAGGATTCTTAAATCAGTTCCTCCAGTCATGTTCAAGACGAAAGAAAATGGGTTAAAAGGTTGCTAATTATTTGGAGTTGGATTTCAGGAAAGCCTTGAAACACAAATTTGATGATACTTCAATTTAAAATTTTAATATTAGATGAAGGATTTGACTTGAATTGGACTGTTCCAACAATTCCAAAGAATGTAACAGCTCAATATCCTCTAAAGTTGATGAAATGATACCAAATTTAGAACAGAACAGTACCATATTGAATTTCCACATCTTGGCTAAGACCTATGCAAGTCAGGTTGCTAAAGATGGTTCTGCATACCAGATTGTTAAGTCTATCGTGGACCTGAGGAAGGAAATTTTGCTTACTACAGTGACATCAAACATCAGTAGGACAACTTTGATAAAATTTAAAAATTCATAGCCAGCAAATTGGGAATGGAATACCCTGGTAACCTGTAGCCAATCCAACTGATTTCTTTTGTGCTGTTCTCTGCTTATTAGTCCTTACTTTCAGTCTTGTATGGTCAACTATTTTCGTTTGTTTATCATCAATGATACATTGGTTGCCTGCTAATGAATTATCTATTTTGGCTAAGTGTTTCAATTGGTTTTCTGCCATGGGTCTGGACATACTATCACTGCCATGGCAGATTGTGAGCAGTTGTGTATAGTTGTGATTTAATTCCTTTCATCAGGAAGGTATTAATGAATACAAGGCCCTTCTTATTTAAAAATAAACGTTAGCTCTCATAGACATTAGTATTATCATGCAATACAATTAGAAAAAGTGACTGTTCTTCAAAAAAAAAATATAACAGTGCTTTGACTCTGGCAATGATATAATGACAATTAAGAATTCAAAGACAGGGCCATTAACTACAATGCTTTTCAGCAATCAATCGATCCCAAAATTTCAGACAAACCAAAGGGCTGTAGCTCAATTGGTTGAGCACAATTGGTGAGAGTGATGGTATGTTCCTTGGTTATGCCATCCACCAAGGTTCAAATCCCCCGGAGGTGTAATATATAAGGGATGAGGTCGGGATCATGCCTTGGATGAATTTGGTGGAATGGATACCCTTAATCCTTGGCTCTACACTGAAAAAAGTCAATTAAGCACAATTGGTGAGAGTGATGGTATGTTCCTTGGTTATGCCATCCACCAAGGTTCAAATCCCCCGGAGGTGTAATATATAAGGGATGAGGTCGGGATCATGCCTTGGATGAATTTGGTGGAATGGATACCCTTAATCTTTGGCTCTACACTGAAAAAAGTTGATTACTCATGCAGCTTAGGCTACTGCTCCTCATACCAACCGGTTGCAGAAACCTGAGATTGTTATATAACTTCTCAACAACAAAAAAATTACAGACAAATTAAATTATTAAAATAAGAAAAAACAACATAACAAATCTATACGTTAGCTACAGAAGTTTGGGTAGTTTTATGTCATCGTCAAACAGTAGTCCTGACTCCTGAATATTAGTTCCAGTTGCTAGAAAGCAAATTTTTTATAATAGCATCTCAGAGTTAACATTCTTAGTGATCTCGCATTGCCAGGATCTTTTGGTCATTACCCAAGTACTCAAATATCATTCCACAAGACAATTACACAAGATAAGTCTCTATTACCAGCTTTGCCAATAACCCTAGACAAACCCAGACCATTCCAGGCCAGATTCTCATTCCATTCCGAATCTGGCCCCTGGGCGCACTCTGGGCAAATCCACAGGGTTCCAAAAATACTGCAGTTTCTAAACAAAAAATTGAAAAAGAATTTAACCTTAAAAGTGCATTTTTTGAAGGATTTGGAGCTTGGTTAAAAGCAATAGCATAACAAAAAGTGGCATGGGCCATGAAGGTCCCTGTGCCCTAAATACCCTAATTTGAGCTCAGTGGCAGAGGCTCCTCCTCTTGACCCTGTATCACAGCAGGGAAAATTCCTGGTTGCTGACCCAGGACTTTGTGAGGGGACTGCCCCTTGGCCCTGCTGGGCCTCAATTACCTATATCGTGCGATTGCCACTTGCCCATCCGAAGGTCGCCCTTTCTACTCTAGAAAAGGGACCCACCCTTGCCACCGGAGAAAATAGATCCATATGGATGTGCCGATGCTTGCTCACCCAGGGATACAAGCATTTAACGATTCAGTACTTTATTACCATTATTCCAGATGGTCTGTCTGGAACTGGGCGCCTTCCCCATGAATTACCGACGCCCATCCATATAAGTGTCTCAAAATCCGGTGTTACGAATTCTGGGAAAGTGGGGAGTTACTTACATGCATCAATAGCCGATTCCAACTACCCCCACCCCTGGGGCTGCCACCACCAGACTCCACTCTGATTTTATAAAGTATAAAAAAAAATGTTTTGCTTTAAACCGAACGGAAAAACAACATTTTTTCCCTTTATTTGGCTTGAAATAACAATAACAGCATTGGTTATCCTTCTTTTTAATGAAACTTTCAGTGTTTTTCTATTTCCTAATTTTTTCCTGATTAAACACCAAGTAATTGAATTCTATTTTTTCCTGATTAAACACTCAGTCACATGAGTCTAGTAGCTCAATGGTAAAGCAAAACATGTTAATAATGCGAGGTCTTAGATTAGAACCGTGACCGTTCCACGGAAAATATCAGGTGTATCAAATAATCACATAGTACTTAAATCTACCATAGCCGTAAGGGGATAATGAGATCTCCCCACCACCTTGTTCGGCCCTAGAGGTCCACTATGAATGGATACATTCAAGCCTGACCATTTTTACAAATCTTTGGAAATGAATACATTCAAGCATAACCGGTATTCACACCAAGTTTACCAAGAACCAGAAGATCAGTTGGTTTCAATGACCAACACTCACATTGTAATTACCCAGCAAGATTACGAAGGAGAAGGAGAAATATATTTACCTTAGAAGGTTCAACCTTTTGAGATTGCTTGAACACAGAAAGAACTCTGTCTGTGACTTGGGACTTGTCCAAATATGTGCCCTTGGCCTCCACAGACATGTGCCGGTTGTTACTCCAATGCTGAAAGCTCCCTATCAATGGGGGCCGCACCCTCATATACTTCAGTATCGAATTTCTTACACAGATCATACCAGACAACGCACCCATTTTACCAAAGAAAACTCTACAGTGCCAAATTTTATTCGAGAGTTTTCCCTGCTGAAATGCACTGGATTTTCGTCAATATATACGAATGCTATTGTACTTTTGTTTTTAATTTTTAGGTTTGGAGTTTGCCCTACTTAGGCTAAGGTCCCATGGAGTGCTTGCTAAACTTTCTAGCTGAGAAAAATTTGGAATTTTTTTCAAAGCAAGGGGTTTTAATGGCTTTTTTAGTTTTTTAAAGAAATTTTAAGTGAATGAATGAATAACTTTTAACTACTATTTGGCTAAAAAATAGCTCATCAAAATTTAGATGAGAAATTATATATGTATATAATTTATATTATATGTGTATATTTCTTATTGAATTTTATATGTATAAATAAATTTAAAAATTTAAGATTAGTGGTAAAAATGGTTCGCAATCGAAAAAACTTCACACAAAGGTTCATCTTGTTGGATTTCGAGATATTGAATATGGTAATCGGATAATTAACATCGATTTCGTAAAAGACAATTTTATTTCTTCTATGTCAAATGTGTGATTATCGCAAGACTGAGCAGAGGGTGGATCCCTAGGAAGCAAATTGAAGACTAGATTTCTCAAACATGGTTATCATGCTCACGCCCTTTCTTCCTTCCTACAGGGTTTTTTTGTGTCACCTTTGAAAGTGTAGAGGAATGAAATGAGGCTCTTCAACAAGGCCCATGGACACTGCAGAATTCGACACTCTATATGCAGAAATGGGTCCCTAACTTAAATCCCCTTGAGTGTTGTTCTCCCTCTGAGCCTAAATGGATCTAATTGTATAATCTATCGCTGGAATATTGGTATGAAGATCGCTTGAAGAAGATTTGGGATAGCCTTGGCGTCACCCTGGAGATTGATGAGCAAATTTTATTTTACGACGTGAGACAATTCCGAGCACTATAATGCTCACATATAAAAGCCTATCGGCTAATTAAATAGTACTAAAAGTTAGATTTTTTATTAAAAAAATGTCATGCAAGCTTGTGTGGTGGAGGAAACTTTCACAAATACTAACTTAAAATTGCATTACAAGAAATAAATTATTTTAATCCTATAGTTACATTATTTTAATTTTATGGGATTGCCCTCAAAATAAAAAGAGGAGCCCAAGCTCTTCCATGGGACCACATCCTTAAATTGATTTTAAGTAAAATGAAGCATCTATGGTTGGGTTGGTTTAACCCCAAGTTGTCCTAGTTTGGATTATGTCGTCCCTGGTTTAGTCACAAGTTGTCTTAATTTAGGTACATGTGGTCTTTTGCTTTAGTCCCTAGAGATATTTACATAGCATAATTATTCCCTAACTTTTATTAAAGAGTAGAAATCTAAAGTTGTATAAAGGAAAATAGGCAATCTTTACTAATAATCTTAGAGTAGATTAGTTAAATTTTAATGATTACTAATTTGATCTAGTATAAAGAGTTGGGATTGATAAATGTATTAAAATAAATGTTTGAAAATTAAATGATAAAATAATGGTACTTAGCTCTAGGTTTGATGTCGATTTGATTGTGGCAGATGTCACTAACTGATTTACCAATATACCAAAAAATTAAGACATGTCAAATGACTACCTTGGGACTAAGAATTTTTTGTTTCCTACTTTGATTCGCATCAACGACTACAAAATTCACCTTTATGCCTATGGATCTTAACCATGTGTGTGAATCTAAACTTGGCTCATGGATTTAAATTTCATTTATTTTTATGCCAAAAACTTGGTCACCTTGGTGTCTACAACCTATTTAGGAATTTGCTAGGGAAGAATTATTCTCCTTTAGTCAAACCCATGCCACCAAGTCAACAATACAAAACAACAATCAAAGACAGCAAGCAATCATATAATATACCTGGTGCATTGATGTAATGTTGATGCCGTGATAATGATTTGATGTCCATAGATGCATACTTTCTTACTACTTCCAAATGCCTCCTAGATTCTTCAAAATGAATTAGGGTTTGTCTTTTTATACAACACCTTAGTGTGCAATTTGAAACATTTCATGATTTAGTCAACTCATAATGACTAGTTGGAAAAAAGGAAATGGGCCTAGTTTTGAATATAAAATTTGAAGGTTTAGGGCTCATTTTTGTAATCTGCAAAATCAACCTGTGTGAGTCCTACATTTTGTAGACTTGATATGGGATGATGACCGAATAAAATTAAGACTAGAACCAGTCTCTGGGAATGTATGAAGATGTAATCAAGTTAGGACCAAGCTTTATTTACCAACTTCTAGGCAAGAATACACAACTTTTAACATTAATTATTACATCAGGGACAACCCTGTCAAAATGGGCCTAAAGGAAAAGGGAAAAATGTAGGGTATGCATTTTTCACCATTACATTGTTCCTCCACTTTGACTTACATGTGAACTATTGTGAAAATGCATCTCAAAGTAAAACAACCAGTCAATTTGAAAGAAAAGTATCCGCTCATAAAAAGGATACAAGTATGAATGTCGATTCTATATACTCTCCTCATAATGAGGGCTCCATCTTGAGACCTACAAGCATAGAAAAAAGTTTCAATGAGTAAAATATGTCAAGAATTTAAAAATGAACATAAAAGCAACTGCTAAAAACATGTAATGTCCCAAAATTATTGGCATCTTTGCTTTATTATTTTGTCTCATCTCGATACATGATTTGGATGTAGAGATTTTACTTAATAGAGGGTTATTATTTTATGTGATAGATATTGTGTGGACTTAATATGTTTGCATTTATTGTGTGTTTATATTCAAATGTGTGATGGGATATTTAATTGAAATGTTTATTGTATCATGTAAATCTTATCATATGAAACAAGTTCTATTGATGGTATGTTGTTATTTGATGATATTATAGGGAAAGGATTATATGGGGGAGATTGGAACTAGGCTTGGAATATGAAGTGGCAACCACTTAGTCCTAGTTCATGAAATATTATCCCTATCTCTTAAAAAAAATATAAATTATAATATATGTTCTTTAAACATTCTAAATAAATGAAATTTAAAATAAAAAAAATTAAATTAAATTTATATAAATAAAAGAATTAAATTGTATGAATTTTGTCAAAAGAAAAATAAGATATGAATATAAAAGCAAACTCTTTTCTTTTTCCAAGTTATGGGATTTACGAAAGTTACCAAATCAAGCTGAGTGTTTTTAAAGTTAATAAGATTTTGATTAGATTTTAATTGATTGGATTATGTAAGGTTGGTATTAGGTTCCCCTTTCCAAGTGAACCCAATGAGGACATATGGAAAGAGCCTAAGAGAATCAGAGTTGCTATTGCTAAGTGTAAGCGAGGATAACAAAGAAAATGTGCAATTAAGCATACCATGTATGGGAACGTAGGTATCTAAGATTGGAATAAGTAGCAAGATCAAAGGTACAAATTTGAGAGAAGCACCAGACATGCTTTTTAGAGCTTAGTGGATATGTGGAAAAGAAAAGTGGAGAATGAAGGATTTACATTCTCCACAGTTCAAATTCCTCGATACATTATTTACATGGTTTATTTATTTTCAAGTCCACCTTTTTTAAGTTGAATTAAATTATTAAATTTGGAGACATTAAGGAGGTGTAAAGCAAATTTATTGAACCTGATAACATTAAAAATGAGCCTGTTGATTATGAATCAAGAGCCTAATTATGCCAGCATTGAAGCTTATTTAGCTGGCAACATTAAATATAAACCTTGGAGATACAAACCGTTATTCCATCAAGTAGTGTTAGTAAGTAAAAACTATTATTAACCAAGGAAATTGAAAGGACTCATTCAATGAGGATTGTAATTGCCTAGGAAATTAGTGAATTATAATCGATCAAGTACATTTACAACTATCTAGAATGTTATAAAGGAAAAAAATGAATTGTCAAGGGAAGAAGGTTGACTAGAGAAATCTACCAAGAGTAATGCGAGAACATAAGCACACACTCATGGCCTTGTTCTCCAAACCTTGTTTTATGTGTGTAATTTAATGATGTAATCAAATTGTTAGTATGAGTTGCATTTACAAGTTTACCGCTTATGGTGTTTTTATTGATTTATGTGATCCATTTGTGCACACACTATGGTCTGATGCTAAACAAAAATACTTCCATTATTTTCCTAGAAGATTCCATCGATCATGATTTAGATTGTGTGAGACTAGTCACTTCATGGTCTGGTTAAGGGAAATTTGTGTGACTTGGTAATGTCATTGTGAGATTGTTGTATGTAGAATGCACTTCTCTACCTTTCTTTTATTTCTACCATTTCTTTATCTTTTGTATTTTTTTATATTCTAGTAGATTGGGAATAGAATATGTTTTAGTTTTTAGTTTCACTGAAAATCTTGTTGCAGGAATAAATCTATGTTTTAAATAGTTTTATCATTAAATTAGATTTTAGATCAAAACATTGCATGATAATTAGGAATGAACCATGGAATGAACTTACATGTTAACCAAAAAACAAACATCTAGCAACCTTGTGTGTATTTGGCCCATAACTCTCCATAACACGGTAGCTTGCAAAATGATATCCTTTTACTCAAACTCATGTGCAACTTGGGCAAAACTTTTATGTCAACCTCTCCTTGTTTTCCTTTGCCTCATAACAATAACAACACAAAATTTCCACTAGTGTTGATCAAATGATTTGCATGTAAAGCACTCATCATGGCAATCTTAACCTTATTCTCCTTTGTGTTCAATGTGTATAGAATCCCCTTTAGGACCAACCTATATTGATTAGGCTACCTAAAATATGTTGCATCCCTTATATACAAGTATGGGCAACCAAAGATCACTTTGGACATACATCTAGTGGCATCACATCTACAAGTAATTGATCCTTCTATTTTGCACTATTTATTCACAATGAATTCTACTCCATCCTTAAGCCTTGAGCCAACCAAGAGCATATGTTTGAGGATACTCCATAGCTTGCATCCATAACTCAGTCACAATTTTCTAAAAAGTCAAATTTGAGATTGAGAACATATGTCAAAAAGAGAGTCTACCTTCTTTCCATTAATGTGTTTCTTAACATGGAATAAATTTGTAAGCTCCTTGTCCTTTTTCACCTTAGAACTTTCACCCACTACACACACCTCTTTGTACACAACACATGATATTTTGTCATCCGAATCAAAATCTCCATTTACTCTTTACCCTTGTTCATGACAGTGGTGTTGGCATCCTTCTTCCTCTTTCTCCAAAATGATGCTAAATATGGGTGCAATTTCTAAAACTTATCTTATATATGTCTATCTTTATCATAATGGGAAAAATTTAAAATTTGGTTTTACCTTTACCTTTTGTAGAGTCAGAAATTGCATACTTTGCAATTTCTACTCTATGTAATACACTCATTTTAGTGTCCATTCCCTTTGTATGTTTTAGGCTACATTTAGCCAATTCCTTAGCATTTTCATTGCCACCAAGGTGCCAAGAAAGAATTTTTTATGTTTTACATGTTTTCTTATACCTTTCTGGGCCTATCTCAATCCAGACACATCCACGTTTGTGGCTACATCCTCACAATTGTAGTAGTGTTCCCAACATTCAAATCTGCCATACAATGACCAAAATCCCATGTCCCTGCCTTCCAATGGACAAAATCCAACATCTATAGGTTTTATGAGTTTTTCTAATGGGCCATTCAAATTCTTTATAAAATTATCCCCTTAGCCATTTGAAAATGAGTCATTATATATACTACCTCTTCTAGTTTCTTCTTGTGATTATCCTCTATGATATTTGTTTCAATATTTCCTCTACTAGCCCTGTAATATTTTTATAGCCTTTCATACCTCCATTTTATAGTCGTGAAACCTTTATTTCTTCCTCTATCCCTTCGACATACTCTATTCACTCCCATTTCCCCAAATCCTCTACAAATAAGAACTATTTACACATTGTAGAAGCCCCATGGATTTTACATTTTTTTGTAAATGTATGTTTACCTTTGAAGCACGGAGTGCACTAGGATAAACACGCACTTCCAACATTTCCAAACTACATGTAGGGTTGAAATATACCAAACAAGGGCCTGATTAAGGTAGGCTCCCAAGTAGTCTTGGAACCGTTTTTCTTGTCCCAAATAGAGGTTTAGATCTAGAGTTTCTTGGCATAGAATCATTAGATTCTAATTTTGCAAACACAACAAAAATCAATCGACTATCATGTAGCTTCTCTTGAAATATGAAGGTTGTATGATACAAGGATGTGTTTACAACTAGATAGACTCTATCATGTTTGTAGAGGAACCCTCTATCCCCAAACTCTATAGTTCTCTATGATACCAATCTATGCATTTTTTGTTTGGCAATTGATTCATCAATATTTGAAACTAGAGATAAAATGGAAGTTCTATATCTATTTTAAGCATTTCCATTTATTAATCCACTTTCCTTTCTAAATCAAGTTTCTTCTCTATAAAGGAAACCTTAGTATTTATTATATAGGGAATGAATGTAGTATCCTCAGGCAAAAACAATATTAGATAAGACAAACCTTTCTCTTTTTATGCTTATTTAGAAAGGTTAAATTTGTTTCTTTCATTGGAAAAGAATCACTCTTTTTCTTCCTTTCACTTGGTCAACCTAATGCCCATGGTTGTGTTCTCCCTTGTCTCCCACATTTACTTCTCCTATTGGCATTGGGACCCTGTGTTTTGACAAGTATAATGGTCACAGTGATTCTTGATGTGAGATGCTTCTTTACTCTATGCTTGATAGACACCTATAATGATCCTATCTTGGCCAAATTATTTCCTAGTACCTTGGCAAATTATACTTTGGACTAGTTTTATACTTTACCTCTTAGTTTGTTACACGCTTTTTCTGATGTACCGCATTCATTTATCTACATTTTTAGTATAACATAGAACCTCCAATTTATCTTATGCACTTGACAAACTGCAAGCAATGTTCTACCAAGAGTGTTTAATATTTTTCCTTTCTTTGCTTGTTTGTTGGGGTATCCAATTTCTTGATAAACTTCTCAAACTTTTTTTCCTTGAGAACCTCTTGCCACATATTTGAGTGAGTTTGATCTTTCAACACCATCATTCTCTCTCTAATTTATCTCTTAGTGCCGTTGAAGCTAAATAAATATTTATACAGTATCCTCACCTCCTCTATTGCAACTTTTCTTATAACCCTTGACCAATAGAACCCCCTTGTGACATTTGTCCACATGACCAACTTTCTTCTCATCCATCAAAATATGACGAAAAATCTTACACACCTCTTGCTAACCCTCTTAAGAATATACTGCCCATTCTCTTAGAATCAAGCTAATATTCCTTCTAAATTAGAAAACATCCTAAGCATGGTCCTTCATCCCTTCTTTCTTGCCCATATCATAGGATGCTTGGCCACTCTACTAATCATTGTCGATCTCTAAAGTCTAAAATTCAAGATCTTATTGATGAAGGTGTTATCATTTCTCTCCTTATAATACACTTATCATATTATCTTGATGATAATACTACATTGGTAGATGAGACCAAACAAGTATGTGACAAGTCCACCAACGATATGCTTGATGATGACCATTGCCTCCTCACTACATGAGCTTCTATACAACATACCATTTCTATTCCCCTCATAGTTTCCCCTATTATACTTGGTGTTGTTGTGGAACCTATTACCCTTCTTGACAACCATCCCCAACCCATTGTGGACATCCATTCTACTATTGACACTTCTATTCCTACTTCTATATCTAGTATGACTATGTAACTTGTTCCTTCCCTGGACAATCCTTCACATAAGACCATTATATATATTTATCCTCTATATTCTACTTCTAATGTGAGCTCTCTTGACCCTTCAAAGTCTTCTCTTGCTACTTCTCACTCTTTCATATATTCTTCCATCAATCTACCTTGTGCCATAGAAAAAGAAACACCATTTCTAGGTTGGTGGATGAGGGAGGCTCTGAAGTTAGATTGGATGAACATATTGGGTAGGTCGCCTCTAGATATTTCCAATTTTTTTTATCTATTTAGCCATGATCAAGTCCTCTCCTGCAATTTTGGAGAAACTTCTGAACAGTATTCCCACCTTGCTTTCTGAAGAGGATAATTGTCTCCTCAATAAACCTATCAATGAAGAGGAAGTTTGGGCTATGGTCTTCTCGATGGGTGCCTTTAAGGCTCTAGGTCTAGATGGGTTTCCCCTATCTTCTTTTTGAAATTTTGGGAGATTGTTGGGAAAGATGTCACTGATGCTACTAGAGATTTTGTTAAGACAGGGAAACTCCTAAAACAACTCAACAATACTTTTATAGTGTGGTTCCGAAGAAGCTTGACCCTATTTCTATGGTAGACTTTAGACCTATCAGCCTCTACAACACGATTTATAAGGTTTTTCTAAGATCCTTGTTCTTAGACTTCGACAAGCTTATCTCTAGAAATCAGAAAGGCTTCATCCCGGATAGACAAATCTTGGATGCTACAATTTCTACCCATGAAATTTTTCACTCTATGGATAGAAGTAACATTCCTAGCATGACTTTCAAGCTTGACATTTCTAACGCCTATGATAGAGTCTCCTAGGATTTCTTATTTCGTGTGTTAGAGAAAATTGGCTTTCAGAATAGTGTTATTAGACTATTAAGAGAATGTGTTACTACTACCAAATTATTGGTTCTTGTTAATGGGATCCCTAGAGGTTTCTTTAATTCTAGTGGAGGTCTAAGACAAGGTGACCCTCGATCCCCTTATCTCTTTATTTTGATGGCTGAGATTTTGGGGAGGACTACGATGAATATGTTAAGTTTGGGTAACCTCAAAGGTATAAAATTGACTACTACGATCCAACCTTTAGCTATTCAACAATTTGTGGATGATATTATCCTTTTTGGTATTGCTTTGATTGTAGAGGCTAGAAGGTGGAAACAATTATTGAATGAGTATGAAGTTGTTTCTAGTCAAAGTATTAATTATGAGAAGAGCCAAATCTATTTATTCAACACTGTTAATGATCTGCAACAGAAAATTAAGGCCATTTTGGGATTCTCTTGTGCTCAACTTCCTACTACTTACATCGGGCTCCCTTTGACAGTTAAAGATGTCACTCCAACATTTTGGAAAGATTTCAGAAGAAATTGGCTGGATGGAAAGGTAAACTTCTAAGTCAAGCTGACAAATTTCAACTCCTTAAAGCTTCCCTCCAAGGTATTCCTATTTATTTTCTTAGTCTCTTTAAGATCCCTAAGTATATGGCTAATAAGTTTGAGCATATTCAGAGGAATTTTCTATGGACAGGCGTTGAAGATAAAAAAAGAATAGCTCTAGTTAACTGGGATAAGGTTTGCCTCCCTAAAACTTAGGGGGGACTTGGTATCAGAAAAAAACATCTAACTAATAAGGCCTTAGTTGCCAAGGTTGGCTAGAGCCTTATCAAAGGAAACACTGATTGGGGAATTGTTATGAAGGCCAAATATCTTAGAGAGATTCTAGAGAGCAAGTTTCTTTAAGAACCGAGTATTCCAAAAGGTTATGTAATTTGGAATAGTCTCCTTAAAACCATAGGTATGCTCCAAAAAAGTATCAAATGGAAGATTGGGAATGGTAGAGGCATCAGATTCTAGGATAATAGATGCTTGGTGGATCAACCTCTTATAGGTCTTCAAAGTTTTGGTAGACTAGCAAGCTCGACTAGTAATTTCTTTGGAACCTTGGTGTCTGACTACATCCAGAATGGTACTCTGAACCAATGGAAGGGCTTGTTGGATTGCTATCATAAATAAAGTGATTTGAAGATTATTTATATATATCTCCAAAGGGAACTAAAAAGTAAATAATTCAAATTTTCCCCTGTAACATGAAAACTCCAGAAGCCCCTCCTAATCCTGTGGAGATTAGTATAGTGAAAAAGTTGGATATTTCTAAGGATTTAACTAAAGTGGATAGATCTAAATAGATAGCTTAGGATAATACCCATTGGAGACCTCCCCCGACTAGTTGGTGTAAGCTAAATTTTGATGGGACTGCCAAAGGCGACTCGGGTCCTGCTAGTAGTGGGGGAATAATTAGATCAGATAAGGGTGACTTCTTATCTGCTTTCACAGGGGGGTTAGGAGTTAAGTCCAATAACAAGGTGGAGGCTATGGCCTTGCTTTGGGGAGTCAAATTGACACTTTCTCTGGGTATCAAGAAGCTTCAGGTTGAAGGGGATTCAAAACTTTTGGTGGATTTAGTTTTGGACATTGCTAACCCTAGTTGGCATCTTGTTGACATTATCAATGACACTAAAGGTCTCCTAAGTAGGTCAAAGGGGCATGAAATATCCCACATTTTTTAGGGAAGGTAATAAAGTTGATGATGCCATGGCTAACCTTGGTATCAATCTCAACGGTGATGTTGGAGGAATATTGGGAATATCCCTAATAATATTTAGACCCTCCTTACTAAATATTTGAACCCTCATGGAATACCATGATTGGACTTATTTTGGTCCCTTTTGCTTAATAATGTTAAGTTGGATATCTTGGCCTAACTCCGATAAGTTGGCTTTTGCTAAGTCGATATTAAAAAATGTTCGTGATAATGGGAATAAACAAGCTAAGGCTGACTGGATTACCAGGAAGATGGCGTGGATGGGTTATGAGGTGACTCAACATGACAGAGTGGTTATAGCTCAAGGGTGGCTAGTAGGAAATAATCATTTGGCGGCTTGATGCTATATGAAGTACTCCCCTGGCACACTCCATCATTTAAGTTCAAGCCATCTGAAGCTTTATCATCATTATATTACACCTGCGAAGGGGGAAGATTTGAGAGACGGCCATAATGAAAACAAAAATTGGGGAAACTCGAGATTTTTAGAGGGCAAAGAAGGGACAGCGAGAAACATCAGTTGGTATCTATTTTTACTAGTTCTTTTCCTTTGCACTTGCATTCAAATTTTCTATATTCTACCGGGGCTAAAATTGCTAGAATGGGAGGGAATAAGGTTAGAACTGAACCCATTTCTTGTGAAGAGGTTAAATAAGATGGTACTTTGTGGTATATTTGTAATGGAAGGGTGATACCATTCTTCGAAGGATTAAATGTGTATGATGAGAATCTTTCCATGCAATTTGCAGAGTCATGGGATCGTCGCCATGTTCAAATTGATGGAGTTGGTTTTGAAGTGAATGAGGAGGTCATTGGGCAGGCCATGGCGATAAGTTGTAAAGGAAATAAGGTTCAGAGGCAAAGCAAAGTACCTAATACATATAGCATGGCCATCTTCTTCAAGGAAGGTGAGCATCTGGTCAAATTTCAGGGTAGGTTCAAGAGGGTGAAATTAGTAGACCCATGGGATAAGCTATGTTTTGTCATCATGAAGTACCTCACATTAGAAGGGTGGTTCAGGTGCTATTTACATTACCACTTTGCCCTCTTAAACCATTTCAGGGACACGATTTAGCTTAGTTTTCCCTTCTATCTCCTATCTTCTCTTGAATCCTCTATTAAGGAAGCCAACGAAGCTCACGTTAAAAATCCTAAAAAATCCATCCCCCTTCACTAGGGCTTGATCTTTCCACTATATCACTTTCATTTGGCCCTCTATCCCCCTAAGCCCATTAGAGTCAACTTGGTTGAGCATTCTCCCTAGCTTTGCTATTGAGAAGAATGTCGAAAACCCTATTGTGAAAGAAACCCCAAGGGTTAAGGGTAAAAACAGAAAATATGTCTTTGCAAAAGGAGAATCTAGAGTCTCCTTCTATGGGCGAAGTTGTTGTCCCTAAGATTTTTTTGTCTAAACCCTCTATGGATTAGTCTAGGTTGGAGGGGGATAATGTTGGTGACAATCAGATGGGTTCTTCCACTAAGTCTAAACCCCCTCGAAACAAGCCAAAGGGAAAGCTACTCCTAAATCCTAGGGGAGTAAAGCTAAGTCTCAGGAGGAAGCGATTATTGATCTATGCTCCCTTAAGAAGAATTCAATTAAACAAAGGGATAAGGCCTCTACTAATAGGAACCTAGAAGAGGATATGAATTGGTCTAGCAAGAAACCAAAAGGGATCAAAATTGAGGAAAGTGTCAATTACACTGTGGAGGACAGTAAATTTGTTGATATGGATTTGTTTGTTCCCCTTATCTAACCCCAGTTGAAGGAGAAAGGAAAGGTTGTGTCCACTGGTGCTAAAGGTAAGAAAGCACTAAGTGTGAGAAGGTCAAATATAATTGTTGGTATCCAGACTCCTATTCTTAAAGGGATTGATATCTCTAGTGACTCAGCTTGAAGAAGATTATATGGAGGAGGAGGATAATGAGACTACAAAGGTCTCTAACCAGGGGGAGAGAGTGACAGTCTATTTCCTGAAATGAATGAACCCAACTCTAAGGATGATATGGATGATGTTGAGAATTAAGGTGTCTCAACCTTTGCAATTTCCTAGCATTTATTATTTAATTGTATATTTTTTAAATTACCTATATTGTATTTAATATTGGTCATTCAGTTTTGTCACTTAGTGTGAGGTGGCATGTTGACATGTCATCCCAGTTAAAAGGTGACTTGGATGGTCAAGTCAACATTTGAAAATGTAGACGTCCCATTTTGAGGTGCATTAATTTCCATGTGTCGACATCTTATGGGTTGTGTAATAGGTTATGACATATGACGGATTCTATGACATGTAAGAGCTAGAAATAAAGATTCTATGATAAGTGTGACAAGTGTCATGAAGCATCTTTGCATGGAGAAGGTAGGTGCCCAAGTTTGACTATAACAAGTTGTAAGAGAGTCATTTATTAAAATAGTTAGTTACGACAAATTCTCTTACAACTGTAAGTGGTGTCATATATGACAAATTTTATGATAGTGTAAGAGTATCTGTCATTCTTATTTTGGGCAAATTTAGAGTGCCCAAGTATGGGGGTTGTAAGGGATGAAAGCGAATCTTTAACAAGTGAATTTTACATGTTTTATGGCCTTGGAAATCAGGCCATATGGATTTGGATGAGATTCTTTTGTGGCTTACTCTAGAAGCTACCTCCATCCTTGGTATTTCTCTATATATACAAGTGCTTGGAGTTTGAGTTGCATGGTTCATTTGTAGGTACCGTTATGCTATTGTAATTACTCCAGTATTTGACATTTGTGTACTCCTAGAAGAACTTGCATTGCAACTGTGTTGTAATCAGCATTTGATTTGATAATACATTGTTCAGGTTTTGGAGTGTGGGGTTTTTCACCCAAAAGGGTTTTCCCCATGTATATCTTGTGTTGTGAGCATTGTTCTTGCATTTGGATGTTTGTTATAATCTCTTTGTTAATGTGCATCTCATATCTGTAATTGTAAAATATAAAAAATTGCATAAACCTTTCCTCATTAGATCAGTGTAGGAAGTGTTTCTACATACCTTTCTTCCTTTTAGATGATATGGTGGACCCTATTTAGGAGCCATCTACTGGTAAGAAGGGAGAACCATTTGTTGGTGTGAAGGGATGTGATCTATGTGTGCAAACTACCATTGAGGTGACTACCCTCAAAGCCAAGATTGTTGAGCTAGAAAGCAACTACAAGGTCATGACCCATTTCAGTACCAAAGTGATGCATCAGTCAGCTACTACTTAATCTGTGCTACAAGACTTGGAGCTTAAGAAGCATGGGATTGGGACCGACTGCATGGGGCAATATAATTACTAATGACTGAGCAAAGATTTGCCGATAGTTTCTTGTCTTTTGTTTGTCTATTGGTTTTTTATTAAGTATGTTTTGAACTCTATTTTGTTGTTAATCTGTTGTTGAAGCATTGTTTCTAGCCTGTTGTGGCCTTTTTGGTTGTGCCCTGAGGGCAATTTTTGTAAAGGGATCAAGACTCTCTTTTCTTGCTTTCTTAATCAAAAACATACAATCATACTTGAAGGTTTCATTTGTTTTTTGATGGATTTCATTCTTTTAGTTTTAAACCCTAATCAAGAACTATGGTTGATTGTTTAAATTTTACAAATCTGTAGTTTTTTCGAGGGTCTAACAAGTTGCAAATTAAATCTTCAAGATACCTACAAGTTTACCAAATTGTTTTCCCTTTTTATGCATGCAAGATTTTCCAAGGAAGGGCATAGAGGGTTATGCAGACCATAATTAGATTTCTCTCCAGATTTTGTTCAACAATCTTTGATTTAGGGTATCTTATAGAAAACCAAAAATTTGTATATGATACAAGTTGCATGTAGATACAACCAAGGATCCAAATTTATGTAAACAACTATTGGGTCAAGGAAACGGAGAATTTTCAAATTAAAATACAAAATGTAAAAAACATAGATTTATCATTTCTACCCTAAATAGTGTAATACCAAACATAAATAAATAGATACCTTATATATTTTCTTTACTTTTTTAAAAAAAGAGGAAGGATTTATTTATTTTTTGTTATGAGACTTATGTAGTAGATATTTTTTTGTGTTTATACATATAAAAAAAATTCTTTTGTTTTTAATAAGTCTTAAAGGAAGCTTTAAAGTTTTAGAAAGAGGAGGGGGCGATTGCCAAAATGGGGACCACACCCCTCCATGGGTCCCCCCACAACCATGACTATGAGGGGAGGCATGGAGCTTCCCCCCACCTCCCAAGTTGTCCCCAATGAAAATGGGATGGCTAAAAAAAACTTTTCTTTTTTGTAAAGAAATGCATTCATATACATATATATATATATGTGTGTGTGTGTGTGTGTGTGTGTGTATATAAGTGACTGTGCATATATATATAAAGAGTAAGAACATAATGTTATTAGGGGTCACACCTTTATAACATTTATATATTGTTCTAATATAAGGTTGTAAAACCTTATGTTTATTGTATGTTTTATAAAGTATATACTATTTAATAATTAATAATCTAATAATCATTAGATTATTAATTATTTATAAATGGTCGCTTTGAATAGATGCAACTAATACCCTTTCGGGGATTTTTCCAACCCTTCTCTTATATTTAAAGAGGTTCCTGTTGGTGATTGTTTTGATGCAATCATAACAATAAGTTTAAATTCACATATAATGAACTGAAACTATACTTGAAAGATAAGAAAGAATCATTTAAGATTCAATTGATCCCAAGTCTACAATGGTTCGGTTGTTCAAGTTCAGTTGGTCAATGTGAAGCTGTAATGTTCAAGGGGCCTTACGTAGTTTAGAGTTGATTTGTGGTTTACTGGGCTAAGATTATGCAAAAGGTCATAGGTATCAGTCAGTGTTTTGTTCATTTGCATACAAGTGTTATTATGCTGCATATTTTAGATGGTTTTCTTGAATTATTGTAGCTTTTCCTCTTTATACATTTATGAAAACCGTCTACCTTAAACTCTGTTATGCATGCTTCTTCAAATTTGAGACAACTTTCTTCAAATTTCTACGTTTTCAGCTAAATATTTCAGATGGGTTGGGAAAAGTTAGAAAGATCTAATCTACACCTCATTTATTCTACCAAAGGATCTAATTGTTCTGTTATGCACTATGTAAATCCTATAGCAATTTGATCAAATCCAGAGTAAAAACCTTAAATGCAAGTTCTGAGCATTTTCACAAACATACATTTAAAATTGCAAGCTCTCAAAGAAAATATTTCAAAACACAAAGAAGAGCAGGAGAACACTCAGAAGATAGATGCAGAACTCCAGATTCTATTGTATTAGAAACAAACAGTCATACATGATTTACAATGTTGGAATGACTCTTAGTTTCATTGATCAGACTACAAAGAACTCACAAGCTTTACAGATACAGTAAGGAAGCCAGACATTCCACGCACACCTTACTGCAGACACAGGCGACCTTCTACTTCTAAACTAAAAGATTACTCTGTTCTAAATGTTACTTCTATAAATTCCTGCTGCTACAAATCTCTATGTAGCCCCTGTGTCCAGTATTACAGAGCAGAGAGGCACAATATATAAAGACTTTCTGATTGTCCTCACTATAGCAAAAAAAACCTAACTAAACCCCTGGTTACAGCAATAAATACAGGTGAACCAGTCTTCAAAATATCTCCGAGCAATGTCAAATCTGGGCGAAATACTGCCCCTTCTGAGAAGCTTTAGTAGCTCAGCAATAACTTTCGTTTGTCTGTTGTAGTAATGTTCAGCTGCTACCTTGTCCTCCATTTGAATGGCCCTGACTTCTTTGCACTCGATCTCTACCTTCTTGCTCCTGAGATCGGATTTCCTTCCTTCATGATGTCACTGTGTTGAATTTCCAGCTGCCTCCCCAACTGCAAGCCTGCAAGACAAGACAAGCAATAAGTATCAAGTTTATCGAATGAATAGCAAGAAATTAAAATACTGCTTAAATCCGGGTGACTGTGCAAAAAAAAAGAAGGAAATCGGGTCCAAAAATTCTCCAAAACGCGCTCAAAATGCTAACAGACACTCAAAATCCATCGGGTCAACCATCGCTGACTGAAAAAATGCCACGGGCGCCCAAAAATGCCCTTCAAAATTCCCATCGCTATGCATTTCCCGCCCATCGGCGTGATAATCGCCATCGGCGTGTCCTAAAATATCCTGGCCGACATTCGCTATTTGGCCGATGGCCTTTCCTTCTTGTCTATCCCTTTATTGGCAAGAGTTATGCCGATATAGCCCTATCGGCGTGCATTTCTTCCTTATCGGCGTGAGGTTCGCCATCGGTGCATCCCAAAAACGTTTGGCCGATAACCTACGGTTTGGCCGATGGTTTTACTTCGTTATTTCTTCCATCGGCGAGAGCTATGCCGATATAGCCCTTAGCGGCTTGCATTTTTTTCTCATCGGCGTGAGGTTTGCCATCGGTGAACTCCAAATCTCCTCGCCGATAGCTACTTATCTCACCGATGTGCCTACATCGGCGAGAGTCTACCCGATGACCCTTTGTTTTTCCTTCAGCCTTTTCCATTTATCGGCGTGAGTTTTACCAATTGCCCCCTTCTGTTATACTGATACCGCCACTATTGGCGAGAGATCGCCCATCGGTGACTCACAAATCTCCTCCGCTGATGCCTTTCATTTCACTGATGCCACCTCGTCGGTGAGAGTTTCGCCGACGACCTTTTCGTTGATCGCCATCGGCGAGAGCCTTCATATCAGCGAAAGGGGAAAAACCCTGGCCGACAGTGTTTTGTTACGCCAATAGCCCAAGGCTATCGGCGAGATATACCCCATCGGGGTGAATTGCGACCGCTCGGCCGATGGTTGTAAGTTATGCCGATGACAACCTGTCATCGGCGAGAGACATGGCCTCAGGGAGACCCTTATATGTTCGGCCGATAGTAGACATTATGCTGATGGGAAACCATCGGCGAGAGCATACGCCTCAGCGAGAGAAATCAATACACCGCCGACAGTGTAAGCTACACCGATGGCAAAAGGCCATCGGTGAGACACCCTACTTCGGTGAGATGAATCCAAACTCCGCCGAAGGCATAAATTATGTTGACGACCATGACAAGTTTCGCTGTAATGTATTAAGGCAAGCATGATTTTTTTTTTTTGTGCTCAATACCAAATGTATTAACCTTGCAAAATAACCCCTTGGGTTTGTCATTTTAAGTGCACCTATGCATTTTTCTGTCAAATAGATAATTTGCGAGACACAGAGTGGAACTCAGACAAAATATTCACTCTAACCAGAAATCCACCAAGTGCGTATACTTCAAAATTTAAACCAGACCAACAAGGAAAAAGGCAAACAACTGACCGTGTACCATGCAAAACCTGATAGTACATCTTACCTAAATGATCATAACTTGCAAGATATGATGAATTTTAATATGGTTCAAAAGGCAACCCTGGCTCATTTTTCATGAGGAATCCAACCATATCATGCACTGGCACTAAAAATGTATTTTTCTATATTTTCAACAAGGTTTGCAAATTTGACTCTTTTTTCCCTTACCACCAGACAGAACAACACAAGCAGAAGCAAAAAGGCAAAGCAACAGCAGGGGTCCTCATTTTGCTAAGGAGCAAAATGGGGCGTGTTGTGAACATCACAACAACTAGCAACCAAAACAAAATAATTAAATTTAGAGTGTTCAAGAAAACTAGGTGAAATAAACTCGTTATTTCTGACTATCTTTCCTGCAAATTACTATTCAGCTTGAGACTTAAGGTATTCAATAAGGGTGCATGAATTTCTATTTTCAGTTTAATTGTGTGCACGTGATTAATTATCCTCATCTTGAAGATCGGTTGAACAAACTAGTGACTGACATTAGCCTACATAGGTGAGGATATCCCCTCATAGCCAACCGGATAGAGCCTTGCTGCCAGCGAGCGTTCATAGCCCCGGCAAGGTTATCGTTACAATTCTCCTAAGTAGAGCCCCACTGCCAGCGAGCGTCCATAGCCCCGGTAGAGTTACTTAGATGGCTTAATCTGGATTTTCAGTATAATCCGCTTTATTTATACATTTTTTTTTATATATATTATATTTTCTGATTTTGAAAGATTTCACAAGATATAGCAATTTGTAACTTCATGAAGCAAGGAGTGGACACTTACTGAAATTAAGCTGAGAATTGTAATGGTAGCAAGGGTAACCTCAGATTTTTCACCTAATATCTACGCTGGTAAGTTCAACAAACCCAAGGATTTTAGGTGTGTCATCGTCAGAAACCTGCTTCGAATTCTCAATCACATTTATTGAATACGAAACTTCAGAAGATAAACAAATCTCTACATTCATGACAGTACCAAGTTATGCGAAATTACAAATGATTAACTTGAATATCCTAAATTCTATTGTTTTGAATGGTTGCTAGTTTGCCCCCTAATACTCTAAAGTAAAACAAAGATCCCTGCTGAGGAGACAACAAACAAACCAAACAAACAGGCTGTACAAAAGCAAAAAGCAGAAAAACTGTACAAACAGAAAGAAACAGAAAACAGAAACAAACAAAAGACAAACTGTACAAACAGCCAACCCAAAAAGCAAATAGCAAAAGAAGAACTGTACATTACTTACAACACCTTACACCAAAATGAACTGCCCTTTACCTCAGGCTTGGAAGTAGTGTTTCAAATGTTGGCCATTAACTGGTAATGGCACACCTTCTCTAGTCAAGGTCCTAAGTCTGAATGTGTTATCTCCTATTATTTCTGAGACTTGTAATGGACCCAGCCATAATTTATCAAATTTTTCATGGCTTCCTTTCTTTTCATGTGCTTTGTCCCAGCACAGCACTAAGTCTGATATCCTAAATGTTTTGACTCTTGCTCTTTTATCAAACCACCTCTTAACAACCGCTTGGTGTTTGGCAAACTTCTTGATGGCTTGACCTCTTTTCTCCTCTAGTTGTAACATTTGCACTATTCTGGCTTCCCTATGGTTATCAAAGCCTAGATACTCATTGGCAAACTTCCAGGTTGGTATTCTCAGATTTACTGGAAGTATGGGATCAGTCCCATAAACTAAATGATAAGGTGTGCTACTTAAAGCTGTTTTGAACTTGGTCCTATCTACCCATAATGCATATCTTAACAGGGTATTCCACTCTCTAGGACTCTTTGCAATTAACTTCTTGATTATGTCTAATAAAATTTTGTTTGTTGATTCAGCCAATCCATTACCCTGAGGGTAATAATTCGAAGAAAACCTTAAAATGATCCCATATTCAAATGCCCATTTAGAAAATTTTAAAGAAGAGAAAGCAGGGCCATTATCACATACCAATGAATAGGGAGTTCCAAACCTGGTGACGATGTTTTCTTCAAGAAACTTGATAACTACCTCAGTTGTGGAAAACTTGCAGCAGGTGGTCTCAGTCCACCTTGTATAGTAGTCTATTACCATCAGTATAAATTTGTGCCCTGCAGAAGATGGGGGATTGATGACTCCAATAAAATCCAAGCCCCACTGTGCAAACGGTCTGGATTCAATCACAGGTTGTAGTGGATTGGCCTGATTTCTCCCTTTGTCTGCTACAGTTTGACAGGTGTGGCAACTTCTGATGTGACTCTTGGTGTCTTTGAACATCGTGGGCCAGTAATAGCCCGCCCTCAGTATTTTGTGTGTTGTAGCTAGATGGGAACCATGACCGGTTCTGTACTTGTCATGTAGTTCTGTCAACACTTTATCAGCTTCAGCTCTATTTATGCATCTCAGATAAATTCCATCATGGTTCTTCCTGAATAGAAGACCTCCTTGCATCATATACTTTTGTGCCTTAATCTTCAAAGCCCTCCTCTGAGAAGCTTTCATCCTGTTTGGGTACTTTCCAGCTATCAAGAAGGTGCTTAAATCATCATACCAGTCTGATGCGCTCTGGGAATTCAATATGTATTGCTGTTTTATCAGATCTGGATCCATATTTACTATTATCTGCACCAACGCCTGCCCTCTGACCAGCTTCATGGGAATGATTTCCATGTCGAATTCTTGCAGCGTGGTGATCCACTTGGCTCTTTTTTCTCCAGGCTCGTTTTGCATCAGCAACATTTTTACTGCTGTGTCCGACACTATGGCTTTGATTTGGCTGCGCAGAATGTAGTGTCTGAATTTTTTCACAGCCTTTACTAATGCGAATGCCTGCCTCTCGATATCTAGATACCTCAGCTGGGCATCCTTCAGAGGCGCACTCATAAATGCTATGGGCCTCTCTTCATTGTTTTCACCTTTCTGCATTAAGGCAGCCGCGACTGAATGAGAAGATGCAAAGGAGTAGATGTAAAACGGGCTTATGTAGTCTGGACTTGCCAATACAGGGGCATTAGAAATTGCCTCCTTGATATCTTCAAATGTGGCTTTGGCCACTAGCGTCCATTCCATCTGTGCATCCTTCTTCATCATGGCATTTAACGGCTGCACGATCTCTGCAAAACCTGTTATAAACTTCAGAACAAAGTTAATTTTACCAAAAAATGATTTCAACTCTTTCCTACTGTTTGGTATTTGCAATTTTTTAATGGATTCTATTCTATCCAGATCAATTGAAATTCCACCTTCAGAAATGACATGGCCTAATAATTTACCTTCAGTTACTCCAAATATACATTTCTTAGGATTAAGGGAAATCCCATACCTTTCACATCGTTTGAGTACCTTCCTGAGATCTTCAGCGTGAGTGGATGCATCCTTGGAATACACAGTTAAATCATCCATATACACAATAATGCACTTGCCTGATAATCCACGGAATGCAATGTCCATGGCTCTCTGAAAAGTAGCACCTGCATTGATTAGACCAAACGAAATTCTTCTATACGCGTAATTTCCCCACTTACAAGTGAAGGTGGTTTTTAGTCTATCTTCTCTATCAATTAGGACCTGATTATAACCTGAAAAACCATCTAAGAAAGACATCATCTTTGCCCCATTTATTGCTTGCAGCACTTCGTCTATTGGGGGCAGAGGATAATTATCCTTTTCGGATGCTTTGTTTAAATTTCTAAAGTCTACGCATAACCTGATGTCTTCGTTTTTCTTCCTTACTGGTACTAAGTTAGCTACCCAGACAGAATGTCTGACTGGGAAAATTATTCCAGCAGACAGCAATTTTTAACTTCTTCAAAGATTAGAGGCTCCAGAATGGCATTCACAGGCCTCTGTTTCTGCCTAAATGGTTTGACTTCTTTTCTTAAAGGTATTACGTGAGTTATGATGGACTCATCAAATGTTTTCAAGTCTTCATACGTCCATGCTATGACATGTTTATATTCTTTCAGCACGTCTAAAACTTCTTTTCTAATTTTCTCAGAGCAAGCTTTCCCAATTAGTACATTTTGTGGATTTTGCTCTATCCCTAAGTTATGTAAATCATACTTACCCCCTTCTGTTTTGGGCAAGTCTTTCTGTCTCATTACTCCATCGAAGTCAAAGATATGTTCCAATTCAATTACTCCTTTGGGTAAGAAGTTGCTCTTTAAGTTGATTATATCCTCTTCGTCCCATGTTACTTCAGGCCTTTCTTGTTCATCAATGACTTGAGTCTCAAATGCCTCATTACAAGTCAGGAAATCAATAATTTGTTGGTCCCCTCCAAATACCTGAAAGTGTGTAACATTGTCTAGAATACTAGGCACGTTGACTAGCTCAACAGCAAATCGTCTCAATCCTGACAGTGCCAATGGTTCTAATGTACTAGCAGCAACTGCTAGCGCATCCGACCTGTGATTCAGCTCTCTGGGGATGTGCTCTATGTTAAAAGCATCAAACGAATCTATTAAACCCCATACTCTACGTCTGTAACCAATCATTTTCTTGTAATTACAGGTATATAGTTTCCTCACTTGTCTGACTACTAATTCAGAGTCTGAAAATACTCTGATTGTTTTCACTCTTTTCTTGATGGCCATGACAAGTCCTAAAATTAGGGCCTCATATTCAGCAATATTGTTAGTACAGGAAAATTGCAATCTATATGCTACTAGATGTGGTTTACCTTGGGGATTTATGAGTTCAACACCTGCACCTGTGCCCTGTTTTGATTTAGACCCATCACATTTTAACGTCCACATGCCGTCTTTACTTTTCTGACCTTTTATCTTAGCATGCATGGTCTCTTTTATTGCCTGTGGGGTGTTGTCCTGTTTATTCATGGGTTTTTCTGTTTGGCTAACTTGCATATGTGTGTTTTTAGTTTGCAACTCAGAAAAACAGCTACCCTTGTCCTTTATTTCTTCTCCTAAATCTGGGATCAAGGCATCTACATTATCCTGAACATATTTCTGTGTTGGATCAGGGTTCTCATTTTTCTCTTGTAATTCTACCCTCCCTATGCATTTTTTGTATTCATATTCAATGATGTCTTTGCACATTTCACAACTCTCCTCAGAATGTTGCCTATCATGGACTCTACACCTATTTTTATACAACTTACATTGGACCAGCAGATTGTGTTTAATGCACTCTTCCACCTCGTGTCTAATGGCATGACCAAACTTGTCTATTGCATTATTTTCTTCATCTGAAGAATTTCCATCAGACTCAATGAATAATGCTGTCCTATTGCTGGCACATTTTTTTTCAATATTTAACATCATGATCTCTTCAATCTGCACCCCATTGTTGGTAATTCTATAGACACCCGGCTCAACAGTAGCATATAATATTTCATTGGTTCGATAATACTCTGTTATCACATGTTTCATTCTGGGCTCTGCCTCTATTCTGATCTGGTTTGGGACACCTCTCCATGGTAACCACATATGTGAAAAGTCAGTGGCCATATATCCGTTTAATGTCTTGGACCAATCCCTACTCAGCAACATTCCATAATTTACGGGTATATCCATTACTTGAATATCAATGATTTGGCTTACCTTGGGGTCTGAGGCTAATTGCATTTGAATGTTCATGAGTTCTCCTATCACGCTAACCTCAGTCTTATCTAATTGTGTGACAACCTTGGCAGATTTGGTGGGGGTCAACCCAAGAGTCTCACATATTCCTAAGGGCATTACATTGGCTGAGGCACCAGAATCTACCATGCAATTGTGTATATTCTTCCCACACAATCTAACAGTTAACAAGAAAGGGGGAGTATCCCTCTTATCTGCATGTATTACCACATTTGTATTGGAAGGCTGCTCAACTTTCTTACTCTTCTCTTTAGGCGGTGAATCTCTATTGGGAACAGTTATATCAGCAGACACCTCATTTGTCATGGATGTATCCAAAGATTTTATAAAAGCATTTCTGATCCCTGGGGTCTTCAATAATTCATTTAGAGGTATATTGACCTTAATTTTCTTTATTTCCTCTGACAAGTAACTCATTAATCTTCTTGTCTCTATTGTTTCAGTTTTACTTGTTTGATCCTTTTGTATTGCTGTTCCGTTATCTGTGTGCTGACTAGCTTTAAGTATGGTAGGATTGTTGCTAGCATTCTGATCTGGAGGTGTATTGAAGTTATTCGGAGGAACGGAAGTGGTAAAAGGTCCTCCTGGCCTAGGGTTGTTCCTTAAATTATAGGTGTGCCTTTTATTTGCTTGTTGAAAGGCCTGCACCTCTTCTGTTTTGGTTAATATCTCATTTTCAGATTCAAAGGGAAACTGAAAAGCATTTAGTACAAAGGCTGATTCAGGATAAAGATTTTCACAACAGTATGGTTCATCTTCCAGCAATTCATCTTCTTTCTCTTCTGCAGTTGCAAAGGTAAACGTTTCTAAGACTAATGTTGTGTCGTATCCTGAGCGTACTACCTCATTACCCTTGGGAATGAGAAATTCAGAGGTAGGAGGCTGCACATCTATGTTAAAAATGCTGGCTGCTAAGTGGAACTGTGGACAGTCGTGCTCAGCATGGGCATTGGTATTGTGAAATCTGCACCAATTCCTGGGTGTTGTACTGGCTACTTGTATGCCAGCCGTTTGTTTTGCATCATGATTATTTATGTTCTCAAAAGGAGAAGCTAGAGTACCGTTGTTGGGCCTAGTGTTCCATGTCTTGGGTGGCCTAGGTTGATTTTGACTTCTATTATTATTGCCCCAGGTCCTATTATCTATTACTGGCCCTCTATTTTGCATTGGTTGCCCCTGGTTGGGGCCTTGATGTTGATTATAGTTTTGGTTCTGATTGTACTGCTGATTTTGATTGAAACTATAATTCTGATTTTGGCCTTGGTTGTGATTTTGATGTTGACTGTAGTTTTGGTTGCCTCTTCCATAGAGGCTCTCGTTTCTGAGTTGTGTCACTTTAGTGGTTAACCTTTTCAAATGTATAGTAATCTCTTTGATTTCTTCCCTATCCTCTTGTGCTTTTGTCACAGTTGTATCCCTAGGAGGTTGGAAGAAAGGCTGACCATTATTTTGACTGTTATTGGAAGTACTAGCCATGTAAGGAGTTATAGCTTGGGTTGGGGTAGGGCTATACACAGGTGTGTAAGGAGGAACCAGATTTAATAGTGGAGTGTGTTGCATAGGGGCTCCATTCCATGGTTGTGCTTGATTCTGCACCCCAAAATTTCCTCCATTAACAAATGGACTAAAAGTTGTATGCCTCATCTCTTGGTTCACTGAGGCTGCCTCTTTATAGGCTTTGGATATTGAATCTATGTCAGGTTTTCTTTTGACAAACATGGCAGTTAGAGGATCCAAGGCAGTATAATACATAGCCAACAAGGGAGCATCATCTATGGTATAAGGGGCTACCAGCCTTAAATAGGCCTTTTGAAATCTATCATTGAAATTATCAATCAACTCTCCCTCACCTCGTTTTATAGCAGCCAATTTATGATACAAAGCGCAAGGGTCAATGGGTCCTCTCAATCTTGACAGAAATGCTTCTTCCATAAGTGCCCAGGAAGAAATGTAACCATTGGGTAAGTTTACATACCAGCTAGAGGCTTGCTCATTAAAGGTGTAGGGAAACAATCTACACACAACATCCTCATGCTCTAACATAGCCCTAAAACATGCTTCCTTAAATATTCTAATATGATCTTCTGGGTCTTGATGCAACTGGTACTTGGGACATATCTTTTCTGGATTTTTGGGCATCTCATGATAATCATTGAAGAATATGGGAGAATCAACATTGAAATAAGCCATTGTAGGTGTTTGAGCTTGACCTGAACTTGTAGGAATACCTGGATTGATTGGTGGATTAGGATCTACAGTAGGATTGGGACTTCCAGGAGTGCCTGGACCAAGATTTAAAGATCTGAACAGTGATCTGTCAGGACTCACAATACTACGGATGTTAAAAGGTGACCTAGGTGGTGTTCTAGATGAACTTCCAGCTTGTGATATTTTTGGATTCCAAATTAAAGGGTTCCTACCTCGCCTTGTATCAGGTAGTTGTACAAATATATCCTCTGAACCGGATTTAGACCTAGTCACTCTATTACTGTTATTAGCCAGTTTGAAACAAACTCTAACTCAGGAAGGCCCTCCTTCTAGCGCCAGAAAACTGTTGGTGATTGTTTTGATGCAATCATAACAATAAGTTTAAATTCACATATAATGAACTAAAACTATACTTGAAAGATAAGAAAGAATCATTTAAGATTCAATTGATCCCAAGTCTACAATGGTTCGGTTGTTCAAGTTCAGTTGGTCAATGTGAAGCTGTAATGTTCAAGGGGCCTTACGTAGTTTAGAGTTGATATGTGGTTTACTGGGCTAAGATTATGCAAAAGGTCATACGTATCAGTCAGTGTTTTGTTCATTTGCATACAAGTGTTATTATGCTACATATTTTAGATGGTTTTCTTGAATTACTGCAGCTTTTCCTCTTTATACATTTATGAAAACCGTCTACCTTAAACTCTGTTATGCATGCTTCTTCAAATTTGAGACAACTTTCTTCAGATTTCTACGTTTTCAGCTAAATATTTCAGATGGGTTGGGAAAAGTTAGAAAGATCTAATCTACACCTCATTTATTCTACCAAAGGATCTAATTGTTCTGTTATGCACTATGTAAATCCTACAGCAATTTGATCAAATCCACAGTAAAAACCTTAAATGCAAGTTCTGAGCATTTTCACAAACATACATTTAAAATTGCAAGCTCTCAAAGAAAATATTTCAAAACACAAAGAAGAGCAGGAGAACACTCAGAAGATAGATGCAGAACTCCAAATTCTATTGTATTAGAAACAAACAGTCATACATGATTTACAATGTTGGAATGACTCTTAGTTTCATTGATCAGACTACAAAGAACTCACAAGCTTTACAGATACAGTAAGGAAGCTAGACATTCCATGCACACCTTACTACAGACACAGGCAACCTCCTTCTTCTACTTCTAAACTAAAAGATTACTATGTTCTAAATGTTACTTCTATAAATTCCTGCTGCTACAAATCTCTATGTAGCCCCTGTGTCCAGTATTACAGAGCAGAGAGGCACAATATATAAAGACTTTCTGATTGTCCTCACTACAGCAAAAAAAAACCTAACTAAACCCCTGGTTCAAACCCCTGGTTACAACAATAAATACAGGTGAACCAGTCTTCAAAATATCTCTGAGCAATGTCAAATCTGGGCAAAATACTGCCCCTTCTGAGAAGCTTTAGTAGCTCAGCAATAACTTTCATTTGTCTGTTGTAGTAATGTTCAGCTGCTACCTTGTCCTCCATTTGAATGGCCCTGACTTCTTTGCACTCGATCTCTACCTTCTTGCTCCTGAGATCGGATTTCCTTCCTTCATGATGTCACTGTGTTGAATTTCCAGCTGCCTCCCCAAATGCAAGCCTGCAAGACAAGACAAGCAATAAGTATCAAGTTTATCGAATGAATAGCAAGAAATTAAAATACTGCTTAAATCCGGGTGACTGTGCAAAAAAAACATGGAAATCGGGTCCAAAAATTCTCCAAAACGCGCTCAAAATGCTAACAGACGCTCAAAATCCATCGGGTCAACCATCGCTGACCGAAAAAATGCCACGGGCGCCCAAAAATGCCCTTCAAAATTCCCATCGCTATGCATTTCCCGCCCATCGGCGTGATAATCGCCATCGGCGTGTCCTAAAATCTCCTGGCCGACGTTCGCTATTTGGCCGATGGCCTTTCCTTCTTGTCTATCCCTTTATCGACGAGAGTTATGCCGATATAGCCCTATCGGCGTGCATTTCTTCCTTATCGGCGTGAGGTTCGCCATCGGTGCATCCCAAAAACGTTTGGCCGATAACCTACGGTTTGGCCGATGGTTTTACTTCGTTATTTCTTCCATCGGCGAGAGCTATGCCGATATAGCCCTTAGCGGCTTGCATTTTTTTCTCATCGGCGTGAGATTCGCCATCGGCGAACTCCAAATCTCCTCGCCGATCGTTACTTATCTCACCGATGTGCCTACATCGGCGAGAGTCTACCCGATGACCGCTTCGTTTTTCATTCGGCCTTTTCCATTTATCGGCGTGAGTTTTACCGATTGCCCCCTTCTGTTATACTAATACCGCCACTATCGGCGAGAGATCGCCCATCAGCAACTCACAAATCTCCTCTGCCGATGCCTTTCGTTTCACCGATGCCACCTCGTCAGTGAGAGTTTCACCGACGACCTTTTCGTTGATCGCCATTGGCGAGAGCCTTCATATCGGCGAAAGGGGAAAAACCCTGGCCGATAGTGTTTTGTTACGCCAGTAGCCCAAGGCTATCGGCGAGATATACCCCATCGGGGTGAATTGCGACCGCTCGGCCGATGGTTGTAAGTTATGCCGATGACAACCTTTCATCGGCGAGAGACACGGCCTCGGGGAGACCCTTATATGTTTGGCCGATAGTAGACGTTATGCCGATGGGAAACCATCAGCGAGAGCATACGCCTCGGCGAGAGAAATCAATACACCGCCGACAGTGTAAGCTACACCGATGGCAAAAGGCCATCGGTGAGACACCCTACTTCGGTGAGATGAATCCAAACTCCACCGAAGGCATAAATTATGTTGACGACCATGACAAGTTTTGTTGTAATGTATTAAGGCAAGCATGAATTTTTTTTTTTTGTGCTCAATACCAAATGTATTAACCTTGCAAAATAACCCCTTGGGTTTGTCATTTTAAGTGCACCTATGCATTTTTCTGTCAAACAGACAATTTGCGAGACACAGAGTAGAACTTAGACAAAATATTTACTCTAACCAGAAATCCACCAAGTGCATATACTTCAAAATTTAAACCAGACCAACAAGGAAAAAGGCAAACAACTGACCGTGTACCATGCAAAACCTGATAGTACATCTTACCTAAATGATCATAACTTGCAAGATATGATGAATTTTAATATGGTTCAAAAGGCAACCCTGGCTCATTTTTCACGAGGAATCCAACCATATCATGCACTGGCACTGAAAATGTATTTTTCTATATTTTCAACAAGGTTTGCAAATTTGACTCTTTTTTCCCTTACCACCAGACAGAACAACACAAGCAGAAGCAAAAAGGCAAAGCAACAACAGGGGTCCTCATTTTGCTAAGGAGCAAAATGGGGCGTGTTGTGAACATCACAACAGTTCCTCTCATTTGAGAGAAAAATGAATTTAAAGATTTATAGGGAATTATATCACTATGCACAAGGGGTATTATTTGCCATGTGGAAGTAGAGGAGTGTTCCCAGGTTCAATGTATTTTTAATAGACCATTGTTTGTAAGTGTTTTATAATAAAATGATGTTTTATGGAGTTTTCCATATATATGTTGTGTAATGTGTTAAATCTATGCATGTATATTTCTCATTTTATTTATTGTAATATTTTAATTATAATGATTAGTAGCCTAAGATCATAATTTCTAACACACACACACACACACACACACACACACACATATTTATTGTTACATTTTTTTGTATGCATGTGTAGAGTCTATAACACCAATTTGTCATTTTTAAGAGTATATACATAAGAACATAATACTTGTTCTTATTTGTGTTGAATTACAATGTTTGATACTTAGAAAAAATATATTAAACAATTCAAAAAATGTTTAGATATGCATACATAAATTATTTTTCTATAAGTATATATGTACTGCAACCAAACATATAGTAAATAATAAATACAATGAAATGAATGGTTATACAAAAATGAATGCATATACATAAATATTTGAGCAACCAAAATATTTTTATAGTGTTTTACCTTAAATTCATTTCTACAAGTATACATACATATATAGAAAAACACCTTTGTATATGTATATATGTATAGAAAAACACTTACATATATAGAAAAACAATATGACAAATTTAATGCCATTTTGAAATAACAAAACCTATTATTTTCTATTTTCTTTTTCATTTTCAGCCAAGAGTCAAATGAACTTTTAACCAAAATTCTCAACTTATTGTGTGTATACAAATCTAAAACATCTAATTTCCAACCATTTGTTGAATATATATATATATATATATATATATATATATATATATATATATATATATATATATATATATATATATATATATATATATATATATATATATATATAATGCAAACATAATAGTGCAATAACAAGGAGGGATTAATTTCATTTCAAATTTAGGAAAGTATACAATAGGCAAAAAATAATTCTTTCAAGTAATAAAACCAACATAAGATGGAACAACATTTTCATTACTGTCATCACTCAAGTTTTTAGTGACACTCAAATATGTCACAAAACCATGAAATAAAAATTACATAGAACCCTTTTACCATAAGGGCTTTTAATTGACATAAGAAACAAGTTTAACACATCTTCACTATAAGGATTCTCTCCAATGTGAAGTTCAGATCTACAACCAAATAATCCAAAAATCCTCACATGATCAAGGCTAGCTCACCTTCCAACCATAGAACTTGCAAGCAAGTCCACCCTCGAGTTAGGAGGCTTAAAAAAATGGTTTAATATAACAAGAACACACATGCACTCACAAATTTCTAACTACCCAATGACTAACACACACACATAAATGGATCTTCTCAAGATCCATAAAAAGGGGATTCAAGGGGACTTACTAACATTTTGGGGAAAGAATAAAATATAATAGTAATTTCCATCTCCTCATAAATCAAAGATTCTATATACTCTCCTCATAATGAGGGCTCCATCATGAGACCTGCAAGCATAGAAAAAAGTTTCAATGAGTAAAATATGTCAAGAATTTAAAAATGAACATAAAAACAATTGCTAAAAACATGTAATGTCCCAAAATTATTGGCCTCTTTGCTTTATTATTTTATCTCATCCTGATACATGATTTGGATGTAGATATTTTACTTAATAGAGGGTTATTATTTTATGTGATGGATATTGTGTGGACCTAATATATTTGCATTTATTGTGTGTTTATATTCAAATGTGTGATGGGATATTTAATTGAAATTTTTATTATATCATGTAAATCTTATCATATGAAACAAGCTCTATTGATGGTATGTTGTTATTTGATGTTATTATAGGCAAACGATTATATGGGGGAGATTGGAACTAGGCTTGGAATATGAAGTGGCAACCACTTAGTCCTAGTTCATGAAATATTATCCCTATCTCTTAAATAAATTATAAATTATAATATATGTTCTTTTTTTTTTTTTTATAAAAGGGGTAAAAACTTTATTGAAAATCAGAAAAGAACATTACAAAGCATCAAAGGGCCAAGGCCCTAGTAATCCATAAGAAATAGCCATACAAAGCATGAAACAACATCATCCTTCACCAATACCATTCCCATCCTCAGCAAGAATCTTCTCCAAGTCATATCGGAGCTCATGAGGAACCTGCTCCCATTCATCAATCTTCCAACCATCTAAATGCTCAGAAGCCCACTTAGCCAAACAATCTGCTGCCCTATTCCACTCCCTAGGAATATGGACAAAAGACACCATCTCCATCAAAGAACTTATCTGCAGAATTTGTTGCACCATCATAGCCAACTGCCAACTAACATCAGAAACCTTCTGTGTATTCAGCAAATTAATCAAAACCTGTGAATCAGACTCACAGATAACCTTGCGCCATCCCAAAGCATAAGCCCTCTCCAAAGCATAGAGGATCGCCAAACCTTCCATAAGGTTGATAGTTTGCCATCCTTCATGAACAAAGTAGAAAAAAACCACTGATCTCGAAAAATCCCTGCCAGTCCCACCAATCCCAGCAGGCCCAGGATTGCCCCTTGAAGAACCATCAGTATTGAGCTTCAAAATGCCAGATGGAGGGGGAAGCCATCTTCCCACCCTTTGCACTTTCTTTTTCACTCGCCTTCCTTTCCTGACACAAGCAGAAGCTAGAGACAACCCCTGAATACCCAATCTATCCACCAACTCAGCATCTCCTTTCTCCAAAGGGAACACCACATCACACTTAGATTCCATCGTCTCCCGAATCATACTCATAATTTTGTGCCAAACTTGTTGAATCAACAACTTCTCACCTCGAAATATTCTGCGATTCCGTTCCAACCAAATCTGCCATAGTATGAAGGAAGGCCCAACATACCACACATCTTGGAAGAAAGAGGCCATAGAAGGAGGTCTACCCAGACTACTCCAAAAATCCACCAGGGATGAAGCATGAACACAGGGGCTTTTCCAAACTTCCCACCAAAAATGCCAAAGCTGCAAAGTCAAGGGACAACAAAAAAACAAGTGAGAGGAGTCCTCCTCTCCACATCCACACATAACACACATAGAAGGACCTTGAAAACCCCGCTTCTGAATATTATCCCAAGTCAAGCACCTATTCCAAGCCAAAGTCCAAATAAAGTAGTTACACTTCGGCCAAGAAAGCTTATTCCACACTTTCTTCCACCAGTGAACCTCCACCCCCTCCAGCTGGTTAGATAACAACACCTGATATCCAGAAGCAACAGTATAGACACCCTTAGGATTAGGAGACCAAGAAAGAACATCCCCTTCCTGGAGGGAGCTACAACGTCTACGAGAAAGGATACTATGAAGCTCAACACACTCCTCCTCCATACCAACAACAGGCCACTCATCAGGATTCTTCCATCTTGCCACCACCAACTGCCCATGAGAAGAAAAGGACTTGAAGTCACTCACCCTTGACCAACCAACTTCACAGAACCTCTGGCACAGAGTCACCAAATTAGGAAACTGAGAAACAATGGGAGGAAAACCATCCCAAGAATCAGACCAAAAATGAGCTTTTGTCCCTCTTTTACAAATCCAAAATAAACCATCCTTGACCAGAGTAGCCCCTTTCTTGAGCGTACTCCAAATCATCGAGCCTTTCCCCACCAGTGGATACCGAGGAATATCAATTTGAGGGATCCCTGGGAAGTATTTCTGAGTTAATATCCTAGCCCAGATCCCATCCTGCTCCACACACCACCGCCAATACAATTTAGCAGCCAACGCCATCCCCGACAACGACGACTGCCTTAACCCGAGGTCGCCAAACTACTTCGGGCTACAAACAATGTCCCATCTAACAAGGCTCCATTTAGAGGACAATAAGCTACCAGCCCATAAAAACTGTCTTGCTAAGGAATCCAATTCCCTAACAAAACCCAAAGGGGCCACCTGAATCATACATCTATAAATGGGGAGGGCCTGCACCACAGACTTGAGCAACTGAACACGACCCGCAAAAGATAACCAGCGATGGGTCCAATGATTAACTTTCACATGAAATTTATCCAGAATATTCTGCCAAGACTCCTTGGGAAGTCTTCCAATAGAGATGGGAATACCAAGATAGGTCAAAGGGAGAACCCCAGTCTGAAATCTCAAGATATGAGCAATTCGCCTCTGAATGGAACCTGGAGTATTGAAGAAAAAGATGGAAGACTTATCTTCATTGAAATTGGCCCGAAGCTAGAAGATAAACATCCAACACCTTGCGCAAATTCAAAGCTTCCCTAATTGTAGCCATACCCATCAAAGCAGTGTCATCAACAAACTGCAAGTGAGATTGTGGAGGTAAACCACCTCCCCACCCCCAGCCCTGAATGAAACCTAACTCCACATTCCTTCTTATCAAGCATCCCAGACCCTCAACAAGAAGAAGAAACAAGTAAGGAGAGAGGGGGTCACCCTGCCGCAAACCCCGAGAGGTGCCAAAAAGCTCAGAGTGCTCACCATTTATTAACACAGAGAAGGAGACTGAAGTAACACAACTCATAACCCAATAAATCCACGCATCCCCAAAACCAAAAGCACCAAGAACCTTCCGAAGGAAGGACCATCGAACACGATCATAAGCCTTAGCCATATCAAGCTTGATGAACATTGCCTTATCTTTGGAATTAGCCATAGAGTGAATGGTTTCAGTTGCAATAACAACCCCATCTAGAATTTGACGTCCCGCCACAAAACCACTCTGTTCCTCAGAAATCATCACTTTAAGCCACTTTTTCAACCTATCAGCAATCAATTTAGAGATAATTTTATAAATCACATTGCAAAGAGAGATAGGACGAAATTGACTTAACCTATCCGCCCCATCACACTTTGGGATGAGAGCAAGGAAGGTAGAATTCAAAGCCCGTAACATCTGTTTATTCTTATGAGACTCCTGAACAACTGCCAACAAGTCCAACTTGATAATCTCCCAGAATTCTTGAAAGAACTCAATTGGGAAACCATCAAGGCCAGGAGCTTTCCCCCTCTTCATTTGAAACACGATCCCCTCTAGCTCCTCAATCGAAATATCACTCATAAGATGCTCATTCATCTCCCTAGAAACCAAAGAAGGGATACAAGAAAGGACCTGAGCTTCCTCATCAGAACCCCCCTGCGAGTCCTCCCTAAATAAAGAAGCAAAATATTGCATAGCTTCACATGTGATTTCCTGCAAAGAAGAAAGAGATTCACCCCTATCATTCACCAGAGTAGAAATAGAATTGCCATGTCTCCTGGCTTTCACCGAGTTGAAGAAAAAAGCGGTATTTTTATCCCCTTCCTAAAGCCACTCAATCCGAGCCTTCTGTTTCCAAAAAACTTCCTCTCGTAGCTCACACTCTTCCAATGCTTTCAAAGCCCTAGTCTCTTCCCGAAGCAGGTCCTCAGTCACTCCATCCTCCCTGATCAACCTCGTAATACCATCCAACTCAGCCTGGGCAGCAGTCTTAGCATGGAAAATGTTTCCAAAGCACTGTCGATTCCAACGTTTAAGCTGATACTTGACAAATTGAAGTAACTTAGCAAAAGTATACATTGCTGTACCATAAGCAGGTCTGCCATACCTCCACCACTCAACAATATAGTCATGGAGAGAGGAGTCACGCAACCACATAAGTTGGAACTTGAAAGAAGGAGACCGAGGCATACGAGCTGAAGAAATAGCCAGCTTGATAGGCCAATGATCTAATCCCCTCCAATCCAAAATTTCAGAGCTAGAAGACCACAACCCACCAACCCAGTAGCAAGAAACTAGAAAGCGGTCAAGTCGTTCCGCAATGCAATTATTCCCAATCCTCTGATTATTCCAAGTAAACTGGCCATTAATGGGCTTGATATCCACCAGATTTAAAGCTGAAATGTTATCCTGAAGTAGTAGTGCAGAAGGCTCAAGCCTCGCAATACCACCCCTCTTCTCAGCCAACTCAGAAATAGCATTGAAGTCTCCAGCCATAATCCACGGATGGAAAGGAACCATGCTTTGGACAAACCGGATATGGGACCACAACAGTTGTTTACCCTGAAGATTAGTAGGTGCATAGATATTGGAGAAGAGAACAGAATCCCCTGTCTCAAAACAAGAAGCAATCATAGAGATAGAAGACTGAAAGGACAACCACCAAAGAGGGCGGATCTTCCGAGGATTCCATAAACAAGCCACTCCTCCAGCAGACCCTTGAGCACCAATACACTGGCACTCTCCACTCCCCCACAACTTAGGCACTAAACCAAACATACACTCCACTGATAACTTAGTCTCCTGCAGGAAAAGAACATCAGGAGATTGACTTCTAACCAAATCACGAACAACTTTTTGTCGAGGGCCACTGTTCAAGCCCCTTACATTCCAGGATAGAACAATCATTTCAAGGGGCTCAAAGAATGAGAATTCAGAGTCTTAATAGACCCTGACTCTACCAAAGTTTCCCCTGCTAATTTAATCTTATCCAAATCTTTTTTTCTACCAAGCTTGGAAGACTTCTCCCCAGCCCCTTTTTTTGGGTCCTTTTGATGAAGACCCAAATGAGAAGAAGAAGACTTATTAATCTTCACCCCCTCAGTACCTACATTTGAAACAAGAGGAGATCCATCCTCACCACCCTTCTTCCCTACTATAATAGGAACCGATTCCACTTGGACTTCCATTTGAACGTCTGTGTCCATTTGCAAAGCCCTATTATCCTGCAAAACCTGAGTAGCTTCAGAAAGAAGGCCCTCCTGTCCTGTACCTGAAGCACCCTGATCCATATTCACCAAGCCTGGATTCACTTCCTGCTGGCTGAGATCATTTAAAACTTCAAATCTGTTGAAAGAATCTTCATCCTGCCTTTCCTTCAAAGTCCTCTTTTGACCTCGATTCCTATTTCGAGCCTTGACAGGAACGAAACCATCAGCCCCATCCACATCACCAGGAATGGGTTCCTTCCCCTTTTCAACTCTAGGGGGATTGCGGGGAGGCTGAGAAGGCTGGGAGTCCACAGGCCTAGCCTTAGGGCATCTCCTCTGTAAATGTCCATATTCATGACAGAGACGGCAGCGAAAAGGAAGAGTCTCATAGTCCAACTGCTGCACCCAAGAGTAAGGACCTGCACACATATCCACCGAATCTGGCAAGGGTTTACTTGAATCAATCTCAACACATATACGAGCAAAAGTCATCACCTTTTTAACTTGAGTCTGCTGTGAAGCACCAACTGGTTTTCCTAGCATTGAAGCTAACAAGTGTAAAACATCATCCCGCCAACATTCCACAGGAAACCTTGGAAGCCGAACCCACACTGGAACCCGGTTCGGAAGCTCTTCAGCAGGATTGAATCCCGCATGCCAAGGTTTAATGAATAACCCAATCTGATTATGAAAATAGGGGCCTCCTTCAAAGGCCTTATTGCGATCTGCCAAGCAATTGAATGAAACCATGAAAAAGTTATTTGCTAAAAGCATAACCTCCATTTCTCCCTCTGGCATCCAAGTCCGTTGGGCCCATGATTCAAGAAATTGTAAAGAAACCCGCATCCCCATAAACTTGCACAGCAATGCATGCTTCGAATAATAATCAATATCTTCCGCAATCATCTCCAGCGGGATAACCAATTTTGGCCTCTCCTCACAACGTTCAAGACATCCATTGATCTTTGTAATCCGAGTACCACCAGACAAACCCGAACCAACCAACCCTGGATCTGATGAGAACAAGTTATTATTAAAAACCTTCGAAGCGTGCGAAGGAGAATTTGCACCAACTGCTGCTGAGCGAAAATCCATCTTGGGACTAGCCCCTGAAGACTCCCCGATCGGCATTGAAACTAAACAAGATCCAAGGCAGGCAAGCAGGCCCCTAAGAAAAAAGAACCACCACTAGGGTTTAACTGATCCACCACCCAGCACTGCCTTCGAACTGCAGACCCAAACCAACCAGGCACAAAAACCCCACCCACGGCCTCCAACCAGGCACAAAACCCCCGCACGCTCAGGGAGAAAGAGACACCGATGCCGCTGAAAAAACTTTGCACTAATAAAAAAACACAACCCCAGACCTCCCCAAAACACATGCACTCCCCACACTTCGCACAACCAGGAAAAAACCAGAGGATCGGGCTAGGGCACGAAAGCCCTAGCTCGACATGCAGAGCAAAAAATCAACATCCTTTCCTATAATATATGTTCTTTAAACATTCTAAATAAGTGAAAATTAAAATTAAAAAAAATAAATTAAATTTATATAAATAAAAGAATTAAATTATATGAGTTTATTCAAAAGAAAAATTAGATATGAATATAAAAGCAAACTCTTTTCTTTTTCCAAGTTTTGGGATTTACAAAAGTTACCAAATCAAGTTGAGTGTTTTTAAAGTTAATAAGATGATTAGATTTTAATTGATTGGATTATGTATGTAAGGTTGGTATTAGTTTCCCCCTTCCAAGTGAACCCAATGAGGACATATGGAAAGAGCCTAAGAGAACCAGAGTTGCTATTGCTAAGCGTAAGCAAGGATAACAAAGAAAATGTGCAATAAAGCATACCTTGTATGGGAACGTAGATATCTAAGGTTGGAACAAGTGGCAAGATCAAAGTTTGAGAGGAGCACCAAACATGCTTTTTAGAGCTTAGTGGATATGTGGAAAAGAAAAGTGGAGAATGAAGGATTTACATTCTCCACAGTTCAAATTCCTCGATACATTATTTACCTGGTTTATTTATTTTTAAGTCTGCCTTTGTTAAGTTGAATCAAATTATTAAATTTGGAGACATTAAGGAGGTGTAAAGCAAATTTATTGAACCTGATAACATTAAAAATGAGCCCGTTGATTATGAATCAAGAGCCTAATTATGCCAGTATTGAAGCTTATTTAGCTAGCAACATTAAATATAAACCTTGGAGATATAAACCGTTATTCCGTCAAGTAGTGTTAGTAAGTAAAAACTATTATTAACCAAGGAAATTGAAAGGACTCATTCGATGAGGATTGTAATTGCCTAGGAAATTAGTGAATTATAATCGATCAAGTACATTTACAACTATCTAGAATGTTATAAAGGAAAAAAATGAATTGTTAAGGGAAGAAGGTTGACCAGAGAAATCTACCAAGAGTAATGTGAGAACATGAGCACACACTCATGGCCTTGTTCTCCAAACCTTGTTTTATGTGTAATTTAATGATCTAATAAAATTGTTAGTATGAGTTGCATTTACAAGTTTACCATTTATGCTGCATTTATTGATTTATGTGATCCATTTGTGCACACACTATGGTCCGATGCTAAACAAAAATACTTCCATTATTTTCCTAGAAGATTCCATCGATCATCATTTAGATTGTGTGAGGCTAGTCACTTCATGGTCTTCTTAAGGGAAATTTGTGTGACTTGGTAATGTCATTGTGAGATTGTTGTATGTAGAATGCACTTCTCTACCTTTCTTTTATTTCTACCATTTCTCTATCTTTTGAATTTTTTTATATTCTAGTAGATTGGGAATAGAATATTTTTTAGTTTTTAGTTTCATTGAAAATCTTGTTGTAGGAATAAATCTATGTTTTAACTAGTTTTATCAAATTAAATTAGATTTTAGATCAAAACATCGCATGATAATTAGGAATGAACCATGGAATGAACTTACATGTTAACCAAAAAACAAACATCTAGCAACCTTGTGGGTATTTGTCCCATAACTCTCCATAACATAGTAGCTTGCAAAATGATATCCTTTTACTCAAACTCATGTGCAACTTGGGTAAAACTTTTATGTCAAACTCTCCTTGTTTTCCTTTGCCTCATAACAATAACAACAAAAAATTTCCACTAGTGTTGATGAAACGATTTGCATGTAAAGCACTCATCATGGCAATCTTAACCTTATTCTCCTTTGTGTTCAATGTGTATAGAATCCCCTTTAGGACCGACCTATATTGATTAGCTACCTAAAATATGTTGCATCCCTTATATACAAGTATGGGTAGCTAAAGATCACTTTGGACATACATCTAGTGGCATCACATCTACAATTAATTGATCCTTCTATTTTGCACTATTTATTCACCATGATTTCTACTCCATCCTCGAGCCAACCAAGAGCATATGTTTGAGGATGCTCCATAACTTGCATCCCTAACTTAGTCACAATTTTTTGAAAAATCAAATTTGAGCTTGAGAACATATGTCAAAAAGAGAGTCTACCTTCTTTCCATTGATGTGTTTCTTAATATGGAATAAATTTGTAAGTTGCTTATCCTTTTTCACCTTAGAACTTTCACCCACTACACACACCTCTTTGTACACAACACATGATATTTTGTCATCTGAATCAAAATCTCCAATTACTCTTTACCCTTTTTCATGATAGTGGTGTTCACATCCTTCTTCCTCTTTCTCCAAAGTGATGCTAAATATGGGTGCAATTTCTAAAACTTATCATATATGTGTCTATCTTTATCATAATGGGAAAAATTTAAATTTTGGTTTTACCTTTACCTTTTGTAGAGTAAAAAATTGCATACTTTGCAATTTCTAATCTATGTAATGCACTCATTTTAGTGTCCATTCCCTTTGTATGTTTTAGGCTACATTTAGCCAATTCCTTAGCATTTTCATTGTCACCAAGGTGCCAAGAAAGCTTTTTTATGTTTTACATGTTTTCTTATACCTTTCTGGGCCTTACTCAATCCAAACACCTCTACATTTGTGGCTACATCCTCACAATTGTAGTAGTGTTCCCAACATTCAAATCTGCCATACAATGACCAAAATCCCATGTCCCTACCTTCCAATGGACAAAATCCAACATCTATAGGTTTTATGAATTTTTCTAATGGGCCATTCAAATTCTTTATAAAATTATCCCCTTAGCCATTTGAAAACAAGTCATTATATATGCTACCTCTTCTACTTTCTTCTTGTGATTATCCTCTATGATATTTGCTTCAATTTTTCCTCTATAGGCCCTATAATATTTTTATAGCCCTTCTTAGCTCCATTTTATAGTCGTGAAACCTTTATTGCTTCCTCTATCCCTTCGACATACTCTATTCACTACCATTTACCAAAATCCTCTGCACATAAGAACTATTTACACATTGTAGAAGCCCTATGGATTTTACATTTTTTTGTAAATGTATGTTTACCTTTGAAGTACGGAGTGCACTAGGATAAACACACACTTCCAACATTTCCAAACTACATGTAGGGTTGAAATATACCAAACAAGGGCCTGATTAAGGTAGGCTCCCAAGTAGTCTTGGAACCGTTTTTCTTGTTCCAAATGGAGGTTTAGATCTAGAGTTTCTTGGCATAGAATCATTAGATTCTAATTTTTCAAACACAACAAAAATCAATCGACTATCATGTAACTTCTCTTGAAATATGAAGGTTGTATGATACAAGGATGTGATTACAACTAGATAGACTCTATCATGTTTGTAGAGGCACCCTCTATCCCCAAACTCTATAGTTCTCTATCATACCAATCTATGCATTTTTTGTTTGGCAATTGATTCATCAACATTTGAAACCAGAGATAAAATGGAAGTTCTATATCTATTTTAAGCATTTACATTTATTAATCCACTTTCCTTTCTAAATCAAGTTTATTTTATGTAAAGGAAAGCTTAGTATTTATTATATAGGGAATGAATGTAGTATCCTTAGGCAAAAACAATATTAGATAAGACAAATCTTTCACTTTTTATGCTTATTTAGAAAGGTTAAATTTGTTTCTTTTATTGGAAAATAATCACTCCTTTTCTTCCTTTCACTTGGTCACCCTGATGCCCATGGTTGTGTTCTCCCTTGTCTCCCACATATACTTCTCCTATTGGCATTGGGATCCTGTGTTTTGACAAGTATAATGGTCACAGTGATTCTTGATGTGAGATGCTTCTTTACTCTATGCTTGATAGACACCTATAATGATCCTATCTTGGCCAAATTATTTCCTAGTACCGTGGCAAATTATGCTTTGGACTAGTTTTATACTTTACCTCTTAGTTTGTTACACACTTTTTTTGATGCACTGCATGCATTTGTCTACATTTTTAGTATAACATAGAACCTCTAATTTATCTTATGCACTTGACAAACTGCAAGCAAATTTCTACCTAGAGTGTTTAATATTTTTCCTCTCTTCTTTTCTTTGCTTGTTTGTGTTTAGGGTAAAATTGGATTTCATTAATCTTTTGTTGTTTAGATGTTAAAATCCTCTTTTCACCCTAACATTGAAGGATCTAGGGTCGAGTAGCAAGCACTATCATACCCTACGTCACTTTGCAAATGTAGGGAAACTTGGATTAGGTAATTAATTATCAATTTTTCCTTCTCTTATGTCCAATTAACCATTAAAACCCTAATTATGCAGATACGGCAACAAATTGATGAAAGATGGAAAAAGCTCTTACAGACGGGAGTAAAATAACAAATCACAAAATACCTATTTTCGGGGTTCCGAGGTGGAACAGTCAGGGACTAAGGTTGAAGCACCCAAGTCTAAGGTACCTACTTTTTTGAGGAATTTGGACCTCCTTCCGACACTGATCAGCCCTGTAACTTCTATTTCCCAAGATTTGTCTACAGAGGACACTGTTGCAGGTGCCCTAGTTGTGGAAGTGCTCCTTTGTCTGACTTTTCTTCAAATCCTGAATGCTTGATGCCTGCCAATCCTTCCTGCAACTCCACTTTTTCCATATGCGACACCTATAACCTGCAATAACAAGACTTGGTTTTGGGGTTGTGGTGTTTAGAGGCTTGCCTCAGTCAAGCCCCGGAGGACACTTAAGTGTCTGAGCACCATTGTCAGACAAAGAGTGTGTGCCCTTGTGAGGCAGAGGCAAAAACCAAAGGAATCAATGATAAAAACACAATGATATGTCACCTTGTAGTGAAGCTCTAATGAAGGAAGATGCTCTTCATGCCATGAGGAGATTGGTGCTCAAATCTACAAATATCAACACACAAAACACACAAGTATGCTCTTGCAACACAATAGAAAGCCTTTAATTACTTTGAGAACACTTGAACATCACAATTGCCATCTAGTTTACAAATGAATGCCTAATCATGCTTATATATGCATCTACAAGCATTCCCGCCAAGATTTTAAAAATCAAACTTTACCGTGTCGGCAAAAGAATTAACTAACGGTCATAAACCGACACCCAAAAATTGGGGTTGCCCTAAAATAGGGCAGGACTAGGGTGTGGGTGCCCAAGTCGTCCCCCCTATTTTAGGTAGTGTACAGCTCAAGGGGTCCTCCTAGGTCCCATTTGCCATGAAACCCAGGTCTCATTCCATCGAGATGCTAAAATATGAACTAAAATGTCTTAAATGCATACTAAAGACCAGAGTTAAACCTTATGAGGGAAAAGCCCCCAAGGGGACATTTTCTGACGTTACATTTAGCCCCCACTTTAATGTATGTATAAACGCAAGACCAATACATGCATGAAAGTAAGGTCACAAACACATCAAACACATCAAGCACGGAGAAGACACGCCAATCATATAAAAGACAGTAACAGGCACACAAAACATGGAGAATATAGTTACAGTCATGCAAAACACAAAGAAGATAGTTAGTGCATAAAAGACACATTAATGCATGGAAGACAGACATGATTTTTTTTTCTTTTTCTTATATATATGAAATGCAAATGCAAGTACTGGAAAGTAAACAAACCTCCCATAATACATGATGCACTCATCACACAGGTCGGGGCAACACACACAAGACATGCAAAACCTCCCAAAATGCAGGAAGCATATGGGGCAACAGACACGCCAAACAAAGCAAGCATGCCAAACACACACACTTTGAAGACATGGAGAAAACACGGCAGACAAGTGATGGAGTGTACCTATCTCTAGGTCCAACACCATCTTAGGGACATTATAGGCACACACCAACAATTGGGCTTCGCCACAACAATCGTCGAAGACACGCTTAAGGGTTGAGTTAGTCACAGAACTGCTCCTCGCCTCCGCAGAGGAAATTTGAAAATGCAACCCCACCCGCGTCACAGAGATGCCTTACAGTGAAAAGGAAGCATGGCATACCACCCCACCCGTGTCAAAAAGACACCTTACAGTGAAAAGTAGGTATGACCTCAAAAGTATACAACCCCACCCACATCACGGAGATGCCTTACGTTGAAAAGGAGGTATACACAATAGATAGATTGATTGATTGCGAACAAACTTAGGATGCAGAAAGTACTCATCGTACTAGCCTACACCTGAGTACAAGCACATTGCTAATATCTACAACAGACAACTTACCTTATATGCCCCCACCTTAAGGTGGTTGATAGCAGTTATCAATATCAAGCACGTTAAGGTAGGAAGAAAACACATAAGGGAACACTGACTTTCACAAAGCCCATGCCCCTTGGAGGTGACATGTACTTTACAATCGCCAAATGTTCCCACAAACACATCCCTGCAAGAAACATGTTAGTGTCTACGAAATCATGATAAATATCAAATGCATATGAGTAACCACACAAAGAGCCAAGGTTATACAACGAATTCAAAGTTCGAGGATAACTGTGGGGCTATATCACGAAGCTCTCCAAATCGAGTACCTCCAAGGCCAGATTCAAAGGCAAACAAAGGTGCACAGAGCAACAATATTGTTAAGGTTTGTAAGTGTGACAGAAACATCATTAAATTCACTACATGGAAAGTACGAGTGCTTCCACCAGCCAAGCATCGGATAAGATATACAAACCCATCATCATATTAGGAACTAAGTCCATTTTTTGATTGCTCTCGAAAGGGACACTAGGTCCGCATCAGTGTAAATGTTTGTCATCATCCGCCTGCTAGGTGGAAACGCTAGAGGAAGGGTAACAATAAATAAGAGAGGAGAAAACAAGTGTCTTAGGGACAGTCACATAGGAGGGTGCCCCCAGGTCACCAACCACGACGCTATGTCCATAAGACACAACACACAACAATGAAATCAGAGAGAGACAATTTAGAAGAATGATGATACAAATAGAAGAATGTCACAACAGAGGTGGTCTCCTGGTATCCTGAACCTTGCGGAAGAATCTGAGGTCATCCTAGGAGGCCTAAACAACACATAACACATCACGGGGGAAGCGCATCATGAGAGAGATAAAGGGTTAGAGATACTTACATGTAGGGTCTTCCTGCTAAGTCTTATCATCAAGTAAATCATCATCGTCCTCCCACTCCCTAATGCTAGAGGGATGTGGGATATAAGGTATCATAGCCCAATTCATGTCTTGCTCATTTGTTCATTGTTAGGATCAATGTTTTCTTGTTGAGATGCAAGGTAAGCTCGTTGCCTTGTCTTCCTCCTTTTTGCAAGTTGACATTGTTGTATTTTACGACTTAGTTTTTGTAACACAAGGCTTTGCTTTATTATGGATTTTTGTGTTGTAGAGGAGGAAGCACCAAGATTAAAGGTCCTTTGTCTAGGTGGAATGTTCTCTTGTTGAAGCTTACTATCGTACTTATTCTCTATCCTCTTAGTGATGTCCAAATGACTTGAATATTCAAACGAAGGAGGGACATTAAAGGTCTTCTCTTCCTTAGTGAAATCCAAGGTGTGCGAACAATCTACTAAAGGAAGAAGATTGGTAGGAGGATCAACAAAGGTAGGAATCAAATGATTATTATTAAATGAATGCTTATTTTCTACCCATGGAATGTTCTTTATTAAAGGGAGCTCTTTATTCACTAATGCTTCATCTTGGCCAGGGAGAGCAATGGAATTACTAAAGCTATCCCTAGTCTTCTCATTTGAGTATTAAGTTATAGGGGAAGTAGGATAACTTATGGGATCATTATCAGCTTTTTCCTTGCTACTCATGGAGAAGAACTCAGTTAAACTTTCTAAAATCATAGGATATTCACTCATGAGGGTTAAAAATTAGTCAAAATCAAGGTTTTTGATAAATACATGCAAAGATACCATTGAAAAATGACATGAAGGTGCCATTTCAATTGTAAGATCAGATTTTTAGAAGCTTTTCCAACTTTATGCAAAAGTCAAGTGCAAAACTATATGCAAAAATGATCTTAAAATGCTTGATTTTTGGTACTTTTTCAATGCAAATATATGAAAGAAAAGGTGTTGTAAGGATTTTTATCAGAGGCAGAAAATAATATGTTTGATATTAGTCCAATATAGCAATAATATCCTTTACAACATACTTTTGCTGCAAATCTAAGATGATGCCAAGTCAAATTATAGTGAAAATATGTCAAAATAAACACTTTCTCACCAAAATTCAAATGCAAAAGAGCATGACAAAGAGTGTTGTGAGGAAGATGATGATGGAAAACAAATAATATAAGTAATAATAGCCACTTAGTGCCAACATACTCAACACAACACACTTTTAACGCCACTTAAGGTCAAACCCTAGTGAAATTATAGCAAAAATAAGCTATTTTTTCACGATTTTTCAACTCCAAGACCTAGCAAAAGGGGTGTTGTAAGGAATTTTAGGAGGTAAAGAGAAGAATATAAATAATATAAGTCACCTCAATCCATAAAATTGATCACAACATGCTTAGAGTGCAAACTAGGTCAAACCCTAGGGCAAAAATGGTCAAAATGTGTAGTTTTTCGCCAAATTTTCACTACAAAAGCCTGTTAAAAGGGTGTTGTGAAGATTTTTATGAGGGGAAGCAAATGATTACCCTAATAAAAACAAATTAATGCAAAAATATCCTTCACAACACACCTATAGTGCAAGTTTAGAGAGTTGATAAGGCCAATTTTAGTGAAAATTATTGTTTTTGAAGCCCTAGGTTTGAGATCTTAGGACAAAATTCTATGTGAATGTTTTGAAGTTTGATTTATGATGAAATTGACTTACTCTCAGATCTAAAAATGATTTTCAAGATTGAACATGCAAAATGCCCATGCAAATTTAATGAAAATGCATCAAAATTGCTAGTTTTTGTTGAAATTTTCTATGTAAAAATACAAATATTTTAAATGTAAATGCAAATTCACACTAAAATGCAAGACTACAGTCAAATGAAAATTTGAATGAGCCTCTAAAATTAGTAGAAAAATCTGATAAAATATTTTGCCTACTAACCCTAGATTTTGGAATTACTAGGTTGTATAAAATTGTCTAAATTTCCACAAAACTCTAGCAATTAAATGATGAAAATGCAATGTAAATTTTTGATTTTTTTAGATTTTTCTGTAGTTTATATCAGATCTGATGCAAAAATCATGAATTAGGAAAATTTAGGAAGAATTGATGCAATTTAGTAAGCCAAACAATGTAATTTTTTGTATTTTCCCAATTTTTCATTTTTTTGAATTTTTCTCAATGCAATAAAGTAAATGACCAAATAAATGAATGAAATCACACCAAATCTGAAGATAAACACTTAGCAAGTTGCAATTTAAGTCCAAAAACATGGGTTCACCAAAATTTTTAGTAGAAAATTAGATTTGTCAATGTTTTAATGTTTAGATGTTTAAATCCGCCTCTCCGCTATACATTGAAGGATCTAGGGTTGAGTCGTGAGCACTATCATACCCTAGGTCACTTTGCAAATGTAGGGAAACTTGGATTAGGGAATTAATTATCAATTTTTTCTTCTCTTATGTCTAATTAACCATTAAAACCCTAATTATGCAAATACGACAACAAAATGACGAAAGATGGAAAAAGCTCTTGCAGACGAGAGTAAAATAACAAATCACATAATACCTATTTTCGGGGTTCCAAGGCAAAACAGTTGGGGACTAAGGTGCATGCGCCCAAGTCCAAGGTACCTACTTTTTCAGGGAATCTGGACCTCCTTCTGACACTAATCATCCCTGTAACTTCTGTTTCCTAAGATCTGTCTGCGGAGGACACTATTGCGGGTGCCTTAGTCCTGGAAGTACTCCTTTGTCTGACTTTTCTTCAGATCCCAAATCTTTGATGCTTGCCAATCCTTCCTGTAACTCCACTTTTTCCAGATACGACACATGTAACCTGCAATCACAAGACTTGGTTAGGGGGTTGTGGTGTTTAGAGGCTTGCCTCAGTCAAGCCCAGAGGACACTTAAGTCTCTGAACACCGTTGTCAGACAAAGCGTGCGTGCCCTTGTGAGGCAGAGGCAAAAACCAAAGGAATCAATGATAAAAACACAATGATATATCACCTTGTAGTGAATCTCTCATGGAGGAAGATGCTCTTCATGCCATGAGGAGATTGATGCTCAAATCTGCAAATATCAACACACAAAACACACAAGTCTCTTACAACACAATAGAAAGCCTTGAATCACCTTGAGAACACTTGAACATCACAATTGCCATCTAGTTTACAAATTAATGCCTAATCATGCTTATATATGCACCTACAAGCATTCCCACCAAGATTTTAAAAATCAAACTTTACCGTGTCGACAAAAGAATTAACTAACGTTTTTAAACCGACACCCCGAAATTGGGGCAGCCCTAAAATAGGGCAGGACTAGGGCATGAGCGCCCAAGTCCTCCACCTATTTTAGGCACGGTACAACTCAAGGGGTCCTCCTAAGTCCCATTTGCCATGAAACCTAGGTCTCATTCCATTAGGATGCTAAAATATGAACTAAAATGTCCTAAATGCATACTAAAGATCGGGAGCTAAACCTTATGAGGGAAAACCCCCCAAGGGGACATTTTTCAATGTTACAGTTTGTTGGGGTACCCAATTTCTTGATAAACTTCTCAAACTTTTTTTCCTTGAGAACCTCTTGCCACATATTTGAGTGAGTTTGATCCTTCAACACCACCATTCTCTCTTTAATTTATCTCTTAGTGCCATTGAAGTTGAATAAATATTTATAGAGTATCCTCACCTCCTCTATTGCAACTTTTCTTATACACCTCTACCCATAGACTCCCTTGTGACATTTCTCCACATGACCAACTTTCTTCTCATCCATCAAAATATGACGAAAAATCCTACACACCTCTTGCTAACCCTCTTAAGAATATACTACCCATTCTCTTAGAATCAAGCTAATATTCCTTCTAAATTAGAAAACATCCTAAGCATGGTCCTTCATCCCTTCTTTCTTGCCCATATCATAGGATGCTTGGCCACTCTACTAATCATTGTCGATCTCTAAAGTCTAAAATTCATGATCTTATTGATGGAGGTGTTATCATTTATCTCCTTATAATACACATATCATATTATCTTGATGATAATACTACATTGGTAGATGAGACCAAACAAGTATGTGACGAGTCCACCAATGATATGCTTAATGATGACCATTGCCTCCTCACTACATGAGCTTCTATACAACATCCCATTCCTATTCCCCTCATAGCTTCCCCTTCCTCACTTGGTGTTGTTGTGGAACCTATTACCCTTCTTGACAACCATCCCCAACCCATTGTGGATATCCATTCTACTATTGACACTTCTATTCCTACTTCTACATCTAGTATGACTATGTAACTTGTTCCTTCCTTTGACAATCCTTCACATAAGACCATTATATATATATTTCTCCTCTATAATCTACTTCTAATGTGATATTTGTTCACCTTTCAAAGTCTTCGCTTGCTACTTCTCTCTCTTTCATATATTCTTCCATCAATCTACCTTGTGCCATAGAAAAAGAAACACCATTTCTAGGTTGGTGGATGAGGGAGGCTCTAAAGTTAGATTGGATGAACATATTGGGTAGGTGGCCTCTAGATATTTCTAGTCCTTTTTATCTCTTTAGCCATGATCAAGTCCTCTCTTTCAATTTTGGAGAAACTTCTGAACATTATTCCCACCTTGCTTTCTGAAGAGGATAATTGCCTCCTCAATAAACCTATCACTAAAGAGGAAGTTCGGGCTATGGTCTTCTTGATGGGTGCCTTTAAGGCTCTAGGTCTAGATGGGTTTCCCCTATCTTTTTTTAGAAATTTTGGGAGATTGTTGGGAAAGATGTCACTAATGCTACCAGAGATTTTGTTAAGACAGGGAAACTCCTAAAACAACTCAACAATACTTTTATTGTGTTGGTTTCAAAGAAGCTTGACCCTATTTCTATGGCAGAATCTAGACCTATCAACCTCTACAGCACGATTTATAATCAACCTCTACAGCACGATTTATAAGGTTTTTCGAAGATCCTTGTTCTTAGACTTCGACAAGCTTATCTCTAGAAATAAAAAAGGCTTCATCCCGGATAGACAAATCTTGGATGCTACAATTTCCACCCATGAAATTATTCACTCTATGGATAGAAGTAACATTCCTAGCATGACTTTCAAGCTTGACATTTCTAACGCCTATGATAGAGTCTCCTAGGATTTCTTATTTCATGTCTTGGAAAAAATTGGTTTTCAGGATGGTGTTATCAGACTATTAAGAGAATGTGTTACTACTACCCAATTATTGGTTCTTGTTAATGGGATCCCTACAGGTTTTTTTAATTCTAGTAGAGGTCTAAGACAAGGTGACCCTCTATCCACTTATGTCTTTATTTTGATGGCTGAGATTTTGGGGAGGACTACGGTGAATATGTTAAGTTTGGGTAACCTCAAAGGTATAAATCTGGCTACTACGATCCAACCTTTGGCTATTCAACAATTTGTGGATGATATTATCCTTTTTGGTATTGCTTCGATTGTAGAGGCTAGAAGGTGGAAACAATTATTGAATGAGCATGAACTTGTTTCTGGTCAAAGTATTAATTATGAGAAGAGCCAAATCTATTTATTCAACAATGTTAATGATCTGTAGCAAAAAATTAAGGGCATTTTGGGCTTCTCTTGTGCTCAACTTCTTGCTACTAACCTCAGGCTCCCTTTGATAGTTAAAGATGTCACTCCAACATTTTGGAATTCAATTTTGGAAAGATTTCAAAAGAAATTGGCTGGATGGAAAGGCAAACTTCTAAGTCAAGCTGACAAATTTCAACTCCTCAAATCTTCCCTCCAAGGTATTCCTATTTATTTTCTTAGTCTCTTTAAGATCCCTAAGTATCTGGCTGAGAAGTTTGAGCATATTCAGAGAAATTTTCTATGGACATGCGTTGAAGATAAAAAAAGAATAGCTCTAGTTAACTGGGATAAGGTTTGCCTCCCTAAAACTTAGGGGGGACTTGGTATTAGAAAAATACATCTAACCAATAAGGCCTTAGTTGCCAAGGTTGGCTGGAGCCTTATCAAAGGAAACACAGATTGGGGAATTGTTATGAAGGCCAAATATCTTAGAGATATTCCAAAGAGAAAGTTTCTTTAAGAACCAGATATTCCTAAAGGTTATGTGATTTGGAATAGTCTCCTTAAAACCATAGGTATGCTCCAAAAAGGTATCAAATGGAAGCTTGCGAATGGTAGAGGCATAAGATTCTAGGATGATAGATGGTTGGTGGATCAACCTCTTATAGGTCTTCAAACATTTGGTAGACTAGCAAGCTCGACTAGTAATTTCGTTGGAACCTTGGTGTCTGACTACATACAAAATGGTACTATGAACCAATGGAAGAGCTTGTTGGATTGCTATCATAAATAGAGTGATTTGAAGCCTATTTATATATATCTCCGAATGGAACTAAAAAGTAAATAATTCCTATTTTTCCCTATAAGGATAACATTATTTGGGATAGAGATAACATGGGTCATTGTTAGACCTAGGTGAAGACAGGTTCTGGCGCAAGTTCTGGAATCATAGGTTGATTCCTAAAATAAACTTTTTCTAGTGGGTGGCTAATCACAATAGAATCCTAACCCTTGACAATCTTCAAAGGCAAGGGTTGCAATTCCCTAATTGTTGTCTTCTTTGCCAAAAAGAGGAGGAATTTATCACTCACTTGCTCTTTCACTGTAACTTTACCAGGGACATATGGGGTCAGACCTTGCAGAATTTGGGTATTGAATGGGTTATGAATGACAATTTGATTGCCTCTGTTAATGAATGACACTCGCCCTTCTCCTACCTGGTTGTTAAGGAGCTATGGAAACAAATACCCTCCCCCCATTTAGGGTGGAGCATATGGAAAGAGTGGAACAACAAAATATTCAAGAATGCTGTTAGGACCTCGCTTGAGGTCTTTCATGCTTTTTCTAAGCTTCTCTCAGAAAATATTTCCATTTGCAACATGAAAACTCCAGAAGCCCCTCCTAATCCTGTGGAGGTTAGTATAGTGAAAAAGTGGGATATTTCTAAGGATTTAACTAAAGTGGATAGATCTAAATAGCTAGCTTAGGCTAATACCCATTGGAGACCTCCCCCGACTAGTTGGTGTAAGCTAAATTTTGATGGGGTTGCCAAAGGGGACTCGAGTCCTGCTAGTAGTGGAGGAATAATTAGATCGGATAAGGGTGACTTCTTAGCTACTTTCACAAGGGGGTTAGGAGTTAAGTCTAATAACAAGGCATAGGCTATGGCCTTTCTTTGGGGAGTCAAATTGGCACTTTCTCTGGGTATCAAGAAGCTTCAGGTTGAAGGGGATTCAAAACTTGTGGTGGATTCAGTTTTGGACATTGCTAACCCTAGTTGATAGCTTGTTGACATTATCAATGACACTAAAGGTCTCCTAAATGGGTCGGAGGGGTATGAAATATCCCACATTTGTAGGGAAGGTAATAAAGTTGATGATGCCATTGCCAACCTTGGTATCAATCTCAACTCATGGTGATGTTGGAGGAATATTGGGAATATCCCTAATAATATTTAGACCCTCCTTACTAAATATTTGAACCCTCACGACATACCATGATTTGACTTATTTTGGTCCCTTTTGCTTAATGATGTTAAGTTGGATATTTTAGCTTAACTCCGATAAGTTGGCTTCTGCTAAGTTGATATTAAAAAATGTTCGTGATAATGGGAATAAACAAGCTAAGGCTGACTGGATTACCAGGAAGATGGTGTGGATGGGTTATGAGGTGACTTAGCATGATAGAGTGGTTATAGCTCAAGGGTGGTAGGCAGGAAATAATCATTTGGCGGCGTGATGCTATATGAAGTACAGCTTTGGAACACTCCATCATTTAAGTTCAAGCTATCTAAAGATTTCTCATCATTATATTAAACCTGCGAAGGGGGAAGATTTGAGAGACGACCATAATGAAAACAAAAATTGGGGAAACTCGATATTTTTAGAGGGCAAAGAAGGGACAGTGAGAAACATCAGTTGGTAGCTATTTTTAATAGTTCTTTTCCTTTGCACTTGCATTCGAATTTTCTCTATTCTCCCTGGGCTAAAATTTCTAGAATGGGAGGGGATAGGGTTAGAATTGAACCCATTTCCTGTGAAGAGGTTAAACAAGAAGGTACTCTGTGGTATATTTGTAATGGAGGGGTGATGCCATTCTTCAAAGGATTAAATACGTATGATGAGAATCTTTCCATGCAATTTATGGAGTCATGGGATCGTCACCATGTTCAACTCGATGGAGTTGGTTGTTAGGAACCTATGTTTAACCCTCTCTTTACTTTATTAGTATATTGCTGTTGGATGCATATGCTTTGTAAGTCGTCCCTTGAGTATATTGTATTATCCCCCATTCGTGGGGAGTAATAGTTGTTTAGATTAGACTTAGTATATAAGTACGTGTTGAGGCCAATGAAGGCATCCATGAGTTTATTGTATTGAGCTTTCTCAAAGGAGGTTGCCCCCTCGAAGTGGCCTACGATCAATAAATTCCTTCTGTGTTCTGCTATTTTTGTTATTTCATGCATTTTTCATTATATTGTTGCAGGAGGTTCCTCTCATTTGGTATCAGAGCGCTTTCTTGGGCTCGCTAGGTGGAATTTTAGCCAAATTTTTTTCACAGTGGCCTCCAAGCGCTGTGATTATTGCAGTAGTTCTTTTTTCTTTGCATCTATATTGTTCATTTCAATTGCAGTAGTTCTTTTTTCTTTGCATCTATATTGTTCATTTCAATTGCAGTTTCAAATTAGGGAATAATCCCTATCCGCTTAACTATGGGAAGTGCCTGGGCATAGCCCTAAAACTCATTGTGAGGAGTACCACAGGAACCCCAAAGTAGCTAGCCCATTGAGAGGACCTACCAGCAAAAAGGGCAATGACCCCTACTTGATTGACTAGTTCCCATCTGTGAGGTAAACCAAGAGCTGTCATTTGTGGCAAAGCGGTTATCAGTTTTACCTGAGCTGTGGAGTGAGGGGTACTACCCCAATATGCAAGTCGTTAGACAGCATTGGTAGCCGAGTGAATCCCTTGAACCTTTAGGAAGCCGAACATACCTGGGGTCCATATCTATTGTCAGCTGGTAAATCACATATTGCATCTGTCTAGAGCCGTTGCAGATATTTTCTAGAAAAAAGAAAAAAAAATTTTAAAAAATTTGAAAAAAAATTCTATTTTTTCACCATATCTTCCTTGCTTGAGCTCCTTTTCCTCTGAAAATTCACTGGAACCCTTGAAATTCCATTTTACATATTTCCTTCCTTGAGGACCCTATCCCAAATTCCACTTATCAAAGCCAGAAATCCCACATTTGTCTATTTTTAGGGTTTGCCATAACTTCTTCGATTCTCACCCAATCGCCTTCAAATTTTGCCATAGTGTTCATTTCCTATTTCTGCTTCTTTTGTCCCTCTTGGCCAAATTTTCCCATTCTTTCACCCCGCCTTTAAAATCCCCATTTTCTGCTTCCCTGTCCCTCAGAAAGTGTCCAAAACCTAGTCAAACCCCAATTACTCATCAAAGTTTTTCCCAAATCCAAATTTTCCTTTACTAAAAAAGTTTCTATTTTTGTTTTTCTACCCATTCCATAAAAAAATAAAAATCTCCTGGTTATGGTTGTCACCCGCACAGGAGAAAAAAATATGGAGGATGAACTTGCAGCCCTCAAGACCAAACTCCAAGATCTGGATGAAAAAATTCTCGGCCTCAATCTTCAACATTTAACCATGAACAATAGATAGCAGCTAGAGTCTTCTGCAGACACTGGGTTCTCTTCTTCCAGCAATTTTTGTGGGCTGAAGCTTGATTTTCCTCGCTTCAATGGTGATGATCCGACTGGGTGGATATACCAGGCAGAACAATATTTCAGTTTGCATAATACTTTTGATTTCAACAAAGTCCCACTTGCATCCTTTCATTTGGAACATGAAGCCCTTCAATGGTTCCGTTGGTACATCAAGGCTCATGAAGAGCCAAAATGGACAGATTTTTGCAAACTCATTTTGCAACGATTTGGCCCTAATGCTTTTGATGACTTCACAGGAGCACTTACTAAACTTTGCCAAACTGGTACTGTGAGAGAATATCAGATCGAATTTGAGAAGCTGGCCAATCACATAGAGGGATTATCTGATGAATTTTTCAGGAGTTGTTTTGTTAGTGGTCTTAAGGATGTAATCTGATCTGAGGTTAAAATGTTCCGTCCCAGCACAATGATGGAAGCCCTAGGGTTGGCTAAGTTGGTGGAGGACAAGATCACAGCTCAACAACGCTCCAAATCCACTTTTGTTCCATTCAGAAATGTGGTTTCCCAAAGACCTCCAATCACGCTAGCTCCTAGAATAACTCCTATCAAGCATTTGTCTGAAGCAGAGATGAGGTCACGTAGAGAAAAAGGGCTTTGTTATAATTGTGATGAGAAATTCACTTGAGGACATATATGTGTTGAGTAAAAGTTCTATCTCTTGGATGTGGATTCTCCGCCTGCAACTGAAGTTTATGAAGATGCTCAGAATACAGTAGATGATCAGGTCGGCATTTAGCAGCCGCCTGTTGACTCTCCTTCTCAGGAAGACCACCCAGAGATCTCTCTCCATGCTTTAGCAAGAGTCACCACCCGACAAACCATGCGGGTCAAGGGTTACTTCAAGAAGCTCCCTCTTACAATACTCATTGATTCTGGTAGCACTCATAACTTCATTGACCCTCGGAGCACCAAACAGGCTGATTGTTTTGTCCATCCTTGCTCCAGCTTTGAAGTCATGATTGCCAATGGGGGCACATTACCTTGCAAAGGGAAGTGTCGCAATGTGCATATCTCTATTGGAGATTATAAGCTGCGCTCCGACATGTTTGCCTTGCCCTTAGGTGGATGTGATGTGGTTTTGGGCACTCAATGGTTACGCACACTTGGACCCATCTTATGGGATTTTGCTGAACTTTGGATGCAGTTTTCAGACAATGGGCAAAAACACACATTGAAGGGCTTACAACCAGGGTCTCTCAGCATCATCAGTTCACATCGCATGGAAAAGCTCCTTAAGAAGAGTTCACATGGTGTTATCACTCAGCTCCATTCCATTCAGATGCAACCATCAGTGGTCTCCACTAGTCCTTTGGATCTACAACGAATTTTGGATAGATATGCATGTGTCTTTGCTGAACCAGTGGGATTGCCACCTTCACAAATTTTTTAACACAAATTATATATATGAACATATATATATATATATATATATATATATATATATATATATATATATATAATGCAAACATAATAGTGTAACAACAAGGAGGGATTACTTTCATTTCAAATTTAGGAAAGTATACAAAAGGCAAAAAAACATTCTTTCAAGTAATAAAACCAACATAAGATGGAACAACATTTTCATTACTGTCATCACTCAAGTTTTTAGTGACACTCAAATATGTCACAAAACCATGAAATAAAAATTACATAGAACCCTAATACCATAAGGGATTTTAATTGACATAAGAAACAAGTTTATCACATCTTCACTATAAGGATTCTCTCCAATGTGAAGTTCAGATCTGCAACAAAATAATCCAAAAATCCTCACATGATCAAGGCTAGCTCACCTTCCAACCATAGAACTTGCAAGCAAGTCCACCCTCGAGTTAGGAGGCTCTAAAAAAAATAGTTTAATATCACAAGAACACACATGCACTCACAAATTTGTAACTACCCAATGACTAACACACACATAAATGGATCTTCTCAAGATCCATAAAAAGGGGATTCAAGGGGACTTACTAACATTTTGGGGAAAGAATAAAAATATAATAGTAATTTCCATCTCCTCATAAATCAAAGAATCCTACAACTCTCCAAAATATCATAATACTCCTTTTAAATCACATATCCCCAAAAACACAAATAATCCATAATATATTCAACTTTTCTTCACAACCTAATGATCACACACGTGGGCACTCATGCCAAATCACCATACAATAGAAAGCTTCCTAAGAGAAGGTCCACACATCTCTTAACCCTAATACATGGGTGTTCTTAACCCAAATGAGAAAATTTGCAACCAACACAACCTTATCCCTAAAATAAACAATACCTAAAATAATAACACACAATAAGATTTTCAATACAAAAATAAGAGTGTTCATAGAAAAACCAACAACCTTCTATTATCATAATAATAACAAGCAACACTACAACACTAAAAAAATGGCTTAAAAGCTTACCTCAATGCTTCAACCAAGTTTGATGAAGCCCTTGATCCAAGTTCCTCAAGCTCTCAAGTTCTTTCTCCAATCTCCTCTTTCACCAAGCCCTTTAGTACTCAAAATAACAATCACAAAAATAAGATTTCCCTCTAAAAATTCGTCACTTATCTTCTAAGACACCTTTTAACCCTTTAAACACTTCCAAAACACTTTTTAAACACTCAAACATGGGCCCCTCTCATAGGTTATCACTTTAGGGGTTTAATATTACACAAATAATAAAGAAAATAACACTAAGTGACTCCACAAATTCCCTCTTAAGTTCAAATATGAGATTTTACACTTTAAGAAACTTGACCAAACCCAACTTAGAGTAAAAAAATATAATAAGAAAAGTAATCAATAAAATCACACCCACAAAATATTTACATAAGAAGACATTAATCACCTCTTAGAATAAGACCTAGATACACTAGGAAATTACAACCGTGATTTCTTGAAAAACCTCCATGATTTTTCTATTGGTAATAGAAATTAACCTGTGCACTTGTACAAAAACGTCAATATATCTAAGATAATAGCCAAAACAACATTTACAATTAAATCACTATACACAACATAGATATATTGTAATTAAATGGTTATTATCAAGATTCAATGAAGATTCAATGATAACTTTAATCTACTCACAGAATCACATTTACACTCAATAACATAACACCCATCCAATTACACTAAGATTTATCATTGCACAATTAAGTCCATTCCAATCCATAGCGACAAGGTAAACATGAATTCTATACTCAAATAAAGATAATGTAAACAAGTTCATAATCATTAGTTAAACAATTCCTAATCACAATAGGTAATCAACTACTATTCTAAATATAGTATCATTGTCCACATCGTGTATGATCATAACAAAGTATAATAGCACATCCAAGAATGTTTTACACAAACAAATCCATTAAAATAAGATGTGAACATGAGGAGAAGTGGGCCTCACAACATAGGTGTGGATTCGAGAATAGGAGGCAAAGGTAAGAAACACATGGTAGATGGTGACGATAAGTTTAACACTTTTATCAAAAATCAAGAGAAAACAAATCACTATTAGCCCAAATGATACAACAAATGTAGAGTATGAGTGCTACTTTGAATTCCACCAAGCTAGTTCAGACTCCCATAGGTGAAGGAAGCACTTCAAATAACTAGCACTTGCACCCTTTGGAGGTTCATGCTATACGCCGATAGGATATTTATGGGAAGAGTCAATGAATGTAATAATACACAAATAGATGTATAACAACAAATTTATACCTGCTTTAACTACAAATAAAGATGTTATTCAACAAGTTTTTAGATTCATTTGTAATAGGTACAATAGTTCTATGAACATAAACAGTCCCATGTAATTGCATGATCAAAGATTAGTATCGATGTTGCATTGAGCAAAATTTCATAAGAGTTTCTTTTCATCTTTGTAATAAAATTCTCTTTTGCACTTGTTGTGATTCCTGTGCACAAAAACATAATGTTGTCATTCCAAAATCACAATTTGTAATCATTTTCTTATGAATGAAAACCAAGCAATAAAAAATAAATTCTTCAGAAGGTGGACAATTCTTGAGGTTTTACTTTTTTTGGTCATCAATTGTTGACCTATGTAAGATAAACAATGTAATTGATTAGTTTTTTATTTGTATGTTTTTAAAAAGAGGGTAATCAAAGATTAGAAAAATTTTTATTATTTCTTATTTGAGTAATCTTGCAAGTAATTGTACATACCTGGATTTATCGTTGTAAGAGTAGTTGTAGGCGAGCTTCTTCTTTCTTTTTGATAATGTTGTAGGGATTTTTTTTTCATTTTGGAGTAGTGGTCGAAAGTGAATGCAAGCTCTAAATGAAAGCCTTTTATAGACTCAACTCTAGAAATTATCATAAATGTGAAGCCTTTTCTTTCATTTTTACCAATATTGATTGTGGCTTTGCTTAGTGTAAGGCCTTGTGATTTGTGTATAGTGATAGCCCATGCTATGGATAGTGGTATTTGCCTACGATTGGCTCGTGATAAAGGTTGTATTGATATAGTTTTTGGGTTTGTTTCATCCCATGGTGGACTGTTATAGTTTTCAAATGTTACTGTAACATATGATGGCAATAGCCCTTTCCACAATGTGGCAGAACCTAAGATTTTTAGCCCTAAAGGGAGCTCTAAACCCACCAAGAGAAAACTGATGATGGCAGAAAATAAGGGTGGTACCCCCCAAAAAAAAATCAAGGAGGGGAAGGACGGAGTCTACAAGAACAATGGGGACATGCCCAAGAAGGAGGTTCACAACCTGGACAAGGGGATGGAAGTGGAGGTTTCCAAGGGTGGAGAGGAAGACAGTGAAAACATGTGGGATGATGAGAATTTCATACCCCATGGTAAATACAATGTGTCGTCGACCAAAAGGTCTAGTTGGTTGGCGGCCAAACTGACTCCTTCTCTGAAAGAGCATATTGTTTCTTTTGACTCGGGTGACAAAGCAGAGAATATTGAAGGTGAGGTTAATACTAAAATTAAGGAGGAGAATGCAGGTGTGGAGTTTGATGACGATGGTCCTAGTAACTTCTTGGAACTGAATGTTCAGGGTTTGGAGACAAAAAAATTTAAAAAAATGAAAGAGGACATTGTCAAAATCAACAAGGTTAGCAGGAAGACCAAGAAGGGTGATGCGATCAAGGACCTGAATAATAGGGTGGAGGGGCTGGAAAAGAATTTCAAAATTCTAGCTAAATTCGCATCCAAGGTAATCCACAGGTCGGCTACTACTCTGGCGGTCTTGCAGGATTTGGAGCTCAACAAGCACGACATCGAGAACAAACAAATGAAGGAATATGAGGAAATGTATCAGTTCCTCACTGAGGACTGGGGTCATCTGTTTAATCAGCCCTAGGGTTTTCTTTGTTGCTATTGTTTTGTGTTTTGTCTATTGTCTGTTTGGTGGTGGTCCCCTATTTCTGTGTTTTCAGATACTGTTATAGTTTCTCTAGTCTTTCTATTGGACTTTTTGTGCACCCTAGTGGTTGTTTTGTAATGGGTTTGACACCTTAGTTCTACTACTTACTACAATCAAAAGCATATGCTAGAAATTTCAGCGGTTTTGATCCAATTGGATATACAATATCTTTGACCTCTCCAAGATATCCATTTACAAGTCCAGCTTGGATCCATAAGTTTGTTGTAAGCATGACACATTGACATTTTCTTATTAAAACCTCTTGAGGCAGTTGCTCATCATTACTAGTTGTGCCTAATTTATGTTGTGTATTTTCCGCAAGACAAAGTGCAATAGGAAGATTTAGTAGTTTAAGCATTTTTTTGTTGTGTAATATTAAATTACTAGCTCATTTGTTGCAAACAAGTGTATTGATTGGTCAAAATCTTCTTGTTTAGTTGTTGTTAGTTGCTTGTTCGTGTGGGTCATTAATACTTCCCAATCATGTTGTGTTGGTTCTACATTGTGCATGTTTTGTAATGTATAGCAAAATTGCATTTGAATTGGATTGTCGCCTTGATGTCTAAATATTGTTTGCAATGTAACAATTGTATTAAATTTGTGCCAAAGATTTATTGCAGTTGTGTGTGATGCATAGATAGGTTTGTCCATCACAAGTGGCATTTGGGCAAGGTCTCCTACAAGAATTATAGAAATGCCACCAAAGCAGAGATGTGCTTGTTCGGGGAATGCTTCTCGTAACTCGCTATTAATTTTTAATATGAGTTTTGGGCCAATGAAGCTCATCTCATCAATAAGAATGTATCGTATGTGTTTCATATCTTATTAAAATGTTGTCAATGTTTGTCCTTGTAATGGTTGCATTTCTTTAATTGGAATCCTAAGGGCTACATGTATAGTTGAGGCTTGTATGTTAAATGTTGCAATTCCTGTCGGGGCGAGAACAAGGAGTGGGTTTTCTCTTTCTGGTACTTGATTTTGAAGTGTATTTCTTATGCAACTAATTAGATAGGATTTTCCTATGACTACAATTCCTTGTATTAGCATATGTAGTGGTTGTTTTGAGGCATTATCTATTGAATGGGTTGTAATGACAGTAAGTGCTAGTTGTTGTTCTGATGATAATGTATAGCTTTGGTTGTGCAAAGTGAAGGGGGGACAGACATCTTGTTGGGACATTTTATTTGTGTTTACAAATTGAATTATGGCATCATGCAAAAGTGGTTGAACATTATATTTTTCCCATTTGTTATTGTTGTCAAATCACGTCGACCTAGCATTTCAAGTTCATTTAAATCATGATTATTAGCAAGGCCCATTTGAGACAATAACTCCCATTCATTCATTTCTATATTATCTTGTAAATTCATCTCTTTATCAGAACTGTCTTCGTCTTCAATCACATGCTCAATTTCATATGTGCGATCAATATGCCATGCATTGTATTTTTGTGTATTCATGTGCTTCCAATTATTAATGATTTCTTCTTTGTTGAGGCCTATATCTCTATCAATTTGATGAAAATGTTTATATAGAAGCAATTCACTCCAACAAAAAGTTTCAAAATTTTCAGTCTTCTTTTGGAATGCTATAGAATTGGGGAAATACATGCACTATTGCCTTTTCTTTTCTATCTTGCCATTTGGATCCTTTGCAATGAGCAACATATGTGAAGGATCTTGTTGATTCAAGTAGTGTTATCATTTCTAGGTGAGATGGGTGTTGCATACATGTTGTATGTAGTTTGATTGTATCTCATTACTAGCTAGTGTTTTTTCAGGCGATAGAAAACTTTCTTGCCTGCATTCAATGATATAAACTTTCAATTACAAATCACAAGTGGTAATTTTTGTAACATATGACACATTTCTTGTGCTCCTATATCTCATTCTACAACAATTTCTATCATGAATTTTTGATATACTCTTAAAGCTTGGTCTTCTAATCTTTGATTTGCACATACTCTTGGTAACATATTTACACAACTCTCTAATTTTTTCCAGCTTTAGATGCGTACTTGGCAATGTATTTGAGAACAAGTAGTCGTGAGATAACAGGATGGCAGTCTATATTAGCTCTCCATATTGAGAGCATCTCAGGGTTATGAATGTTTAACCTGTCATCATTTCTTGATGGTTCGTAAGATTTCTTCCCTGATTCATCACATGAGAAGGTGGATTTTTTTTGTTCTTTCCATGGAGCCTTGTATCTACATTCTACATGTTGCCCTTTCTTACATAGGCAAGTCCTCTCGCTACATTTAGCGTGTCTTTGTGCACAATTAATTAACTCTTCATAATCATTGTATAGGTTGGTAGAGAATATTTCAGATGTGTTTAATAGGCATGGATCATCTATTGGAGTTCTATGTATCATGTTTATTTCAGACTTAGAACAAGGGTTCCAAGCAGTGACGTAGTTGTCAAAGAATTCTTTTGCTCTATCCACTTCTACATTATTTTCCCAATCTAATGTATCCATGTTTGGTGCATTTTGGAGCCAAAGGAATCTATGTATATGTGTAGAACCTCGATGTTGCCATTCATATCTATACCAATAATTTTGTGCACACATGAGCTTCTCAATGACCTCCTCACAAAAAATTATGAATCTTTGATGTAGATATAGGGATGTTGTGTGTGGGTTTTTAATCACGTCATTTGTTCGATGCTTGTTGGTGTGCAATGTAGATGTATTATTGGTTGCAAAAAGTTTGTATAAATCAAACCATTTTGTATCAGATGCACTCAGTGTGAAGAACAAAGTTGGTGAACCTATTTGGTTTATCATATTTGTTAGATCACCACGACACTTGTTCCAATATGATCTTGTCTCCCGTAAAATTGACCCAAAATGCATTAGTTATTTAGCCAATTGATTGTCTGGTAGGCTATTTAAGTGGGAACGAAGGTCTTCGATAGTGGTTGGTATATTGTCTTATGCTTTTCTTTTGATAAATACTGAGGCAATTGCTTGGCTACGATGACACATCATAAGATTTAGAAGAAAGTATCTAAATCTTAGATGGCGTCCAAATTTATTGTCTTGAAATCGCACAAGGTGCAAGGCATATTCATGAAGTTGTACCTCCCTAGATTAGGGTTGCATGTGTAGTGCATTGCTATTTGGAAATAGAGTAGGAAATGCCATGTCTAACAGGCCCTCAGTAGTGTACTCATTTATGGGTGTTGACCCAATGTAGGGCCAATCACTGATGTTATCCTTTTCACTTTCTATTTGTAATGCTTCTTTAATAATGTGTATCTCACGATGTCTAGTTGGTAGTCTTACCATGAATGATGTTGAATATTCTGTTTCATTTTCTTGATCATCTTGATTGTTGTCCACTTCAATGTTCGTTGATGTTGGTTCTTCAATTTCACTTTCAATTGTATGAAGCATTTCATAAATGTCTGTAGTAGAATTAGGTAGCGGTGCTAATGCATTGACATCGATTTCAATATCTTTATAGTATAGGTCATTTTTTATTTTTTATTCTAATGCATTCCTAACATGACTTCTACTTACATAGCAATCATAATTCTTCCCATGTGTATTGTTTCTTTGGACGATTAATACATCCAAGTCTTCAATTCTATGTGGAAGAGATTTTGTTATCGTTTTGACATCTTGTGGGAAGCTAATCGTGTGTCCACTATATTTGTATTGTCTTCCATGAGCGTGCGTAACTTGTATTATTGGATTTACACGTGCAATGAGCATCTCTTCTACTTGAGTGAGAATTCTCAACACATTTGGTTGCTCACCTGGGTCCATATTATTAGATGTGGAGAATCGATGTATGCCTTTCTCACTAAAGCATCTTCTACAAATAGGATTGTTGTTTGATGAATGCACATTCATTCTAGGGTATCTTTCCTTACATATAGTACATGTTTGTAAGTATGATAGTGTATCTATTCAATTTCTAAATTTTATAGATGCATCCATAAAGTTAGTGGACCAATTCATATCCATGTTGTTAGTTGAATTTGTGTTTTGTGTCAATCATGTAGGTAGATGTGTTTGATATTGTTTGCTAGTTCCATGTGTTAGGTTCAAACTCACTATTTCAGAAGGAAAATAATTTTGTTGAATTTTGGAACTTGTAGAAGCTTGTGTTTGATCTAACGCATGTTCTAGGTGTTGTGTGCATTGCATCATACAACGCACACTTATTTCTTCTTAATGACAAGCATAATACAAGCGACTTCTCTTACGAGATTGTACATCTATGGGTTTAGTTTGGGATGGTTGTCTTTGAGATTCTTGTAGATTTAAGTTCATCATCTGGAAAAAAAATTGCATACTACATTGTTAGTGATGTGTAAATGAAATAACATGTAAAATAATAAAAGATATATAGTTGTCTATACATTGTACATTGAGAAACCATAAAAGATTAAAAATTAGAAATGCTGATAATTTTTTAAGTATATGTTACATGAAAAGGATATATTATTCAACATACATCTCCATCGAAGTATTATAGAAAATTACAATTGTAGATGTTCCAATTGTAAGAATTGGATGTACATCTACTTTTTGTTAACATTTCACAAATCACTAATTTCTTTTAACAGAAAGTTGCTTTCATTAGTGAAATCAATTCTCTCAACTTCTAAGATCGTTGACTTCAACCGTGCTTCATTATTGTATATTTCATTTCTACTTGTAAGGGTGATGAGAAATTGTTTGAATAGTACATTTTTAATAACCTCTTCACTAATTGTCTCTGCTTTTTTTTTTTTTTGATTCGTAAACTTGTTTATTTGTATTGATATAGTAAGAGAATTTACACACAGGTGCCTGTTAGCCGTTTACCTGCGAAATTCAAAAAAATGACTATTCATGCCGATCCAAAAAGGCCTAGTATATACTGAATCCAAAGCCATAACAACTAACTGAACACAGGGACACAACAGAGTGCTATCATCCGACAGAGACTAACTATACTAGCTATATGTTTTCAATGGTCGAGCTCTTAGAGTAGGTCAAGCTCCCTTGCCATTGACTGGATTTTACCTACCCAATCCTTCTCCCTAATATCCCCATCCACAGTCAGCAAATCGTGAAGGAAACCGTATACCTGAAGAACCTAATCCTGGTGCTCGATCAGTGCCATTCCCTTCAGGTCAAGCATGAGGGGAAATACCTTCAAAACCACCAGAGGGTCATGTGGAGCCGTGATGTCTTTTGGCCGTAGGATTCTGGCTCCAGGAATGACAGCTCTGAGAGTGTGGTCTAAGCCACTGAGAAACTCTGGCTTAAAGAGTTTCAACGTCAGTCCTTTCGCTGCCTCCTTCGACACTCCAGCATCTAATATGGAGGCTAAGAACCGGGATGAGACGTGAGTGTCGACCCTGTAAAATTCATCGGCCTCCAAGAAATCCTTCCCCAGAATCATCTTCACTGCCGGGAGCAGCAACCCTTCATGCCTCTGCATTATGTGTTTGAGTCATTGATCCGAAATGACGCCTTTAAAGGCCATCTGGTGAACAAAGCTCTCCAGCTGGAGAGGAGTGGCTAAGCCCATGTTTAGCAAGCCATAGCTCGAGATCTTCGCTATAAATCTAGAACCTCCGTCCATTTTCCTATACATACGTCGCCGCACTCGCTTTGCCTATACAAGCTGTCTTAAATGGAAGGAAGAAGACCATCTGGAAACTTCATTACCAGTCGCAAACCACTGTCTTCTATCATTTCAAAGCAAGGAGAAACGCTGTCAGAGTTGGCGCGTGAGACCTGTCCTTCAAACCAGATTCAGACTCCCGCGGATTGATATGCCATCATAATGGCATAAGTGTTCAACCCATCCTTGAGAATGTGGATTGGGTGCCCACCCAACCACCCAATTAATTGTCTCTGCTTCTTGGTTGAACTATAGCAAATACAATTATTTTGCAGGCATGCCAATGAGTTTGGTTTCTGCCTCTTCAAAAGCAACTGCCCATAGAGTACCTGTGTGATCTTGAAGCTTTATCTGAAGTACATATCTGTAATTGCAATCTTCAAATGTAGCTTCGTACTTTGAGCAATACCATGCTCCATCATTATTTTGCATAGCTCTTTTCTTACATTGTTTTCCTTCTAACTCAATAGGGCAAGCTAGATAAAAAATTGAATTAGAATTGATGAATATTATTGTTGCTTTTACAATGCATTGGAGAGTTGTATTATGTCTAAAGAATCATCTTGGATTTTGGTAATTGTCTTTCATGTAAGTAGTAGAGGCACATCCACCTTGTTTGTTGCTAATGTGAGAACATCATTCCCACTTTCTACAAACCATGATTTTAGTTGCTCCGTTTCTTGGATATCAGGGTTTATAAACAACTAGGTAGTGACCAGTGTTCTTACCACCTTACCATTGTATTCAGTAACACACCCATTTTTAACTGCAAGCACAGTTGACTTTTGTAGATGGTACATTTCTTCGAGATGTGTACCTTCCTTTTGAGTTGTTGATCCCCATAAGGTCACATTTATGGTGGAGGTAGACATATATAAGAACTTTAGGCTCCTTCTAAGAATCTTTGTCCCATCTCTTCTTCTTATTGTAGAGCTAGGATCTACGCATACAACAATTTCAATCACATCAACAAAAGAATTATTGTTCATATTCACAATCTCATTAATGGGTGTGAAAGAGAATTGATGTTTTGGAATTAGGAGGTCATCTTCACAAAGAATAATCCTTGAGTCATCTATTAAAGTAATTTCCATTTGGCTATTCAACTTGTAAAACTTATTGGCTGACTTGATGGTCCAACCAGATAATGTATATATAGCCCCAACTTGTATATTTCTAAAATGGAGGTCTGCAACTTCATTGAAGAGAGTGATACGTACTTTAGTGTGTTCATTATCAATAATATCAAAGCTAAACACATGTCCATGTCCTTTCTTTGTGTTGAATTGGTGGATTTCTTTCTTCATAGTTACACGACCTTTGATCGTCCACCATGTTTGAAATGGATTCAAACTTTTAATAGGAGTGATAGTTGAGGTAAACTCCTTCTTGTGTGGAGATGCATGTATTCCAAACATCAATCTCTTAGGAGTTGATTGTGTCGATACATATTATGATTTGGATTTGTGGATGGTCTAGATGAATTTCTAGCATCTTGTTGTACATGTTTCTCTTGTTCTTGAAAGGGGGAGGTGGGATCACCAATGACATCATGGTCTGTGCATACAACCTTTAGTTCAGAGATTACAATCCACCTATGTAAATAAAGTAAGGGGTAGTATTAGTAATGAATCATAGAAGGTATAAATGAAAATTTTATATTTCAATGAAATCATTGTATTTAAATGGCTCACCTTGAGTTACAAATAGTGGGACAACTATATCCTGTGAGTTGAATTATTGAACCCTTCTGGATTGTCTTTGAAGTTATACTATGATTATATTTTTTTGGCAATGTAGCTTTTTGTAGACGGATTCCATCAGAAAGATCTATTTTGTATCTACTTGTTGATTCAATGCCATGACCAAATGTTGCAATGCTCAAGATTTGGAGACGTGGATGCACGTCCAATCTCCTGTTGTTCATCAATATGATTGCATTTAGTGTCAAAGAGGAAGACATAACTTAAGGGAGATAAGTTATTCCTATAAAATACGGCTTAACAATAAAAACATTTTAGTTGAATTACTAATGTTACGATTATGTAAAAACATGAAATAGAAGCTAGTATGCATTTTTTCAATAGAACGGAAATACTATTTAGATAAAATTCCAACAAGATTACTAAATACATGTAGCATAAAATAAACTTGTACAATTACTGTTATCCTAGAGAATTGAAAATAAGTAACTTGTAATGGTAAAGGAGATTATTTTTTGAAACAACGTAAGGTACAAGAACATACCTAGAGCTAGCAATGTCTTTGGAGTGCTCACAAGGAAATATCTTGTTGAAATAAATTTGATCCTGTGGATTAAGAAAAAGTTAAGAAGCTAGTGAGAAGTAGAGCATAGTAGAACAAACATTCAATTCCATGAAATTTGGACTTGGACTTGATACTTAAGTAGGCCTATAAATGCTACATTTTTTGTTTATCCAAAGCATCTCGTGAAACCTAATCTTATGGTAAACGTCCAATAGTGGGTAGTCTTGACTATACAAATGCTACAATTTTTGTTTATCCAAAGCATTTCATAAGAGTTAATATGAAATTTAACTATACAAACAACTTAAAAGGAAGAAGGTAATGAGATACATTTATTTAATAGTCATTGTTAATGTTTCAGTGGAGTTTCCAATGTAGAATAAAGAAGGGCCTTGTAAATTAGAGAAATAGCTTATATGGGACTGCATAAAAGAAGGTAATGAGATACGTTATTTTAATAGTCATTGTTAATGTTTCAATGAACTTTCCAATGTAGAATAAAGAAGGGCCTTGTAAATTAGAGAAATAGCTTTCATGGGACTACATACTATTGGGGGAAAATAGTGTTTAGAGCATTTGAGAAAAAAACATTAAATTATATAGTTTAATAGAGATCTTTTTAATGTATCTTCTAAGTGCATATTTAAGATTGAGTCAAAGAATTTAGCGTATAATTTTATAAGAATTTTTGAAAAGTAGCATAAAAAAATGAATAAAAGTTAAGTACATAAAAAATGAGGATTTTATAAAAATAAATTGTAACATTTTATTTATGTAAAAGGGCTAAAGATTGTTTAATTAAAACCGAGCACAAAAATGATGAAGTGGAACATTTTATTTATGGAAAAAGGCTATCAAAAGTTCAACTATTGGTACATTGCATATTACATAACAAAAGTCTTTAATTGTTCTAATGTACATTGTACACATGTAAAATAATAAGCACATAAGTTATGATAAATAAGTGCAAGAAAACATTAAAAGTATATTAAGAACTTAATACATTTAATTTATGTGTAGAGGCTAAACACATAGGATAAATTATTATTCGTTGATGTAAGATGAGAAAATAGTGCAAAAAAAAACACTAAAACAACTTCCAACATTTTATTCATATAAAAGAGGTAGTACAACTTCAATTGATGGTTAACAACATAGGGCATAATAGTTCTACGATACTACATATAGTTTATATAGTCTTGAAATACATGATTTATGTAAAAGAGGTAGTACATATTCAACTATTGGAAGATTACATAGGACACAACATTATTACTATCTGTTGGCAAGAGACACTGCTCTGATGGTCCAGAAGAATGTTAATTGTGTCATTAATGGCAACAAGGCATGGCAATAAGGCTGGGTAAAGGTCTGAAAGACTAACTTAGTCAGAATGACTAAGTATGGACAAGATACAGAGTGACAGAGATTGGAACAGTATACCTCTACAGTTGAAGATCATGTTATACGGTTTAGCTATGTTATTCATAGCTATTTGATGACATTATGTTGAAGCGTTCAAGTCTTGATTTCCTCCATAAGTCATATGGTGAATTGTCTAAGTCTGGGTGAATAGAATTAAGTCAAAAACAATATAGAGTACCTGAGTAATCTGGTCTGAATTCCTCCGCCGATGAATATTTTGACTTACGGTTTTGAGGCATTGAAAATACATGTCATGAGCATCTAAATCCATATTTGTAGAGCTTGAAGTTCACCGGTTCACATTTTACAAGTTCTCTAGTATCAGCTTTCAGGTTGACAATATTTCTTTGTGACAGAACAATAGTTCTGGCGTTTCTCTATGAAAGAATATTATGCTCTGTGGTTCTGAAGGCATGCTAAGAGGTCCATAATGAATGTTGGCTATGAATTTCAAAGTCTCATATGGTTCACATTGAAAGTTATGATATGATAGTCAAGCTAGTTGTGTGTGCACTTAAGGGTTAAGCCGACAACCATGTTAGATCGATATGCAGTGAAGGTATATGATTGGAATCATTAATCTAAGTGATTCTATAATAGGTCTATACTCATATGAAGAGTCTTGCATGATTGATTGGGTCCGCATTGTTGTTTGGAGACAATAACAGACCAACAAGGTATAACTTGAATATACAAGCTTCATCTTTTGCATGCTGACCTAGTTTGAGGAAATTCTTGATGCGGATATATATACTCGACAGATTTCAGCTTTGGAGGTATGAAGGTATGCGAATAAAGTGTGAATTCAATGTGTGTGCGATCTAAGGCAGTCTTGTGACCGGAAAAGGGTAGTAAGGGCAGAAGAGCAAAGTATATGTGAATTAGAGCAGAAAAAGTAGAGTAGACATTATGAATACATTTGAGTCTGTATACTGAGCTAAATAAAACTGCACCTCAGCATTTTGTAGATGCACTTGTGGCAGGTTTCTCTTGATAGTGAGCCATTCCTTTTATATCTTCTCTTCTCTTTCATTTGGCAGTGAGCCTATTGCAGTGAGCACTTCTTTGGATAGTGAGTCCTTGGGTAGTGAACCCTAAGACAATGAGCCTTAATGTAATTTGGTATTGATACCATAATATATTGTGAGCTAACACTCACCGTGGTTTTTCCCTTTTTTGGGTTTTCCATGTAAAAATCTTGGTGTCTATGTGTTATGTCTATATGGTTGTTGTTCTTATGTTTATTCTGCTTTCATATTATTGAATTTGGTAATTGGATCAATGAACATGTAAAGAAGTGGTTTTGTAGAATACTAATTCACCCCCCTCTCAGTATTCCTTATGTTCAACAATTGGTATCAGAGCAAGGTTCCTTGGAAGAAGATTAACAACTTGAGGAAGAACTGGAAAAGAGTACTCATGGTAGCCAAAAGGTATCTTGATCTAGGTAGTGTCACAATTGATCAAGAATTAAAAATAACCCTTGAAGATCTTGATAACTATGAAGCAGATATCCACGATCTGAAGGAAAATGTTAAAGAAGTAGATGAATGCATCCTGAAGCTAAGAGAGCAAGTTAATAGATTAAAGGATATGAATAGAGAGATAAGTGAATAGTTGATTGAAGGAAATGAAACCCTAAATAATTTATCAAGGTTGGTTGAAGAGAAAGAAAAAGCTGAGGAACATTTGAATCAAATGTTAAAAGACAAATTTGAAGAATGTGAAAAGTTGGCAAAAGACATTATACTTCTGAAGTTTGATTTGGAGGTGGCAAATAGTTACAAAGAAAAGTTCAAAATAAGCTCTGCAAAGCTTGATGAGTTGCTTAATAGTCAGAAAAATCCAGATGACAAGAAAGGTTTGGGCTTTGAAAAAGGAGAGAGTTCTAAATCAGGTCAAGAAAACATCGAGATGAGGAAAAACAAAGGCAACTAGTTCAGGAATCAGAGAAGAAGATGTAGAAGACCTCCAGTCAGATAGCCAAATGCTTAAAGGTACCCATCTTTCAATGGCTACTGTCTTAAATGCAATAAGTATGGTCATAGGGCTACTCAGTGCTAAAGTAAAATAAATCAGAATATCCCATCTTTCTCTGGTCAATGTTTCAATTGCAAAAGAATTGGTCACATGGCAAGTGAATGTAGAAGTGCAATGAGGAATGGTTTTAACAATACACAATGTTTCAATGGAAAGTGCTTTGCATGCAATAGATTTGGGCATATGGCTAACCAATGCAGATCAAGAATGAATCCAATCAATAGAAGGAATCATGGATAGAGGAATGTGGTGTGCTACAATTGCAATAGGTTTGGACATGTTGCAAGACTTTGTAGAAGAAAGAATGTGAAAACAAACTACTATGTAGAAGAGAAGAAAACAAAGCAAAGGGTAGATACAGGAAAGAATAAAGTTGATCCGGTTGAAACCAAGAAAGTGATGGGAAAGATCTTGATCAAGAAAGATGTGATTTAGGTTAAGAATGGATCCGCACCAGCTTCTGGTGTAGATACTTCCTCTGGGAAGTAAATTGGGAGCTCTGGCTCAGGGGGAGCTGTATTGAAAATCCAAATTCCCTAGCCAGATAGTCAGTGCTGGGATCCGACACGAAGACATGATGAAAAGTTTTATATGAAAGATCTTTTGAAAGAAATTCCAGAAGTAAAGGATCAAATGCGGAGCAATCTTGATCGACTGTGCTTGACAGAAAGGTGTTTGACAACTTTTTGAAAGATAGCATTTATGGCAAGTAGGTTAAGGAAAACAAAGGATTAAAAGGCTTGGATTCGAAAGATTAATCACTTTACATTCAAACTATCAAGCGTCTAGGAGATCTAAAGTAAAATTCCAAGCAACTACAACTATTTCCAAAGCAATTCAAAGCAAGTTCAAGTAAACCCTAAAGTCGACAAAAGAGGTATTTTTCAGTTTGAAACCCTACTGCAAATTTATTTGAATCATTACGAAATGGCAAAACCACAAGTGGTTGATATAACTGAGAGACCGAGGCCAAAATTCAAGAAACACCTCTTCAAATCAACAGAGGTCGACCCAAATGGTGCATTTTCAGATTCTATTTGGTGTAATGCATGCAGAAGATGTTAGGGCATACATTCATGTTGCCCTAGAAGAATTTGGTGACAGTAGGTTTACCGATCTTTATGTGAATCACTTGAGCAATGGCAATTATGATTTGAAGGAAGAATATAAGACCCTAGAAGTAAAGAAATTCATTCAATATATAGACTTCCCTACATTTGGTGAGGATGAATGGGTCCGGTATGTTCTGAGCAGGATCCATGATGAATTCATGTGGCTGGAAAGACCATTCATGATTACAAAAGATGTGATAAGAGCCTTGACTGGATTATGCTCCACTGGAACAGTACCTGTGTTAAGCTGTAAAGAATGATACAGTGATGAAAGCCACCAGAGCCAAATATGACAAAAGGGCTTTAACCATGAATGATATTGAAGACCATGCAGTGAGATTTGCATCCATGGTGATAGGCTACAAAATTTACTTCACAAACCGAGAGAATTCTGTCTCCAAGACTGCTATATACACAGCTTATGAGATGATCAAGAAGAATGTAGACTATGATCTTTGTGAGCTGCTCCGGCAACAGTTGATGGAGAATCTAAAGAAGACAAAGGAGCAGAAATATCCATTCAAGTTTGGTACTCTAATTCTTTGCTTATTTTTCTATTTCATGCAAGAGTTACCAGTGATAAAGAGTTTGTTTTGGACTAATGATAAATCTGTTGCAGTACAAATTAGAAATCATTTGAATAGCATAGGAAATCATGATGCTCAGACGACAACCCTATGGGGATACTTTAAGAACTTCCAGAAGATCATGCAATCAAGGGAAAGAATACCTAAGTCCATTGTTGAAAAATATAAAAACGACATATGTTTTTATTATAAATAAGGATCAGTGTATGATGGAAGCTGTTGAGCCCAGGACAGTCTGGGTCTTCCCAATGGGATATGAAGTGGCAGGAAACATATTGGATGGTCATGTTGATCTTATGTTGAAGAAACCTAGGGATCCCAATGAGCCAAGATTTGGCATATGAAGAGTTATCTGTAAAAGTTCATGTTGAACTATGAAAACCAGTAACTCAGAAAAAGATGAAATTGGTAGAGGAATATGCCCAAAGTATAGGGGTCACAAAAGAAGAAATTGCTAAAACAAGGGCAAGGGCCGAAGCAGCTAAAAATTTGAAGGAAGGTGAATCTAGAAAGGCTCCAGAAGTGAAAGAGATAAAGATAGAGGGACCTACAGCTCCAAAGAAAAGGACAAGAGGTTCCACATTTGTTGAAACAAGCTTAAAATCCTCTGGTCCCACACCCTCTAAGGAAGCACCTGCTAAGAAACCTGCTGAAAAAGGACACAAAAGAATGAAAACCAAAGCTAAGAGGATGCATGTAAGTATAAGTGTTGATGATGAAGAAACAAAATCAGATGAAGACGTCAAGAAGATAAAAACAAAACCATCTGAAGCCTCTAGTTCTAAGCAAGATAAGTCCTCCGGAAAGGGGAAAGGAAGAAGGAAGGAGAAGAAGGCAGAGCCTGTGAAAGTACATGCTACAATAACTCTAGAAGATGTATTGAAAGCCATTACAGTTGATGGCAATCTAAAACCTATTGCCCAATTGTATGATGACTATGATGATGCAGATAAGAACATCATTGAAACAACTGTCATCAAATACTTGGACATATACAATAAAGTTCTTATTGAAATAATTGCTAATCTCCCAGACAACTTGGAAAGTATAATGTCTGCAAGGAAAGAAGCTACTATGGCCAAGGACATTGAGCTGAGAGAACACACATTAATAAAGCTATGTCCTGAAATCACCCTAGAAGAAAAGGCAAAAGTCTTCAAAGTGCTTCATAAAGAATTTGGAACAAAGAAAAGGATGAATACTCTAATGGCAGATGACATTGAGAAGGTAGTCAAAGAAACCGAGGAAATCACTTTGAGAGTTTTGAAGGACTTTCATCTCCCAACCATATATGATAATGAAGAAATGAGTGTTGGAGATGACACATCTACTCTGAATGTCAGCATGAACCAAGGGTTGGACAAAAATAATGAAGAGACAAAGGAGAATGAAGATCAAGCCCCTACTACTGAGGGTCTAGATACAACTGACAAGAATCAAACTGAGACAAGTCCTCCTTCGAAGCATCAAGATGATGATCAAGCAACCACGGAGAAGATTGATGAGCAGAATAAAGTGGATGATCAAGAACATTAACAAGTTGAGAGAAGCCCTTCACTGGTACAAAACATTGCTCAACAAGAGGCCATGGATCTAGAACCACCTAGGCAAAACCAAGAAGTGTCTGAAGAAAGGACAAGACGCATTGCTGCTAACACCATTATCAAAGACCATGTTGAAATGGTAAGGGAATTTCTTGGGAAACAACAGGAAAGTCAATTGTTGGAATCAAAGGAGTTGCTACAAGGTCCTTTAAGCCTAACCTCTATGTCCCCATTGCAAAAACTAAAACTTGGGACAATTTTCCATGCAAAAGCACAGGAAGAAATGTTGAAGTCACATTTATAGGACATTGAACTCATTGGTGAAGCATCTTGTATCCTGGAGAAGTTGATGCCTTCACATCAAAAAGACACATCATTGCCACCAATAGATCAACTCAAGGGATTAATAAACTCATTAAGTACACATTTTGAGTCATTTGAAAAGTCTGCAGAAATAAAAGTTAGAAAATAATATAATGAGAAAAGGTTAGCTGAATTAAAGACGATGATGGAAAATGATAAAATTCTACTAGACAATGGAATCAAAAGTATAGAGAAGGCTATTAAGGAATCATATGATATATACAAATTTTGCTTATCATGGCCGGAAGTTACAAAGGAGATAGAAGTTAAAATCAAGGATTTGGAACTTCAATTGCTAAATATCTCTAAGTCATGTGATCCGACAATTGAATCAATAAATAGTAAAGAGACACAAGTTGTAAACATTCACAATAACTTAAGCAGTCTAATGAATCAGAGGGATGAAATTAAAAATAGGATGTGCCAGTTAAGAGGGCTGATAAGTCCTAAAATAGATTCAATGACAAATCTTGTAGAAGAAGCTTTGAAAGCAAAAATAATAATTAATACACCTTCAGATGTGCAGAAGGCAGAAAAATTAGTATTTCTGATAAATGGTCACATTCAGATTTTGGAGAGTGCAAAGAATAGATGGGATGGAGAGTCAGCTCTGATAAAGACCATTTATAATGATATTCTCCCAACTACTACTAAGATGGAAGATTGTACTTGTACATATGCGGTAGAGTATGACAATTTTTGTAGTTTGGACACAATTTTGACTCTTGTACATACACCTTTGCCATTGATGTCAAAGGGGGAGAAGAATATCCATTGAAAAATGACCAAACTTCTAAAGAGAAGAAGAAAATCAGAATGCATAGAGTAAGGGGGAGAAACACAATCATTTTTCACTAAGTGTTGCCATCAATGCCAAAGGGGGAGATTGTTGGCAAGAGACATTGCTCTGATGGTTTAGAAGAATGTTAATTGTTGTCATTGATGGCAATAAGGCATGGTAAAGGGATGGCAATAAGGCTGGGTAAAGGTCTGAAAGACTAACTTAGTCAGAATGACTAAGTATGGACAAGATACAAAGTGACAGAGATTGGAACAGTATGCCTCCGCAGTTGAAGATCATGTTATGCAGTTTGGGTATGTTATTCATAGCTATTTGATGATATTATGTTCAAGTGTTCAAGTCTTGATTTCCTTCGGAAGTCATATGGTGAATTGTCTAAGTCTGGGTGAAAAGAGTTAAGCCAGAAACAATATAGAGTACCTAAGTAATCTGGTCCGCATTCCTCCACTGATGAATATTTTGATTTGTTGTTTTGAGGCATTGAAGATACATGTCATGAGCATCTAAATCCAGATTTGTGGAGCTTGAAGTTCACCGGTCCACATTTTACAAGTTCTCCAGTATCGGCTTTCAGGTTGATAGTATTTCTCTATGATAGAACAATAGTTCTGAGATCCGCGTTTCTCTATGAAAGAATATTATTCTATGCAGTTCTGAAGATATGCTAAGAGGTCCATAATGAAAGTTGGCTATGAATTTCAAAGTCTCATACAGTTTGCATTGAAAGTTATGATATGACAGTCAAGCTAGTTGCGTGTGGACTTCAGGGTTAAGCTGACAACCATGTTAGATTGATATGCGGTGAAGGTATATGATTGGAATCATTAATCTAAGTGATTATATAATAGGTCTAGACTCATATGAAGAGTCTTGCAAGATTGATTGGGTTCGCATTGTTGTTTGGACACAATAACAGGCTGACAAGGTATAACTTGAATATACAAACTTCATCTTTTGCATGCTGACCTAGTTTGAGGAAATTCTTGATGCAGATATATATACTTGACAAATTTTGGCTTTGGAGGTATGAAGGTATGCGAATAAAGTGTGAATTCAATGTGTGTGCGATCTAAGGAAATCTTGTGACCAGAAAAGGGTAGTAAGGGCAGAAGAGCAGAGTATATGTGAAGCAGAGCAAACATTATGAAGACATTTGAGTCTGTATACTGAACTAAATGGAACTACACCTCAACATTCTATAGATGCACTTGTAGCAGTTTTCTCTTAACAATGAGCCATTCCTTTTCTATCTTCTCTTCTCTTTCATTTGCCAGTGAGCCTATTGCAGTGAGCACTTCTTTGTACAGTGAGTCCTTGGGTAGTGAGCCCTAAGGCAGTGAGCCTTCATGTAATTCAGTATTGATATCACAATATATTGTGAGCTAACACTCACCGTGGTTTTTCCCCTTTTTGGGTTTTCCATGTAAAAATCTTGATGTCTATGTGTTATGTATATATGGTTGTTGTTCTTATGTTTATTCTGCTTTCATATTATTGAATTTGGTAATTGGATCAATGAACATGTAAAGAAGTGGTTTTGTAGAATACTGATTCACCTCCCCTCTCAGTATTCCTTGTGTTCAACACTATCATACTACATATTGGTCATGTACTCTTGAAATGCATGAAGAAGACGAGGAACATCACCTTGTCCAAAATATCCATCATAGTACATTTCTCTCAAAAAAGTGCAAAAACTAGCTAATTTCTCACATGTTGCATGGAATTCATTTGCAGTTTCCTGCATTGCTATGACATCAGACTCTTGCATAGTGTGTGCATGTATGCTAGTTGCCATTACTTTTTGAACAATCTGATTACAACTAAGTGTAAGACACCTTGCAAAATTTTAGATTTCAGTTTCATAAAATCCATTCCAATTCACTGATGTGTTTGACCTAGTTGATGATATTGGAACAAACATTGTAACTAATGGGCTTGTTATAGTGACTTCAAGACCACTAGAAATTTCAATTATTTGAATTGGTTGCAGAGGATTTGCCATAACCTAAACAAAAAAATGCATCCACAAAAATGTCAATTTCATGGATGAGAAAATTGTTAAGTATACACACTATCTTTGAGTACAAGGTACATAAAAATTGTAGGTGCATTCATTATGCTTTATCATGGTTCTCATAACTAATTTTTTTTTTTGCATATAAATTACAAATCTTACATACACATTAAATATATTTTTAAGTAATTGAGAGTAATAAATACATATTTAAAATTTAAAAATCAAATGCAATAATATTATATTAAATTTGTAAAAACACAAACAAGATTATTTTCTAGTAAAAAAATAGCTCTATAAACCTACTTTCAACATATATAAATATCAAAGCAAAATATCAAATTTTTCAGTCAAAACAAAATGTGAACATATATTTATGAATATTTTTTTTTCAACTGTCCAACCTCTCTAACGTTCTAGTAGAATACCAAAACTGATAATATTAAAATAAGTTCTGCAATTCCTTAGGGTCAGAATGCAGATGAGATATAGAGTGGGAACATCAAACAAGAGCATTATTTATTAAAAATCTAATGGGTATTCCAGTTATGCAACTAGTCAATCTTTGGGCAAACTCCTACAACTATCAACATCATCTTTCCCTCCAATTGTTACACCGATATGTGGTATTGAATTGATCAATCAACAAGACTTGTGATTTATTTGAATTTTTGTATGTGTGATTACATGAACTGAACTAAACATCCACTGTGAAAAAAAACTATAACTTTACCCGAATTTTGAATTAAGCACTGTAATCAGTGCTGCACATGATAAATTGCAATTCAAGAAACCTAAACCAAAAATCCCTGTTCTCTACACATAAACCTTGGCTTCCTAGCCATAAATTCAAAATCGTTCCTCCATATCAATTTCAATTACCACAACTGAGAAATTAAAACTTAACAATTCATTTAAAACAAGTTCAAAGTAAACATTTCAAATAAACAATCAAAGCATGCATAAGATGATTGAAAAGAAGTAGGAAAAACAAATAACCTGATCTTTTTCTCCTCATCCTGTAATGGTAGTGGCAAAGGCAAATGAATCTCCTCCTCATGTGATTCAATCCATGTGTAGTAGAAATGCTTAGCGTTGTTATTATTGTTATTATTATTATAGTTGGCGACAAAGACAAATTTCCCCAGTCAAAGAAAGGGGGAATGACTATCAAGGATTAGCTTTATAGTCGTCGGTCAAGCAGGGGGAATACTAATGGAATAGACGAAGTCAATCGATCATCTCGTACGCGTTTGCAGGGAAGGAATTAATTATTTGTGTTTGCAATCTAAAATTTGAGGCTAGCAGTAAAGTTAATAATTGTCAGCTTGAAAAAGTTATATTCTTTCCCCAAAACAAAAAGAAATCCCCCCCCAAAAAAAGACTTCCTTTTTTTCAGCTCCCAACTCTATGATATAGCATAACAATTAAAAAGACAACTTAATATTCCAACATAATAATCATAATGCCATTTGTAGCATAGAGCCATTTGTAGGAGTATAGGCAGGGCACATATACTATGATAGATATTCTTTGTGTCTTTTTTTTCTCTGATGTCTTAATTTTTCTCTCAAAACCATCTTCTCTACCACTCTTCTCACCACTAAACCTTCTCTTGCACAAAGAGGCAGTGTTGCTCTTACTACAGAAGCGAACTCTTAACATTTTTTTAAAGGAAAAGGAAAGGCAAAATGATTGATAGAAAATAATCTAGGTGAGCATATCAAATTGGAAGATTTGAGTTGACCTGAAGGGGAGTGCAAACAAAAAACAAAAGAATTGCCTTGCATCCAAGGAATTGATTCAACGGCTTAAAAGAATTCTTTGTTTTTAAAGGTATTTGCATCAATTCTTTATTTTTCTAGAACAAAAAATAAAAATATGTTTGCTGCACAGAAAATATATAAATTTTTGTTGGGGCAGTGAAAGTTGTTCTTCTCTCAACTTTTCGCACACTCATTAAAATTAATATAATTATTTTGAATTCAATTGTGTATATTTCTTTGTATTAGTCATCATGCAAGTCATTGAAATTAAGGTGATAAATTGTGTATATTTTTTTGTATTGGATTAAAGCGAAAGATGCAATCACCAAAAGTCAAATGATGGCTGACAAACACAAGAATAACAACTCTGAGGCTACAGTAGCAGCAGAGCTGTTACAAAATAGTCATAAAATGACCATAAAATAGTCGAGATACCTAACAGTATAACAGTCAAAGATACATTTTTAATACTATTTGCATCAATTCTTTGTTTTTATAGCATAAAAACTAATAATCTGTTTGCTACACGAACCCAATCTCACTTTTTTATCAGTTCATAGGATACCTTGAAACATGTAAAAATAATCCTCTAAAATGACCTCAAATCAGTATGCTTTTAATAGATGATTGTTAGAAAAATATAATCTAAGATATACATTCGAAAGGCTTGCTTTGAATAGACTACTGTCTCAAAAAAGTACTTGATAGGCAATGCCAATGGTCAAATTTAGGCTTCAAGTTGGGGATAACAACCAATACATTTGACAAAAAGGTTAATAAATTCCATATTAAAAATATATCAAACCACTTATAAAAATTAAATACCAATGGAAAGCATACATACGTCTGTAGCTGCTTTTGTCCTGTGTCTCCAGTTGCTTCTATCTGTTGTTTAGTGTCTCTAAAAATTCATTTTATTTATAGATTGTTGAGGCGATGATAAAGGGGGCAAATTAATGCATAAAATCTATCCATCCACCAACGAACTCTATATTTACTCTAAAATCTATGAAAGATCCACCAGCGAACTCTGCATTTACTTCTGAAATCTGTATTAGATCAGATGACTGCTGGCAAGCATATAGAACATCCTGGCTGACACGATTTTTTCCCAATGTGAGAACAACCGACGAGTTTAGATTTTTATTCCCGTGTAAATTTTTTTTACAGTGTGAGACAATTCTGAGCAATCTAAGTAGGGTTTACGACAATCGGGAGAAAACAAATGAGTACATCTTAAAAGAAACCCAAAAGAAAACCTAATTAGGGTTTTTGATATTTAATTAGGATTTAAGATTTAACGAAGGTTCCTTTTTATAACATCTTGTATCTGATATTTGGCAATTATGTATCTATCGACGTATTCCTTGAACAAATTATTAAAATAGCTTATAGGATGGCAATCTCAGTGAAAGTAAGTTCGTAATCTGTTAACCACATATCCATCCATAGCAGGTGGGGGTGATAAAAGAACATTTGAAAAATTATTATTTTATTGATTCGATTAATTAAATAAATGATGATTGTTTTATATGTGCAACATTATTAACCAACTTTGAAAATTTTCTAGCGCAAATTTTACGGTGTGAGACAATTCTGAGCACTATAATGCTCACATATAAAAGCCTATCGGCTAATAATGGCCAAAACAACACCATGGTATCAATTGGATCAACAACTAGGCAATTTCAACCAACATTCTTGCCTAGAGTAGAGGCGCCACTAGAAGAAGAGTAGAATCCAATAACATATGGCATCAATGCTTGCATGGATGAATACTTAGGTCTTGATCCAGACATCAAAAACTAGATTACATTTGTAAACTTGCAATTTCAAGACAAGGAATGGGCCAAGAATTGAAAGAAAACCTCCTACACATCAGCCCCATAGAGATTTCTAGCATTAGTTGAGTAGTTGACTCTTCCTCCATTTGATGGTTCGGAAAAAAGTGTTGCACATGCTTAGGTCCAAAAGTTGGACACATATCTTTCACTCAACCCCATGCTGGAAGAAGAAGCCATTAAATTTTCTACCCTTCATTTGGAAGGCATAACCCACGAGTGGTGGTACCATGGGTTGATTACACAAAGGCATAACCATATTGTTACATATGCTAATTTTACACATGCTAATTTTACACAGAGGCTCATTGATAAGTTTGATAGGAAGGACCCTGAGATCCATTTCAAAGAGCTGGCTCAACTAAGACAACACGGTATAGTGGAGGATTATGTTGCAGAATTTCAACGAGTATCTGTCATGCTTCTAGATGTGATAGAAAGGAGGCTCATTATTTTTTGTAGAGGGTCTAATTGAACCACTCAAGGGTTGGTTAAGGTTTTTAATCTAGTTTCTTTGTAAGATGCCATCAAGAGGGCTTTTAATTTGGAGAATTAAGTGGCCAAAAAAAAATTACTCCAATATTCCACCAATAGGGCAACATAAGAAACATCTTCAAAAGGGTTTCTCTCAACCTAAGGCACTACCTCCAAAACCAAGCAAGGTTGAAGATTCTAGGAATGAGCTTTGAAGGAATAATTTTTTTGTAGGGTCATGGGAGCCTAGACATAGATGCTTGGGAAAGGTACAAGTACACTACATAGAGGTTATTTCAAATGAGGATTCAAAGAAAGGAGGACTTGAGCCCAAGGTTGTGGTTGATGAGATAAAGCATGAGGACAAGGAAGAAAAAGAGTCTTCAAGAGGCACCCTTACTACTCTTTTTGGAGTACCCAAGTACCATCCTTTTCGAGTTTGAGGAGTTTTGCAAGGTCATAGAGTGATAGTGTTGATTGATAGTGGGATCGCCCACAACTTCATCGATGAGGGATTAGTGACTAGTATGGGACTGGAAACAATTTTTTTTTGAGAGATTTAATGTTATTGTACTTGATGGATTCACCATCCCTTCCACCAAGAGGATTTAACATATTGATATCACTTTGGGGAGACAGAGTATGTGATGATTTTTATGTGGTTGGCATTGGTGAAACAGATGTGGTTTTGGGTGTGCAATGATTACATGCACTTGAAGAGTTTAACCAAAATTATTAGACAATGGAGTTGAAGTTCAAATCTGAAGGGAAAGAAGTGGTTCTTCAAGGTCTATCCAAATGAGCTCCTAGGTTTGTTTCAACCAAGAGGATGGAGAGAGATTTTCATAGAGGCCAAGTAGCTTGGACAACATAGTGTTTTATTATTGATACAAGTTCATCCACAAGTGAGAAATCGTGAGAAATCTTATCATGTTGATATTTAATCCATTTTGGATAAGCATAACATAGTGTTCAACAATATTCCTCTAGGATTGCCACCGAATAGAGAGTTTCAGTATGTCATTGAGTTGGAGGAAGGATCAAAGCTAGTCATTACTACCCCTTATCATCATGCTAAGAGGCATAAAGAAGAAATTGAGAAGGCAATTAAGGAGTTGTTGGATATGGGGCACATAGGACTGAGTTCTAGCCCATTTGCTTCTTTCGTGGTGTTGGTCAAGAAGAAAGATGGTACCATGAAGATGTGCATTGATTACAGAGCTCTCAACAAGAAGACAACTAAGAACTGCTACCCTATTCCCATGATTGATGAGTTGATAGATGAGCTTCATGGAATGGTACACTTCTCCAAGATTGATCTTTGATCAAGGTATCATCAAATAAGGGTGAGAAATGAGGATGTCCATAAGACAACCTTCAAATGTTACTATGGGCATTACGAGTTTTTGGTCATGTCATTTGGTTTGACCAATGCACCAACCACATTCTAGTCTTGCATGAATCAAGTACTCATTAATTAGTTGAAAAAGTTTGTGTTGGTTTTATTTGATGATATACTTATCTATAGCAAGACTTGGGAGAATAATTTGAGACACATAGATGAGGTGCTTCATATTCTAGAGTAGCAGTCATTTTTTGCTAAGGCATCAAAATGTGAGTTTGGGTGGACAAAAATATTATATTTAGGGCATTAGGTTAATGTCCAAGGAGTTAGAGTGGATGATGAGAAGATTAAGGCAATCATAAATTGGCCTCCACCTAAGACTATATTACACTTGAGAGGGTTTTTTGGTCTTTGTAATTATTACATGATTTTCACAACTGGCTGCACCATTGATAGATTTGATGAAGAAGGGGGATTTATCTTAGAGTGATTCAACACAAAGAGCTTTTGACAAGCTCAAGAATGTAATGAGTTCATGTTTTGTTTTGGCCATTCCAGATTTTTCACTTTCTTTTGTTTTGGAGTGTGATGCTTCAAGAGAGGGGATTGGAGCGGCTTTGGTACAAAATAAACATCCCATAGAATTTGATAGTATAACGCTCAAGGAGCTAGGGAGAAACTTCTCCATCTACGATAAGGAGATGTTTGTAGTCAGTCATAATTGTAGTTGGCCGTAGTCGGCCAAGTAAATAATCATGAATTAATTAATGTTGTGCACAGTTAAGTTTAGGAGTGTTATCGGGTTAACCCCGATGGTTGGATAGTTGTGGAGTCATTGCTAACAGTTGGTATCTCAACCAACCTTGGCAAAAGTTATATATTGAGTCGATACTTGTAATCGAGAGGCAACATTGTGACATTGTAGTGTAATACTGATATATTCAATGAATGGAAACAATGCTTTATTCTGTGCAATTCTGGTATGAACCATACACTTTATAGTTATTGTTGTATATTTCCATTTACTCCAAGTTTTGTTTGAGAAACCACTTAGCGAGTAAACATTTGGCGTTGTTGCCTGTTCGAAAACGGGTTGAGGGTAACAAGTCGATGACAAGAAGAGTTGCCCGATGATAAGTTGTGTCATCAGAGACAAGTGAATTGTTAGACATACTCGACGCCGGAGAAGAGACGATGACAATGGCTGCATAATGGGTCAACTGATCCAGTCAGAAGAAGAATCATACACCAGATATCAAGTTGAAAGAACAGAGGAGGAAATACGAAGAATACGGGAGGACAGTGACAACGAATGAGAGCCAAATGATCAGGAAGACGATCTAACACAAGACCTCGTCTTCCTATGAGATTTATCACTGAAACAACAAATTATAAATGCGGCTATTCGTCGAGATATTCCTGAAGATATCATTGAAGAAAACCTAGAGGTTAATTTTGAAGTGCAACGTCTCCTGAGTCGTATACCGAGACTACTAGCGAGAAATTTTCTGATCCTCCAAGACCTCCGAGAGGAAAGAGACCGAGAACAACGTAGACAAAAAATTCTCAAGAGGTATGAAGAACATATAAAACAAGAGGAGGAGGAGCACGACAAGAGCCACCGTCGCACACCATACAATCGACAATAGACAAAGTATTGATTCATGCCCATACAACTTAACAAGGATAAGAATAAAATACCGAGTGGGCAGGAAACACCTGAAGAAGTATTGAGAAGATCGTGAAGGTTAAGAGAACAAGAAGAATGTAGAAAAAGGTTGAAACAAATTATTGAAAAAGGGAATGAACAACATGAAGAAATAAATCAAGACATTGCCGAGTTTCAGAGCGAGGGAGTTGATGAACAAAACTTTAGAACACTAATAACAAATAGAGAAAAAGAAAATGGAAAGAAATTGACAGAAAAGCTTGAAGATACCATATGCCATATTGTAGCACTGTCCATTTCAAATGAAAAGCTGAGGATCAGAGGACCTGAGCCCAAGACCCCTACGCACAGGGAGCACTAGAGGGAACCAGAGGTGACTCAAAGTGTAGAGGACGCTGAGAACAGACGTGGGAAGGAACTGTTCATGGCCGAGAGTGTGAGAAAGACACCAGACTGTAGAACCAATCCAATCAAGTCGAAGACATAGAGAGGGCATCCCGAGAGAAAGATGGTGACTCCACCGACAAGCGAGTGGCAAAAGTTGCCAAAGTTTATGGGGAACAAGTCAGAGGATCCTGTACGACATTGTAAGACATGCGAAACTATATGGATAACAAATGGACAAGAAGATGAAGATTACTGGGTAAAAGCACTTCTAGCCATATTGAAAGGCATAGCCATCGATTAGTATATAGATTTAGAGGCAACATAGAAGGCTTCATAGGACGGATTAAAGAAAGCTTTCTAGAATGAATTCAAACTTCTAAGGGATGATAATGAAATTATAGAGGAAACTTACAACACAAGGCAAGGAAAAAATGAAAACGTAAGAGCATATAATCAGAGGTTAAAGGAATTGTTGGGGAAATTGGAGACCCAACCAGCCGATGGACTGAAAAAGAGATGGTTCATCGAAGGACTACTTCCATCCTTGAGAAAGAAGATGAAAGTAGTACCTCCATCATTGTACGCAGAAGCATATAATCAGGCAATGGACATAGAAAGTGAAAATAAGACATCCTCCCGAACTAAGAGAAGGACTGACGATGATGAAAGTACCGATGATGATAGCAGTGATGGAGAATCAAAGACCATCCAGGTGTTAAGGAAAGATATGGTTCGCATGATGAAAGAATTGAAGGCCGATAAAGAAACATCCAAAGAAAGCTGAGAGCTATGGTGTACTGATTGTAACGAAGAAGGACACAAAAGCAAACTATCCAAAGAAGTTATTTTGTGATATCTACCAAGTAATGAGACATTTGGTCAAGGAATGCCCATTTAATCTAAAAGCAAGAAGTACGTAGGTGCTCTTCACGCAAGGACATTCGTCAACTCCGCCGACTACACCTCTGAAACCTCAGAATCCCAACGCATCCTCTGGAGGTTATCAGAACAACAGAAGTAGTAACAACAATAGTCCCAGAAACATAATACAGTATGACAGCAAGGGAAGTGTAGGAGTTCATGATAACACTGAGAGGGGGGGTGAATCAGTGTTATATTAGTTTTCAAATCTTTTACAACTTTTTGCAAACTTTATCTTACAGGACAAAAAAGAGGAATACATTAATGATTTGTTGAGCTCATATGCACAAGACTAATAATGAAGGATGTGAACAAAACTTAATAAACAAAACACTAATATACAAACATAAAAATGAAGACAACATGAAACATGACACATGCTTTTCACGAGTGGAAAACCCTTCTTGGGTAGAAAAGCCACTCAAAACTGCCTCACTGGCTTAAGCAAAAAACTCACTGGTTACAATGTTTAGAAGCATCAACTTCAAGGAGCACCAACCCCTAATACATACTCAAATTAAAACCAATAACTTAGAGGGTTTATCTATTTCAATACAAATCACTTCTTCTTTCACATGTGTCTGTCATATGACCATACTTCTCATCAACCCAGATCACATACAAAACTTATCATTTGTATCATCTAAATTTTCTCTTCAAGAGGATATTCAAAATAATCAACCCTGTATACTGATCCACTCAACAATACCCTCAAAAATCTGTATTTAATACATTTGTAAAAACCATTATTAGTGTGCCTGCAATAAAATTATAAATAAAAAAATCTCTTAGAATTCCTCTCCTCTCCATATTCATCTTCTTGAATCTTTTCATTTTCCTCTCTGCATTCATCTTCTCTTTCAATATGAAAATATTTGTTCCCAAATGACCCTTCATAATTTTTCTTTCTTTACAAAATCCTCTGCAAAAATATTTTCATCTTCATGTGCAAAAAATAAAATCAATCAAATAAACAATCTTCATCAATTTGATCTCATAATTTTCCTTAGAAAAAATATCTTCAATGAATTCAATCTCTTCTCGGCCTATCTGCAAGAAAATCAACTTCCTCATAAAAAATCAAAACCCTTTCATCTTAAAAAAAATGACACTTCAATCTCTTGAATCTGCAATAAAAAAATCTTCAAAGAATTTTATCTAAATTGCTTTGTTTGAAGAAACTCTTTATCATGATGTTCAATCTTCCTTTTCTCCAAAAACCCTCTGCAAAAAAAAAAAAAAAAAAGAATTCTCCACAAAAATCTTTTAATATTCTCATTAGAAAACCAAATAAGAAATATCTCTCCAAAAATAACTTTCCTTCTTTTTTTAAAAAAACTACTCCTTAATATTCTTCTTGCCATGAAGGAGAGTTTAAAAAATAGAAAGGAAAAAATCTTCATAAAATCTCCCACAAAAATCTCCTTAAAAATAGATTTGAAAAAACTCCTTAAAAAATCACGTAACTTCACATTTTTATTTGTCATAAAATATGACATTTAAAGGGGGTCAACAAAATAGGATAAAAAGAAAACTTTATATATTTAAATAAAGCCATGAAATGGCTTATTCATGTTTCCTCTAAAATCTTTGCTTTTTATATATTTAAATATTCAATGCTTTTGCTCCCCACTTTTTAAGCATATAAAGTCCACTTTATTTGATTTATAAAGAGATAAAAAAATCAAAGTTTCTAAATTAAAGTAAGGCTATTTTTATGCCTTATTCATGCTTCCCACCATAAAATAAGGACCTTTGAATATATTCAACATGTAACTTCAAGTGGAATAACCTGCACTTGCAGGTCAACAACCATTTATAAAATGAAGTCATACTTTATGACATTTGATCTCCTATATACACTTAGAGCTTATAGTTAGGATTTTAATATTTTAGGCATTTTGATAACAAAATCCTAACATAGTAGAATAAGTGAAATTCTCAATTCACAATGATAACCATTGATTCTGCCATTAGTAAACATTAATGCCTCTGTCAACATTAATGCCTCATTCTGATCAAGCATGACAAGGTTAACTTACCACTCTGATCAAGCATGACAAGATGAACTTTATCAGCAACCTTGTATCATAAAACATATGCATTGTATCATACTTATCCTGATTGATGATTCTGATCCTGCAGTCTTGTGAATATCAAGAATGTACACAAACTGATCAAACAAGTCCTGTGGATATGATCAATTCAATACATCATAACACCATGATCAAATATGAATCAAGAACATAAGAATCCATTCTAAAACAAACATGACAATATCCTAATCAAATGAGAGCATCTCTTATAAATCATATAAAACCATAAACAACTTCTATCAATACCAACACCTTTTTGACATCAATGCCAATCTACTCTCATCAGGAAGGCCTATGATATAGTGCAGGAAGTGCAATCAATGGGGCCACTTCACACGAGAGTGTCAGAATGATCAAAACCTTGGGAGAAAACTATGCAAATGGTGCGGACCAAGCGACCATGAAGATAACAATTGCCCGAAGCAGAAAGGCATTAACATGCTGAATGTTGAAGAGTAGAATCAAGTATTGATGGTCACCACTAGGGTGCAAGCAAAGAAAGCCATCTACCTAGATCCACTCATAGAAAAACAAAGGATGAGAGAAGCAAAAGTAGAGGTGGAATGGGCAATGATGAAGGGAAATAAGATTGCCATGGACATCCCAAGTATCTCCTGGCGAATACAGGCCGAGAGCAACATCGTACGACAGATACTCCAAACCACAGTACCTATCAAGGTAACATACCTTCTCCGTATTATGCCACAACTCGGGATGGCAATCATGAACATAGTTAGTGACAACCAACAAGAGGAGGGGAAAGAGAAATAGATCATAACAGAACAACCACTACAGGGGGAACAAGCCGTCGACCCCATGTTATTGACGGTGAACATCAAGAAAAGTTTGGCGATCGTATAGATGGAGATTGGAGGGAAAATTCTGGCCAACACGATCGTCGACGGAGGCTCGATAGTTAACGTATTAACCGAAGACACATGGAGGAGTCTTGGAAAACCTACACTTTGGCCACCAACCTTTCAGTTAGTAGGTGTAGATCAACATGGAATTAAGCCACTGGGATATTGATGGCACAGAGAGTAATAATCGGCACACAACCATTCCTCTTGAACTTCATAGTCATTCCAGTATAGAAAAGGGCATATGACGCCTTACTAGGAAGGGGATGGCTTGTGGTAGCAAAGGCCGACCACAATTGGAAAAGAAATACATTATCTATACAGAATAACATGAAATATGTGATCGACCTAGTGAACCAAATAGTTAGTGAAGAACTGGCATCGTCATCAAATTCTAAAGGTGAAGAGGGAAATGTTATGGAGGGAGAAAAAGAAACTATAGAGCCAAATGAAGAAGGCATTCTCGACCTCCAGGAATGCTCATAAGACAAAACAAATTCACTGAGCGGGTTGTTCCACTGGCAAATGGAGGACTACGAAGTATTCCGATGGGACTACAATATGCTACAAGTTGAAGAAAAGGAAGGAGAAGATGGAGCGTCGACGAGTCAAACGTTCCCTCCAGAGTACAGGGAGTACAAGGAAGGAGTGGCCAAGATAGATGACACCCCGGCCCACCACTTTGAGAAAGACAAAATGATCAAGTACGAGGAACCTAATATGAAGAAAGTTAATCTGGGGGAGGAAGATAGTCCTCGTATGATCCTGGTAGGAGATGACTGGAATTCTGTGCTGAAGGTGACGACATTCAGAATATTTATAGAATACAAAGACATCTTTGCATGGACATATAAAGATTTGAAAGGCATACCTCCAGAGCTATGTGTGCATTGGATTCCAATGGTACTGGGAGCACAACCGGTACAGAAAAGATCGTACCATATGAACAAGAATTATGCAGCAAAAGTCTAAGAGGAATAATCTTCAAAGTAAAAACAAGTGAGTGGGTGTCACCTATTGTTATCACTGAAGAAGGAAGGAGGAAAAATCTAAATATGTGTGGACTTCCAATGCCTAAATGCAGTGACAATAAAGGACCCATTCCCAATACCGTTCACTGACTCAATATTGGAAGAAGTCGTAGGACATGAAATGTATTCATTTATGGATGGATTCTCATGATACAATCAAATTAGTATCGCTGAGGAAGACAAATTGAAGACAACATTTGTAGTTGAGGATGGAGTATATTCCTACGACAAGATGCCATTTGGGCTATGTAATGCACCAGCGACATTCCAGAGAATAATCCTGTACATCTTTGACAAAATGTCGACAGGGAACTTCAAAGCTTTTCTGGATGATTGGTCCATATTCAGTGATCAACAAACACACCTGAGGGCACTGCAGGAGTGCATGGAGAGATGTAGGGTGGCAAGGTTAGCACTCAACCCAAAAAAATGTAGGTTCATGGTATCCCAGGGAAAATTATTGGGCCACATAGTTTGTAAGGCCGAACTGAAGACAAACCCAGACAAAATATGGGTGATTGAACAGATGGAACCACCCCTGAATGTCACAGGAGTAAAATCATTTATGGGACATGTCGGATACTACAGGAGGTTCATCAAGAACTTTGCCCAAATATCATATCCACTGGAGATACTAACAAGGAAAGGGCAAGTGTTCGAATGGACATAAGTACAAGAAGCAGCTTTCAAGGAATTAAAGGAACGGTTGATAAATTCACCAATATTGGCATAGCCAGATTGGAATAAAGAACTCCATGTCCATGTCGACACTTCCAATTATGCAATCGGAGAAACACTGGCACAAGTGGGCGTGCAATGACTGGACCACCTGGTATTTTTCACCAGTCGACTACTATCCAAAGCAGAAAGAAATCATAGTACTACAGAGAGGGAGGCACTGGGAATGGTGTATTCTGTACAAAAATTCAGACACTACTTGCTGGCCACACCATTCACATTCTATGTCGATCATCAAGCACTCATGTATCTGGTAAACAAACCAATCATTTAGGGGAGAGTAAGTAGATGGATCTTATTATTACAAGAATTTATATTTACTATCATAGTACATCCAGGAAAGAGTCATGTCATTGCAGATCAACTATCAAGGATCTGATCAGGGCAACCACCCGAGGGTGTAAATGAAGATTTCCTGGATGCACATTTATTCCAGATTGCAGCACTACCCCCATGGTATGAGAAGATCGGAGAATATCTGTCAACCTCATCCTTTCTGAAAGATATGCCACCTGTTGAGCGATGAAAGATAGCACTAAAAAGAATAACATTCCAATTAATTAATGGTTTATTATACAAGATGGGGCTAGATCAAGTACTTGGACGATGTGTCATGGAGGAGGAGATTCCAGGGGTACTACAAGAAGCACATGAAGGACTGGCAGGAGGACATATCGAACCTGATGCAACAACACAAAAAGTCTTGTTGGCGGGGCTATGGTGGCCCATGGTACATACTGATGCACGACAGTGGGTGATAGTGTGCGACACATGCTAGAGGGTTGGAAAACCTCTCAAAAGAGATTTCATGCCATTGTTCCCATCCCAACCCCAAGAACTATGAGCAATGGGGATTAGACTTTATTGGACCATTGAAAGTAAGCCAACTACACAGATGCAGATACATCATCATTGCCACAGAGTATTTGACAAAGTGGGCAGAGGCACGAGCACTACCAGACAACACTGCAGTGAGTACGACCAAATTTATGTATGAACAAATTGTGACGAGGTATGGAATTCCCATTCAGATTACCAGTTATAGAGGAGGGCATTTTGTCAGTCATGTCATCTGACTGATGACAACGAAATTCAAGATCGTACACAAACTCTCTAGTCCATACTACCCGAGGGCCAATGGCCAAGCAGAATCCACTAACAAGGTAATAGTCTCGGTCATCCACAAGTCTTGTGGGATTGAGGAGGCAGACTGGGAAGAGAAGTTACCAGTTGTCCTATGGGCATATCGTACTACGTATAAGGTGACAACGGGGCATACACCCTTCCAACTGATGTATGGTCAAGAAGAAGTGGCACCTGTGGAATACTTAGTGCCAAGTTTGTGAATAGCTATGGAAAATAGGCTTGGGGATACAGAGAGCTTAAAGGAAAAACTATTCCAGTTGAATAAATTGGACGAACGACAGGTAATGGCACAATGGGCAACTGAGATAATGTAGAATTAGAGAAAGTACTGGCATGACAAACACCTCCGACGGGAAAACTTCCAACCATTTGGGACCGTTAAGGATTCATGAAGTGAAGGAGAATGGAGTGATCCAGTTAGAGAGATTAGACGGAAGAGTGCTAACGGATCCTATCAACAGATCGAAGCTAAAGATTTACAAGGAGAGAAAGGAGGAACCACTACAAATAAATATGCTAGGATATGCAATGATAGAAACAAAGACAACAAATAGATTGGACGGAATGTGTTTTGCAAGTGCGTCATTTGAACCTGTAATTGGGTTCTTTGGATCGAGGACAATACAAACAGGCACATGGGAAGAAATAGTTTATGATGAGAAAGTTGATAGTAGTTCACAAGAAGAGATTCAAAACAAAGAAGAGCAAGCATGGATTCAATGGATAAAAGAATGCAATAAGGTAAGGGATAAATTTGAGTTTTTGTTGCCCAAAGAAGTGAAAATGCCAATAAGAAGGTATCTAGCGGAGAGTATGTTTATTGTAATGCCCCTCGCCTTTTGCCTGTGATAGATGTTATTTTCATGTTTCCTATGACAGTTCTGGTTTAGATGATAGTCTTGTAGTGCATGTTTACAGTTTCGAGATATTTGGACTTCTACGTTATGGTTTAAGTTCTCCTTGATCTTGATGGACACTTTGTTACTATGCTAGCTGATTATGGATCTATGTTAGGATGATGCTTGATTACTTGTACTTTGTGCTTTCACAGTTCGATGGACATGATTATGGATTAATGTTATTTTAAGTTTAATGTGTTATTTGATCATGATTATGATGTATAACTGGTAATGGAAGTAGCTAATTAATGATGTGTTTACATGAACGGAATAGTGTCGCATTACTCGTGTTCGAGTACCCTACCATGCTGCGATTTCTGTTCATTGTGCCTATGATTACATGATTATATATGGATATATGCACAACCTTGTTGTTTGTTGCAGGATGCAGGTACTGGGCATCGACTCCACCTGAATTACCAGGTCTGAGCGTGCCCTAGCCAATGGAATTGTGGATTTGCGTTAACATGAGGTCCCCTAATTAGTCAACATTCTCAAGGAGGATGAGTTTCTAGTGTTTTATCCTGTCGTCACCGTCAGTGAGACTGTTGTCGTCATTTTGTCATGTCCTGTGGCATCACTTGGGGTCAGGTGTCGTCTTGTAAGATAGGGTATATCCAATTTAAGTGTCAATTTTTGCATGATTAATATTTCATTTAAATAAGGTTAAATTAAAGCTTAAATTAAATAAACATTGCTAGGGAATTATGTGTGTGGTTTATTAATTATAAATAATTTAATTATTGATAATTGGTAAAACTAATATGAAAAATAGTAATTAAATAAATAAACTGGATAAATAATTAAATGAGTAAATAAAATAATAAGTCCTAAGCTGTAAGTGGATAAAATTAAAAGAAAGTAAGATTCATTAGTAAGATAATTAAATAATTACCATTTTGATTAAATGAATTGATGGTAGTAAAAATAATATTCTAAAGTTTAAATATTAGGGTTGTCGCCTGGTTTTGTGAGTTCAATATTTGGAGATGAGTAAAATTAATGTCTTTTGCCATCAACTGCAAGTTTGAGGTGTGGAATCCCTTGGTAAGTGAAATTGAAGAATCTCACAAGAATGTGGGATGTTGGAAGAAGAGAGGCATGGCTCTTGCAATCACCCGAGGAATGGACCCATGTTTTGAGGCAGTGGGTTGTCGAAAGGAGAGGCAGGCCTTATGCATTTATCCAAGGAGATAGAGTCTGGGTTGGGAAAGAAGGAAAAAGAATTTGGGAAGAGAAGAGAAGGGGATTGGATTCAGAGAGAAAAGAAGACTCTTGTAAAGCTTATTATTTCAGGTATGCACTGCAAATATGCTTATTTCATGTGAAATTGTATAGAACTAGGATTACTGTGTTTTCCTCCATTGGTGAGAGTTATTCAGTAACTGGTATTTAAATTATTTCTATCTCTAGTTTGAGGCCTGTCACAATCCTCCATGTGCTTCTGAATGTCTCGAATCTGACTTGTCCATTTACCCCTGTTTGTATTCTGGAGTGTTGAATCCTTCTGTGGAATCGAGTCTGCACCTCTCCTGTGGGAAAGCTCTTGTTGTGTTTTGTGATTCCCTACCTAACAATTTGCAAACTCTTCTATTTTTCTTTCCATATACTTGACCTGCAAGAAAATAAACATAGGTTAGAATGGAGAGTCGTTTCTGTGTTTTACCTTCCAAGCCAAATAAATCAATTTAATTTTAATAGTTTCTATGATTTTTTTTATATTTGAAACTTGAGAGATTAGGCAGTTCCAGAGGCAGCATCCTAGCCAAGCTCGGAGGACGCTGGCAAGGCTGTGGAATTCGACCTTGCACCTACCAGTTACCTCTGGCTGAGGAATTTTTAAAAAGATTTTGTCAAATCCGTTTTTCTATATATAAATCTTGCACTCATGGTATCCCATGAAATCCCATTTTTGAGACAGTTTGTCAAGGGCTCATACGCCCTACCAGTGTGACCACAGTTTGCAAACATGTCTTCCGAGTTTGTTAGTGCTTTAACTATCTCATCAGAATTTTGCAATTACGCTTTCATATTTTTGTTAATTTATCTATGTTCAAGGTAATCTTAGAGGATTGATCAAAGATTGGTTGTCACTATTAGTGTAGCGAAATTGCCATGTACCTCTATAATTCCGTTCACAAACTGCAATGTTTTGCAAGCGTGACCAAGTTTTCTCTTGCTTTTCATCATTAGCAAGTATAGTACATATATATTGATGTCGTTGCTCTTTCCCTACTATGCAAATCTTTCACATATAATATCCTAAATGCTGTAACATGGGAAATGTTAGATTAATCCTGTAATGATCGTTGGGTAAATATACTTCAAATGGATGCTGTCCCATGTTTAGAATATCTTGAATGATATTATTGAGTGAACCCTTCCTAATTTCTACATCATTAGAAAATAAAACAAAATGAAAACCGTTAAATCTTGGTGGTATTAGGCTTTGCACCCCACAATCACTGTTGTATAAGTTTCTAAAATCTTGTTAATAAATCCTGTGTGCGCATAGTTGCACACAGCTGCCAGAACACCTGCAGCGACAACATCTAACTAAAACTCCCTTCCATTTTGCTTTGGTGGTTACCCACACCCTGTCGAATGCGCTAGTTTGGCACAGCCAAGGAAGACGTTGGTAAAGGTGGTGGAATGGGGCATCGTACCTGTTAGGGTTCGTTGTGTTTTCAACAAACCCAGCCTGCACATATCCTGCTATATTTGCATTCCCTGAGATGACATTCATGGGCGTACTGTCCATAGTCTTTGCTGGACCATTCTACAGGGCTGTGCGCCATGAGCACAGACGTTATTTCTAGAACTCCTCATCATTTCCCTTAATCTCTTTTATCACTAGGTTGCTATTATTGTTTTAGAAAAGATTCTTATAAGATGGGAAAAGTAATGAGTTCCAGACTTAGAATGCTTCCATTCGAACTTTAGATGAAAATTAGGGTATGTGACTTGCATTTAGTGTATTGTTAAGTTTAGAAATGTTTAGGTTGTAATACAAATAGGATTATGATTAGATCGAATGATTCCTTGAATCATTTATAAATAACTAAATCACAAGAGATTATTATAGATTAATTAATGAAATCTCCAATATGGAATCCTTCATTCTCCGTAGAAAATTCAAGTAGTAAAAGAGCGATAATGTTATGATTAGAATCTTACTTGAATTTTGTTAGTATTAGAATATTAGTTCAAATCAATACTAGTTGAGTATTATAATTATTTACATGATTCAATTAGGTCAAGTTTGAAATATTACAGGATTAAATTTATCAGATTATTGTTCTGTCTTGGAATGTGGTTGTTATAATTAGGTCGTGTTGACACAATTTTATAAGTTTATTAGTTTGATTATTTAAATAAAGTAGATGTGTTAAAAAACGGGTAACGAAAATTATTTAATGATCTCAGATGAAAAACAATTGTTACCAAGTGATTTGGGGAATAATATATTATTATTTTTATCATTATTATTATTATTATTAATATGTTGGACACGTGACTTGTTTAAATAAGCTAATGAAATTTATGTGATCAAATTATTAGGTTTAGTAAATTTAGTATGTAATTGGTTCATGATAGGAAGATGGCATATTAGATTGAAATAAATGGAAATTTGTTATGTGGAATAATAGTTTGGATAAATGAAAATTAGTGAAGTATTAAATTCTATTACCTTCACTTAATAAATGACTTATTGATCTAGAACCCGTTCGTGTGTTAATTCCTCATAAATGTTATGACAATTAGACCAATGTAATTCGATCTATGTGTATTTGTAACTGTTGTTACATAGATGGGATTAAAATTGTTTCTTTTATTTCTTTATATATGGTTATAAATTAGATCGGAACTCTCAAATTTATCTGTATGAATGAAATTTAAAATAATATTCTAATCATTTAATCAATTTGATTTATAACACTGACAATAGTTGTCTATTTTAGTTACGTTAACGATATTTGCATCTTGTAAATTAAAATTAAATGTTTAGTTAATAAATATTGACATATAGTTCACTTCATTGTAAATGTGGATTTATTTCTTAATACGAATACAATCAAATGACAAGCTAAATTTTAATGATTAGTATACTATTGCAATAATTTAGTTAATTGCAATCTGTTTTAGTGGATTAGTTGTAAGGAAAGTAAGAATTAAATTATGAGTATAATTGATTTCTCATAATGTGTTAATTCTATCTGTTGGGCATAACCCCGTTCATATGGTCTTTTGATTCCATATCTATCCGTGTGGCTAGAGTTCCAGAGGCTTATCTTGGGATGTCTTGTTTTCATGTGTTGTGTTGATAGATGTCTTAAGATCCTGATGGTCTATGAAGTATGTCGTCCCTAGTCATGTATGGACTAAAAGACAAGGGGAAAGATAAATGCACTTCCTTGTGGATGTATTGATTATCCAACTGATTGTATTAGTCTTATATCCAATTTTGTGGAGAGTTATGGAACAGGGTGACACAGAGTTCATAGAGTTGTAATGAATATGTGTTATTATGGGCAATGGTCTAGGAGTTCTGCCCTTATGATTATGTTATGGAGGATTAATGCCTTGCATTATTATATACATGCTGATATAAGAAATGTTGTTATGCAAGATGACTAATGCCTTGCATGGTTCTTGTACCCTCGTTGTTGTGATGTCTTGCTATGTTTGTTGAGTAGGGTTTTCTAGTTGTAGGTAAGGGAGTGGCTTCCAACGTGGGGGCCGGTGCCAAGTGGCTGGCCAGGGTAACCCAATGGGAGTTGGTAATTCAGTGATAAAATAATAATAAATCTAGGGGTTGGGTAGTTTTCACACTAACAAGATAATAAAGATTTTTCCTCACTCATGCCTGTAGTGCTAGTTCAAACTAAGGATGGGGGGAGAAGGCCGGGATTGGCAGATTTACTTCTTTGTCATCATGAAAGGAAGGTTAATTCCGCATGTGTCATCCTATGGGGCTGGTGTCTAGAGAGAGACTGCCAGGGTAACCATAGATGGGGGCCGGCATCTAGAGAGAGACTGCCTGGGTAGCCCATGTTAGAACCATGTGATGACACTCTCCTTACTACAGCCTAGCACTCCCTAGTTGTACTCTCCCCATTTGTTATGTGTCGCCTCTGGAAGTACTGTTGTGTTGTTTTGTGATGGTGACTTGTGATGTTGGAGTCATGTGTTGTCTCATAGCCTACTGTCTACTTGACCGTATGTTGCTGTGGGGACCTTATGTTAACTCCTAGCTCGGGGGGTGGACCTCAGGGTTCCACATGGTCAGGTGGAAGAGCTTAATCCATTAGTTTTTTTTCCTTGCTGTTGTTCGCAAGCGTGGAGGATATGTCTTGTGCATCAGACTACAGATCTTGTACTTGATTATGGAGATAGCTATTATGCTCATGTACTAGCCTATGTATCAGTTGACTCATAATGTATGTATTCCAAATGTAATCAAAACTACATGATGATGTACCCATATGTATAGACTCTTGAGCATGTACATGTAATCTTAAGCAAGTTGATTATCTATGTGGCACGAATGGAGATGTATATGTATATTCACTAGTACAATAGATGTGGAATGAACTGCTGATGATCAGTTAACCATGTATGTTAAATTATGTTGATTAAGTTATCAAGTAATGCAACCATGGGACCTTAGAAGGCAAGTTGTTGTTAATGATGTGTGCTGTTTGGCTTAACATTACTTTGTTATCTTATACAAGAAAAAAAAAATTATTCCGCTTGCATAGCCTAGATGTGTTGTTTTCTAAGGTTTTCATTATGGGGCATTACACTTTGGTATCGGAGCCCGGTTTAAACACTGGGTACCTTGGTTGAATTTGAGCCCATTATGAAACCTTGTGCTTAAACTCTGTAGTACGATTTAACTCCTGTTGCGACCCTTTTTCTTAATATAATAATTTGCCCTTTTGTGTGTAGGATAGATGCCTAGACGCAGAGGCCGAGGTCGGGGCAGAGGAAGGGGTCATGGGAGAGGTGGTGGCAGTATTCCTCCTCCCAGTTCTCCTCATGGGAGTGGCCATGAAGGCGTGAAAATATATTGCAAAAGTGGTCAGAACATGGAAGGTCAGGGTCAGCCTGATGGAGCCTAGTTGAGATAGATTCTCGAGGAGGCCCTTGCCCGTTTAGGTCCCAGACAGGTGGGTGAGCAGCCCAGAGATGGTCAGGAGGTAGACCAGTCAGGTCCTAGAGAGAGAGAAAGGTCTCCTAGGCGTAGGGAATTGACAGCCGAGCAGGAGGCCACGCAAGCCAACCATATGAGGGACTTGCTGAGAGCATGTCCTCCCATCTTTGATGGAACTGGTAGAGGACTTGAGGCAGAGACTTGGTTGGAGGACCTATTGGCCAAAGGGTTCATACGACCTAGCGTTTCCCCTTGGGGAGCACCTGTGATCTTTGTGAAGAAGAAAGATGGATCTCTACGGCTGTGTATCGACTATAGGCAGCTCAATAAGGTAATGGTGAGAAATAGGTATCCCTTGCCTCGGATCGATGATTTGTTTGATTACATTAAGGGGGCAAAGATATTCTCTAAGATTGACCTTAAGTCAGGATATCACCAGTTGCAGATTTTTGAGGCAGATATTCACAAAACAACATTTCGCACCCGTTATGGACATTATGAGTTCACAGTGGTACCATTTGGGTTGACCAATGCACCTTCGGTTTTTATGAGCTTAATGAATGGTGTGTTTCGCACTTATCTTGACCGATTTGTTTTCATATTTCTTGATGATATATTGATCTATTCAAGGACTATGGAGGAACACGAGCAACATTTGCATCAGGTGTTGCAGTGTCTGAGAGAAAATCAGCTTTATGCGAATTTGTCAAAATATGCATTCTTCCAGACAGAGGTTAAGTATTTGGGTCATGTTATCTTTGGAGAGGGTATTGCGGTAGATCCCTTGAAGATCGAAGCTATTATGGAATGGCCTGTACCCACCAATGTTTTCAAGGTCCGTAGTTTTATGGGGTTGACAGGTTACTATCGTTGCTTCGTCATGGGGTTTTCAAGGATTGCTCATCCCATTACTTCTCTTCAGAGGAAAGGGAAAAAGTTTGTTTGGTCAGAGAAGTGTCAGGAAGCCTTTCAGACCCTTAAGGAACAGCAGACCAGTGCACCTATACTTGCAGTTCCTGATCCTGATAGGGACTTTATTGTTTGTACCGATACTTCCTTAGAGGGTTTGGGAGCAGTTCTAATGCAGGATGGTCGCGTGATTGCCTATGAGTCTCACAAACTCAAGGATCACGAGTTGAACTATCCCACTCATGACCTGGAGTTGGCAGCAGTTGTGCATGCCTTGGTGAGATGGAGGCATTTTCTATTAGGGCATCTGTTTGAGCTGCACAAGGATCATCGTAGTTTGCAATATATTTTCACGCAGCCAAACTTGAATGCCAAGGAAAGACGTTGGATGGAGTTCTTGTGCGAGTATGACTTCGAGGTCAGATATATTCAGGGCAAGGAGAATGTGGTAGCAGATGCTCTTAGTCGTCGAAGGCATGAGATCTCAGCAGTCTCGCTTACAGTTGATTTGAGAGGATAGATTCTTGCTGCTCTTCCTTCTGACAGTTGGTGCCAGGAGGTGAGGACCGAGATTGAGTCAGGTAGACCTTTAGAAGGTAGATTCTCCGGTTACTCTTTTGAGTCAGATGGTCTTTTGCGACATTTGGGTCGTATCTATGTTCCTAATTTTGAGGGTCTTCGCACCCTAGTTTTATCGGAGGCACATCGGGCACCCTATTCTACTCATCCGGGTGTCAAGAAGATGCATGCAGATCTGCATCAACTGTACTTTTGGAGTGGTATGAAGCGGGATATTGCTAATTTTGTGTCGAGATGTCTTGAGTGTCAGAGGGTGAAGGCGGAGCACCAGCATCTTGCAAGCCTTTTGCAGCCTCATTTGATCCCTGAGTGGAAGTGGGATATCATTTTGATAGACTTCATTGTTGGTTTGCTGATGTCCTCTTGACGACACGATGCTATCATGGTCACAGTGGATAGGTTGACAAAGGTAGCTCACTTTTCTCCAGTCCGTGCTTCTTACAATGCCTCTACGGTGGCTAGAGTGTTCATGGAGGATATTGTCAAACTTCATGGGATTCCTCATAGGATCATCTCTGATAGGGATACAATATTCACTTCCGCCCTGTGGACTTGCTTACAGCATGCCTTGGGGACACAGCTGAACTTTAGTTCAGTTTACCATCCTGAGATTGATGGTCAGACTAAGAGGGTTAATCAGGTTCTCGAGGACATGTTGCGGATGTATGTTATGGATCAACAGAGCCGTTGGGAGGACTACCTTTACTTAGTAGAGTTTGCCTATAATAATGGTTATCATAGTTCTATCGGCATGTCTCCCTTTCAGGCCTTGTATGGTCATCCTTGTAGGACCCCTTTGAGCTGGGATCGTTTGGAGGATAGAGTTCTTCTAGGTCCGAATATGCTTCTAGATATGGAACAGCTGGTTGAGAGGATTAGAGAGCATTTGGTGGCAGCTCAGGATAGGCAGAAAAAGTATGCAGATGCTTATAGGATCGATCGTTAGTTTTCTGTTGGGGATCGGGTGTTCTTGCGTGTGCGACCGCGAAAGAGTCCAATCCGCTATGGAAAGGGCTCTAAGCTAGCACCGTGTTTTGTTGGACCTTTTGAGGTGTTGGAGACGATCGGTCCAGTTGCTTATGATCTTGCTTTGCCGCCTAGCCTTTCATGCATCCATGATGTGTTTTATGTTTCTGTACTTAGACCTTACTATCTGGATATTGCTCATGTTCTTGATTGGATTGCTCTTCAGGTAGAGGACGGGCAGCTGGCTTTGGAGCCCGTAGGCATTCTTTAGCACAAGAGACTTGCTCTCAGGGGCAGAGACGTGGAGCAGGTCAAGATCCAGTGGGATCCTAATGATGAGACCTCCGCTACCTGGGAGGATGCTACCAGAAAGAGGGAGTTATATCCTCACTTATTTGCAGGCTTCCAGGAGTAAGCCTAGTTCTAGGGGGGGAGGATGTAATGCCCCTCGCTTTTTGCCTATGATAGATGTTATTTTCGTGTTTCCTATGACAGTTCTGGTTTAGATGATAGTCTTGTAGTGCATGTTTATAGTTTCGAGATATTTGGACTTCTACGTTATGGTTTATGTTCTCCTTGATCTTGATGGACACTTTGTTACTATGCTAGCTGATTATGGATCTATGTTAGGATGATGCTTGATTACTTGTACTTTGTGCTTTCACAGTTCGATGGACATGATTATGGATTAATGTTAATTTAAGTTTAATGTGTTATTTGATCATGATTATGATGTATAACTGGTAATGGAAGTAGCTAATTAATGACGTGTTTACATGAACGGAACAGTGTCGCATTACTCGTGTTCGAGTACCCTGCCACGCTGCGATTTCCGTTCATTGTGTCTATGATTACATGATTATATATGGATATATGCACAACCTTGTTGTTTGTTGTAGGATGCAGGTACCGGGCATCGACTCCACCTGAATTACTAGGTTTGAGCGTGCCCTAGCCAATGGAATTGTGGATTTGAGTTAACATGAGGTCCCCTAATTAGTCAACATTCTCAAGGAGGATGAGTTTGCAGTGTTTTATCTTGTCATCACCATCAGTGGGATTGTTGTCGTCATTTTGTCGTCATGTCCTGTGGCATCACTTGGGGTCAGGTGTCCTCTTGTAAGATAGGGTATATCCAATTTAAATGTCAATTTTTGCATGATTAATATTTCATTTAAATAAGGTTAAATTAAAGCTTAAATTAAATAAACATTGCTAGGGAATTATGTGTGTGGTTTATTAATTATAAATAATTTAATTATTGATAATTGGTAAAACTAATATGAAAAATAGTAATTAAATAAATAAACTGGATAAATAATTAAATGAGTAAATAAAATAATAAGTCCTAAGTTGTAAGTGGATAAAATTAAAAGAAAGTAAGATTCATTAGTAAGATAATTAAATAATTACCATTTTGATTAAATGAATTGACGGTAGTAAAAATAATATTCTAAAGTTTAAATATTAGGGTTGTCGCCTGGTTTTGTGAGTTCAATATTTGGAGATGAGTAAAATTAATGTCTTTTGCCATCAACTGCAAGTTTGAGGTGTGGAATCCCTTGGTAAGTGAAATTGAAGAATCTCACAAGAATGTGGGATGTTGGAAGAAGAGAGGCATGGCTCTTGCAATCACCCGAGGAATGGCCCCATGTTTTGAGACAGTGGGTTGTCAGAAGGAGAGGCAGGCCTTATGCATTTATCCAAGGAGATAGAGTCTGGGTTGGGAAAGAAGGAAAAAGAATTCGGGAAGAGAAGAGAAGGGGATTGGATTCAGAGAGAAAAGAAGACTCTTGTAAAGCTTATTATTTCCATTGGTGAGAGTTATTTAGTAACTGGTATTTAAATTCTTTCTATCTCTAGTTTGAGGCCTGTCACAATCCTCCATGTGCTTCTAAATGTCTCGAATCTGACTTGTCCATTTACCCCTATTTGTATTCTGGAGTGTTGAATCCTTCTGTGGAATTGAGTCTGCACCTCTCCTGTGTGAAAGCTCTTGTTGTGTTTTGTGATTCCCTACCTAACAATTTGCAAACTCTTCTTTTTTTCTTTCCATATACTTGACCTGCAAGGAAATAAACATAGGTTAGAATGGAGAGTTGTTTCTGTGTTTTACCTTCCAAGCCAAATAAATCAATTTAATTTTAATAGTTTCTATGATTTTTTTTATATTTGAAACTTGAGAGATTAGGCAGTTCCAGAGGCAGCATCCTAGCCAAGCTCGGAGGATGCTGGCAAGGCTGTGGAATTCGACCTTGCACCTACCAGTCACCTCTGGCTGAGGAATTTTTAAAAAGATTTTGTCAAATCCGTTTTTCTGTATATAAATCTTGCACTCGTGGTATCCCACGAAATCCCATTTTTGAGACAGTTTGTCAAGGGCTCATACGCCCTACCAGTGTGACCATAGTTTGCAAACATGTCTTCCGAGTTTGTTAGTACTTTAACTATCTCATCAAAATTTTGCAATTATGCTTTCATATTTTTGTTAATTTATCTATGTTCAAGGTAATCTTAGAGGATTGATCAAAGATTGGTTGTCACTATTAGTGTAGCGAAATTGCCATGTACCTCTATAATTCTGTTCACAAACTGCAATGTTTTGCAAGCGTGACCGAGTTTTCTCTTGCTTTTCATCATTACCAAGTATAGTACATATATATTGATGTCGTTGCTCTTTCCCTACTATGCAAATCTTTCACATATAATATCCTAAATGCTGTAACATGGGAAATGTTAGATTAATCCTGTAATGATCATTGGGTAAATATACTTCAAATGGATGCTGTCCCATGTTTAGAATATCTTGAATGATATTATTGAGCGAACCCTTCCTAATTTCTACATCATTAGAAAATAAAACAAAATGAAAACCATTAAATCTTGGTGGTATTAGGCTTTGCATCCCACAATCACTGTCGTATAAGTTTCTAAAATCTTTCTAATAAATCCTGTGTGTGCATAGTTGCACACATAGCTGCCAGAACACCTGCAGCGACAACATCTAACTAAAACTCCCTTCCATTTTGCTTTGGTGGTTACCCACACCCTGTCGAATGCGCCAGTTTGGCACAGCCAAGGAAGACGCTGGTAAAGGTGGTGGAATGGGGCATCATACCTGTTAGGGTTCGTTGTTTTTTCAACAAACCCAGCCTGCACATATCCTGCTATGTTTGCATTCCCTGAGATGACATTCATGGGCGTTCTGTCCATAGTCTTCGCTGGACCATTCTCCGAGGCTGTGCGCCATGAGCACAGATGTTATTGCCAGAACTCCTCATCATTTCCCTTAATCTCTTTTATCACTAGGTTGCTATTATTGTTTTAGAAAAGTTTCTTATAAGATGGGAAAAGTAATGAGTTCCAGACTTAGAATGCTTCCATTCGAACTTTAGATGAAAATGTTTAGGTTGTAATACAAATAGGATTATGATTAGATCGAATGATTCCTTGAATCATTATAAATAACTAAATCACAAGAGATTATTATAGATTAATTAATAAAATCTCCAATATGGAGGCTAGTATTTAATTACCTCTTTAATCCTTCATTCTCCGTAGAAAATTCAAGTAGTAAAAGAGCGATAATGTTATGATTAGAATCTTACTTGAATTTTGTTAGTATTTGAATATTAGTTCAAATCAATACTAGTTGAGTATTATAATTATTTACATGATTCAATTAGGTCAAGTTTGAAATATTACGGGATTAAATTTATCAGATTATTGTTCTGTCTTGGAATGTGGTTGTTATAATTACGTCGTGTTGACACAATTTTATAAGTTTATTAGTTTGATTATTTAAATAAAGTAGATGTGTTAAAAAACGGGTAACGAGAATTATTTAATGATCTTAGATGAAAAACAATTGTTACCAAGTGATTTGGGGAATAATATATTATTATTTTTATCATTATTATTATTATTAATATGTTGGACACGTGACTTGTTTAAATAAGCTAATGAAATTTATGTGATCAAATTATTAGGTTTAGTAAATTTAGTATGTAATTGGTTCATGATAGGAAGATGGCATATTAGATTGAAATAAATGGAAATTTGTTATGTGGAATAATAGTTTGGATAAATGAAAATTAGTGAAGTATTAAATTCTATTACCTTCACTTAATAAATGACTTATTGATCTAGAACCCGTTCGTGTGTTAATTCCTCATAAATGTTATGACAATTAGACCAATGTAATTCGATCTATGTGTATTTGTAACTGTTGTTACGTAGATGGGATTAAAATTGTTTCTTTTATTTTTTTTATGTATGGTTATAAATTAGATCAGAACTGTCAAATTTATCCATATGAATGAAATTTAAAATAATATTCTAATCATTTAATCAATTTGATTTATAACACTGACAATAGTTGTCTACTTTAGTTACGTTAACGATATTTGCATCTTGTAAATTAAAATTAAATGTCTAGTTAATAAATATTGACATATAGTTCACTTCATTGTAAATGTGGATTTATTTCTTAATACGAATACAATCAAATGACAAGCTAAATTTTAATGATTAGTATACTATTGTAATAATTTAGTTAATTGCAATCTGTTTTAGTGGATTAGTTGTAAGGAAAGTAAGAATTAAATTATGAGTATAATTGATTTCTCGTAATGTGTTAATTCTATCTGTGGGGCATAACCCCGTTCATATGGTCTTTTGATTCCATATCTATCTGTGTGGCTAGAGTTCCAGAGGCTTATCTTGGGATGTCTTGTTTTCATGTGTTGTGTTGATAGATGTCTTAAGATCCTAATGGTCTATGAAGTATGTCGTCCCTAGTCATGTATGGACTAAAAGACAAGGGGAAAGATAAATGCACTTCCTTGTGGATGTATTGATTATCCAACTGATTGTATTAGTCTTATATCCAGTTTTGTGGAGAGTTATGGAACAGGGTGACACGGAGTTCATAGAGTTGTAATGAATATGTGTTATTATGGGCAATGGTCTAGGAGTTCTACCCTTATGATTATGTTATGGAGGATTAATGCCTTGCATTATTATATACATGCTGATATAAGAAATGTTGTTATGCAAGATGACTAATGCCTTGCATGGTTCATGTACCCTCGTTGTTGTGATGTCTTGCTATGTTTGTTATGTAGGGTTTTCTAGTTGTAGGTAAGGGAGTGGCTTCCAATGTGGGGGCCAGTGCCAAGTGGCTAGCCAGGGTAACCCAATGGGAGTTGGTAATTCAGTGATAACATAATAATAAATCTAGGGGTTGGGTAGTTTTCACACTAACAAGGTAATAAAGATTTTTTCTCACTCATGACTGTAGTGCTAATTCAGATTAAGGATGAGGGGAGAAGGTCGGGATTGACAGATTTACTTCCTTGTCATCATGAAAGGAAGGTTGATTCCGCATGCCTCATCCTATGGGGCCGGTGTCTAGAGAGAGACTGCCAGGGTAACCATAGATGGGGGCCAGCGTCTAGAGAGAGACTACTTGGGTAACCAATGTTAGGACCATGCGATGACACTCTCCTTACTACAGCCTAGCACTCCCTAGTTGTACTCTCCCCATTTGTTATGTGTCGCCTCTGGAAGTACTGTTGTGTTGTTTTGTGATGGTGACTTGTGATGTTGGAGTCATGTGTTGTCTCATAGCCTACTGTCTACCTGACCGTATGTTGCAGTGGGGACCTTATGTTAACTCCTAACTCGGGGGGTGGACCTCAGGGTTCCACATGGTCGGGTGGAAGAGCTTAATCCATTGGTTTTTTTTTCCTTGCCATTGTTCGCAAGCGTGGAGGATATGTCTTGTGCATCAGACTACAGATCTTGTACTTGATTATGGAGATAGCTATTATGCTCATGTACTAGCCTATGTATCAGTTGACTCATAATGTATGTATTCCAAATGTAATCAAAACTACATGATGATGTACCCATATATATAGACTCTTGAGCATGTACATGTAATCTTGAGCAAGTTGATTATCTATGTGGCACGAATGGAGATGTATATGTATATTCACTAGTACAATAGATGAGGAATGAACTACTGATGATCAGTTAACCATGTATGTTAAATTATGTTGATTAAGTTATCAAGTAATGCAACCATGGGACCTTAGAAGGCAAGTTGTTGTTAATGATGTGTGTTGTTTGGCTTAACATTACTTTATTATCTTATACAAGAAAAAAAAAATTATTCCGCTTGCATAGCCTAGATGTGTTGTTTTCTAAGGTTTTCATTGTGGGGCATTACATTTATAGTGGAAATATCACCCTATGACAATGAAATTCTGTAATTAAGAATGAAGAATCCAGGATCTCCACACACACAGATTCTGAGGAGTCAGATTTGGAAAGCAAAGTTTAGGAGCAACAACATTAAGATGAACAGCGACAGAAGAACATTCCAGTGGACCTAGGAACCCATGGGGTGGAACCTGAGGACCATTAGAGATGAAAACACCATATTTGATCAGATTTGGGAGTTGGAAGAAATTGATTAATGTTGTTCCAATAATTGTCTTCAACAACGAAGGTACATAAACTGCATATTCCGCCATATGACATAAATCAAAGTCGTAGAAGACAAGAAAGTGATCGAGGTGATTGAGTTGGGGACGCATCAGCCCCGTAAAAGTAAACATAAAGAAAAAATAGACTAAGTGAGTCAAAAAAAAATTGAAAAAAAAATTATTAAAAAAAATTGAAAAAAAAAGAAGAGATCAAGTGAAAGTACGACGTACGACCTGAGCCGTACGACTAGGGCGTACGATCAGAAACATACGACTTGGTCTTACGACCTTAGTTGTACTATCAGGTCGTATGGCACACCATTGCCAAGTTTTAAAAACGCAAACATAAGTATCATTCTCTCAAAGACAATTTTTGCTCGCCATAAGGAAATCATTGCAAGTCGTATGAAGAGGACTGGCAGGCCGTACGAAGAAGACGGGGGAGGACAACAGGAAAAAGGCAGTACGATTCAGGAAGAAAAGAAGAATGATTCAAGGTCGTACGAAGAAAAATAAAGGAGGCCATACTACCAAAAAAGACATTTCAAAGCGACTGTACCAAGGAGAAGAGAACAATCCTACATCGTCTGTACCAAAAGGTCCTACGAAGGAGTCTGAGAAGTTTTCATTTCTCTGTCCAAAGTTATAGTACTTGTCTGCGAAGCATACAAATACTTGTGCAAAGATTGTCAAGTTAAGGACAAAATAGACAAGGGGAAGAAGATTGCAGCCTACAGGCCGAAGATTGCATCCGAGGAAAAGAAAAAACTAGGTACAAACACGGGAGTAAAGACCATCACATGGGAGAGTTTGACGGGGAATGAATGCAAGCTGTGGTGGAAAAATACAAAGGAAGACCACATACTGAAGATTGCACTGAAGCATGCCCAGATTGACAAAGCCATTTTCCTACTATATTTCAATGCCCGTGAATTCGAACCTTACCTGAAGGCGACGGTGGAAAATTATTGTGCGCATTCGAATAAATCAATAATAAACTACAGGGGGTGCGAAGTCACAGTATCATATTTGCCACACGATTTCTCAAGGATTTTGGGCATTCCAGTAGCCAGGTCGAATGTCGTGAAATCAGGTAGAATGACCCACTAGTACAAGGAGAATGTCATACGGAGGGTTTGCAGAAGTGACCTCAGCCAAAAAGAAAAAGAGAGTATTTGAAGTTCTAGGAACCGAGGGTTAAGGAAGAGTCTCCTAGCAATGCCTGAATGGAAATGTATTCTGGACTTGATGAAATGTTGACTAACTAAGGGGAGCTGATCATCAGATATGTCTATATGGATGGTAGAATACATGATTGGGCTCAATAACGGAAAGGTCTACAATTGGGTGAGGCTACTTTATGAGCGAATAAAGGAATTCCACACACAGACACATAAGGTATTTTATATGACCCAGCATGCTATAGTCTTATTTCTTGATACGGTTCATACACAAGTACCAGCAGACAAATGGGGTAGACTAACACCAGCCCCACAGGGTCCACCACAACCCCTACCGACGATTACAAAATCAATAAAGGTACATCTCTGAATAATGAAGTTAAAATAATTAAATTAGAGGATATGACACATAAATATTACGAGACAATTTACGCGACAAGAAAGTTCTACAGTCGGAGTTGCAGATTGAACATGGACCCCATCGGAGAAAAATAGAAAAATCCGATTTAGTTTGACATGGATGAAAAATTGGAAAAGATGAAAAAAATAAAATGTTAGGAGAAATTGAAAAAAAATTATTAAAAAAAAAGTGAGTCGTATGACCAAGCCGTACGACCCCATCCCGCACGTGACATCCTAAAGCTTGAAGTTGCAATATAAACCCCTAACTGCAATGCATATGGTTGATTGGAAGCTCGGAAGAAAACAAAAAAAGTTAAGAAGAAAAACACAGGCCGTACGAAGGAGATTCAAGCCGTTCTACAATTCAGACCGTACGAGTTAATGTTTTTGCCTGTCATACATCATCAGACCGTACAACCATACGAAGGAGTCAAGAGTTTCTAAACTGCCATACTAATTCTTGTTCTCAGCTGATCGTACAAGTTTTTGGATTGCAGATGAGTGTTGGATTTTGTCAAACATCTAGAGAAAAATGATATGCGTCATTAAGATCCGAATGGTTTTGAAAGTCTTATTTTGGGCTTGGCGCCGGGGAGCGCGCGAGGGGCACTGCCCCCGGACCCCGCAAGGGCGCTGCCCCTTAACCCTGTTGGGGGCGCTTCCCCCAGATCCCCGTTGGGGGCGCTGCCCCTCAACCCCGTTGGGGGCGTTGCCCCCAAACCCCCATCAAATTAGTACTATCTTGATTCAGTGAACAATGGGGTGCAACATTCGCAACATTCAGTGTACTATCAGATTGGGTCCCTTGGTTGGTTGGTTTACTGACAGGTGTTTTGAATGTGTTGGTTCTACTTTTACACAACTCCTACTTCAGCATTGTCATCAATTTGGCAGAGCTTACTTAATGTCACTGGATACTTCATGGTTTTCTGTCATCTAGAAGATGACTAGTTTTGTAGGGGGGATGATGTTGTTATATGGAGCCTAATCAGACTTGGAGGTTAAATTTTCCCCACTTTTATCAGCGCGGTTTCCCCCCAAATTCCTACGGGGTCAAGGGGTAGCGCCCCTTGCAGGGGTTTGGGGGTAGTGCCCCTTACGGGGTCTAGGGGCAGCGCCCCTGGCGCATTCCCTGTCGCGATATAGGGCGGGGTCGAGGGGCAGCGGCCCCGTGGGGGCTCGGGGGCAACGCCCCCGAAACCTCATAGTTTTTTATTATTTTATAAAGCACCAGGAGTTATTTTTCATTGACTGACATAAGAAAACCCTATTTTTGTAACCGACAAAAAGCTTGATAAAAAGCGGATAAGGGTTAGGGTTTTGGTATTGTATTGTATTGTAGCATTTTGCAGCGGTATTGAGTTGCAGGGATTGCTGGTTGTAATCGGTTTGATTTACTGAATAATAATATTGGACTCTCTGTTTGGTTGATGTAGCCTGAGTTTGGGTGAACCACGTTAAAACTTGTCTCTCGTTGTTATTATTTCTGTGTATTTCCATTCCTCTGTTTAATCTTTATTTGCATTTAATTGATATCTTCTGCCAGCTAACCCTAACAAGTGGTATCAGACCGGGTTGTGTTTGATTATCGTCTGCAGGAAAGTCTCACGGTTGAGTGGGAGCAATGGTGGATGAAGGTAAATTGAAGGTTGATAAATACAATGGGAAGAACTATCAGTTATGGAAGATGTAGATGGAGGACTACCTCTATCACAAGGATTTATGGATGCTGTTGGAAGGAGAAGCTAAGAAAATGGCAACAATGTCTGATGAGGATTGGAATCTTTTTGACAGAAAGGCACTGGGAACCATTTGGTTGTGCCTGGCACCATCAGTGGCATTCAATATAACAGAAGCGAAGACAACAGATGGTCTGATGAAAGCTTTGGCAAAATTGTATGAAAAACTGTCAGCCTCAAATAAGGTATTTCTTATGAAGCATTTGTTTAATCTAAAAATGGTTGAAGGTGGATCTGTGACAAATCATTTAAATGAATTTAATACGATTGTCAGTCAATCGACTTCTATAAATGTAAAATTTGATGAAGAAGTCAGAGCTCTCTTGATATTATGTTTATTGCCTAAAAGCTGAGATAGTTTGGTAATGGCGATTAGTAACTCTGTTTCTGGTTCAACTACCCTAAAATTTGATGATGTTGTTGGTGTTATTCTGAGTGAGGAAATTTGTAGGAAAAGCTCAGGTGGATCCACATCAAACAATGTTTTGAATGTAGAAAGCAGGGGCAGATCAAAGGAGAGAGGAAAAGGTTCTGGAGGTCATGGGAAGTCACGAGGAAAATCAAACGACAAAAGATCCCAAACCAGAGGATAGAAGGATTGCTGGTACAATGGAAAACTAGGTCATCTGAAGAAAGATTGCTGGTCTCGGAAGAACAATGAAGGAGACAAACAAGAAGGCAATAAGGAAGCAAATGTGGTAAGCAATAAGTCTGAAGTTGATGTTTTGATTCTTTCCCTAGATAATGCTGATGATTCATGGGTTTTAGATTCAGGGGCCTCATTTCATGCTACGCCCCATAAAAGTTATTTCCTTGATTATGTCCAAGGGGATTTTGGGCTGGTTTATTTAGAAGATAACGAACCCTGTCAGATTGTTGGAAAGGGAAGAATCAAGATTAAGTTGCAGAATGGGAATCATTGGCTACTACAAGAGGTAAGGCATGTTCCAAGGCTCAGTAGGAATTTAATTTCAGCAGGGCAGCTAACTGAACAAGGTTGCACTATTACATTTACTGATAAAAATTGGAAGGTTTCAAAAGGTGCCTTAGTAGTAGCAAAAGGTGTGAAAGTAGGCACCTTATATCTTTGTATAGGTCACACTGTTCCTTCTACTTTAGCTGTTACAGAGAAAAAATAAACAGGTTCAGGAACAGTTGCTGCAGGTTTGTAGGAAGAGACTGGAAAAGTTGCTGCAGGTTCTGAGACAACACTGTGACATAACAGACTTGGGCATATGAGTGAGAAAGGTATGAAGGTACTTCATTCTAAGAAAGTTTTACTAGGTCTGAAATGTATTAATATGGATTCTATAAAAGTTGTGTGTATGGAAAACAAAAGAGAGTCAGTTTTTTCAAGGATGGGAAGCAAAAGAAAAATAAAAAGTTGGAACTTGTGCATACAAATGTATGGGGGCCAGCTCAGGTATCTTCTCTTGGTGGCTCTCGGTATTATGTTACATTCATAGATGATGCAACTAGGAAGGTATGGATTTATTTTCTTAGGCAGAAATTTGATGTATTTGAAACATTCAAAAAATGGAGAAGCTTGGTTGAGAATGAGATGGATAACAGATTAAAATGTCTCAGATCTGATAATGGCGGTTAGTATTGCAGCAAAGAATTTGAAAATTATTGTTCCTTTAATGGAATTCATAGGCAGAAAATGGTTCCAGGGACTCCACAGGAAAATGGAGTAGTTGAACGCATGAATAGGACAATAATGGAGCGTGCAAGGACCATGAGATTGCATGCTGGACTGCCTTTAAACATGTGGGCAGAGACTGTCAACACTACTGTATATTTAATTAAGAGAGGTCCTTCAGTTCCTTTGGACTGTGGTATTCCAAAGGAAGCATGGACAGGCAAGGTGAGTTATTCTTTTCTGAAAACCTTCAACTGTGAAGCATTTGCACATATAGATTTTGAAAATAGAACCAAGCTGGATACGAAATCAAAAAAATGTACCTTCGTTGGATACGACATTGATGAATTTGGTTATAGGCTTTGGGATTTTGAAAATCAGAAAATTGTGAGAAGCAGGGATGTTATATTCAATGAGAAGGTGTTGTACAAAGATCAGTTGCAGTAGCATGAGAAGAAAAAAAAAGATTATGTGGTGCTGGATGATACTCTAAATAGTGATGTTCCAGTGGTTCCTCATGCTCCGCAACAGCAACCAGAAATACCACATACTCCAGTGAATGTTAGACGGTCAACAAGGATAAGTAAACCTCCTGAAAGGTTTTCTCCCTCTTTGTATTCTATTTTGTTAACAGATGCTGGTGAACCAGAAGGGTATGATGAAGCTATGTAGGTGGATACACAGGTTCAGTGGGAGCTTGCAATGAAAGAAGAAATGGACTCCTTGCTGAAAAATCAGACTTGGGAATTATGTAAGTTACCTGCAGGTAAAAAAGCTTTACCAAATAAATGGGTTTACAGGCTGAAAGAGGAAGATGGAAGTAAGAAAAGATTTAAGGCCAGGTTAGTTGTAAAAGGATTTGCATAGAAAAAGGGCATTGATTTTGATGAGATATTTTCTCCAGTTGTCAAGATGACTTCTATTCGTACTGTTTTAAGTATTGTGGTTGCTGAAGATTTACATTTGGAACAGCTAGATGTTAAAACTGTCTTTCTCCATGGTGATTTGGAGGAGGAGATATATATGGAACAACCCCAAGGATTTGAGGTCAAAGGTAAGGAGAAACTGGTGTGCAGATTGAAAAAGAGTTTGTATGGCCTGAAACAAGCACCTCAGCAATGGTATTTGAAATTTGACAGTTTTATGGCTGAGCAAGGCTACAGTAGGTGTAATTCTGACCATTGTGTTTATTTTAAGAGGTTGGATAATGACAGCTACATTATTTTATGTTTATATGTTGATGACATGCTTGTAGCTGGGTCTAACATGGATCACATACCAGAGTTAAAATAGCAGTTGGCACAGTCATTTGATATGATGGATTTGGGGGCAGCAAAACAAATCCTTGGTATGAAAATTTGTAGAGATAGGAAGAACAGAACATTAACTCTATCTCAGGCTGCTTATGTTGAAAAGGTGTTGCAGAGATTCCACATGGAGAATGCAAAAACTATCAGCACACCTTTGCCTAGTCATTTGAAATTGACTAAGGACATGTGTCCTAAGACACAAGCGGAGGAAGAGAAAATGTCCAAGGTACCCTATGCTTCAGCTGTAGGAAGTTTAATATATGCCATGGTATGCACCAGACCAGATATTGCACATGCTGTAGGAGTCGTTAGTAGGTATATGAGTCATCCTGGATTAGAGCATTGGAATGCGGTAAAATAGATTCTCAGATATTTGAGAGGTACATCCAATAAACATTTATGTTTTGGGGGCTCTAATACTGATTTAGCAGGTTATGTAGACTCAGATTTGGCAGGGGATATTGATACCAGGCGGAGTACTACAGGTTATGTCTTTACTGTAGGTGGAACAGCAGTGAGTTGGATTTTCAGGTTGCAAAAGGTGGTTGCTTTATCCACCACAGAGGCAGAATATGTAGCTGCAACAGAGGCAAGCAAGGAGATGATATGGATGCAATCTTTCATGAAAGAATTGGGCACACAACAGGTTAACAGTTATTTGTTTACGGATAGCCAGAGTGCCATACATCTTGCAAAGAATTCTGCCTTGCATTCAAAGACCAAACATATACAATTGAGGTATCACTTCATTCGGTCGGTGTTGGATGATGGACAGTTACAACTAGCAAAGATACATACAGATGACAATCCAACAGATATGTTTACAAAGGCAGTGACAAGGGAGAAGCTGAGCTCCTCTTCAGCTTCGGTTGGTCTTCTAGACTGAAAACAACAAAAACAAAACAGCAGAGTCCAGGGTGCTTATTTCCAGTGGGAGCTATAGGGTCCGTGGTGTTATGATCAGTCTCCAAGTGGGAGATGATATGATGTGGAGTCTAATCAGTCTCCAAGTGGAGATTGTTGTTATATGGAGCCTAATCAGACTCGGAGGTTAAATTTTCCCCACTTTTATCAGCGTGGTTTCCCCCCAAATTCCTACGGGGTCAAGGGGCAGCGCCCCTTGCGGGAGTTTGGGGGTAGCGCCCCTTGTGGGGTCCAGAGGCAGCGCCCCTGGCGCGTTCCCTATCGCGATACAGGGCGGGGTCGAGGGGCAGCGCCCCCGTGGGGGCTCGGGGGCAACGCCCCTGAAACCTCACATGGTTTTTTATTATTTTATAAAGCACCAGGAGTTATTTTCCATTGACCGACATAAGAAAACCCTATTTTTGTAACCGACAAAAAGCTTGATAAAAAGCGACTAAGGGTTAGGGTTTTGGTATTGTATTGTAGCATTTTGCAGCGGTATTGAGTTGCATGGATTGCTGGTTGTAATCGGTTTGATTTACTGGATAATAATATTGGACTCTCTGTTTAGTGGATGTAGCCCGAGTTTGGGTGAACCACGTTAAAACTTGTCTCTTGTTGTTATCATTTCTATGTATTTCTATTCCTCTGTTTAATCTTTATTTGCATTTAATTGATATCTTCTGCCGGCTAACCCTAACAGATGTAGTCGGTCATAATTGTAGTCAGCGGTAGTCGGCCAAGTAAATAATCATGAATTAATTAATGGTGTGCACAATTAAGTTTAGAAGTGTTATCAAGTTAACCCCGACAGTTGGATAGTTGTGGAGTCATTGCCAATGGTTGGTATCTCAACCAACCTTGGCATAAGTTATATATTGAGTCGATACTTGTAATCAAGAGGTAGCATTGTGATATTGTAGTCTAATACTGATATATTCAATGAATGGAAACAATGCTTTATTTTGTACAATTCTGGTATGAATCATATGCTTTATAGTTATTGTTGTATTTTTTCGTTTACTCCAAGTTTTGTCTGAGAAACCACTTAGCGAGTAAACAATGTTGGTCATGATGCATGTGTTGGCTAAGTTCAGATAGTATTTAGATTCTAGGAGATTTCTAGTAAAGATAGATCACAATAGATTAAAGTTCTTACTCAATCAAAAGGATTTGAATGATAGATAGCAAAAGTGGGTGAGTTACAGGCTTATGATTTTGATATTGAGTATGTTAAGGGGAAGAATAATGTTGTAGCTAATGCATTATCTAGGAAACCCTATTGTGCTCCATGACTAATATATTTGTTGATTGGAAGGTTTCTATAATAGTTGAGTATGCCAAGAATGTATTTGCTATTGATATTTTGGATGGAAAGTTACAAGTCTTTGAGAACATGTCATGACACACCATTAGCAGACCATCCAAGGTATTACAAAACATACAAACATGTGAGAGAACGTTTTTCTTGAAAGGGACTCAAGGGAAATTTTTCGAAGCACAATAGGGAGTGTGTGGCATGCCAATAGAAAAAAAAACATAACAGGTATTTGCAGTTGGATTAATGTAGCCCTTACCCATTCCAAATCAGAAATAGGAAAGTATTTCCATCTATTTTATCACTGGTTTTCCATGAGTGCATGGTAAGGATTGTATTTTCAAAGGGATGGACAAATGAAGATTATAAACAAATGGATTAAGGGATATTTGAGAAATTATGTTACAGGACAACAAACAACATCTATTAAATGGTTTTATCTTGGAGAGTATTGCTACAACTCTTCACATCATATGTCCATAGGTATGACTCCTTTCAAAGCATTGTATGGATATGATGCATCATCTTTTGTGGATTTGATCATTTCAGATAATAGAGTACTAGGAGCAATGGATTTGGTTCAATAAAGTCAAGATATCTTGGATACACTTAAAGAGAACCTATAACAAACCCAAAATCAGCAAAAGATGTATGCAAATCACCACAATTTAAAGAGGAATTTTGAGGTGGGAGATATCGTATTTTTGATATTGTAGCCTTACAAGCAGTCTTCTCATAAGGGTAGTGGAGCTGAAAAGCTTAAACCACAATTTTATGGGCCTTACAAGAATTTGTGGAGGATCGAAGAGGTTACCTATGAGTTAGAACTAACAAAAAATAGCAAAATTCATAATGTATTTCATGTTTCATGCCTCAAAAAGGCACTTGGACAATAAGTTACTCCTTTAAAGCTACCACCACTTGATGATGAGGGTAAAGTGGTCTTGGTACACGAAGCTATCATAGATATGCGGGAGAGGAGGTTGAGGAACAAGGTCATAACGGAGTACTTGGTATGCTAAAAGAATCTCCCACTTAAGGATGCTACATGGGAAGGAGTGAAGATTTTTTATCATCCAAATCTACAATTGCTTGAGGGCAAGCAATTTGGAGAAGGGAGGATTGTCATGTCCCTTTTCCCAAATTAGAGTCATAAATAATATTAAAATAAAGTGTTTTTAAACACTAGCAATTTTTTTTAAATAATTAAAAAATCAAATAAAAGTATTTTTAAATACTTGGACGGAAATTTAGGACCCAAGGGCTTATTTGAAGCTTGGTATATCAATAAGGCATCAATCTTCATTTCACGATCCAATTTCATGTTTGGCATTGTTCATTTGAGTTCGAGTTTGGATCTTGCATTCAAGGACGAAACCCCTTGGCTACAAATCCTATGAACTAGGACGAGAACCCTCTTAGCTTGCCAAATTCAAGAGGTTAGGATGAAATCCCTTACCTCTTGCATGGCAATTTTGGACAAAGATTGCAAGTAGAGCTAATTAGATATCATGTTCAAATTTTTAGGTTGGGAGCTACAGAGATTGTAATCAAGCACATTTGTTAGAAATTTCAGGGCTACCTAAAGTTCACCTACTCATCAGAGGCACCACCATTGGAAGGAAATAACAACAACAATCATGGATTGGGAGTTGTCCTCACATCTACTGGTTTCATTTGTTGTGGAGAATACTAGGCATTGACATGTGCAAAGTTGACTAGAGTATCATTCTTGAGCGCATACATTTATTTGGGATGCCCGAATCTAGATCAACCTAGCATTGGACACATTGGTTGAAGTTGGAGATACAGCGGCCACCATATCATATTAGCTTTGGATAATTGACACATTTTGCAAAGCAAATCATAATCAATTCACCCAAGATGTGTTAAGGTGAACAAGACTACGGAGAAGGGATTGTTGTTGTGCTAACCAATTATATATAGCGATTTCATGCTATAGGCGGACTCTTCAATATACATTGGCCATGCTACCAGCATAATAGCCGGCGCCAACTAAGTACATCTAGGTGAGTAAGGGAGGTTGTAGCGAGCCATCAAATAGTATAGCGGCTCACCAAAGATAGTCGCAATCCTCTATTCATTGAATTCATCGTCATATTGTGAGTGATTCTAATTCAAAGGTTCCAATTCAGAGACAATATTGTAATTCATTTATTGCTTGTCTATGCCTGAGTAGAAATTTCATAAATTTGGGCTGACCTATATGTAATAACTTGTTGATCAATAAATAAGTTGAGAAAATTCTAGTGCAACAATTAACTGTGGTTTAGATTCGGTCTATGTTGAGAAATATCTTTGAACAACAATTATATGTTATTAATCTACATATGCAGTTAATCCCTTTTAGTAGTATTAGTGACTTATATCTTTTTTTTTTCAATTTGAGATATAAATATAGAAATTTTCAAAGAAAAATTAATTGGGGCATTACAAACAAATCATCTATAAATTTTTTGGATGATGCTTGGATTTGTAACAATCCCCTGGGTGATTTGGTTTGGACATCTTCTATGGGCCTCAAAGTGGCTAATTACGTTCATGTGGTAAACGAGATTAGGACTTGGAAGGAGATGGATTTAATCTTCAATGTGTTTAAAGATACCCTTTCTTAACTGGATTGTTTGTTGAATTCTTTTCACATCCCTCAATGTCCTAGAAGAGATGAATTGGTATGGGCTGCCTCTCCCTCTAGAATCTTCTTTGTTGCTTTGGGTTTCTCCTTACTTGTGGATCAAAGGACACCCCCCCTTTGCACAAAACTTTGGCAAATCCACTTGATTCCGAAGATCAACATCTTCTTTTGAATGTTGGCCTAAAACAAGGTTCTAATAATTGATAACTTGGTACAAAGAGGTTTTGCCATGCCAAACAGATGTTGCCTATATGAGTATTTGGAAGAAACAACTGCTCATTTGTTGTTAGATTATTTATTTTTTTGGGAAGTGTGGGGAATGATTCTCTCCCTTTTTTAACTATGTTGGGCTCCTCCTAGGGACATTTAGATAGGGACATTTAGAGCTTGATTGAACAATGGAAGCCCCCTTTTAAAAACCCCTTCTTAAAATTCTTATGGGATTTGGTCCTACCTCATGTTGGGTGGGGTGTATTGAAAGAAAGAAATAATCGAATCTTCAAGAATCAAAAGTCCCTGCCTGGTAGGGTGCATTTCAAAATCTACTCTACCATGAAGGAGAAATTTATGGTGACTATTAGAACAAAGATTGCCTCCTCCAAAGTTATGGTCTCAAAAGTGGAACTTGATGTTGCAAATTCTTGGAAGCTCGATTTTGACATTTCCACTACATTCAAAGGGAGTGAAGATCAAAGACAATATTTCTTGGTCCCCCATAGCCAAACTAGTTCAAATTAAATTTTGATGGTGCAGAAAAAGGGAATTCGAGGCCTGTTGGAGTGGTGGGGTCCTAAGATATACAAGGGGTAACTTGGTCGCAACTTGTGCTATCAACCTTGGGATCCAGACTAGTCATTTTATGGAAGTTGTTGCTACCTATAATGCCCTCAAAATGGCACAACAAGTTGGAGTGCAGAACATAGTGTTGGAAGGTGATTCTATGAATATAATCAATTGCCTGACTAAGAAATGACATCCTAGCTGGTCCATTCAAAATCTTATCAGAGACTCCCTAGACATGTTAAATAAGATGAAAAAGGTGAAGATTAGGCATGTCTATAGGGAAGTTAATTGGGTAGCTAATTGTCTAGGGAATTGGGAGTTTGTCGAGAAGGGGCCTTCTTTTGGTCGATTAACTCTTTTCCTAAGGAGATTGTGGTGCTTAGTCTAAATGATGTTAATAATAATTAAAACTAGAGAGCTTGTGAAGGCGGAGGTGGTTGTTGTCGAGCATTATCAATTCCCACTAAACCTAATGCAACTAAGGCTTGCATATGACTCAATGATGTCCTCATCCTAGATCAAGCAACTCAGTGAGTGATGACATATTACATTTACTTTATCAATCCAAGGACATGTCTCTTGGTATGGTGTTGGTATTATGTGTACAACCAAAGATTTCTAGATATTGGGTTGTGTATAACTAGTAAATAATATTCTTTGTGAACTAGGAAAGGAATGTAATACTAAAAACATGAAAACTACCTTATAAATTATGAAGCTAACTGTATTAACTGCTTTCTAACTAAAACATAGTAACAAACAACAACGTAACTAACTGAAATAGAATCAAACAAATCTAGTTCTGATTGCTTGAATCTAATGCTAACATGTTGCAATCTACCTCAAGTGGGCCCTTGCTTAGGTTGATTGTGTCCTTTCTCTCTTATCAACTACTCAATCAAATTTAGTTCATCAATCAATTAACCACATTCCAAGAGCAAGAGTCAAACAACTTTGATGAAAAAACTTTGTTCTTTATTGACTGCAATAAATTAATACATTCATGAAGAAAATCCAACTATCCTAGATATGTTGGATGAAAATAATATATACACATGTAGCAAGAGTTCGTACATTTATGAGAACTAACAACCAACCAGCCTACTTCCCATTATATGGGGGAAGAGCTCTTTATTTTTAGAAAATCAAAACAAAACAAAGAAACTAAAGCTTGGAACAATCAAAGAGGAGTATTTCAATTAGGACTGTGGTATGAGCAAGCTAATTAAGAGACATGGGAATGGTTATCTTGGACTTATCCAATCTCTACACATTCCTAGCTGAAAGATAGAAGCTTGCCATGTTTTGCACATTCTTTCCTTGTTACTTCTAGAACTCATTCTCATCTACTTGAAGGAGCTGACTATTATTGGACAACTGTAAGTAGTTGCATTCCTCACTCAAGACAGTTGTTGCAAGAGATGGTCCTTTGGCTACAGGAAGTGGTTCTTTGACTATAGGGAACTAGTCTTTTGGCTGCAGGAACTCTACAGTCTTGGTTGTTGCAGGAAATAGTTAGTTCTAGAAGAATGCCAACTCACTAAGATCATTGTAAACAAACTTAATCATACCACATTACGTTTAAAAATAACTACTTTAACATATACATTCATTAAAATATAATACAAATAACATAGTGCTTTGTCTAAATATTAATTAGAGTCTTAGCTTAAAAGATGGAAACGTTTGTAGTAATGTGGCTTTGAAACAAGAACAAGATCAAAAGAGACAATTATAGTACTCATCACACCCCCCAACTTAAGATCTTACTTGTCCTCAAGCAATTATGGTTGTTCATTGTACAGGAGGGTTCTATTTTTAAAATCATATGGTGCCATATGCCCTTCTCCTTCCTTCAAGTAGAATCCTTTTTGTCCTCTGATTCGTTCCCATCTGGCATTCTCCCCTTGTGTAGTGTAAATTTTGTTTCCATGCCAATGTGGAATGGAAAACTAGAGAATTGGTGGTTGGAAGGTGAGTGGTAGCCACACAAGTCTATTTGATCTAGCCAAGTTGATGTAGCGGTGTCCCCTGCTCACAGTTGCATGATAATTATACATTGAATGTGTTTCTTTTCTTTGTAGCTTTACTGTGAGCTCTTGCCATCTACTCTTGCTAAACTCAAACAATTCTTTTCCAATCTTCCTCAATACTCCCTAAAACATAGAATCAACAACTTGCTGGTCTTGGCAAATTTTCCTATCCATTGTTGGTTTCTTTGTCATGTATATCCATTCCTCTATGACCTCATTAGGGTCTTTTGCTTTCACTCTAATCCTTAAGGAAATTGACTTTTCTGTTCCTTATATCTTTGCATTTGAATTCCCCTATTCTGCCCATTCTACACAAAAGAGGTTAGTGCCTTTATTTGAACATCCCCTACATATAATATTGGATTCCATGCTATATCATAGGAGAGAGCCATATCATACAGGTAGAATTCACATAACTGATTTTGCAATTCAACAGTGGATGCTCGATAAACTTCAAAGAAGTTTCTAATTGTATCAATTCTATATAGGTCACAAAAAATTTGCATAAATTAAAAGCTCAAAAATTGTTCTTTTAAAAATAGAGGATATACCCTAGCAGGAGGCCTGCACTAAATGATCTAATTTGTTAGTTCTGTTAGCTGCTCAACCTTCATTTTCAAATTATTATTTTCCACAACCTTTTCTTCTGATTCCTTCGTAAGCTTTTGTTCCATTTCCTTCTTTTCTTCCTTCTATTTCATCCTCATGAATTGTATCTCCTCATCTCTCTTCCAAACCAGTAGCTCAATAGAGGGCCCATCTGTTTGAGTGGCTGTAGACTGGAGCTTCTTAGGAGTGGTTGATGTAGAGGGAACATCATGCTCTTTAGACTAAGTGATCGGGAATGTTTGTCCCTCAGTTTTTCCTTGTTCTTGGTCAATCTCCTCTGCTGCTAACTAAGCTAGCTTATCCAATTCATTTTCTTTCTATTCATAGGCCCTAAGTTTCTTCTCTAGTTGTTCAATTTTTTTCGGGGCAATTTGCAACTCATCCCCTACTTCTATTTCCATGGGGATTGGTTCCTTATTCATTTTCAAACTAGAAAATTTAGAGGAAGGTGTTGATTCCACATCTAGGTCATACCCTAGGCTATTGGATGTATGAGATTGGTATTTGTGAACAAACATTTCCTCCCTTTCAGAGTCAGCGTCAGTTTCTAGGAAGACCACTTGTGGAGTTGAGGCAACAACCTTGGTTGTTACTTCTTTGGTTTTAAGACGTTGGGAACACCTTGAGTGATGTTGTGTTGGAGTTGGGCAGCCCTTTGTTTATTTTTGCTTGGTTTGAGGGAAGGAGATGCTTTTTGTTTTCTTTTGGGGGTGGAAGAAGGAGGAACAGTAGTAATTGTAGGATGATCAGGTGAAATGGTATGTACAAGCGGAAGTGTTTCATGCACAAGCAAGGATGTTTCAGACACATGCAACGATGTTTCAGGAACATGCAAGGATGTTTCAAGGTCAAGGATAAGAGTTGTAGGATCTTTGGAAGATACTGCATGAACTTGAGAATAGGTTGCAGGGTCAAGTGAAGATGTTGTTGCATGCTCTTCTTCCAAAATTTCTTCCTCATCTACCTAAATATCTTCTGATTGTGACACTTGGGTCCATCTCATTCTGAGTCTTCTACCACATGGCCCTATGTCTGGCCTATTTCTAATAGTGTTCAGACACAAAAAGTCTTGCCATGACACATCCGAAAATTGATCATTCAAACTTTATTTACGAGCAACTAAATAAGACCACAATGAGACAATGCAACAACTGTACCCTTTTGGTATTCTTTTGCCATTCTTTTTAGTAAATTAAATAAAAATTTTGACACATTCACTTGTCTTCCATGATGAAGGTGGCTTAATAATTTGAAATGCACACTATAAAGAAAGGAATGCCTACCTTCACAAGTGAGATACTTGATGATGTGGGTTTCTATTCAAGCCCACTGAAGCGACAACGACAAGCGTTTGGTCATCTATGATGAGTACTAAAGTTGTTCCCCTGTCTTGACAAACTTATTCCGTGTTGTGGTTCCATTCCCTCTTTCTGGGAAATTCTCTCTAGCTATAGGAAGCCTTGTAGCTTCCACTATGACATCTTTTGAGGCATCCACCCTTTACCAATGCTTCACCATTATTCAAGGTTTGTGCAAATTCAACGACAATTGCATCATTGTACCCTTCTAGCCTCTGGGAATAGTCCATCTAACCCACCTACTATAAGATAAGGAGACTTTCCCTATCATCCAGAAGCAGTGTATGATCTGTGGGTTCCCTTCTAACAAGGTCACCCCCCATTCTGTATTATATGTTTCCCACAATAATTCATAATTCTACAAACAAATTTCTCTGTTACCCCTATGCTTACTTCTACTGCTTTAGATACTTCCAGTTAGTAAGCAAAGGTTTTTCTTGTTTTTGCTTTGGTGGGCTAAAAATTGTGGCGTTTGAAACAAATGCAGGGAATATTTGAACACTTTCAGTTCAAACGTGTTGCATGTGTACATATGATAATATAGGTTATGAGGGTGGCGAGGTGAGGATGGTGGTTCGTGTTGGTGGGCTAACAAGTTGACAAAATTTCTTATTCACCCCCTAGCTAAACATGTCACGTGTTCTCACGTGACAGAAGGGCTATGAAATTAAATGGGATGGGAAGAGTTAAGTATATGTGAAATGTAATAATAAATGGAAAAAGCACAACATTAAATGTAAAATATAATAATAAAAGTTACAGTGAAAATAATCATTATTTAAACGTAATTAGTATGAAGGTTGTTACGTAATCTTATGAGTAGCAAAAGAAGCAGAGTGGTGATACTGAATGATGTTAATTGCTGATAGCAGGAGGATCGGCTGCCAACACGATCACCGTTATTAATTTGGTGTCATGATGACACGGTGATGCTGTGAGTACTTTTATTGGTAGAGCTACATGATCAGTAGTGGACTAACAATTGCTACAGGAATGGAGAAATGTGTGGTGGTTGCAAAAACTTGAGTGAAGAAGCTGCAGGAAGTTGAATAAAAGAGGTTGCAGGCAGTGCGACTATAAATGCTACAAGAAATGGTGAGTGATGTTGTAAGAACTGATGAGAGTTATGTTGCAGCATCCCAGTTGTAGATTCTGCAGGAACTAATGAGAGTGATGCTCCAAGAATTGATGAGAGTTATGCTACAAGAAATAATGTAGTTGAAAAATCTGAAGCTCGAAAGGGCTACAAGTGGGCTTGCAACATTATCGTGGAATTGGAATGATAGCCAACAGTGCCCAAAAGGGTTTTCACTATCGGTTTTCTTTTGTGTGGAAAGAATAAAAATCATACCTAATTATGGATAGTGGCAGAGCTGAAAGGCTCATCTTCTGCCATTTCTATTGTTGCTGGTGACCTTTTGTCATGTGACAAATGTTGGATAAACTATGTCTTGTTTAGTGGCTTCTTATAAAGCTTAAGGCGATGACCATTGACCATTAGGGATAATCTGACAAGGTCAATGGTTACTAGCTTTACTGCTCCATTTGAAAATACTTTTGCTATCTCATATAGCCTTAGCCATCTTGTTTGCAACTTACCCTTGTGATCTTTAAATCTTATATCATATAGTAATGCCCAATCACCTTGTTGGAATTTCCTGGCTTTGATAAAATTGTCATGCCATTTAATCCTTTCGTTTATGCACCACCTCTGTGTGATGGATGGCTTCTTTCCATATTTTATCTAGTGCATTCAACTGAGTGATTCTTTCTCTTTGTGCTTCTAATAGATCTATTCCTAGCTCTATTGTTGTCCTCAAGGTCTTATGTCCAAACTCAATAGGAAGTACTGTTGTCTTACCATATACTAGTTCATAGGGTGTGAACCTTATTGTTGTCTTCCATGTGTTTCTATAAGCCCATACTGCTTCGGGAAGGCAGCTTGCCCAATATCTACGGTGCAGGGTGATAGTTTTGGTAAAAATGGCTTAAATCTCCTTGTTGGCAACTTCCACTTAGTCATTGGACTAAAGATGATAAGGAGTAGACTTCCTATGCCTCAGTTCATATTCCTTGACAAGTGTAGCAATCAATTCTAAGGTAAACTGTGGTCCTCAGTTTGTAACAATTTCCTTGGGCACACCATAATGGGTGAATATCTCTTCATATAGAAACTCTGCTACTTTTTCATCATGTGCATGTTGAAGAGTCTTTACTTCCACCCATTTGGTTAGGTAGTTTGTGCATACTAGTATGTACTCCTTGTTTGATGGAGGATCAATTGGACCTATGAAGTCTATACCCCATTTATAAAATGGTTCTTGCACTAGCTGTGGCTACAAGGGCATTTCATCAGTCTTTGTTGGTCTGCCCATCCTTTGACAACGATCACATCTTCTTGTATAGGTAACTGCATCTTTATGCAGTGTAGGCCAGTAATATCCAGTTTTAAGTATTTTGAATGTTGTTATTTTGGTTGCAAAGTGTCCACCACATGGCTCGTCATGGCAGACCCTTAAAATATCAAAAACTTCATATTCTCTTATACGCCAACGCATGATATTATCAGAGCCACTATAGAAGAGATAACTAGATATCCAAGAATATGGAAGACTATTTTCTACTAAGTTGCATTTTTCCCTTGGTGAAAAGTGGGGAGGTGTTCTTCCTGCAACCAAGAAATTAACAATATCTGCATACCATGGGGTATGCACTGTTAAAGCAAACAAATGATCACCTGCAAATGAGTCATCAACAATGGGTCCATCTTCAGCAAGGGTTAGTCTAGAAAGAAAATTTGCCACTACATTGGCCTTACCAGGCTTATCCACAATTGTGATGTCAAATTCCTGTAATAATAGCAAATATCTAACTAACCGACCACTCACTATAGGCTTGTTCATTAGATACCTTATTACTGCATGATCAATGTGAACAAAAATAGGGTAGCCAAATATGTAGTGATGAAACTTGTTGATTGCATATACTACAAGTAGGAGTTCTTTTTCAGTGACAGTATAGTTCAGCTCTGCTGCTTGAAGATTTTTATAAAAAAATATATAGTGTATTCCATTGAACCCTCATTTTGGCCTAAGACAACCCTTATAGCATGGTCAGATGCATTAGTATGTATATGGAAGGGAATTGTCCAGTTTGGTCCTCTTAACACAAGTGTTGTAGTTAAGGAGTCTTTTAAAGATTGGAAGGCCTCTTGACATGTAAGTGTCCAATTAAAATCAATATCTATGGTAAGCAAAACAAACAGGGGTGCAATTGTCTTGCTAAAGTCTTTTATGAACCTATGGTAATAGCTTGCATGGCCAAGTAAACTCATGACAGATCTTTTTGTTTTTGAGGTATAGGTAGATTAGTGAAGACTTCAATTTTAACTAGGTCTACCTGAATACTTTCTTGTGAGACATAGTGCCCTAGAACTATACCTTCATCATCACCTAGCACCTCTTGTTGTCGAAGGATAGGTTATGGTCTTGACACCTTTGTAGGACCCTTTCAAGATTAGATAAGGCTTATACATAACTGTTACCATAAGCTATGAAGTCATCCATGTAAACTTCCAAATAGTCATGAGTAAGATCAAAGAAGATACTTAGTACAACCCTGTGGAAAGTGGCATAGGCATTTCACAAACCAAAAGAAAGGACTGCATAAGCATATGTGCCCCAGGGACAGGTGAAGGTTTCTTTGTCTTGATCTTCTGGTGCAATCCTGATTTGGTTATAGCCACTAAACCCATCTAAAAAGGAAAAGTAATTTTTACTTTCTAGGGAGTCTAAAACTTAGTCAATAAATGTCAAATGAAAATTATCCTTTCATGTTGTAGCATTAAGTTCTCTGTAGTCAATACAAACACACCATTTACCACCTTTCTTTGGCACTATTACCAAAGGAGACACCCATTGACTATCTGATATGGGGTAAATGAAACCACAATCTGGTAGTTTCTTCAATTCTTCCTTAACAATGTTCTAATTTGTAGGATTCATTCTCCTTTGAGGTTGTCTCATAGGATTATAGTCATCCTTAATGGATATATGATGTGTGCAGAGGTTTGGATCAAGTCCTTTCATGTTGTGATAGTCCCATGCAAATGTTGTTTTATGAGCCTGCAGCATAGTAATCAGTTCATCTTGTTGTTGAATGGTTAGTCAATTATTAATGTTTAGTGATCTTCTAGGAGAAATTTCAACTTGTTTTGTTAGAGTTTGCATGGAGGCCACATCTAAGGATGAGGTGTTGAGGTAACAACTATGGGGAAGTAGGTGATAGAATATGATGGTGTTAGATTCATAGTTTGATGAGTATGTTGCAGGGAAGATATTGTGTAATGGGCACAACACATGTCAAACAATTATCCACTGAAGAATCCACTCCATAGTTGTTCTGTACTATGTTTGAAATTACAATATCCTCATCCTCAGTGTCTATCAAAGGGCTTCTCCTTGTAGTCATCAGCGTTTGAATAGAGTAATGGTCATTATCTTCAAGATCTGGACACACTAGTTGTTCTAAGTCAGCAAAATATTGTGTTGGAGGATATAGAACCAGTTTCTTAATCACATTTCCATTGGAAATTACCATGTTTCGCGAACTACAACCAATAAATGCATCAATTGTTTTTTATTAAGATAAGAAGGAAACAAGGGCCTTGGTCCCTTTACAAGCAAGCCCCTAGGGCTGGACAAATAGGCCTAACAAGTCAACAACAGTAGAACAACAGCACAGGAACATCAACCTAGTTGAAAAATAGAGAAAATGATCTACACTACTCTAGATCCTGATCTTTCAAACTTAACTCCCTTGACTCTAGGGTGAAAAGAAGAAACAGAACTAGGAAGACCTTTCTTCTTTCGTTGAACCACTATCCAGAAAATATCTGAGTAAAAATCCGTAGAGCAAGGTGAGAGGGGATCCTCACTCGAATCCACGACCAAGGAGGTCTCGAGGGTAACCTCAGCAGATGTCGTAGCATAAGAATCCACCCGAAGAGAAGTTGAACCAAAAATAGGCAAATCTAAAGAAGACGTCAGAACAGAAGCAATAGCATTCCGGCCCAAAGCAACAAGAGCCAACAAGGGAGCTGAGAGATGATCAGAAGAATCCAGAGAAGTCATGGGGATCACTACAAACTCAACCACCAACGCTTCCTTAGGAACCACCTTATGAGGGTTTTCACCCTCCTAAGGGGAACCATCCCCCTAAGATGAACCAACCTCCTGGGAAGCACTGATAGTCAAGTGATCCAAGAGAGCATCCTCCCACCAAGTTGCAATGCCCTTACGACGCGAGAGAGGACAACTTGAAGTCAAATGACCAATAGCGAAACAACATCTACATCTGAAGGGGATGCCCTCATAATCTAACAGTTGTTTCCAGGGCCTATCCCCTACCAACAAAACATCTGCATGTAGGGGTTTGGAGATGTCAATATCCACTAAAATGCGGGCAATTGTGGAATGCCCCATAAATGAGGTAGTGTAATCTACCTTTAGTAAACAACCAATAGCATTACCAATGCCCTCATAGCATGAATCTTCTCAAAACTGGAGAGGGAGATTTAGAAGCCGAACCCATATTGGTCTGATATTAAGCGACTCCGTGAGGGGATTGAAGGAAAGAGCCCAAAGTTTGATGGATAGGGAGTGCTCACCCCACATCCAAACCCTGCCATTCAACACTAAGTCATGCTGCTCAGAAGAAGTGAAAGTCACAATGAAGAATCCTCGTGCACAGAGAAAGAGCTCAATCTTTCCATCTACAAACGGCTTCCAAGGTTCCATGGCCCATTTGTGGAGATTAGGAAGAGAGGGCCATAATCCGTTGAATCTACATATCACACCTTTGTTACGATAAAACTCCTCATTTTCTAAGACCTCAAAGCCACATACCACAACAGGGGAAAAAAGGGCACAAGGAAATGACCGAAATCCACTCAGGGATGGGCGGGCCTGAGTTCCCGAGCTGTTCACAGCCTCAAAGAAGGACCTCTGGGGGTATCCAGGAACTCTCTGTCCAGTAGAACCAACTCCCTCAGACTACACAGACCTTGTAACTACCACAACGCCTATACCTACAAAAGAATCCAGGAAAATGGTGTAGAGATCCTTAGTGATTTGCTCAACACCTTGCACACCAAAAGCTTTATCTTCTCCAGACTAAGCACAGAATGCACCCTCACCACTCAAACCAAACACGTGAGCGTGAGCGGGAATTCCCATTCAAACCTGACGCGAGAGCGAGAGCCATCTGGTCAAACCTTCTTTTTGCATATAAATGCATCAGTTGTTGCTAACCATGGTTGTCGTAATATGAGTGAATATCCCCCAGGGTAGCTTTTCACTGTAAGACCATAAAGTCGGCAGGATATTCCCAAGAGTCAAACGTAATAACCAAGTATTCAATGACTCCATTAGGTTTAATCCTTGACCTATCTGCTAATTGTAGCATTGTAGGTGTAGGTTGTAAGTCAACAAGTTGTAAATTTGTCATGGTTTCCTTGGTCATGACGTTTATGGCAACCCCTAAATCAATTAAAGTATTTCTTATAAGTGTGCCATTGATGTGAACATCCACAACTGGACTACCAGGGTCTGCGTACTTTGGGACAACTATGTTGCTTAACATATCAGCAAGTTGGCCAATCACTTGAACAGTTTGCGCGCCCTTACGCTTCCTTTCTAGTTTCCTTAAACACAATTCCCTCACTTTTTTAGTGTAAATGGTCACATCTTTGATAACCTGAAATAGGGGAATTTTAACAGACATTTTTTAATTACACAAGGAAATCAAATTCAGAATCAGGTTCATGTTTTTGCGTGTTCAATCTCTCCAGGAATGGAGGTTCTCTGGTCTTGATTTCTACTTGTGATGAAGCTCACTCAAGTTGATCAATCTAATTATTTAAATGTGAATTAGCATCGCTGGAAGGTTCCTCATCTGGAAGTTCCATGATGAGTGGAAAGGTTGGTCCAAGGAGCATTTTACCTGTGTAGTTGGACATCACTAACCTCGACTGCATAAGTCAAGTACTAAAAAGTTTCATTAGCATAAGCATGTTGGACATACTTGTTAGGATTTGGTGCAGGTTGGGTAGGAAATTGGGTTGCTCTTGGTGGTGTAGGAGCATATGTAGCAACATTTGGCATAATAGTTGGTTGTTGAGGCAAACCCTGATGTGGCTACGAGTAGCCAATGCTTGAATTTTGCCAAGGTTGATTTCCCCTCAATTGTTGTGGCCTTGAATTTTGGGGTGGTTTCCACTGTTGGCTATGGGCTTGAGGTTGGTATGGCTATGTGGCCATAGCCCCTATTATGAGGTCCAATTAGGTGGCATCGGGTTTTGCCAAGTCGAAGGAGGCCTATTATTCCATTGGAGTATTATACCAATTAGGAGCATTCGAAAATGTATTGGAGAATAGAGTACTATATGACAAGGGATATTGATACATACCTTGTTGTGATTGCCATGGTTTTCACTGAGCTACATAGAATACTTGTCCATCTTCCCCTTCCAACAGCTTGCATTTTGGTTTCTCATGCCTTTCTTCAGCTATACTGGCTATCCTCTTGCATTTACAATCAATCTTCTTTTGTCTGCAGTGGGAGCAATATTCAAGCAATGTTGCTTCTACTTCATCTTGTTTTTTCTTTACATGTAGTGTGTCTAATTCGGTTGCCAGATGAATGATAATGTCTTGCTTCATGTCCTTAAGGAGGTTGTTGAGTTCTACTCTAGAGACTCCTACAACAATCTTTGTCGTAGACAAATCTTTGAGGCTACGAGTCTTTTTTATCATGGACCTTAAGTAGTTTCTGATGAGTGGAGAGGTTGGTTCAAGGAGCATTTTACATGAACATAGCTAGACATCACTAACCTCAACTGCATAAGTCAGGTACTAGAAAGTTTCATCAACATAAGCCTATTAGACATGCTTTTTATTAGGATTTGGTGTAGGTTGGGTAGGCAATTGTGTTGCTCTTGGTGGTGTAGGAGCAGATGTAGCAGCATTTGACATAATAGTTAGTTGCTGAGGCAAACCCTGATGTGGTTTCAGGTAGCCAGTGCTTGAATTTTGCCAAGGTTGATTTCCCCTCAATTGTTGTGGCCATGAATTTTGGGGTGGTTGCCACTGCTGGCTATGGGCTTAAGGTTGGTATGGCTACTGTGGCCATACCCCTTGTTATGGGGTCCATTTAGGTGGCATCGGGTTTTGTCAAGCCGAAGGCATATTATTCCATGGGGTATTATACCAATTAGGAGCATTCGAAAATGTATTGAAAAATATAGTATATGACAAGGGATCTTGATACATACCTTGTCGTGATTGCCATAGTTTTCGCTGAGCTACATAGAATACTTGTCCATCTTCCTCTTCTAACGGCTTGAATTCTAGTTTCTAATGCCTTTCTTCAACTATACTGGCTATCATCTTGCATTTACACCCAATCTTCTTTTGTCTACAGTGGGGGCAGTATTCGGCCAATGTTGCTTATGCTTCCTCTTGGTTTTTCTTTACATGTAGCATGTCTAATTGGGTTTCTGGATGACTAATAATGTCTTGCTTCATGTCCTTAAGGCAGTTGTTGAGTTCTACTTTGGAGACTCTTGCAACAATCTTTGTTGTGGACAAAGCTCTGAGGCTACGAGTCTTTTTCATCATGAACCTTAAGTAGTTTCGTAGATTTTATAAACTTCATCAAATGGCACCTAGGAAATGTCACCTCTTCCAATCAGGTCCAAAGCATCCATACATTCCTCATTTACCCCTCTCAGAAATACAAGTTTGAGTGATTCTAAAGAAAGTCTATTTTGATGTGACTTCTACAGACAAAACAAGAACCTCTCCACATAATCTTCAAGGGGTTCATCTTCCTTTTGTGTCAATCTGAATATAACATCTCCCCTCATATATCTGCCTCGGCAATAATCTTGATATTTCTGTAAGAACTCTCTCATGGTTTTCCAATTTGCCACCGCATCTCTGCCTAATCCCATGAAACACCTCAAAGCAATATCTTTGAGGGTGGCTAGAAAGAGCTTTAATTTGTGTGGATCAATGGTGTAATGATAGCTTCTACAAAGGACATCGAACTCAAATACAAATGTGTTGGGGTCCTCCGTAATTAGACCATGGAAGTTTGGTAAAACAAATGGAGGACTAGTCAACAATAGGAAACTGAAAGGTAACTGGGTCAGCAGGATTCTCCACTTCCTCATAACCCATTGCATCATGATTGAAAATAATTTGTGGTTGTTGTAGAACTGGATGAAACTGTTCTTCAACGGAAGTATCACTAAAATGTTTTGTTACTTCAGTTATATATACTTCTCCCTAGTCTGTAATGTCTGCTATTGTTGTAGGTACCTTTCCTTTAATAACTGTTGCTTGATTTTCTTCGACGTTTGTGTTATAGAGTAAAATGTTTACCCTTGCTAATCAAGATCTCTTTTGACACCTTTTGGAACAATAAACAATTAAATCTCGATCCTGATGAATAAACCCGACAAAATAAACTTAGGACTGGTCTAAGCCCACCTCATTTGGCACTCTCCGGAGTTTGTGGGGCTAAAGGACCAGGGCACCTAGCGCCGTAGTCCCAGATGTTATTCCCAACCCTATTTTTGTGGTGTCATCTTAGAACACCTCCTTGGCTTACTATTGTCGGCCCCATTTGGTTTTATTCATTGTTAGTGAGTGGGAATGCATATAAGGAGTCTTCTTATTCATTTTACACCTAGCTTGTGAAGAGAATGTTAGAAGTACTTACCTTATGCTTTGATGAATTGATCTCTTATGCTCAAGTGTTCTTCATGGTTGGAAAAGCTCTTTGTGCGGATGTTATGATGCTTGTTTCCAAGTCTTGAAGGAAGTTCAAGCCTCCATTCTCTATCTCCTTGTTGGTGCATGGTCTTGAGCCACCTACTCCAACTAAGGTTTCATATCTTGTGGTAATCTTTATCATTTACATTCATTTTTTAATCATTTATTGCAGATCTTGCCTTTGCCCTCCTAGGGAGCACACTCTTAGATCTCTAATAATTGTTGTAGTGGAGGTGGAAACACCAACACGGGGTTTGACTAAGGCAAGCACCCAAAACACAACACAACCCTTTCCCTTTTTGTTTGTGTGTAGGTCACTTTTAGAGGAATCATATGACAACAAGCTACAAGGAGGAAGACACAGAGGTGAAACACCCAGATCCCAACATTCTGCAAAACCCTAATTTGGGTCTAGGACGCCAAGCACCTTGGTACCTCTCTGCTCCTAAACTCAGGTTCTTAGTATGCATTGTCTCCTGATCTCTGCTATCATTACAGAATTTTTGTACCTGTTTCCGATAGTCGGTTATTGGTTAATCTTGCTCGATTAGGGTTACATATTTCACCCTAATTTGGTTGGTTGAATTTGGTTGACACTCCTTTATACAACAAAGGGACAAAACCTATAAGATGCTACCCCAATTTTTTTCAAAATTTCATACAATGATATCAGTGTTAGCATAAATTGCATAAACCAACTAAATTGCTTCACACTTTCTAATCACCCAGATCCCAGTATGGGCAAGGTGAGAGAATACAATGCTTAGCTTATACAAAGCAATTATGTAACAAGGAATTATAATTCATCTGCTGCGGCGAGCATCCACAAGTTGTGGGAATTCACCACTTTTTAGTGGGTATACATGCAATAAAGAAACATAAATCTTCCACTTATTCAGTGGGTATTCTCCACTTATCCAGTGGGTGGAAGAACATGAAAGGAAAGATTCAATTGCTCCTCACTGGAGGTTGAACCATCCAGGGGTACTTATGTGAGATTCAAGAAAGGAAATGATTACAAGCTATCAGCTGATTACTACAATTAGAAAGAAGATATTTAGAACATGATAACATTTCCCAAGTGACCATGCATCACACCTTTACCCTGCATCACAAAGAATAATGTTATGCTTTATATCTTCAAGTGTCAATTGATGATTGACAAGGCAAGTCACTGTTGCACAACTGAATCTCCTATTTCAAGTTGTCTTGGAGCTATAAGATGGCCACAACTCAGCCATCAATCCATAAAGGATATGAGAGGAGTTGCTATTTCAACCTTAAACCATTATAAAGAACATTCCAACTGCAAAGGATGCAACAAGGAGAGATATAAGACTGTTTATTGAGTATGCGACTTAATGCCAATACATCACATGCAGAGCCGTACAGTCCTGAAGATATAATATCATCACAGCATCATAAAAACTGCCCAAAATCATCAAGAAATCAGGTTTAAGGGATTGCCTATACATAACAAACAACCCCCAATATTCACCAATGACTAAGTATCATACATTATTTCTTATCACAAATTTACCAGCTTGACTAGTACGGCCATGGCATGGTACGATCATATCATCATCTAGTCAATACTAATCCAAACTTCATCAAATCACTCTTAATAGAAGCGCTTAAGCATATAAATGAACTTCCAATACTTATTTGAACATGAGATGACAATATTTTTTGTTTATCACCAAATCGATCATGAGACTGGTACGACAGTATGGTACAGAAATCCTTCATAAAAAATTCAAACTTTGATCAAAACACATAAAAGACATTCTATTAACTGTCACCTAATACTAGCAAAGCTTTTTCAAACCATATTATGATAAGATATAAAAAGATGCTTCCACATAACTCCAAATCGTACCCAGCTGGTACGGACATCATATGTACGGCTCTCACAAAATCTCACTCAAAACTACCCAGAAATTAAACTGATATGACTGCAATGTAATGCCTATTCATAACAATAACAATCCACATAGACTTTGTCCATATTAAAGACTCTTGAAATCTTGATCCAAATCAGACTCCATACATGGTATGGATCACTTGTACGATAGACTAAAACACTTAGCAAAGAAACATTAAGACATCTTTATTCTCACTTCAAAAAATAACAATGTCACACACTAAACATAAGAAGTCTCACACAAAATCAAACTAAAATGGATATCAAGACTCCATGAAAATATTTCATCTTATCAGCTCCATGTGACTCCTGAGTGAAGCCACCCTCTTCCCAGCTAGGGTGGATCTTCCACCACCGAAACTGAGCTTCTTCAAGTGGGTTTCCGTCCACAAGAAGGTACACATGGAAGAACACGCAGGTTCAAACCAACAAAGTAACAATACAAATCCCAAGCATGCCCTCCAAATGAGCTCTCCATCAGCATATAAAGGCATCTGGGAGTTACAAACTCAACTTTCTTGAAAATATAATCTTTTTTCTCCTCAACTTATAAAATTCTCCTATTCCAAAATGGTGCTCACTTTAATAATAAATCTAGGAGAAAAATATAAATATGTTCTCATCCCACACTTAAGTCACTTTATAAAATATAACATTATAACTTAAGTGCACCAAAAAATATAAATAACCTGATTAATTATCAATTTTTCTCCCATTACCAAAATTGATAATTAATTATCTACTCCAAAGATTTGGAATGAGGATAAGTGGCTTCAGGACGACTATATTGAAATTGGGAACATTACAAAACCCCTGTAGTTTGGCTCTCCTCACAAGGTAGAAGCTAAACTCAATTTGTGTTCCAACGTTGATAAAAGAAGGTTTGACCTAGTTTAACCTTTTAGGCTAAGTCTCCTTTTTCCATCAAACATTTTGGAAGGAATCTTTCCAAATAGTCTCTTCTTTGTCGTATGCAATACTTCAAAGTTCTTCTAATGTTGCCCTTCTGTACAATGTTAATGAATGTATATTTTTGTTTGAAATTTTGACCTACTATTAACTTGTAAACAACAACAAAGAATGCTAAAGGAAATAAACTATTTAAACCCAAAAGATTTTAAAGCGTTGACACCATTCCCCAACAACAACGCCAAAAATGTCAAGCATTATCAATTCCTACAAAACTTAATGTAGCTAAGGCTTGCATATGAATCAATCGATGTTCTCATCCTAGATCAAGCAACTCAGTGAGTGATGACATACTACATTTACTTTATTAACCCAGGGGTGTGTCTCTTGATATGGTGTCGGTACTGTGTATAGCCAAAAATTCCTGGATATTGGCTTGTGTATAGCTAGTAAATAATATTCTCTGTGAACTAAGAAATGAATGTAATACTGAAAACATGAAAACTACCTTATAAATTCTGAAGCTTATTGTATTAATTGTTTTCTAACTGAAACAATGTAACAAACAACAACGTAACAAACTGAAATAGAATCAAACAAATCTAGTTCTAATTGCCTAAATCTAATGTTAGTAGGTTGCAATCTATCTCAAGTGGGCCCTTGCCTAGGTTGACTGCGTCCTTTCCCTCTTATCAACTATCCAATCAAATTTAGTTCATCAATCAACTCGCCACATTCCAAGAGCAAGAGTCAAACAACTGCGATGGAAAAATTCCACTCTTTATTAAGTGCAATAACTTAATACATTTATGAAGAAAATCCAACTATCCTAGATATGTTGGATGAAAACAATATATACACATCCATAAAGAGTTTATACATTTATGAGAACTAACAATCAACCAGCGCACTTCCCATTATACAAGGGAAGGGCTCTTTATGTAAAAAAAAAAAAAAACTAAACTAGGAAGTTACAGCTTGGAACAATCAAAGAGGAGCATTTCAATTAGGATTGTGGTACGAGCACGCTAATTAAGAGACATGGGAATAATTATCTTGGACTTGTCCAATCTCTACACATTCCTAACTGAAAGATAGATGCTTTCCATCTGTTGCATACTCTTTCCTTGTTACTTTTGGAACTCATTATCATCTGCAAAGAAGGCAATGACTGTTGTTGGACAACTGTAAGTAGTTGTGTGCCTCACTCAAGACAACTGCTGCAAGAGTTGGTCCTTTGGTTGAAGGAAGCAGGTTCCTCAATTGCAGGGAACTAGTCTTTTGGTTGCAGGAACTCTACAATCTTGGTTACTATAGGAAATAGTTAGTCCTAGAAAATTCCAACTCACTAAGATTGTTGTAAACAAACTTAATCATACCACATTACATTTAAAAAAACTACTTTAACATACATACATTCATTAAAACACAATGTAAATAACATAGTGCTTTGTCCAAATATTAATTAGAGTCAACTTAAAAGATGGAAATGTCTGCAATAATGTGGCTTTGAAATAGGAAAGATGGAGATCAAAAGAGACAATTATAGTAATAATCAGTTGTACCTGAAGGTTACCTGAAGCACAACTTAAGCATCATATGTATCATCGACTTAAAGATGAAAGGTCATGTCAAAATTAATGATGGTAAGGTCATGGATGAGGCTTCTGGTATGTTTATTGTTGTTGTAGTTTTGGATTTTTCTCCAAAAGACTTTGTCAAAATCTAGTGGGGCTAGTTTGCCTTTCAAATTTAGTGGGATGTTTTGATTTTTGAAAGAGGTCTAGTTAAGATGGAAGGAGACAGGAATAGGGTCGAACCTGTCAATTGTAGAAAATGGAAGCAAAAATGCTAGGGTGTGGAATATATGGGAGAAAGGTGGTTTCACCCCCTCTATGGAGAGAATGCGAGGACATTACTCCTCCCTAACTGCGGAATTTGTGAAAGGTTGGGACAACAAAAAAGTGGCTATGAAAGGTTTGGATTTCAAGGTCTCGAGGATTTAGTAGCAGAGGCTACTAGACTTTCCACAAATGAGGCTAAGATCTTTAAGGATGGGAGGAGGCAATGTCCACTTTCCTCAATAAGGCCAAAGACCTTAAAAAATTGTAATCGGGGTGATGCAGAGGTAAGGTGGAGGGCCTCAAACTAAAACAAATCAAACTTTCCAGCTTAGAACCCTAATTTGGTGGGTTTCTTTCACATTCTTCCTATTATGCCTTGTAGGACATCAAAAGGGGTTTTTTTGACATAATTTCCAAACCGGGGCTCATATCCAAAATCTAATTGCAGTTATGGATACCCTTTTGCCTCTTACACAACATATCTCAAAAGCATATGGGGGTGTTTTGTAACATAAGGTCCTAAAATTAACTGTCCCTCTTGAAAAGAGGCCTAATTAGGCTTATTTTGATAGGTCATTTTGTGATTTCCACAACCCAGACCTCAAACTCTCATACCACCAGCCCAGACATATCAAATATGATCTACAAAAACACTTTCCATCACCCAAAACAATTTCTCCAAAGCTTTTTCACAAACCCTATCACCTATGCACTTCAATTGCTTAAAAACATGAGTTTAATCAACTAGGGCATCAACCCATTTGCCCAAATCCTCAACCCCTGCTCCTGCAAACACCTTTAACACAAAACCTAACCTAATTACCTCCATTCCACCCATTCTCAGATTTTTCCACCGGTGGCATGAGTCAAAAATCCATTTTTCCCTATCAAACAAACCCTAAACTAGGTTTTCTGACTGTTTTTAGTAAATTGGCTCTAAAATACTCAAAACATGATGAAAACGAATGAAACCAATTGCAAATGTTAGAGGATTTGACACTCCATCCATTCCAATGAAAATCAAATCATTTGCAGGGCGTACTGGGCCATACAATTCACTGCAGTAGCAGAAAACACTAAAAATTGCAGGAAAACAGAGTATTTTATTTGCTTCACACCAAAATTTCATACACATCTGTCTTCTCTCTACCTTAGCAAGGCTTATTTAAGCATATACAAACCAATACTAACCATCCATAATTGACTTTTCAACTTCCACCTTTTAGTTTCTTCATTTACAAACTAATACTAACCATCCATAACTGACTCTTCAAATTCCATGATTTTTGTACTTTTACAACTATGACAACATTTACAATATTTGCAATATGATTCCAAAATGAACTCCTATGACTTAAACTAGACTCAAACAAGAAGAAGAACAAAACATCAAACTTAAATCAAAAAGCCAAAGTTGCCTCATGGAGGCATGAACTCAACCAGGTGCTCCTGCACCATGGGGTATGTTAGGAGTACCCTCAAACCACCATGGCAAGAGATAGCCTTATGCCTTATGAGGTACGTTAACCTGTAGGGGCACTTCAAATCTGTTTATTCTTACCACTTTTTCTTGCTAAATCACTTTAGGAGAAAGAAGTTAGTTTCTTTTCCTTTCTACTTGTCTTCTTTGGAATTGTCAATGAAGGATTGCAAGAAAGCCCTACTACAATTCTCCTGCACCAAGGGCTAATGTTGTTGGTAATTAATCATGTGAGACAGTTGAATCCTACTATTGCTCGACTTGTCCACAAAAAGGTTGAATGGAACAAGATCGTGGTGGATTATTTTGATTCCACCTTTGAGGAGTTGAATGAGAAGGATGTGAGCAGTTGGAATAAAATTGCAATTGATTTTGGGTCGGAGTCAAACTCAGAGGACTCCAAAGAGTGAGTCTCTAGTTAAAGATAGGGCTAGTGGAAGTGGTGGTAGGAGGAATAACAAAAGGAAAAGAAGCAAAACACCTACAACAGTGAAGAGTGGAAAGGCCCTATGTTATTCAAAAGGACAGTGAAGTCCCCCACACCCAACATAAGGGGAAAAGTAAGGCCTTTCCTGAACCTGTTATTGGTGAACATTTCCCTGGTAGTGATAATATCTGCCTGCTAGTCCCTAAGGATTTCAATCTCTCTCATCCCAATCCCTCTTTCTTGTGAGAGGTGGCTGAAGATCTGTATGTTTTAAGCCAAAATGTTACGCCCCTGCACCAGACTTGAGATGCAACACAACCTCATGAAATTGTACTATATTAAGATCAATAGGATCAATGTTAAAATGGATATTATGGTGAAGACGCGGAGAAGGGAGAACCAACGAATGGTTGAAGAGGACAAGAGGATTTTTCAAATATGGGAAACTGTTCCCCATGTGAATAAGCTAAAGGACAAGCTCTCCAACTAGAAGAAAATGATTAATGTTTTAGAGTAAAAGTATATGAAAGGGCATGACAATCAAGATACCTGATTGGTGGCTCTTGAATGGGACATGTCAAAAATGAAAGAGAATATTAATAGGATCATCAAGACCAATGCTGGGAAGATCAAAAATATCAATGATAAGATGAAAAGTATGAATACCAGTACTGTTGCTGAATGGAAGGCCAACGAAGAAGCGGGTCCTACCACCAAGACCAAAAGCACAAAATAGAAACATAATGAGGGAAATAAGAAAAATCCTCAAGATCTTCAAGAGATAGATGATAACCTCTTTCTAGTTGAGTTAGAGGTGGCTGATACCCTTAATAAGTTGTAGTTTATTATTTGTTCTCTCTACTGTTATGTTCTTTGTTTTGTTGTTTTTGACTATGGTTTTGTTGTGGGTCAATTGTGTTTTCGCTGATGTTTTCCCTGTTGTAAAGGGTTTTCAGGGCCCTAAACTTTACCCTTTACTAAAAAACAAACACCTCCCATGCCAACATTTCTAGGATTGTCTTTCGAAGCTCCATCCACATTGATTTTAGCTAGGCGTAGAGGGGAATGTTCCCATCTAATTATTTGATCTTTCTAAGGATTATTATCAAAGGATATGGAGGGAGAATCCACAAGAATACCAATCTCTTAAGGATTTTGAGTTCCCACCAAGATCTCACCTAATAATTGTTGGTAATGTTAAGTTAGTTTTTGTTATTTCAGCAGTGATGAGCAGTCGACAACGAGTACCACAGTACAACATGCGGAAGTGCCACTCGCATGATTTATGCATGGAAATCCTTCTTCGGATAATGCATGAGTATTTGCATGTTATTTCATGGTTCTTAAGTTAGTTGATCTTGAATGTGAATCCATTTGTGAAATTATGTAACAACGAATTGCTTTTGAGAATAAAATTATTGAGAGATCTTTGCCCGTGGTTTTTTCCTGGAACATAACTAGGTTTTCCACATAACTTTGTGTTGTTTATTTTGTGTTATTTATTGCTATTTCATTGTTTATTTCAATTCTACACTGCATATTGCTCTAACAATAATCACAAAACCAAAGTTACATGTTTCTTTCAAATTGGCCATTTATAGATTTATGGTTCTTGTGGCTTCAAAAGACATCCTTTATGATTTGGACCATATAATGAGAAAGTTTCTTTAGGAAGGAAATTCTAAGAAAAAAGAAATAGCATGTGCTTAACTAGGACATAATTTGTCAGTCCAAAGAGAGGTGGATTAGGTATGAGATCTTCCCTCCTTAACAACATGGCACTTACTACCAAACTATATTGGAGGTGGTGTGTGGAGGATCATGCCTTATGGGGGAAAATCCTTAAGCTAAAGTGTTTGAATTTAGAAAATCATTCTTCCATTCCTAGGATTTTGACCCTTGGCAAGAATTCATAGATATAGAAAACAATGAAGTTGGGGGGTAATTTGATTAAAGTTGGCCTCTTCTAGATTGTTGGAAAAGGTGGCTACTCATTTTTAGGAAGATGTGTGGGATCAAAATAGTCCTCTCTATATGGAATTTCCTAATTTCCTCGAGTTAAAATATGAATGTGTTGAAGTTGGTTGGATTTATGTTTCTAGTTTTCAATGTGATGTTATGTAGAACAGTGTGAGGATTTAGAAATGGAAAACCAAGGATCTCTAGCTAGGTGAACAATTCCCCCTTCTCATTGACCATTTAGTTCATAGTTTAGCATCCCAAAAGGTCTCTTTAGACATACATTCTAACATTCTTGGCTGGGGATTGAAAGGATCTGAGTACTCGGTGAAGACAAGTTATAAAACTCTTATGGCAAAAAATCTTGAGTTAAGAACTCTAAGATTTGGAAGAAGGTTTGGCATCCTAAATGTTGGCTGAAGGTTGATGCTTTCGTGTGGCTAACAACTTTAAATAAATTTCTTCATCAAGGCAATCTCTAGAAACTTGGTGTTGCTAGTTTGAATAGATATGTCATTTTCCTTTAGGAGGAAGAGGATGGAAAACATCTCCTTTTGCCCTAACCATTTGCCACTTTTCTTCATTGTTTATGGAGTGATGTGATGGGAATTTCATGAAACATTTGTGGTTCTATCTAGGACTCTCTTGTGAATTAGATGTGGCCCCCTTTGAAGCTAAAAGCTGTTAATATGTTGCATGATATTGGTCCTAGTCTAATTTATTGAAATATCTAGTTGGAATGCAATAAACAAATTTTAATGATACTACTAGGCATATGACACTAAACATAATCCATCATATTGAGTTTTAAACTAGAGTATAAATCATATTTTATAAAAGTTGTTTTTATGTTATTTTAAAATATTTATAATTTCATGTTCATGAAAAATCACTTTTTATATATATGAGAAATGTTTTAATAATGTGAGGTAAGTATATGTTTTTGATAAAGTCGGCTGGAAACAAGGGTCCAAAACCCTATACAACCTAGCTCAGAGGGCAGAGCAAAAGCCATAAAAGCAGGCCCCAACCAGGCCAACAACAACACTCTAACAACACAACAACAACATGCTGAAAGACATAACCAGCTAAACAACCCTTGAACAAGGGCCAGCAAATCTAACTACCTTGACTTAGGGTGTAGAGCAACCACAGATTTGGGAAGCCCTTTCTTCCTAAGCTGAGCAAGGTGAGAGGAAGGGATCCTCAAAAAATGTCGCAACTGCAGAACCTTCAATCAAAGAAGAAGGTAGAGCCAGAGAAACAACAGGAGCTGACGGAGAAGCAATCATATCATGGTCAGAAGGAGCCACAATGGGAGTCAAAGAAGGAAACTCGGGATGCGCACAAACAGTCGCCAACACACCTTCAAGCTCAACCTGAACAGAGGCAGAACTCCCCATAGGGGATCCAAAAGCCACAGGAGTATGCGAAGGAGAGGAATCAACTAGGGACTCCTCAACCGACCCAACCTTCGGATCAATAACAGTCAAATGTTCCAAATGAGCATTCCGCCACGACGACGCCTTATGACGAGAGTGATGGCAATCTGAACCCAGATGTCCAATCGTGAAGCAACAATGACAACGGAATGGCAAACCCTCATAGTCCAACAACTAGGATCTAAGAATACGAACATATGTACAAAGGCCCATAAGAATCGCAGATCTGTCCACCATAAGGAAGCGACCAATAGAGTTGCCAATCGCCTCATAGCAGGACATTTCCCAAAACTGTAGGGGTAGATTGGGTAACCTAACCCAAATAGGCCTGATATTAAGCGGTTCATAAATGGGATTGAACCCATGATTCCAGGGTTTGAGCAGAAGGGAATGCTCACCCCATAACCACACCCTACCATCAAGCACAGTATCCCTAGCCTCAACAAAATCAAAAGCAGCAATGAAAAAACCCTTTGCACAGGGGAAAATGTTAATATTACCTTGAACAAGAGGACTCCATGATTCAGAGATCCACTTATTCAGATTAGGGAGGGATGGCCATAGACCATAAAATCTATCAATCAAGGCAAGTTGCCATAATGTTCTTCATTCTCAGAAACTTCCTTTCCACATACCACCACAGGGGAGGTATGGAAGCAAGGAAGGGGGCGAGAATGGATCTTATCTCTCACAGTTGGACAGCCATTCGCCCCAGCAACAACAACAAAAGAGAGACCCCTAGCGCCAACAGGACCTGGACAGTTCCAATCGACAGGGGATGTAGGGGCCTCAGCATCCACACGAGCATCAGAAAGAGTTTTCCCTACCTCTGGGAAGAGCGTGATAGGGGAGATGTCGCAGCCACTAGGAGATGAGCGGTAAGCACCAAGGGGAGCCGAAAAGCCAATGTTCCCACCCACAGCGAATTCATCCGCATACCCTGCAGGCTGGACATGCGGACCATCAGGAGGATTGATTCCTGCAACGGTCAGGGAGCAAGCGGGGAAAGATGCGGGATGCTGCATTTCAAAAAAATATATTTTTATAAATCATTAAGACTAGTTGTGAGGTAAGTATATGTTTTTGATTATGATAAGCAGCCTACTGGGGCTGAACCCTTAACAACCAAGGCCCCAAGGGCAGAAAAGAAGGGCGCAATAGAACATCCAAGCTGAAAGAAACCAACAGCCCAAAAAGGCAACCCAAACAATGCATTGGACGCACACTAACAATAGAAAAGCTAGACAGGGGATCTAAGCAACAACAGATCTCGAACAAACAAACCTAACACCCTTTGCCCTAGGGTGTTGCTCCCCAACAGATTTGGGGAGCCCTTTCTTTCTACGTTGCACCACAATCCAAGAAACCTTTGAGTCAAAGTCCACAGAGCAAGGCGAGGGGGGGATCCTCCCGAACAACAATAGCCAAGGAAGGTGCAAACGAGGCCGACCCAGGCAAAGGCACAACCGAATTAGTGATCGGAGAAGATGAAGAAGTAGCGAGACTCGAAGCCTCTGTGCGCAGAACCACCAAGTTCGAATTAGGAAAGACTGAAGGAAGAACAGAAGCTGGAGCAGTAGTGGTCTGACTCAGCACAGAAGGAGCCAAAAGAGTCATGGGGTTCACAGCAGCTGCCACCTCCCCCATCGGAACAGTCTCTAGAGGGAACTCATCCTCCTGAGAGCAATCATCCCCATTGAATGAACTATTCTCTTGGGAAGCACTAATAGTCAAGTGATACACAAGAGCATCCTTCCACCAAGTTGCAACGCTTTTGCGACACGAAAGAGAACAACCAACAGCCATATGACCAATAGCAAAACAACACCGACATCTGAAGGGGATACCCTCATAGTCCAACAATTGTTTCCAAGGTCGTTCCCTTACCATCAAAACATCTCCAAAAAGGGGTTTGGAGATGTCAATATCTACCAAAATTTGGGCAACCGTGGAGTGACCCATGAAAGAGGTAGTTGCATCAACTTTCAGAAAATGACCGATGGCATTCCCAATGCCCTCATAGCAAGAATCCTCCCAAAACTAGAGGCGGAGGTTTGGGAGGCGCTCCCAAATCGGCTTGATATTAAGCGGCTAGGTAAGGGGATTGAAATTAAGAGTCCAGGGTTTAATGGAAAGGGAATGTTCCCCTCGCAACCAAACCCTACCATCAAGCACTAAATCTCATTGCTCGAAAGAAGCAAACGTCACAATGAAAAATCCACGTGCACTAGGAAAAAGCTCAATCTTATCAGCAACCGGCGGCTTCCAAGACTCCATGACCCAATTGTGAAGGTCGGGCAGAGAGGGCCATAATCCATTGAACCTATAGATGACACCTGTATTATGGTAAAACTCTACATTTTATGTGACCTCAGGGCCACACACCACAACAGGGGAAGAACGAGCACAAGGGATAGGCCTAACCCCCCTCCTTCCCCCCTAAAGCACCAAGAGCTCCCAAACTAGCCACTGCTGCAAAAGACCGGCAAGGGCCACTAGGAGCAAATGTCCCTGCCTCAACCTGCATACATTACACACCAATATTCACGTTTTCCTTAGGAACAACATCCCATTCAGAGGGAATGCTCACCCCCGCTTGCACATTGTTCGTAGCTAAATTCACTGCCTTCTCAGAAGTCCCATCTCGTCCATTAGGAGCACCAGTAGGAGCTCGTGCTCCCCCCAGAATAGGGGACGAAACAACAGCAACATTTGTTGCATCCATGCATAGGCCAGTGCCAGGGCAAACGGTCAAGTTCTCACTCTCGTCCCTACTCTCTTCCATTTCAAATATGTTACTATTATATACAAATAAGAGTATATTATAATTGTGAAATATAATAATTTTTTTATAGATAAATGTGGCTCATGGGGAGCCACTCCCACTATATTAAACTACACTAGGATTACAAAACACAGAGATGCCCGAACACAGATCATTGTAATATGAGAAAACAAACTTAGATAAGCAACAAAATCTCAACATGTAATTAAAAAATGTGGGGTTCATAAAGGACCCAAAAAACATTAAGCAAGCCAATATCCCAATCAACATGAAGTAAAAACTACCCAAGAAACAAGAAAATCAAGACAACATTGTCATGCCCACATTTTACACGTGGACATGAAAATCGAACTAACAAAAAAATTTCTAACTCGGCGCTAAAACCCCCTCAAGCGTAACATGCGTGCTCGACGGTATACGCACTTAAAGTTGTTGCATGAGCAACTAGTGTTGAGCACGCTGCATGAAAGCGAGGCAGAAACAATGAAGTCAGGGAAGTGCAAAACTCCTTTTGCCTCCCTTTGATACGAGGATTAACTTACAAGGTTAAGGCGTCACAACAAGCATCGCCATGAGGCAATGTCTCCTTCGAAGGACAATCCCTAGGGTTTCCTAGATGAAGAGAACTCAATTTTGACCCAAGTTGAAACCCTAACCCTAAAATCTACTTAAGCAAATACATTTCAATCTCAAATGTGGTAGCTAAATAAGATAAATAATTTTAACTATTTCACTATCCATAATTCAACACAAGGAAATTGAATTAAATTGAATGCCTTTACAATAGTCTAAACAAATAAATTTAATGGAGAACATTTGAATCAAAACTATTCAACAATAAAATTGCCCTAACCAAATAAATAATTTTCCATTACAATATTTGTCACATTCGCCCAACTAAAACTCTAAATCAAAATCCGGTTTCCCGAAAAATTGGCAGCATAACATTACAAATACATCCCTAGGTTTCAAATAATTCAGAGGTGCAAAAAAATTTAATTAAACAACTATAGAACTTTACAAATAATCTAATATTCACTTAAGTGGGTTTAAAAGTGTAAAAAGGTTTAAAAACTAATTAACCTTCCCTAATCATTAGGGCAACACTCTCAAACCTAAAATAAGTTTATAAAAGCATATGATTCCCACATTACTCTCACAATTGTTGTTTGATTTTGCATGTTGGGATGGAGGAGAAGAAAGAGACGGAAATCTCTTCCCACATGGGAAGATTATTTCCCAACATTGTTTATTTAGTTTTCTAATATTTTGTACTCCTTTTATTTGCCTAATAGTTAAATGCTTTGTTTTAAGGTTTCTAAGTTTTAAATTTTCAAATGCTCTCTTTCCTATTTCCCTCCAATTCTATTAGAACTAAAATTAAAATAGATCATTTACTAAAAGTATTCATCTTTTAGTAAGTATATATATATATGCCAATATTTTGAAGGTTATATATACATATTTGTATATATAAATCTAATATATTAAATATATATATTTATGTGAATATACACAAAACTATGTATATACACAACAACATTTAAATAAATATATAAACAGAGGAGCATATATAATTTATAAATAGCAAATATATAAAACAAGGCATTTTTTTAAAACAGAGTTTAATAAATTTAGGCGCGACCGAGCTTTCCCCTCCGCAGGGGCTAATGTTGCGCCTAAATTTATTAAACTTTGTTTTAAAAAAAAAACATCCTTTGTTTTATATATTTGTTATTTATAAATTATAATTGCTCCTATGTTTTTTTTTTGATATAGTATACCCTGGTTGGGGACAAGGGACCCATCAAAAAAGGGTCGAGCCCACAGAGTCTTTACCAAAGTATGCAAAAACAGACATTAACATCATATAAACAGGGGGTAAATTACAACGGCCCCACCCTAAAACTGTATCTTAACTGACAAAAACACAAAACAGAGGACACCTACTAAAAGACTTATCTCATTTTCCATCCAAGACCACCACCCCTTCCTCATCATAGACTGGCACCTCCACACCTATTTTTCCAGCTATCTTTGCAACCATATTTCGCGTGTCCAAGACACCCTACAAAATATCATGTAAATGCCCCAATTCAGATTCGTGGAATTCTACAGTCTGGCCTACATTCTCTATCATGTCCTCATGTGTGATCACAGACGCAGCCACGACAGAGAGAAGAGTTGCCACCGCCAATGATTATGCCACGCTGAACACATTCCAATGCCCCCTGAAGGTCCTTGGGTCCAGCAACAAGTTTGCCATTGCCTCACGCACATTCAGTCCTTCCTTCACATTGACCTCTTTTGCTACCTTCAATAGCCGATACAACCACTCCTTCAGAATAAGATTCTTGATTTCCCTCTCCAAATCCTTCATGAAATAGGCCATCGCCTCCTCTGTTGGAAGCTTCTTCATTCGTTTGCGAGGAGAGTATTTCCTTTTCATTATGCCCCCTATGCTGGAACTAGGGCCTACCCTGGGTATTTGCCTCCGTGGAGGGACACCTACCGGGCATTTTCCTTTGAGATTATCTCCTCCCCTGCTCGAGACGCTCTCCATGAAGAAAGATAAGCACTACACAGTCTAGCGGAGAAAAAATGCAGAGAAAGCTCTAGAGAATTCTAGGAGAAATGGAATGGCACTGTTTATGAGGCAACTTGCCTTCTTCTACACTCCTTCCTCTCATCATTACTAAACATGCCGAGTCTTGCCACCTTTCCATACTATCAATCTAACATTTAACACCATGTGCGCTCACAATTATCTTGATAGACGTGCTAGCCCTCTATCAGGGGATGAGCTTTGATATCCTCCTATAGGATAGGTAACACTTCTTTGGGCACCTCCTCATTCCATTCCAATCCTGTATGGGATCCTCTAGCAGCTAGGTCGATTCCATAATTCGCTGCCCAGTCTGCAGCTCTATTGCCTTGTCTCCTAATGTGAGTTATAGTGAAACTATTGAAGGCACAAATCAGACTACAAATCATCTTCAATATCTGCTCAAGACGCCAACACCTTGCCTGACCATTCTTCACCAGGCCAACTATAATCCTTGAGTCCCCCTTAACCCAAAGATTCTCCCAACCCTTCTGCTTTGCCACCTCTAAGCCTTTCCACAGAGCTCTTGCCTCTGCCAGATTGTTTGAGTCAATGCCCGCATCCAAAGCATAGAAACCAATAGGCTGGCCCCTATGATCTCTGAAGATCCCCCCCTCCTGCTCCTCTGTTTATATATTTATATATATGTTGCTATGTATATATGCAGTTTTATGTATATACACAGCAAGATATATATATTTTTTATATATTATATTTTTATATACAAATATGTATATATTATATATATGTTGCTATGTATATACACAGTTTTGTGTATATTCGTAATAATATATATTTAATATATTAAATTTATATATACAAATATGTATATATAGCCTTCTCAATATTGGCATTTAGTTATATATATATATATACTAAAAGATGAATACTTTTAGTAAATGATCTATTTTAATTTTAGTTCTAATAGAATTGAAGGGAAATAGGAAAGAGAGCATTTGAAAATTTAAAACTTGGAAACCTTAAAACAAAGCATTTAAACTATTAGGCAAATAAAAGGAGTACAAAATATTAGAAAACTAAATAAACAATGTTGGGAAATAATCTTCTCATGTGGGAAGAGATTTCCCTCTCTCTTCTTCTCCTCCATTCCAATCAGACAACAATTGTGAGAGTAATGTGGGAATCATATGCTTTTATAAACTTATTTTAGGATTGAGAGTGTTGCCCTAATGATTAGGGAAGGTTATTCAATTTTTAAACCATTTTACACTTTTAAACCCACTTAAGTGAATATTAGATTATTTGTAAAGTTCTATAGTTGTTTAATTAAATTTTTTGCACCTCTGAATTATTTGAAACCTAGGGATGTATTTGTAATGTTATGCTGCCAATTTTTCAAGAAACCGGATTTTGATTTAGAGTTTTAGTTGGACAAATGTGACAGATATTGTAATGGAAAATTATTTATCTGGTTAGGTCAATTTTATTGTTGAATAGCTTTGATCCAAGTGTTCTCCATTAAATTTATTTGCTTAGACTATTGAAAAGGCATTCAATTTAATTCAATTTCCTTGTGTTGAATTATGGATAGTGAAATAGTTAAAATTATTTATCTTATTTAGCTTCTGCATTTTAGATTGAAATTTATTTGCTTAAGTAGATTTTAGGGTTAGGGTTTCTACTTGAGTCGAAATCGAGTTCTCTTCATCTAGGAAACCCTAGGGATTGTCCTTCAAAGGAGACCTTCCCTCATGGTGACACTTGTTGCGACGCCTCAACCTTGTAAGTTAACCCCCGTATCTAAGGGAGGCGAAAGGAGTTTCGCACTTCCCTAACTTCATTGTTTCTGCCTCACTTTCATGCGGCGTGCTCAACACTAGTTGCTCATGCAACAATGTTAAGTGTGTATACCGTCAAGCACGCATGTTGTGCGTGAGGGGGTTTTAGCATCGGATTATAAATTTTTTGGTTAGTTCAGTTTTCATATTCACGTGTAAAATGTGGGCATGACAAACATAATAGCATAAAATAACAGTAGCCAATAACTACCACCATCCACAAACTAAGCACAATGTCAATTACTATCACTAGAGCTTGTGACCTCCACCACCTCATGTTGCATAGCTTGAAGACGACGTTGCGGTCTCTGAAGAATAGCAGCATTTGAGAGCAGAAAGTCAAGCGTTCTCGTCACCTTATCTTTAATATCAGGAAACCACACACATCTTTTTTATGCTTTGACATGGCAAGCTAGAAATTTTCTAATGGAAAAGATACAAAAGGTTGCCATCACTTTTTGTAGAATATCCTTAGGCAAGATCCCCCCATCTCACGAGCCAATGTTCAGATCTTAAGCTTCAATGGCTTGGTCTAGAGATTTCATCAAAAATAGAAAAGGGTGAATATAAGACATCACCAATTCTCTCACCATTATGTTGTCGCCCAACAAATCCATAGCAATTGAAAGAAAGATGAATGCCACCATGTTGGGCAAATTATGTTGTAGGAACTCCATGCGGATATTGTCTCCAACAATCAATTGGCAAGCACTCTCGATCAACAATCCATGATAAACACTCCTTGACTTGTTAAAGTCATACACTCCGAGATGATGGGCCTCCCATTTTAGTGAAGGCAACATAATCCTAACATGATGATTATTTTCCATATATAAGAAGAATAACTCCTTTTGAACACCACAAATGCAAGGGATGTGGTGGACCCTCCCATGATTTTTCTTTGTTCTCTGGTTTTAAACCCTAAATGTTGGCCTAACTTGTGACTTAGAAGCTTATACCCTAAGCTCTAAAGCCTTTTCAAAAGCTCATTAAAATAATTGACTTGAGATAGGCAGTCACCCCAAACTTAAGTTGCAACTTAATGTCCTTAGCTTCATTCATGACCAGCCCTATGAGCCTAGTGATCGGCCTCTCCCATGCAAAGTATTGAAGACAGGTGGATGCTTATCGCAGTATCGCGGGCATCAAATCAGTCAGGTATGTTAGCCTTGTGCTGGTGCGATGGTCGTTGATCTCGAATTGGTGGGCCTAGGATTATACTCGTCGAACAAATTGCTACGTGCCTGTTTTATCTTGGATCGCGCCAATGCATTACAGAGAAACACTAAGGAATATTCCTTGCACTATTGCAATTATATGACAACTGGAAGGTGGGGCCCGAATTCGTCTTTAAGGAAGTTGAGCAAGTGCATAGCGCACGAACGCAGAGGTAGTGGTGTGGGTCTTGGCCAGGCTTGTGCTGTTGCGATGAGGTGACATATGGAGTTGTGGTCTATTGAATGAAAAAGCTTTCCTTGTTGACAATACCAGATTGGTTGATGGACTCTATTCCAATTTGAGCTAATAATCTTATCAACGGCTCAGGTTCAAATTTTGAAACAACAGTAACATGGCATGTTTACTCGAGTTTTTTAAATTATTAGTTGTGTTCTAATGTGAGATGGATGATGCAGCTCGAGTATGCAAGAAGATGATTTGACAATTAACACATTTCTTGAGTAATTCTTGATACTCATTTGGATCTTAGTACATGAACCATACCCTTGTTATCCGTGTGAAAGGCATTTCTAGTTAGGTGAGATTAATTTGTGCCTCCGTTTCATGCTTTGGGGGATGTGGACGTCATTAAAGATCACCAGGTATGAATTCAAATGAGACGAGCCTGCGAACACCTGGAGTGAAATTAAGGAAGTTGTTGGAAAATGGAAATTGCTCGAATGAAGGACCACTGTTCAGTCTTACTATAAGTGGAAGTGTTCCCATGAATTGTTCACATCAATAGCCATCATGAGTACTGTGCAAAACATTTTCCTGCAATTTCTATCTTTTGTTTCCCAAAGAAGTGTTAACCTGTTCTCTTGGTTGCAGGTCTGTTCATTCCGAATTAAGGAAGAACTAAGTATTGACCACTAGAATGGGAGGAATTGGAAAGGATGTGAGTATTTGGCTTCAGTAGTCTTGCTAGTTTCCCATAACCATAGCTGAGTAGTATCATTTTGGTGGGAGACTGATCAGATCATCCAAATACTCCAACTGCATGAAGTTGTTTCCTGGAGGTGGGCCAACTGAACATAATTGTTGTGACCCCTACTAGGACTGGCATCCAAGAGTGCGGGACGAGAGATATCAATTTTCTCTCACATCATTCTTCCCTTTGATGACCTTCGTCAAGGACAACATCAAGAGGAAGGCATCATGTTTTGATGCCAGGGAGCACAATACAGAAGCAAGACTCTACTCACAGAGTCAAAGAATTCGTAGCCCTGGCAAGGATGACATCTTCTAGTTCAACTATTGGGGATGCCTCGGTGATTCTAGCTTTTATATCTCCAATGGACGAGTTTTGAAGGGGTAAGGAGTTTGCTTGCCTTCCCAGCAGCCCTTCATATGAGCCTAAGTACTGGATAAAGAGGAGACATTTGTTTTTAACCGCCTTAAAGACTTTTATCCAATTAGCATATTCTAGAACAAGGAATTGGATAAAAGAAAGTACCCGCCAATCAAAGCAAGAATGTAATTGTTTAAGTCACAAATATTAAATGCATTGTAACTGAAAAGTTGTACTATGAAAACCCTGGCTAACATAGTTTGCCTATTTAAAAGGGTTTCAAATGTCGTAGTAGAGGAGAAAGGCAGAGATTAGGTGGATATAGAAGTAGTAGATAGAATAGAAAGTATATTTCAGTTATGGGCTTTGGATACAAGTTATCCACATCTTGGGGAGTGATTTTTGTAATAGTTGAGTCGGTGTGTTGTCAAGATCGCAGAGCAGAGTTTTGCCTACACATGAATAAAATTCTTGTGTGACAATTTTCAATTTAGATTGCAATATATGAGTAACACTATATGTGTGTTTCTTGCAATTGTCTCCTTGAATGTATGCATTTCTTTTGTGAATGAATGAATCAAGGGTTATGGATTTCACTTATACAGATTCATTGTACTGAATGTTTTTGTTTACTGCTTCTAATCAAGGATTGGATTAAACATGCTTTAAGCAAAACATAGGAAGTGATGTATTACATTAGGGATTATTGAAGAAGAGTTATAGGAAATACTTTTCCTTGGGTGTGTCACTGCAAGTCATTGATACAGATGTAACCTCTAAATTTGAAGTTTTGTTGTCATAAAAGGAACATTTACAGTGTGGAATTTTGACTCTGTTACCCTAATAAGGCACCGATCCAGAAATGCACTTGCCCAAGGTCCCAGAAATGATAAGGATTTAAAAGACATCATTTGAATTTGTGTTTTGTTTTGTTTTAGTGTAGGTGTTGCATGTTCTCAAGATAAAACAGTGAAGATAATCCAAGAATATTGCCAATCTGGGATTAATCTTACAAATCTTTGTACATATTTGTGAGAACATATCTGCCAGATTGAAATGAAAGATACATCTGATGTTGTTATAGTAAGGGAATACCCCCTAGGTTTGGCAGAGCCTGAAGTGTAAGGGAGATAAGTGTGGATAATTTCCCACCTTGTTGAACAATCTCCCACTCTGTTGGCAAGGGCTCCGTTGAACTTGATTATAAGAAGTGGCAAATCTTTAGAGTTTGATGTGTGCAAATTTGGGAACCAACATGATGAAGGCTTAAGAGAATGTGAATAAATCCACATTTGAGCAGGCAGTTAACAAATACCAGTATTAATGAGTGTACTAATTACAAGTCTAAAAATCACAATCTAGATCAAGTTTTAAATTCCCTAGCTCATAAGTACCCTTTTATTGGCTTGTAAACAACCCTCCCATACGTGCCATAATAAGGAAGTAATGCTAGTATAAATCCTATAGCAGAAGAATTAAACATATCTGCAACCACAAAGATTAGCTAAATAATAATAAATGAAGTGTCCACTACCAACTAATCCCACGTGTGTCACCACTCACACTAGTCCTTTCATCTAATTCCTAAAAGGCCCTTCACTTATGGTGAAAGATTGTCCATAATGTATTCTTTTTCAACAAAATTGTTCAAAGTAGGGTCATTCCAAATATGTAGATCATGCCTCTTAATGTGATCAACCAAGGAATCAATGGCAATATTAGCCATCCTATCAACAACCCCATTTGCTTCTCTATAGCAATGCACACTCTGAAACTCCTAAAACTCATCTAACAATTCCCAAGCCCCAAGCAAAATATTATTCAATTTCCATTCGCAAGATTGTCTAGAACATATTGAATTAATGATTAACATTGAATCACCTACAATACAAATATTCCAAACACCCACTTCCTTTGCTAATTTCAAGCTCAAAACCAAAGCCTAAGCTTCAACTTCATTATTTGTACCAACTTGCAATTTAAAGGAACTAGCCAAGATTATTTTCCCATTTGCATTTCTCAAAATGCATCCTGCACTAGAAGGCCCATGTGATGCCCCATCATAATTCACTTTTACAACATTCATGTTAGGTGGGATCCACTTAACCTCCTTCCAATTAGGCTTTACAATTCTCTTGGTGATCCCCCCATGAATGGGAGGTGGGCTAAGCAACTTCCAATTCTTAAGAAGAAAGTAATCCCAAGAAGAGAAGGAGCAGCTTTTCTTATAAGCTATTTGAGAAACTCTAGTCATTGTCATTTTAGAGATAGCCATTTCAAGCTTGGAAATTACTTGATCAAAAGAGGAGTCTTTATTTTTGAAAATTCTTTGATTTGTTTCACACCAAATGTACCAAATTACCAAACAAGGAGCTAACAACCATATACAACCATATAAAGACTTGCAAAACAAGATGGGCAAACTCTGAAAGAGGGTTAAAATTGAATTTAGCAAAGCAAAAAACCAGTTTAATAAAAAGATTATAATAATAAATAGTGGAATTTATCCAACAAGTATAATTATTTTTGTATGGTAGATTGTTTTATATTTATTGTCTTTATGGTTATATTGTTCTTGCTTGGACCTTGACCTATAGTCAAGCCTATACAACCCAAAACTAGATTTGTAGCATCCTATAACAAACTTGTAGCACCTGTAACAAGCATGTATTAACATATAACAAACTTGTAACAAATTTGCAATACGCCTACAACAATTCTATAATGTAGCGTGTACCACATAGAGATGAATGCCACCTATCCTCTTTCAAGTTAATTAATATAAAAGCTTTAGCAAAGAAGAATTAATATATCAGTTATTGTGTACAAAAGTATTCTCTTTATCTAGTTATTAGTGATATTAAACTGATGATATGAGATCTATAGATATGTGTGTGTAGTTCTCTTGAGATAGAATAGTGTTGTGAAGGAATATCATCAATTACTGTGTGTACAAAAGTTTTCCCTCCCTCCCTCCCTCCCTTGCAAAAGCTTCATGTAAATACATCCAAGTAGAATGTGTGGTTGGTCATTGGAAGGGGAATCAAGTAGCAAACAGTTTGAATGCAATCTTGCATCAACAATTTGTTGATGAAGCCATTTTATATCAACATGCCTCCTATGAACAAGCTAAAACCATAAAAAAAAAAATGGACAATTACTCCATAGGTTTAGGGCAAATAATAAATGACAACAAATCATAAATTTTCTTCTTTAACCTCAGAAGAGGTCCAAGGCCACATTTAGATAACATTCTAGGATTCAAAGTTAGGTGGCTTCCCAGTGACTACCTTGGAGTTCCGCTATTCAAAGGAGTGAGTAGAGTGTCATTATGGGAAAAACTCATTGGATCTTGCAAAAATAGGATGGCTTCATGGAAGGTAAGAAGTTATCCTTTGCAAGTAAAATTTTCATGGTAAAATTAATCCTCTGCCTTTGATGTCTTGTCTTCTGATGTTTTCAAAGATAGTTGGGAAATGGAAAAAATCATGTCAAAATTCCTTTAGCAAGGCTTTGACGATAAAAGGAAGATCCCACCGATTGCCTAGGCTATTGTTTGCTCCCCAAAGTTAAATGGAGGTGTTGAATTCAAGCATGTGGAAATCCATAACAGAGCTCTAGGAACCAAATTGGTTTGGGAGATATTTGCTAACCACAATTTGAAATGGAGCAAGATCCTCCAAAAGAAATATCTTGATTTGGAAGATCGTTCCAAAATTCTCACAAAGGCAAATCCTCCTAAAGGCTCACATATGTGGAATTTCATGATGAATTGCAGATTCATTGTACCCCATCATCTCGGTCAGAAAATTTGGAATGGCCTCAAAGCAAATTTTGGGGAGGATTTGTGGAATAGGTATCCCTCCTTGGAGGATCATGGTGATTTATCAAAAGCAAGGGAGATAGTCTCTTAATTTGGGGTCACAAAGTTAGAGATTATATGTGTAGTTTCAATTTCAATGGAGTAGAAGAATGGTGATGGAATGATCTTTCTAGAATTGGTATTCCAAAAAATCAATCTCTAATTCTAAGAAATGAGCTATGTTACTAGAAACTATGAAAGATATATTATTGAATATATTCAGATGCTTACATGAGAGAGCGAATGCTCTTTATATAGAAGATACAAACGAAGAAAGCCTAGAAGCTTGCAAAAAGCTACACCTAACAAAGCAACACTGCTAAAGACAGAAAAAACCTATCTAATAGGAACAAAACAAGGAGCGAACTAGGAGTGACCATTAATATTATCTTAATACCCCCCCTTAATGGTCACTGCACTAACTAAAACAGAGTTGCCCCCCCCCCCCCCGAATGGTGAGAACCGAAAATGAGAAAAACTTGTCTACAAGCAACTAAAATAACAGGCAGAAGAGATGGCCTAGAAGGCGCAAAAAGCAGACTCCTTCTGCTCAGTATGCTCTGCGACATGTGCTGATGGTGTTGATGCTTCAAACTTGGACTGTTCAGCAGCCAAGCATTTCCAGCAATCCTTTTTCATATGGCCAAACTTGTGGCAGTAATTGCACTAGATGTTTTTCCTCTGAAAAGAGTCATGTGATGGACCCTGACTGAATGGCTGAGAGGGCTGATTGGAGCCCTGATTCTACTGAAAGGACTTGGCATTAAATGCTTGTTCTGAGGAGGAGGAAGTAGCACTGCTACCGGACTGTTGTTTCCATCGATCCTGCTGCAAGAGTTTGTTGCACATATCTGAAAACTTCAGAGTAACATTAGTTGAAGTAATGTTAAGAGTCTCGATAAAGTGCTCGTAGGAATGTGGTAGACTTTTCAGAGTGATAACTACCATATCTTCCTCGTCCATGTCACGACCAATCGCCGTCAACTGAATGGATGTCCTTGATTTTGGTGAGATGCTCTTGCAAAGACATCTGTTCATCCATCATGATCGAGAAAAGCATGTTCTTTAAAAAGAACGCACGGCTTTTGTCGAATGTTTCATGAAGATCCTCCAACAAATCCCAGATTTCTTTCGCAGATTTCCCAAACGGAACTTGAGGCAGCTGATCATCGGTCACTGATAACTTGATAAGCATCACCACTTCACGACTTTGCTCATCGAATTTTTCCTGATCTTTACCCGCCACTTGAGGACATGTAGTTTTCCCCAGAACTAGTTGGTCAAGACGTCGATATTTGAAGATAGTCATCATGCGCTGCTTCTAGGTGTTGTAATTCTTGTCGTTGAACTTCTCACTGCTCTCCAACATGATGTTGGTCAAAGATGTCATACTTCACATTTTTTGAAACACGAAAAAACAAATTATAAGCAGTTGGCACAGATACTGAAGCAGATAGACGACACAAATAGGGAAATTAGACCCCTGCACAAGTTACAAAGCACAGATTTCGAAAACATGGAATAAAGCAGAAATAGAGATATAGATGCACGAATCTCAAGATAAATTCGAACACGGATTTCAAGATACTGATCTCGAGAATATGAAAGGCCAAGGTTCAAAACCTCTGAACACGGATTTTGAAATAAAATGGAAAAAATTTCTTCGTATCTACTAGGTGCTACCACGAACCTTGAACATAATTGCATCCTCCAATGAAGCCATAGAAACTGTGATCACGAAATTATATCAACAACCGTAGTGTCAAAGTAGAGAGACTGCTGAAGATAATCAGCGATAAAGAGAGATCGCTGGTCCACCGTGTCAAAAGAAATTCAAAGAATTTCAATAGCAACTAATATCTAAGAGATATTAGATAAAAGCGCTAAAGTTGGAGATGTTGGGTAGAAAAAAGTGCTTCCAACAATCCAACGTTGACTTCAGAAACTGAAATCGCCAAGGATGCGCGGCCAACAGTGATAAGATGAAACCCACGACCAGAAGACCGAAGGAAAAAAAGCAGGCAAGTACAGGAAACCCACGAATCGTGACTTTACTCAGAAAACGCGAGCTTAGATGAGGACGCTGCTGATAAACTCCCACCGAAACCAAAAAAGACCACTGATGCCTTCAGAAAGCACCGACGAACAAAGAGAGATGTTGAATAGAAGGTCGCGATTAGGAGATGTATGCAAAATGCGAATACAGAGCATGAAAACTCGGCCAGAAACCTTTTAAAGCGCGAGTTTTGAATAGACGTGAAGGAATACATGAAAATCGCGAGCTCTTGTGGCAAAACGCCAAAGCCCAGAACACAAACGCAATTTCAAAAACTAAAACAGCAATCAGAAAAGAACCCACATACAGGAGGACAAAAAAAAACTTGATCTAGAGAAATGAGGTTTCAAATCCAGATCCGTACGTCGTACAGACAGGCCCCTAGAAGGAACCCGCTCTGATTCCATGTTACTAAAAACTATGAAAGATATATTATTGAATATATTCAGATGCTTACATGAGAGAGTGAATGCTCTTTATATAGAAGATACAAACGAAGAAACCCTGAAAACTTGCAAAAAGCTACACCTAACAATGCAACATTGCTAAAGACGGAAAAAACCTATCTAATAGGAACAAAACAAGGAGCGAACTAAGAGTGACCATTAATATTATCTAAATAAGCTATCTCTAAGGAAAGTTTCATAAGTGAAGTTGATGATTGTATCTGATGCTCTTGCTCAAAGTCAGATGAGTATTCAATAAAGCTCGATTACAAGATGGCTTCAACTTCTCTCTCCTTAGTAGATTGACCAGTAGCAAAATGTTGGAATAAAGCTTCCTACCACCACCACCCCAAGCCATGGCTTTCACATGGTTAGCACACCACCAAAAAAGTTCTCATTGTGGATAGGTTTTAAAAGATTGGAATTGAAGGCCCTTCGAGATGCATTTTATGTCCAGTAGCAGAAGAATTTATGAATCATCTTTTTGTGGAGTGTACTCTTGCAATCAAATGTTAGAGATGGTTATGTGCTAGATTAGCTTGGTTTCGAGCCATACTGGATAACCTTTTAGACTTCTTCAAGAGTTGGCCGATTGTGCAATGGAATTCAATCTTCTCTTGTTTATGGATAATTAGCCCGCAAATTACGATGTGGCAGATTTGGAAGGAGCACAATAGAAGAATTTTTTCAGACCAGCAACTTTTGGAATCTTCATTCCTATCAAAACTTGAAATCGCTTCATTATTGGATAACCAAGCCCCTTTCATTGGTTGGTAAGTTTCAAATTTGCTCTAAAATCTTGGTCGCCATGCACGTTTACTACTCTTCTTGTTGGGTCCCTTCTAAGGCTTCCTATTTGAAAATTGAAAAGCTTCTCAGAGATTTTCTCTAGGCTTCTAGTGATGGTCATCAAGGCTTCCATCATGTTGTTTGGGAGTTTTGCTGCCTTCGCTGTGAAGCTAGAGAGCTAGGCTTGATTTCTATCCGTAGGCAGGGCATTGCCCTCTGTGCCAAATGGATTATCAGGGCCCTTGAAGGCAATGAAGCCTAGAAAATTCTTGTTAGACATTGTATTGGTGTTGGTGCCCCTTCATGATGACTTGCTTGGAAGGGTTTGGATTTGGGCACCCTTCTCACTATGTGGGAGCCTGTTACTATACAAGGTACTTTTGTCATTAAAAGTATTTGGAAAGCATGGGAAGCTATCAAACCTTGGCTCTGATGCGTAGGAGATGATTTTCGTAATGTTTTATCCATTATTCACCAATCTATCTGGTGGTCTCCTATTCTCAACTCTCAAGGCAAGCCCCTAGCCAAATTGCCCGGGTTTCATGCTTTGAAATTCTTCTAACAAGCAATGCATATTTTGCCCGACTTTATTCATAGACCCACCAAGAATTTTCTGTCATGGCCTAACTTCGAGCTTAAATTTAAGCTTGCTAATCATGACCAAGAGATATTTCAGGCTATTATTGATGTTGCTCCTCCTTAAATGTTGCATAAGATAGGGGTTCGGTCTCTCAAGCCTTGGTGGAAAGAATGGAAATGGTTACCCAGATACCCCTTTTTGAAATTATAGGCCTTGCAAAGGTTATTTATGGTTGTCTATGCACCTTCCTACATTGGATCAACTTAACCTTCATTGGCAGCTCTAATCCTCTCTTAGAACTTGGCATCGACGGTTCCAATGCATTTGGTCAACTGTGTTGGAACCCAAGTTGGCTCATTTTGCCTATTGCATTCTGTATCAAGGCCTTCCACTAGGGGCTTGGCTTTCTCATATGGGCATCCTTAGCCCTCATTGTCCCTTTTGTGGACAAATTGAGAACCTCAAACATCTCTTTTGGTTCTATCCTCGAGCTCAGGAAGCTTGGAATTATATTCATGATTTATACAGACCCTTTTGGCCTACTCCATTTTCTTGGCACATGGTTTTGCTTGGAGACCGGCCTTGTCTCCTGCTTAAATATACCCAGGTCTGGCATGCTTTCAAAGTGGAGATTATTTTCAGTATTTGGAAAGATAGAAATACAACTTTATTTTCTAATTGTGTTGCTAATGCTCAATTTTCTCTCCACACTAAAGCTATGATATGTTCTAATGTGCTTATGTAGATCTAGATGCAAGCTAGTAAAGTTGCACTTGAAGTTGCTCATCTTCAAGAGCTACTGGATCACTGGGGGAATGCCCCTTGCACTGTTCCCAGGGTTCTGCCTGACTCTACCTCTCCTCCAAGAAGTCATTGGCATGGGCACAACCAATCAACTAGACGAGATCGTGGATCCCACTCTCGTGGCCCTCAGCGTCAAAACTTCAAGGATCATGTTGCCCGTGGAGGATGGTCCCAACCCTGAAGGGCACGCTTTGCTTCCTCACATGAGCGTAGGGGTGCTGGCTTGCTTGACTTAGGCAAGTTTCCTTGCCTACAACTTGCCATTTCTCCAATTCATGCCCAATAGCCCACTGAGGATACTCCTAAAGAAGAAGGCGCTCTCACTGGCTAGGAACCGATTGATGATGTTGTCCCTGGAGATGTGTGGGGAAAACCTAATGATCAAGATTCACCCTCTATTGGCATTACTTTAGTTGCTTAGTGTTCTTTGGGCTCAACCCTTTGTGTTTCTTGTATTTGTGTTGGACTTGGTCCAGTTATACTTTGTGGGTGTGCTATTATACCACTTTAAACCTTTTTTGTGAATATTGTACTATTTTTATTTTTAATAAAGTTAGTTATGAATATTCATCAAAAAAAAACTTGAAATTGCAATTGGAGTGGTAATGATGACAGAGTAATGGACCAGTCTGCAAAACATATAACCTTTTCTTCGTGGATAGAGACACATTGAGATATTGGCCTAACTTTAAGCTCCCCCCTACTCACGGGGCCTTTAGAGCTGTCTATAAGTTAACTGTGAAAGTATTAAGGGGTCTCCCCCTTCCCCTAGTGATGTTTAACTAAATTTTGCAGGGGTATCAAGGGGAAACCTAAGGCTTTCTAGAGCAAGATGTTTAGTCATAGATGAGGATGGCAATTTGGTTTTGTGCGGCTTCGAAGAAATTAATGGTTGGCACCAACAACGAGGTTCAAGCCCAAGCGTTTCTACTTGGTATACAGATTTGCGCCAAACATGGGATAAAGAAAGTTTCCATTGAAGGCGATTCTATGCTAATCATAAATGTCATTAGGAAGAAATCTTCCCCAAACTGGAAGGTGGCTAACATTCTACAGATGCATGGCCACTTTTGGAAGCCTTGGACTCCTACAATATTTCACAATGATGTACGGAAGCAAATAAGGAAGCCAACTTCCTCGCCAATTACACAATTGAACATGATAATGCAGTTATTATTGATCACTCTTCCACATTGTGGGAAGGTCTGAAGTCAAAACATTAAATTGTAATCACTTCAGGGAATGTAACTTAGATTTCAGGCATGGGGAGCATTTTTGTTTTGACAATTGGCACTAGTGGAATAGATGTTAAAAGGTGGTCAATAGTTGGCATTGGGCATATTCATTTGCTCTGGCAATTGCAGTGTGCAGCAATGGAGCTGAGTTTTCACTTGTCTTTCAAGTGAAGGCAAATACCTTTTCTCTGGCCTGTTTCTGTCCAGAGGTTGGAAAATGCTTTCAAGTTCAGTTTAGGAGCTGTTCTTCATGCTTCCTTGTTTGTCTCAACACTGCTGGATTTCAATGATGAGAAAAACACAGTGAGGCCTCCAGCAATTGTTTGTCTCAACGCTGCTGGATTTCAAAGAGGAGAAAGTTGTTATGTAAGGTTAAATTTATATGCTATAGCAGCAGTATACCTGCCATGGATGTAAGTAGATATTATAGGGAAAGTGTATAGGCCAGTGGTATTAGTGGTTCAGCTCCCCTTAGAATAAGGTTGAAGCTCTTTTTTGTAATTTCACTGCACCCTTGTTAAATGGTTGATGCTAAGAACAATGTTTATATTTTTTAAGTTTAATATAAACAGGAGTGGACCCCAAGTCCACAATTTACCTATCAAAAAATATATATATGTATGCAGTTGGCTCCAGAATTTCATTTCACAAATCTGCATTGTGAATGATGACCTATACACTACAGTATTGTTAAATTTTAATTTGTATTTTTTCATAAATATACATGGTAAAAAATAGTTAAGGCTATTGAACATCTGTTCATCGAGCTGTAGTCTACTGGTAAGGACAGGCCCTTACTGTGACAATGGCCCAGGTTCAAATCTTGTTGGGAATGGCCAAGATCCATGGCCATGTGTAACTTTCAGCAAAAATTCAAAAATATTTATAACAAAAAAAAGAATACCTAAATACAGACAATGGATTTCATTTTTCTGCATAAGACGGAATAAAAAATTATAAATTGTTAGTAAACTGAATGTGACTCCAAGAGGCACCTTTTCAAGGAAAAAACTTAATTTCACTTCATGATACACCTTCACCTCTAAAGGCAACTACTTTCCTGCCATTACTTAAAACCAAAAGCAGATTTCTTTTCTTCCAGTCCTGTTAGTAGCACCACTTCTATGAATAAAAGGAGGCAGACAGTTCACAACAGTCAACAACTTTGAGGTGCCTGTCACTACTTAAAATCAAATTCAACTTTCTTGTTCCCCACTCTTGTTACTAGCACTTCTTCTATTGATAAAAGGAGGCAGATAGGTCACATCAGCTAACAACTTTGAGACAAAGAATGTCACTGAGGCAAGACACAATGCTGTTTACCACAAACAAACAATAAGTTTACTACTTGAAAGAACATCTGAATTCATATCCTACAATAGCAGAACTAAAACTATCAAAGTGCTTTGTTTTCAAAGAAAAGCTATCCAGTACCTGCATATGTAACTGTAGCACCTGACATTGCTCTTCCCACAGCAGATAGAACAAACAGAACAAGTACTGCCTGCACTCAGTTAGTCTCAAGAAATTAGAATCATATACCTCATAGAGTATGACAGAACCAAAATCCTTATTCTGTATCAGAGTAAAAATAAAAGGTTAAGTCAAGGTCAACCCTAGAGCTTGTCTGAATAATAAGAAATCTTAAGAGGAAGAGTATCTACAAAAAGAATAGTTCTTGACCAAATTTAAGAGGAAGAATAATGTTTGTTTTCCGTAACTTTAGCAGAACAAAGCAGGTCATATACGTTAAATGGTTACAGCCTTGGAAGAGATAACTGCATGAATTCAATGTTCATCAAGATGCATATTATCTAAAGCCTGTTTCAGATGGTTGGTAGACCAGGCAAATAGTGTTAAAATATATACTGGCTTTCATTGAGAGACTTAAGATTCAGTTATTTCCTCACTAGATTTTTTGTTTTCTAAACCAATCTCGAAATTTTGCACAGTACTTAAGGAAAAAAATGGTAGCAAAGAACACAACTAATTTGCAAAAAAATAATTAGGTTATATAACCCAGCATATCAGTTATACAAAAGCCAACTTATGTGTGATGTTTATCAACTCTTTGGACTCCATACGTGGATTATAAAAAGAAATATAGAAGGTAAAAGTTTGCAGTCTTGGTTCATACTCATAGTAACTGATGCAGCAAAGGGTAGGGAGCCAAGTGAATGGCGACCTATCCCTTGCTGAAAAACTTCACCAAATACTTTTACAAGGATAGCAAAGGTCTCAGAACTCCAAATAAACCAAAACAGGACACCTATTCACAAGGTTTAAATCCTAGAGTGCAATTTGCCACAAGTGGTCACCAAATTTGGATCTTTGCAAGGTGAATTTCCATACTAATGTTTGGATTCTTTCACATTCATGTATACTGTCTTGTTACAGACTTAGAACACTCTCACAAGCCATCAATTGACTGATTGATAACAGCAACGAAATAGTACTCATTCATTCTCAAAACTAATTGATCTTGGAGACAATTATATTAAAATAAATTATTACATCATAGGCAAATATTAAACTATAATAATTTATTAATTAATCATTATTGTTTAATATATTTGTCTGTTGCTGGTCAGTTGTTTGGTTGTCTGATAACTGACTTCTTTTGATGTATAGATCTTCCTATAATCAATAATAATATTGCTCATTGATTTCCCAGAATTATTATGGTATCCTGCTTTGTACGAGCACCATTTGGCATTAACATCTGGTGAATTGCCCGCCAATACAAACTGCTGTGCCATCCTAATACTTGGACACATCTCAAATGAGTTGCTCAGTATCAATAAAAGCAACGTAGGAAGGCATGCTCTGGGTACAACATATTCTTGCATGGGTGGGTGGCAACATGATAGGGCTGAGATTGTTGCCAATGACCAGGGCAACAGAACCCTCTACAAATGAAGAAAATGCCTCAAAATCTAAAAACAGTGGCAGAGAATCGTTTAGGAAGAGAATATAACCTTTTTTTTGTATGAAGGCCACCTGCCCTGAAATCACCGCCATTTTTCTATTCGCACACAGATAAATGACAAGTGGCAAGATAATATAAAAGGATTTTTTTTAATTGTTCATTGCACTTAACCCACATAAATTGAAGAAATAAGGAGATTCATTTTAATAAGTGCATGTAATATAGTTGCTAACTATTATTTTCAATATAATCGCATTTTAATCATATATTGGAGCATTGTAAAATCAAAATAAGCCATTTTTTGTTACAATTTGAAATAAAACTAACAGTGTTCAGTATAATTCACATTTACAAGTAAAGCCGTTGTGATGGATTACTATATCTAACACCTAATAAAGCTGCAACAAAGACATATGTCGCATTAACCCTTTAAATCTTCAGGGAGAAATCAGGGTCCGATAGTTTGAAATTTTTTACTCCATTTCCCATTTATCTATGCATTGTTGTTGGGCTATAAAAGCAAAAGCAAGTCATCATGAAGTATATCAGAAGCTTATCCTTCTACATATGGAGCAATCTTGTTTAAGGTTGTCATTGACAACACAGATCTCTTTACGTACTGCCAAAGTACCATGTAACATCCTGTTCTCACTTGCTTTGAGTCTCTTTCATGTACTGCCACATATATAGAGAGGACCAGCTTCTTTCACATATTGATAGGTATATCGAAAGGGTGGGCATATAGAAAAGAGAACCTATTTGGAGAGATAAAGAACCTTCAAATGCTCCTAAAATCAAGTTCCAAACTCTTGAGAAGTGATAAATACTCCACACGGGAAACAAAGGTCAATTGGAGTTTGAAGACCTATGGGATATTGTAGAGGAGACTATTACAAGGCCTACAAGGCTACAACAGATGCAAATGAGCAAAGAAGATTTGGTAAGGCCAAGTTGATCATATTGTTTGGAGTCACCAATGAGGTCCAAACTTATATTAGGACTGCCCAAAGTGCAAAAGATGCCTAGGTCAAACTGAAAACAATATGTGAAGTGAAGAATCAAAATTAGATTCTTCACCTCTGAAGTCAATTGCATTGCTTGAGAATTCAAAGTGGTAAAAATTTAGAGGGATTCTTTAAAGAGTACCAGAATTGCAAACATCACTCCAAGCATTAAGTGAAACCATCTCAGATGCCTCTCTTGTACCAATCGTCTTGAGAGCACTGCCCCCTTCTTTTCGAGTGTTTGTCACTTGTCTGAATATGGCTAGCGTAAAGCCCACATTTGAAGAGTTGGTGAATTTGTTTCAATAGGACGAAACAATTCAAGATGAGACCACAAACTCCACAGACAATCAAGTTCCCATGTCACAACAAGAAGGAAAGAAACCTAAACGTTGAAGTGGTCTACCCAAATTGAAACAAGACAATCAGTCTACACAAATGGAGTGCCTCATTTGTGGCAAGAAGGAGCATACACTCCAAGAGTGTTGTTACAACTCCTTTGCAAATGGAGAATAAAGCTAGCGAAAGCCACACCAAATATCCTAGGTACGCAAATAGAAGAATCCCCATTGGAAAAAGAAATCCTAAAAAGCAACAAGGAAATGTTGCTTCCACAAAAGATTCTGATGGAGAGGACTTCTTGTATGTTGAAGAAACATTCACATCCTCTTCAGCACCATTAGTACAGTATGTTGATTTGGGTGCCACCCGAGATATGACAGGTGAAGAAGAGTGGTTCATCACCTTGACCGATTCTACTTATGAAGTTCCAGGTGTTGGTGACATTTCACTATCACTCAAAACCCACAAATGTCAACTTATGAAGGTTCTTAATGTTTCAGGACTCACTAAGAACCTCTAGTCAATAAGTCAGTTACTTGAGCACAACTTGAAAGTTGAGTTTGACCAATAGGATGGTGAAAAGATCTATCTCATTCGATACAAGTCTCGAAATCAAGCAATTGTTGATCATGCCTCAAAGGTTGGAAAAATGTTTTAACTTGTTGATGTTTTATGTGATGACAAAGCCCTAGTAGTAAAGGTACATTCATCCACCACACTCTAGCATAGACGATTTGGTCATTTCAGTATTGGCTACTTCTTGCTTTAAGTAGCCATGACATGCTGCAAGGACTTCCCCCCATCAAGAAAACTGAAGATCTTTTCTCCAATTGTCTTGCCAGGAAACCACATCAAGTTCCCTTTCTTGTTGAAAATCAAAGCCCTAATCCTTTGGATTTGGTGCATATCGATCTATGTGGACCAATGGCACCAAGTCATAATTATGCTCAGTGTTTTCAACTATTTGTGGATGATCACACCAAGAAGATGTGGGTATACTGCTTGACAAACAAGCTCAAGCATTTGAAAATTCAAGGAATTTTGAGCCCTTGTTGAAAGGTCATTTGGTCGCACTCTCAAGGCCATCCGCTCGAATCTAGTGGGGGGAATTTGTTGGTACCATAGTTACGAGACTCGGACTCGGCTCGGACTCGGCAAGCTGATTTTGGACTCAGACTCGGACTCGGCGCCTAGACTCGGCAAAAACTCGGCAAATTGAAAAACCCAAGAAATTTAGAGATTTTAAGGATTTAAAACTTGTTTCATACACCCTTTAATAAATAAACCTTAAAGACACAATGACATCATCAAATAGAAGCTAATTTGATCACATACACAAGTATACATCAATCACATAAGTATAAACGCAAATTGTAGCTGGGCTACTGAAGGAAATAGCACACTTAGATATATAAATATAGTCAAATGTATACAAAACTCATGGAATATGGAATCCATGACATCAAATGTTCCAAACAAATATGAAATATCAAAACAATAACTAGAGTCTAGAAGTCTATGGCTCAGAGGAGCCTACATCCTTTGCCTTCCTACAAACGTGTAAATGGTAGGTCTTAAATGATGCCAAAATTGACGAGTGAACAAAAATTTGGAAAAAACTCGGCAAAAACTCGACAAATCAATAGGATCTATCTCATCCAAATCAATAGGATCCAATGATTTGTCCTCTACTCTTTTTGTGCAAAATCGAAACCCTGAATATGACTAAGTCTGAAACCCTGAAACCCTGAAAAATTGGTAAAGTCTGAAATCTTATGGATCCTCCAAAATCTAGAATCTACATGTTAAATCCCATGGATCCGGAACCTATCTCAAACATCCTGACAATATATTTCAAAATATTTAAAGTATAAGAAATTTTATACTTAAATATATTTTGAAATATACTGTCACCCTGTTCCTGATTTTTTCACTAGTTTCAGCCGAGTTTTCCCATCGAGACTTGGCGAGTCGGCGAGTCGGGAAAGTTTTTTCAAAAAATCCGCCAAATCCGGGTCCGAGTCCCCCAAACTCGGCCAATGTGCCTCGCCTTGGACTCGTCGAGTTTTGGCGAGTTTCGTTACACTAGTTGGTACCCAAAAGTGCTACCCCTAAAAAAACTTCAAGATCAATTTTTTATGTAGCCAAATGCCAAGTCACTCTTGTCACACCAATGTCAACTATGTTGTCTTTACTGTCAAAATAGCCAAGTCCTTAGGTGTTGGTATGCCTTGGTCCACTAACGATGTATGCATGTTGTTCGTCATGAAGATTATCAAGTTCTAAATCATGAAGGAGACTCCAACACAAGCAAAGGAAAGAAAGAATGAAGTTAAAAGAAAGACTATGGTGGCAGATGCTAAGCAAAGTTTGGAAGTATTGAGGTCAAGGTATATCTTCTCCATCTCATTGAGACAGTCATATATGGGGATCACCTTACAAGCATCAAATTGCCACTGCAAAGAATTCAAAATTAAACACAAATTCCTATGCTTATCAGAGATCAAACTTTCTACTTTTAGAAAAAGTTACCTTTTGTTTTTTACTTTTTTGTTGTGTCCTAGATTGAGGAGAGCAGCATGAAAATCAAAAGTTTCTATTTTTAGAAAGTTGTTTTTTGCTTTTTCGGCAAATGGCAGTGGATGGCAATGGCAGAAGGTTATCAAGGCAATTTCAAGTTTCATCACGTGAAAATGGAATTCAAGAAGATGAAAGGCAATAAGCAATGAAATTTTATCCAGGTCAATGTTCGAAAATGGAAAATGAAAGAAATTTAAAGGAAATTCAAAGTTTGAGTTAGTCATTCAAAAATTTCTTCAAATTGACATTGAGTACCTAAAAGTTCCACTCGGTGTTAAGTGATCAATATCCCCATTTGGCCTCAAGTGGAGAAACTTTCACTTGGTGCCAACTTTGACAGTTTCCACTTTCTGGCATCAAGTGATCAATATCTCTACTTAACATTAAGTGGAGAAACTTCCACCTAGTGCAAACTTTGGCAGTTTTCACTTTCTAGCATCTAAAGGTCAATTTCCCCACTTGCCGTCAAGTTATGAAAACCTCCTTCTGGCATTAAGTGACCAAAAGTTCCACTTGGCGCCGACTTTGACAATTTCCTCTACTTGGCACCTATGGTTGAAAAGCTCCATGGATTAAAATAGAATGTTTTAATTGTTAATCAAAGATGGAATGAAGAGAAATTGGGCACCCAAGTTTGCTCGAATGCCAAGTAAGGGAGAAAACAGTTTTAAAGTGTAGAATTTGCCTATTTAGGCATGAAGCTTCACTTCATAATTTACAATTTCAAAAGCTTCTTGCTAAGGAATTGCATAGAACCGCTATATCCAATCTTTTTGCAGGTTTAAGAAGCCAGATATTCCAGAAATCAGAGGCACCAGTGATCAAGGCTTCTTCATCAAATTTCCATAATACACAGTGCTTTGTCATCACTTTTCAAGCACAAGCTTGATTGTTAATAGTTAAACCAGAAAATTTCAGCACCATTCAAGCATATCCAAGGGGACACAGAAATGATGAAGATCATTCCTTGTCAAAATCTAAGTCTACTTCATCCTTCGAGCACAAATTTGATTGTTTGCAACTTTATTGTTCAAGTGTCAATGCCATACAGACAAACAAAAGGGCACGACAGGGTTTCAATGCTCATTCCACATCAGTTAGACCAGTTTCCAGTGATTTCATGCTTGCCAAATCACTACTACGACTGTACCTGCAAAATATTCCTTTCCAGTCTATTACAGTGATTTCATACTGGCAAGATCATTATTTCTGAGTTGTGACAGCAAAGGAGGGTGTTTTGAAATCATGGAACTGTATGAAGACATTACAAAACCCAAGGAATCATTAACAAATGGCTTGTTTCATGTCTAGGCATCCATCAAAAAGTAGCTAACACAGGGATGAGCGACTAAATTTTATTTTGGCGTCAATGTCAATACTTCAACTTTGGCATCAGTCATGAGATAGTTCCACTTTTTGGCGTTAGTGTCATAAAATCTCCACTTCACGTTAATGAACCAAAACTTCCACCAAAAAGCAAATGGGTGCTTGAGCAGAAAACAGCTTTAGCAGCAAACATTGATTGAATACAACTTGAGCAAGTTTGTAGCAGCCCTCAGTGCATCCAAAGGAGCCTACAGTGTATTTGGAAGAGCCCACCATTAATTTGGAGCAGCCCACCATCAAGTTGGAGCTAAGTTGAAGAGGTATTTTCCTATTTTGATTCTTTTTCTTTTTTTTCCTTTTTTTTAAAATTCTTCTACATTTGTTTGATTTTTTTCATTTTAGATTCATGGAACGAGAAATGAAAGAGGGAAAAATGATGAGAACTCATTTTTCCCTCTCTTTTCTTGTTTCATAATGGATTTTTCTGTTTTTTATCTTTTTTTTGGAACATAATTATTTATCTATTTTTTAGCTGCAAACCCTAACTTCTTTTACTTTTCAGGAAATCAGTGATGCTTCCAATATTGCTTTTCAGGAAATCAGGAAATCAGTGATGCTTCCAATGTTGTTGATAGGATGTCAGCGATGACACATTTCATTGCTTTTCAAGAAATCAGTGATGCTTCCAATATTGCGGATTTGTTTTTCAAGGAAATAGTGAGATTGCATAGATTGCCTAAGAGCATAGTGTCAGACACAAATTTGTTGGTCATTTCTGGAGAACATTGTGGAAAAAATTGGAAACTAAGTTGAAGTTTAGTTCACCTTTACCATCCGCAAACTGATGAACAGACTAAGGTAATCAACCAAAGTCTTAGAAATTTGCTAAGATGTTTGGTTGGAGATGAGCACCAAAAAATGGGATCTAGCGTTGGCACAAGTAGAGTTTTCCTACAACAATTTGGTGAACCATAGCATAGGAAAAACACCATTTTTTAGGTAGTATATGGTTGCAATCCAAGAGGTGTCATAGAACTACAAAGTGCGATTGAAGCAAGTGTAAGAAGTGTTGAAGCTGAAGAGTTTGTTGAACATATGCATGAAGTGCATAAGGAAGTCAAAGAGTATATGAGGAATAGTATCCAAAAGTACAAGAAACATGCATATCAAAAAAGAAGAATAAGGAATTTCAAGAAGGTGATTTGGTTCTAGCACATTTGAGAAAGGAAAGGTTTCCAAAGGGAACATACAACAAATTGTGTTGGATGAAGACAGGATCGTGTAGCATGCTAAAGAGAGATCAATTGCCAAAGAACATAGACATTTCGCCCATTTTCAATGTGGCTGATTTGTACAGTTATCACTGTCAAGCAAAGTTGCGGAAGAAGAAAATCCAAGTTCAGTGAATACAAATTGTAAGTTAAGAATGCCAAAGAAGCAAAAGGAGATTGAATGCATTCTGAGACAAAGAGTGGCTCAAAGGACTGGAGGAAAGGAGTACATAGAATACTTGGTCAATTGGAAGAACAAAGTAGAAGAAGAGATAGCCTAGTTAATGCCAACAAAAGTTAGTTGTTATGGCTTTTCGATTGTAGATCTTCAAGAAAGTGCATGAGCAAGAGTTTGCAGTTCTTTCTTACCCAAGTGTCTAATACAGAGCATCCAAGTGATTGAGCAATCTTGTATCAAGAAGTAAGAGTTTCATTTAATTTGTTGTTGTGTTTTGTTTTGAAGTTTGTCTACAGAGTTTTTTTGTGTGGTTTTACTTGTGTAATTTGGGAGTCTGAATAATTTGTGGTATTATCGTGAAGACTAGGGATTGTGGTATTGATGTAACATGGGGCACACATGGATGGGAGCAGACTTTTGTCTTTGTAAGACAAATTGAATCCTCACAATACCGTTCCGAGCAGAGCATGGCTTTAGAAAGTCGTGCATTATCACACCAAGGTTTGGAGATCACATTCTCAGGTTTGGTTTGGCACAAAGTTTCAGGCTTGTTTGGGTGTTCACCATTAGTCCTCAATCAATCACTTCCCAAACACACACATAAGAGGAAGAAAGGCCATTAGTGATTTCTTTGAGCAGAAGTTCAGCTTCATTAGCCTATAGATTGTTCAAGGATTCCCAAGCGCAATAGATGTGGAAAAGAGTCCTAGACCAATGGTCAATGCAGAACTCAATGGGATCTTCAATCAACAACACACGCCATCAATGGGTAGGTGGATTTTGACTCCATACAATCATCTCTAGGCCAATCAATAATCAAATCTGGTGGACAAGTATTACTCTGGAAATGGAGTATAACCATCATCATTGAATGCTTGAAATGTAGAACCAAATATTGTCTATGTGAAGGATCACCCCGCTTTGGAATCATGGAAAGAAAATTTAATGTAATATGTTTTTTTGCCTACGAGATCATCCTAATCCTTGGGATTGTGTAACATACTAACAGGTTTTCATGAACCCTTTAGTATATATTGCAGTCAAGTGGTGAAGGAGTTAGATTTTTTCTAGTAGTGAGTGTTTAGGAAGGATGGAGTTAAAGAAAAAAAAACATACTACAATTTTTAGAATAATTTATCAGCCTTGCACCCATTAGTAAGCTTTGTAATATGTAATGTTACATTCTTTGTAATGCAATAAAAGTCATCTACATCCAATCTATGTTTTGCTTCTTTGTGTGTGCTTTGTGAGCTGCTTGGTTAGACAGCATTTAGTTAGGTTCTCCAACCTTGACTACATCATCGAGTATTCCTTGAAGATTTGTGCTTGTACAAGGGGCAAGAGGAGAATGGAACTTTTTGATTTTCTTGGCTTGTTCCTCAATCTTGACAACTTGTCAATAGGCTTACCCCAATGTTTTGCCCAATAGGAACTCCATGGCAGCTTATGTGTAGCGAAAGCCTCTAGTATACTTTAATTTTTTGTGTGGATCTGTTTCATAGAGATCAAAACATGCTTAAAATTCATGGAAATCATTTATGTAATTTGACACTAACTAGTCTTTCTTGTCTCAATAGTTGAAATTTCTTATACACGTCATGGTAACATTTGAGAGGATAATATTGTGCATGTACTTTCACAGTGAACTTGGACCATGTGTTAATAGGTTCAAATTCACCCTCTTTCTTTGCACAAAATACTTCCATTAGCAGAGTTGGGCACCTTCAGAGTTGTGAAGGTGATCTTTTCTATGCCCTTGAACTTGTTAACGATATGGTAAGAATCCAATTTTCAAAGCCCTTCCTCTAGCATCTCGTGTCAATTTTTCCTTGGAAAACTGGAATATCAAGATTGACTTGTGCCTAGAATGGGACTCTAGTGCTGAAAAGAATTTATACAAGTAGTCAGCAATGTTGTGGGACCTAGTTGAGGCATGAGGTAATGGGATTGTGAGAAAAGTTATCTCCTTTGTTCTTGGAAAGAATACAAGACTCAGGGCCTCTACGAGACAGGTTATTCAACATCATCAAACATCCACACCTTGTCTCATTGCTCTTCTAGATAGACTGAAACAAATCCAAATTGTAGGCCTTCTTTCCATTAATGCAAACAAGTAGTCATGCATGACTATAATTCATTGTGGAAACTAAGTGACAAGATGATGTGGGTGTAAAATTTGATTTGATACCAATGATCCACATTAGAGTTACAAGACTCACAGAAATTTGTCCACACTCGGTGAGTTCCAAGCCAGTTCACTCCATCTGAGGCTACAAGAATTGGCACTTGAGTACTTGGCAAGTCTAGTCAAATTTGTTAAGTCTGCCAAATTCACAGAACCCGGAAAATCTCGTCGCTTAGACTTGGCCGTCGCACTCAGCCGTAAAAAAAAAGAAAAATAAATGAAATCACTCTAATCTAACACTCTAAAATGGCATTCATTTCATTTGCAATCACAAGGAAGGAGAAAAAAAGAGTATTGAAGCTAAAATCACAATCCATGGAAGTAAAAACCAACAAACACCTTGAGCAGCAAACATTGATTGAATACAACTTGAGCAGGTTTGTAGCAGCCCTCAGTGCATCCAAAGGAGCCAACAGTGCATTTGGAAGAGCCCACCATTAATTTGGAGCAGCCCACCATCAAGTTGGAGCTAATTTGAAGAGGTAGTTTCCTATTTTGATTCTTTTTCTTTTTTCTTTTTAATTTGGCAGGTCTTCTACATTTGTTTAATTTTTTTCATTTTAGATTCATGGAATGAGAAATAAAAGAGGGAAAATGATGAGAACTCATTTTTCCCTCTTTTTTCTTGTTTCATAATGGACTTTTCTGTTTTTTTATCTTTTTTATGAACAAACTCTAACTATTTTTTCTATTTATTTATCTATTTTTTAGCTGCAAACCCTAACTTCTTTTGCTTTTTCTGATTTTTTAATCTTAGTTTATCTAGAAACCCTAAATGTTAATTAATTTTCTGTTATTTGTTATTGCAGCGTACTTCAAATTTATAAATTGTTCTAAATGTCGGGCCTAATTAGAAAGTACCCTTGTTGGAAACATGCCATCCCATGAGCTAAGAAAGAGGAGTTGGTTAAAAAATTTGCAATACAAAAAATAGTTGAGAAGTCATTAATCGATTCAAATATCACCTCACACAAATGCCATGCCAAGATGTTACTTTGTGCCAACATGCACCTATTGATGTTGTGGCAAGGTACAAAGTCAATTAGAGACCTTCAACCAACAGAAGGAACTAAAAAAGAGGCAAAGAGGAGATGGCAGCCATTCATGAAGACTCTTGTTCTTCAATTCCTACATTCCCTGGGTCTTCAAGCACTAGGGGTAGTGGCAATGCTAATGTTTGGCCTAGAGTTCACAGATCCAAATTGGATTCATATATTGTATCACGCAGTACTCCAAGTTTTCAACCATTAGTTGAGAGCATGTGTTGAAATAAGAACAAGCATGATGCAACAAAAAGTGCAATCAGAGATTTTTGGTTCTATTGTTCCATTTTATTTCACACAGTTAGGTAATTAATTTTTTTTTTTGTTTTAGAATATGTTTTTTGATTTCTTTGTCTCTTAAGAACTTTAAATTTAGGGCTTTTTAAAATTCAGATTCTAAATTTTATAATACTTTTTTTAGGTCTCTTTATTGGCAAAATCCAGTAGTGCCATTACTATTTATGGGGCGGGGTTCAAAGCTCCAATGCTGAGGAGATAAAGGGCTTGATTTTGACACAACAAGCGGTCAATATGAAGGCCAAAATTGATGAACAACGTGAGATATGGAGGAAGGGTTGCACAATCATGATTGATGGTTGGACAAATAGGAGAAACAGGACATTGTTGAATTTTCTTGTTTCTTCCTTAGGTAATTGTACTTTTTGATATCCATTAATTTAGTGATTAAAATTTCAAACTTATGCTTTAGTGGTTAACATTAGCATTTCAAATTTCCTTGTTTCTTCCTCAAGTGGTACAATTTTCCTAAAGTCCATTGATGCTTCATGAAAGACAAAAAATGTTGATTTCTTTTGTGAGGTTTTAGAAGAAATCTTGACCGAGGTAATATTTATTTTATGTCAAATGATGGGTAGACACACAATGCGGCAAATTATATTGCTACAGGTAGACTTCTCATGGATAAGCACCCATCCTTGTTCTAGACTCCTTATGTTGCTTATTGCCTTGACCTCACAGTGGAGGATCTTGGAAAAATCACATGGATTAAAACATGTGTGAAGCATGGTAAAAACATTTGCAAATACATATATAACCATGCTTGGGTCCTCAACTTAATGAGACAATACACAAACAAGAGGGAGTTGGCTCATCCTTGAATAACCTACTTTGCAACGAATTTTATCACATTGCAATATTTGCTTCAATCAAAGACTGCCTTGAGGTGCATGTTTGTTAGTGAGGAGTTGTATGCATCTTCATATGCTAAGACCAATGCAGGAGTTGATGCGGTTGATTGGGTTTTCAACGAGCAAAGCTTTTGGCTTCCCATGAAGGAGATCATAGATGTAAGTTCATATTTCCATTCTATTTTTGTTCATTTTACTAGTTTATCATTTAAAATACTTTTATTTGTAATTTTATATTCTCTTTTAATCCATTATAATACTTATTTATGTTAATGTTTTAATAATAATTGTAGTTCACAGAGCTTTTAGTTGTCCTCCTTCGAATTGCTGATGGGGAGAAGCCTGCAATGGGCTATGTATATGAGGGTATGTATAGGACCAAGGAGGCCATTAGATCCATCTACAATGGGCTTGAGGAGAAATATCATCCCATATGGGATATTATTGATTGGTGACGGCACCATCAGCTTCACAAGCCCTTACATGTAGCTGCCTATTTCTTGATTCCACCGTTGCAATTCCATCCTTTTTCTAGACTCCTTATGTTGCTCATTGCCTTGACCTCGTAGTAGAGGATCTTGGCAAAATCACATGGATTAAAACATGTGTGGAGAATGGTAAAAACATTTGCAAGTACATATATAACCATGCTTGGGTCCTCAACTTAACGAGCAAAGCTTCTGGCTTCCAATGAAAGAGATCATAGATGTAAGTTCATATTTCCATTCTATTTTTGTTCATTTTACTAGTTTATCATTTAAAATACTTTTATTTGTTTATAATTTTTATGTTCTCTTTTAAAACCATTATAATACTCATTTCTGTTAATGTTTTAATAATAGTTGTAGTTCACATAGCCTTTAGTTGTCCTCCTTTGAATTGTTGATCGGGAGAATCCCGCAATGGGCTATGTATATGAGGGCATGTATAGGGCCAAGGAAGCCATTAGATCCATCTACAATGGGCTTGAGGAGAAATATCATCCCATATGCAATATCATTGATTGGTGATGGCACCATCAACTTCACAAGCCCTTACATGTAGTTGCCTATTTCTTGAATCCACCATTGCCATTCCACTCGGATTCCAAGTCGGATAAGGACGTTTTGAGTGAGCCCTACATGGTCTTAAAGTGGATGGAACCTAATCCTCCACTTGGAGTGAAGATCATATCTAAGATTGAGATCTACAAACTTGCGCAAGGGGACCTCTTTGCGTGAGATATTTGTAAGGCAACTCGCATTGCAACTAGGTAAAATCTATCGAGGTCATACTTCAAGTTCATGTTTAAAGCTTTTACATTTTTTACGTTAATGTTGAAACTTGAAGTTGAACAATGAAATTGATTTCATTGTTTTTTTTTCCTCATTTTAGATGCATGGTGGGAGAGGTTTAGTGCTAAATCTTCAAAGGATTGCCATTCATGTCTTGAGACAACCATGTAGCACTTTAGAATACAAGCGTAATTGGAGTATGTTTGAGCACATACATTCCATGAGGCTCAATAGATTGTTAGTGCAAATGTTGAATGATCTAATCTGTGTTCATTACAACCTTTACCTTCATCACAAGCACATCTTGGGCTCTCACTTATCTCTCATCACATTAGAGGAGGTTGATCCACAATCAAATTGGATCACCACAGTTGAGAATCCCATCTTCATTAAGGAGGACCTTCCATGGGTTGATCAGGTTGATCTTGACACAGAGGCAATAGCCATGGCAGAGGAGGATGATAGAGTACGAGCAAACCCCTCAGATGTTGGTGTCATTGCTACATAGGCAAATATCATGGTTGCATCATCATCAAGGAACTATCTTAGACAGCCACGCAAGACTTGGCATAAAACTATAGATGTTGGCTCAAGTGATGTAGGCTCCTCTCAGCCATAGTTATACTTTTAGTTTTGATATTTTGTTTTGATGCCATGGATTTCATAATCCATAAGTTTTGTATACCTAAAACACTTGACAATATTTATATTTTTTAAAATGTTGTTTCCTTCAACTCAAATCCACTTTTGTATTCATTTGACGATATATACTTGTGTATGTGATCAAAGTAGCTTCTATTTGATTAGTTTATTATGTCTTTAAAGTTTATTTATTGAAGGGTGCATAATAAAAGCTTTAAATCCTTAAAAATCTATATATTTCATAGCTTTTTCAATTTTCCGAATATTTGCCAAGCTTGAGTGTTGAGTCCAAGTTTAAATAAAAAATCAGCCTACCAAGTCCGAGTCTTGTAACTATGATCCACATACTAAGAGATGAGTCTCCTTAATTAATTTGCAAATTATGTAAAAATAGCAATGGAAATGAAGGAACAAACATGGAATGATGGAAGCACCATTAAAAATTGAATAGTGACAAAAGATGGCAAAATAAAGCTCTTCTATTCATCTTGAACAGGATATGATACATAAGAGTATAATGCTGGACATAGAGACCAAACTGTTTTTTCCTCCTGGACAGAATACTAACAGGGATTATATGGTATTGAGAATTTGTTATACAAGTGATATCTTTGTGTATTTGCATTTGTATGCTCTCAAAGATTATAATTGTGGAGAAGAGGGAAAATATAATTACAATCAATTTGCAAAAACGGACAATTTTGGCATTACAAATGATTCAATTTCAGTGGTTGTTGCCAGATCGGGAATGTGAAGTGTGGTTGGATGACTTAAACCCCATCAATGATGGAGTAATGTTTGTAGAGCCAAACATGCTAATGGTGTGATTCATAGTGTTATTCGCATGAGGTGCAAAGTCTGCAGTGTTATTTGCGGGTGTGAAACTTGCAGGTTGCAATCCATGTGTTGTGAGAAGTGCAAATTCAACTATGAATAGTGCAAGTTTGCCTTGAAAAGGTGTATACCCAACTAATAGGTGCTTATTCTTGGGACACTGTATGACAGGTTATCATTAGAAATGTCATTCCACACTTTGTCTACATAAGGTCCAAAACTGAAATTAACCTTTTGTAAAACAATGAAATACTTATACTCCATTCACATCTTGCACCCAAATAACATATATAGATTAGGATGCAAGCTTTTAAGTGGGCAAGATCATCTACAAGCCATAGCTACCCAATTTGATCACAGAGGTACATAGCTTGTCTCTTAATTTGAATTTGTATGAAAATGCTCTTTCATAGCCGTGGGTATTTTTCTGAAGCATAATGCTATCTCCATTTTTTAGTGCATACGCTTTGTCTTCTTGTTCAAACTCCTTGCATTTAACTTGTAATGTGTTGGTTTGTGTTACCCTCCTTCAATTGGTATTTAGGTTCATTGAGTATTCTCATGACTTGGGGACATAATTGCCACCATATTGGTAAAACTTATTGATCCCCCTCTTTGCCCTAGGCCATTGACATACATTCTATGGTGTCACAAGCTTGGTCATGACAACTCTCTCTTTTCTCTTCCATGTTTTTCTGAGTGCCTTGTTTACCTTTTAGTCTAATACTTCCATAGTGAAGCTGATATGTGCCGCAACCTCTTTGTATACTGCTTTCATCCTTTTTTGAAGTCTCCTTTTGCAATCTTGTTCTAACTTAGGTTATTTAAGGTCTCTGATATAATTCAAGCAGGCCGTCAAATCTCCCTAAATAATCCACATCTGATTTATCTGACTTTTCTCTAACACATTGATAACCGTTGAGTAAAACTTACTCCTACCCTTGTGACCAATATTTTCTCTTCATGGCCCTGATAAAATATCCCCATGCTGTAGGAAATATACTATTCTGTCATCTAATCCTAGAGGTATAACTCTTCCAACATAGAGTTGCTTTTCTTTCAAGATTTGAAATCACAAATTTAACTTGCTTTAGACTCTTAAAAATAAAAAATACCAAAATAGTTTTTTACAAGCAAGATTCAATAGTGTATAGTTTCCCACTTACCATTATATTTGGAAACCTTTTTTCCCATAGCTTTAATATTTCCCTAAAATTCTCTCAAGATGGACTTGGGGAAGGCAAAAGAAATTCTATGGAGTTTCAAGGTATGTGCAAAGCTAAAGGAATCAGTTCCAAATTTATTCCGAAATTTTGACAGCCTTGCAGCAGGGTCCCATGCAGCTGCCTAGCTGAATTTTTTTACCAAGCAATAATCAAAATTTTTAAGAGATTTTTGGAGTCCTGCTTATATAAGTAATTGCCAAATTATGATCTTTTTGTAATTATTTACATTTGGGGGTGAAATCTAAAAGGGAAAGTAAAAAGAGAGGGAAGACAAAATGTGCAGCCATGTGACAAATTTGCGGTTGAGCAGTGGCTGCATAATTTCAGTCCCTTGCTGCCCCATCTCCATCTAGAGCTTTAGTTTCAAATCCTCAACTGTAGCTGCTTCACTATTCTAAGAGAAGATTCCAAATTACTGTGCTTATTGAAAAATTACATGGGGCCACCCCAGCCTTAAAAAGTAATCAGTGGGCAGCTGCATAGAACCATGCTGTAGTGCTCAAGAGAAAGCGTCCAATTAACCCCATAGGTTCCCAAACTTGGCTAATTTGGAAGGGACAGATGAAAGCTAATTATCCTTCTGAAACAACCCCTTAAAAATGAAGCAATATAATGCTCAAACAGTTTCACTTGTTAATGAAGCACTTACAACAGAGAGTAAAGAATATAGGGCAATTTCTAATAACAATGTCTTCAATCCCAACTGTAATGTTGGTGATTCCAAAGATAGTTGGGTCTAGTGGGCATAATCATAATCATTTTATTTCTAAATGGGAACCTGAAGTTTGAATTTAATTTTTGCAGACACAAAAAAAAGTGGGTTTCTAAAACAACTGAGAATATTTACGTTAGTAGTTTCTTCTAGAACAGCCTGAGAATATAATTGAACCCAAAAAAATGAAAAAAGAAAACTGTGAAGTGTAGGGACCTTGAAAAAGAGCTTCTTATCACGGCCACTAGCAGCCACTCGGAAAACAGACTCTGCAGCTCCAATTGTATTCGCCATGAATTCTGCAACACCGCTAGCAGTTTCTTGCGAAACCTGCCACTCCAGAGGGTCCACCGGAACCCTATAGATCAAAACAGGAAAACATGAATAAAGAATAAAAGAAAAACCCATGTCCAAAATCACCATTACCATATTGAAGGACTTCATTAAATTAAAAATAGTTAAAACTCACGATACACTCAGATGGCGGAACATCAATCCTAAGACTGCAAGAGAGCAGAGCATGACGAGCAGGACCTCACAAATGAGGGAAACCAGGGTGGTATGAAGAATGGCACAGTGGTAATATACGAGAGTCCCACATGCCATTAAAACTAGTGTTATACCTGGTTTTCTGGCTACTTTGCAAGCCAATTCCAGTGCCATTACTGTGTGGGAAAAAATTTGTCAATGAATTCAGAAGCGCCAGCGGGTGGTCTTTGACCCCGCGCCGGCGGCTAGTCTTTGTTACCATGCCCATTTTGAATTTGACTTTAGACATTATTATGGCATTGTTTCGTTTCCAAGATTGCCACAGAATCCCGAGAGTGTGAGCTGTGAAGGTTCTTGCTTAATCCGGGACATTGTCGATTATGGAAGTTTTTACTTATTAAATAAATAATTGAGAGGCTCCATGAGGTTTTTCTATTTATTCCCTATACACAAGTTATTGTTAGTTTCTAGATGGTTCCATGGAGGGGGGCTAGAGTGTCTTCCACCATGCTATCTAATTCTAATTCCAGTTCTAGTGGATTATTAGTTGATAGGTTTCTATATGTGAGCATTATATTGCTCGGAATTGTTTCAGTTGGAAAATTTTCTAAACTCGTCGGTTATTCCTATGGACGTATTCCTTGAACCTCCTATGGGCGCAAGTGCTAGTATGTATTTGGTTATATATGTTTAATTAATTGATCTAATCATTCTTTTAACGTTAATTAAATAAATTATATTTATTTAATCAATCCAAATTCCTCCTCATCATTTTAATTAGTTAAACAAACCAAGTTTAACTAATTAACCTTGCCCATTCATCTAACATTTTTAAATTAAATAAAATCATTCTCCACTAAAATCCAAAAAGCAAACTAGCTTCAATCCCCACCATGCATTTCCCCTTCTCCATCTTTTAATCCTAGCTATTCACATAAGGACGGCCCTAATCTTGTGCATTCCTCCACACTTTATTTAAAAATAAATAAAGTTAAACTTGCACAAGGCTCCAAAAAGTACTTTTTAATCTCCACCCTCCACTCAAAAGAAAGTAATCTCCACCCTTCATCTTCATCAATCCTTGTCTTATTCACTTGCACCTATCTCAAGCCTCCACTTGCGAGCATCTCTCTTCCCCATGCAAATGGATCAATCATAGCCTTCCATCATTAGTTTCCCTTGGAAGCTAATGAATCTCCATTGTCCAATCTAAGATTAAATCCAACCCTTTCACATTTCCATCTGAAAATCTATAAGTAAATCCTTATTTTCCACCAAATCATAAGGTGAAGAAAGCAAGGTTATGATGCAGGATTCTTGAGCAACCACATCTCTCTCCTCAACAAGAACAATCTCGAGCACATCCAAGGCATTAGAATGTGTTGGAGAGAAGTTCCTTTTTGTCTTTCATTATTGTTTTTATACTCTTTGCTCAATCTAAGGTGTTACTTAGGTTTGAAATTAGTTTCTTTGTATACATTGCTTAGTTTCCTATTTGTCTCTCATTTTAGTATACACATATATATCTAACAATTTTGTAATTGTCATTATATTTCTACAATTGTTTTGTAGACAATCCACCTTCCAAAGGTTGTAGCTTTATTATATGGCCTCTATTTGAACTTGGTTTTTAATTGCAAGGAAAGATCTTAAGAAGATCCACATAACGAAGCACTTTAGAAAACTATTGCCTAGTAGTTGTGCAACTACCATGATAGTTTTTGTTTGTGTAATGTCAATTTTGTATCTATCGTGGTGGTTTTGCCATGTCATAGGTGGCAGTTTTGTCATTGTTAAGTTTAGCAGAAAACGAAGAGTTAAGAATGAATGAGGAATATTCCCACATGTCTTTGGCATTCTATTTTCCTTCCAAGACCTTATATAATTTTCCAACAAGATATATATATTCTTAAGTCCACTTACACCCTTGTGTTAATAGCTATGAGAGATAGAATAACACAAGTAGTAGGTTGCTCTCTACTTCGATGAGTACACAACTTTGCTCTATTTTTTAGTGTTTTCATGGTGAGTTTGACTAATCACATTTCTTAGATTCAATTACATATTGGGGTGGAATTTACCATGTAGTGGATCTCCTTGTGATAAATAAATAGCATTGCCCTCTAGGAGGTGACCTACTAAGGATTTTGCACTTGAAATTCATATGTTCCATCTTGTTTTGCTATAGCATTTAGTAGCAAGTCAAGCTATTTATTTATTTTTACATTGCTTTTTAATTGATTTTTTAGTAAATAAATGGTAGTTTGTTTAAATTCAATTTCATTTTCAACTTGCATATTAGTCTCATTTGCTTTAAGTGTGCTTGAATGTAAGGATTTTAGAGGTTTGGGTATTTCTCATCCATAGCAATCACCTCACACCCTCCAGCGTCCTTATACCATCATCTAGGGTGCACTTGTCTTTCATTTTCTTGTCATTCCAAACTTCTTTCCTATGTCAAACAAGATCAAAGGAGGTTTGGGTGCAACTTCCACATAATTGTTGTCTTAGATTCTTTTTGTATTCTCGAGAATGTTTACTTGTCTTACACCCACTTGTTGTTATTGCATATGAATTATTTGATAGAATTCATTTCTTCCTTGTTCATCCAGTTGTGTTGTTTTAAAAGAGTGAAGTGTCATTTTCTACTTTTTTAGCAATCTAAGATTACCTTGGTGCTACAAGTCTTCACTCTTCACTCATTTTCCCTATATACATTATTGTCCCATGGTTGTTCACTTGTCTTTCCTCCTTTACATTATTGTTCTTTCTTGGAAGATAACATGTTTGGCCTCAATTATTTAATTTTCCCATTCAAATATTTGTCATAGCATTGCATTCATCCTCCTCAATCACTATCTTGATGCTTTTAACTTTCACATGCATTTTTCTACTTCTTGTTTCACAAATCTTGATACCATTAATAGTTTTGATAACATTTATAAATTTTGTGAAAATGCTACTTTTGTAACAATATTATTATTTTTAGAAGAAAAGATAAGTTAAAGATCATGATGAGTGACGTAGCAAACCCTAGTCAAGGCAACACTATTACAAACCTTTGTAGGTATTTTTTGGTTAAAAAAACATTTAAATCTTGATTCAATGGATGCATTAGCGATTGTGGATTGGAAAGACAAGGCTTTAGCTATCTTTGGGGGCACTATGTCACTTATAGTTCCTGGTAAGCCTGGAAAGAGGTGCAAATCCTTTTTGGAAGTGGCTATTGTGGGTGTATCATAGAAGCCAATGGGTATGAAGTATTGGAAGGATGGTGTGGAGCAAAATGGTAGGTATGTAAGTGTTGGTCACTTGGTCAAAAAGGCTAATAAAATCCTACTATTGGAGATGAGAGAGGACGTGCAAGATGAAGCTAAGTACTATATAGAGAAGGCACTAGTTTGTAGATTTTCATCTTTCTAACTAAGTTTATCAAACCTCCACCAAGGGGTAAAAAATGCTTGGCCTTTTCTTATTACACCTATAGTGATATATGCATATCAAAAGGTTTTTTATTATTGCATGTGACACAAAAATTGATAGAGTTAATATTTGGGCCAAAGGGTCATGGTCATGGGGGCATGCTTCTCTTTGTATGAAACCCTGTCTCTCGAAGCTTCAATCCCATTACTAAAAAATTTAAGTCTATGCTAGTATGCGTATAAATGTAGAACTCACCATTGTGTTTTTTATTTGACTCATCCTTGGAGACTATTGGCAACTCTTTGGGAAAATGTATATATCTATTGAAAGAAAACCATTTGCACTCTCATAGTTTGTATGCTTGAATCTTGGTTTAAATGAATTTCTCTATGTGTTTCTTGGTACAAATATGACAAAAAGTGGGAGAGACTATATGGAAGTAGTAGTTACATTATGAGAAGCAATCTTTTAGATGTTGGGACTACAATGGGGTAAGGCACTTGTCAAAGTGTTGCCTAGAATATTAAAAATGGAGAAAATCCAATTTAGTTCCTTGGGGGAAGAAGATAGCCTCAAAGTATCAGTTGGTTGATAGCTCTTTGTTTGAAACTTTAGTTAGTAAAGATATTGGAGAAGATGGGAGGAAGGAAGTTTGTTTGTTAGAATGGTTTGGCCTTGGTGGGCATTAGCTCAAATCTATAGAAGAAGGAAATTTTGCATGTGTTCAAATATCTATTTGGCAAAAGAAGAGGAATGTGCAACAAATATTAGGGCCCCTGAGGACTTTGAACCTACCCCTCATTCCAAGGATTTTCTTTTGGAAGGTGGTTTTGAGGGAGAAGGAAAGGAGGCTTCCAAGTATGAGGGGTGGAAGACTTTAGCTAATTGTAAAGCCAAATACATGAATTTTTTGGCATCTCATAATACTTTATAGTCTTGAAGTAAAATGAAAAGAGGTGTATCTTTATTGTGTGTAGGTTTCTATCTGCTAGTTTTGCATGTTGGCTTTTAATGTTGAATTGAGATTTGGATTTCATGAGCAAGGGCCCCAATAGAGACTTTACTAATTTATCTAAAAAATATTTATATTTTTTGTGCTAAACTCGTCATTTCTTCTTTCTACTTGCTTCTAATTATCTCTTTTGCTTTGATCACCCATATTCCAACCTTCTAAACCTATTTCATCCTTCATATATTCTCTTTACATCATGTTTCAACATTTTTGTATATGTCAAAAACATTGATAATTTTTGTAACATTTCATATTTGTTGTCATGATTGTTTTTAGTATATTTCTTGATAGCTTTAACATTGTTTCAATGATGTTCTTAAGTGTACTCACATAAACCTATGTATTTTCTATGTATGCATCATCAACATTAAAAATTGTTTGTGGCTTTCTAGTCATTAAAGGTTTTTTTGACTATTTCTTTGTCTCTTTAACGTTGATTAATAATTCATTTTTAATACATGGTTGATGTAAACATGCATGCTCCACATGAAGTCTACATTAATTACATAGTGAATCTCATAATCAATACTAGTTTTCAAGCAAGCATTGTACCAAACTATGTCATGATTTTGGAGCATCAATGCTTGTATAAGGTTTCACATACACATTATAGAGTTCTAAATCAAAGATGCCTATGTCATGTATCTAGAGAAGGATTAAATATTAGTCATAGGAGAGTACAATCATAATAGTTGTGTTGTAATTTTAAGAAGTATAAATAAATCTCTTGACATTGTTAAAGGATTTGACAAGTAAACTCTTTCAACATCTTTTTCATTAAATGATCTAAACTAATAGATAGTGTGTTCTCAAATGGTCAAGTATTGAATATTAAATGTGAGAAAGACATCAATATTGAGGCATATAATGCATATGAAAATTTAATAGAAATGAAGACCTATGATAAGTATCTCTCTATCACCCAATGTTGTTAAAGGCCATTTGAATATCAAAGAGACCACAATCTTACCACCAATACCATTATAACCTATAAGTCATTGATATTATAATCACAAAGATGGTTAAATGAGTGATAATGGTAGAATTGGTGCAAAAGTGAATTAACTAACTAATGTATCTCATAATTTGATTCCACAAGCTAGTCCCACAAATATCTCATAATAGTGCAAAGAAGAAGGAAATTATTGCTGACTTGACAAGTTTCTATTTTTTTTATTATAGTCAAGAACAAGATGACACTTTTATCATGTATATGATTTCTTAAGGGAGTTCAAATACCATTGACTTGTCTCAACCATCACAGATACTACAAAAAGTAGGATAACACCCTTAACATTGTATCAACACCTTAAGATCATATTAGACATGTATACATAATCATCTCAAGAAGACTATAATTTACAAGGTCTCTTCACTAGAAATTACAATTAATTTTAAGTACAAAATATCCTTAACAATAATATTTATGGAATTACATAATTATTAGAATGTCTAAAGAGTAAATATGGTCTCATCTCATAGTGACCAATACCAAGAAATCAAATAATTCAATAAAGATGTACTCGTCATTGTTATCATGCACTTACAAATTGACTCAATATAATCAAGTAGCAAGGTAGCATCCTCCAAAATTTCATAACAACTTAAAAGCAAAAAAACATAATGATGCCTACTTGTCTTGGCCATCCTAGAGTGGAATGTGTAATAGTGTTCTTATACTATCAGGTATGACAATATTAATGCAATATACAAGAGTTTATAATAAGTTATTAAGGGCTAACATTAGACATGTCAAGTCCACATGGTTCAAAAAGGTTCATGACCCATGCCATATACTACAAGGACTGAGTCAAGTCCACAAGTACAATATGTATCACAAGGATTGTTACAAAAACCTATAGAATAATAACCTAGTCAATAAACATGTATTTTAAAGTTTGAACATACAAAAAAATTAAGGATTTATGTGAAGATCTAATAGCCTATCCATATTAACCTTTACAATGAGATCTAGTAGTATAGATCCATTAATTCTCTCTAAATTTGAGTTTATATGAGTATAAGATAATGTCTCAATCTATACATGAGAAAAAGTATATTGTCCATTAATGGATTTGAACAAAAATGATACAAAATTGTGTACTTCACTAGAGAGACCAATGAATCACTGCAACTCTCAAGAAAAGGGAAGAAAGAGTATCATACAAGCACTTTAACCCCAATAAAAAATCTATTGGTTTCCCTTGCACACTATCTAAATGGATGTGACCCTACTCCTCATGGGAATGTCATAACCCAAAAGTTGTGAAGCTAAAAATTCACTAAATTTTGATTTTTTTAACTATTAATAATTGTCTCATCTAAGAATGTGGAAAAGGGTTTCAATTAAGTATTGATGTTAAACTAAGACCTCTAAATATTAAATTTTATCCATCAACACTAAACAAAGATCTAAGCATGTTAACTTTTACGATGATTAGTGTCATGGAATACATGGTACCTAGGTTGTAGGCCTATTCCATTTATAGTCGATGAATGTATACTTAATCATTTTTTATTAAGTTGATCCTAGCTCATGTTCAAGAAGTGCTACTTATGGGTAACATTATTTTCTTTCCAACAAGTCTACTATGGATATAAAACATACCGATCATCAACTTATCTTAATCATAATCATTACAAATAAGATAACAAGAAGGCAATAATGATTAAATTCATATATGTATAGTTATCATAAGCTTTACCAAGATTCATTTAAGTCCTTATTATGCTAGCAAAGAGATGAACAAAAACAAAACATTTTTTCTTAACTCAAATTAAGAGTTCAAGTAATTGCATCACATATAATATTGTACAAGTTACCTTACTAATTATTAATCCTTTAAGCTATATTACATACACTAAATAATTAGTCATCTTAGAATAGATAATAGTATTTCATCAAGCATCTTTTAAATCATTCTTATCACAAAATCATGGTTTCATTATTAATATAAAGAATACATGTCAAGTCAAGAATCCTCTACTAACTAGCAAGTATCCTATAGCAAGGGTTTAACTTCTTAAGGGTTGGGTAGATGGATTTCTCATATCAAACAAAACTCAATATAGTTCTCCTCATGAACATAACACAAGAAAGTTGATACTATAACAAGAACTCATCTCCAAGCAACCATTTAGAAGAATTTGAAGTTTGACAACAATGATAAACCCCTTCCTTGTACTTATTTCAACATGGAAATATTTAGCTATATAAAAGGAATGTAATGGGTGAGCACCTATAGCCCAAAAGTTACATCTAACACATCACTAGATCATTCAAACTATATATATGTAGTGGGATAGAAAAGACCAAACTCAACTAGCTATTGCCACTTTTTAGTCTACTATAGTCAATTATCTTGTTCCCAATGAGAAAAGAGATTGTAGACTTATGTTAATGAGCATATATAAGATTTTTTTACACACTCATTGACCTTAACATACATGCAAACAAAAGAATCCTCAAATTCATTATATTATCTACCAAAAGCTTGTTTTAGACTATCACATATCCATGTTATGGAAAAAACAAAAGAAACGAGTTTGCATAATCTCCAAGCTACCTTCCACCTAGAGAGAGGGGGGGAAGGTTGGGGGCCAAATAAGAAAGGTGAATCGTATAGCTTGTAAAAACAATACCTAGAATCCTTATAAGGGTTTTCCAAGGAGAAATGTTCACAAACACTTTGATTCAAGAAAATACTTCAAATTATAGTCACTTATAGATTTTAATTTCCAATGAAATATTTATATAACATAATGACTCTGATCAAAACTAATGCTACATGCTAGTAAAAATCTTGATGGAAAAATAACAACATTTGTCCCAAAATAGTCAAAGGATGACCAAAAGATTATCTATACATAAGAGGGATGTCCTTCATAACAATAAGTCCATACCTATTCCATAGGGATTCAACATATACAACTCATTCTTATAATATGCCATTAAGAGGTGAGTCTAATAACTACAATCAATATCAATCACATTCCATTCACCTATGGTTAGGCAAAATTAATAGGATCACTTTATAGAGTCTCTCATACTTCAACCTTTCATCTTACCACCCACAACTCAAAAGATGGACAAGATCATATTAACCCACAAGAACTCAATCACCAATCCAATTAAATATTGGAAGACTATGTGTCTAATATGGCAAATACTATAAGCATTAGCTTTTAAATATAATATAACACACTTGTAGCACATTCCACAAACACTCATTCCAACTCCATTAAAAGTTGTTGGCGCATCAAGAAACAACATGGATATGTGTATACCCATATCCTAATTGAGTAAAAGAGTATAGAGTACATTTTTTCAAGGGTTGTCCAAACGGACACATCTTCTCCTTCTTACGCACGTGACCCTCCTCGGCCAAAATCACGTGAGCAATGGCATAGGGCGCTGCAACTTTGACCACCCACCTTCTAAGTCACGCCTGTAGAAGTTCCTAAAACACTCGCACTCGTGACATTTCATCTCTTCTTTGCCTTTACTATTTTGCTTTAAATAGCAATAGTTAAAATTATAACTACTGGCCAAATTCAATATGACAAAGTTCATTGCTAGGTTTGAATGACGACCAGATCAAGCACTTAAAAAAATGTTCGCTACTCCACGACTGTGTTGGCTCAAATAACCATTGTATGGGGCATGATAGAAGCGTTCAAACTCTCAAAAATGAATCTACTAACTCCATGTAGATCGAATGTAGACAACAAAGCAATCATGATTATCTTTTGATCATGCGACCCCATTGTCAAATGGTGCAAATATAACACAATGTTTTTACCACAGTTGTATCATGTCATCTAGAAAATAATATAAAATCCTGCAATAGAAATTATATATCCATTGGTACCAACATAATAAATTTGATGCATCCAAGAAAATGCAAAATAAAACAAGTGCCGAACTCTTTGTTCATTCTACAAATAAAAATATTAAGACTACATTCTCAAACCTTTATTCTTCAAAATGTTTTATGCGACACTTCCAATAACAATATTCCCAACAACATAGAGAAATATATGAATACTTTTCCAACTCAACAACAAACTCAATATTGAAATGTTACATGGGCTTTTGATGGACAACAACCAAAAAAACTACATTATATATAATTTTTCTAATTTTAGATATCAAAATGAATAAAATGAATAGAAAACAACAAAAAGAGTGAACAAGATGGAGAGAGGAGAAAATGCAGATGGATGGTGAATTTCATAGGTTTGCATGTGGTCTGCAATGCATCACTGTCAACAAAATGCAAGAATAGTGGACATGCAAAACAATGGTTGTTGCTTGTGGTCATCACTGCATTGTTGTTGTATGAACCACTTTGGAGAAGGAAGGACGATCAAATGGAAGGAACAAAGAGAGGTTCGAGAAAACTCGCTCTAATAAAATACTCAAAATTAGGACATGAAGAAGAGCTAGAGGCTCCAACACAGTAATCAATCATTCATCTTTAGCACTTCATTATTACATTCAATGGATTTATAAATCCTTACAACTTACTAACTAGCCAAACCACTTTCCCAACAAATAAATAATCTCTACAAACTAATTCTAATGTGATTATTACATAATCACTTACATTATTTATTAACCTATGTTATGCACTAATTCCTAACACCTTAATGGTTTCAAATGAGCAAGTTACACCTTAATAGTTTCAAATGAGCAAGTTAAGGATGAATACTTCCAAAAGGAAATGCTACAAAGCCTCCACAAGATGCAACAAGAAACCAAATGGAGCCAAGGATTTGAAAAACAAACTATGCTCTTCACAATACAAATAAATCATTATTACATTGAAGGCATTCCCTATTTGAGATGAACGACATGAGTACATTGATCGACAGTCTATGTTCCCTTATAGATGTGCAAGACGATTGAAAGTGTTTTGGTCATTCAATTTCATTGGCGATTCTCCAATTGTCGGTTTTTTTTTTTTTGTATTTTTTTCCTCCAATGTAGGGCCCGACTGTTGATTTGTGGTCATTAAGCGAGGAAAGCATTTTAGGGAGAACCATCACTTGTAACTTAATCATTTTCCATTTTCATTTTCTTTGGCAATTTCTTTGGGCACGTTCATTTCATGTGGTCATTGATAAAATAGGTGAAATTATTAAAGCCAGGAAAGGGCAGAAGATGAACCTATTGGCTAACATTTCGTAGTATTACAAACAATTTTTATTAATTTTCTTTTGGTGGTGCTTGTTCATGGGAAATGCATCAACACGTACATAATTTTAATTAATCCCATTTCAGCAGTAGACATAACCATTTTAAAACAAGAGATGCATTGCGTCAGGTTCCTACCAAAATAGAAGCTGAATTATGGATGAGACATTGTTAGATATGGGAGTAGAAGAACAATAAATGGGGATGAAAGAATAATATTATGTAGATGGACAATGTATATGAAGTTGTGGCTTGCATCCTGTACTCTATCAACAATTTTATTCATATGATTTACTTATCTGATCAATTGATCTGGATGGTAAATGATTTTGCAATGTGTCAATTGTTGTATGTAGTTTCTTGCCCAATATTACGAACAATGTATATTAAGTTGTGGCTTACGGCCTATACTCTGTCAACAATTTTGCTCATATGATTTTGTTCTGACATTATTGTGCTCTTATGAGTTCATACTAGATCCATTAGTCTATTTGTCACCTAGTTTCTAGTACTTACGTGGTCATTCTACCTTGAAAAGTCGGCAAGGTAACAGAAAACATGAGACTAATCTTATTGGAAGTTGTGCTTCTTAGTACATAGACGATCTCTTTAGCATCTCACAATGTGCTTGATCAATTACTTCGAGAGTTCATGTCACTAAATTTCAAACTGTGGGTATTACAAGCCAATATCTAGCAACTTGTTGTGCCTTGCACACACGCCCCATTTTACCAAATGGAGACCCCCTTTCTTTTGCTTTGCTTTTTGTTTGGTTTGGTCTCAGTTAATTGCTTGGGATAAATGATGTCTTAATACCCTAATTGCAAGGTTAGTTTGCGCATATTTGGGTCCAATTGCATAAATTTGCTATGGTGGTTTTCCTTGTAAGTTGGATAAAGTTGGTTTGAATGCATTAAGTCATAGGGTTAAGTCTTTGAGTCTATTTGTGCTAGAAATGCATCTCACTGCATTAGCACTGATGTCCCTTCCAACTGGATATTAGCGCTAGCCTCCTCACACACTATTTTGCATTGAAAATTGATTCAACTTGATTTGTGTTGATAATTTGCCCAACCGAATATGTTTACTATGTCAGAAATTCCCCGCTGAGATCCTTTTAAGGACTTTGCTCTAAAAGGGCGCTGAAGTGGATATATCCCAAAAGGCCAAAAATTGTCCACTATCCATTATCCTTCAAAGACCCCATTAGCCTCGATACTTGATGTCAACACTAAAATGATGATTTACCAGACATGTCTAGTAAGAGCCATTCTTCCTGCAAATCAGGTCATCACCATATTTCCTACTTTATCCCATTGATGCTAAAATGTCCACAAGTACTTCGATTATATTCGAATAAGCAATGAGACATTCTTCTTTTCTTTGAAAATACGAAGCGTCACCATATTCTCTCTAGGATAGATGTGGTCATCACTCTCTAAAATTGCATCATTACCAGATCACGTGTGTATATTTTGCAGGTACAAATATACTGTGGACAATGCAAAATTCTAGCCAGAAGCATGAATGCGTGCTAATAGTGCTGAGATCAAGGGCTCTTTTAGTATATCATGGGGAGCAACCAAGTTTTTAGACCAATCATGTTTATGTTTTACATCAGAAATAGTGGCAAATACAACAGTCAAACTTTATGCATTGGTTGATGAAATTCTTGAACTCAGTGGAGGGCAGGTTTCAAAATGAACAACAACGGAGTTTTAATGCCTCACCAGATGCAGAGATTTTCCTTTAACCTGTTGATGGTGTTTTTAGCACACAACAACGCAGGTGCTCAATAAGGGATATCCCACCTCTCTTGAAAAAGGTATCCTATCCTAGATAGGACTGCCCCAAGGTTTATATAGCTAGGTCTTAGCTTGCAGGAATAACTTCAGTGGAATGTATCAGCTGTACCAACAAGGGGACTTATATGTAACATAGGGTTTGTGAAAAGATGGTATCAATGTAATGCAGAAACGCTAGGTGGTTCAGACTATGAAGTTTGAAATTTCAGCAGATGATCAATGTAATGCTGCTCAAACCCTAAATCTACCAAACTTTATGTAAAGAAAATGCAAAAGGAAAGGGAAGGAGAGAAAGGGTAAGAGAGATCCTATAGACAATTGCAGAAATGATCAATAACCAGATAGACAGATTCCCAACAATAAACAAATCTCTACTTGACCAGGCAACCCACAATGCCACAGAGGTTGTGCAATCTTCTAAGGAAATGTAATGATTTTCAAATTGTGAAGGGTTCATTCAACACCCAACTCTTGGCGCAGCTCAATGAAATCACACAATCAAACTTAGCTTGAATATGAAATATGCCCAGACTAACCGTGCACAATGACATACAATCAACAAGTCATTAATGGTATGGATAGGAAATCCATCAAATATCTGAATGATTAATCACAAATGCAACTAAATGTAAACTAATTTTAGATTGACATGAACCATGAAATCCAAAAATGAGACAACACAAAAACACAAATTCCCAGCAACCTATAAAACTTGCTTTGTATTGACTGAATTTTAACAGAGTCTCAACAATTCACTATCGAATCCTACTTACAATGAGATAAAAGGATGGCCCTTTTATAGACAAGGTACCATACCAAGTTTTTCAATGGATGGCGAAGATTTACTCAACACCAATGGTCTAGATTACATGGCATTTAATTTTGGATGGTGGGTAGTTACAATCCTGGATTTGCTTTTGTCTTGTAGGAAAACGACGAAAAACAACTTTTTAGCTCATGAGAACAAGAAGAAATAGCAACTTTTTGAGTTGTCTAATGGGACAAATGACTTTTCCAATGTGTTGATTGGTCAAGAAGAGTGTGTAGCACATTTTTTATGAAGGCATATCCAACTAGATGTTTGTTGGATCAATTCTTGATGATTGGACCGCTGGAACATGTGTAGGCTGGGAACATGTCTTGTGCAATGAATAGGATCTGCAAGAACAACATGATGTAGGAATGATCTCTTATGTCTTCTAAATCCTGAGACTTGTCTTCATCATTTTAGACATTATACTAAATTCCTATTGCATGTGCAACACCAATTTGGTTGATAGAATGTCAATTCTGTATTTTTGGGTCAGTAGGGTACCTCTGTATGTTCATCCTTCCAAGATAGCTCCAGTTGGCTCCTTTGTCCTCTTAGACCTGCAATTGATAAGACCAAGCATCAATTGCATCATAACAAACCATTTTCCATCAAATCATATCAAAATATGTCTATTTGCAGCCATGGATCACTCAGGAACAACTCATTATCAATGTCACCTTCTTATGAACAACCTCATAAATCTAGTGATTTTCTCATGATTTTCTACATTTTTCATCATTTTCAAGTACCCAGTTGGCCAATATGATGATCTGGGATGTTTTTGTGGCCATTAGGATCCATTTGGAGGCTTTTATTTCATGTTTTTATAGCCTTTTTGTAAAAAGTGAGATTTTTGGGGGTACTGCATATTCAAGTGTAGTGGCATTAATTGATGTAAAAATGTGCCCAAAATCCACACAAACCTGCTAAAATATGTTCATCATGATATGATAGATTGATATGCAATTCAAATTCACCAATAAAATCTAGTTTGTACCTTCAAAAAATGAGTTTTTGGCCAAGATTAGCAAAAAGCACTGATTTTGGGTCCTATTGCACTTAGCGTTGATTTTAGGTGCTACTGCACAAGTGCAGTAGATGCTCTTTTTAACGCAAGGCAGTGCAAGCTATTTGTAGCGATAGCGTTGATTTGATTGTCTACTAACCCGGCGCAGATTTTGGGGTCTATCGACTTAAAGCAATGAAGGTGATTTTTAGTGCAAGGCAATGAGGAGGGTTTCTAGCGCTAGCGCTGATTTGAGGTCCCACTGACCTAGCGTTGATTTTAGGTCCTACCGACCAAAGGCAGTGCAACGTAATTTTCATGCAAGTCAGTAGAAGATCATTTTAGCACTAAGTTTGCTTTGTATTGCCGACAGGTTTTTTGAGCAGTAGTGCATAAGTGCAGTGAATGCATTTTTTAGCGCTAGGCAGTGTGAGACATTTTTAGCACTAGTTTTTTGAATTGCCCAAGGTAAAGTATATTTAAAAATATATTTAAGTTTATACTTTAAATATTTTTAAATATATTGTCAGGATGTTTGAGATAGGTTCCAGATCCATACGATTTAATATATAGATTCTAGTTTTTTGAGGTTCCACCAGATTTCAGACTTAGCCATTTTTCAGGGTTTCAGACTTAGCCAAATCAGGGCTTCAAGGCTATACATTAGGATGAAAATATATGAACCCCTTAGTGAAACCTTGTAGAATTTGACATGATTTTGCAACTCTAAGACCTAGAAACCAGGAATTTCACCATGACACACCCTGCAGAAGCAATTTCAAGGGCAATATCCATTGACATAGGATTTTAGAGCAAAATGCAGTAACACCTAATTTTAGCGCAAAAAACATCAAATGTTTATTTCTAAAGCACAAACCCAATCAAAACACCTCCAAATCAATCCCAAAAGACATCAAATGACTCCAAACATACCAGATACTTAAATTGGAACAAGTCTTGCATTCTAAGCACAATTTCACTCTCTCATTATCATGAGGAAGGAAGGATGAGACTCCAAGCGAAAGCAAAAAAAGGGGATCTCCATTTGGTAAAATGGAGCGTGTCTGCAAGGAACAGCATGACCGGATATCTTTGGTGCCATCCCTTTTCTCCGCTATCTTGTGACCATTATATTCCCCGCAAACTCCAATCAGCTCTCTCTTTCTCGCTCATCCCATGACACACCAAATCTTCGCACATCCAATGAATATTACTTATCCGCAAAATATTGTCAATTGCATATGAAATCTACGTCGACAAAAGATAAGGCTCCTTAAGTACAAGTGGATACTGGACTTCTACATTTGCGCGACTTTGTGGGGTCGTCGGATATATCCAGAAGATGCGTAAACTCCCGCATCCGTCAACCCTCTGGAATCCTGTATCCGCCTACTGGGAAATTTCCAAAGGACTCATATACGAATGAATGTAGACATGGACAAGGGACGTGAATTATTTTGATGACAAATGATAAAGTGCGCATGTAGCTATTGGTGCCCCTTTAGAATTTAAGGAATGAAGAGATCGTTTGGATGATTGATGGGATGACAAAGAATTATGTTTTGTGCTGATAAGAATAAATGAAAATACCTCTGAGAGGCATAGACTAAACAACATTTGCACCTTCTACAATTACAAACACCATTGGCATCTGCTACTCATCTTGATCCCACAACATTATGGAGAGAAGTCCTGTGCATTCACAAGAATGCATGAAGAAGTGTGAAAGCATATATAAGGCGCATTCACTGTTTAGCGGACTACCTCAACGAAATGATGTCCCATAGAATACAACGGTTACAGTAAGATGTAGGATGTAAGTCTGTTGAAAGAGCCACATTGTTCTACCAAGCGCATTATAATAGATCAATCTTTCAGGTGATATAATTTTACTGGACTGAGTTGTGTCAAAAAGTTAAATCGAATTGGAGCACGGTGTTGACAAGAAGAGAAGTTTCAACAGTACTGATAACTATAGAGCCCCGCGCATACCTCAACTTACCAATGCTGCCAACAATGTCGATCTCACACTTGTCCATGAGAATTGTATCAGTGCCATGAATGCACAACATTCATACAACAACATATTCTCTGTCTGCATTAAGAATGTGAGTTACAGATTAGGGTATGGACATCAATTTGTCCGTTATTAAAAACGTTTCTTTTTAGCAAGTGCACCATTAGACACGGCGGCGCACATGATCATATGTCTCAAGGACAAAATGAGGATGAAGGAAGCAAGCTTGCAGGATTTTATTGTGTCACCAAGTAAAATCTAGAGGTCTGTTGTTTCCCCGCAGCATCTAGTGCCACCCCATTTCTCCGCAATCTCCCACGGCATGCAACTCTCTCACAAATCAAACTTACTGTTGAATTCTCTCATGTCAAAAATGGAACAGTAAGCACCTATCATCATTAGCCAACATTATTATGCAAATAGGAGTGGAAGACGATGATGGAAAAGTGGCTACGGTGCCTTAGAATTGCGAATATGAAATTCGTCATCTCATGGACTGCCGCGGGGTGAATGCAGTAAATTCATGAAAAGGCTGTACAAACTTTTAAACGAATGCAAACCCCAGGTATAAAGCCAAAATCAACAACCTCCATCCTTCACGTAATAGCAAGATTTTGGTTGAATGCATAGACAACGGCGTGGGGAATCTTAGATTATGGACATCCATCAGAAAAAAAAAAGGGAAGCAGTTTCTGTCAGATGATGCAGTTGCAAATCCACTTGTGAACAACTATGCAAAATGTGGAAGTACTGATTGATTTGTTTATTAAAAGCTTGCAAAACTCTCGTGGAGGACAAGATATTGTGGAGGTTTTGGTTCCCTCCGAATATATCCGGTTAACCTTACATTCCCCACAAACTCCAATGACTCCTTAAAAGCCCGCAAACTCTCGTGACATATAATTCCCCTGCAAATTAAACGCTCACTCATATCAAGTATGGAGCACATATAGAGGCGGGATATCTTACTCTCACAAGATGGTATTGCTTCGTGTTGATGTGATGTTACAGATTAACCCGTGGTGATTCCCAAATGAGAATTGCCTCTAACACGTTGATTTATCCAGGATTTTTATTTTGATAGACGACAGTGCAGGAGGCAACATTGTCCATTACATGGGCCTTGGGGGCCCTGTCGTGGGTCAGTTACCATTCCTTTTGTAATCCCTTGGCCTCGCACTTGCAGTCCTCTACATTGGCGAGGGCACCATTACCTCCTATGTTCGTAGTTATTGGTGGTCATGATATCAGGAGAGACAGATCGATCAAGCACATTATTCCCGGGCTGGGTGGCGAAACTTACTCTTTTCATACATGGATAATAAGTTTTGATCAAGATTTGGAACATCACTGATAGAGAAAATCTCAAAGTTGAATAACGGGATTAGTTAAAAACAAATGACCCCGACAAATGAATGAGATTGCAAGATTCACAAAAGGAACCGTCGGACCAAGTTACGGGGATCTTTTCATCAGATGTACCTATAAGGGGTCATTGTTACATTTGCAGGAATTTTACATTTAACCGGATGCAGAGCTTTTGGCACTCTCCTGACATAACTCGTTACTATTTTAGGTTTCGCTTCATTCCGCCATTGACCCATTTCCCGCTAAATTCTGATGACATCCAAATTTCCGCAATCTCTAGTGACACATCATATCCCCGCAATATGCAGTCACAATGAGGTTTCCCACAAAACCAGGTGGAGTAAGGTGTTTTTACAATATGATCTAGTTTTTTACGATATAAATGATAGGCATCTGCATTGAATGAAGCATGCAAACTGTTAGAAATGTAAACACCATTGCTAGTTCATTTTGCTGGAAAGAGGTCAAATAAAAACACTCTTTTTGTTGAGTGTATTCAAGGAACCAGAGCAATAGAAAGCACGTCGTTCATTTTGTATAAGATGCTTCTTGGTCATTGCCCTCAGTGGTTTAAAAAATGTATGACAATGTATAGCCTAATGCAAGTGTCTGCAAATGTTAAAGATATAATTTAAAAGCTACAGTAAAGAATGGAATACTATCTTTTGTGCCTTAAGAGATAAGGATATTTTAGACTGAGGGAACACTACTCTTCACTATATTTTCTCTTCCAAAGAGTCTAGTAATCCTTTTTTGATATAGATATTTTTCTGAGAATATCTATCTTGAAATCGGGATTCATGTCAAATTGTTTTCAGCTATCAATTATAAATAAATTCAAGATTATTTTCTTTCGTTGAAAAGTTACTGCAGTCTTTTGGAATATAAAAGAAACAAATGTGAATTCTGCTTTTGCATAACTATGTGTATGGAGTGAGCCGATAAGCATGGGAATACATTGATTGCCACAATAATCTGTTCAATGTATATTTTCTGAAAACAAGTTTATAGGAGTGAAAAATATGGAACAGGTGCTTAAAGTTTCCTTTAAAAAGTTGAAGAAAGAAGTGATGGGCTTCACCTTATGACAATTACTTAACCTTTAGATGTAACAACAATCTAAATAGAACTTTAAAATATGTACTAAAGATAATTTAGATCATATTCTGCACTTAGTTTGATGCATAAAATAAATAAACCACAAATATCGAATGTAAATGAAACCTCTCTCTATTTCCGGTCTAAGTCTAACAACTAGCAATTCAATATTTCCAAATACAATAATTACGTTCCTAATTTATGGAAAACAGAGGGGCACAACACTTAAGTTAAACCTACACGCGGCTACGAATTGTTACAGTAAAGCTTAAATTCTAATGATTAACGAAATTTATCCTAAATAATATGCTTTAGTAACAGAACCATGCAAGTTAGGTCAAATGTGCATATAGAACGCTGGATAGACAATACACAAGGAAGGAGACCATGCATAGGAACAACAAGATGCCCTAAAATAAACCATATGATTATTCCTAATAAATGGACAAAACTACAAGTCTACACCCTGAATTTAACCTTGATAGGTATGAGTCCTATTTTTTGTTAAAATAAAATAAGACTAGAGTATCAAACAACATCCGTAAGCTTATTAGCTTAAGAACATTCTAATTTTGATCTTTTTGGATTAATTAAACTTCAATACGCTAACTTTAAAGCTAAATCGATCCATAAACTTTGATCAGAATGAGTAGTTCCTGTTGTATCGAATAAAAAAGCACAAAAGTTAATAAGAATAAATCAAAGCACGCCAAAGCTCATCCAATTTCGAGGAAATTTGAGAGACATTACACTAGATTTTCTCACCAAATATGTAAAGGGGAAAGCAGAGTTGCTAGCTAAAACTCTAAAGCTAAGTCATCTGATTCAACTAGAACATTGGTCAGAGCCAAAGTTCCAACAATATTAATAAGAATATGTATAATAATTACATTGACTCAGTTTGTAGAAATAGATAACAGGAAAGAAATATTTTGTAAAAGAGATTTAGTAATTGACATAAATGAAAAGGAAAGAAACATAGAACTAGTGATTGTAGGAGATACGAAAAACAAAAATTTTCTTTAATTCAAGTTTTCTGTCAAGGTGTATAATATATATGAAACACAAAAAATGTTTTTCAATTGTTCAAAGTAGGTGATGCATTGAAACATGAAACTCTAGACCTATAGACTTTGACATATGACAAATTCGTTATCATAAGTCTTACCTAAGACGCAAAGATAACTTCTCATTGATTCAAATAGGCTACTATGTGATTTTATGCCTGACCTGGTTCTTGCAATATGGATATAATGATAGTTGTCAGTATATTGTTTTTGTAGAAGATAAGTAGGTCTAAGTAGCATTAATATGCAAATAATGAAGAAATAATTTTGTAAAGAAGTAGCATATTGTTAGGCAACAAATTATTTTGTTTGATATAATTATTATTTAATTAACAATGACAGAGTCGAGTATGATTGTACCTTTGCATGGAATGTGTTGATTATTCTTGAAGACATGTTGCATTGATGATGATGTTGTTTTGATTTAATCTAAATTGGCCCTTCGCAGAAAAGTCTCGTAACATGAAGATGATTTCTGATTTGTCTTGAACATACTTATCATATGTGACATTTTGGAGGGTTGGAAGAAGGACTTGGATGATAGAATTGTCACGAGAACACTGTATTGTTTGATTGCTATCAGTTGTTAGGATAGTTTTGATGTAAAGATAGTATATATAAGTAACATCTACATTACATTTGATACAATGAGCTGTTTGGTCCTCCAGGGTTCCATAGCTATCAAACTTATAATTGCATTGTGGACAGAATGCATGGAAAGGACTAGAAAAAACATTAGCTACTTTTAAGGTTCCATGGACCTGCAAGACATGTTCAATTTTCATTGCCTTTGGGAAATATCTTTGACTATATAAATTCATTAACTATATAAATTCAAGAGCTTGGAATTAGGTACCTCAAAAGTTGAATGCGATAATCTGTTTAGATGATCCAAGGTTCTTCTATTATTTAATTTACCAATATATGTTGATTGGCATGTTTGAAGTATCTTGTCCTTTGCATTGATTCTTTTGACAATGTTTTTGAATAACATTCCTGGGAATTCATTCACCTGATTTGGTCTTCGATTGCAAGGAAATGGCTGGTCAAACTCGGATGCAGTTGTATCTAATTTTTGTGTTGTCAAGATTGTTAGCACTTTTGATTTATTGAAAAAATATGTGGTAAAATAGAAATTGTAAATAATTTGCAATAAAGAGTTGATAATATATTTTTACCTATGCTTTGTCAAATTTAGAGTCACCATCCTTGATATCAACAAGGTATTGAAATGTTGTTTTTTTGTGCCAGTGACCAATACGCCTATAGTGCTAGTAGCATATCCATCTGTACTTGTAACCAATTGTTTAATAGTGGTGCTTGGTATGAAATTATACTCCTGACAAAGCCTTGGTATGATCTCAACAGTGGATGTAGTATTTAAAACCAGGATGCAATCATAGTCACCTTGATCATAGTCTATTTTGGAGCAATTTGAAAGCCAGATATGCATATTGCTGATCTTGGAATTATTTTTCTTTCATGTTGGATGACAAGATCACCAGTTGTATTTACAGTGATTGTCATTTCAGCTCTAGCATCTGTTAGATCTGCGCGGAAAACTTCACGTGTCTTGTTAGCTTTGTCTAATGTAGTTATGTATGTTACAATGACATCACCTTCAAAGGTGTTCCTTGATTTATGAGCATTCAAATCTTCAATTGAAATTGAATTTGAACTTTTAATCTTTGATCTGCAAGAATTAAGACAAAATTAGTTTAAGCTTATAAATTTGAATTAACAAAACCTAGATACAAATAAAGAATATTATTTACCTCTTTGATGTTTGTTCATGTTTGGTTTGCACTTGTTTTTCTGGCCTTTTAGTATTATCCATTGTTTTTTGCATATTTGGATGCATAAATCATTTGCAAAGATGAATGTAAGTACAATTATATTATGGTAATTATCAGATGATATGATGGTCAAAGTTGTAGATGAAAAGTAATATAGATTATGGATCAATATTTAGAAATATAGATACTAGGGAATTAGAATTATGTAATAAATGGGTAATAGAACTTTATAAAAAATAGATGAAATCAAATCATAGTGACATTACTAAGTTATACAAATTCTTTGTATTGGACAGTGATATATTTTTGTCTTCACATTTCATTTGAATTTAATTTTTGAATTGTGTATGTGAATCTATTTTTGATATGTTTAATGAGATATTGAAGAGGATTCAGTCCTGTCAAAGGGTTCAAATTTTATAAAATTTGCAAAATGATCACTCCAATATGCTTTTGACTTGTAAATACAAGATGTTTGTGTATGTACATTAGACCATACATGGTCAATCATTGGTTTGGATAGCGATTGAGATTTGTTTAACAAAAATAGAATGTTGTGGTTTTGCATATGATTTAAAAGTTGTTTTCTTTTGTTACTTTGTGTAGACCAAAATCTTTTGTGTATCTATACATGAAAACGTTTGGTTGGTGATGGTTATGATTTCTGTTAATGGAGCATTTGGTCTTGCATACAGATTACATATGTTAATTTCATTGTTCATGAAACATATTGTTATTGTTATGGCTTCCACATTTGTTGTTGTATGTTGCATTGTTTTAGAGACATTTGTGTTTTTTTAGTTAAACATGATATGCCATGTATATTGTATGTCGAGTAACAATTGAAATGTTCAAATAGGTTGTTGGAACTGCTGAGTTGCATATGTATGTATTTCTTGTAGATGCAAAATATCATATGCCATTATATCAATGTCATTGATCATGTCTTCTATATGTAGACGTAGATTGCTAGTATTCAATATACACAATAGTAGTTGCGAACTAGTCTTGTGTTTGATATGTTCATTTTCAAATTGCCAATGTGCTGTTGATTTTAGACGAGACATTTCAAGGACTATTTTTTTTAATTTTTTAATTTTGTTTGATAAGAGGCTTTAACAAGAATAATGTGTGAATTGCTTTTGTTCAAGAAAGTGTTGTATATGTTAATCCATGTTGCCTTATGCCAGTAGAATCAAATGCCAAACCATGCATTGTGAGCCCCTGAGATCTATGTATGGTTCTAGCACAAGCTAACTGAATTGGAAATTGTTTTCTAATAGTTATTTTTTTGTTGTTTGATATTTTTGAATTGGCCTAGCGATGCGAAGTATAGGTGTCCATTCTTTATCAATACTATTGCTATAGCATTGTGCTAGTCTTGCACTTTGATGGTGGCCAATGTTTGGGTCATTAAATTTGATACAAACAATGTCAAAGCCATTGGATTCGGTATATGCTTTAAATGTTCCATCTGATCTATTGACTAGACCATCTTGTGTAACGTAATTACCGACATAGATTTCTACAAGCATATTTGGTTTCAAAAGTATTTGAGATGGTAAAGATGTTGTATGATTATAGAGATGTATTCTATGCAATTTTCATGTTCGTCAATTGCATTCAATATAGTTAGCTCTCTAGTAACCATTGATAACATTTTTTGATTGTGTGCATCAACATCTTTCCTTCTGTAAAATAGAAAAGGGAATGTTGGGTCCATGGGTGGTGAGCGCAAACAAGTTTGATTCAAATATTCTAAATCATTATCTGTTTGTGAACCTACACGTATTTTATTGAGTATTGCAATAAACTTCTCATCTTTTTGTCGCATAGTTGATTGTAGTTCTTATTATTTTATGTTGTCTTTCCAAAAGTTGTATGGCATTAATTCAGTTAGTGTTAGTGTATTTTTGAATACAACTGAATAAAGTACAGGTTGTGCTTGATACAAATCACCACAAAAAATTGTATCAAGATTTCCAAAGTATGTAGTAGGCATTTGCATTATATCTCTTAATCGCTTGTCAATGTAACACAAAAATGTTGCACCTACTAATAAAATTTCATCTATTAAGAGCACACGCAATTGTTGATATTGCTTTGGCATTGTATCTAACGTTTCAATGTTCAATGGAACAAATTCTGATTTGTTGAAAGGTATGTGGAATGCTAAGTGTAATGTTACTCCACCTATGTTGTATGCTACTTTTCCTATATAAGCAACTATTAGACCTTTTGTTTTGTCTGGATCACTAATAATGGAGTTATTATATATGCGAAGAAGAGATTGAAATATTGCTTTTGCAGTAAATATTTTTCTAGTTCCTGCTCCACCTGTTAGGAACAAGTGTAGTGGAGTTTTGTTATTTTTTAATTTTTTCAACACAATGTCTTTTACAATTGCTTTTTGTTCGTTATTTAACACTCGTCTCAATTTGAAGTATTCGACATTGTCCATGATATGTGGGTGTTTTACAATTTCAAATGCATTAGAAAAACAACTTTTTGATTTGCTATTCTTTAGTGTTTTAAAATCTTGTTCTATGTTGTATGATTCTTTGTATGAATTTTCATTTGAAATGATGAACCAGTTGTGAATGTAATTAATTTTAGAATTGATCTCATCAACAGCTTTGTCAATATCACCCTATTTAGAGTTGATGTTGTAATTGTATTTGATACAGTTACCATTAATTGTATTTTCATGATATGAATAAGCATGATATCATGAGTCAAAACCATGTTTCAATGTTTTTTCATTTATTGTAAAGGGTACATAAAGTAGCAATTGTTCTCTACAATAATTTTCCAAGTCAAGATGTTTGTTGAAATTGATAAAATGTATAATATTTGGTTTAGCTTTTCGATGCATTGGTTTGCCATGTTTTCTATATTCTGACACAAATTGTACAAGACAAATATGCATAATTGTTTCAGGTCGTGCTATGTAGTAATCAATTAAAGACTTACAAGTTATGTTTTCTAATTCATTTGGTTCATTGTTCAATTGTTTTACAAACTTTAGAAAAAAATTCGGTCACTATCAGCTCTTGTATCAATGAATATACATTTTCTTGAGCTATAGTTTAGTGGAAGTGATAGAACAATGTGAGTAGCTTGCTGTGAAGACATTTGTTGCAGGTTGAGCAATGCATTTCCAAGTTGATTTATCATTTTAACAACATTGATATTGTTTTGTTCATGGTCCTTACGAATTCTTTTAAATGCATATGTCATTGTTTTATCCACTTTTGTCACGTAGGAGCTACAATACATTGCTACAACATATGCATTAAGCACAAATTGTGCATATGTATTTGCTTTCCATGTCTCAAGTATTTTTTTTGAAAAGTTGTTATTCCATATCTCTGAAGGGCTTCATTTTAAGAAATTTGTAGGTCTATGGGTTGTTGATTTTATAGCTGTGATGTAATCATCTTCATTCAAATTGATGTCTCCTAGAAACATTTGAAAGGAGAATAATTGTTCATAATTAGATTGTTCTAACACTAAGAATATTTTTTTTGCCATTGAAATTGTGACTTCATTACTCTCCTTCAATGGTTCGAGAACCATAGTTTTTTCCATTGGTGGAAATGGGAAATTGTATTTACAATAATGCCGCTTTGATTTCCTACATTGTTTTGTATGGTGGTGCTTGTGTAGCATAGCTATATCGGGAGCCAAATTATCGATGTTACAAGTGATGTATTTGTCAACAAATTGTTCAATATCCACAATATTATCTTTTCCGTAAACTGGAGCATCTCTAATCCATAAAAGAAAGTGGTCATGTTCATTGCCACGATTTTGAAATTTAGTTACAGAGAAATAATCCAAGACTTCTCTGAAGAAAGAACTATCTACGAATATCAATTATTTCAGTGCATTAATTCTATGTCTATAATAGTGTATACAAGTCACATGATCTTTCTTGATGAGATAGAAAATATTGTTCTCATGTTTTGTGTCATATTGTTGTTGTGAAGATGCATGATATGTATTATGCAAGTCTTCAAGTGTTTTTGAAAGGTGTTCCCAATATTTCTCAGCACTAGTAAATGTAAGAAAAAATGTAGGTGGTCCAAGTTGTCAGATCATTGCAAACACATTTTTTTTAATTGATGTAAATAATCTAGAGATATTCTTATTCTTTTAAAATCAACATATCCAATGTCTGATATGAGTATCTTCTCTAGGTTAGGTTTGCATTTGACATCTTTTGCTATTAGCTTTCTACCTTTTAACTTCCCTTTACAGACTCTTATCCACATTGTAGATAGAACTTTATGTATGAATATCTTGATAGTTTTAAAAAATAGATTCGTTGTATGGTACAGAAATTGTCTATTTGAATGAAGTAGCCCCCATTGTGCAATTTTTTGATATGACAAATTCTTGACAATGTCATCATTACGCAAGTTTCCAAAGAACAGTGTAGGGAAATTCATTTCTTCAACATACTTGTCTTTAAAGATTCCAATAGGATAATGGTTTTTTGCTAGTGCAATTTCTATAAATTTGTCTTGCATTTCATGTATACATTTAGATTTTGTGAATCCATGTATTAAGGTCTCACAAGGATTTTGGTGATTTGTATCAGACTCTGAGTCAATTTCATTTGTACAAAGTTCATTTACTATGTCACTTTCATCATTGATTTAAAGAGATTCTTTCTGGTTCTTATTTAATTGAACATTTTCCATTTTGTATAGTCTTGTTTTGCTTAATTGACTCAAATCTTTCATTATAATAGTTGATCGTACCATTCCCTTTTGATATGCATTTTTATATTGTAGTCATCTTTTAAGAGCAACTGCAATCGTCGATGTTTCATTATTAGATTGTGGTAATGCGTTTTGTATAATGTTCATGTTGACTGGTACATTGATAATAGATCCATTCAATCCTATTTGAGGTCTTTTGTATCCTAATTCCCATATTTGTGCAAATGCAATCCTTAGTGAAACAAGTTGTTCTTCCAATTGTCAAAGCATTTTTACATATTGTAAAGGTTTATTCATTTGAATATGTTGTGGTGTTGCATATTTAGGAAGCTTGCATTGCTTCAATGTTGTATGACATATGTGACAAATAGAGTTTGTCAATACATTGTAATTTTGATTTGTTAGTTTATAATATGTTTGTTTTTCTTTCTCTTTGAAAGTCAGAATGTCCTTTTTAAAATGCAAAGTTTGACAAATTGTGCATACATGTCTTGGTGTGTCTTGAATTTTTTTTGGAATAATTCTATTGGTGATGTTGAGCATTTTATTTTGTTGGTTGCATTTTTCATTTTTTGATTAGTGCGTATTTGTTGTTTGATTTTGTGAAGCGATGTAGTGTTGTTATTCATTATCTTTTGTTTTTTTATAATATTACCAACATGATGTTGTTGATTAGTCTTTAGAAATTGTTTTAATTTCCTAAATGTGATATTCGATTCGGTATTAATTGCTTGTACTTGATAAGGTATAAGTGGCTCAAAATGTCCATGAAGGGGATTTGCATCATGAAATAAGATAGAGTATGATTGTCCATGGGATGTTTGATTGAAATGTAAGTATTTTTTGCCTGATGTCATTGACCAAAGACATATTTGTATGCTAGCCACTTGGATAGCCAACGAATCCAAAATATGTCTCCCCATAGTCCAACTTCATTGTTATTTGTAGTTGGCATTGTAGAAATATGCATTCTACGTAGGTATTCTTCAACATTTTCTATATTGTGTAATTCATGTAATGTGTGACTCTCTAATTCATAATTATATGAGGTAATTGCTTCTACATCACCTTATGCGAGGCAATTCAAGAAATAGCCTATAGTTCCATTGCGTAATTGAATTGATGTGTATTGAGAATGAAGTAGAAGCTCTAATGAGTCAAATAAGCAATCTCCGATATTGTATTTAAATGCGTTAGTTCTACGCAATCCTTCATTTCTCAATGCATAATCGATATTTGAAATTTGAGTTTGAATTGTTAATTCATAATTTTCTACATCTATGATTATAAATGTCAGATATTAGAGACTTTTAAGGTAGTGCATGGACTAGAATCTTTGTCATATCCCACTTAAGTTTCGTCTGCCCTCTAATAAGGTTGTGCTTGGATTGTATAAGCAGGAGAAGGATTAGAATGGTGAAGAAAAGTAAGAAAGGCTAAGAGTCCAATAGTTTAGTTCCAAGGAAGGAACATTCAGTATTTCAGTTTCATGGAGAAAATCAAAAGGAGAATCTTATTGTATCCATAAAATTGAGCAAACATGATGGAGGAGACTCAAAAAGTGTTGTATATTCTAAAGTAGTTGCAATGACAATATCATATTCATGGAATTGCATTATTGTGTTCACAGAGTGAGAAAGGAAAATGCTTAAGTATAGTTCTTTTGTTCAATGATGTAAAAAATCATTTCAATTATGTTGTTTATGTATCTAACCTGAATAAAAGATGAAGCATCAGTTGTTAGAATATTCATTGTACATTGTTAAATAGTAAGTGTTTCCAAGTGGCTTTTTGACTTGTATAATCATACATACAATTTTACTATTTACATCCTCTAAATTGCGCTCTCTATTTATATTATGATATTGAATTTAACTATATTACTATATAATAACAAATATATTAAACATTGCTAACCTATAACAAGATCCAAAGCCAGAATACTAAAGATGCAATATCAAGGTTTTTTTAAATTTCACTTATAGACAGAAAAAGATATCATAATTAGTCGTTAAAGCTTGCAAATCGTATAGTTATCACTGGAATAGAATTGCAATATTAGTTTTCTTGTTATCAAGTGTTCTAGAAATCCTAACACAAAAATTGAAAACTGCTAGAAGTAATTTCGACAACTTACTCTTGTTGTATGACTTTGCATCTATATTCAAGGATAGTTAACCAGTACCAAACAAGTACAAAAAGACTAAAACATTGCATATAAGCAATATGCAAAAGTGTACAATTTTTTTGACAAATATCAACAACAAGAATAATATGACCATTTCAATATTATCATCTACAATTACAAATTCCATTGGCATCTGCTACTCATCTCGATCCCACAACATTATGGAGAGAAGACCTGCATTCACAAGAACGCATGAAGAAGTGTGAAAGCATATATAAGGTGCATACACTGCTTGGTGGACTACCTCAACGAAATGATGTCCCATAGAATACAACGGTTACAGTAAGATGACGGATGTAAGAAAGAGACACATTGTTCTACCAAATGCATTGTAATAGATCGATCTTTCGAGTGATATAATTTTAATGGACTGAGTTGTGCCAAAAAGTTAAATCAAACTAGAGCACGGTGTTGGCAAGAAGAGAGGTTTCAACAATGCTGATAACTACATATCCTTGCGCATACCCCAACTTACCAATGCCACCAACAATGTTGATCTCACGCTTGTCCATGAGAATCTTATCAGTGCCATGAATGCACAACACTCATACGACAACATATTCTCTATCTGCGTTAAGAATGTGAGTTACAGATTAAAGGGTATGGACATCAATCTGCCCATTATTGAAAACGCTTCTTTTTAGCAAGTGCACCATTAGACACGACGGTGCATGTGATCATATGTCTCAAGGACAAAATGAGGATGAAGGAAGCAAGCTTGCAGGATTTTATTGTGGCACCAGATAATATCCAGAGGTCTATTGTTTCCCCGCAGCATCCAGTGCCACCCCATTTCTCCATAATCTCCCATGGCATGCAATTCTCTCACAAATCAAACTTACTATTGAATTCTGTCTTGTCAAATATGGAACGGTAAGCACCTATCATCATTAGCCAACATTATTATGCAAATAGGAGTGCAAGATGGTGATGGAAAAGTGGCTATGTTGCCTTACATTTACGAATGCGAAACTCATCATCTCATAGACTGTGGCAGGGTGAATGCAGTAAATTCATGAAAAGGCTGTACAAACTTTTAAGTGAATACAAACGTCAGGTATAAAGCCAAAAGTAGCAACCTCCATCCTTCACGTAACAACAAGATTTTAGTTGAATGCATATACGACAGTGTGGGGAATCTTAGATTATAGACATCCATCAGAACAAAAAGGGAAGCAATTTTTGTTAGATGATGCAGTTGCAAATCCACTTGTGAACAACAATGCAAAATGTGGAAGTACTGATTGATTTGTTTATTACAAGCTTGCAAGACTTTCGTGGACAACAAGATATTGTAGAGGTTTTGGTTCCCTCTGGATATATCCGATTAACCTTACATTCCCTGCAAACTCCAATGACTCCTCAAAACCCTGCAAACTCCTATGACATATAATTCTCCTGTAAATTAAACGTTCACTCATATCAAGTACGGAGCACATATAGAGGCGGGATATCTTACTCTCACAAGATGGTATCGCTTTGTGTTGATGTGATGTTATAGATTACCCCGTGGTGATTCCCAGATGAGAATTGCCTCTAACACGTTGATTTATCTAGAATTTTTATTTTGATAGGTGATCTAGTGCAGGAGGCAACATTGTCCATTACATGGGCCTTGGGGGCCCTACCGTGGGTCGATTATAGTGTAGTCCTCCTTCGCAAGAGAAGAGTGCACTGCTTCTGAGGAGGAGGAGGCGCAGAATTTCAAGTATAACTACATGTTCCAGGAGTTGTCATTGCCCGTGGGGGCCATCAGAGACCACTCTTTTTGCAATCCCTTGGCCTCACACTTGTAGTCCTCTGCATTGGTAAGGGCACCATTGCCTCATGTGTTCATAGTCATTGGTGGCCATGATATGAGGAGAGACAGATCGATCAAGCAAATTATTCTTAGGCTGGGTAGCAAAATTTACTCTTCTGATACATGGATAATAAGTTTTGATCAATAAAATCTGATCTAAACTTTCTTTGTTTGAGATATCAACCATCTTGGGATCTAAATTACTTTGAATTATATCACGTCCAAAGATAATCACATTCTGAGGATGACTTTTTATCAATTTTGGCATGTGATCACTTTGTTTTTTATTAGTTCAGCTAGAAAAGAGGGTCCAGATCCCTTTAACAAAATAGCCCCTCAGGCATCAGGCCATTAATGAGCCAGAAATAGTAAATTAATAGTGCTTGAACATCAGACCAACAAAAACAACTAATCAAAAACCACGGAAACAACAAGGACGACAAAAAAAATAGAAACAAGAAACTATGGGTTATCAGTCGCCCCAAACTTAGCAAGGAACTTGACCATCTCCTTGTAATCTTCCAAACTGTCTATTCCCACCTGCTTGACCTTTTCATCTAGATCTTTGACCGCAACAAAGATGGAAGCGGCCCTGTGCAGGGCTTTGGCCGCAAACTCTATCATAGCCTTCCAATTCTTTTGCATGGTTTTCATCTTCCTCTAGAGACGCTGGATATCCTCAGCATTCTTGTCACACAAGGTGTAGCTCCCCTTTCTGTCTTGATCCACAACATCCCTCAAGGTGTCTTGACCAACGGAAACCCTCACGGTGTCACCCAGACCTTCAGACCTAGACTCATTCATATAGGTGAAATGACTGGTGTCCTCAACCTCATGGATAGATTATGTGGGGGTTTTGTCCCCACCTTCCTCCATAGGCTCCTCCACAAACTCAGAATCATCTAAAACTTCCACCCCCTGAGGATTCACCAATGGCTTGCCAGTGATCCGTTTGGACCAATGAATCCTCAGATTGATGGCCTCGCCACCTTCACTACTACCCATAGGGTCCATCCTGGGGTCAATCTCAACTATCTTCACAGGAACATCCATGACAACAACACCTTTATCTTCCTTAGATTTTTTCTTCAGGGTGGTCTCCATTTCCTCCACCTCCACCCTCTCTCTTTTGGCAGTCTTCTTTTCAGTCGCCGAGGTGGTAAGCTTCTGTTTCTTGTTCTTAGCAGTAGCAGGGGTCCCAACTTCCCCAACACGAGGGCCACCCTTAGAAATTTTAGGGGTCCCCATACAAACCTTCACTTTGCCTTTATCCCAGGGGGAAGTACTCGACTGTGGGTCCTCAAGAATTTTGACTTTGATTGGTTTTGGTGGGCATAGAGCAAGGTGGAATTGATACAGTCTCAGAATAAGACCTTGGTGTATGGGGATGAGTGGGTGGGTAGCATTCTTGGCTCTGAGTTCCCTAACAGACTTAATGGAATTGTCTAAAGAAGACAACAAAAAGAAAGGAAAGTTAATCTCAATTTTATTTCTGAAATGATTGAGAAGAGCAAAGTGGTAGTAATAATATACCTGAAATCTTCCCTCTAGCATGAAAAATTTCATTAACATCAGACAGATGTTGCCCCAAGGCTCCGGCAGTTTCTCCCTCTCAAACCCTCCATGAAGCTTCACTTGCTTCTCACCCTCACGAAAGAAAAGATTCATGTGCTCTATGTCAGGGACTCTGCTTCTCCTTGAATGATTCTTTCCTTTCGTTGGTAACCCAGTGGCTTACCCTATCACCTCTTCTGACACATGGAAACCGATAGCACCAATTTTGACCCCGCTGGTTTCCTCATTCCACATTTCAGCAAACTGTCATGACAGATTTTCATCATGGCTCGCCATTCCTTCCAAGAAAGGAACCACCTCCCCTTCCTGTATAATATGCCACACGATTGGGTCTTGTTTAAATTCCTCCACCGATCTAGGTTCAATTTTCACAATATCTCTTCCCATTTTTTCAGACTGTAACTTGCAGAATCCACGGTATTGGGAGCATTCAAAATAACAATGCTTACAACCGGCGGTCTTAAAAATAACAAGAAGACCATTAAAATGGTAATTCCAATGAGAAGGGGTAATAATGGCAGCGTAATAATTGATATGATACGCCGCATCCTTGCCACCTAGATACATCTCCTTAGGGGGGGATTTAGCCGCCACCTCATGTGAAGATAGGCGATACCAGCCGCTGGCTTAACCCAACCATAATACCTCATGAAGAAAGCAGTCCCATCCATCCTTTGTATCCCTGCCACAAATCCACGCGTCATCCCTTTTAAGTGGTATAATCTAGACTCCAAATCTCCACCAATACCAATGTCCTTGCACCTATTAGCATGCCAACCAGACTTTCCCATTAACCTCCAAACAGTATGACCAGCGATGCCCTTCCTGAGATCCACTTGGACCTCTCTTCCCTGGCTCTTATTAGTTAAGGGTTGTCTACTAGGCCGCAGCCTAGCCACATTACCACTGATTATCTAGTCATCCTCCCCATCTTGTCTGTCAACCCTGTAGGCAATCATACCACTCCATTTGTGCTTGGTCAATCTATTGGACCACCAATGATCTATGACCTTTTCTATCCCGCCAAAAACTATTCTAAAATTTGAAATGTTGATCCTGCCTTCCATGAATTCATAACCATTGTTCAAAAGTTTGAAGGAGAGACCTTTGGCCTCTCCCTTATCCTGGCAACACCAGAGGGTAACCAGAAAAACAAACCACCTAAGCTTCATGGCTATTTCCATCCTGCACAATTAAATTGTAGATCTCTTGAGGCAAGCTGGACATGTTTCTCCAACACTGCCACCCCTCTTTTCCGCTACCCGCATTAGCCAAAGCATTGGCCACAGCATTTCCTTCTCTATAAATATGAGTAACCTTATACTCCTCCAAACCATTAAGGAGTAACTTAATGTCACCCATAATATCCTCCAAATTCCACCCGATCTGAGACAAACCCAGGCCAACATTGACAATTAACTAAGAATTACCTTCAACATGCAGTCTTGATATTTACGGAGATAACAAGCTTAATTCCCCAGAGCATCGCCATAGATTCCACTTCGTTATTTATTTTAATACCAATGCCCCCTGAGAAGGCAGCAACATAAATCCCTGTGTTTATTCTTATAATGCCTCCACCGCTTGCAACACTTGGGTTTCCTTTGGTCGTGCCGTCAAAGTTGAGCTTAAACCACCCTTGCTGTGGTAAAGCCCATTTGGTTTTCACTCTGGCTAACCTTTTGGAATTGTCCACCTGGCAAGAGTTAGGGGCAATGCTCCAATTTTTTATCATATTTTATTCTTCTCTCCCCAAGGGGCTATCTGCAACTTTAAATTTGCAAGAGTTAGTATTTTCCATCAGCAGTTTTGAAAAACACTGAAAAACTTCCAAAGGAGTTCTTTTCTTTTCTCTAAAGATTATGTTGTTACGTTCATTCCATAGACTCCAGACAAGATGCGAGGGAATTTGAGTCAAGAGTTCTTTAGAGATCGGTAACACCAGGCTAAAAGGGGTCTTCCATTCCCAAACCACCATCTCTATATTAACATTCAAGGCCCAGCTTAGGTTCAACTTTTGGAGGGTTAAACCCCAAACCTCCCAAGCAAAACTGTAGTGAAGAAATAGATGAGCCAACTCCTCCTCCTCCGCTTCACAAAGGATACATCTAGTTGGCAGTTGGAATCCTCTTTTTTTCAGGTTATCAAGAGTTAGGACTTTATTATGCATCAGGGTCCACCAAAATAAATTGACCTTAGGAAGAAGTTTAGGGATCCAGATTTTTTTGCATACTCCAGCCTCACCTGGGTCTAACAGCAGACCATAGGTACTTTTGACTATAAACAAGCCTTTGTTGTTCTTGTCCCAAACCATCTTATCTCTCTTGGGAAAGAGAGAGAGTCTGTAACCTTCAAGCTCTTTTTGCAATTGAGAAGCCACCTTTATCTCATAGTCATCTTGGACATAAGTAGAAACCATCTTCCAAGCCCGGAGACCTCCACAAATCTTAATGTAGTCAGCAACTTTGATGCCCAAGGCCTCGCAAACCCTGCCCGCAACTCTACCATACTCTATATCCATCAGAGGTTTATCCTTCAGCCATCTATCCTTCCAAAAATTAAACTCCCTACCATCTCCAATCCTCCATCTTAAACCTTGTCGAAGAAGGCTCTGAGTTTTGATAGTCCCATTCCAAATAACCGATCCAATAACTGATCCTTTAGGAAGGCTTACCTCCGAAAGGAGTCTTCTACCCTGTCCTCTATTGAGATACTTGGCCATCATGATTTCCCCCCAATCAGAACTATCTTGAATAAGGTTCCACCCAATCTTAGACAAGAGAGCCCTGTTCATCAAATGAATTCTTCTTAGGCCCAATCCCCCTTGCCATCTGGGGGTACACACTTTCTCCCACCCCACAAGAACAATTATTTTCTTCTCTTCCACCCCAGACCAAAGAAACCTTTTTTGAAACTGTTCTATCTTGTCAGCCACGTTCTTGGAGACTTTAAAGAGACTTAACATGTAGTTGGGCATCCCCTGAAGAGAAGCCTTGAGAAGTTGAAATTTCCCTACTTGACTCAAGAGGGCACCCTTCCAGCCAGCCAACTTCCTCTGAATTATTTCCACCAGCCCTTTCCAGAAGTCCATGGCAACATTAATGGTGGTGAGGGGGAGGCCCAAATAAGTGGCTGGGAGCCTTTCACTCAAGCAACCTGAGATTCTAGTTATTTTCTACTGAAGATCTTCTTGAGTGTTCAGGAAATAGATATGACTTTTCTCAAAATTAATGCTTTGACCTGAAACCCTCTCATAGTTCTTTAGAAGTTCCTTCCACCTTCTAGCTTCAACAACCGAGGCCAAACCAAATAGAATAGTGTCATCCACGAATTGCTGAATAACCACATTCTGGGCTATTGAGGCAGGTTTGATCCTGCGGAGAGTCCCCTGCATTAACAAATTACACGTATTTCTACCCAAAACCTTAGCAATCAAAATGAATAGGTAGGGTGACAATGGGTCACCTTGTCTAATGCCCCTTCTAGATGGAAAAAAACCTCTAGGAGAGCCATTGACCATCACTGAAAATCTAATAGTGGATATGCACTCTTTGATAATGTTGATTTTTTCATTGAATCCAAATTTTCTGAGGACTCTTAAAAGAAAGTCCCAACTAACCATATCATAGGCTTTGGATATATCTAATTTAAAGATCATACCTGGGGTGTTGCTCCTATGGATAGAGTGAATGATTTCATGGGTGGTGATGGCCGCGTCTAGAATCTACCTGCTCGGGACAAAGCCCTTCTGATTTGGGGCAATGAGTTTGTCCAAAAGGGGATGCAATCTGAGGACCAGAATCTTGGTGAAGACTTTGTAAACTATATTGCAAAGGCTAATAGGCCTGAATTCGGTCATAGTCCTAGCATCAGTCTTCTTTAGAATTAAGGCAATAAAGGAACTATTCAACTACCATAAGAGTCTTCCTGTCCTAAAGAAATCCTAAGCTGCCAGAAAGACATCGTTCCCAATAATCTCCCAAAAGGTTTGAAAAAAGTCTGGAGGAAACCCATTTGGGTTAGGGGCTTTGAAGGCACCCATGGAGAAAACAACTCTAACCTCCTCGAGAGTAATAGGTTTAGTCAGCAAGTAGTTGTCATCCTCAGAGAGAATGGTGGGAATGACATCCAAAATAGAATCAAAATCCTCCTTAGGAACATTAGACTGTTGACCAGTCAAGAGTGATTCAAAGAATTTGGTGGCCAGGTCTCCAATCTCCCCTTCCTCCTCCACTAGCCTCCCTTGTTCATCCCGAAGTGACCTAATGGTGTTTCTCTTCCTGTGCCTTGTGCGATATGAAATAGAGTTAATTATAAGTGGGAATATTGTTGATTCATTGCCACGTCACATTGCCGGCAAAGACCACCAAATTTTTTAATGTAAATATAGTTGGGAGGGGTAGAGATTCCACAAAATGAATACATTGATACGTTCAAATTAAACAATTAAGGAGTGTTTAAGACTCCAGCCTAAATTTGGACAAATCTTGGTATATGCGTGTAGCGGTGTCTTTATAGCTATTTTTTGAATTTTACTAAGGCACGCGACGCCATACAATAATTTGCTCATGCATGCATTCCATCTAGCAGTCTGCCTTAGCAATGCATTTATGAAGAAAGCCTTGTGGGATGCATTTTTGCCAAACATTAGGAGTTTTTCACTTTGAAGAAAGCTTCGGCAGGTAGGGTTAGGATTTTTTAGTTTAAGAAAGGCTATACCTAGCGTAGCGTTTATCTGGGAGCATTCTATGGAGCAAAGATCGATTTAAAAGTGCATTCATCCTTGTAGGGATAGATTGTTGGTGAGTTTGTAGGATAGTAAGTTTTTTCCAAAAATATATCTGTTGGGGTTTGATATTTGTCTCCTCTTGCTAGTCTTCGATTGAATTTAAACAAATTTTTACTAAATTAATTTCAAATGGCTGCGATGTTTCTGTAACATGCTTCTTGGCAGAATGGTTGACCATCAGGTTTGTAGCTGGTGTAATTATAGTCAGATGTTAGTTGAGGTTTATGCTAGATTTTTTTTTTTGGATTTATTGCTTTCAAGTGCTCTATTATTATTGTTTTATTTAATGGGAAAACCTATTTTTTAGGATTTATTGCGACCATACCCTTCATCCTAAGTGAACCTCAAATGAGAATTGACGAGAAATGAAAAACAAAAAAATAACAGAAAGCGTAACTTCTCAATACCCGAAGAAACCTAAAAATGATTATAAAAGCTACAGAATACAGAAGAAAATTGAAGCTAAAACTTCTAAATGTTGAAAGAAAATAAAACTAAAAATATGTAGAAACTGAAGACAACCTTAATGACTGTAAGTCTGAAGATTTTATCACAGTGAAAAAAGGGGAAAAGGGGATAGCTTATGTAGACATTAATAGGCCCAAATCTCTGAATTCCCTAACAAAGGCCATGTTCAATGATTTGGCAAAAGCTTTTAAGTTGCTAAATGGAGATACAGATGTGAAGGTTATTATCTTCACAAGTGTCCATCGCGCATTGTGTTTTGGAGTGGTGAAGTTTTCTTAATCCATTATCTATTTATTCTACTGGGTCTTTATTTTGCATATATTTCTAGGTGTGGACTGAATAGGTTAAATTTAACTCATAGGAATTGACAGCGGCCCAAACTATTTTCAAAGGAGATGTGGACAAATGGATATGAATCTAGTTTACCAGATGGAACATTGTAGGAAGCCAATAATAGGTGCTATTAATGGATATGCTATCACTGCAAGATTTGAACTTGCTCTGGCTTGTGATATTTTGATTACCAGCATAGATGCTAAGCCCATTGACACACATTGCAAGTAAGGGCCTTCTTATAGTAGAGTGGAGTAACTTGGTGGGCATGGTTTATATATTTTAATAAGCAACCACTATTTTCCTCTAAAAGGAACAACAGTTGTAAGAAATTGATTTTAGGTCATCTAGTTTTTAAACAAATATATATTTGCTTTAAAACAAAACCAACAAAACTAACAACATAGTTTTCTTCCAAAAACACGGAAGCTAGAAAAATCACAAGATTTTTCACAACGAAATACATACCGTGTTTCTCAGGCCCACACATATATAGATATTCAGACTGCTGCTCAAATCTATCTTCTACGCTATTTCTATTGGTTCTCAGACTGCTGCTCAAATGTGGTTTGACATCTACAACAGAGCTTCAATATATGCATTGAATTGTATATATCCTTGTCACATCATACCAATATATGCATTGATCACAAAGATTTTTTCACAGATATGCCAATATAAAGATCTGGCAATCTGTGACTAGGTATGACACGAAAGTCCTTTTTTATTTATACTGAATAAATCTTCATTCATGTCAATTAATGTTTAAATAGCTCTAGTCCTATCTATATTTACAGTAAATAACTTTTCATTAATGATAATTAAGTTACATTTAATTGTTTGGATTTTTAGGAATATAAAATATTGGTTATTTAAAAAAAATAAAGTTGTCATTTAAAAAAAATAAGTCTATTTTATTAAATCAATGCATATGAATAATTAAAATGTTCCCAGAAAAATAATTACATAACTTAGAAGAGATGAACTGACACGACAATTATGGATGGAATAATGCATTAATATTGACTTTGAAGTAAATAGCTATTAAGTACCATTTATTATAGAGGAGGAATTAAATATTTATGACATCATTTTAAAAGAAAAATTGATTTTTCTCCTTACTATTTCTAATATAAACCAATAGGAAGAAAGAAAATAGCATTTTTACAATCAGTTAAAATAAAAACTAAATTTAAACTATAGAACATTTTTCTACAAAAATTTTAATTCTGTCATGATTGGTTGAATTAATTGAAAAATTGAATCCAACGGATGCAATAGTAACCTGCCTACGACAAGAACTAATAAAGTGTCTTAAAATGGATCACCACACCCAATTTATGGTCTTCGTTGTGAGGCACCGTGCGAGGCAAATAAATGCAAATCTACCCTCCATTTTCCTCATCCAAAACAACATGTTTGGTGGCCATGCCATCGATGAAAACATCATTGGGAAGGAGGCATGGGCATGGTGAGGGTTTTCACCTCCTCCACACCACTCCAAACATGATCTGTTGAGCCATCAGAGAAAAGTTTAAGCCATGACACCTCATCCACAACCTATATGTTTTAACATGTTTGGATTATTTTTTCTATTGTCAACTATATGTTGTCTCCACCAACTTTTGTTTGATCTCTTTTTTTCCTACTTGACCACTGCTAACTATGGTTCAATTTGTTGTTGACCTCCATAAAGCACAAACATTGACATGTTTTGACATCATCTACTAACCCAAAAGTAGCAATTAATCCCATGATGCAATTGGCCTGGAAACTCATCTTTGATGGGCATTCCTATTTATATTAAGACTTTGCTTAAGGTAGATAATTTTTCTATAGTCAAATCCTTAATTACCTGGAAAATGATACAAAATGTATACAGTTTATTAATGGATTGTTTGTAGGATAGATATTAGTGTAGTAACTTTTATTTGTTTGTAGGATAAAAATCAATGCAATAAATTTTATAAAAATTGGTGCAATAACTTTTATAGCAAAATAGTTAAAAAAAATTAGAACTAAAATCCATGTAGCATCACTCAAATCTTATCCATTTAAATTTTATTAGAACTAAATCCTTAATAATTTATTAGAACTAAATTCTATCTCCTTTGAAATATGGTGTCATCGTTGATCTCAACATGAATGTACCTTAGGGGTGTGTCGGAACTAAAAACCATGCTTAACGTAGCTCAAATAGTTATGTTGTACATGCACTCCAAGTCATTGGGAATGAATCCACACCTTACACTATTTAAAGATTTGAGTTCTTTTAGGGAAGCCAAGGTTATTCAATACTTAGGAAAGAAATGGACTTCATTAATTTCCATTCCATAACATGCAACAAGGAGATGGAATAACTTGTGAACAAAACCTCTCTATATAGTCTACTATGTCGTATTGTGATTGGCATAGTCAATATGAAATGGTCAAATAAAAGAAATATCTTAGAAAATAGAAAATTAGTATTTTAATTGAATTTGAAGTCATAAATTGAGAATAAAAATTAAAACAATCTCATCTAATATTCTTAAAGAATATTGAAGCTGAGAATGAAATTAACACCATAAAAAAATATTAAAGTTGGAAATTAAATTATTATAATATTAAAAGATATTGAAGGTGCAATTAAGCCAAGTTTGACCCTATATGACTTTGAGAGACTAATTCCACTACTCATAATAGTTTAATTGAAGAACAACTAAAGTCTATGACAAACATAAAGGATTGGTGTTTAGCAACCCAGACACAATCAAACGAATGAAGCTTTGTTGCTTGAGTATCAAGTACAGAAGGTACATCAATCCAAAGTGAATCTCTTGTCTCAACCAATTTACGTGCAAATAATTTGACCAAAAGTTAACTAAAACATTTATAAAAACTCCAAATAGCACCTTTGACCTTCAAATCATATTTCATCTTGAAAATCATTTAACTTTGTTTATTTTCAAGCCCAGTCAATTACCATTGATTGACACCTAAAAACACCAGTTTCTAATGACTTTTCATGGTCTATCAAAACATAGGCAAGAATGCCAAAGTTGCAATGTTGTCCCAAGATGAATTGTGCCGATGAGCCAAGATTTATGGCTTACATATTAGAGAGTGATAAAAAGAAGGCCATCATATTAGCTGAACAAGAAGGCCATCATATTAGCCAAACTTTTTGATTCTGTCACCACAGAGTCATGTATGATAGCGGGGTTGAGGGGGAGGCCCTTCTTCTGACTATGAGGGAAAAGAGTCCCCTGTTTCTCTGGCACTGTTACCATTTACAATAACACTCTTCCCCAAAAGGAGTAAAGATAACATCTGCATATGGAGGAGGTTCTACAAAAGCCTCATCGTTAAAACTTTTGCAGTCCAAGCAACTAGAACTCTTTAGGCTTGATTGTAAGGGGTCTTCAGAAGATAATGAATGAATCTCATCCTGTGATGTCATTGCACTCCTATAATCACTGTTAACAGACATAAATGTTTGCAGAGACTGATCTAAAACAAGACTTTCCATTACATTTGGGGATGTAAACAAATGGGCTTCTTGAGCTTCATCATTGTCAAAGCCCATCATTTTGCTTAGTTTACTAGTGGCAGATAATTCAGCAGAATTATACAACTGCCTACTTTAGATAGTTTATAGTGTCACAAGGATTTCTAATTCAGAAACAAATTCTATTTAGTTTGCTATATTTTCAATTATCCTGAATAAAGAAGAGAACTGGTCGCAACGTGGGCAATACTTCTTAAGACGTCTGGTCGCAACAATTTTCTGGCAAAAGATTGAAATAATTGCACAATATTATAAAATAGAGATTGATGTCTTGATTCAGACTAGAAAACCAACAAGAAGTTCATATTTTTCCAAGCAATTGTCCTTTTAATTATCACGTGATCCTAGAACTCCACTTCATCTGGGTATTATGCTAAACAGCAACTCTAAAGGTTCATTTGTGGCAAAAAAAAGTCTCAGCTTCTCCTTTGTTTACTAACAACTAATATTTAGGCCTTCTTCAATAATTCAATAAGACAAGAAGTATCATCTACGTGGCCATAACCATGTGGGCTGTTCTTAAATATCATCCACTTCAACAGTCAAAGGTCAATTTTGGCCAATAAAAATAGGAGAAATATTTACCACTTTTTGTTGTAAATGAAGTGTAAAATTGCTATTGGCTGTTTGACCATTGAAGTGGATGATATTTAAGTAGAGTGAACCATGTGCATCTACAGTCCAATGCTGCTAAAAAAAATATGACACAGAAAACTATAAAGCCAAAACAAAAGTATGAGACTGAATGTTGCAAGAAACTATTTGTGTGACCCAATACAATGAATACATAAATGCCAAACCTATAAAGAAGAATGCATATATATAAACCGAGAGTTTTGATAAGATCATGTGAACTATAACACTTGATTTTGCAACCTTGCAATATGCCTTTCCTATAATTACATGATTCAACTATAGTTTTATGTATGAAAACTCTTTTTCCATCAATGCTGCCTTCATCAATCAAAATTGAAGAATCTATTTTAGCTATTTGCACTAGATATGGCAGACGAGAATCAATGTCTTTTAGTTCTTGATAAAAGGCTTCTTCCATTATTTGCATTGCATCCTTTTGATCTTTGAATTTCTAACATTCTTCCAACATCAACTCTATACCTTTATTTCCTAGTGTTAACAATTCATTACTCCAATCTCTTATGGCAGTAACAATACTTCTCACTTCATTGGCAAGGGGCATACTCACACTTGAATCCATAGTTGTGGAAGGATTGATAGATCCTACCAAACTCTCAATATAAGAGGTTAAACGAACAATTTATTCTCTAAGATTCTATTTTGTAGCCTTATCTTTCTCCATCTTTGATTTGCTATCCAATCCACTAAAGATCTTGCAATTTGTTTTCCTTGCTCACATGAAGGTTTACCTAATAAAATTGTAGTGACATAAATGTCAGATGGTTGCAATTGGGTTTCCACTACATCTTTCAAAGGAGTTACAATCTGAGCTTGCCAGGTTCCTTGTAGATCTGTCATTATTGTGGATTGAACTCTATCTCTCTTAGGTGGGTGTGTCTTACATATGGACGATAATTCTTCTAGATCATCCAATGGTTGTTATAACACCCTCTTCTTACTTTGTAGAATCTAATTGAACCATTAAGGAGTGTTATCTGATGGAGTTTGTTCTTTAGATATTCCTTGTTTTTGGTTCTGTTGTTGCTCATCCTAATTTGTTTCCTCTTGAAGAACCTTATCCAGATGTACATCTTCCTTATTTACTTTCTCTTACTCATGAACTCATTCTTGACAAACTTCTTGTTCCAAATGAACTTGTTCTTCTTGCTCAAGGACTTGTTCATGATCAATTTGTTTATGTTGCTCTTCTTCATGAAATTATTCTTGATGATCCAATGATTCTTGTTCACTTTGTCCCTAATCTACCTCTTTTTCCTTTTCTTTTTCTTGCTCCATGTCTTTCTCTTACTATTTTCTTGTCTGTTGATCAACTTCAATATTCAATGGATCTATGGACTGTTGTACTAGCCTTTGAAGAGATGGAGTTCTTTTGAAAGAAGGTGAAGGAATTTCTCTTTTATAAGCATGAATGCTTTCAAGAACATCAATCTGCCTACCATGTGGAGGTTTTTAATCTGAAGAGGATGCATCTATTGGTTCCTCTTGTTGCTCTTAAGCTACATGAAGAGACTTAGTCTATGGATTTGGTGGTTGTTGGGGTGATGAAGGATCATCTTGCACTAGTACTTGTGCTACAAGACCCTAATTAGAGGGAGACCCAGGTTGTACATAAGATTCTCCTTGTAATTCTAACTGCATGACTTCCCAAATCTTTAATTCCCTTAGAGACATTTTATGTTTAATCCTCATCTTATTCAACCGAGTCTCTATTTTCTTCATAATTGCTTTTGTTCTAAGATAGACATTGTTAATTTCTTTTTGACTCCAATCAATCCTTGGAATGGGTTTGGCTGCAATTGATTCTTTTACATATTTAGGATCTAAAATATTTCCATCATCCTTAATAACTTTTAGCACTGTGGTTATAAGGAAATTCTTTAGTTGGAGGGTGGTCATTCTTGTATAATCTCTTCTTCTAACCTCTTGCTCATGATTGCAATTGGCCCAAAAGTATTCTATTTGACCTTTATGTTTTCATATATTTCTCAACCCTTCAATTATTGATTTTGGGTTAAAGCATAACCTTGCATTATATAGTTTCAATTTCCATTGGGCCATCTCAGTTTCTATAGTTTTACATGCTTGGTTGGTTATACATTAATGTTGACCAATTTTGATGGGGTAGTGGGGTCCCCACACTTTCGTCTCTAAACATAGCTTAAGCACTTCAGAAAATTATCGACATAGCTCTAGGAGTGTAATTTTGTCACTAACATACCTAGGCAATTTGTATAGAGACATCAAAACCAACGATTCTTAAGTATGGAAATGTTGGAAATTGAATAAACCAATATCCATACTTCTCAATTTCAATTCTAGCCTTTGGAGACAATCTCTAACTAAAATGTTCTTCTAGTAGCCTGATTATATAGAAGACAAAAGTATCCATTTACCCTAGGAAAATTTTGTGCAAATACTATGTATTATAGTTATGGGTAAAATTCATAAACTTTTGTTGTCTTGGCATCATGGCCCCTACTGTCTGTAGACCTAAAAAATTTCACCTATGGGCTAGGGCATATACCAAATAAGAAGTCATAAAATTTCTTGGTTTGAATCACATTGGTCAATTGTTCATGAAGGGTGTCACTAATCATTGTGGCCCAGTCAAAGAACTCTTGCCCTTTCAAAATTTTGACAATGTATCTGAACATCTAGTTTAAAAACTCTCTAGCATCCTCTTGGCCAGTAATTCTACTAAAGAGAGATATAATCATTAACCACCTCAATGAAATTACCTCTGTACAACCTCTTTGGCAATCTAGTTAATGTAGATTTTGGTTTCAACAACCAATCATTTATTTCCTTTTGGCATTCACCCACATGTTCATTATAATAAATCTAAATTGACTCAAGGGTGAGGTTGCAGTGTTTTTCCTTTGATGGAATGTCAAAATTTTCTTCTATATATTGTGATGCAATCAACAACATTGCATTCCCTCTTGTGTCCTGATCTCTCTATTGATTGGATCATAATACTTAGCACATGTCATAACTAAATCAAGTGATTGCAAGGCTATGAGAAACCCTGTAGCTTGTACTAATCCACTATTCTTCAAGTTTTTGACTTTGGGTAGCATTTTTCTATAGGTACACGAGCATTCTAGTTTGAAATTCCTCTAACCCGACATGCCCAACATTTATGTTTGTTATACCAACCCAATCATTGATCAACTTAGAAGGTGGGATGACTCCCTTATATTCATATTTCATTTTGGCTTATGATGTCATATATGCTCAAAAAGGTCCTAGACATTAATTTCTTAAGTTAATTAATTGGTTTTGCAATTTTACCATATTTTGAGAAATTTTGATCAATTAATCTAAAATATAATAAAATATATTCAATTACATTTAAATACAAATTTTACTTGCTCAAATTGATCATAATAGCAAATTTTGGGGATCAAAATCTTCAAAATGAAGTTTTTAATGTTTTAGTGCAAATTGGGGTTTGGGGCCAGCTTGTAGTTTGTAAGAGACTACATTTTACAAACAAAGCACTGAGCGCCACCATATTTCAGACTTTGGTTGCCATTCACAACTAACAGTAAGTTACAAATAAGTTGCAAAGGTTGGTCAAGGTTTAGAGTCTGGTTACAAATTGAAAGAGAATGTAAACTACAAAAGGCTTTAGAACTCCGGACTGCAGCAAGGGTTCAAACTCCAAGAGTAGTTTGTAGACAACTACAAACTACAAAAAGACTTGTGGCTCTGAGTGGACATTGGAGTTCGAGTGCATTTTGTAGTAAACTATAAAACATATCAAAAGTCCAAAACTACAAGAACTAAACATTTTTTCTTGAAACAAACCTAAAATAGAATTAAACTAGATTTGATCTAGGATTGCATAAGGTCCAAAAACATGCAAAATGAATTCTAAAAACCTAAGCGATATTTTCTAAGTTTCAAGTGAGGCTTGAAAAGAAACTACATTGAACACCCAAAAACTAGGACCTTCGAGAATCCTAGGACCAAAAGATGAGAAAAACTAGGGGAGAAATCCAAGATGAAAATAAAAAATCCAAAGAAATTCATAATTAATTAGCACTTTGAATGTAAAATTAGAGGAAATAAGACAATCTAACATCAAATTTAACAATTGAAATGAAAAATAGAATATTTTCCAAAATGAAGAATGTTTTCAAAACCAAAAAATAGGAAATGAATGCATAAATGAAAAGAACATGGTTTTGCTTGTAAATTCCCCTAAAATAGTAGGATAATCTACAAAATGTGGAGCTATTACGCACCATCGGTGAGCTACAGTGACAAAATTTGTGGGAGAAAATGTGAAAAGATAGGTAATTTTGAGTGTTTAAGAGTTTGAAACCCCTCGCACGTGTAGAGTTAATGTGCACCAATCTAAGATCAAGGTCTAGAGAAGAAATGCATGACACAACTTTAGAGTTCAAAGTTTTGAGGGAACTTGCAACAATGATCACTCTAGGAACCATAGTGTTGAGAGAACTTGCACTAAGCCAAAGAAAAGAATCCTCAAAAAGTTGACAAGGTTTGCACATTTGATAATAGACTTTAGGACTTAAGAAAAAACAAATTAAAATTAAAACATCCTTTTTGTAGACAAATAAGATTAAAGATAAAATGACTCTTTTGAATGAAATACACTTTGGACCACGCAAATAAAACACAAATTCACATGTGAAACTCATCCCAACCAAAAGCACTTCTAAAAATTTTAAAACAAGGGTCCCCAAATTTTTAATTTAGGGGTGTGTTGTAACCTAGGACAACACATGCCCCCCACATCAAAGAACAAAAGGGGAGATACTTCAAAATAGGGTTCAAAATAGGACCCAAAGCACAAAGGACTTCTTTATTAATTTAAAATATCCATGATAAGATATGCAATGATTCTTTCAAATAACTTCAATTGATACAAACACAATCAATCCAATCCAAATGAATTTGTGAGGGAACAAATCACCAAAGAAATAAATTTTACAATTAGTTATGTCAAATGTGTAGAAGAACCTTCATACTAAAGTTGGATATGACCAATTTCATGATAATATTTGTACCTTTTATTCATCCAAGTGTGTGTGCATGATTCATCACCCTTCTTTAATCTAGAGAACTTAGTTATGACATCTTTAGAGATCAATATTTTATAGTAATAAAACATTTAAGTGATTAAATAGGCAGAGGTCATTTTTAAATATAACAGTATATTTCATAAGACATGCCTTGATTGACTACCTAGGCATAGCTCCACTGCCAGCCAGACATCTATAGTCCTGACAGAGATACATTTGGTCCCACTTAAGGCATAGCTCTATTGCCAGGCAAGCATCTGTGGCCTCAACAAAGATGCCTAAATCACCCAAAAAGAATGAGGAGTTTTACTTTATTTATTTATTTTTTATCATTCCGCAAACATTGAAGTCTGCTATTGGGTTTGGGTCTCCACCATGGTAGTCAATTATTTTATTCAAAGAAAATAATTCATTCAAAGAAAATAACTCATTCAAAGAAAATAATTCATTTTATGTATAAGCTTGATATCTTAACCATGTTCACCTGGTCCAACAAACTTCAAGAATATTTAAAATGTGTAGAGTGAAATATGAAGAAAGTATGCAAGATCTATATCTTAAAATTGCCCATACTTTCTTAAGCATGAAAATTACTCTACAAATTCAATTAAAAGATTTGAAAAATTTACATCCTGGAAATTAATCCATCATAAATGCATAAGAAAAGACTTCTTGATAAAGTATCCAAGAAGCTCATTTTAATTCTCTTGCACATCTTATGTGACTTTGTCAATCAATGAAGAGTAGGACTCAAGAATCAGATTGAGAAGAACTTAGGGAAACAAATACAGGACTCAAAGAGGGGCTCACAAAACATGAAAACCCAAGAAAACACACAAACCAAACCAAAACAAAATAAAAGAAAAATGAAAGAAAAGAAAACAAAAAATTGAAGCGAACCAAAATTTCCTAATCTACACCCATTCAAGTTTGACTCAAAGGCTAAAAGGTTGGGGTAATATATGCCACATATCTTCCTTTTAGACATTATTGAGTAATACCCTAGTCATAGTAATAGTTCTAAGGAAAGCGAGCTTATCCTTAAACTCAAACAAGGGGAGATTTGACCCTTCGATGGAATAATCTGAATAATCCTGGGAAAGAATTAAAAGCCGAGGGAAATCATTATCTTCATGCTCAATCCATTGATAGGTCTTAATATTCAAATCTCCATAATCAAAGGAATAGGAAAAAATTGCATATTTAAACACTCTATTAGGAACATGCAAATTCTTATTTCCTAAACCACTTTTAGAATTTATTTTAATATAGAAAGATTTATCATTTTAATGCTCAATATCATTAAAACACAAAAAATATGATGAATGACAAGTAAGGGATGGTTTAGGACATTCCTATTTATCCATGTCATCCATCAAATAAATGTGTCTATTGTTGCTTATAGTGTGCTCCTCGATACACATTCCTTGCTCCATGTAAGCAGGCTCATTGGAAACATGCACATCCTGAAAATAAATTTAGTCAATAATATGTCGTTTAAACTTGACTCAAAAAAATATTCTTTAACAAAATAATGTTTTTATCCAACATAATTTGACAACTAACATAAGGCATAACAAATCCTTTATTTTCAAAATCAACATGAAAAACATGACCATCAAAGTCTAATTTTCTAATTGTATCTTTCTAGTCTTTCCCTAACAAAATTTTAACTTCAGAGGTAATTAACGATTTCTCATAATCACCATTAAGCTCAAAAAAGAAGTGATCATTTATCCTGTAATTCTTTAGGGAAAATCATCCTCACTAAATATTCTACTCTTTCCCTTTTAAGTTCAAATAGTAGTATTATAAATCTTGTAACCACTTAGCAATATTAGCCTTAATACAAAGCAAATCACCTTCTCGCATTTGAACTTCTAATGAATCCTTTTCTTTTACCACATTTATCACATCCACATAAAAAGAATTATTTTCAATTAATTTATTTGATTTTTGATATTCTTAATAAACATGAACCAATAAATCTATAATCCCTTCATTTTCTTCACTTAAACATTTGCTATTGTTGATATCTTTAATTCATATGTAATCTTGTCCTGGATTTTTCAATATTCTCACTGACTCCATACTTTTATTTTCACAACCGTTCTTTTTATCTATTTCATCTTTGTAAGGTTTGTCATCATATAATTTTGAATCCTAAATTAGGTTCTCTGCAATACTTTCTTCTTTGAGTGTATCAACATCATCCATTGTCATTCTCCCAAAATTGAGTATCGTTAGGTCTTCTTCCAAATTCAAGGTATCTTGATACTCATAATTATCTATTAGTTTGTTGGTTTGAAAATGGTTGTTAACTTCTTCACTCATTGTATTAGACTCATGTCCTTGTCTTTGACTCTCTGATTATAAATGTGTCGATTGTTCCTCTCCTTTAGTTCTCACTTTGAACATTTCTTTAAGAGTCATATCTAATTTGATAATTACCTCTAGACATGTAATTTCACCATGCTTAGTTTGTTGTGTAATCGACATTCATCATACAAGTTTATTTGTTCAAAAGTACCTAGAAATCTAAGAGCTTGCATGTCTTGATTTAACTTTTCAATTGCTTTCAGAATGTCTAATTCAAAACTTGGCATATCTTGATGGCATGATTCAATCATGTGTTGATGACCTTAAATATCTATAGGTCTATATTCTCTGTGTTCACAACTTTTGTATCATCATAATGTTCTTCTTTTATTGTGCCAACACTATTTATTCTATTTTGTTGATTTGTCATATCAGTGTAATCTTCAACTTCTTCATTTGTATGCTTCATAATAACAACTTGATTTATTGCTTGAATAATTTCATTGTCAGAATCATCACTAGAATCAGGTGAATATGTTGCTTCTTTCACTTGTGAAATAACTTGAGAAATCTTTTGATTTAACAACTTATTCATTTCCACTGATGAACAAAAAGAACTTGGTTGGTTAATTGTTGGTTGTTGAGGAATTCTCCATTGAATCTCCTTTGGAGAACACAAAGAATTGTTCTGATTTCTTTAACCATTGGGAGTGTTGAAATTTGGTGTTTCTTGTGGTCTCAAATACTAATTTAACTGATCATTAAGAGATGTTACATCTGGCTGCTTAATTACTGGATTTTGCTGAGTTATCTAACTTGACTGTACAACATTGTTTGTTGAATTATAGATTCATCTGCACACATTTGCCTGATACATCATTTGAGTTTGTTGTGAGATAGTAAAAGATAAATTTTGCATTCCTTGCATGTGATCATATCCTAAACAGGCCAAAGTTATAGCTCCTTGAAAAGTGCCTTCCATCATAATTATTCTAGGATAATCTCTTATAAATGCAACAAATGTAGGATCAAGCCCCCATAGATAGTGTCTCAATAATTCAATTTGGTTGGGTCTATAGATATTGTCAATTTTTCCCAAAGCTTGATAAAATCATTGATTATATCGATCAATAGGTTGACCCAACTGTGTTCTTGTCACTACAAATTGCATGAAGTTTTCTTTCAGAATTGTATTTTGGTTGAATTGTCTTAGAAATGCCTCTTCTAACTCCACCCATGTATGAATAGAATTTGGTGGTAGACATGCAAACCATTGAGTTGTGGCATCATGAAAAGAGTTAATGAATAATCAACATGTTGTGACTTCATCATTTATTTGGCATTTTGTTATCACATCTCTAGATATTTTGACGTGCTCATAAGTGTTCTACCCAAGATTAGGGGGAAAACTTGGAAACAAATCACATGTATCAGTAAGAGTTTGGGAAAAAAATGTAGGCATATCCACATAATTCACCATTAGAAATGCTACCCCTAATTGTTATGAAATATACTTCAAAAGATTGCAAAAAAGACACTTATTTGAATCATTTATTGTTTTTTTTTAATTTTATATTTTTTATGATTTTTTAGTTTAAATAATGATAAATTTCAACAAGAGAGGAAGGCAAATGAAACATTAAAAACACAATAAACTTATAATCATAATATTTAGAGATTGCCCTCCTTCTAGTGCATTTCTGTTAATGCAATTTTTAGCACACCAATGTACCCATAAGTTGTGAAGCCTATGGGGCGGAATGGCAAAGGTTCCCCTATTTGGAAGGTGGCTAGCCTCAAGAGTCTTTCGTACATAAATTATGATGTTTTACCAGAATCTCCCATTTGAAGAGCGATTTGGATCATCCGTTTAAGGGGCTATGATAGATATTAAGATCATTCACAAGAAAAGAGATCCATTTAGTGAAATAAAACACTATTAGCCAGTGGTGGCCTTCAATTCCTCTTAAAATTATAGAGAAGATGAATAGTCACATGCATGCATACACATATTATTTTTCACTTTGTGATTTGAAATCTATAATTGCAAACTAAAACTAACACCAAAGAAAAGAAAAGAAAAGAAAAGAGTGGGTTAGAAAAAGAAAGGTGAATCCAAACTTATCTTCTTCTCCTCCATATGTAATTCTACAAATGGCCAAAAACAACCTTGAAGATAATCTTTGTCAGATCCTTATTCGAAATCTCAATGCAAGATGATGCGATCTCCAAAGAAAAATAACATGCATAAGATTGTTACTTTGATTTGCTGCACAAATTGATGCTCATTCAACCACACAAAATACCTTGCCATCAGCAAGGCATCAGTGGTTTAAACACACATTTCTTTCATCAAAATTATGTGAATTAAAATGCATAGAGATGTTGAGAAGAAAATAAATTCAGAGTTCACAAATAAGAATGTGAAAATCCACAAAAACATGAGTAATTTCATATGTTGTATTAATAGTAGTTTGTGAATCTCCACTAAAATTAAAACATAGAAAACATTCAATCTTTCAAATCTCCAAAGGCAAACCTCCAATTAAATTTGAAAAAAGAACCCCTAACAAAGAGCCTTTTACAACTATTTATACAACCTAAACCTTAGGAATACGAAGAGTCATTCCCACCAAATGTCACTTTAGGAATATGAAGAGTCACTTTGACCACCCCTTCATATTTTAAAATATTACAATATTTTACAATAAAGTACATAACATATTATATATCACATTTAGCAAATAAAACATTATTTTTTCTTTGAAGAAGCTTTCCTTTGTTGATACTCTTGGAACTTGCGGATTGTGTTCTCAACTAAAATTACATCTCGACCTTCAAAATTAACAAATTTGACATCTACTTGCACAAAGTTCTCCATGATCAAATCATGTACCTATTTGAAATCAATCACCTTATTCTCAAATTATTTAGAAGAAAACCTCATTCACATCAACTTGGTGATAGAGGAAGAAGTAAAATTCCCATTGCTTGGTAAATCTACTTTCAACACTACCTCAAACTAAATTTTCATATCTTGAAAATTATTATGTTCATCGAATAGATTATGTTAGCAGGTTACTTGGCATAGAATAGAGCCGACCGGAGGATACTACACAAAATGTGGAGGCCGAAAGTTGACAAAAGACACATCCCTAGATACATTAGATATAAGTATATCTATAGAGATAGGAGATAGTAGAATGTGAGCACAGATGATAGGAGAACATGATATATTCTGATGTAAACAATGACATAGGAGTCATGTATGTAACTGGTGAGGCAGAGACTTAGACCTACCAGAGGATAGATCTATGATATGTACATTTAGTTTCTATTAATATATATATATGGAGATCTATTGTTAATAAGTAACTATGTGTGTTATCTTATTTTGATGTATGTGTGATGCTTTGTTTGGTTATTCTTTATGTTTTGATGTCAATCTCTAGCTACTTGATTAGGGTATAAACTAACTACAAAGACTTGATTGAGGACCAGATCTCTGGACCGGTATTTCCTCTACATTTCTTGCTAACATTTGGTTTTGTTCCCAAGACCCCGGGACCCTGAAAGAGGCTAGTTGAAGATTGAAAGGGCAAAACATTTGAAGAAGTAGCGCAAAGTTTTGGAAAAGAGAAAAGGTGAGGTTGGTGGGAAATTTTTTCAAATTGCGGAAGAATTCAAATCTCCTTAAGTTTCTACCTCTGTGAGAGGGAGAAAAACACATGAGGGGATGGCAAGTGGGAAGGGGGTAGGGTCTGCAAGGACCTTTCAAATGATGTGACTCTTTAAATAAAGATTCCATGTGATATAAGAGGACTAATGGAACACCAAATACAGCAAACCCATGGCGAAGGGGAGCAGCGGAAGAAAAAGAAGATTGGCAAAGAAATCAGGACCGGTATGGAGATAAGCAAAGAAGAGAGATTGGAAAAAACTTAGGAAAGATAAGAACGTTACTATAGAAGAAGGGATAATAGAAGGTGCAGAAGAGAAGATAGAAGAATTTGACAAGCGCACCACTGAGGGTGCTGTTGGAAGGAAGGAAGAAAACAAGTGCGTCATGAAGGATGCTACTAAGCATGCCAAGGAGAGTGCTGCCAAAGAAAGGAGATTAGATGGAGAAGACATAGAAGGTGTTATGGATAATGTTGAGGAGTGTGCCACTGTGGGTCCTACCAAAGAAGAATGTAGAAGGGAAAGAGAAGAAATAGGTGAATTAGGGTTTATGTTGTAGACTGTCGGAATATATGAGTTAACACTAGAGATTTTGAAGATGGATGAGGAATATATAGAGGAATTAATTTGCCAAAGAATAAAGGAGATAAGAGAAGGAGGAGAAGATGCGGTAAGTAATGAGAGGAGTTTTGAAGGTTTTGGAAGGTTATTTGAATCATCATTGGATGATAAGATGTCGTTCACAGTTGGAAGAGTATCCCATAATTTGAAGAGACGCTATGAAGAGACACAACCCTTGGACCATGAGTCACCCTGAGTGCCTTGTAAAGTCAAGATAATTTTAGTTGAGAAGGAAGATATTCAAGCAAACAAAGAAGCAGAGAGAATAACAGATATCTGGAGCAATTTTGCAAAGGTTTTAGGAGAGGAGTACTTTGAGATCTGGGAACAAAGAGATAAGGGAAGAGAAGTGAAGTGAACTAATAGAAGACATCATAACTAGAGGAGAAAATTGAAAGAAACTCACTGCGAAGTACCAGAGATTGTGAGAAGATCAATCATGGATACACTTATCAAGTTACATGTATTTGAGAAGGACACTACTGAAACAGTCGAACACATTTTGGTATTGGAGTCAATTTGGAACTAGAAGGGAGTAACAAGAGATGAAATCAAGTTATTTGACTTCATAAGCACCTTGTGGAATGAAGCATTGAAGTGGTATAGGAAGACATACCTGAACAATGACAAGGAATGAGATGAGATCAAGAAGGCATTTTTGGAGAATTTTGGAGTTTTGAATGTTTCAACAGAAGGGGTAAGCAAGATGAGAGATTTGATGCAATTGGAGAAAGAATAAATAAAGGATTTTTATAAAAGATTCAAGGAGACAACCAAGAGATTGGAGGAACCATTGACTGAAAAGCAAAAGATAGAATGGTTTATTTCTGGAATAAGCCGTAAAATAAGGTCAAATCTAGATGGAAGGATCTTTGAGACATATGCAGAAGCAGTGACACTAGCTTGCCGGATAGAATTTCAATCTTGGTGTAGACAAGATAAGATGAAAGAAAACCTAGAATTGGAGAAGCTGAAATTGGAAGTGGAGCAATTGAATCTAAGGCAGGGGATATTTGTTAAATAGGAGGAGAATACATAGAAGCAAAGACCTAACATCTGGTGTTCATATTGCACAAGAGAAGGCCACTTGAGGAATGAATGCCCTAGGCTGAAAGGTGAAAGACAAGCTACTGCAATAAAAGTAGACACCAAAGAAACAATGAAAAGAGTCAATTTAGTACATATTGTGGCTTATGCAGAGAATGGGATGACTATGAAACATTTGATTGTTCTTATGGTGCAGTCACGGTCGGAGGGTCCACAAAGTGAACTGTCTAGGCTGTGCAACAAGACTAAACACAACAGAAGCAAATCAAATATATAATGCAAAGAACGATTCAAATGCTTAATATATCATGGATTCAAAATACTTATATGCCGGCAACATGAGGGCTACAAAACAAGGGCTCACAGGCCTGAATTTAGTTACAATAGATATAGCTTTAAAGCACCTTTCTGGAACAAAATACTTAATCTAATCTAATAATTGCTAGCTAAGTTCCTAATACATCCTAAAGATCTATATATATCATCTCCAAGCTCAAGGAATCCTCCGTGTTGGCCAGGAAAGAAGTTACAATCTCTAATGAAGGTGTAACGTGTGAAAATAGATAGGTTGGCCTTAAGCAACTGGTACTCCTCCGCAAATGATGGAAACTTGATGTGGATCTCAGGAAAGGTCAGATACATCCCAAACCAACTTGAATGATGTTTCATTTAGCTCTGCAAGTTGCAGAAGTGCTCTGGAATCCTTCTCCTTCAACTAGTTGTTTGAATGCTCTGTTCTGTGAAACCGAGTGATCTTTTGATAGCAATAACTTTCTAGAAACTGATCCAAATGATTTGAATTTTAGATATGATGTGCATTATGATGTCTAGATGCTAAGTCCTGCTCCACAAGCTCTGAAATGACAATGCAAAAAAATGCAGACCAAACTACTGAAACTACTTCTGACTAACTAAACTGGAATGAAATGGAAAATGAAAGAAAACAAAAGAAAATGCAAATATTTTTGGTTGATGCAAGATTCTCTACAACTTGGGATGCTCCTGCATCAGACACCTGGGGTTGTTGAAAAAGTGAGTCCCTCACTTTGTTGGGGCTACAGGAAAACCAAGACGTTCCACCTTAGTCTAAGAAGTCCATGATGAATCTTCTTCTGGTCTGCCTTTCCACTTTACCAAATAATCCTTGTATTGTTTTCCTCTGGTGTTGCGTCCAATTCTACTGTCCAAGATGTCTTCTAACTGCTTTGGTTGTTGTCGTAACTATTTCGTCAATCCCTCTGTAATGTTGTCATTGGTTTCTCCTTCATGATACTGATATAAGTCTACAATGTTGAATATAGATGATATACCCAATGTCTCTGGTAACTCTACTTCATATGCATTTCCTGAATCAAATTTCTTGAGTACCCTACATGGTCCAAACTTCTTCATCTTCAGCTTGTTATATGTCCCTATTGGAAATCTCTCTTTTCTCAGATATACCATTACTTCATCACCAATTGAAAATTATTTGTGTCTCCTCTTCTCATATGCTTGCTCCTTATACTTACTATTCATCTCCTCCAAATGCTTCTTAACCTGGTTATGCACTATCTCCATATGTTCTACAAATTCTTCTACTTCTGCACTTCTCTTGTTCTCCATGCTTATGTCTCTTAACTCTACAACTCCTCTAGGGTTTACTCCAGTTACAATCTCAAAAGGCATCCTTCCGGTACTCCTATTCACTAAATTCTTGTATGCAAACTCTGCTTGTGATAGAATTAAATTCCAATTTCCCGCCTTCTCTCCTACCAAACATCTCAACAAGTTTCCCAAACTCCTATTTACCACTTCTGTCTGTCCATCTATCTATGGATGAAATGTTGAACTGAACTTCAAATCTATCTTCATCTTCTTCCACAATGTCCTCCAAAAGTATCCAATGAATCTTGTGTCTCTATATGAAACTATGCTCTTAGGTAATCCATGCAATCTCACAATCTCTTTGAAAAATAGGTCATCCACGTGCATTGCATCAGTTATCTTCTTACAAGGTATGAAATGTGCCATCTTTGAAAATTTGTCCACCACTACAAATATAGAATCATGTCCTCTTTGTGTCTTTAGCAATCTTAATATGAAATCCATGCTTATGTCTTCCCAAGGTCTCTCCGGTATTGTCAAAGATTTGTATAACCTAGTATTCTGACTACTTCCTTTTGCAACTTGACATACTCCACAACTCTGCACAAACTTCCTTACATCCTTATATATCTGAGGCCAAAAGTAATGTTCACTTACCAAAGCCACTATCTTGTCAATTCCAAAATGTCTTCCTAATCCACCATTGTGTTTCTCCTTTATCAAATTATCTCTCATTGAACTCCTAGGTATACACAAATGATTTCCTTTGAACAACATATATTCTTGAATGAAATAATATAGCCACTTACTTCTATTTGTCACAACAGGTGCCTTACATGCTTTCCATAATTCTGCAAAATCAAGATCTTCTTCATACATATGTTTTAGTTCCTCAAAACCTAATACTTCAACTCTCATCTTTGTCAGAAAATTTCTTCTACCCAATGCATCTGCAACTTTTTTTGACTTCCCACTCCTATGTTTTAGTACAAATGTATAACTTTGCATGAATTCCACCCATCTCATATGTCTTTGATTCAACTTTCCTTGACTGTTCAGATATTGCAAAGCTTGATGGTCCGTATACAACACAAACTCCTTAGGCAATAAGTGATGTCTCCACTTCTTCAAAGCTTGAATTATGGCATAGAACTCTTGATCATAAACTGAATATCTTTTCCTTGCATCATTCAACTTCTCACTGAAATATACTACAGGTCTACCTTCTTAACTTAACACTACTCCTATTGCATTTCCACTTGCATCACAATCTACTTGAAATACCTTGTTGAAATCCGGTAATGCTAATAGTGGTTGCTTTGTCACTTTCTGCTTCAACAATTCAAAACGTTTATTTGCTCTTGATGTCCACTTAAAGTCTTTTCTATCACCTCTCATTGTCTTTGTCATTGGTGTGCATACTGAATTGAAATTTCTAATAACTTCCAGTAGAAACTAGCTAATCCATGAAATGATCTGACTTCTCCAATGCTCTCAGGTGTTGGCCACTCAACAATTGCTCTAACTTTCTCAGGGTCCATCTTCAATCCTTCTACAAAAATCACAAATCCCAAGTATACCAATTCTTCCTTCATGAAACTAAACTTCTTGATGTTTATCAACAATTTCTCTTCTCTCAATCTCTGCAATACTTGTCTCATGTGCCACAAATGTTCTTCTTTTGTCTTACTGAAAATCAGAATATCATCCAAGTATACAATAACAAACTTACCCAAGAATTTCTTCAAGACTTCATTCATCAACCTCATGAAAGTACTCAGTGCATTTGTCAATCCAAAAGGCATTACTAACCACTCATACAATCCTTCACTTGTCTTAAAAGCAGTCTTCCATTCATCTCCTTCTTTGATTATGATATGATGGTATCCACTCTTCAAGTCTATCTTTGTAAAATATTTTTCTCCACTCAAACAATCCATAATGTCATCCATCCTAGGCAATGAAAATCTGAACTGTGATCTTATTGATTGCTCTAGAGTCTGTATGCATTCTCCATTCTCCATCCTTCTTCGGTGCTAGCACTCAGGTACTGCACATGGGCTCAAGCTTTCTCTAATCAAACCTTTCCTCAATAACTCCTATATCTATCTATTTAGTTCTATATTCTTTGCTAGTGTCATCCAGTGTGCTGCTTTGTTAGGCAAACTAGCTCCAGGTATAAGATCCACATGATGACTGATACTCCTGATTGGTGGCAATCCTTTAGGAACAGTGTCTGATATAATGTCTTCATACTCTGTCAACAATTCAATTACCTCCTCTGGTTGTGATTCTTCAGTTTCTATCTTTAGGGTTCCAGCCTTCTTAGGAATCAAAGCATAACACATATTCTCATGTCTCAAACCATCCAAAATTTCCTTCCATCTACCAAACAGATTCTAGCATTCCCACATACTTCACTCTTAGGTTCATCTTCCAAAGGTATCAAGGTGATTTTGTTTCCATTAGATACTATAGTGTAGGTATTCTTTCTCCCATCATGTATAGCATTTCTATCATACTGCCATGGTCTACCCAACAATATATAACATACATCTATAGGCATAATATCACACAATACTTCATCATGATAAGATCCAATATGAAATTTCACTAAGCATTGTTCACTCACCAGTACCTTGTGTTCATCCTAAATCCATGCTATCTGATAGGGCTTAGGGTGTTTCAATATCTTCAGTTTTAGCTTAGTCACCATCTCCTATGAAACCAAATTATTAGTACTACCACTATCAATGATTACCTTACAACATTTTCCTCCTGATTTGCATCTGGTCTAGAACAAACTTTTCCTCTGCGGTGGTTCCTCATTTGTCTCTACTTGAAATAGTGCTCTCCTCATGACTAGTGATTCTCCCTTTTTTGGTTTGCCAATTGAATTAGGTGAACCAATAGGTTCTTCTTCCACATAGGCTGCTCTTCCATTATATTATGTCTTCTTGCTTGTACTTCCTTGATGACATTCAAATGCTTTGTGTCATTCACCTCCACACTTAAAACAAGTTCCTCTGAATGTTCTCTTATCAAATCCTCTTTCATCTCTCCTATACCCTTCACTCCAGTAAGAATTATGATTCCCTCTATGGTAGAAAGTTTTTTCATCTCTCTGGTATGAATTTGTATCTCTGTCTTCCTTCTTGAATGTACTATCTTGTTTGTTCTTCTCTCCAAATGATATTTCTCCTCTGGAATATGTTCTACCTCTCTGAAATTTACCTCCTCTACCTCTTTGTCTATGCTCATGCTTCTTATTCAACTTTTCTTCAACTTTCAGGGCAAACTGATATGCTTCTTCTATTGTTGTCATCCTTACCAGACTCAATTTTTCTTGAATATTCAATCTCAGTCCATTGATATATCTTGCCACTTTCTCTTTTCTTGCTTCACTATGTCCTATCCTTATGATTATCTTATGAAATTCTTTAGTATACTCCTTCATAGATTTGTCCTTTTGTCTCAGGTTTTGCAATCTCTTCAACAGTTCCAACTCATAGTCAGTAGGTATAAACTGATTCTTCAACTTTCTCACCATTCTATCCCATTTTTTGATCTTTTCTTTTCCTTTTTTATTTCTTTCCAACTGCACTTCTTTCCACCAAATAGCAACATGTCCTTTCAAATTAGTCTTTGCAAATTTCACCTTCTCCAGATCTTCAATTTCTTCATATTCAAAGTATTCCTCCAAGTCATTTATCCAATCAATCAATTCCTCTGGATTCGAATTGCCAGTATAATTTGGTACTTCCACTCTAGGTCTTTTTCCAATCTTTGAAATAGCTCTCAACATCTTCACTTGATTTGATTCTTCTTCTTCTTCTAGGGGTTTCTTCATTTTGATCAGTGGATTGAAATTCTTCATCATCATCACTTTCAACATTAGGTCGAGGTGTTAGTCCTCTTCTTTGATCTTGTTCAACAACATCCAGTCAAACTTTCATTATTTTCATCATCTCCATCATCTCATCCATTCTTCCAGCCATAGTACCAATAGTAGGTATTCTCCTTGGCAGTATCTCTTCCTAGGATCAAGTGCAACTGCCTCAAGTTCGGTGATCGGGCTACAAGGTGACAACTACCTCACAATCAGTGATTGGTTGACAAAACAAGTAGACTACCTCAGGTTTGGTGATCTATTCATAGCAAGATCTCATGGAATGCCTTCACAAATTCACTCCCAAATGATTCAAAACCTAGCTCTGATACCACTTGGTGCAGTCACGGTCGGAGGGTCCACAGAGTGAACTGTCCAAGCCGTGCAACAAGAGTAAACACAAAGGAAGCAACTCAAATATAGAATGCAAAGAATGATTCAAATGCTCAATATATCATGGATTCAAAATACTTATATGCTAGCAACATGTGGGTTACAAAACAAGGGCTCACAGGTCTGAATTCAGTTACAACAAATATGGCTTTGAAGCACCTTTCTGGAACAAAATACTTAATCTAATCTATCATAATCGCTAGATGAATTCCTAATACATCCTAAAGATCTATATATATCATCTCCAGGCTCAAGGAATCCTCTGCGTCAGCCAGGAAAGAAGTTACAATCTCTAATGACGGTGTAATGTGTGAAAATCGATAGGTCGGCCTTAAGTAGCTGATACTCCTCTGTAAATGATGGAAACTTGATGCGGATCTCAGGAAAGGTTAGCTATGTCCCAAACCAACTTGAATGATGTTTCATTTAGCTTCACAAGTCACATAAGTGCTCTGGAATCCTTCTCCTTCAGCTGGCTGTTTGAATGCTCTATTCTATGAAACCATGAGATCTTCTGATAGCGATAACTTTCTAGAAACTGATCCAAATGATCTAAATTTTGGATATGATGTCTAGATGCTAAGTCCTGCTCCACAAGCTCTGAAATGACAATGCAGCAAAATGCAGATAAAACTACTAAAACTGCTTATGAATGACTAAACTAGAATGAACTGGAAAATGACATAAAACAAAAGAAAATGCAAATGTTTTTGGTTGATGTAAGATTTCTCTACAACTTGGGATGCTCTTGCACCATCTTCATAGAATTTTTGGAAGAAAAAAAGAATGTGCTAATGAAGAAGTTGAATGTTGGTACACACATTCGACAGAGAGTAATAAAATGTCTTATGTAGAGAGAAACTCACATGATCATGGCTACAAACAACCAAATTGGAGAAATCAAAGGAATGTCAATGCAATAAAAAATTTAAACTATGGTGGCCCATCCTATGGAAATATCTATAATAATAATGACAAAGAGAAATTTGGAGGATACAGAGGAGGCAGAGGCCATGGAAGAAATCAAATAAGAAGGGAGGATGTAGTATGTTTCAATTGCATTAAGCTAGGACACTTTGCTAATGAGTGTTGTGTCAAAATTAAAACATAGTGTTTATTTTGTAATAGTACAAATCATGATCTATTTTCTTGTGAGAGGGCACAATGATACTTTTGGAATGCACAACCACAGTCTAAGAGTGATGAGCTACAAAAGCTGAATAACCAAAAAGAAGCAAGGATCATAAGAAGGGCACTAAAGGATCAAGGAGCAAGGACTTGCCAGAAGAACAACAAGGAGGAAACATACATATCTTCACCTAAATCCATAGAAGAAGAAGATTACTACTAGAGAAACACACCAAAACATACTAGAAAAGAGAGAAGGAAAGGAAAGAGAAAGCTACGGTAGTGACAGGACAAGGAACGAATATTAGAAGACAGTATATCATTGAGACTGAAGAGGAAGACAGTGAGGAGGATGATGAATTTGTCCCTACTAGGAAATAACATGAAGAAGTGGTGAAGGAAGCCAAACAAACTATAAGGAAGGAGCAGGAAAAGGATAAGAAATACAAGCAATTTTCACTAAAGGAGAAGTAGAAGCTCTCAAGCAGTTAGCCCAATTAACACAACATAAACTCATTGAGAAACTGAATCAATTCTCTAAGTATTGGAATAAGGAACACAATCAAAAGAGTCAACTCTGAAGGATGGGAAGGATAGATAGAGAATGGAAGACAAAACCATTTATGGTAGATGTTCACATCAATCACAAAAGGTCTAGAATGTCATGATAGATTTGGGAGCAGATGTCAACATGATAACAAAGAAGTTGTGGGAACAATTAGGAAAACCTAAGTTGTCAGAAACAACTTACAATATAATCTTGGTGGATGGATCTAACATGCAGACAATGGAAACTTGGAAGAAAACATAAGTTAATCTAATGGGGATCAAACATGTCTTAGATTTCATTGTGGTAGCTATGAAGGATCAAGGAGAAGATTTCAATGCACTTTTGGGCTTGAGATGGTTTATAGATGCAAATGGTGTCATAGAATCTTAGAAAGAGGAGCTATCATTTGCAAATGAGAATAAGATTGTTAAGATTCCTTTGAGATCATCAATGGAGTAAGCATATATAGAAGAAACCAACTAGGATGAATACAGTGACAAGGATGCAAAGAATCTCTATACAATTATAAGGCTGGATGTAGAGGAGACAATGGAGGGGCCTAATTTTGAGGGAGAAATAGAGGTAGAGGATGATCATTGTATTACAGATAGTGAGGAGGTTTTAGAAGCTTGGATGAGAGAAGAATCAGAACTAAAAACAAGGAAATTGTTGGGCTACTAGAGCATATGCATGATAAGAATTGGCAAGGAAAACACACTGCAATCCTCCGTAGTTCATCAAAACCCACTGCAGACCACTTGTGACACATATAGGGAGGACAAGGAAGCTATACCTCAGAAATATTAGAAAATGAAACCAAAGAAGTAGAAAAATCAACATACCCAAATGACTGAAGTACTAGAGATACAAAAAAAGTAGTCACAAGTCAAGAGGATGAAGAAAGGGGGAAAGAATGCAAGGAAAAATTTGGAGAGAGGTTGCTTAGGATATCAAATCACCAGATCATCCATCTCTGGAAGAAAGAAATCAATTATGAAAGTTTTTCGACATAGCAATAGACTGTATCAAAGCCCAGCCACTAACAAGGAGCAGAACTTAAGTCAAGGACAAAAGAAATAAAGTAATTAAGAAAAAGAAAAACAAATATAAGTAGGAAAAATTAGGGCAAAACAAAAAGGTATTTAACCCTAATCTCACCAAAGGAACCTCACTTTACATTCATACTTTGGAAAAATTAGAGCTCCGAGAGAAGAAGCAAGTGGAGAATTCAATAGTGAAGAGAAGAAGCACACAGACAACCAACAAATACACAATGGCGACTCTTGAGCTAATCAACATCACTCACAAACCACAATTGAAATTCAAGAAATATCCCTGGAAAGCCCTAGAGGTGGATCCAAACGGCACATTCTTGAATGTGCTGGTAGATGTGGTGTATATAGAGGATGTAAGGAAATATATCCATAGTACTTTGGTATAGATCAACCACATGAAGTTTGAAGAGTTGAGGGACACATTGTTGGGAGACACATGGTATCTACCAGAATATACAATCATACAGGCAAAGAAATTGGATATATATGGAAAGACTACCCTGACTTCATAGATGCCCTTGAATGGGTAAGGATCATCCTAAGCAGGATACATGATGAGTTCATATATCTGGACAAACCCTATAGAATAACAAAGGAGGCTATTAGGGAAATGAAAGGGTTATGTGCCGTAGGGCCCCTACCAACAATGAAAGCTATCATAATAGATCAAGTAAGGGAGCTGACTGGAGCTACCATAGATGGGAGAAATATGCATGTAAAGGATATCATAGATCTGGGGGTAAAGTATGCCACAATGAGCATTGCTTACAAAGTCTATTATGCCAACCGAGAGGGTTTGACCACAACAACTATAATCCATACTGCCTACCAGATGGTGAAAGAAGGCAAGGATTTTGACCTCTGTGAGGTAATGTACCAACAACTCTTGGAGAACCTGCAAAAGACTAAGGATTCTAACTAAAACTTTTGGTATGGTACTCTAATCATTTGCCTTGCATTTTATTTTTTAAATGAGTTACCGAGGTGTAAGGGGAAGCAATGACAACATAATGTACCGGTAGGGTTAGAGGTCAAACAACACATAGCTTCATTTTTTGATACCAAAGCATTTAGTGCCACATATTGGGGGTTTTTCAAAACCCTACAGGAAGACATGAGGGCAAGAGATAGAATCCCTTATGGAATAGTGAGGAAATACATCAAAGACATTAGATTTTTGGTGGATAAGGATTTTACATACATAGAGGCAGCAGAACCAAGAACAACATGGGTACCTCAATTACCCTATGAGATAACTACATCAGAAGCTGATGCTTATGTAAAACACTTACTAAGCAAACCAAAAGATACAAGTGTGGAGAGATTTGGCACCTACGCAAAAGTTATGGACAACCAACATAAGAATCATGCAGAGGAACATCTGGAAAAGAACAAAGAGAAGCTACATAAACAATGGAGAGCTCCGGAAAAAGGAACTACATCAGCCCCAAAGTGGGCCACATCAACTCCCCTGCCTACCAAAGAGGCTCCAATAGTAAGGAGATCAGAGAGGACAACATCACAGACACCATCAGCCTCTACTATGTCATTCAAAAGGAGAGAAGCATCAAAAGTACTATCCGGAATGAAGAAGAACACAGAGAAGAAGGCTCCTCAATAGAAACAACAAACAAAAAGGAAGAAACACCCTAGAGGAGATTGAGTCAGATGAAGGAGAGGAGAAGGAATCAAAGTTGAGAAAAAGAAAGAAGGCACAATAGAAATCAAAGGAGAAACCAACAGAACAAGCATCAAAAGAACTGACACAAGAGCTATATAACCTGGAGGCACTAATCAATGCAATGGAAAATATAGGTATGTTGAAAGAAACTGCTCTTTTATATGAGGATTCATTTGAAGAGAATAAACAAATGATAGTAATTTCTATGATACAATACATGAGGGACAAGAATAAAACATTAGATGAAATAATGGAAGGATTCTCGGAGAGCCTAATAGAAGTATTGAGGGAAAGGAGAAATAAGGCACTCTAATTAGAGGAAGAAATAAGGCAAAATGACATCAAGACTTAGTGACACATTATCACCGAAGGAAAAAAATGAGTTGATACAACAACAGGCCATGGAGCTGAGAAGAAAACAAAGGGTAGACACCCTTATGGATGGAAATAAATAGGAAAAAGAGAAAATGGAAAAAGAGACAGAAGAAGTCACAACGAAGATATATGAGGCTATCAAAGAGCAACAACAACAACAACCAATACCTTCACCTCCACATAACACTGAGATACCAATAGGAGGAGAGAATAAAGCAAGGGACAACTTGCCAGAAGCTCTGACACAAGGAGTACCTCCTCCAGAGAATACAAGGATGGAGGAGAGGAATACAGAACAACAAACAAAGAACCTGGAGGACAAATGGGATGGAAGAGAGGAGAACACAAAGGAACACAGGGAATCAGAACAAATTGATATTCTAGAGGCCTCCTCATCCTCAATTGAATCTATCAAAGAATTTTTGGAGCAACAAAAACAAATAACGCCCATTTTGACCCCACAGTAGCTATAGCTACTAGTGATAGAGGGCCAAATAAATCTTGCCGGAATATCTCCACTACAAAAGCTACAATTGGGAGATGTGTGTCATTCTTTCACAAAAATATAAATTTTGAAGCAGAACGTTGAAGGGAGTGAACTCCTATAGGATGCGGTGGACACACTAGCCAAGGAGATGCTGAATACACCTAGAGATACTACCTTACCCTCGTTGGAGTAGTTGAAACAGTTAACACTGGGGTTTAAGGAATACTCTAGCCAGTTAGAGAAGAAAGTAACTAAGCAATTGAATAAGAAAAGACTGGCAGAAATGACAAATAAGTGTGCCAAGGCACACACTCAGCTAGAATTATAGTTAAAGAACATACAATAAAGTATTGCAAATGCTAATATATTATACCAATTTTGTTTAAAATGGCCATAGTCAACAAAAGCAATAAAAGATCAAATGGATGCTTTAGAGCTTCAGATCACAAATGTTGCATCACAATATGACCCTCTGGCGGATAAGGATGGCGCAATAAGGGCACAGGTAGAGACATTGCATAATCAACACCAACAACTCCAAGATTAAAGGGACCAGATCAAGGGCCAAATAAAATAATTGAGGGAGGTGGTAAACCTAAGCTTGGCTAACCTAACCAGTAGTTTTTTAGAGGCTAAAAAAACTACTCAGACCATAAAGATACCAGAAAGTATAGAAGAAGCAGATGAGACATATATAAATGCAGGACAAATAGCCATGGTGGATAAGGCCAAGAAGCAATGGGATACCAATCTAATGAGTAGCTTAAGCAAATCTACAAGACTATCCTACCTAGCAACTGACTTTGCATGTCTTGAGGACAAGACATAATTTTGTGGGGGGATGATGTTAGCAGGTTACTTGGCATCGAACAAAACCAACCAGAGGATACTACACACAATGCGGAGGCCAGAAGCTGGCAAAAAACACATCCCTAGATACATTAGATATAAGTATATACATAGAGATAGGAGATAGTATAATGTAAGCAAGGATGATAGGAGAATAGGATATATTCTGATGTAAACAATGACATAGGAGTCATGTATGTAACTAGTGAGGCAGAGACTTAGACCTATCGAAGGATGGATCTATGATCATTTGGTTGCTATTAATATATATATGGAGATCTATCAGTATTGGATAACTATGTGTGTTATCTTATTTTGATATATGTGTGATGCTCTGTTTGGTTATTCTTTATGTTCTGCTCCCAATCTCTAGCTAAATGATTGGGGTATAAACTGACTATAAAAAAATTGATTGAGGACTAGATCTTTGAACTGATATCTCTACATTTCTTGCTAACAGATTGCATCCTATTCTGTCAAAAAAATCATTAATTTCTTTATTAGCTTGATTGATAAGATCTTGCGAAGTATGACACCTAATTTTACAACCTTGCAAGATGCCTTTCCTATAATTAGATGATTCAACTAGAGTTTTATGTACATGAAAACTATTTTCGATCAATGATGCCTTCATTAATCAAAATTGGAGAATATTTTTTAGCTATTTGCACTAGATATATCTAAGACAAGAATCAATGTATTTTAGTTCATGATCAAAGGCTTCTTCCATTAACTGCATTGCATCCTCTTGATTTTTGAATTTTTGACATTCTTCTGGCATCAATTCTATAGCTTTATTTCCTAGTGTTAATAGTTCATTACTCCAATCTCTTGTGGAAGTAACAATACTTCTATCTTCATTGGCAAGGGGCATACTCACACTTGAATCTACAGTTGTGGAAGGATTGATAGATCATGTACCAAACTTTCAATATAAGAGGTTAATCAAGCAAATTCTTCTCTAAGATTATATTTTGTAGCCTTATATTTCTCCATCTTTGATGCCATCCACTCCACTGAAGATCTTGCAATTTGTTTTCCTTGCTCCCATGAAGGTTTACCCAATGAAATTGTAGTCAATAAACATCAAATGGTTGCAATTAGGTTTCCAATACATCTTTCAAAGGAGTTACAATATGAGCTTGCTAGGTTCCCTATGGATTTGTCATTATTGTGGATCAAACTTTGGCTCTCTTAGGTAGGCATGACTTAGATATGGACAACAATTCTTCTAGATCATCCAATGGTTATTGTAACACCCTCTTCTTACTTTGTAGAATCTAATTAAACTATTGAGGAGTGTTATCTAATGGAGTTTGTTCTTTAGATATTCCTTGTTTTTGGCTCTATTGTTGTTGCTCATCCTAATTTGTTTTCTCCTGAAGAACCTTATCTAGATGTACTTATTCCTTATTTACTTTCTCTTGATCATGAACTTGTTCCTGCAAGTTGGTCTTTCAAATGAACTTGTTCTTCTTGGTCAAGGGCTTGTTCATGACTAATTTATTTTTCATATTTCTCTTCTTCTTGAAATTGTTCTTGATGATCCAGCGATGCTTGTTCTCTTTATCTCTGATCTACAACCTCTTTTTCCTTTTTTTTTTTGCTCCAGCTCTTTCTCTTGTCGTTATTGTGTTCATTGATCAACTTCAATATCTAGTGGATCTATGGACTATTGTACTAGCCTTTGAGGAGATGGAGTTCTTTTGAAAGAAGGTGAAGACATTTCACTTTCCTAAGCTTGAATACTTTCAAGAACATCAATCTACCCACCATGTGGAGGTGTTTTATCTTAAAAGGATACATCTATTAGTTCCTCTTGTTGCTCTTGAGCTAAATTAAGAGACTCAGTTTATAGATTTGGTGGTTGTTGGGGTGGTGAAGGAGCGTCTTGCACTAGTAGTTTTGCTATAAGATCATGATTGGTCAAGGGAGACCAAGGTTGTATAGAAGATTATCCTTGTTGTAATTCTAATTGTATGACTTCCCAAATCTTTATTTCCCTTGGAGACATTTTATGCTTAATCCTCATCTTATTCAACTAGGTCTTTGTTTTCTTTAGAATTACTTTTGTTCTAAGATAGACATTGTTAATTTCACAAGACTCCATTTATTTTGAAGCTTGGCAATAACAAAAAATTGAAGGGATAAAAAGTAGAAGAGTTTGTATATTATCACAAGGGAGGTCAAAACTAGAGGATTACAATTTGAACAAAAAATTTAAAAATCACATAAATATCTATAATTGACTCCTTGTCTCCTAATCATAATTTGACACCACCAGGAGTATTTATATGATTAATAGATCAACTCTTTTCCCTTGTGATAGTGAAATTCCATGGATCAAATTGAAATATTAAAACTTATATGCATTTCTCAAGTCTTATATAGCATCATATTAACATTACTAATCTTCTATAGGAGAATGGTGATGGTATACAGTTTGCTGGAGAACTTAGAAATAGGTCATATGGTGGCAAAAACTACTATCTTCCAACTGTGTTGCACAAAACCAAAGCCCATAAGATTGTAGAAGCTAGTGTTTTGATATGCATCAACCTAGAATAGCATGAAGTATCATATTATCCAATCATAATAGTTTGAATCACAAAAAACTTAACTAGCTAAAAAATAATATTGTCAAAAATGTTACAGTCTAGGCTTGGTATCACCATACAGTAGGGGAACAACTTGACTAGAACAATCACATTATGAATTACCAACATACAAATATTCCCATGAGAACTTATTAAGATGAATACAAGTACTACAGAAGGAGACCTACATGTTAGCAAGCCACAATGGAGTTCGAGACTTGAATTTTCTACCCAAAGCTAAGACAAGTTAAACTTATGATTTTTGGTCCTTGGCGCCCGTACATGTATTGTAACCTTTCCCCCATGTCATTTTTTCCTTTAGCATAGGCTACTGCATGCTACAACATAAGAAATGAAGTATACTCCATATAAAGAGTATAAGATGGGAAAACTCCCATAATTATTTCCAATCTACCCTCTGTTTCACCTTTGAAAGGGCATTCTTGTTCAAAAGCCATATGTAGAACTGAAGATACTGAGCCTACGTTGTTCCTTTATTTCTTAGTAGAGCCATAAAAAGACTCCATACTAATGTAAACCTCTTAATCCCCAAACATAGATCATAATAAATAAAAAAGCCTCCTAGTGTAAAACTTTTAATCCCTAAACAGAGATCATAAGAAATAGGTACAAGGTGACACAAAGGCTAGGAGAGTTAGGCATGTTGCCTGGCTTTGTACCAAGTGCTCATATCCTAGGTAAAGTTTTCCAAGTGGAATGGAATCAATAACTATTTTTTTGCAGTCGACATCTCATCAGTAATTAGGCAACAAACAAATAACTTTTTTGGAAACTAATCTTTATGTGCCTTAAGATGAGGAAATGTTCAAGGACATAAAACAAATGAAAAGAACTCAAAAACAAGATTTTTATACCTTCCAAGAAGCCCTTGAATCTCATCACTCCTAGATAAGGTGGAGGAGCTTGCACCCAATAGCTCTTAGCTTTACCCAAAATGCAATGAGGATATGTGGAATGCTCTCCCAATTTCAACACAAATTTTTAGCATAAGGATGGTATGATGGAAGGAGATGAGAGGCTATTTTGGCATAATAAGTTTACTTGAAATGAGATGATGAAAATGGCTTGGAGAGAGTTGTATTTATAGGCAAATTGAAGGGGATTTTGATCCAATGGTGGAGATTAAAAGTTGAGATCAATGGTGGAGATGAGAGGATAGGATGAAGGGTTGAGATCTCATCAACAAGATTGAAGGGTTTAGAATAAAATTGAATTTTAAATTCACATGGGGAGGGTATTTGCATTAAATGAAGATTATGACAAGTGAGGAATACAAAAAATAGTTTTCTTGGGAGGAGATGGAATTAAAAATTCCATTTTATGGGTGAATGTGTGAGTCATGTGACACATGGATGCATTTAACAATCACATGTGTGAGCTCATTTCATGAAAAAGAGCTCTAACATAAAAAGGGAAAGATTATGTGTAAGGGTCATGTGACCCATTTGAATAACTTTTTTTTTATTCAAATGGTGTGGGAATGGGTGTTAATCAAGCTTTGACCAAGATAATCAAGGGATTAACTTAATTAATATGGTTGGATAAAATTAGTGAGTGGGCTAATGAGGGACTAAAATTAATTAAATAATGATTTATTTAATTAATTTTGGTCTAGGGGTCATGTAGGCTAGGGTAGCTAATTAAATAATTAGTATTTATTCAATTAGACTAGGTTTAGGTTATAGGATAGGGTAGATTAATTAAATAAGCATGATTTATCTAATTAATCAGGATTAGGGAGATGGATAAATTAACTAAATAAATATTTAACATATTTATTTAATTAATTAGGATGAAGTTACAAGGTCTAGTATTAAATTAAATGAATTAATTCATTACTAAAGGTAAATTAGGGGCAAATGGCTAAGGGTAAATGGTTAGGGATGACTTAGGGTTAATTAATTAAATAATTATGATTTTATTTAATTAATTGGTGAAAGGGTTAGGTTAGTGGTGCAAGGTTGCAGAAAGATGGTTAAAAGATTGAGACACTTTCAAGTGTCTACATTTTTCCCCTCTTTGATGTGGCATTGTGACCGAGCAGGGAAATGGCTCAAGTCAAAGAATTTTGCCCCAGCTGACGGGAAGGAGTGAAAATAGATAAGGGACGCCCCTTGAGAGATCGGGTGAAAAAAATTATTTTTTTAAGGTGAACTCTCGAAAAGGAGGGAATAATGGTGAAAAAGGGATTCAGGACGAAAAATGGGGGTGACAAGAGAAGAAACGGAGGAAAAAGGTTAAGATTTGTGGCCTAGGGAGAAGAAATAGTGAAATAGGGCTAACATGGCGGCTATAGATAGAAAAAGTGGGCCCAATATGCCACAGTTACATACCTTTGCTGACTAGCCTTGAGAGCCTTGGAGAGAATAGTGAGCATGATGGTGCAACTGAGATTCCCATGTCATGAGCACCAATCGAAAAGGGTATGAGAGTTCCAGCGGATGGTGGAGGTTGGACCACGGGTATGTCATCTAACCTTGCTTTGTGTTTTTTGGGATTCGAGTTAGGTTAGGAGTCGAGAAAGGTGTAGTTTAGTAGATTAGTGCTATCGTGTAGCCGCATAACTCTATTGGGGGGCGGTTTAGTGCCAATGAGTAGATTAGCGCCAAAGGCAAAGGAGGTAAAAATGATGGTTTAGCACCATCTGCTAGCGATTTAGCGTTATCAGGTGGTTTAGTGCCACGGTTTAGGGTGGGTTTAGCGCTTTAGTGCCAACCCCTGGGGATTAGCACTATCAGGTGGATTAGTGCAATTGGTGGGAAAATTAGCACCAATAGGTAGATTAACACCATAAATTAGGGTTTTTGAGTAGTCAAGGAAGATTAGCACCTTTGGTTCAAGGATTAGCACTATTGGTCAGGGAAATAGCACAATCTGTTGGATTAGCGCCATTAGGATCTGGATTAGCTCTATTAGCTAGTTTAGTGCTTTTGGTAAATGGTTTAGCATTATAGCACTGTTTTGGGCAAAAGGATTGACTTGGGTAATTTTTTGAATGTAGATTGACTGATTTGAGCTTCAATCATGGGAGTGACAGATTCTATCAGTTATGGCATTGAGGGGACAACTTATGGATGTAGAGCTACTTCATTTGCATGGCATTAGACTATACACTATATTGGAGATGCCCCAGTTGTGGGCACATAGGGCTATGATGATAGCCCTAGTAGAGAGATGGCGAAGCGAGACATGCTCCTTCCTATTACTAATGGGTGGGATTATTATCAACCTGGAGGACATCTGGAGGATCCTTAGGATCCCCATAGTTGGCCAGCAAGTTACATATGATATTGGTCCTAGAGTAGCAGCATTGGATTGGGCTTTTGCACCATCACAGCTGATATATACATAGGATAGATGGGAGATGTGATATGCTACCACTCGTGTGAGGTGTGATCATCATTATGTTTTATATGTTTGTGGGCTATTCGGAGGGATATTGATGCCAGATCGGTGCTTGCGGGACTTCTCAGTTAGATGGGGATAGGTGATCGAGGTTATGGTGACACGGGGTATAGTATATGTGTGGGGGCCTTACTTACTGGCCCAGTTATATCATGAGATACACCTGGTGGTGTATTGAGAGGGAGAGATCTTGGGTGCCAGAGTGACATTTCTCCACGTAAGGGTGTGGAGCACATAGCTGTGACAAGGCCCATATGTTCACATGTCAGGCCATAGTGGGAGCCATGGGTGATGGCATATAGGAGGACTCTTCAACATTCACAGCTAGGGAACATGAGATACTGGCAGCGATAGTTAGATGACATGGATACAGTCATATGGCGACCGTACATAGGGGTGGAGCCATGGATAGATGATGACACACATATTTCATATACATTTCAACCTCGGTACATGATGGGGGAGGACGAAGCATATCATTGACAGATATATTCCTTCTCGTGTGCTCTGTCAGTTTGGGATACAATAGGACCTCCCATAGATTACTGCTATTTTTGTACGAGTGCAGGTAGATATACTGGCATGGGTTGCTGAGCTATCTCCACAACTGGCACTGCTGGATTGGGCATCACTATAGCTAGTGTAGTAGGATTGGAGGAGCATGGTAGCAGATGCAGGGACTACCCTGGAGTATGATGCTTGGTGGAGGATGACAAGGCTTATGAGGTTGATGTTGCCAGATGCAGATCCTGTGGAGGAGGAGGCAGTAGAGGAGATAGTAGTTGAGGAGGTAGAGGAGGGGGAGGATGGAGGGAGGAGAGATGGAGGGGATGATGGGGGACGCAAAGGAGATGATGGAGGAGATGATGGTAGAGGGGATGGGATTCAGGTTTTGGTAGGAGTGGTGGCAGGGCAAGCGGCACAGGTGGCACAAGTAGCTCAAGTTGCAGTGGGGCAGGTGCCAATGGGGTAGGTGGGGGCATCACGTGCAGGGCCTTCTGGTATAGCTCCTGATCATGTTGTGTCTACTTGACATCAAGTGCAATAGCACCAGGGAGATGAGGAGAGGATGTAGCGACATTAAGGGCTCAGATTGCAAGCTTAGAGGATATAGTGGAGCGGTAGTGGCATGAGCTAGCCTCAATGACTGTAGAGAGAGATAGTGCAAAGGTTACAGAGGTAGTTGGATGGAGTAGGTGGAGATGGAGATCCATAGATACAGATCCTACAGGCTCATATCAGGCACATGCAGAGCCAGTTGTAGGCTCATATCATAGCACGAGTGAGATCAGAGAGAGAAGCTGAGAGAGTGCTAAGATAGGGGGCAGAGATTAGACTACAGAGAGTTGAGGCCCAGGTTACATAGCTGCAGTAGTAGGTGGCTCATATGCAAGGAGTCATTGCAGGTACTAGCATGGACCAGATGTGGGCATATTATACTGCAGCACAGGGGGAGTTAACTGATCAGAGGGCCCAGGCCGAGTATTATTATGGGGCATATTAGATGGCCATACTTGAGGGTCAGAGGGTAATGAGCTACAACCAGCGTAGCCAGTCTGGTGTTTTAGGTTCTCATAGATCCTAGTGGTCACAACAGTTTGTGCAGAAGCCCTCACAGCAAAAGCAGCCACCTCATCAGCAGCAGGCACCTATGGGGCCACCTCCTCCTCGGCCATAGAGATCTCCTCTAGGTTCCCCTATTGATTCTGCTCGGGGGAGTTCAGCCCATGGTTCTTGATATTGATTTGTCCACCTTCAGGCCTTATATATTTTGTGATACTTTAGCCCTCAGGGTGCATTTTGTATCATGACATTATTTTTATCGAGATGTATGTATATGATTTTTGGTGGTGATATGTGATGTATTATGAGATTTGTGTTTATGATCATGAATTCATGATTCTAGATGATGATGTTGTTTATGTATGATGTGATGTTTTGGATATATGATGTTATGGATGTTTTCTAATGTATTGTTATGTTTATGATATTGATGGATATATGATGTTATGGATGCTATATGATGTGATGATTTATGGTTGATGTTTTATGGATGCACTTATGATGTATGATGATGCCTATATGGGTTATGATTTGGATGTATGCATGTTTTTGATGGATATATGCTTAGATTTATGCAAATGAATGGATGAAATGTAAATGGAAATATATGCTCAGATTAATAAACATATATTATGCAAATGGATAATGAAATACAAATGGAAATATATGATTAGATTAAGAAACATATATTATGCATGCAAAGTGATGTGGTAGATGGATAATGGTTAATGCAATGATATGATGATGATTAATGATATGGTAATGATAAATGCAGTGATATGGTGGTTTATGCTAATGATGATGTTGTGTATGCAGGATGATGGATGTTTGTCATGATACATTGTGATGCTTAGAACCACGGTGAGGAGGTTGGGGGGTTGGGAGATGGTTTGGATAGGTTAGGTTTGGGGATGGTTAGGAGGGGGTTGGGATAGGTTGGGGATGATGAGTACTTGGTCACTAGACACCATATTGTTAGAGAGGCATTGTTGGATGGGTTGGGATTAGATGGGTATGGGATGAGTTTGTTAGGTTGGTTAGGGTGGTTGTGGGATTGGGTGATGGGATTGGTTAGGTCTTTTTCCTTCATTAAATGCAAATCCAAGGGGATGATATCATTCAATGGATGGGGGATGAGGGTAAGCTAAGGATTGTGGATTGTGATGGGATATTGTGTTGATATTTTTGAGAGCAATCCTAGATTTATTATAGCAAAAGAGGATATTTTCACCAAGGTATGAAGGACCAGGGTGATGATACTTATTCATCTTTGCATGGACTAGACCCACAAACAATAGGATGATCCCATGGATGCCCAAGATAGTACAATCTTGCCTAGATGAGGGAAGGGGACTCATAGCATAAGTCCTTAGTACATAAAATGTATGATGAACCTTAGATGCAAAAGGAAAACAATATGCTAGAACTAACCCTACATTTCACAAGATATGAATATTAGACTTGGAGTAATGAAACCAACCCACAAGCATGATATACAAAAGTAATGACCATGCCCCGTTCTAGGTATTTTCACCACATTCCATGATATAGTTAGATCAGGGTAGCTTTGAAATGTCCCTTGGAATAAGACAAAAGATAAAATCAATAACAAAAAAGACCAACTGACCAAACAAACAACCATTGTATCTCCTGCCAAGATAGGTTTGGATTTGACTGATTCTACCTATTGTAGGAATGATATATCCATTAAGGCAGGGATTGATGGGTGATGTTGGATAAAAGTTGAAAGATGGGCAAAAAGATATTAAGTCATTCGTTATGGTTGAAGTAGGTTTGTTGATTGATGATTTTTTTGTGAAGGATGATGCTTTTTGAAGTATGCTTAGCAAGTGTATTGCACTTGGGTCAAGTATAAGCTCAAGGAATAGGGACCATCCAAATGGGTTGGTGATAGGAAGGGACTCTAGATTGTCACTTCTACCTATCTTGAATCAATTCAAGACTCGGGACAACTCTAGCCTCTCTACCAATTCAAGTGCTCATGACATCTTTCTACACAAAAATATCTGCTAAATTCCTCAACTCTTTGCAGAGATGGAAAATTCTATCACTCTACTTGGTGTGGGACACATTCCTTGTCCTCACTGCTTCCAAGATACTGTGTCAAGGCTACATAACTTTTCTGAGCTCGTTGTCCACCCTTCTCTCTCTATTCAAGGGTCTTGACTACTTGGTCCTCACTTTCTCCCTCTCTGTTTTCCACCCCTACAATTCTATTCTCCTACTTGTCTATCTAGCCGGACTCCTTACTGAGCTCGCCTAGAACAAGCATGCATTGCCTCTAGTCGACAATCCAACCATCCCACAAAAGAAAAACAAACAAAAGGCATGGCTCTATTTGATGGCCTCCATACTATACAGAGGAACTTGAGGGACATCAAGACAGAGTCATGGTTTGCAAAAGAGAATAAAATTGCAGAAAAGAAAATGATTAATCTACCTTAGAATAACAAACTGAAAACTGTACAAAAAATACAATGTTGGTCAAACTGCTGAATTGGATTTTTATTCAAAATTGTTCTTACATCAAAATGCTTCTCAAATCAAAATCTTTCCCCTCGTACCCCTTATATAGAGAATTCTACATCTTATAGCTATCTCATGTCCATTACAAGACATTTCAGTTCTCAGACTGGTTCGTATTCTAACTGCCCCGGTTCAACTCTATGCTATCGTTCCATCGGTGTGACCACCCTCTATCGGTGAGTCTAAATCTTTATCAGCCGATAGAATAAGTTTGGCCGATGTCGCCTTTGACTTCATAGACTTCCGTCGCTCAGACTTACACCATCGGTGTAGCCTTCGGTCTATCTCCCGATGCACTAACTTACCCTGATGACTTCCCTTCGTGCTTGTTGGTGTGAGTTTCCACTATCGGCAATCTCCTTGAATCTCCTACCGACACTATTAGTCACTCCAATGAACTTTACACCCGCCTTCGTCAGTCAGACTGCATTCCATCAGCAAACTCCAAATTTGTTACCCCAATGGCATCACTCTTACCGATATGCCAATGAAGACTTTATTGTCGGCCAGACTCGCTTCTTCGGCCAGACTTCAACCTCATCTGCCGATGACTCCCTTTACGCTGATGAACACTGACCCATCGGCCAGACCTCCACCGTCGACCTAACTTTCATATCTCCTCTCGATATGCATCTCACACTGATAATTGTCTTCATCGGCGAGACCTACTTTGTCCTCCACCAATATACCGTTTGATTGGTGGGACACAGGCTGTCGATATAGCTTCTTAATGCTTCACCGATGAGCTCTCTCACTCTGATGGATCCACTTTGTATATGCATAAACTTCTTCCTGTGCCTTCCTAATTTAAAAACAAAAGCATCACACCAAAAATGCAAAAAGAATATATACATGGGCTCCAAGCCCGTGGTGCTCCTGCACCATACTCCCCCTGCGTGGAAAAAGTCAAGTCACTTCCGGTGACAATGAGGCAAAATCAATGCCCCTCTTTTTGAATTCTGACTCTGCAACCCAGGTAGCCTCTGCTTCAGGCAACTGTTTCCACTTGATCAGATGCTCCATGTAGACACCATGTCTGGTCTGCTTTTGTACCCTAGAATCCAGTATTCTCTTTGCCTGTAGTTGGCAAAGTCACATTTTTGACTGTCTGTTCCTTCTCTGAAATGGATCCATTTGCTGTTGACTGAGGACCCTTGTATTGCACCAGGTCTTGAACATTAAACACTGGTGAGATTGCCAGGTCTTCTGGCAATTCAATCCTGTATGCATTGTTACCATACTTGTTCAGAATTCTGCAAGGACCAATTCTTCGCATTTGCAATTTGGTTGGCATTCCTTTCTACAGTCTGGCTTTGTTCAGGTGCACCATAACTAGATCACCAACTTCAAACTGGATGTCCTTCCTGTGGGCATCTACTTTATCCTTGATCTTCTGTGTGTTTTCTGTCAAGGTTTTTTTCACCTGTTCATGTACTTCTTTCATGGATTGTGCAAAATCCTCTGCATGACCACTTCTGTTCTCCGTGTTTCCCATATTCTTGAGCTCACATACACCTCTGGGGTGCATTCCATAGACTATTTCAAATGGACTCTTACCAGTAGTCCTATTCACACTGTCATTATAGGCAAATTCTGCCTGATGAATGACTTGATCCCAGCTCTGCCCATGTTCCTTGGTTATACATCTTAACAGGTTACCCAGTGTCCTATTTACCACCTCTATCTGACCATCTGTTTATGGATGGTACGCTGAGCTGAAAGATAAATTTGTCCCTAATCTCTGCCACAAAGTTTTCCAGAAATGCCCCATGAACTTAGCATCTCTGTCAGACATAATGCTTGCTGGAAGTCCATGAATCCTTATCACTTCTCTAAAAAACAAGTGTGCTATATGACTGGCATCATGAGTCACTTTACAGGGAATGAAATGACTCATCTTGCTAAACCTGTCCACAACTACATATATGCTATCATAACCAGTCTTAGTCTTAGGCAAACCAACCACAAATCCATACTTACACATTCCCATGGTCTAGAAGGAATGGGCAAAGGTTGGTACAGTCCTGCATTTGAAGTGGTTCCCTTGGCCTTCTGACATACGATACACTGCTCTACATACCTTCTGATGTCTCTATGCATCCTCGGCCAATAATAGAACCTTTGGACTAGCTCCAGTGTTTTGTTCAGACCAAAATGGCCACTCAGACTACCATTGTGCTTCTCCTGTATGAGATTTTCTCTCATAGATCCCCTTGGCACACATAATTGTCCACCTTTGAATAGCAATCCCTGCTGCAAGGTGAAATCTGCAAACTCACTGTGAAAGTGATTCTCAAAATCTTGACATACCTTGTATGCCTCAGCAAATTCTTCATCATCTCTATAGAGATCCTTGAAGTCTTTAACTCCAATGCTCTTCAACTGCACTTCCTATACTGTGAGCAACCTCCTACTCAAAGCATCTGCAACTTTGTTGAGCTACCCCTTCTTATGCTTAATTATAAAAGTGTAGGATTGTAGGTACTCCATCCACTTGATATGCCTATGGCTCAACTTATCTTGTGAGTTTCGAAAACTCAGGGCTTGGTTATCTATGTAGACAACAAATTCCTTAGGTAGGAGATAATGTCTCCACTTCCTAAGTGCTTGGACTAGAGCATACAACTCTAAGTCATACGAAGAGTACTTACTCTTTGCTTCATTCAGCCTCTCACTGAAAAAGGCCATAGGTCTGTTCTCCTGATTTAACACTGCTCCTACAGCTATGTTACTTGCATCACATTCAATAGTAAATAGCTTAACAAAACTAGGCAGCAATAGTACAGGTTGTGTTGCTATCTCTTTCTTCAACTGTTCAAAACTTCTATCTGCAGCTGGTGTCCATCTGAATTTTTCTTTCATTCCACCCTTAATTGTATTCAACATGGGTGCACATATCGCACTGAAATTTCTGATAAACTTTCTGTAAAACTAGGCTAAGCCATGGAAACTTCTCACCTCTGTGGCTGCTCTGGGAGTAGGCCAACTCAAGATTGCCTCTACCGTTGATTTGTCCATCTTCAATTCTCCCTGGGACACCACAAAACCAAGGTATACCAATTCCTACTTCATGAATTCACACTTCTCCAGATTGATGGTTAGTTGTTCATCATGTAATTTTTGCAAAACAGTATTTACATGTTCTAGATGTTCTTCCTTAGTCTGACTAAAAATTAGAATATCATCTAGAAAAACAACTACGAATTTACCAATATAATCCTTTAGGACTTCATTCATGAGTCTCATAAAGGTGTTGGGTGCATTTGATAGACCAAATGGCATAACAAGCCATTCATATAGTCCTTTTGTGGTCTTGAAGGCTGTCTTCCACTCATCACCTTCCTTGATTCTTATTTGGTGGTAACCACTCTTCAGGTCTATCTTAGTAAAGTACTTTGCTTTTCCAATACAGTCCATGAGATCTTCAATTCTGGGAATTGGAAATCTATACCTTATAGTTATCTTGTTTATGGCTCTAGCATCTGTGCATAATCTCCATGATCCTCCTTTCTTCGGTGCCAACACTGTGGGCACTGCACAAGGACTAATACTCTTCCTAATCAATCCCTGATCGAGCAACTCTTGCACTTGTCTGGAAATTTCTTTGTGCTGGTCTAGAGTCATATTGTAAGGAGCCTTGTTTGGCAAAGATGCTCCTGGAATCAGGCCTATCTGATGACTTATTGCTCTCTGTGGAGGCAATGTGGCTGGTGTACCATCACTGATTATGTCCTTATACTTCTCCAGTATAGGCTGCATCTCCTTGGGAATCACTGTCTTCTTATCCTGCTGCTCTTCTTTTGGTTTTACTATGATGGCATAACCAATATCATCCTCCCTAAGAGTATTCAAAAACTCTTTTCCACTCACAACCAAGATATTGGGACTCTTTGTCTAAATTGCATCCTCATCCTCCAATGACTGAATCTTATAGGTGACACCATCCTTCTAAAAAGAATAGGCATTCTTCTCACCATCATGTATTGCCTTTCGGTCATACTGCCATGTTCTGCCCAATAAGAGATGGCATGCATCCATGGGTAGTATATCACATAATACCTTATCCTTATAGCCACCTATACTAAACTCTACCCAACTTTGTTCATTTACTACCACATGTTGACCCTTATTCAACCATGTGACTCTATATGGGTTTGCATGAGTTATTCTTTTCAAATTCAGTTTCTTAACTGCCTCATCAGAAATAATATTATCAGTAGATCCTGAGTCTATGATAATTTTACATACCTTATTCAAAATCTTGCATCTGATTTTGAATAATGCTCTCCTTTGGCTTGGTTCAGCTTTCACTGGTTCTTTGATCAAGGTTCTCCTTATCATCAGGTTCTCTCCATCTTCTGAGTTTAGACTGACCTCAGGTGACTGGCTGTTGGATGCATTATCTTGGACATAGTGATTTCTCTTATCACCTCCTTGAGAAGAGGATGTGGCCTTTTCTGGACACCTATATGCTGGATGACCTAGATTACCACAGTTGTAACACTTCATGGTGGTGAAATAGGATCCTCTGCCTGATCCTCCTAACCTTCCTCTATTAGATCCTCTTCCTCTGTGGTTTCCTCTACCACTCGACACCCCACTCTGCTTTGTGAGTTTGGATTCTGCTTGGGATCTATTGTCAGCATTCCTTCCACCAAAACTTCCTCTGTGTCCTCTATTATCTCTGCCACTTCCTCTTCCTCTGCTATTTGAGTCTTGTTTCCTCTTGCTCTTTTCCTCTACTTTCAATGCTAGCTGATAGCATTTGTGCACTGTTGTAGGACACAACAAACTGATCTCTTCTTGTATATTCCACTTCAGACCGTTAAGGTACCTTGCTACCTTTATGCTTTCATCCTCCATCACTTTGGACCTTAAGCATAGCTTTTGGAATTCTTCAGTGTATGCACTAACATCTAATTCCTTCTGTCTCAGATTCTCTCTTCCTGTGCAGCTATATTTCATAATCTTCTGGCATATATGCTTCTTTGATTTTAGCTACCATCCCCTTCCAAGTAGCTATGGGCTTCTTATCTTCTTTTGCTCTTTCAGTTTGCACAAATTTCCACTAGGTTAAGGTAGCTTCCCTGAGTCTGGATTTGGCCACCTTTACTTTATGTGCCTCGCTTACACCATCACATTCAAAGTGATTTTCAAGTCCTTCTATCCATTCCATGACCAAATCTGGGTCCATTTTCCCACTGAAAAGAGGAACTCCTTCCAATGTCTTACCACTCATGGCTTTCAAGGCCTTCAAGAAAGGTTCTTCTTCCATCTTAGGATCAGGTGTGGGCTCTTCATCTTCTATAGACATACCTTTTTCCTTGTTTACTTTCTGCCTGACTTCTTCAGTCTTCTCCATCATTACACCCAGTTTACTTTCCATTTCTACCAATCTTTCCTTTAGGAGCCTATTCTCCTCTTCTTGATCCTCAACCTTCTTTTCCAATTCTGCATTAGTCACCATCTTCTTGGATGAATCTACAGACTCACTTGAACTCGGTGATAACATACAACTTCTTCTATTCCAACCTAGGAATAGCCCAAATCTTTAACTTGCTCTGATACCAATTTGATAGGGAGGGACTCTAGAATGTCACTTCTACCTATCTTGAATCAATTCAAGACTCGGGACAACTCTAGCCTCTCTACCAATTCAAGTGCTCATGACATCTTTCTACACAAAAATGTCTACTAAATTCCTCAACTCTTTGCAGAGATGGAAAATTCTATCACTCTACTTGGTGTGGGACACATTCCTTGTCCTCACTGCTTCCAAGATACTGCCTCAAGGGCACATAACTTTTCTAAGCCCGTTGTCCACCCTTCTCTCTCTATTCAAGGGTCTTGACTGCTTGGTGCTCACTTTCTCCCTCTTTGTTTTCCACCCCTGCAAGTCTATTCTCCTACTTGTCTATCTAGCCGGACTCCTTATTGAGCTCGCCTAGAACAAGCATGCATTGCCTCTAGTCGACAATCCAACCATCCCACAAAAGAAAAACAAACAAAAGGCATGGCTCTGTTTGATGGCCTCCATACTGTACAGAGGAACTTGAGGGACATCAAGACAGAGTCATGGTTTGCAAAAGAGAACAAAATTGCAGAAAAGAAAATGACTAATCTACCTCAGAATAACAAACTGAAAACTATACAAAAAATACAATGTTGGTCGAACTGCTGAATTGGATTTTTATTCAAAATTGTTCTTACATCAAAATGCTTCTCAAATCAAAATCTTTCCCCTCGTACCCCTTATAGAGAGAATTCTACATCTTATAGCTATCTCATGTCCGTTACAGGACGTTTCAGTTCTCAGACTGGTTCGTATTCTAACTGCCCCGGTTCAACTCTATGCTATCGTTCCATCGGTGTGACCACCCTCTATCGGTGAGTCTAAATCTTTATCGGCCGATAGTATAAGTTTGGTTGATGTCGCCTTTGACTTCATAGACTTTCGTCGCTCAGACTTACACCATCGGTGTAGCCTTCGCTCTATCTCTCGATGCACTAACTTACCCCGATGACTTCCCTTCGTGCTTATCGGTGTGAGTTTCCACTATCGGCAATCTCCTTGAATCTCCTACTGACACCGTTAGTCACTCTGATGAACTTTACACCCGCCTTCGTTGGTCAGACCGCATTCCATCGGCAAACTCCAAATTTGTTACCTCGATGGCATCACTCTTATCGATATGCCAATGAAGACTTTATTGTCGGCCAGACTTGCTTCTTTGGCCAGACTTCGGCCTCATCTGCCGATGACTCCCTTTACGCTGATGAACACTGACCCATCGGTCAGACCTCCACCATCGGCCTAACTTTCATATCTCTTCTCCATATGCATCTCACGCCGATAATTGTCTTCATCGGCGAGACCTACTTTGTCCTCCACCGATATACTGTTTTATCGGTGGGACATAGGGTGTCGATATAGCTTCTTAATGCTTCGCCGATGAGCTCTCTAACTCCGATGGATCCACTTTGTATATGCATAAACTTCTTCCCGCGCCTTCCTAATTTAAAAACAAAAGCATCACACCAAAAATGCAAAAAGAATATATACATGGGCTCCAAGCCCGTGGTGCTCCTGCACCAGTTGGATGGGTGCATCTTATGTACCTGCGTACTGGATACCTCCTTCATATTCTAGATTGCCTACATACCTTGTATCCATGGGATCAAGGCACATTAAGATGCGGGTGGTGATGATATGTAGTTCTGGTTTGTGGTGATGCTGTAGGATGGTTCAGGATGGGTTGGATGATTTGAATGATGTTGGAATGATTGTTTTTGGGATTTTTGTATTTTTGTATGTTTCTGGGATTTTGTGGATATTTTGATTTTTTTGGATTTTCTAAGTTTTTTGATTTTTTTGGATCTTGGTGATTTTGTGATGTTTTTGGATTTTTCTGGTTTTCAGTTGTACAAGGAGGGCATACAAGGATCCACTTATTCAGGAATCTTCCTCGGGTGGGTGATGAAGGGAGGGGATACGTGACGCTAAATATTTGTTATTCCAAGCTATGGGATGGAGATGGTATGGAGTGATATGGATGAAGGAGAGGACTTACTAGATGGTAGAACCAGCCACTACACATGGCACCTAAGAAAGGTTTTCACCATGGTACTTATCCAAGGTGTCACCAAAGTGATTTTCACCATTGGATGACTTTATTGCACTTGGTTTTTCTTGATTTTTTGATTTTTTGCTTTTTTATTTTTTTTGTATTTTTGATTTTTGATTGGGATATCTGATGGGTCATGTGTAGAATTTCTTCAGGGGCATGATATTCATCGGCTCATCTAGAGGCTTCCCATCAGATGTTGCAAGCTAATAGGCTCCTAATCCATAGCTAGCTGTGATGACATAGGGTCCTAACCAATTAGGCTCAAACTTGCCCTTCTTGTGGCGCTCTTGTAGATTTCTCTAATTTTCCATAAGGACTAGATCACCTATCTCAAACTGGCGGGTCTTGATCTTCTTATTGTAGCTTTTGCGAAGGTGATTCTGATAGGCTTGTAGATGGTTAAGTGCATTTAGGCACTTCTCATCCAGAAGTTCTAGCTTGTTTAGGCGTGCAACCTGATACTCCTCCTCATCAATGAGATTTTGTAGTGAAATACTGAGAGAGGGGAGCTCGACCTTGATGGGGAGGATGGCTTTAGAACTAAATACCAAGGAATATGGTGTGGCTCCTGTGGGGGTACAGATGCTAGTGTGATAGGCCAAAGGGTAGGGTTAATTTGTAGGTGCCAGTCACGACCAACTTTGTTTACCGTCTTCTTCAAAATTTAGAGGATGGTTTTATTGGAAGCTTCAACTTGACCGTTACCTTGTGGGTAATATGGGGTGGAAAAGTGATGCTAGATATGGAATTTCTAACAAAGGGTGTGAACTTATTGGTTTTTAAATGGTTTCCCATTGTTAGTTATGATGGTGAGAGGGATACCATAATGACATATGATGTAATGGATGATTAATTTAGCTATTTGGATATCGATAGTGAAAGTGAGTGGAATGGCTTCTACCCACAAGCCATGCTGTGGATAGAGCCAGAGGTTCTAGGTTCAAGTCTATCTTGGGAGGCTTAGGCGAAATGCTATCCTTGGTCTTGACCAGGTTTAGAACTAAGTCTAGATTTCTATCTGGGTCTCTGTCCATGGACATGTTCGAGTCTGAAAACCTGTCTGAGGTCTAGTCTAGGGTTGGAGCAACCTGTCTGAGTTTGTGGCTGAATACTTGGTTGAATTTACATTCTGGGATGCAAAGTGTGGTTTCTTTTTAGGGCCACAATGCTTTGAGGACTACAATTCCCAAACAGCTACAGACTCCCACATTTAAGAACCCAATACCAAGACTCAACATGAAACAAGAATTTACCTCGCAGCTATGTAGAGCCCAACTCTACACTAGGACTTGCCCAACACCAACAAGAAACCCTACAATGTTAGTCTATAGCATCCATAACTTTAGTATTTGGTTGCAATGATGTTATGTATGAAAGGTGGGAAGATGGTGGATAGTGTTAAGATCTATCAAATCAAACCCTCCTTTCACAATAACATTCAAGGACAACAACCGAGCCAACTCACTAAAGATCAATGAGGACTCAACGATAGGTTGGTGTACTCAGGAATGATATGGAAAGATTGATTAGATTGAGAGATTTGTCAACCTAATTTGAATAAGCCTCAAACTCTAATTATAATGAAATTAGGTACAAACAAACAAAATCCTACAAACAGCCAGATAGGAAGGCACTTAGGAAGGATCAGAAACATACCATAAGTTGGATTTCTAGAATTGAAGACTTTGTGGACTATGAGGTGGGCACTTAAGTCTGATAGGGTAGTTTTTCTGTAGATCTAGAGCAGTGAACCGTGTCAGATTATAACCTGTTACTGAGTTCAAGGAAAATCCTATCAGGAGGACTACGGGGCAGGCGCGCTAGTCTAGAGGATAAAATATTAGCCAGTTTCCTCCATATCCTAAATCCTTATCCTCTGAATTGCTTCTCTATACCTGTACTTCTCCAAATCCTACACATGTAACTTGCATCACAAAGAGAGGGGTTTGGGGGTTGTGTTTAAGAGCTTGCCTCGGTCAAGCCCCGGGATGACATTCAAGTCTTCCAACACCATTGTTAGATAGAGTGCATGCCCAAGGAGGGTAAAGGCTAAATCCAATGATGAATGAAATGATTGAAACACAAATTGATGTCACCTTAGAGGTGAAGCCCTCACGGAGATGAAGATCCTTCAAATCATGAGGAGATAAATTGATGAAGCCAAATCTGTAACAAACAAACACAATACCAACACAATTCTACTTTGCAATACAATGAGTGCCTTGAAATCCCTTAGCTCAATATCACAAGTTTGCATTATCCATCTAGGTGTAAAATGAAGACATAAACTCACTTATATATGCTTTCCCACTAACATTCATAATTCAAATTGAAAGGCTGACATAGGGAAATCTTTTTAAAGGTCCTATGTTGACACATTAAAATTCAGATCCTGACAAATCAACCTAGACTTGGGCATGGGCACCCAAGTCCCAAGGCCATTTTTTGGTCTTGATTAACATTTAGAGTGAGTCCCTAAGTCCCATTTGACATGGGTTTCAGGGGAAATTGCTTTGGGATAAGTATTAAGCTTGCAAAGTGTAAACACGGGGACCTAGGAGCTAAACTATGAGGTAAAAAGGCATAGGGATACTTTTTACCCCATAACATTTAGCCTCCACTTTAATGTATGTATGATCTTATGATTCCATACATGCATTAAATTACGGTCGAAGCACACCAAACACATCAAACACGCCAAGCACATAAACCTAAGGCATACCCAAAGGTTGGAGGACTATTTCTATCCCCAATCTCAGGTAAGCACTAGAAAACACATGGAAGACATGCAAGACACAATGAAGATAGTAAGAAACACATAAAACATGGAGAATATAGTGGAAGCACGCAATACACGAAGAAGACATGAGAGTAGTCACGCACTACATGAAGAATACATTGATTTAACAACTAAAACAAATCCTAAACTAGGGTGCAAAGGGAGCTCATCACTACGTGCTTTTGGACCACCAAAAACACTCAAAACAAAACCCAAAATGTGGAGGGAGCTCATCACTACACACCTTTAGATCACACCAGGTGGAAGATGCGCCAAACAAAAACCTAAATGTGGAGGGAGCTCATCACTACGTGCCTTTAGACCACACTCGGGGGAAGACACAATAGACACATAAGGAAGACAAACAGAATACACGAGTGCCACATAATATGTCATAGACAGACTATATGTCATATACATGGAAAACATGAGCGATGGTAAGGAGCTTATTGCTGAGTCCCACCATTTAAAGCATGCCAAACACAACTGATGGTTGAGCTACGCTACCACAACCGCTAAAGACATGCTTAATGGTGGATGACTCAAGATCCATCCCCACCTCCGCAGAGGACTTTGTATAAAAGGATTTGCACTAGCTCCATCCCACCTTCCGCAGAAGGGCATTATATAAAAGGATACACACTAGCTCAATAGATACATAATCACACCTCGTGATGAGGGCTTTTTGTTTTCTTTTTTAAAAGGATGTGCACTAGCTCAAGAGATACACCATCCCACCTTGCGATGAGGGATTTCAAACATGCTTTTTCAGTGTCAAAATAATCAGATAGATACCATTATATATGCCCCCACCTTAAGGTGGTTGATACCACTTGCTGGTATCAAGCACATTAAGGTAAAGTGAAAAAACACAAGGGAACAAGAGCTCTCGCAAAGCCCATGACCCCAAAGGTGACATGTGCCACGATCACCGAATGTTTCCACAAACACATTGATATGAATTGCTAAGATAAACAACAATAGATAAGGTTAGAACATCTTACTCTAAGATAATAACCAAATGAAAGCTATGCATAAATCAGATATTAGATCACATCAAGGACAAAGGCTACACTTGCAGGTTCAGAACTGAGTATAGCTGTTGGGCTTATACTGTAGATATCTTAGAACCGAGCGTAACAACAAGGTGAGATGCAAAACCATCCAAGGTGCGTAGAGCAGATTGAGTGTATTGTAAAGGTTTGTTACAAGAGATATGACACCAAGATATATCACGTGGAGTGATTCTACTAGTCAAGCATCGGATATATATATATATATATATATATATATATATATATATATATATATATATATATATCAACCCCATCTTCATATATGGACTGGGTCCATTTTTGCTTACTTGTTGAAGAGACACATGGTCTGTATCAATATTTATTTGTTTTCATCATCCGTCGACTAGGTAGAATCACTGAAGAATGGAAACAATAGAAATGAGAGGAAAACCAAGTGCCTTAGGAACACCACATAGGAGGATGCCCTCAAGACATCTTCCACAATGCTATGGCCCCAAGGCACGACACACAACAATAGAATAGAGGAGAAAAGAGTAGAAGAATGTAGAAACAAATAGAAGAATGGTCACAACAGAGGCGTTCTCCCGGTATCCTTGACTTTACAAGAGTATCAAGGGTCATCCTACGAGACCTACACAACATATAACACAACACAACACAATATCATAGCATATATATCTAAAAGAAGTTCAAACTTGTGAGCATCTTAGAGAGGTGCTCTATCAAGTGTGGTAAAAAGTGTGAGTAGTTCATACCTGATTGATTCTTATTTCTAGAACGATCATGTTGTGCTTATTTCTCAAGATCCTGTATGTTTAAAATCTTTTGTTGCTTACAAGGAGGGGAATCATTGCTATTTCCCACTGATGACAGTCGCCTTGTTCTTTTTTGATCCTTTGCTTTCTTGTTTTGATTTTCTTGATGAAGGAGTCTTTTGCAATGAAACGGGATACTTTCCATCCTGACAATTTTTTCTTGCTTAATGTTATCATGTTGAGGCTGCTCAATTTGCGTATCTAGTGCATTCCGGTTGTCTCCTGATCCTTGAAGGGATAACGGTGGAGGAACCTCAGAATAGATCTACCTTTCCCATGTGGATGAGGTGATATATCAAATGTCTCCTTATCCACTTCTATCATACCAGTTATTTCATCATAGCCGAGGTAGTCATCTTCCTGTTCTATTATATTTTGCTCTACCATATTGTTGTCATTATGCTTAGGAAAAGGATTTGTATTTGTAATTTATGATTTGGAGGGGCAACCAACTTATTTCCATTGTCAATCACACCAGTTACTTGTATTATATTAAAATTGATGAGGTATTGAATGTCATGTTTCAGATGTATACATCATTTGGTGTCGTGTCCTACCGAGCGGTGATACTGACAAAAGGCATTAGCATCAAATGATGGTCCTTGTATCTTGTTGCTATCAAATGGTTTAATAGGAGGAAGCTTCAAAATATTTTTTCTTACTACTTGATTCATAATTGATTGAAGAGAGTTAGATAATGGAGTAACTGTCTCTGTTGTTGCCTGAATTGAAACGGTCCCCGTTTAGGATTACTGATAGCGGACACTTGTGATTGAAAATTATTCGAATGCTGACCATTGATCTTGATGAAACTCTTGTTATTCCTCTTAAAGTTGTTTTGAGATTTTCAAGCTGTGGATTGACCAACTTGAGTCGATGAGTTTTGATTCTCATATTGACTAGACGAAAGCTGGTAATTGTGAAGAGCTGTAAATAGATGTTGATAAGAGCTATACTTCATCAAGAGGATTTTATCACGGATGTTAGGTTGTAGATTCATAATGAATATCTTCTGAACATCCTCATCTATAATCAGATATTGTATATGTGCGAAAAGAGATTGATATTGATTGATAAACTTAGTTAGCTTTTCTTTCTAACCTTGTTTATAATGGACTAAATCAATCAATGAGACTGAACGTCCAATATTTGCTTGGAAATGATGCAAGAATTGAAGCAACAAGATGTGAGAAAGAGTGTATTGAGTTCAGAGGTAATGAGAAAAACCATTTCAAAGTGGTATCTTTAAGGGATCGCGGAAAGAGTTTTGCTAACAAGTCCTCTTCAAAGAAGAAATCATTACACAGTCATAAATGTTGCCACAAGAATATTAGGATCACCTTTACCACTATATTTTTCAAAGCGAGGAGTCTCAAACTTATCAAGCATTTGAGCTCTTAAGATTGAAAAAGATAAGGACTACGAGCATGGTAAGTTGGTATATTAGGTTGAGAAGAAGCATTGGTCAAATTTGTCACTTTTTGTTGTAAGGAGGTCATGCTTTGCAAGAGTTGGTTTAATAGGGCATCATTAGGTGATGTAGTTTGCAGGTTAGAAGAGTTGGAAGCTATAGTCATGAAATTTAGAGTTGATTAGTTGTGAGTGGTAATGAGAGGTGGTTGAGAGCAATTATGAGTGAAAGGTGGTTGAGAATAGGTGGAATGGAGAGGTGGTTGAGAATGGTTATTCATATAGGAAGACACCTTAGGTGCTAGGTTTTGATAATTATATCTCACAGCCTTGTAATTCTATGAATTAATTCCATTAGATACTCCCATACTAGTGGTAGCATTACTACAAGCTTGTGCATTAGTAGTGAGGATTGATGATGTGAAAGTAGACATTCTGGTAGTCGGTATAGGTGACGATACATGTGTATGATTCGGTGATGACACATGTTTAATAGTATTCGTGCAGTCAACCAGTGACATAATATTGCTACCCACTATATGGGCTTTCCCACAGAGTGTGTTAACATCGTCTTGTCCTTGTTTTAATATCTCTCTTAGGTTATGAACCATAGGTACAACCTCTTCAGCTATCCTTTCTTTTTCCACAAATTCTTGAAAATCAGCTAGTTCTTTATCAAGTTTGTGGATTTGATCATCAGGTATGTGTTATCACATCAATTGGATCTTCAGGATCATTAAATGTTTGTTCTTCCATCACGGTAGGAGTTATGATATCTTGCAAAGTTTGTGATTCACCACTTCTATTCAAAGCACTAGAACCCATTAGTCTATGGCTTCTCCTTACAAGAATGTTTCTATTAGGAAAGTGAGTTATACAACTCATGCAAAGGCATACAACACTCAATGTACAAACTAATAGAACAACCAAAATGAGTAAGGTAGTTATGCTTGTTGAAATACACAATGTGTAATTGTAAAAGGTGAAAGTTTCAAAGCTAGGATGCAAAAGTATGCACTATGATCCAACACTACACTTCAAAATTAGATTTGAATGAATGTTAAAAAGGAGTAGCAAAATCTGAAAATGAAATTTTGACTACAAACCCTTGTTTTTGGAAAGACTAGGTTATATGAAAAATGCAACTTTTTAAGCAAAACCCTAGCAAATGAAACTTTTAAATGCAATGTTTGATATGAATAAATGATGAATTACTATAATAAAGATTAGATCTAATGTAAAAATCAGAAAATTAAATCTTTTTATGATATACAATGCAAAATATGCAAAACTATGCTTTAATGCAAGCCTAGAATGTTTTTTTTTCAAATGTATGCTAAATTTTTCAATGCAAGATGATAAATATGATATGAATGTATGCAAGGGCTGATTACAACAATCAGCAAGATGCAAGTTCAGTAAAAACATGGGTTCACCAAAATGTTATGTATAAAAAGTAGGAAGATGGTGGATATTGTTAAGATCTATCAAATCAAACCCCCCTTTCACACTAACATTCAAAGACAACAACCCAGCCAAGTCAAATGAATGAGAACTCAACTACAGGTTGGTGTACTCAAGAATGATATGGAAAGATTGATTAGATTGAGAGATTTATCAAACCCTAATTCAAATAAGCCTCAAACCCTAATTATAATGAAATTGGGTACATATGAACAAAATGCTACAGATAACCCGATAGGAAGGCACTCAAGAAGGATCAGAAACATACCAGAAGTTGAATTTATGCAATTGAAGACTTTATAGACTACGAGGTGGGTGCCCAAGTCTGATAGGACAGTTTTTCTACAGATCTTGAGCAATGAGTAGTGTCAGATTAAAACATGTTCTTGAGTTTGGGGAAAATCCTATCGAGAGGACTATGGGTAGGTGCCCTAGTCCAGTAGGGTAAAATATCAACAAGTTTCCTCCAGATATAGGATCCTTATCCTCTGAATTGCTTCTCTATATCTGTACTTCTCCAAATCTTGCACCTATAACCTACAATCACAAAGAGAGGGGTTTGGGGGTTGTGGTGTTTAGGAGCTTGCGTCGGTCAAGCCCCATAATGACATTCAAGTCTTCCAACACTATTGTTAGATAGAGTGCGTGCCCAAGGAGGGAAGAGGATAAATCCAATGATGAATGAAATGATCAAAACACAAATTGATGTCACCTTAGAGGTGAAGCCCTCACAGAGATGAAGATCATTCAAATCATGAGGAGACGGATTGATGAAGCCAAATCTACAACAAACAAACACAATAACAACACAATTATGCTTTGCAACACAATGAATGCCTTGAAATCCCTTAGCTCAATATCACAAGTTTGCATTATCCATCTAGGTGTAAAATGAAGACATAAACTCACTTATATGCTTTCCCACTAACATTTGTAATTCAAATTGAAAAGGTTGACAAAGGGAAACCTTTTTAAAGGTCCTATGCTGACACATTAAAATTTGGATCCTAGCAAATCATCCTGGACTTGGGCATGGGTGCCCAAGTCCCAAGGCCATTTTTGGTCTTAATTAACATTTAGAGTGGACCCTTAAGTCCCATTTGACATGGGTTTTGGGGGAAATTGCTTCGTGATAAGTATTAATCTTGCAAAGTGTAAACACGGGGACCTAGGAGCTAAACTAGGAGGTAAAAAGTCATAGGGATACTTTTTACTCCATAACAAGTGATAATGAACTTATGTCCATTAGAGGAGGGTGGGTAGATTATTCCAACGAGGTCAAGCCCCCACTATCAAAAGGGCCATGGAGTCATGATAGGTTGCAATTCTTGTGATGGAGCATGGATGAGATCTTTGTGTTGCTGACAAGAAAGGCACTTCTTAACAAACTGGTTGGCGTCATTTTCCATGGTCAACCAGTAATACCCTATTCTAAGGATCTTCTTCGCAAGAGTAGGTCCACTTGAGTGTGCCCCACAAATACTCTCATGTACGTCTTGTAAGGTTATTTCAGCTTCTCAAGAATTGAGACACCTTAGAAGGGTACCATCAAGACTCTTTTGATATAATATGTCATTAATGAGGGACAAATAGGAGGCTCGTTGGATGAAGGATCAACGTAGGTTGGATGATAGGTTAGGTGGGATGATGTTGTCATAGATATATTGGTAGATGTCATGATACCATAGGGATAAGAGACCAACAATGTTGCACACTAACTCAGATTGTGGCACATCATAAGCGGGCACCTCTAGCTCTTCAATAAGGAATTCACATTTCTAGTTGTTTTTCTTCATGTCAACTAAAGATCCTATGGTATCCATATCGTCTGTTGGTTTATTATTCAACCTTGGAACCTGCTCAAAGTGGATTTCATGGAAGTATTCTTTAAAGTCATCGACCATCCTCTTGTATGGAACGACCTTATCATCTTTTGTCTTGTACTCATTGTTGACCTATTTTATGACCAATTGGGAATCACCATAGACCATTATCTTCTCAATTTTCCACTAGATGGCCATTCAGAGTCCTGTGATGAGGGCCTCATACTCCACCATGTTGTTGGTGCATGGAAATGTTATTTTTTAGGATTTTGGTATGCAATCTCCTTGAGGGGTCACGAATAAGATTCTTACCCCCAAGCCTCGATGCGTGTAGGATCCATAGAAATACATTTTCCACTCTATTGTAGGTGCTACTACAAGGATTGACTCATCCAAAAAATCTGAGAGGAGTGGATATTTTGTAGGAATTGGTGCATCGGCTAGCTAGTCTACAATGACTTGTCCTTTAATTGCTTTCCATTTTGTATACTCTATGTCAAACTCACATAAGATCATGACCCACTTAGCCATTCGTCCTGTAAGAGCTGCTCGTGACAAGAAGTACTTTAGTGGATCAATTTTGCTATGAGCTTCGTCTTGTGATTGAGCATGTAGTGTCTTAGTCTCTGAGATGTGAAGACAATTGGAAGGCATGCTTGTTCAATGGGGGTGTAGTTAAGCTCATACGCCACTAAGGTACAACTAATGTAGTAAATAGCTCTTTCTTTTCCTTACTCATCGCGTTGTGCTAATAGGGCCCCTATCATTGTTTTTGTTGTGAAGATATAGAGAAGCAGGGGTTGTCCTTATTTTGGTGGAATAAGGACTGGAGGTGTAGCGAGATACTCTTTCAACTACTCGAAGGCCTTTTAACAATTCTCATCCAAAGTGAATGCTACATTTTTACGAAGGAGGTGCTGAAATAGTTGACACTTGTCAGCTAGTTGAGCTATGAAGCATCTGATTGATTGGAGCTTTCCTTGTAGGCTACGCAGCTATTTGAGATTCTTAGGTGGAGGCATTTCAACTATTGCTTTCACTTTTACGGGGTTCACTTCTATGCCTCTTCTTGATACAATGTAGCCTAGGAGCTTTTCAGAGGTGACTCCAAAGACACATTTCTTAGGATTATGCCTCACTTTATATTGTTCTAGCTGATCAAATATCTTAGCCAACACTTGGAGATGTTCGTCCCTTGTCTTTGATTTTCCCAATAGTTCGTCAACATAATCTTTCATGATGCTATGGAAGAGGTCATGGAAGATCACGGTCATGGCTCTTTGATAAGTAGCTCCTCCATTTTTAAGGCCAAAGGGCATGACAATCCAATAGTATGTTCCCCATGGACAAATAAAAGTTGTCTTGTGTCGGTCTTCTTCAGTGATCCTGATTTGGTTATAATCGGAGAATCAGTCAATTAGTGATAGCATTTCATGCCCTATTGTGAGATCAACAATGATTTCGATGTCTGGTAGAGGGAAATCATCCTTAGGGCATGCTTTGTTGAGGTCCCTAAAGTCCATGTACACGCAAATGCCCCCAGTGACTTGCTATGGGCACAATGTTTGACACCCACTTAGGGTAGTCAATAGGATGGATGAATCCCACATCTAGGAGCTTCTTGAGTTCTGCTTTGATGAGGAGTGCCACTTGTGGATTCATTTTCCTTAGTTTTTGCTTTACCAATTTTACATCAGGATGTACAACAAGATGATGGATGACTAGTGTAGGATCCAATCTTGACATATCAGCATAGGTCCATGTGAAGTTATGGCTCCTTTGTTTGAAGAAGGCCATGAAGGCTTCTTGTTCTGCTGACATAAGGGAAGCAACCCGAAAGGTGATCTTTGGTGTCTCCTTGGTGTCAAGATTCATTTCTTGTGACACCTCTATGAGGATTGGTGACATTTCTTGATACAATTCAGGGACCTTAGGGAGATCCATTCTCTCATCTTCTAGCACCTTAGAGAGGTTTTCACTAGAAGATATGTCCTTTATTTTAATTTTTTTCTGCATCCGAAAGTGCCACAACGTGGTTTTCACTGGGGAAGTTATTTTTATGTTTTTATTTTTGTGACCAAGAGATAGGGATGTCTTCCGAAAGTACATGGATGTATTTAGTTCCACAATATAGCTGGCTCTATGATCTTCAAGGGGTAAGTGGTCTCTAACCCCCATTAGTTCAGCTATTGCTTCATCGTTTTGTCTGACACCAAGGACAAGAGGTCCTTGTTGGCCCTAGTCAATGAGTTGTGGATTGAAAAGTGGAAGGTCATTAGAGCATGATGATGTGGTTGATTGGTTGTAAATGGTATAGATGGAGGATTCAAATAGTTCAGTGAAATCGGCGAAAGAGTCTAGATAATCCTCTTCGTTGATGTTGTCAATTATGGGAAAATCTTTCGCAACCTCACTCAAGATATATTCAGTATCTGTGGGGGTAGACTCTTGTTTAACATAACCTAAACCTTGATGTCAGGGATTCCTTGTTGCTTGGAGGGGTTCTAGAATCCCTTGTTCATGTAGGCCAATTCCACCTTTGATAATGTTTAGACCTTTGCCATATCTTTTGACGAGTAGGATAGGAGCTTCTAGTTCTTCATCTTCATCTTTGTAGAGCCATGATGATGTATCTTCGAGGACATCTTGTTCCATCAAGTGCTTTCTCTTAAATATGGGAGACAGTTTACATTTTATTAGCACCATGGAGATTGTCTTAGGTGTACCAAATTCTTTAGGGGACAGTGGAAGTTGCCCTACACAGAATGTGCTATGTAGATTGTACTCTCCACATCCCATGTCACTTGCTTTAATATTGATCTCAGGGATGGGTGATGTTGATGAGGTGGATTCAATACTGGAGGGATCAATGTGTGAGGTGGACAGTGTTGCTTTGGAGGTGGATGATTTGATGGCATTATTGTAGGGGTAGAAGTTTTTATCATGTCCTTCCAAGAATGTGCAATATTGAAAAGGACGTGGGTCGGCATAGATGGTAACCTCCATGCCATTATATGGGAATTTAAGGAATTGATGGAACGTGGATGGAATGGCTTGCATGGCATGGATCCATGGGCAGCTGAGGAGGATATTGTAAAGGAGATCAAGATCAAGCACTTGACATTTGGTCTCCAAATTTTTCTGTCCAACTTGGATGGGAGCTTGAGTCTACAACCACATCAGAATATCCCAATTGTTTTATTAACTAAGAGTGCAAAGATTTAGGCTAGAACCACCATCTATTAAGACTCGTTTTATGGTATGTTTGTGAATTCAGACTTTGATGTTGAGAGCTTCATTATGAGGTGTGCTTGGAAGGTCTTGCTCAGAAAAGGTGAGATGTTGTATGTTGTGGAGATGATAGATGTCCCACCATGGCTTGGAATTGATTAACATTCAAGTCGGTAGGGACGTGAGTCTCCATCAAGGCTTTGTCAAGGACACCCTTGTGGAGAGGGGATGTGCAAAGCAACTCTAGGATAGAGATTTGTGTGGGGGTTTTCCCAAGGTGCCCGAGAAGGTTGTACTTGTTAGTATGTGGGTGGTTTCTTGGTGCGGATGTGGAAGGTTGATCATTTGTGGTTGGGGCTCTTCTAATTGATATGCGGTCACGAAGAGTGGTAATGACACAATTGGGAGTTCTGGCTCTTATAGTGATGGTGGTAGTATGGTTAGAAGATTCTTCTATAAGACCCATGACGGAATCGAAAGAAGAGGGTGGAGGAACAATGTTATAAGCTTTATTTGATGAACAAGATTTACCTTTGTTGTGATCAGGTGGCTGATCCTTGTATGCTCCTAGGTTTGCATTAGGTGATTATTTAGGTGGTTCATCGACGGTGATATCGCCAAAATCAATGAGATCTTTAATGCAATTCTTCAACCTCATACAATCAAATGTCTCGTGTCCCTTGACGCAATGGTAATCACAATATGCATTCTCTTTAAAACATGAGGGTTTAAATTGGTTGTCATCGTATGGTCTAATGGTGGGTAGTTGGATGAGGTCAGCCTTCAAAAGGTTTCTCAAGACATTCTCAATGGGTTCACCTAAGGGTGTGAATTTTCGTTTGGGTGTGTTGGATTGTCTTACTGGACCTTTTGGGATGCTAATGTTATTATTGCTCGAGGATGGGTTGGATGGTGTGGTGGTTTGGATATTTTGTACATTCTTAACATCGGTGACATCGTCGTTAAGGGTATTTTTGCTCTTTCCCCAAAAGTGGGGTTTCTCATGGGATTGGTTGTTGTTGTTCATGTTGGTGTTGTTGTTGTTGTTGTTGTTATTGCTATTGTTGACCTTGTTGTTGGTGTTTTTGTTGTCATTTTCTCGGTAAATTTTAATAGCTCCTTTGGCTATGAGAGCTTTTTTGATGGTGGTTTCTTTGTCAATGACCTCTTCAAAGGTGGATTCACATTGAATTTGTAAGTGGAATCCCATCTCTTGATTAAGGTTAGTCACAAACATAGTGACCAATTGTTTTTCAGGAATAGGCCAAGGGAGTTTGATTGCTAAGCCTCTCCACCATTGCAAGAAGGTGGAGAAAGATTTCACATTCTATTGTTTGGTGTTACAAAGGTTCATTATGGACACTTCATGTTCAAAGTTGTAGGGGAAGTGATTGATAAACTTCTCTACAAGTTTGTGGAAGGTTTAGATAATGTTGAGGGGAAGGTGGACGAACCATTCGGTGGCTTGGCCTCCTAAGCTTTGAGGAAAGAGTCTCATTAGATATGTATCATTGTATGAGACTTCTAGGAAAGATACATAAAATTCCCTAAGGTGTTCCCTAGGGTCCCCTTTCCCTTTGTATTTGTCAAATTTTGGTGTCTCAAAATTCTTAGGGAAGGGAGGCATGGGTATGGTTCGATCAAATGGGTATGGGCAAATGTCTTTGAATGAATATTGTTTTCTCTTATGCCCATGTTGTATGTCTTCAACCTTTTGGATTAATGATTGCACAATGCTAGATAAATCTTGGGTAGGTGGTGGTTGTGGTACATTGGATTGTTGTTGTTGGATTAATTGTTGGAGAAAGTTGGGTGTTTGTTGTTGATGTGTAGTTTGGGTTTGGGCTTGTTGTTGGTGTTGTTGATAGGCTACGAGTTGTTGTAGGATATGTGGTGAAATTTGTTGTTGGGTGTTTTGATTTTTTTGTAAGGTTTGGATGGAAGATGATACAATGGGTGGTTGTAAAATGGGAGGTTGTGAAATTGGAGGTTGTATGTATGTGAAATTGGATGTTTGTGAAGGGATGTTGCATGGGTTGTTGGATGTGTTTTGTGGTGGTTGAGAAAATAGTTGTGCCATGAAGGAAATTGTGTTCCAGCATCAAATTGAGGTACACTTGTAGAAGCACTTGTTTACGTGGTGTTGTTGGGTATGTTGAGGGTGATTTGAGGGGTAGATGTAGTTATAGTGGATGTTGATGTGGAGGTGGATTAGGTGGATGAAGTTTGTGATGTATTAGGGACATTGTTTGAGGAGGATGGTTGTGATGAGGAAGGTGGATTAGGTACCTTAGCACCATTTTGGATCAAGAATTTAAGATATTTATTAGGGTCTGACTTTAGGATTCAGTCTAATAAATCCATTGAATCGGTGTCTTGCATAAAGTCTACTACATCTTGATCAACATTGTTGGTGTTGGATGGTGCTTCGATTTGTTGGGTTCCCCAAGGGTTTATCATACCATTGGAATCAAAGGATGTTTGTTGTTGGACTATTGGGACATTGGGACATTGTTGTGATAGATAGGGTGCATTCCCCATGGCATATTTGGGCCCATTTCCTTGTTCTTCCTAGCTTGGGACCTTGTTTGTGGCATACAATGAAAGGGTATGGATTGTTTTGAGTTTGTGATGTTAAGATGGATGAAGGTTACGACCTTAGAGATTGATTTTCAAACATTTTGGACCCAAGGTAAATGGATAAATGGATGAGTGATTTTGGTGACCTTAGAGATTGATTTTCAAAAGATTTTGGACTAAAGGTGGATGGATAAGTGGGTGATTTTGTGATAGGATATGAGATGATTTTTGGATGAGTGATCTTTGGACAAATTTGGATGATGAAAAAGGGGGTATATGGGATAAATTTGGATGATAAAAGATCAAGGATACTTTGATGATGGTTTTGGATACTTTGGATAATGATTTTGGATGAGTGATGTGAGGGATACTTTGGATAGGTTTGGAAAATGTTTGATAAAGATAATCAAATCAAAGGAGGGCTAAAAATAAATCTAGATCTTATGGATTTAAAGGATATTCCTTTCTTTACTTAAGGTAGACTAAGACACTTAAGCAAAAAGAGGAAGGGGATTATTTCACTTGGGGTAGACAAGACCTCCAAGCAAAATGGGGAACCTTAAAATTCACTAACTTAGGAATAGTCTAGGCTCCTAAGCAAATTTATCCTAAGGTTGATAAGGCTAATTTTAAAAATAACTTAAGGTAGACAAATGCTTAAGCTATCAATAAATTAGAGGATAAAGGATGAGCTCTAGATTTATATTTGCACAAATTTGATTTGGGGGATGATTTTGGATATCTTGATTTGATTTGATTTGGCTAAGGTTGATTCGGATTGATGTTGAATGATGATTGATTTGGTTGGGATAAGGTTTGAATAGTTAGGTGAAGGTTGGGATAATTTGGATTAGGGTTGGTCTAAGGTTTGAATGATGTTTGGCTTGGATGAAGGGTTTGGGTGACTATGTTGATTTGGATTAAAGCGGATTAAATGAGATCAAAGATCCAAATTAAAAATTAAAATGTTTCTCTAAGGTCAAATGGATAGATGTGGGATGATGGACTTGGACTAGGGTTTGGATGGGGTGAAAAATCTTTTGTATTTGGATGGAATTGAGGTGAAAGGTTTGGGGGATAATGATGATAATTGGAATGGATGAATGAGGTCAAAGGTCCAAATGTAGAGATCAAAATGATTTTCTCTAAGGCCAAGACGAGATGATGGAAATTAGACAAAGGATGGACTTGTTAGGGTTAGACGGCAGAAGATATCAATTAAATGCAAATAAAGATTAAACAAAGGAATGAAAAATACACAGAAATAATAACGAGAGATAATTTTAACGTGGTTCACCCAAACACGATCTACATCCACCAATAGAGAGTCCAATATTATTATCTAGTAAATCAAACCGATTACAACCAGCAATCCTTGCAACTCAATACCGCTGCAAATGCTACAATACAATATCAATGGAAACCCTAACCGTTAGCTATTTTTATCAAGCCTTATGTCAGTTACAAAAATAGGGGTTTTTTTATATGTCGGCTAATAGAAAAATAACTCCCCACGCCTTTATAAAATAATAGGCAATTTTTGCTTTGGGGGCATTGCCCCCAGCAACCCGCGCTGGGGGCGTTGCTCCTAGACCCCCACCGTGGGATCCACCCCCGGGCCCCTGCCAGGGGGATAAGCCCCTTAGGCCCCGTAGGAGGCACTCTGCCCCCCTTGCACTAATAATTTGGCGGGGAACCGCGCCAATAAAAGTGGGGAAAATTTAACCTCCGAATTTGATTAGGCTCCATATAACAACAATCTCCCACTTGGAGACTGATCAGACTCCACAACATATCACCTCTCACTTGGAGACTGATCATAAGACCGCTGACCCTATAGCTCCCACTAGAAATAAGCACCCTGGACTCTGGTGTTCTAATTTTTTTTGTTTTCAGTCTTGAAGACCAACCGAAGTTGAAGAGGAGCTCAACTTCTCCCTTGTTTCTATCTTTGTAAACATATCTACTAGATTTTCATCTGTATGTATCTTTTCCAGCTATAACTGTCCATCATCCAAAATTGATCGAATGAAGTGATACCTCAACTGTATGTGTTTGGTCTTTGAATGCAAGGCAGAATTCTTTGCAAGATGTATGGCACTCTGGCTGTCCATAAACAAATAACTATTAGCCTACTATTTGCCCAATTCTTCCATTAAAGATTGCATCCATATCATCTCCTTGCTTGCCTCTATTACAACTACATATTCTGCCTCTGTGGTGGATAAAGCAACCACCTTTTGCAACCTGGAAATCCAACTCACCATTGTCCCACCTATAGTAAAGACATAACCTATAGTACTCCGCCTGGTATCAATATCCCATGCCAAATCTGAGTCTACATAGCCTGTTAAATCAATATTATAGCCCCCAAAACATAAGTGTTTATTGGATGTACCTCTCAAATATCTGAGAATCTATTGTACTGCATTCTAATGCTCCAATCTAGGATGACTCATATACCTGCTTATGACTCCGACAGCATGTACAATATCTGGTCTCATGCATACCATGGCATACATTAAACTCCCTACAGCTAAAGCATATGGTACCTTGAACATTTTATCTGCCTCCTCTTGTGTCTTTGGACACATCTCCTTAGTCAATTTTAAATGACTAGGCAAAGGTGTGCTGACAGCTTTTGCATTCTCCATATGGAATCTTTGCAACACCTTTTCAACATAATCAGCTTGAGATAGAGTTAATTTTCTGTTCTTCCTATCTCTACAAATTTTCATACCAAGGATTTGTTTTGCTGCCCCCAAATCCTTCATAGCAAATGACTGTGCTAACTATTGTTTTAACTCTCTTATGTGATCCATGTTAGACCCCACTACAAGCATGTCATCAACATATAAACATAAAATAATGTAGCTGTCATTATCCAACCTCTTAAAATAAACACAATGGTCATAATTACACCGATTGTAGCCTTGCTTAGCCATAAAACTATCAAATTTTAAATACCATTGTTGAGGTGCTTGTTTCAGACCATACAAACTCTTCTTACATCTGCACACCAGTTTCTCCTTACTTGTGACCTCAAATCCTTGGGGTTGTTCCATATATCTCCTCCTCCAAATCACCATGGAGAAAGACAGTTTTCACATCTAGCTGTTCCAAATGCAAATCTTCAGTAGCCACAATACTTAAAATAGTACAAATAGAAGTCATCTTAACAACTGGAGAAAAAATCTCATCAAAATCAATGCCCTTTTTTCTGTGCAAATCCTTTTACAACTAACCTGGCTTTAAATCTTTTCTTACCTCCATCTTCCTCTTTCAGCCAATAAACCTATTTGTTTGGTAAAGACTTTTTACCTGGAGGTAACTTACATAATTCCCAAGTCTGATTTTTCAGTAAGGAGTCCATTTCTTCTTTCATTACAAGCTCCCACTAAACCTGTGTATCCACCTGCATAGCTTCATCATACCCTTCCGGTTCACCAACATCTATTAACAAAATAGAATACAAAGAGGGAGAAAACCTTTCAGGAGGTCTACTTAGCCTTGTTGACCGTCTAACATTCACTGGAGTTTGTGGTATTTCTTGTTGTTGTTGCGGAGCATGAAGAACCACTGGAACATCACTATTTGGAGTATCATCTAGTACCACATAATCCCTTTCTTTCTTCTCATGCTGCTACAACTGATCTTTGTACAACACCTTCTCATTAAATATAACATCCCACCTTCTCACAATTTTTTGATTTTCAAAATCCCAAAGCCTATAACCAAATTCATCAATGCCATATCCAACAAAAGTACATTTTTTTGATTTTGCATCCAGTTTGGTTCTATTTTCATAATCTACATGTGCAAATGCTTCACATTCAAAGGTTTTGAGAAAAGAATAGCTCACCTTCTTACCTATCCATGCTTCCTCTGGAATACCACAGCCCAAAGGAATTGAAGGACCTCTATTAATTAAATATACAACAGTGTTGACAGCTTCTGCCAACATGTTTAAAGGCAGCACAACATGCAATCTCATGGTCCTTGCACACTCCATTATTGTCCTATTCATGTGCTCAGCCACTCCATTCTCCTGTGGAGTCCCTAGAACCGTTTTATGCCTACAGATTCCATTAAAGGAACAATAATCCTCAAATTCTTTACTGCAATGCTCACCACCATTATCAGATCTCAGACATTTTAATCTTTTACCTATCTCATTCTCAACCAAGATTCTCCATTTCTTAAATGTTTCAAATACATCAACCTTCCTAGTTGCATCATCTATGAATGTAACGTAATACTGAGAGCCACCAAGAGAAGATACCTAAGTCGGTCCCCATACATCTGTATGCACAAGCTCCAACTTTTCATCTTTCTTTTGCTTCCCATCCTTGAGAAAACTAACTCTCTTTTGTTTTCCATACACACAACTTTCACATAAATCCATATTAATACATTTTAGATCTGGTAAAACTTTCTTAGAATGAAGTACCTTCATCCTTTTTCACTCATATGCCCAAGTCTGTTATGCCACAGCGTTGTCTCAGAACCTGCAGCAACTGTTTCAGTCTTTTTCTACGAACCTGCAGCAACTGTTCCTGAACCTATTTGGTTTTTCTCTACAACAACTAAAGTAGAAGGAATAGTATGACCTATACAAAGATATAAGGTGCCTAATTTCACACCTTTTTCTACTATTAAGGCACCTCTTAAAACCTTCCAATTTTTATCAGTGAATGTATAAATGTAACCTGATTCAGCTAGCTACCCTACTGAAATGAAATTCCTACTCAACCTTGGAATGTGCCTTACCTCTTGTAGTAGCCAATGATTCCCATTCTGCAACTTAATCTTGATTCTTCCCTTTCCAACAATCTGACAGGGTTTGTTATCTCCCAAATAAACCAGCCCAAAATTCCCTTAGACATAATCAAGAAAATAACTTCTATGGGGCATAGCATGAAATGAGGCCCTTGAATCTAAAACCCATGAATCATCAACATTATCTAGGGAAAGAATCAAAGCATCATCTTTAGATTTATTACTTACCACATTTGCCTCCTTATTGCCTTCTTGTTTGTCTCCTTTATTCTTCTGAGACCAGCAATCTTTCTTCAGATGACCTGGTTTCCCATTGTACCAACAATCCTTCTGTTCTCTAGATTGGGACCTCTTGTTCTTTGATTTTCCTCGTGACTTCCCATGGCCTCCAGAACCTTTTCCTCTCTCCTTTGATCAGCCCCTACTTTCTGCATTAAAAACACTACCTGATGTGGACCCTCCTAGCTTTTCTGTCGCATTTCCTCGCTAAGGATAACACCAACAACATCATCAAATTTTAAAGTGTTTGAACCAAAGACAGAGTTACTTTCAGGCATTACCAAGCTATTCCAGCTTCTGGCAAAGAACATAAAACCAAGAGAGCCCTCACCTCTTCATCAAATTTCACTTTTACAGAAGTTAACTGACTGACAATCGTATTAAACTCACTTAAATGATCTGTCACAGATCCACCTTCAATCATTTTCAGATTAAACAAACGCTTCATGAGAAATGCCTTATTTGAGGCTGAGGGTTTTTCATATAATTTAGCCAAAGATTTCATCAATTCACTTGTTGTCTTTGCTTTTGTTATATTGAATGCCACAGATGGTGCCAGGCACAATCGAATGGTTCCCAGTGCCTTTCTATCTAGAAGTTCTCAATCCTCATCTGTCATTCCTGCCGGTTTCTTGGATACTCCTTCCAATGGCCTCCATAAATCCTTCTGATAGAGGTAATCCTTCATCTGCATCTTCCATAACTGATAGTTCTGCCCATTAAATTTATCAACCTTCAATTTACCTTCATCCGCCATTACTCCCACTCAACCGTGAGACTTTCCTGCAGATGATAATTGAACACGACCTGGCTCTGATACCACTTGTTAGGGTTAGCCAGAAGAAGATATCAATTAAATGCAAATAAAGATTAAACAAAGGAATGAAAAATACACAGGAAATAATAATAGTGAGAGACAATTTTAACGTGGTTCACCCAAACTCGGGCTACATCCACCAACAGGGAGTCCACTATTATTATCTAGTAAATCAAATTGATTACAACCAGCAATCCCTACAACTCAATACCGCTGCAAATGCTACAATACAATATCAACAGAAACCCTAACCCTTAGTGACTTTTATCAAGCCTTATGTTAGTTACAAAAATAGGGTTTTTTTAATGTCGGCTTATAGAAAAATAACTCCCAACGCCTTTATAAAATAATAGGCAATTTTTGCTTTAGGGGCATTGCCCCCAGCAGCCCCTGGGCTCCGTAGGAGGGGCTCTATCCCCCCTGCACTAATAATTTGGGGGGAAAGCGTGCTGATAAAAGTGGGGAAAATTTAACCTCCGAGTCTGATTAGGCTTCATATAACAACATGACTTAGGTGAATGATTTTGGGATGATGCCACGTCACAAGGATGTTTGAATTTTGCTAGGAAAATCAACTATAAGTGACTTGATAATTTTTGGTCATGGGGGTAAATGGTGCTAAAAGCTGGACCAATAGCGCTAACAGTTGACCCAATAGCACTAACAAAATAACTGATAGCGCTAAAGGATGGACTGAAAGTGCTGAAATAGGGTATGAAAGATGGCATTGACAGATATTCCGATAGCACTAAACAGAGGACCGATAGTGCTAATTAACTGTTCAAAGGTTGGACTTGATTGAATTTGATGACAAATTTGGATTTTTTTTGGATTTTTTGGTTCAAAGGTTGGACTTGAGTGATTTCAAAGGTTCTTGGTAAAAATTAAATCAAGAAAGAAGATACAATGGCTTGACTCAAAGGTGGACTTGGATAGTTGGCTTGTATGTGTTTCGACAAAGAAGACACACCATTCACATGAATATCCTAAAAATTACTCAAGTGGGAGTGTCATATCTTGTGAATCTCAGAAAATGGTCGTGGGTCAACCTTAACTCAAAAGTGAACCAAGGTTCCCACTCCCAATAATACCTTTGTTCCATAGCTTGGATAGATAGGGAAAATAAGGTCATGGACCACCTTACCCCCCTTTCCTTGGAGACTTTTGTCTTTCCCAAAGTAGACCCTATCTCAAGTATAGTGGTACAGTGAGCAATCTTCCTCCTACTGCAGTGGTGCACCACAAGATAAGACAACTGAAAGGTCTTAGGATAGGATAGTACAAGCTTCTAGGGAGTCCTCTTTATAAACAAGGTATGTGAGGCCCAAAATCATCAACACTAGTCCATTGAAGAGATGTGGCACCAAGCAGTTAAGCAAGCACCACTTCACCTTGCATCCAGAATCACCTGGGACCCCAAGGCTATCCCAATGATAATGCAACTAGATTGGGGTACAAGTTTCCTTCTCCCCCCTTTGATATGCCCCATCTGTACATGTGGTTGAGGTCATCCCTTGGGATGATGAAATCCCCAAGCAGGCCTCCTAAGAAGAAATTATCCCTTGCTTTTGATCACCCAAGATTGCACTAGGCACAAGGGGGGAGCATACGCAAAAGGATAACCCCTTTGGGATAATACTAAAAAGCAATAAAAGTGTTTACAAGTAGATTTTTGATCCCCAAGATTACCCTAAGGTGTGAGGGGAGTGCATACATCTACAATTAAACCAAACACAACAAATAATGATTAATTCATGTTATAGGTTAAAAGAGAGATGAATGCAAGCATTTAAGTACACTAGATCAAACCCTCTTTCACTACAACATTCAAGCACAAAACCGAGCTAAGTCACTACAAGATGAAAGAGGACTCAACTACAGATTTTGTGCTCTTGTTTGCTAAGGAAAGATGTGATTTAACCAAGCTTTTTATCGAACCCTAGGCCAATCGATGCACTAAATCTTAGAATTGAGATAATGAGCTTATAATAGACAAACAACAATGGAAAGCTAGGCTATGAAAGTACCAGGATGATTAGTGAGATGTTGTAACCTATTTCATGAAAGATGAAATGTTGGAAGACTTCGGGGCTAGCCCCTGAGTCCAGTAAGTCCCGATCTCTGGAAGCTCAGAACTGGAAAAATGTTGTAAATGATGTCTTGATATAATATCCAGTGTCTGATTTAGCAGGACACCGAGGCGGGCACCCAAGTCTTCCATGGAGGAATTTTTGCACTTTATTTTCTGATCTTGAAACTCTATCCCTTGAACAACCTCCATATACCTTCACTTCTTCAATCCCCACGCTTGTAGCTTGTACACAAGAAGAAAAGGGGTTTAGGGGTTGTGGTGTTTAGGGATTTGCCTCAGTCAAATCCTGGGTTAGAATTCAAACTTTCCTAACATCGTTGTTAGAGAGAGAGTGTGTCCTTGTAGGATAGAGGCTAAAGATAATCCAAAATATGACGAAATGATTCAAACAAAGATGATGTCACCTTGGATGTGAATTCCTTAGGAAGATGAAGAGTCTTCAACTCATAAGGATGTTGATGATGATTCCAAATCTACAACAAACATGTACAGTTCACAAACACAAATCTGCAACAATAACACGATGAATGCCTTAAATGCTCCTTTGCCCAATATCATAACCTTTCTATCATTAACCTGTCACAAAATGAATTCAAACACTCACTTATATATGCTTTCCCATTAAACATTCACAAATTAATTGAAAAAGTCAACAAGGAGAGACCCATTTAAAGGTCCTCTGCCAACATGATTTAAATTTTACCCTGACCAATCAAGGTGGACTTGGGCGCGGGCGCCCAAGTCCCTAGGTGCCTTTTTGGTCTATAATTAAGCATTAAATATGCCCCTAGTTCCCATTTGATATGGGTTTCAGGGGATTTATCTTCAAGATGAATATTTTGCTTTGTAGAGTGCTAACACAGAGACCTAGGAACTAAACTAGGAGGTAAAAAGGCATGTGTCTACTTTTTACTCCATAACATTTAGCCCCCACTTTAATGTGTGTGCGATCCTATGATTTAGCACATGCATTAAAGTATGGTCAAAGCATATCAAAACACATCAAACACTAGAATGAAGACACACCCTAAGTTTGAAGGACTATTTCTAGCCCCCAAACTTAGGCAAACATAAGAAAACAAGTTTAACAGTCACACAAGACACAATGACTATAGTAAGGAAGCATGCAATACACGAAGAAGACAGTGAAAGCATGCAATACATAAAGAAAACATGAGTGCAGTCATGCAATACACGAAGTATACATGAAGACAAGACATGATTAAGCAATTACGCATATATATATACATACAAAACACACAGTGTGGGGGGCTCATTGCCACACGTCTTTAGACCGCACAAAAACACACAAAACACATACAGCGTGGGGGGCTCATTGCCGCAAGTCTTTAGACCATGCCACAAGCACACAAGACATGCAAGGAAGACACATAAAACACATGGAATACACGAGCGTCGTATAGTATATCATTGATACACTATATGTCTTATACATGGCAAAAACGGGCAATAGGGAGGAGCTCATCACTACTCCACTATATAAAACACGGAAAACACACCTAACGGTTGAGCTATGCTACCACAACTAGCAAAGACACACTTAAGGGTGAATGACTCAAGATACAACCATGCCTCGCGATGAGGACTTTGTTTAAAAGGATGTGCACTACCTCAAGAGATACAACATCCCACCTTCCGCAAAAGGGCTTTGTTCAAAAAGGGTGTGCACTAGCTTAAGAGACACATCACCCCGCCTTTCAAAAAAGGGCTTTGTTCAAAAGGATGTGCACTAGCTCAAGAGATACACCATCCCGCCTTTTGCAGAAGGGATTTGTTCAAAAGGAAAACACGTTTTGTCAATGTGAAAAGTAATCAAGCAGTTACCATGATATATGCCCCAACCTTAAAGTGGTTGATCCCGCTTGCCAGTATCAAGAACATTAAGGTAAAGTGAAAACACACAAGGGAACAAGAGCTCTCGCAAAGCCCATGCCCCAAAAGTGACATGTGCCATGATCGTTGAATGTTCCCACAAACACGTCGATATCATTTGCTAAGATAATCAACAAGATACAAGCTTTGGTTAGAAAATCTTACTCTAAGATAACAACCAAATCAATTCATGAAAGCTATGTAAAAATCATATCACATGATAGACCAGGGCTACACTTGCAGGTTCAGAACTGAGTATAGCCGTGAGGTTATACTACATGTATCTCAGAACTGAGTGTAGCAACAAGGTGAGATACAAAACAATCCAAAGTGCATAGAAGTAGATTTAGAGTATTCCAAAGGTTTGTCACAACACGAATCACAACACAAAGTGATTCTACTAGTTGAGTGTCAGTAATATATATCAACCCCATCTTCATATATGGACTGGGTCCATTTTGTTTTCTTGTTGAAGGGACACATAGTTCTTATCAGTATTTATTTGTTTTCATCATCCACCGACTAGTAGAGTCACTAAAGAATAGAAACACTAAAAATGAGAGAGGAGATAAGAGTGACTTGGGTTTACAACATGGGAAGATGCCCCCAAGGCAAAACACATAACAATAAAATAGATGAGAGGATAATAGAAGATTAGAGAAACACATAGAAGAATGGTCACAACAGAGGTGGTCTCCTTGTATCCTTGACCTTACAAGAGTATCAAGGGTCATCCAAAGAGACCTAAACAACATTTAACACAACACGAGGGAACACAACACATAAGAGGAGGCCACGTAAGTGAGCAACTCAAAGAGATGCTACATTAAAGGTGGCTAGAAAGGGTGAGAAATACTTACTTGTTACACAACTGCACTAGTGGTTGTCGTCAAGCAAAACATCTTCCTCCCAATCTTGAATGCAAGAGGTGATAGGTACATAAGGTACTACCCAACTTGAATCACTGTCCTTTAACTCTTCAACCATTAGTGCTTCCTTTCTTGATTCAATATTAGTTGGTGTAATGTTTTCTTGTTGAGGTGTTTCATGTTGAGCTAAGGCTTGTTTCTTCTTCCTTCTTTCTCTTGCTTGCCTATTCCTTCTTGTTTTATTAGTGATGTTTGCAAAAAGATTTTCATGATTTTCCATTTTCTTTGACATCTTAGAAGAGGAAGCTGGTACAAAATTGATCTTTTGTGATGAAAGACATCACTCTTTTCAGTTATCTCTCGATCCTTGTAAGGATGGCGGAGGAGGAACCTCGGAAATACTCCTTTACCTTGTGGTCGAGGGGGTTCTTTCTTCTTGAGATGGTTTTCATTCTCTATTTGTTGAATAGGAGGTCCAACTAATTTTCTTATTAACTTTGTCTTGTATCTTTGGTATGCTAGGAAGAATTGATCTTCTCTTGGTTGAGTAGGCTCAGTAGGTTGCGACCTGAAGTAGTCTAGGCTGAAATTTCCACAAGTAACCATAGGTTTCCATCCACTATGGTGAACAACATGCACTCTACCTTGATAAGGGAATTTTAAACATTTATGAATTGTAGAGGGGATCGCTTTCATGGACTTGAGCCATGGATGGCCTAGTTTCACACGAAATAGGTCAAAGGTAGGAATAATGTCAAATGATTGTTCCAGAGCTTTCTCCACTACTTTAATCAATAATATAATCTTCCCCATAGTTGGGAGGAAATATCCATTATGTGTCTTAACCATAATATGTGTGGGTTCATAATTTTCCTGTATCAAATCATGCATGTATAGGAACTCTTCAGTTATCACATTCGTTATGCAATTAGGATCAATAAGGACTCCTCTTATAGAATATCCACTTATACGTATGCTAATGTAAAGAGGTCCGTCGATATCTGTTATTGTAGTGTCATGTGGTGTAAAGGTTCTTTTAGGTTTAGGATTCTTCCTCTTCCTATAAACTTGAGGAGGGTCCATTCCACCCTTATTGTGATGAGAGGCCATGTATGTGAGACCGCTCCACACCAAGGCACTAGTTTGAGGAAATAGGGTTTTTGAAGATAAAAAACCCACTAATTTCACTACAAACAAAGTAAGTATGATGCAAATAGTGCTTCACAACAAGGCAATAAGAATGCTTTAAAAGTTTGTTCCAATAAGTATGAAGAGGGTGTTTAAAACCCTTAATGTTGAAATACACACTGTGTAATTGCAAAACTTGAAATTTTAATGCAAGAATGTGCAATGAAGCAACACTACAACTCAAAATCAGATATGAATGATTGTTTTATGAGAGCAGAAAAATCTGAAATAAGATTTTGACTACAAATCCTAGCATTTGCAAAAACTAGGTTATATGAAAAATACAAGCTTTTAACAAAACCCTAGCAAATGAGATCTTCAAATGCAAAATGTGATATCATGAAATGATTAATTGCTGTAATTTGTTTGAGATCTGATGTATAAATCAGAAAATCAAATTTTTCTAATGATATGCATGGAAAATAATGCAAAACTATGCCTTTATGCAAGCCTAGAATGCTTATTTTTTAAATTTTTTTCAAATGTATGCAAGATTTTTCAGTGAAGAATGATAAGTATGATATGAATTAATGCAAGATCTGATTTCAACACTCATCAAGATGAAAATTCTTGATGCTATGGGTTCACCAAAATGTTATAGGTTAAAAGAGAGATATATGCAAGCATGTAAGTACACTAGATCAAACCCTCTTTCACTACAACATTTAAGGATAAAACCAAGCTAAGTCACTACAAGATGAAAGAGGACTCAGATACTAATTTTGTGCTCTTGTTTGCTAAGGAAAGATGTGATTTAACCAAGATTTTTATCAAACCCTAGGCCAATCAATGCACTGAACCCTAGAATTGAGATAATCAACTTATAATAGACAAACAACAACGAAAAGCCAAGATCTGAAAGTACCAGGATGATCATTGATATGTCGTAACTTGTTTCATGGAAGTTGAAATGTCAAAAGACTCTGGGGCCAGTTCTTGAGTCTAGAAAGTCTCGATCTATGCAATCTCAGAACTGGAAAAATGTCGTAAATGATGTCCTGATGTAGTATCCAATGTCTGATTTAGCAGAAGGACACCAAGGTAGGCACCCAAGTCTTTCGCAGAGGAATTTCTGCACTCTATTTTTGGATCTTGAAACTCTATCCCTTGAACAACCTCCTTGTACCTTCACTTCTTCAATCCTCACACCTATAACCTACACATAAGAAGAAAAGGGGTTTGGGGGTTGTCGTGTTTAGGGATTTGCCTCAATCAAATCTTGGGTTAGCATTCAAGCTTTCCCAACACCATTGTTAGAGAGAGAGTGTGTCTTTGTAGGACAAAGGCTAAAGATAATCCAAAAGATGATGAAATGATTCAAAAAAATATGATGTCACCTTGGAGGTGAAGTCCTTAGGAAGATGAGTCTTCAACTCATAAGGATGTTGATGATGATTTCAAATCTGTAACAAACATGTATAACACAAACACAAATCTACAACAATAACACAATGAATGTCTTGAATGCTCCTTTGCCCAATATCATAACTTGCTACCATCAACCTGTCACAAAATGAATTCAAACACTCACTTATATATGCTTTCTCGTTAAACATTTGCAAATTAATTGATAAAGATGACAAGGAGAGACCCATTTAAAGGTCCTATGTCAACATGATTTAAATTTTACCTCGACCAATCAGGGTTGAGTTGGGTGTGGGCACCCAAGTCCCTAGGTGCCTTTTTTGTCTAGACTTAAGCATTAAATGGGCCCTTAGTTCCCATTTGACATGGGTTTTGGGGGATTTCTCATTGAAATGAATATTTTGCTTTGTAGAGTGTTAACACGAGGACCTAGGAGTTAAACTAGGAGGTAAAAAGGTATGTGTCCACTTTTTAATCCATAACAATTCCCAACTAAACTAATTAGGTGTGAATAGGCTAGTGCTAAAAACAAAGCCTTATACAAGTGAATCTGCACCAAAAAGTTAGTAGTTTGATAAAAATTTCTTGGAGAAACATTCTTAACACCTGTAAAAACAAGTCAGAACCCTGCACAGACCTCAAAAACTTTGTTAGAAATTGGCTCTACAACAGAGACCAATAGCACTAACATTCAGACTGATAGCGCTAAACAATCTGCAGATAGCGTTGAAATAAAGTACAATAGAACTAAACTAGAAATCGATAGTGCTAACAGAAATGCAAATAGTGCTAAAATAGTAAAAAGAAGATTTTACCTCTATTACTTGTCCAGAAACCAGTGGTGCTATTCTGGGTCTCGATAGCGCTAATCCGCAGAAAACCAGCAACCTGCACAAAAACATAACCTCTTTTTGCACAAAATGATGAAATAAGCTGTTAGAGGGTCTGCAAAGTTAGTCAATGAGATAAAACATGTTACTAATTAGAAATAGAGCTAGGGAGGTTAGGTATGCAAGCCCAAAAACTTAACCCTAAGTGCTCCTTCTAAAATATGATAACAAAGTGATAATAGAGCGCCTTAAGGTTTAAGACCCTGTCAAAAACCAAAAAGCTCCAACCTGCAGATAGTAGTTAGCAATAGAAAACAAAGATCAAACTATCAGTATGATAAAAAAATTTCAACTATCGCAAAGAATGGCAGTAAAACAGGAACTAATAACATTGAACCAGTGCCTGATAGTGCTGAACCAGAGCTTGATAGAACTGAAACAGAGCCTGATAGCGCTGAAATTGAGCCCGATAGTGGTAAACTGCAAGCCAATAGTGTGACTGTGAGCCTCAATAGTGCTAAACCACACCTGCATGTTGAAATCCTTCACAAAAACTTACAAAAACATTAGCTTAGGACTAGGGGGTCCCATCGGGCATGCCAAATGAAGATAAGAAAATGTTCAAGGACATAAAACAAATGAAAAGAACTCAAAAATAAGATTTTTATACCTTCCAAGAAGCCCTTGAATCTCCTCACTCCTAGATAAGGTGGAAGAGCTTGAACCCAATAGCTCTTAGCTTTACCCAAAATGCAATGAGGATATGTGGAATTCTCTCACAATTTTGACACAAATTTTTAGCATAACGATGGTATGATGGAAGGAGATAAGAGGCTATTTTAGCATAATAAGTTTACTTGAAATGAGATGATGAAAATGGCTTGGAGAGGGTTGTATTTATAGGCAAATTGAGGGGGATTTTGATCCAACGGTGGAGATTAAAAGTTGAGATCAATGGTGGAGATGAGAGGATAGGATGAAGGGTTGAGATCTCATCAACAAGATTGAAGGGTTTAGAATAAAAGTGAATTTTAAATTCACATGGGGAGGGGATTTGCATTAAATGAAGATTATGACAAGTGAGGAATAAAAAATTAGTTTTCTTGGGAGGAGGTGGAATTAAAAATTTTATGTTATGGGTGAATGAGTGAGTCATGTGACACATGGATACATTCAGCAATCACATGTGTGAGCTCATTTCATGAAAAGGAGCTCTAACATAAAAAGGGAAAGATTATGTGTAAGGGTCATGTGACCCATTTGAATAATTTTTTTTTTATTCAAATGGTGTGGGAATGTGTGTTAATCAAGCTTTGAACAAGTTAATCAAGGGATTAACTTAATTAATATGGCTGGATAAAATTAGTGAGTGGGATAATGAGGGATTAAAATTAATTAAATAATGATTTATTTAATTAATTTTGGTCTAGGGGTCATGTAGGCTAGGGTAGCTAATTAAATAATTAGTATTTATTCAATTAGACTAGGTTTAGGCTATAGTATAGAGTAGATTAATTAAATAAGCATGATTTATCTAATTAATCGGCATTAGGGAGATGGACAAATTAACAAATTAAATATTTAACATATTTATTTAATTAATTGGGATGAAGTTATAAGGTCTAGTTATAAATTAAATGAATTAATTCATTACTAAGGGTAAATTAGGGGTAAATGGCTAAGGGTAAATGGTTAGGGATGGCTTGGGGTTAATTAATTAAATAATTATGATTTTATTTAATTAATTGGTGAAGGGGTTAGGTTGGTGGTGCAAGGATTTTATAATGAGATGAAACTTTAGAAAATAGTTAAATTTTTGCCCTAGCTATATTTTGATTAGAGGTGTTTTTTTCCATTTTGTAACAAATGCAAAATTAATTTTTAACTAATGAAAATAATAAATAGCCAATCAACAAATTAATTCCTATTTTTTTTCATGAAAATAAAATCAAAGAAAGTCCAAAACTTTAGAAGAAGGGAAATATTTTTCCTTGTTATAGGTTTTTAGACACGATTAGTATAAAAATGATGAGATGAAAATAATAGTCCTGATAGGGACCAATAATACTAAAATCTAATTTTCACACTTTACTAAAAATGACAATATTAACATATGAATTTAATGTATTTTATCGAGAATTAATGGAATATTAGTTTATGAGATGTACAAACCTCTTAAGGAATATTTAGAGAACAAATTTATGTTATGTATCACTCCCTTGGTGGCCTATAACTACACACATGGGCTTCCTTTTAAAATTATCATGTTCTACAATTCAAGTCACTTTGTTTCTTCAAGAGGTACAATAAAAGCATGAGGTGTTTATGCTCTAGCTAAAATAAAAGTTGGATTCAATGGGAAGATGCGAATACAAAATATAGGCTTAATGTAGTTGACTTTCAAATTGCCTATGAAATACAAATGTTGATCCCAAGGAGATTGTTACATGGCTCACAATTTATCTTCTCCTAGTATTGGTGAAGGGACTTGAAATGGATATTTGACACACTATTTTGTGGACATAAACTCAATTAGGGTCAGGGGAGAGGGCCCAATAGTGGGTCGGGCTCCTATACATGGTATAGGAGTTGACCAAACTGGGCCCACTACTTTTTAAAAGGGGATCTATTAAATATTTAAATTTTTTCTTAAAATAGGACATATGGGGACCAATCAATGTTCCCATCACATTTGTTTACTTTTTAGTATTTTTTTATTAGTATTAGGTGGCATACACAAATGATTAACAAGGATTTTAAAACATAAATGCAACTGACATTATTTTGAACTTGTACACAATTGGATGGAACATAAACCAAAATGTCACATTAAATCATTTATATTAACAAGTAAACATCCATATCTTCCAAGTACATGACCAAAGATCAACCTAAGTTAAGTTCCAAGTTCCATTATAATAAACAGTTTAAAACATTTTTCATTATAACATATCCCATCCAACATGGAGATCTGTCCCAAAAAAAGTGCATATAATAAAAAGTTGGAGTCCCAAGTAAAATATAATAGTGGCCAAGTGCACTCAAAATAGTAATAAATGCCCATCTACTTGTCCCTTTTCCTTAATACATGCAAAAAAGGCCACAAATGGAGGTGTAAGGCTCACCAAACTAGCCGTCAAAACAAGAGGACAACAATTTATTAAAATCTAGCACAAACAACCCAAACAAGCATTCAACCAAATCAACTCTCCATTAATTCCACACCATCGAAGGTTTAAGGCTCACCAATCAAGTAGTCAAAAAACATTAAAGGAAATCAACCAATTTAGAGCAAACAAGCATTCGACCAAATCAATCACCTCCCATATTTAATACCAAATTCAAATTTATAGACATCCATCAAATCATTCAAATGAAGTGTAATAAAAACAATTTGAACCAATCAAATGAGAGTGCACATATCACAAACAACAAATTCCAAGTTTTCCTACATAAACCCCAGATTTCTACATGCAAGTTTCCAACATCCCATACACAAGACTCCTGGAGGCTTTGAATTGCAAAGTTCTACCAACATTCAAGTAAGTTCAATATTCCAACATCATTGCAATGTTTGTTTCCAATTCAAATATTTGTTGTTTAAGTTTAAACTCTATTGATGTTTTGAATTACAGATGTTTAGCTTCAATTCTAAACCAAACAATACTACAGTTAAAACACAAATATCTTTTAATGCGAGAGTGTGTGAAAAAAAGGTGGCGAGTTGCTAAAAAAAATGTTGCTTAGAAAATTCTTTTGTAGCTAAGCTCTGAACTTAGACATCCTAATAAGCCTTGGTTATCATTTAATCCCTTAGCTTCACCAACTCAAAATAGGAAAAAGGTTGCTTTGGATTCAGTCTGAAATCTGCATGGTATGATATTTAGTTGGCTTTGCTAAATACTCTTGCCTATTTGCATGTTTTCTTATTCTCGTCAATTCGTTGTGTTTGTTTTCTCAATCTACCGAGTGCTGTAGTGGTTTGTTAAGTGGATTGTATAGTGGGCAACTCCCATTCCACAGCAAAAAAAATAGTAACACATGCATCTCGTCTTGTTTAAGAATTGACTTAAATAGATATCCCTGAAGCAACTTGAGTATCAACATTGAATACTTATGTCAGCTGATCATTGTTACAGACCTATCCTCATCGTGGGAAAATTTTAGCAGCATTCTTAAATGTCAAACATTGTTATCTGATCTTGACATATTTTAGTAGCATTCTCAAATGTCAAATAGAGTATCAACATTGTTATTTGATCTAGACAAATTTTAGCAGCATTCTCAAATGTCAAACCATAAAAAATAAACATACAACATATGAAATCATAACTACAACCAAACTGTAAATTCAAACATACAACATAGAATAGAACATCAAAATATGAAACTATCAAATCAAACATAGAACATCATAAATCAGAATGTGAAACAATCAAAACAAACATATAACATCACACATCTTCTGTTCAAAGCATCACTGTGAACTATCTGATTGAACTTACAAATTGAAATTACAAACTGCAATTACAAAGATGAAGAAAATGGAATACCAAATGTTGTAATGTTTGTGATTAATATTAGTATAGAGCTGATTGTTGGTCTATGTTGTTATCTAGTTATACAGATTTTACACTGTCAACCTCACTGCATACATGCTTAAGTAATCATATTTGTTGTACCATTAACATACAAGCCCAAGTAGATCTTGATAGTTAGGATGCACCACCCTACAGGCCTCTCTACTAATCAACACAGGCAAGTGGGATGTCCAGTTCAATGTTTCGGGCTCTTTGTTTCTTTAACTTTGTACTGAAGAGATTCAAAATATTCCAAATTACAAAACTGATGTCCAAAGGTGTTTGTTGACATGTGTAAATGAAGAACAAAGCTCAAATGCGGACCCACTATGGCACCAGGAGACTAAAGACAACCATCCCTCCAGAAAAAAAGAGGAGTTCATTTCCCGCCGGATGAAGATAATCAAGTTGCTAACGAGAGCAGTCCTCAACTAGCTGAGCCAGTTATTCAAGTCAATATAGCTGCTTGAAGCAAGAAGGTTTTAGTTCAATAGGAGTGGAGGAAAGAGGATCTGGATGACATGGACCCTAGTGAAACTTTTCAGTTCAACATGCACGATGATGCTTTTGCAGTGCAAAACATCCTTAGTCTTTTTGGGATCGATGTGTTAGATGTGGAAGTTGCCAACACATTGCTGTCAGGGTTTGTCGATGGTGATTTAAATCCTACAACATCAGAAACAATGGGAGAGGAAACAACTTTAAATGATTCAGCTAAACCTACAGTGGGGGATCAACTAGTTGATGACATGGCTAAAAGTCAACAAGAGACTACCATGGATGGACTTAGCCTTCCATCTCCCCCAAGCCAACCATCATGGATGGTGGAGGGAGCCATGAATTTAGGATATGACTTGCATCCACCAAGAAGGTAGTATGTTCTCTTTCACCTCTCCACCACCCACATTGAATGTGGATGAAATGGTACATTACTATGACAAGTGTGGAGAAGGTGATACCCAAGATATTGCAAATTTGAGCCAGGATACCGAGGCATTTTGTGATGAGGCTGAACATAGCATTCATGAAGATTTTAGCCAATCCTTGGGTTCGCAAGTAGATTCACGTATCAGCAAATTTTTGAAACTACCAGTTCACATTGTGAAGGAAAAACTGGGATAGTAGAGGATAGAGGAATTCGGTTGAGGCAACAATCCCAATTATTAACAATAGACGAATACATGAACCTGTTAATAGAACAAGAGCAAAGGAAGAAAGAAATTTAGGAGTTAAAACTGTGAAAGAGGGAGCAGATTGAGGAGAGAAAGGCAACACGTGTTGTTGCAAAGGAATTCAAGGATCAAGCCAAACTAGATAGAGAGATTGCCTGACAAGCAAAGGAACAACAAAAAGTGGAAAAGGAGCTCAAAAGGGAGCAAGAAAGGATTCAAAAGGAGTAGGATAGAAAGGAAAAAGTGTTTGAAATGGCAAGGAAGGATCTACAGAGAGGCGTTTAAGCAACCCCTTAAACTATTTGCCCAAAAATCATGCCTTGTTTAGAGAGATGGTGAACATTCATATCCCTAACTATTTTCCAGCATGGTTTGAATGAGATTGGTAGTAACTAATCATTCTACTCAAACAAGTTTTAAATTGCAATCTAGGGAGGCATTTTTTTGAATTTTGTAATAGCACGATTTATATTTTAAATTAAATTAATGAAAGGGGAATTTAGATATGTGTTTGGCATGTCAATGATTTGCATTTAGGGGAATTCATATTTGTGTTTTTGCATGCAATGAGGTATGTTTGTAAGAACATGATTGTACACGGATATGCATCCACATTCAAAGGTGTAAGGAACTCCAATCAAGCAGTCAAAAAAAGAGGAAAACAAGTTAACATTTCAGACCACACAAGCATTCAACCAAGTCAATCAGCCTCTCCATTATTTCCTACAAAATCATTTCTGTATGCCACCTAATATGAATAATAAAATAATAATTAAGTAAATAATTTGACTATTAATTGATTCAATTACAAATAACAGCTCACCCCACTATGGTGAACTCCTATAGTCATGATCTAAATGCATGATAATCCTATCAACTAGGACTACCTTTTAGTAGAGAACTATTCTACATGAACAAACCATTCTACTAGAGAGTGTGTGATGAAAAGGTAGCGAGTTGCTCGGATGCCATAGGACATCGTGAGCACAACTCACGATGCCACATATGTATTAACATACATATGCATTCGTATATATACATAAATATGAGTATGCATATATATATATAATGTAATATATCTATATATATACATATATTTGAGAGTGTTTAATATGCTCGTAAATGGAAGGTACTTTTCGTTTTCTATCTGGTTGTAATCATGAGGCTTCGATATTCAAATGGGGTTATTGTTTATCCATATACAATCAGATTGTAATATAAACATACATATGCATATGCATAATATATGTGTATATATATTTGTTCAAAACATAATATATGCTCTAGGTATTAAAATGGGGTTATTATTTATCCATGGGTATTCAATTATTTTATTTTTTTGTTTGCAATGACATTTTTTCCATCTATTGTTGTTTGTAATCATAAATGGAAGCTTCTTATGGTTTTCTCAGTGTTTGTAATCATGAGGGTTCAGTATTAAAATGGGGTTACTGTTTATCCATGAGTATTAAAATATTATCTATTTTTATTGTTTGCAATGGCTTCGCTCATTTATCCTTCGACCCTGGTAAGGATATCCTATCCTGCTAAGGCAATGATCTTTCTAGCTTGAAAAAAAGAGGATTTATTTGGGTTTTTTCTGTTTTTATGTCAAATGGTTTATGCATGCAACATCTTAATTGAATCAATGACTATAGACTTGTCCTCTAAGTTCAGACTATAGTTTTTATTACACTTCATTTGAATGATTTAATGGATGTCTATAAAATTGAATTTGGTATTAAATATGGGAGGTGATTGATTTGGTCGAATGCTTATTTGCTCTGAATTGGTTGATTTCCTTTAATATTTTTGAGAGCTTGATTCAAATGAAGGATAGGAATCATTTATTTGATGTGTGTGGATGATAGATTAAAGAGTATCTTTGACTACTAGGACAAAGTGTCATTTTTTGCAAAATGTGTAGTTAGCTCAAAGTAGGAAAATCAAGGGGCAGAACAAATATCTTAGTTTGGTTTTTGTTGTTTGCAATGGGAATATATTTCTGTATGTTTGTCCTATGGTTTATGCATGCAATATTTTTCACTAATTAAATAATATCTTTCACTAATTCATGAATTATTTGATATGTGTGGATGACAAATTATAGAATATATTTCACTACTAGGACATAGTGTCAAATATTGCAAAATATCTTTTAGTACTAGGACATAGTGTGAATGGAAGGTTCTTTTGGTTTTATGTGTATACACACACATACACATATATATTGTTGTCTATGGTTGTAAATGGAAGGTTCTTTTGGTTTCATGTACACACACACACACACATGTTTGTTTGTGTATAGATAAAAGAGATGAGATTTGTGAACAACATAACAAAATTTTTAGGGTGTCCACATCATCGAATATAAAATAATTGAATACTCATGGATAAACAATAACCCCAAGAAGCATATGCAATTTTTTTTAATTTCAGATAACGTGGTGCACCAGGTGGAGGGGTCAAGTTAGGTTGACCCACTATGAAAAGAGGACAAATTGCAGATTGAATTTTGAAGTAAACATGCTTTAAAAGGTATCCAATATGATATCAATTATAAACTTGAAATGCACTTGTAAAAAAATATTGTAGCACATTAAGACATTTGTCATTCTATTTTCTACAATTAGAAACTGTAAACTAAAATTTGTAACTCAAATTAAAGAGTCACAATGATGCTTGAACAAAATTTTGTAATTTCCAAAAGCAATAAACGTGTTACAAAACACAGAAAACGGCCATTAAGCCGTGTTGATAAACACTAGTCATAAATTAGATAAAGCGTTGCAACAAACACCATTGAACACCAATTTTGCTATTTGGAATCTTTTGAATCTCTGCAGTACAAAGTTAAAGAAACAAAGAGCCTTAAGCACTAAACTAGACATTCCACCACAAAGAAACAAAACAACCTTCAATTAATGACCACATACAGCAAAAGATGGAAGAAAAACATTGCAAACCAAAAAAAAATTAGTAGACATGGATAAAGAATAATCCCATTGCAAACAAAAATAAATAAATAAATAATCAAATACTCATAGATAAACAATAACCCCATTTTAATACTAAACCCTCATGATTACAAACAGTGAGAAAACCATAAGAATCTTCTATTTATGATTACAAACAACAATAGACAGAAAAAATCCCATTACAAAAAAAAAATATATAAAATAATTGAATACCCATGGATAAATAATAACCCCATTTTAATACCAAACCCTTATAATTTCAAACAGTGAGAAAACCATAAGAAGCTTCTATTTATGATTATAGACAGCAATAGATAGAGAAAATCCCATTGCAAACAAAAATATATATAAAATAATTGAATGCCCATGGATAAATAATAACCCCTTTTTAATACCGAACCCTCATGATTACAAATAGTGAGAAAATCATAAGAAGATTCCATTTATGAATACAAACAGCAATAGATGGAAAAAATCCCATTGCAAATAAAAAAATATAAAATAATTGAATACCCATGATACAGATAATAAATAATATCCTTACCAGGGTCGAAGGATAAATGAGAGAAGCCATTGCAAACAATAAAAACATAAAATATTTTAATACCCATGGATAACAGTAACCTCATTTTAATACCGAACCCTCATAATTACAAACAGTGAGAAACCCATAAGAAGCTTCCAAATATGATTATAGACAGCAATAGATGGAAAAAATGCCATTACAAACAAAAAATAAATTAAAAAATGAATACCCATTTGAATACCGAAGCCTAATGATTTCATGCAGACCAAAAATGAAAGGAGCCTTCCATTTATGACCACTCACAACAATATATATTGCATGCATAAACCATAGGACATAGAAAAAAAAAAACCAAATAAATCCTCTTTTTTTTAGCTAGAAAGATTCAAATAAATCCTCTTTTTTTTTAAGCTAGAAAGATCATTGCCTTAGTAGGATAAGATATCCTTACCAGGGTCGAAGGATAAACAGGTAGAGCCACGAGCGGAAACAGACATAAAATTAAACAACCAAAAACCCATTTGAAAATCAAAAAACACATTTGAAAACCAAAGCTTCAAAATAGACAAGCAAATGAAAAACTAGAAGAACGTTAAATTTATGAGCATAGATAGCATTGCAAATAGAAAAAAACCAAAAAAATCCTCTTTGTTTTCAAGCTAGAAAGATCATTGTCTTAGCAGGATAAGAAATCCTTACCAGGGTCGAAGGAAAAATGAGCGAAGCTAGCAGATGCAAGTATCTTAATAGCGCCAAGGTGAACCAGTATGGGTGTCATCTGCAATGACCAAATGTAGAGAGCAGAGTCGGTAATGGTGTCAAAGGGTTTGTTGAGTGTGAAGGATGGGAGCATTGAACACTCTATAGTTGCGAAAAGGCAAGGCACGATAACCAGTGAAACAAGGAGGGAAGTGACGTAAATGCATCTGCATGGGTGTAAATGCATCTAGCTTGCCTCATTAATGCGAGAGTGTGCTATGAAAAGGTGGTGAGTTGCTTGGCTGCCACACAACATCGCGAGCACAACTGACGATGCCACTTCTCGCCACTAGTGTATGGTGTGTCCAGTCATCGGTCGATGGTAAAAAATGGCCAGAAATTTGACCCTGCCAAAGATACACGTCGTCCATGTGGCAAATCGATGTCCAACATGTTAAAATGAAATATTTCGATTGTCCAAATCAGCGTCTACGTGGAAATTGCAAAAAAAAAATTTCGAATGACGTGGCACGCCAGGTGGAGGGGTGAAGTTAGGGTGACCCACTATGGGTCCCTCTCCCCTACCACGTTCTTTGTCCAATATGGTCACATATTGAAAACATAGTTCAAAGTGTAATATCCACTCAATGCTTTATGCGAAAGAAGAATTCAAAGAATTATCTAGAGACCCCCCTTTAGAAAAAACTTTGTTCTAGTGTGTTTTGTACCAAGGCTTTTATGTATAGGTCAATAACTTCATCCCCTTGCACATATATGTCTTAATAAGTGCTCATTCTACTCACATATATACATTGTTTCATGTTTTATGTTAGGGTAAAAAACGTTTGAAATTAAATTGCCTACTTTTTAAAACTCCTTAGGACTAAGCTTTTTTATTGTGTTAAATTTTTCTTTTGAAGATTATTCTCTTATTTATGTAAGGACAATTTTAATACATTATGGTAAATCTCAATTGAAATAAAGTTATTAGGGTTTAGGGTTTTCATCTAGTAGTCTCTTTTGCTTGAATTTTTTTTTGTACATGTAATATCTTATAAACCAAACAAAATTTAGAATTATTATCAATGTGAGATTATCCCATACCCGATACATTATTTGTAAGTAATGGAAGTTTCCATAATATAATACTTCTATAATATAATGAGAAATTGAAATTGTTAATTATGATGGGTTGTTCCGACTACATCTATCATTATAACATGTACATAAACTTACTTATTGTATAAGTGTAAAGGGATGTAAATATTATTTATAATTTTTCTACTAATAAATATGTTTAGTATATAATTTAGTGACACATTTCTCATTAATCCTTGTTTTCCTATAATTAATCTCTCATCAATTCAATACAAATTTTCACCTAATTAGCCTTTAAACTTATAGCTAAAGTTTATATTGATTTTTTATTTTGGAGATGGTTTACAGCTTAAAGTGTTGATTAGTTCTAACTTGGCATTTTCTTAAAGTTATGTATTGTAATTACGCCGAAGGTGTTCCCTTTGTGAGAGAGTGAGCTGACTTTCAAAATCGATCATCCTCAATGCTGCAGAAGCATGCAAGACATTGCAGCTTCGTGAACCATTAGATTTTGTGTTTTTTTCCATCTCATTTTTGGTTGGGTTAATTTCGTCATTTTTTTCCTTGGGGAAAGCAATTTAATACGATTCATGTTTGCTTTACACCCTTATTGTTACGTTGTGATGGCTTTACGGATGACAATCTGATGCGTGTATGTCAGTGGCTGGTAGAAATTTGGAATGTTGTGCGGCCCGTGAGTGAACATCGTTGTGATTTGTGAATATCATACGGTTCAAGATTGCTCCCTCTAACATGGACCAATTCTGGTAAAATTTTGTTTTTTTTCATAGTAGTTAGGGAAAGGAAGAAGCTGAAAGAAAGCAATCGAGAAGAGGTAAATTATAAAATGCCCTTTGGAAAGGATTTTGAAAAAAAAATTGTTCATAAAAATGTTTGTTTTTAAAAACAATTTGAAAAAAATGTGTAAGGGTTTGTTTGAATAGTTGTTCATGGACGGTGGATTCATGTGAAACATGGCTGAAAACTTTAAGAGAAGGGTTTCAACAAATTTGAGCAAAAAACGAAGACTTTATCTTCAAATTTCCTGTTTTGGAAGGAGAATTTCCCCATGGAGATTTTTAGGGAAAAGTACGAGATAAAAGGGGAGTTATTATTATTAATAATATATTATTATTAGGGTTAATTTGTAGCAGACAATATGTGAAATTTATTATCTATAGCCTTTGTTTTTTGAAAAAATGTAGATAAAACTGATATTTATTTTATAGTCGGCTTTAAATCTGAGAGAGCATTTTTTTGGGCAAGACTTTTATTAATACTTTAACCTTCTGAAAGGTTTAGTTGATTTTTGTGGAAAAAAAAGTTTGTACATTGAAGTTTAGCTTCTCTCATCTGTCCATTCTCACAAACATTTTCATACATCCATCCATTCTCATTTACCCACATTTTCATACATCTATTCTTATGTTATTTGCATTTATTCTCTTATATTCACACAATTTATCAACCCTAATTTCCATAAAATCTTCCTTGATTCTTGGATTCCATATTCTATGTCTTGGGTTATTTTTGTGGAGCGTGGGATCAATCTTGCATGACAAGTATTGGGACCCAAAAATCAATTTTAGAATTTAAATTGTTGACTCTTGTCATCTCCTCATAATCATTGGGGGCTGACTTGGTATTTAAAGATATTCATTTGAGCATTAAAACACATTAAATTATCATTCAAAATCCTAGAGCGTACAATGAATATTCATAGGAATGCTTAGCTTTGGAGCACTAAAAAGCATTAGAATATTGCATCACATCTAAATCAATATCTAGATCACTTACATGCTTGATTCTTGTTTATTGATTTGTCATGATTGTAAAGTCAATTCCATCAAGGGAGTCAAATGAGAACTTGGCCCTTGCAATCCAATGACTTCCCCAAGGTATTTTTAAATAGTGCTAGATAGTCATCAAAGAGTAGAGATTCTAGTCAATCAAATAGAGGTTTGCATTGCACTAGATTAGGACTATGCGTGAGGGATTAGATTCATGTAGTTATAATTTATACATAGTCGTGGAATGTTGTGCGGCCCATGAATGAACGTCGTCGTGAATATCATACGGTTCAAGATTGCTCCCTCTAATGCGAACCAGTTCTTGGCCATCGATGGATGCTTATGGCTCTTCCTCACATTATAATTTGAACTTTCTAAATTCTATGTATATCGTTTCATTAGATGTCGAGTTAGGTTCAAGGACACTTTGGTAATGAACGCTTTTGGTTTTTTAATATATAGTTGTGAAATATGTATAGTCAGCATATAGTTCTCTTGCTTACTTTTTTATGTGAAAAGGCCTCTGCATTACGTAATATATGACCAATTCTTATTCCTCCATATGAAAGTCCATTGAATATGCTAGATTTTTAAGTGTTTAAAAATTGATCACATATATTCTTGATATATTTAGCTTGTCTCAGAGAAAGATATTTAAACAACTAGAAAATCCCTCTGCAAGGCTTTTTAAATTTGTGCGAGCCCATTGAATGTTATATATAGTTTTTTGTTTGAATAAAGTGATAGTTGTTTTTATTAATAAATGTTGAAGGTGTCTACATTTTATGTAGATTCTCTTTTCAAATTAAATTTTACAAAATAAAAAAATTACAATTTTAAAATTATAAATTTTTTTTGATCTTTTGAAAATTAATTTAATAACTTATTTTTAATTGTAACTTAAAATTTTTTTAATTAATTAATTTTAATATAATTAAAATAATGATCTAATCTTTATAATATTAATAGTAAATAAAATTAATATAACTAAATATATATACAAATTATGTTATGTATTTTGAAATATATGTGTTATATATAGTTTCTTATGTGTAATCTTTATAAATTTTGTTTTTCGTCATGATGTCATTATAGACACATTTCACACATTTCATTTTTAATAACATAGGTATAAATGTTTTAGCAGCACATTTACACCTTACATTACTTCGTGTGGCACAAGGATTCAAGCGTGTTAGTCCCTCATGGATTGAATGCCAATGTGGTAGTGAGAGAATCATCAACTTTTGAAGTCATTGACCATGACTACCCCTTCACATAGTCGAATGGCATCAACGTCCAATGAATCTATTTGGTTATGAGGGTTGATTTGATTTACACATTACTAGAAATGGTAAGGTATTCAAAGCATTGTGCACATGAATTGACCGCCACCCTTGAGATTACTTTGGTTTCACTTAGCTCTTGGTGAAGCAGGCTCACCAAGAATGAGAGGGGAGGGTAGATCTTAAATTTGATTTCCTCATAATTCTCTATAAGATGAATAAGCTTTACGTAGCCATAAAGTGGAACACACACACACACACACAAAGGTAGGGAGAGAGACAAAGATAGAGAGAAAACGAGAGGGACATATATAAAGACAGAATAAGAGGGACATAGATATCTATAGAGAGAGGGAAAAAGAGGAAGAGAGACAAAGAGACAAAGAGACAAAGAGAGGAAGAAAGAAAAAAATTTAATACTTGTTTTTGGTAGCCTCTTCAATTTGGGCGGGAACTTGGCTATGAAATATAAGGAATTTATAATTTATTGAAGTCCAAATTAGTACAAAATGAAGGTTTCATCATTCTCTCAAGTTACACTTGAATGCATTGCATGCCTTACATAATTTACAATCCATGGAAATTCCTAGAAAATAGAGGAATGCTTCCCCTCTAGCCCATGAATCAACTACTACCCTCGAGATTACTTTGGTTTCACTTAGCTCTTGGTGAATGAGGCTCACTAGAAATGAGAGGGGAAGGTAGATCTTAAATTTGATTTCCTAATATCTCTCTATCAAATGCATAAGCTTTACGTAGTCATAAAGTGGAACATAGAGATATATATAGAGGGACATATAGATAGATATCTATAGAGATGGAAAAAGAGGAAGAGAGATAAAAAGACAAAGAGAGAGAAAGAGATGTAGAGAGATAGAGAGGGAGTGGGAGACTGAAAAAGAGAGATACAAAGAGGTGTAGAGAGATAGAGTGAAATAGAGATATAAAGAGGGAGGGAGGGAGACATAGAGAGAGAAGAGAGGAGGAGAGAGAGGGGGAGAGGAAGATGGAGAAAGATGTAGAGAGAGATAAAGAGAAATAGATACATAGAGAGGGATTCACTCTCTTTTTTTTACCATTGGATCGTTGGCATGAAAAGTGCCATTTCATGATGCTCTAGTGGAGATAGATGATCTAGACCAACCCATACCAAACTCCACTTTTTACATTGTAAAAGTACCATCGTTTGATCATTAATGTAGGGTTTTCCATTAGAATGTTTCAGTGTAGCCCCAAGTCTATCACACAATGAAACATTGTTTGCCACTATGTTGATGTAGTTAGGATTTGTTTTGTAATCCCATGATGGCTGATGATTTTGTGTTTTAAGAAATATCTCTTTAATTGTCATGGGTGGTAAAGGTAAAACTTGAAAATAATTATTCATAGGAAGGTTATGCATGTAGCCATGTTCTCTACTTGAAATTGAAAGGTACTTTGAATCTACAAATTTTAGTTCAACATCATACATAAATAAGGATATGGTTTGTCCATACACCCTTTGGTATACTATACACATATTCAAAGTAAAAGTATGGTGGGCCTTGCTCAAACTCTTTACGCTTCCACTATCGACCCACAAGGTTCAATCTGGAACTCCAAATCAAACCAATCCTTTAACATGGTGTGGTAAATGAAAATTTATATCTTTATTTTCTATAGACAAACCTTTGGAAGACATACTTTCTTTGAGCTTTATCTTCTAAAATGGTTTCTTGTGATGGGTTTCATTACACCGAAGGTGTTCCCTTTGGCATATGAATACCTACCTTAGCAGATCCATGGTCTAGGTTGTCTTAGAAACGTGCAAGATGATTGAAGTTCCGTCCACCATTGGATGGATTATTTCATTTTCCAGTGATATTTTAACGTGCATGCCATACAATAGTTTCCTGTCTTTCCATCTTCCGTGTGCCAGTTCTGTTTATTTATTGCAAATTTTCGTTACCGCTTTCATTGTTTTCTTATTCTTTAGTTCACGCCTAATCTGGTTCACTCTTGATCTATGTTTAAATTCACGCTGAAAAATTTTCTAAACTCATCAGTTGTTCTCGTGTCAGGAAAAAAACGTGTCAAAAGAAGTCTCACGTGGTTTAAATGTCCATGATACCCTGGGATTTCTATTTGTTTTTCAAATAAATAGGAAAGGAAAATGGTTGAAAACAAATAACTCACACCGTGTAGGAAATCTTGTTTTTTTTCAATAAGGTATTTGCATTAGTTCTTTGTTTTTCTACCACAAAAACTAAAATTTGTTTGCTACAATTTTATTAAGTATAGAAAAAATGAATATAATATATGATACAATAATTAATATATTATATTATTATTATAATTTATATAATATATTAATATATAATAATTTATAACATTATTATAATTTACATAATATATTACAGTTATATATATATTAATATCAATTTATATAATATTAATATTCATAATAATATAATATATTAATAAATTAGAATTTATTAAAATATATTATATTAATACTAATATATTTATGGACAATAAAATAAAATATATAATTCAATATTTAATATAAATATATAGTTTTATATTAAATTTGTTTTTAAAAATATATTAAATAATTAACATAATATAAACTAGTACTTGCACCGAAAGGAGGTGCAATGGTTACACAGATAGGATTTTGAACATTTGGTGAGAGAGTGCATTTGATTTGTGCATAGAAGATATATTAATAATTTTGAGAAATAGATGCTACAAGGTGTTATATAATTTCAATGTTGTAATACAAGTTTGAAATGTATACAATATTGAGTATTTTATCTTTTATAGCTCAAAAGGGACTCCCAAAGGATATGAATATGATAACATAGATTCATTTCAAGAGAAATTACATGATACACCCTACACAACCAATCTCTTTTCTACCATGAAAGCCATCTACAATGTACTCTAATCCTAGAATCTATAGAATGACTTCAAGATATCGGATGGACAGGGTAGGCACGTGAGTTGTTTGACATAATGCCAAAAGAAATAAGGGCAACCTAAGGATGGGGAATGCAAACTATTTGAGATGCCTCAAGGGAATATAACACAAGTGAAACGTTTGATATAACAATTACAAGGCTGAGTGACCTGATCTCTAAGGCAAAGTGATATGGTTGCATTATGAACCGAACTATAATTAATTATTTATTTGTTAACTAATTATTCCACTTGAAAGGTTGCCCTGATCTTTGATCGTGACCTTTGAATATAGAATAAGGCAGTTCAGAAAGGTAGGCATACATCTCTCAATGAGATTGCCAAATTGTTCATTTTATGTCTTACAGTATCGTCGATTCCTCACTAGATACTATTAGCTGAATCACCAAATGAATTGAAATCAATTATCAAGTTAAAGTTTGTTTCTTAATGTATATATTCACTAGAGTGAAGGATAAAGTATATGTAGTCTACATGTTGCAATTACAGTTGCAAGAATGTAATGGACAAGGTCGTGCAACTATTGAGAGATTGTTTAGAAATTTTAAAATGCCATACACAAGGTGTGTTAACCATTTTGCTCCAAAACACATGTGTGACTCAAATTTCCTCCTAAATACTCTATGAAAGTTTAGATTCAACAAACAGATGATTGATTTGCACCCCCTCATTCTCCATCACAATAAATATCCAAAAGGGTAAATATTTGTAGAGGCTTAAAGCAAGGAGATCCCCTCAATTCCTAACTACTTATTATCATGGACAAAATACTTCTAAGAAATAAAGCTTTCCACTAACAAGAAAGGAAAATCTATGGCCAACCAACTATAAATGGAAGAACTAGATAAATAGGTTATCATTTGTAGATTACATTATCTTCTATTCCACTCTTTTTCTTACTAAAAGAAACTAAATCAAAGCAATTCTTCACAGCTAACAATAGGCTTCAGGGAAAAATAAGAAATGTCCCAAACCACAAAAAAAAAGATGATTCTTAATATCTAGGGATACAAATAAATGAGACTACTATTGGGAATTAAGGTGTCTCAACCTTGGTAATTCCTTGCATTATTTATGATTGTATTTATTATTTCATTGCCTATGTTGTAAATTAATTGTAAATTCCATATTGTCATTTTGTCGGATGTGGCACGGTGATGTGTCAGCCTACATAGAAGATGACAACTTGTAATTTTGTCCTCACATGAGGAGATAGGCGTCCCACTTTGTGGCAAGAGTATTTTTCCATGTGTCGGCATCTTGGATGTTGTGTAAGGGAATGTTTGACCGAAATGGTTATGACAGATTCCTATGACGAAGTTATGACATGTAAGAGTCAGAAATAGAAGCTTGTAACACATGTGAAAACATGTGTCATGAAGCATCTTTGAAAAAGGCATCTTTGGATGCCCCAAGGTGGACTATGACATGTTGTAAGAGAATATGTTATTTATAGCCTGTGTATGACAGATTCTCTTACAGCTGTAAGTTGTAACTGCTATGATAGATTCTATGATGGTCGTAAGAGTCGTAAGAGCATCTGTCATAGCCCATTTTGGGAATAGGTGACCTCTTTGGGATGGGAGCTGTGGACAAGTGTCAGATACATTCTACAATGTTGACCAAGTGTCCATAGGCGTGGGTTTTGGGCCATGAGGCCAAGTTCGACGCCCATTCCAAGATAGGACCAATATTGCCTTGTATATTCTATATAAACAGGTGCTTGGAGGAGGAGAAGTAGTATGTGATTGACAGGTACTATTATGCTGCTAGACTGACTCCGGACACGAGAGTTGAAGACCATTGAAGCTTGCATTGCAAGTGTATTGTAAACAACATTCAATTTTGATAATACATTGTGCAGGTTTCTGAGTGTGGGGTTTTTCACTCAATAAGGGTTTTCCCCACGTTATATCTTTGTCTCTCTTCTTCTGTCTTCTTTCTGGTTCATGTGTATTGCTGCAATATCTTTGTTATATGTTTCATGTTACTGTAATTGTAAGGATTAAATTGAATTTGCGTAGCCCTCTCCTCATTAGATTAGTGTAGGAAGTGATTTTTGCACACCTAGCTTCCTTTCTAAAAGAAGACAGAAGAAGAGAGACAAAGATATACAGTAGGGAAAACCCTTATCGGGTGAAAAACCCCACACTCAGAAACTTGCACAATGTATTAACAAATCTGAAAGAATGTTTACAATACACTTGCAATGCAATCTTCAATGGTCTTCAACACTCATGTCTGGAGTCAATCCGACAGCATAACAGTACCTGTAAACTTGTAATACAAACTCCATCTCCAAGCACCTATTTATATGGAAAATACAAGGCAAAATAGGTCCTATCTTGGGATGGGCGTCCAACTTGGCCTCATGGCCCAAAATCCACGCCTAGGGACACTTGGTCAACATTGTATAATATGTCTGACACTTGTCCATAGCTCCCATCCCAAAGGGGTCGCCTATTTCCAAAATGGGCTATGACAGATGCTCTTATGACACTTACGACCGTCATAGAATCCGTCATAGCAGTTACAACTTATAGATGTAAGAGAATATGTCATACACATGCTATAAATAGCATATTCTCTTACAACATGTCATAGTCCACCTTGGGGCACCCAAATATACCTTATTCAAAGATGCTTCATGACACATGTCCTCACCTGTCTTACAAACTTCTATTTTCGACTCCTACATGTCATAGATCTTGTCATAGGAATCTGTCATAACCATTTCGGTCAATATTCCCTTACACAACATGGAAGATGCCGACACATGGTAAAATTCTCCTACCACAAAGTGGGACGCCTATCTCCTCATGTGAGGACAAAATTATAAGTTGTCATATTCCATGTAGGATTAACACATCACCGTGCCACATCCCACAATATGACAATATGGAATTTACAAATATTTACAACATAGGCAATTAAATAATAAATACAAACATTAATAATGTAAGGAATTACCAAGGTTGAGACACCTTAATTCCCAACATTCTCCCACTTGTCGAACACCTTGGAAGAGCCAATAGAAAAACAGGATTTAACTACTATAGGCCGAGAGGCCCATAGACTCCGAACACCATTTGAACTTCTTTGTGCCCACTGGTTTCGTCAATGCATCTGCAACATTCTTCAAAGTATCTACCTTCTCCAAATTTACCTTTCCATCCTCAACCATGTCTTGCATGAAGTGAAATTGAACATCAATGTGCTTTGCTCTAGCATGGAAAGTTGGATTCTTCGCTAGGCAAATTGCACTCTGACTGTCACAACTGATCGTGATCTGACCTGCATCAACACCAATATCATAACACAATCTCTTAATCCAAATGGATTCCTTACAAGCATGAGTTTCTACCATATACTCAGCTTCTGTCATGGACAAAGCAACAACAGGTTGTCGCTTACTCATCCAACTAATAGCACCACCGAACAGTGTAAACATATAAGCACTGGTGGATCTCCTGCTGTCAATGTCACCTGCCCAATCTGAATCCACAAATCTATGAATATCAACAGAATGCGGAGGTCTTGAAACATTACCATGATAGAAAATGGAATACTCAGAAGAACCCCTCAAATATCTGAACACTCGCTTAATTGCATCCCAATGAACTCGTCCAGGATTAGCCATAAATCGACTAAGGACTCCCACTGCTTGGGCAATGTCTGGTCTTGTGCAAACCATAGCATACATCAAACTACCAACAACAATAGGATAAGGTACTCTGCTCATGTCCTCCACCTCACTAGGAGATTTTAGACAATCCTCAGCAAACAACTTTGTCCCTAAAGACACGGGAACACACAATGGTCTACAATCTGCCATGCTGAACCTGTCCAACACGGTCTTCACATACTTACTCTAGCTTAGCCAAAGTTTTCTGTTGGTTCTGTCTCTTTTGATTTCCATTCCTAGAATGTACCTGGCTGTCCCTAAATCTTTCATTTCAAACTGTGCTGACAACTAAGATTTAAAATCAGAAATCATATTCTTACCCTTCCCAATGAGCAACATATCATCAACATACAACACAACAATGAGAATACGATCACCATCAAATTTATAATACACACAGTGATCCGATTTCGATCTCACAAATCCAATTGACAACACAAAGGCATCAAACTTCAAGTACCATCTCCTAGGGGATTGTTTCAAACCATACAAAGACTTCTTAAGTTTGCAAACCAAATTTTCTTTACCTTTCACCATGTAATGCTCTCGCTGTGACATGTAGATTTCTTCCTCCAAATCACCATGAAGGAAAGTTGTCTTCACATCCATCTGTTCTACCTCCAAGTCATAAGTTGTTGCAAGAGACAACATGAATCGAATGGATGTCAGTTTTGCAACGGGAGAGAAGATCTCACCATAATCTATACCCTCCACTTGTGAATACCCCTTTGCAACCAATCTGGCCTTATACTTCTCAACACTACCATCTGCACCAAATTTCTTCTTAAACACCCATTTGCATCCAACGGGTTTTCGTCCAGGAGGTAAAGGCACCAAGTCCCAAGTTTGATTCTTTCCAAAGAAGCCATTTCATCCTCCATGGCCTCCTTCCAGGAACCTATATCTTTCATGTCCATAGCCTCTAATACAGTTCTAGGTTCATCATTGTTAGTAAGCAAAGCAAAAAGCACAACTAGAATCAAGCAACGTAAAACCAAACCTTTCAGGTTGCTTTCTTATTCGTGTAGATCTCCTCAAGAGCTGAGGTTGAGGTTCAACTTCTTCATCTGAGATTTCAGAGCTGCTAGAGCTCTCCTGATCATCAGGTCCAACATTGTCTTTCTGTTCAGTCTTCTCAGGGGTGAGAGGAAACTGAACATCTTCTTTCTTTTCTTTTTCTTCCAGCTATAAAATAATGGAAGAAGGTGTAAGCTCTCTAAAGATGACACTTCTGCTATACAACACTTTTTTAGCCACAGGGTCCCAAAGCTTGTATCCTTTCACACCAACACCATAGCCAATGAAAATACACTTAACAACCTTGTTCTCCAATTTTGACCGCTTCTCCCTAGGAACATGTGCATATGCCTCACAACCAAAAACACGAAGATGCCTTATTGAAGGCTTTCTACCAGACCACACCTCCATGGGTGTCTTTCCAACAAGAGCTGATGTAGGAGATCTATTAACAAGATAGCAAGTAGTGGCAACAGCTTCAGCCCAAAACTTTTGTTCTAGGCCAGCTCCACTAAGCCTACTCCTAGCCTTCTCCATCAGTGTCATGTTCATCCTTTCTACAACTCCATTTTGTTGTGGAGTGTATGGAGTTGTCTTATGTCTTTCAATCCCAAGTTCCTTACAATATTTATTGAATTCTGTAGAACAGAACTCACCACCGTTGTCAGTTCTCAAACACTTAATCTTCTTACCAGTCTAATTTTCAGCAAAGGCCTTAAACTCCTCAAACTTACTATAGACTTCAGATTTGGTTCTGAGAAAATAAATCCATGTCCTTCTACTGTAGTCATATATAAAAGATACAAAATATACAGATTTTGATAACGAAGGAACATTAACAGGACCAAATACATCAGAATGAACAAGGTCCAACACACCAGAAGATTTGTGAGAACTCAAGTAAAACTAAACACAGTTTTGCTTTCCATAAATGCAATGTTCACAAAATTCGAACTCAAGATTACAATCATCTAACCCCTCAACGAGGTTTTTATTTTTCAAGGTACGTAGACCCTTCTCACCAATGTGGCCAAATCTCTTATGCCATAGCATTGTCTTTTCAATAGGAAGTTTAACTTCCAAGGCATGATTACAAACATCAGAACTAGAACCAATAGATCTCTTAACTGCTCGTTCAGATGGTAGGGATGAAGTGATTGCTGCCCTTTTTTTTGAAACAAAAGAACTATTGCATTGTGAAATGCATGCCTCCAGCTGAAACAAAATACCTCTCCTAGTACCCTTAGCAAGCACCATAGCTCCTCTAGTCATCTTGTATCCTTCTTTCAAAAAGACAACCTACACACCTGCATCATTCAAACTACTTACAGAAAGTAGGTTCCATGCTAAGCCTGGGATATGCATAACCCAAGAGAGCCCCTTCACTCGACCATCAGGGAATCAGATAGAGACTCTTCCATGACCAACAATCTTCAAATGAGAGTCGTCACCCGAGTACATCTTTCCACCATCGAACTCCTCATACTTAGTAAACTAGTCTCGATGCGAGGTCATGTGGAATGATGAACTAGAGTCAATCAACCACACATCATCAGATGCATGGGTTACTAGGGCTGTGATGAAAGCATCACCATCATCTTGTGATTTGTTAGAATCTGAGTCAGGAGCTTTCTTCTTCTTCTTCTTCTCCTCTTTGCATTCCTTTCAGAAATGCCCAGATTTACCACAGTTCTAATAGATAGCCTTGGACTTTCTAGGAGATTTGGATCTCCCACGAGATTTGGATCTACCCTTCTCAGCTTTATTGTCCTTCTTTTTCCCTTTCTCCTTGGGTCTTCCATGAACTGCAAGAGCCTCTTTGGCTACATCAGAAGACTTTCTCCACATCTCTTCCGATAACAGAAAAGAAACCACTTCATCCATTTTGAATGTTGATGTGGTGCTTCCAATAGCCATGACAAGGTGATCCCATGAGTCCGGCAAAGAACAAAGCAAGGTCATACATCGATCCTCCTCCTCCATCTTTACACCAATAGATGTCAATTGTGCAACCAACATGTTAAAAGCATTCATATGTTCAGCGACGGATCCTCCATCCTCCATTCGAAGAGAATATAGCTTCTTTCGCAGAAAAAGTTTATTAAGCAGGGATTTGGCTTGATACACATCTCCCAACTTCTTCCAAAGCAAGGTTGCAGTTTTCTCCTCATGGGCATTTAACAACATAGAATCAGCAAGACTAAGTCTTATGAGACCCTTAGCCTTACGATCCTTGAGATCCCAGTCATCTTGTCACATTGCAGCTGGTTTAGTTCCATTAACACTTTCCCAAAGATCTCAGTCTACAAGCATGTCTTCCATCTTGAGCTTCCACAACTCGAAATAAGTGCCATTGAATTTCTCCACTTCATTTTTTTTGGATGTGCTTGCCATCTCCTTGCTACAATAGAATCAGAATACTCTGCATAGACTCTCTCTCAACTTAAGATCAGCTCAAAAAACCCCTACCCAACAACTAGGACCAAAGGTGATCAAGCTCTGATACCAACTGAAAGGAAGCTAGGTGTGAGGAAATTGCTTTCTACACTAATCTAATGAGGGGAGGGCTATGAAAATTTAATTTAATCCTTATCACTCCAGAAACATATCACATCTAATAGAGATATTACAGCAGTACACAAGAACCAGAAAGAAGACAGAAGAAGAGAGACAAAGATATACAGTGGGGAAAACCCTTATCGGGTGAAAAACCCCATACTCAGAAACCTACACAATGTATTAACAAATCTGAAAGAATGTTTACAATACACTTGCAATGCAAGCTTCAATGGTCTTCGACACTCGTGTCTGGAGTCAATCGGCAGCATAACAGTACCTATAAACCTGTAATACAAACTCCATCTCCAAGCACCTGTTTATATAGAAAATACAAGGCAAAATAAGTCCTATCTTGGGATGGGCATCCAACTTGGCCTCATGGCCCAAAACCCACGCCTAGGGACACTTGGTCAACATTGTAGAATGTGCCTGAAACTTGTCCACAAGTCCCATCCCAAAGGGGTCACCTATTTCCAAAATGGGCTATGATAGATGCTCTTACGACACTTACGACCATCATAGAATCTGTCATAGCAGTTACAACTTACAGCTGTAAGAGAATCTATCATACACACGCTATAAATAGCATATTCTCTTACAACATGTCATAGTCCACCTTAGGGTGCCCAAATATGCCTTATTCAAAGATGCTACATGACACATGTCCTCACCTGTCTTACAAACTTCTATTTCTGACTCTTACATGTCATAGATTTTGTCATAGGAATCCATCATAACCGTTTCGGTCAATATTTCCTTACACAACATGGAAGATGCCGACACATGGAAAAATGCTCCTACCACAAAGTGGGACGCCTATCTCCTCATGTGAGGACAAAATTACAAGTTGTCATATTCCATGTAGGATTGACACATCATCGTGCCACATCCCACAATATGACAATATGGAATTTACAAATATTTACAACATAGGAAATTAAATAATAAATACAAACATTAATAATGTAAGGAATTACCAAGGTTGAGACACCTTAATTCCCAACACTTTCAACTACCAATGAATTAACTAGGATTTCTGATACACCAGAAAGCAACAAATGGGCTAAGGAAAAATAACCAACACATCACTCATGTGAACACACCTATAAGAATAACAGGAGTAGAATATTGTCATGTTGTATAGGTTGATTAGATGAAATTTCTTATTACTAAGTGTTGGCATTTGTTATTATTTATATACGTTATTAATAGAATAATTATATAATTAATGGTTTCATTTACTAGCTTGTGTTTGAAAATAATATTTTGATTTGGCTACATGTGATGAAGAAAAGAATACATAAATCATAACTCCATGCAAGAGTATTGACTTATTCTTTGGAAATCTCTTTGATGCACCAATAGTGTTTTTAGAGTGTCATTTTAAATACATAGGAAGAGAGAAACATGAGAAAAACATAGGGAGAGAGAGAGATCTCATAGAGAAGAAGTGTGTGAGAAAGAAGGGGGGAGGGAGATGGAGATGAAGAGACATAAAGAGAAATATAAAGCAGAGATGTAGAGAGAGAAGAGAGAGAAACATATATGTAGAGAGATATTATTGTTTCCTATTAAATTATTATAGGGGCTTCCACCTATTATCGGATCAAAAGGTCTCCAATTGAACTAATCATTTCATCAAGTCTTTCTTTTGTCAAATTATGTGCATCTTCCACCCTAATCAATTTACCCTTAAGATGTTATGTGGAGAGAGAGAGAGAGAGAGAGAGAGAGAGAGAGAGAGAGAGAGAGAGAGAGAGAGAGAGAGAGAGAGAGAGAGAGAGAGAGAGAGAGAGAGAGAGAGAGAGAGAGAGAGAGAGAGAGAGAGAGAGAGAGAGAGAGAGAGAGAGAGAGATATCAAAAGAGAGAGGAAGAGAGATAGATAGAGCAAAGAAGAGAGGTAGAGAGATAGAGAGAGGATGAGACAAAAAGATAGAGAAAAAGAGATCTAGAGAATGAAAAGAGGTATATCAAAAGAGAGAGGAAGAGAGAAATAGATAGAGCAAAGAAGAGAGGTAGAGAGACAGAGAGAGGATGAGACAAAAAGTAGAGTGAGAAATCTTAGAGAGAGGAGAGAGATAAATATAGGGAGAGAGAACTCTCAGAGAGAGGAAGTGTGTGAGAGAGAAGGGGGAGGGAAATAGAGATATAGAGATAAAAAGAAATAGAGAGCTAGAGAGGGAGACAAAGATATATATACAGACCTAGAGAGATAAACAAGGAGAGAGATAGAGATAGAGAAAAATAGAGAGGTAGAGAGACAAAGATAGGAAGAGAGAAACAGATAGAGCATAAGCGAGAGGTAGAGTACCTTTCAATTTCAAGTAGAGAACATTGCTACATGCATAACCTTCCTATGAATAATTATATCCAAATTTTACCTTTACCACCCATCACAATTGAAGAGACATTTCCTAAAACACAAAATCATTACCCATGATGGGACTACAAAAATAAGATTAAATGCATAAACATAGTGACAAAAAGTGTTTCATTGTGTGGTAGACTTGAGGTCACGGTCAAGAATTCCAATGGAAAACCCTACATTAAAGATCAAGCTATGGTACTTTTACAATGTACAAAGTGGAGCTTGGTATGTGTTGGTCCAAATCATCTACTCAAACTTTACTACCTCTATAGAACAACAACACACATCATTACATGGTTTCAATGTTCAAATGATGACCATGATTCAAAAAATTAAAATAGACCCACAAAATTAATGTAAATGTTCTATATAATCTCTTTTTGAGAATACTAATATTACAAACAAATAAAAAAATCCTCTTTACTATTGTTACACATATGCCCCCTTTATTTATTGCTCTTACCTACTCAAATTTACAAACTATTTATGATTTAAGTTTTCTTTTATCCACACAAAACTCCTTTCCACATCCATTTTCGGTGTACCCATTGCACACTAAAGTGCGATTGCTAGTTACTATTTTTACGCTGATAGGTGTTTCCTTAGTGAGCAGCACTACCTCAAATACATACATCGATGGTCCAGATTAAAAGAGCTACCATTAAACAAATCTTGACCATACAATTTACAATCAATATATGATTGTGACATGAGAAAAATATCTGAAATTCAAAATCTCAATTTAAAGGAAGAAAATCAAATTTGATTTGATTTGGGAGTTGAGACGCTGAAGAAAAGTGTTTGAAATAGTTGACGACAAAAGGAAAGTGTCTCTCCATTTGAGGTGGAGGAGATTTACATCTAGGTGCATCCCTTTACTATCCAGCAAGGGCGATTTGCACCAATCAGCATATGAAGTCTTTAATAAAGGCAGTGCACCATATAAAATCCAGCTCTTAACACTCATACCACGTAGGCCTTTAAAGAAGTGTGCTTCCCTCCATAAAGCTTTTAACATTTGCAAGATGTGATTCCTTCTTCAAGGTAAGACTTCAAATGATTGTTGATGTGGAGTTTGTGGACCCCACGCCACTACATATGAAATTTGCAAACTCTTCAAGGTTGCATCTACCATGGAAAGTGTTGCCACTGGGTTAGAAGACTCTCCAATATGAGTCGCACCCTTTTTGCATATATACTCTTGGATTTGTAAATGGTACGGTAGGAAAGAATAAGGCCTGTAACCCTTGCAAAAATGTATATTTTTTTTATATCTGGTAATTCATCTCAATCAGAGACTTCAAGGTCATAGAGGACAACATTCTATAACGAAAAAATCAGTGTGGATTCCATTGCGAAAGAAGATTTTGGTTACGAGTTGGACCATGTGGATTAAATGTGTGGGTTCAATAAAGAAGGGCACCCTGTGTCCTACAATGTCTATGGCATTTTCAAGGACAAGGAGCTTGATAACAAGACCTTTGAGAATGATGCCGAGCGTGACAAGTTTCTACAGTGGAGGGTTTAATGTCTTTAATTGTCTTGCATTTAGGTGTAATATTTTTCATGGAATCCACATGTTCCCCCACGATCTGCATGTTATTACCATTTCTATTGATTAGATATGCCACACATAGACATGTCCCAGATATAATCCATATGCCAGTCTACCAAAATTTGAAGAGATGCAGTAGCTGTAGGTAACATTTGAAATTTGGAGTTTTAGGTGCAATAACTTCCGAAGGTCATAACTTTTGACTTGGATGTGGGTTTTCTACGAACTTTTACAAGGGGATGCGTTATGAAGTGGCCAGTGGTTTCCCAATTGACCCTAGTCAGTTGAACCTCATCTTGACACTTTTTTGGGGCTTGAAACTTTCATCTTGGCCCTTAAAATAGCAATTTAGTGTTTTTCTAAGTATGACACGAGATGCTGACGAAACGACCGAGGCTGTGGAATTGGCAGTTGCCTCGTGACCTCCTTGAATTGCGAAATGCCTTCTGCTGCAATTAATACAAGAGCTCCCGCAACAACAATGGTGGAAATAATGAAAATTAGCCACCAATTGTGGCAGATGAGAGCGTTGTTATTCAACCCTCCAGACAGCATGGCCACCATCAGTTTTGCCTGAATTTCTAGGCAAACTTGAACATATTCTCGCAAAGACAATGCCATGGGCACTTAGTGCAATTAGTAGCAGGAATATGAAATATTGGCTTCAATATGGAAAAAAAATTGATGAGCCTAAGTGAAATGCAAGACCCCTTTAAAAAATATTGAAATTGCCCAGTGTCTTCGGGTGATAGCGACCCTCATAAAGAAGCGGACAAATGGTCCAGATTAAAAAGACTACTATGAAAGAGATCTTAGCCATTGATTTTTTCAAACAAATAATAAATGATAAAAAACAAAAAAAATTAATCACTCCAAGACAAATTGAACCAATCTACTTGGATTTCCACCACCAACTTGACAATAAATAACCCCTTAAATTCGTTTGAATTTTGCCAGAGTGGAACTATTCGCCAATCCCCTCCCATCCATGATTTTTATTTAGCTCTCACCTTTTAGCTCAATCCGTTAAACTACACGTATTGTTGGAGATATTATAATTTACATAGATCTCGGTGTCAAAATAGTGCAATGAATTCATTACATCCTTACGCTGGCAGATTTTGGAAATGAACTCAACTGTTTAGAGCATGCACCATTAACTAGCTTTAAGACACATAAAATCATCTGCCACCTTTGAGTACTAAACAATGCATCAAACTCATCTATAAAACTATTGTCTTTGTTAAGATTTACAAAGGATTATTTGTCATTGCTCTCACTTTCACAGAAGCTGCATAGCGTGGAGCTTGCATACCAGACATAACCAAAGTAAAAAATTCATGTTGTAAAGGTTGCAAAGATTTTGAAATGTATTGAAGCTTCAGATTTTAATTTAGCTATTTTCTTCAAAGTATTGGATTCAGTGATTGTTGTTGATTTAATACTTGGCTATGTAAGTTGCTCGATTTTTTTAATGTTGTATAGATAATCTCATTTTTATGCTTGGTTCCTCCTCCAAATTCATCAAATTCCTTGCCAATGTTTCAAATGGTTCAATGGGTACGCTGATAATCTTTTACAACCAAGAAACACACAAAGCTTTGGCTTACTTGCAAGGCACCTACAAAGGCAACACCATATACATATCCCATAGACAAAATAAAATAACAAAAAATAAATATAATCTAAATATGTACCTCAAAAATTAAAAAAACCTCCATTGACAAGTACTTAAACTCTCTAAAAGATTTAAACATGTTTTTGGAGTTGTGTGAAGCTCTATCTAAATGGTTAAAAATGGATTTGAGTGTTTGTATCCAATTTATATAGCCAAAATCCTTCCAATCAATTGTGTTGTTTGTAAACCCATTTACCTCCGATAGTTGAATTATCTCAAATATTAGAGTGTCTCAAATACATATCTTAAATCCTCCACTTGATCAATTGGTAGAAGGGTTATATGAATTATTGGGCAATCCTGTGTCAGTAGATAAAATATTATAAGTTCAATTGGTCAATCCCATGTCATCCAATAGATAAAATATATATTGTATTATACACAAAATCTTCAAAAAAATTCCACTTGATCACTAAGTTGTATTTAGCCATAATCTTCCAGTTGACCTACCGTGCTGTGTAAAATCCTAATCCTCTAATTTCAAATGATCTATTGGGTTGTGTTTAGCCAAATCTTCCCATTTCAGTTGACCTATTGTGTTGTGTATCTAGCCATAATCCTCTAATTTATCAATTGTGTTCCAAATTGTTGAGTTGTCTTATGTATGTCATATTTTATACTTGTCATTCTAGTGAAATAAATATAGGCTATGATTTTAATTTCGATCCCCCTACAAGCCTCCAATTGTTGCATTGTGTTGTGCAAAATCAGATTAAGTTAGGATTTGAATTTGATTACCTCTACATACTTCAAATTGTTGTGTTGAGCATGTAGCATTTGCACAATCTCACTATAGACCTCCAATTAAAGTATAATTAAACACAAACATGATTTAGAACCAAGGCCATTCATGCCAAATGGCCCCCAACGTACCTAACACCTTGCTTGTCAAACATGCATTCAATACCCACTTTGCAAAACATTAAGACTTAATGATTAAATACATCCCCAAGTGGCAACATACAACATGATCAAATTTAATATGTAAGATGGTGAAACCAAAACAACAAATAGAATGAAAGGTTGTTAAGGCAATTGGATGGGCAAGAACATTTTAATCATCTTGCATGTTTAAGGAGTAGTTTCAATCACCGATCACCGAAATCAGGTTGCTCCCTTTTGTAGAAGGAGCACCTTTGGTGTAATTACATAACTCCCCCAAATTTCTACAAACAATATTTTTTTGACAGAACAATAAAGGTCGCTCCCTTTTGTAGAAGGAGCACCTTTGGTGTAATTACATAACTCCGTGCTCTGTTTATTGTTCTTAAACCCTGAGGTTTTGATCGCTCTATTCTTTTCTACGCTTATTTATCTGGTTAATATAATGTGCAGACTCTTCCCCGTTAGGATACAAATTGCTAAGATAAGATTTTAAAAAGTTAGGAATTTTGAGGTCTAATATTTTTATTTATGTTACTGTTGTTGGTGATGTTTTGAATGATCTCAATGTGTTCTAATGACTATGGAAATATGTATAAACAGGAAAAACTACATTTGTGAAGCGTCATCTTATAGGGGAGTTCGATCATAGTGGAAAGTATAATTTCTTCAAGCATAGATCTAAGCCAAAAAAAGACACAAAGAATTACAAGTGGGTTGAAATGTGAAACTGGGTGAGTGTTAATAGGGGAGAGGACCTATTAGTGGTGCATCCTAACTTCACGCCTCTCAAAAATATGTGATAATTTGGAATCACTCCAATTTTTTTGCAGTAGCTTACTTGGCAACACCCCTGCTTATAACTAAGGTTTCAGGGCCATATCATCAAATATGATGCCACATTAGCATGCTTTTTGTTAAGGTGTCAAATAGTTCCTCCAGAAAAAAAGGGTGGACCAATAGGTGTGCATTAAGTCATGTTTTGTTGGTGGGCTGATGTGGCATCACAATAACACTAACAACTTTAAAGTCACAACTACTAGTACTAAACTTCAAAAAATATTGGGCCATAAATGCACATATACTATCTCAACCATTGAAATTATCTCACCTATTGGGTCTTTTCCCCTAGAATGCACAAATTTATAGAAGGGGTTGTGATTTAATGATAAAATGTATTATTTTAAAAAGAGATTTACATGGAACAAATATAATTACTTGAATTATATTACGACTTCAAATGGACTACAGTGGGAAAAAAATGGCAGGCACGTTGTGTAGAACTCTTGAAAGTTTTAGAAAGGAGTAACTTCCATAAATTTTACATTTATTTAGAAAATAAACAAGAAACACAATAATATCATGTCTAAAATTATATTGTGTTGCCTCTTTCTTTTCTTCCTCATTGGTGGTAGCTCAGCTAAACTTTTAGTAATAATTTTATTTGTAACACAAAATTTATATAATAAATAGTATTAATTTAATATATTATCTCAATTAAACCGTAAAATATATTTCAATATAACACATTAGAATATCTTTATTTATCTTTATAATTCTTTATTTTCATTAAATGTTTTGAAGGGCAATCAAGACTTATCCATGTCTAAAACTCAATAAGTTTGTAAAATTTTATAAATTATTCAAGAATTAAAATTAAAAAAATACTATTGGATTAAGCAACCTAGCATTAGATTGGTCCAAATTTCTCGAACTCCAAGATTTGAAACCTTAAAGTCCAAGGATTCTTGAAAAAGTTAATGCAGATTTGTATTTTGAAGAACACCTTCTCACAAGGAATGAATAATAGTAGCATAGACAAGGCACATGACCTAATGGACAGAATGCCTTAGAGGTATGTTCTCCTCAATTGTTATGTTTGTAGGATATGCACAAAATTGATTTGTTGAAAAGGTTTTAGAAAATTTCAAGAAAATACAACTGGCACATATAAAGCCAAACACCATAATCTTTGGCAACATCCTCTCTACCTATGCCAAAATGCCTTACTATGACACACTTTAATATAAGTGAATTATATAAAAACCAAAAATATATATATATATATCAGCTTAATCCTATATAAATTTTGACAATTTCTCTAAAATATCTCCTTTCATATGATACAGTGTTTTCGAAAATTTGATTGTATTTTATAGCAAAAATGCCTAAATACACCTACACAACTCTCAAATTTAGACCTTGATGGGAAAGGCATCCATCACTAACAAAGTTTTAGGATAATAAAACTATCGGCGTGCCCATTGAACCTATGGGTCCAATTGCTAGTAATAGAGAATAGTTAGGATTGAAGTGTATTTTAGAGTTCTCCAAACTCAAGGCCGCTCTAGTTGAAATAATAGGATAGAAAAAACAAATTAAGCCAAAATTCTTTTTCACCAACGGCGATATATATTCCATATTTTCTGATATGCTAACTAATAAAGTGGTGAAGGAAACAGCAGGTAGTGACCAGTGGAATGCTTTATTACCAGAAGTTGTAAATTGAAAAATAACGATCACAGTTCCGTTGTCGTCTAGTCCGGTTTAGGATATCTGGCTTTCACCCAGGCGACCCGGGTTCAAATCCCGGCAACGGAAGAAAAGACTGCTTTTGTTAAACTCCAACTTCATATAAGATTCACATTGGATTTCCATGACCTCAAAGGCAGAGATCTTTTTCTTAATTACAAATATTTTAAAAACTAGTTACAATTTACACACAGCGCTGGAATAGCTCAGTTGGTTAGAGCGTGTGGCTGTTAACCACAAGGTCGGAGGTTCAAGCCCTCCTTCTAGCGTTCAATTAATAAATAACTTCAGAACGATAGATGAGATAGCAACGATATTAAACTTGTTTTTTTGAAATGACAAAGAAGGGAATAAGGACGGCGTTTAATTACTATAATAGAGTTTTTGTTAAGGATTATATAATGATTTTAATTAGTGCTTTCTAAATTTGAAACTAGAAAATTCCACGAGATTGTTTTTTATTATATTTTTATTCTAGGTCAAAAATCTACTTGCCTTTGAATCTAGACCCTAATCTAGGTCAAATCCGTGCTGCAATATGATCTTCATGCTTGTGGAATTAAACTTAATCTTTGCATTCAACATATACTAGTGGAAATGACTTGCACACCTTTTGATGTCTAAAATCTACTCGCCTTTGAATCTAGACCCATGTCTCAAAATCGGTGGTGTTGATCCTTTAGGAGCTTTTTATACGAGGATCTTCTCTTTGGTCAAAACCCTAGATTTAAATTAACAGTTTGAACAATGACTGAAGACACACCAAGCAACCATGTAGTGTGCCTAGTTTGTCACTAGTGATGCAAATGTTGATGTAAGCTAATGATGCAATACAATTATTTGGATCTCTAGAAGATAGAAACAACCTAGCGAGCAAATCACATTTCTTACATAAACTCAGAATCTTAAATTTTAAGGTTCAAGGGTCAAGTCAATAGTGCAGATTTGAACCGTTTATTTTTATAGGCTCGGATTGGACAATGTAAAGTAATGAATAAAATACAAATTAGATCTAGATCCTTGGGATGTGGGGAGTCAAATTTAGATAGGGATTTGCCAACTTTTGCACAAAAGCATTCTACTTGTACACTAGTCATTGCATTTGGGACAACTGGGTCAAAGTGAGTCCAAAATGAAGGGGAAAAGTGTTAGGTGTGCACTTTTCACCCTTACACATATTGCAGCGGTATAACAGTGAAGAGGTTCCATTCGATGTTTGGGTTTAAAGAGGTCAGAGAAAGCTATTATAATACCCACTTGTGTTAACTCTTGCCTTGTCTTGATCTTGTAGTATTGCTTGGGTTAGAGCATGTTTTAGAGCTAGTTGACAAGTGCTTGAAGGAAAATTTGTGTCTAATGCTTGACCATTGCCATGCTCGTATCTATATTCTGATTGATGATTATATGTCAATTGATTAAATTTGCATCTTTTTTATATATGGGTCATGTTTATTGTAAATGTTCTTCAGTAAGATGTGGTTATATGATTAAATGTGACTGGATTGGTGTCACATTTTGATGTTATGATGTAATTTCAAGATGGAGAAATTTCTTGTTTGATTACATGTGTCATTAGGTTCTTGTATTTGGAACTAGAAAATTCTACCAGATTGTTTTGTATTATATTTTTAGTTTAGGTCAAATCCGTGTTGCAATATGATAATTGTAATAGATTGTTTCCTATTATATCTTTAGTCTAGGTCAAATCCGAAATGGAATATGATCTATGTGCTTGTGGAATTAAACTTAATCTTTACATTCAACATATACTTGTGGAAATGACTTGCATGCCTTTTGATGTCTAAAATCTACTTGCCTTTGAATCTAGACCCATGTCTGCAAATCAGTGGTGTTGATCCTTTAGGAGCTTGCTATATGAAGATCTTCTCTTTGGTCAAACCCCTAGATTTGAATTAACAGTTTGAACAATGATTGAAGACACACCAAGAAACCATGTATTGTGCCTAGTTTGTCATTAATGATGCAAATGTTGATGTAAGCTAATGATGCAAATGTTGATGTAAGCTAATGATGAAATGCAATTATGTAGATTGCTCTACAATTGTTTTGATGATTGGATCTCTAAAATATAGAAACAACCTAGCGAGAAAATCACATTTCTCACATCAAGTCAGCAAGTAGTGGCTACAAGGGCGGGCCTATTTTGAATCTTAAATTTTAAGGTTCAAGGGTCAAATCAACAATGCAGATTTGAACCATTTATTTTTATAGGCTCAGGTTGGGCCCATGTAAATGTTACCTACTTTTCGTCCTAGCCAAGTAGGCAACATAGATGTCAAGGGTTTGTTGTTAGTTGTCATTATTTGCCACAGAGGTTGTCTTGTGACACAAATATTAAAAAATCTAAGGTGTTTTAGTATGCTTTATAAGTTTAAAATGGTCTTGGAGGAATCTAAAATGCCTTGCAAACTCTAAAACCATCAAGTATTGCCTTAACATTGCTTAATTGGTCATAATAAAAGGTTTGGAGTTGTTTTATTCATTTTAAACTTATCATAAAACCTCTTCACCTCGTACAAAAAAGGGTCTATTCCACGTTGCATGCACCTTGTAATGAGTCAAAGGTAAAAACTCATATTCTTCCACATCCAAAAAGCCTTGTTTGTGTCGAAACTGTTATAGAGAAAAATGTGTACACTATCATTTTAAACTTAGTTTAGCACCTGGGTGGACCTAAAATGTTTACACTTGTTAATTAGGACTTATTATAACACCTTTTTGAGCATTAAGTGTGTAATTCTTGATCACGATGCACAAAACCCAGAAAAGTAATTATAAGGTAGGACTAAGCACACTTTAAGTGCCTTATCCAAGGATTTTGGGGCTAAAGGACCAGGGTGCCCAAGCGCCCTTGTCCTCTTTTTATCCCTAGCCTAATTAATGGCTTATCGGTTTGGGACCTCTTAAATGATTCCCAATGTTGACCTCATTTGGTTTAATTCTCTGGAAATCAACGAGATTGCATATAAAAGCAAGTTAGTTTATTCATTTGAAGACACCTAAGTTATCTCTAACTTCTTGAAGGATTCTTCTTCTCTCACATGCTCTCTACTCTTCTCTAAAGCTCTCTATTATGGATTATTGATGTGGCACTAACATATTGCAGGTCTTGTGAAGATCTTTCTACTTCTTTGGGCTACACCAACTTCTTGAGTCAAGTTGTGACACATCATCAAGCATGCTAGGGTTTCCATGCTCATGGTGACTTCTTTCCTTCATGCTTTGTTCTAGCATTCCATTCTACTTCAGATCTGCCTCTACCCTCCTAGGGTACACACTCTTTATCTATCATATTTGCTATTGTGGAGGTGGAAACACCATTCACAGAGCTTGATTGAGGAAAGCTCCTAAATAGAACCCAACCATCTTCCTTCTTGTGTGTGTGCAGGTCAGAAGAACAAATTTTTGAAGGTGGCTTCCAGGAAGAAGACAGAGCCTGCAAGTACAGACCCGACGAAGACATCAGTTTATGCTAACCCTAATTAGGGTCTAGGGAACCCAATAGCCCTAGTCCTTGACCTCCCAACTCCATATCCAAGTTATCCTCTATTCACTGGCCTCTGTGGTGCTTTCAGATTGTTTGTATCTATTTCCGATTGTCTGTTATGCTCCGATATTTGTCAATTAGGGTTTCGGGCTTTTATCCTAACTTGATTGATTGGATTTGGTTAATTTCTTCTCTATACAACAAAATGGAAGAAGCATATTATTTTGTCTCTCCTTCTTGGGTATAAGCCAAGCTTGGTTTGTGTCCTAATGTTTTGTAGAAGAGGGTTTGACCTAGTTTGATCTATTAAGCTAGTCTCTCTTTTCTCACATTACAATTTGGTGAACCCATCATTTCTTGCACTTTGGCATCCTTCTTATCAGATCTGAGTCATTTTCTACCCTAGATCTCATTATATTTCATTCATTCATCATTTGGCATAGTTATATAGCTTAATTTTGCATGCTTTCATTGTTAGGGTTTGAAAAAACCTTACATTTCTAGGAAATCTAGCTAATCTTCAACCTAGGGTTTGTAGATTAGTGTGTTGCTTCAAATCTTGTTGCATTGTTGGGTTGATTAAAGGGATTTAATTTTCTGTACCTTATCATCCTTTTTGTTCTAGGACATTCTTGCATTGAAAAAAAGTGAAAAATCAAGCATTTTAGGCTTACAAAAAGGTATAGTTATTGCATGTGTTATATATCATCATATAAAGATTTAAATCTCTAATTTTTGCATCAGATCTAATTGATATTACAGTATTTAATCATTTCATGGTGTTGCATCTTGCATTTAAAGCTCTCATTTGCTAGGGTTTTGTCAAAAAAAAGTGCATTTTTCAAGAACCTAGTCGAAGTCAAAACCTAGGGCTTGTAATTAAGATCTTGTTTCAGATTTTACTGCTATCATTTACATTTCAGATCTGATCTTTCATTGTTGTAGCATGTCATGAATATCATTTGTTTTCAAAACAAAATCTTGCATTGAAAAATTGTGGTTTAGGAAGTAAGCATTTAAAATCTAGGGTTTTGCTAGTAAACCCTATCTAGTCTTGCATTTAGTGCATCTTTATCAAAGAAAAATTCTCTAAATCTTTGTTGCATTTAAGTGGATAAATCATTTAGGCACTTCTTTTGCACATACTACACATCTTACATTTGCAAGACTTAATTGTTGAGGTTACCAAAAACACACATTTTTGGAAGACCCCGCTTCTCTTGCACTTGTAGGTGTTTGAATGCAATCTTATTTTCATATTGGTTGTACTTGATTAACAAATTGTACATTGTTGTTTCATATCATATTTGCATTTCATTATGGCTTCTTCTCGTTTGGAATCTTTGCATGCACATATCATGGCTTCTAAATTTTTTTCTAAATTCATTAATATGCATCCTCACATTTTAGATAACATAGCATCCATGAATGATATATCTCATTATGATGATAATCTTCTTCTACTTTTACTACATTTCATGATGATATCATTGACATCATCTCTAAGGCATGTGATGGTGACTTAGATTTGCCTACTTCACCCTATGCTTTGAATCCCTCTCCCAAAAATGAAGACATTTTGGTGCAAGAGGATGAGATCATTGACATACTCCTTAATCTATCTTCTAGAGATAATCTTGAACATACTATTTCTACTTCTACCATAGCACATGATAATTCTATGGCTCATCCTATTAATCTTCCTCCTTTGGTTGAATGTTCAAGTACCTTGGATATCACTAAGGAAGTGAAGACTCTTGATCTTCCTCCTTTGGTTGAATGTTTAAGTACCTTGGATATCACTAAGGAAGTGAAAACCCTTGATCTTCCTCCTTTGGTTGAATGTTCAAGTACCTTGGATATCACTAAGGATGTGAAGACCCTAGATATTTCTCCTTTGATTGCAAGTTCAAGTCACTTGGAGATCACTAAGGATACAATCATCAACAATTTTCTTAGCAACACTTCACTATCCCTTCATTCCAATGCTATCCCTTCAAAAGATGCGGCATTAGTGGATGAGGAGTGGTCTCTCACATTAAATCCCTTGGGGATGGATGTTGAGATTACTCAAAAAGAAAACAATGTCAATTCAATCATCATTAATAGACCTATTCCGCCCACTAAAGGGATAGTGAATAAGTGTACTAATGTTCCTAAAATTATCATGCATGAGGCACCTAATACGCCTCCTTGCTTCAAATCGGTGATTTCAGTTCAAGGTAATCCAACACCACCTCGACCCCTGGGTTACTATCTCAATATTGCAAAACAAATTACTCAAAAGAATCAAGGTGTTCAAAATGTGTCATAGCATCACACGATTGCTCACACATATAATGCCCACAATAAAAGTAGGCACGCACCAAGTGTGCCCATTTCTCTTCCACCTTCTCAACCTATCCTACCTCAAGCACCTCATCTTCCTCCACATATTTCTAAAGAATATGATCTTGTCAAGCAGCTCCATGCCACTCTGACTAAGATCTCTCTAATGGATTTAATACAAACATCACCTACATACCACATGATGCTCCATGAGGCTCTACAAAAGGTAGTTGTTCCACCTTCTGCTAGACCAAATGATGTAGCATCTCTGCTTAGTTGTATGCATGCGACAACATCAGATATATCATTTCAAAAACATGAATTACCTCCCATAGAAGTTCAAAACCAAAATGAGCCTCTTATGATATTCGTCATGATTGGTAACATGAGGGTAAGACACACTATGATTGATGGTGGATCAAGTCTTAATGTTTGTGGAATAGATTTGTTACATAAACTCAATGCTGATACATCTCTCATCAAACCGGATAAAATGAGCATTCATGGCTTTGATAATATTGGTAGGACATCATTTGGTAAAATCACCTTAGATATTAAAATTGGACTTGTGACACTGCCTACCCTTATCCATGTCATGCCTAATTCTCTTTCATACAATCTTCTTCTTATTAGACCGTGGATTCATGCCATGGGGGCAGTTCTATCTAAAATGAAGTACATACAACTAAAGTTGATCCAATTCCAGAAAGTTGCTTACAAACAAAAGTGAGACATCAAAATCCTTTAAGTGATTTGATCCCTTCTTTAACAAAATTAAAACCTCTATCCTCCACTGCTAACAACAATGTTGGTTAGGATAGTGTCGGTGCTTTGAATGCATTTTTTGGTGACAATTGGTGTTTGTTATATTTTACACCCTCCTTTGCAGGTGAATATAAAATCTCACCCTTGCACCCAAAGAACTCAAAGGTAATTGAAATTTCTTTAACATAATCTCATACTCCTACAAAGTTTAAACTCAAGATTAATGATGATGGAACCTTTAAAATAGATTAAGATCCATCTTCTTCTATAGAAATGTTGGCCATTTGTGATAAAGTACCATCTAATTCCAGTACATGTCCTCATAGTGAAAAGGTCTCTTTAGATTTCAACCCCCACAGGATGCTTGAAACAAAGGTTGACCCTCCTCACCATGATGAAAAGAATGCTCCTTCTTCTTCAACACATTTCAACAAAGATAGTCATATGATCTCTCCTCTTCCTTCGAACTTGGAGAAGCTTTATGGGCTTGGATTCAAAAACAATTTTCAAAGAAGGATACAATGGAAATGGGTTAAGATGTAAAGAACAAGGAATCAAGGAACCTGTGGAACTGACACTGCACTTGTCTAAAGTAGGTTTGGGTTTTCAACCTTCTCCTACATTCTCTCCACCATTTTCACAACAAATGGAATTGCTTCCTACTCCCCCTAAATCTTATCTTCTATCTCAACAAGAGTGTATTTTGTCGAGTCTACTCAAAGACCACTTAATCACTCTTCCTACTCCAAAACACAAAAAGATTCAACAAAATAATCATTCATCACCTCATTATTGTGCATATCATCAAGCACTTGGCCATTCCACTAAGGAATGTAGAGTCTTGGGTGACAAAATTCAACAACTTTGAACAAGGTTGGGCTCTAGTACTTCTCACCATGATTGATGTAGTCCCTAGAGCACCTTGTCCTCCATCCATTTTATGATGAAGTTGGGGGAGGATAATTTGTTATAGGCCGACTCGCAAGAGTGGTCCCTTCTTCTCATTTGTGTTATGTTTGTATGTATTGTCATCCCCATATTGTGATGGTTTGATCTCCCTTGGCACCCTTGTTAGTACAAAGGTACAAGGAGTAAGAACATGTTGTGTCATTCCTCTATATGTATCTTAATTATTTTATATGTTGTGATCTACAAATTTTGTTATTTTTCCTAGTTGGATGATTTAGCATCCTTTCATGATTCAATTTATGTGTACTTTCATGTTACCTTTCTTCCGTCTATGTGGCACCTTGTCGTAATGCTCGGCGTCATACCATAACTACACAAGCCATTGTGTATAATGCTTGTAAGCATCACCTTGGTTTTCTCATCTTGGGGGTAGCCCTTGTTGTGATGTAGGTTTTGAGAACACATATCATTTGGGCATGTGCTTTTGAGAAATCTTTCATTTTTGTTTTTATTTCTTCCTCACTCTACCTTAAAGACAATTGCTCCCTGATAGAGTTAGCAATCACTTAAAGGTGGGGGCATATATCATGTTATGAGCTTTACTCTCTTTCTTTCTATCTAAACACTTGTTGATTATCTTTGTTACTACACTCCCTTGGAAAGGATTATGGCTAGTTTGGAAACAAGATCTTGAGTCTATCTTGTTCTCCTAAGCTGAAGCTCCTTGCATGTTTGGGAGAAGGGTTACGCCACCAACTAGATTTTGGTAGTAAGGTTGCCTTTCCATCTTATTTTGCAAGACTTTGTGAAAATCCTCTTGCGGGGGGTAGCTTGGTGTATTCCCTTGAGTGGAAACACTTTCCTTTTGAGATTGGTTGTATGATGTGTTTGTATTTCTCTTATGCTTCTCATTTCTAACTAACCCCTTAGCATTCTTCTTTATTGCATCTTGGGGAATGATGCATGGTAATTGAGACAACATTTACGTTGAGGTCTCCTTTGTCATGCTGACTCAAGTTCTTCTATATTGTGTTTCTTGTGATTGATGTATGATGCATGTATGCTCCTCATATATTCTTATTCTCTATATGTTCTTCATGCCTCACATGTGTTCTCTATGTGTTCCTTATGTATTCTCCATGAGTGTTTTGTGTGTATTCCATGTGTGTTTTGTGTGTCTCCTATGTATATTCTTTGCCTTGTGAGTATACTTCATTTCAAGCGTGTATACTTGGTGTATGGCATGTATACTTTGTGTATTGTGTGTATACTTTGTGTATGACATCTATGCTTTGTGTATCACGTGTATACATTGTGATTTCTCAAGTGTATGCCTTGTGTATATCTTGTCTTATCTCATGTTTGCTAAGTGCTTCATGTGTATGTGAATTATGTCATGCGTCTTGTGTGTATGAAATTCATCATAGACTCCTAGGATCCTAAAACTTGGGGGCTTGATTACTCCTCAATTTTGGTGACATTCTATGACTTCTGTGATCCTATGTGTTTGCAGCCTTAGAATCCTAAGCTTGGGGGCTTAATCACCCCTCAATCTTGGCAGAATTCTTTGGGCTTCTATGTCTTGTGTGTTTGAATCCATCCTTTAGTATGAATTTGAACATAAGTTCGTACCCACACTAAAGTGGGGGCTAAATGTTATAGAGTAAAATGTGTACACTACCATTTTACACTTAGTTTAGCACCTAGGTGGACCTAAAATGTTTACACTTGTTAATTAGGACCTATTATAACACCTTTTTGAGCATTAAGTGTGTAATTCTTGATCCCAATGCACAAAACTTGGAAAAGTAATTATAAGGCGGGACTAAGCACACTTTAAGTACCTTATCCCAAGAGTTTGCCCAGGATAAAGGACCAGGGCACCCAAGCGCCCTTGTCCCCTTTTTAGCCTCGGCCTAATTAATGGCTTGTCGGCTTGGGACCTCTTAAATGATTCCCAATGTCGGCCTCATTTGGTTTAATTCTTCAGAAATCAATGGGATTGCATATAAAAGCAAGTTAGTTTATTCATTTAAAGACACCTAAGTTATCTCTAACTTCTTGAAGGATTCTTCTTCTCTCTCATGCTCTCTACTCTTCTCTAAAGCTCTCTATTGTGGATTATTGTTGCGGCACTAACATATTGCAGGTCTTGTAAAGATCTTTCTACTTCTTTGGGCTACACCAACTTCTTGGGTCAAGTTGTGATACCGCATAAATCATGCTAGGATGTCCATTCTCATGGTGACTTATTTCCTTCATGCTTTGTTCTAGCATTCCATTCTACTTTAGATTTTCCTCTGCCCTCCTAGGGCACGTGCTTTTTATCTATCATCTTTTCTATTGTGAAGGCGGAAACACCATTCACGAAGCTTGATTGAGGCAACCTCCTAAATAGCACCTCACCATCTTCCTTCTTGTGTGTGTGCAGGTCAGAAGAACAAGTTTTTGAATGTGGCTTCTGGAAGAAGACAGAGACTGTAGGTACAGACCCAGCGAAGACATCAATTTTTGGTAACCCTAATTAGGGTCTAGGGTGCCCAAGTGCCCTAGTCCTTGACCTCCCGACTCCAAATCTAGGTTCTCCTCTGTTCACTATTCTTTGTGGTGCTTTCAGATTGTCCATATCTATTTCTGATTATATGTTATGTGCCAATCTTTGTCAATTAGTGTTTCAGGTCTTTTCCCTAACTTGATTGATTGGATTTGGTTAATTTCTTCTCTATACAACAAAAGGGAAGAACCCCTTGTTTGGCTCTCCTTCTTGGGTAGAAGCCAAGCTCGGTTTGTGTTCTAATGTTTTGTAAAAGAGGATTTGACCTAGTTTTATCTATTAAGCTAGTCTCTCTTTTCTATTTAACAGAAACCACGTACCCATTTTGGATGGAAAGTTCATCAGGGTTTGGTTGTGCTTTAGAAACTAACTCAGGCAATCTCAAACTAGGGTTAGTCAAGTCTAATTAAGGCTGACTGGAATCTTGTCTAGGTCTTCTTTTAGGGTTCCTTGCTTTTTATTTGAAGGTTGGTCATGAAGGAGGTGCCTCCAAACCTACATAAACTTTGTTAATACCTCAAGAGTTTAGGGGTCAAAAGGGTATGAGGCTACGAGATCATATACATGATCATGGAGGAGCAGTGTTTGTCAAGGAGACAATGATGACAGATCTGCACTCATTAGGCCAAAAAGAGGTTCTTAACAGGCAAACTAAGAGGTTCATAGTAATGGAAATATGGAGGAGATACAACAAACTGACAGAGACAGTGTTCCAAGTCAGTTCATTCAAGAAAACTATTACATCATTCAAGCTTCTTATAGCACTGAGGAAAGATGCAATGATCCTAAGAAAGCAATACAGTACAGAGGAGAAGATTACAGATGATAACTAAAGAATAAACACCAAGATGAGCCACTATCAAAGAAGTATGAAAATCTACAAAGAAGATAGTGTTCTATAATAGTCATGAAAGTCCAAATGGATGGAACCAAAGGTCTATCAAGAGGTTGCAAAGGTTTGTTTAAGGACCTAAAAGTCTCACAGTGCAGATGGAGGTGTATGAAGACTCAAAATCAAAGGTAGTTCTCTATATGTCCTTCATTTACTCATTCATGTTATCTTCTTTGATGATTAGGAGAATAATATGGAGAAGTTTTGAAAGCATTCAAAGGTCCATACTCTATTTAGGGATCTATGAAAATATAGTGTGAATGTAGAGAAGTGATAAACAAGATGTTATTGTGACAATGCACATGTTGCATATAACTATGACACTAAGAGGTCTCAAAGGTAGTCTTTTGGCAGTTACAAGGATGATCCACTTAAGGATTCAAATACCCCATCACTACTGCCTAAGAAGACTGTAGACTAGGCCACAACAGTAGATGGGGATATCAGATGAAAACAATGAATAGGAGCTTGCATAAACGTAAATGATGGACAAAGACCTGCATGGAGGTTTGTGTTGGGTATGGAGATGATGAAGAGAAACCCTAGGGAGTCTTGTTAAACCTCATAGTAGGTCTACTCATAAACCGCATAGGGTATTTAGTCTTGTCCTTTGTTCTTATTTCATGATAGAATGTCAAATATATAGAGTGTGTAGAGTTGAAAGGGAGTCTTAGAGTCATTTACCACTGTGAATTAGTAAGACTTGTTGAAAATCCACATGGGTCTGTAGAGGTTAAGTAAAGCTTAGACAGTGTTCATGGTTTGTTGACAGTTTAAATAGTATGATAAATAGTCTAGATCTTGTCATTCAAGGGTTCCAAAGGTATATAGGGATCCAATATAATGATGAATGGAATAACCAAGCTAGAAATAGGTCTGTGTATCCCATTGTATGAGCTATGTGAGCATTAAATCACTAAAACCTTGCTTAGGAAGGTCATAGGAACTATAAGATAGTGACCTCTAGTGTCACATTGTATGCCATGGTTAAATAATCAACACAAGTTAAAAGGAAACATATACAAATTAAATAGATCTGCATGTGCCTTATTAGCCATGTCAAGCACAAACAGTCTCACCATAACCAGAAGAGAAATGAAGAGGAAGATTGAACAGTCATGAGGATAGAAGAGACAAGAAATTAGGTGAGGAACAGTCATAAAGAGCAGCATGCACAGTCATCAACAAACAATTATGAGGACATGCTACAAGTATAAACAGTGAGAAAGAAACTTTGTATGACAGTGAATAAGGATAGAAGAGTGAATACAATGCATGAGATGAGAGGTCATTATCAAACAATGATAACCTTGACAGTCTTTGCAGTAGCCTGAGAAGTATTTGAAAGCATTATTAAGGTGTTTGGAGATTCAACAAGATAGATCTATCCATTGTCAACAAAAGGAATGTCACCAAGAAAATAAGTATTATATCCCAGTGAGAAGGAGGTATTGTGGTATATCCAAGTATCTAAGAATGTGGACCAAGTAAGGAGACAATCATAAATAGCTATAAGAGGGAAGTGGGACTACAAGAAGTCCTAGAATCATGAAGACCTCTGTCATGAGTATTTTCTATAGGGGTACAGTCCCAAGGAGCACTGTCAATAGAGATAAAGAGATGGTCTATCATTAAGAGCCATGACAGAGATATGAATAGGTTGCAAATAGAATCTTGAGAGAGTTGAATTTCTTAGTGCCCCTTCAAAGCCTCCTATAGAGGAATGACAAGATCTCAGGATATCAAAGATAACAAGGGTCAGAGAGATGAGAGGACTAAGACAATACTTAGTGATAGTGGTCAGTATCCTTGCAAATAATAAGGAGAAAAGGTCCAAAAAAGATAGAAAAGAGTGGTCAACGTGATCAAGGACAATTTTAGGGTCAGTCAGAGATTGGAGGAAAGTATGCAGAGTTATATAAGTCTTGGACCAGTTATCCAAATGGTAAAGGCCTTGATATGAAGTTTGTATTAAAGGAACAGTCATGAGAAACATCATGAGAAATAGCTATGATAACTATCTAAGGAATAGGAGGAACAAGAATTTGTGACAGTAGTCATAAAATGAAGACAGCGTACTAAGACAAAGGAAAGAAGGTTAGTATAGATAGCCAACATGAGAGATATGTGTTATCACCTAAATATGCACCTTGACTAATTTGCAGAAATTAGTCTATTTGATGGAACATGGGAAGACCTCTAAAGTTGTGGGTCACTTTATAAGCAGAGGTCAACCTCTAGAGAAGGTTGGCTTCCTAACTTTGTATCACCTAAAACTTTACTATTCTATGACTGTGACAAGGAAAAGGGTAAGAAAAATATGTTCTGCAACTGAAATTTAACTGTAAGGGTGATACACCTATCTTAATGAGGGATATGGAAATATCAGTCCAAACACTTGTAAAAATGACTGACAAATCTCTTGCACAATTTATCAATCATACCTATGCATAAATATTTCACAAGCAGGTTTGTAATTGCAGAATCCTTAAGAGGAAAAGTAATTTCACACTTAATGGTAATGCGTAACTAGACACAACTTGCAACCTGCATAAGTATTTTCTGCAAAAAAGGCTCTTTTCCAAGACAAAAGTTAAGAGGAAACAAACTTACTTCACAGATAACTCTATCAAATTGGATAATGAGTATAGAAAATGCATAAGACAAAAAGGCACAATCTCCAATCAATGATCTCCAAGGTTTCCACTATATTTCATATCAAGTAATCTGGTAAAAATGAGTTACAAATTTGCCAAAATTTAGAGCAAGGATAACAAAATCACAAGTCTCTCCAAGTAGCATAATCAGAACTGAGTACAATAGAGTCACAAAAATGACTATATCCACCACTATGCAAGTGGTTCCACAAAAGAAGGAATGTCAAATTGATTTGGGTCGGATGCCCAGAAAAAGCCTAAAATCTAGGGCCTATATCCTCTCCAAAAGGGCCCATAATGCAAGAAAAAGTCCATCAGTACTTAGTCAAACACAATGAGTCATGAAAACAGGTCCAAAAGGACTCTAAGAGCCATCAAAACACCCCTAGATACCCTCTCCAACTATCAAATCAATCTATAACTGTCCAACTGCTTCCTAACTTAGTCAATCTCCTCCAAAAACAAACACCTATTCCTTTGGCATGTGTCTACCACAATCTAAGTACATAGTCTCCAAGACAATAAGATCTCATCCCATATTCTCCCTTGCATTAAAAATAACAATAAGATTATCTTTTCAAGGTTATTGTTTCACATTAGATGTCTCATGCCAAGAAGGAAATAGCACCGAAGTGCTCATATTAGAAAAAGGGAATAAGTCTTAATCATATATTATGACCACCTTGTGGCATTGCCTATGCTTCACACTATACAATATGTTGGACCACGGGCCATTTTAAATGTTATTAAAGAAAAACAAAAAATGCAAAAGAAAAGCTCATCGGGCATTTTAGGGTTTTGAAACCCTATAGACAAAAAAGCAACTTTTGCCCTCACTTTGCATTTTCATTTTGTGCAATCTTGCTCTGCATATTTCTTTCCGTCGATAAGGGTTTGATGGCTAGAGCTCCTGTAGGTGATTTCAAGGCATTTTTTGTGGCCCTTTTTCTATTTTCTGCACTTTTGCTGAAGGTGAGCATCATGAAGCTCTTTTCTGTGAACAATAACTGCAAAACTCATCATTCCTGCTGCTCTTACTCACTGTATCTAAAGATTTTCCTTTGTATTCTTTCATACCTGAGATAGATGATTTCATTCTATACATAAGTGGCTATATTTCAAGGCATAAGCTACAGAAAATGATGAAAATTTTTATTTTCTGAGTCATTTCTTCATACTATGAATGTGATACCTTCATGATTTGACGGTACAATAAGCCTCTGTTGTTTGAAAAACTAAGAAAATGTTATGTCTTCATCAGGGTTTCTTCATTTTATCGAAATGGTTGTTGTTTTGCATGGTGATGTGTTCCTATATGCCCTATCTTGACTTGACAGGGTTACTTTTGATATACATGAATATATCCCTTTACTGAATGACTGTGACAGTCATGGGGACTGTTTTTCCATCCATACATGACTATGATTTGCTGCTCCTTTTATTTCATGTATAGTCTAAGGCTCTTACTACTGTCACTAGCCCTTGTTAGGGATACTGTGTTAGGGTTACACTGTAATAGTCTTCTTCTCACAGTCTGATCACTGTTCCATATCTTTATCTTATTGTTATGCAACATCTCAATGATCTCCTGACCTTTTGTGCACCCTGAAACCCACCACATTGGTCTCTCAAGACTTTGAAACCTTTGATATTCCTTTTGTCTTTAGGGTTTATGTAGGATTCTTGTGTGATAGAGTCTATATAGTTTAGTAGTTTTTTCAACAAAAATACAAGATTTTCTTGGCTATATGCTTGTGTAGGTTTGTCATTCTATATGCTCTGTCCAACAACAACCTTAGGTTATGTAGGCCTTAAGGCAGTAGTTTACAACCATCCTTTAAACTGTCTTTAAACTATCCTTGGATCCTGCTAAGATAGTTTTTTCCTGTGTTGTGACAATCATTAGATGACTTTTCCATTAGTGCATTTACAGTCACTAGACCTTTCACACATTCAGCAAGACTACTACTACATTCTTCCAACCTTGCCATTATGCTATCACAATAGCCACTCCATCCATATATAGTCATAAGACTATTTAACACGGTCAAAAAGGATGTTCACTGCTCTTGCAACCTCCTTGACTATTGTCTGCTCTTTGAGACTACTCTAATTGACCTTTTCTTCAGTCTGTGTTCTCTATATGCAGGGTCCCTTGTAGTTTTTTTTTTCCTAAAATACTCTTGCATCCATCAGTCCTAAGAGTTTAATAGTGATCACTTATACTCTTTCATAGGGTATCTTCAAACTCTTGCAATCATCTCTTCAAGGAGTCCAATAGTGGATATATGTATGTAAGCTATTGAGGCAATAACCTTTTGGCCATACTTCTTTATTAACCTAGAAAGCCCTCTGACAAGCCTACACAACTCTTCTTCTCCTTCTTAAATAAACTTCTGCAAAAGTAACTGTGTAGCCCTGTACCTTGGTGCAGATGTTGACTTACCACTCACTGTCTAGCATATCAATATATCATTGTCCTTCACTACTGTCTCAATCTCTTTGCACTAAAACTTCATGTTGAAACCCTTAAACTTTGGATAACCTTAATTTTCATGTGGATGATATCTTCAAATTTTATGACAAACTTCAAAGATTTGAAACTACTATGATATTACACTTATATCATTTGGCAGACCTATGTTCTTGTCCAGCTTCCACAGGGTGTTTTAAAAGATCTTGATGCATATAATCTCAGTCTTGCATCCACTATAAGGTTTTACTAACACAACATGGAGGTTTGGACTAAGTTTGAAAAATTTTGAACTCTATAAACAATCCTTCATCCCTTCCATATGCTATGCATGTGGATGACTGAAACCCTCATGCTTTTACTGTCATATTGTAGATATCTCTGTTTGCATTTGTCCCTACACTCATCTAGGTGACTTTTCCCCTCATGATGTAGGTCTGTTACATGATCTCTTTTGCTACTAAAACAGTCTCTTCATCTTGTATGTTGTCCCTTCAATACATTTCACCATCCAACTATTTCATCTATTCAATGCCCTTGGTGATGATCCTTTGGAGGCTTCAAGGAACCTATTCATTGTATTTCATAGACCAAAAACCAAACTGTCCCTTTTCTATTGACTGCTTTTCCCCTTAACTGTGACAGTCATCTTGAAATTTCTTTGACTTTGACTATTGTTCCTTATGCTATTCTGTCTGTTGTGACTTCCTATGCAATTTGTGTTTCTTGCATCTGCTAAATACATATGAAATGTTCTATAAAATGATCATGAGCTGGGCTCAACCCTTGTGGGACCAACATTTTCTCCACTCATAATATAAACTAATGAATCACTCAGAAACACAATTTCACCTATAGCTGCACATGAAACAAACTTGTTAGAAAATAAATGCATACTTTGGATGTGTTTGATAACTTGCTTGTTCTCTAGGACATCCAAAGTATACATTTCTTGTTTAATGCACATTGAGACCAATATATGCATGCATAGGGTGAATGTGTATACAATGTTGGTAATCAGCCATTGCTTAGAGCATTGCTCTAATACCATTGTTTAATTCTCTTGCAGGAAATAGGAGCTAGGAGAAATCTAGTGGCTCGGAGCTACATAGTTCATCTACAACATCTTCAGTCAACACAGCGAACCGGTCATTCAGGCAATGACTGGTTACCTTTCCTTCTATGCACACTCATTTCTCTTTCTTACTTATTCATGTATATGTTTTTCTTAATTTGTATTTGAATAAGCAATAGTCAATCTCACGGCTTGCGTGAGACAATGAACATTCTTACATTCAATAAAGATTACTTGAAAGATTTGTGTAAATCTTTTCTCTATTACATGCACTTGTATAAATGCAATGATCTGTTACAATATCCTTGTAATCTTTTCCTGATTTTTCTATTTATACAATTGAATGTAATGAAGGAAAGCAAACAAAAAATGTACCTCATTTATTTGGTTTAAAAATAAACAAACTCCACCTGATTGAGCTATAGTGAAAATCTGGTAACAATATGAAAGGCCATAACAAAGGCTCTATTTTACCTTTGAAAGTCTGCATGAAATTTTGGAAGTTCATCAAGCCTGCTAAGAGTATCAATCCCTGTATCAAACCAAAACAAGTAGAAGAGCATGCTCAAGTAGTTAGAAGAACTTTATTCAAGTCCTGAGATCACTATGAAACAGTTTGACAATGAGCAGAAGGTGAGCATAGTAGGATCGGGACAGTGACAGCTGAAGAGGTTAAAACATAGAGGTGATTGTCCAAGTGCAAGAGAACTAGGGATATGACTGTCACATTAGCAGATAGAGTAGATTTGAAGAAAATGAAGTGTCCTATCACATGGAGGAGCTATAAAACTCAATCTAAAGACACTTAGAGGCAGTTTTAACCCTAAAGAAGACCCTACAAGGGTCATAAATGAGGTATCGGGTGTTTCCAAGTTATAAATGGATAGCTATAGTCATTTGGAAGACTCTAAATGAAGCAAAACTCTTCCTAGACGCCCACAAGGAGACTCATAATGGCACATACAAACAAGGAGCTCATGGCCTAAGATCAAGGGATCAGTTTGAGAGCATTGAAGCTAGTTTGACCACTTCCCAAGCATATAGGGACAGTTTGAAGACACATGGGACAGCTGGGAGAATTTTTCCAAGCATCTAGGATCTTAAAGGTAGTTCCAACACTCTCCAACAACATGCAGGAGTCAACATCAGATCATGAGTCTTCTTGGGCGCCTAAAGGAGGTTTGACCCAGTTTATGACATTTATTTCTTCCTAAATTCACTCTTAATGTCTCTCCCATGTGGGGATGAGGATAGAGAAGGCTTAGGAGAGTTTTTCCAGTTAGTTCTCTCTTATTTTCTAAATTTTATCAGCAAAAAATAGAGCATTATAACTCAGGTTCTGCTATCAAACAACATTTTGTAAGCATTTTTCAAGCAATACTAGTCATTTTCAGACAACAGCATTGTAAGACACTTATATTTCAATAAAATTTTAGTATCTACCTTCTCAAATCTTTGTTTATTTTGTATGATCGGATGATTGATGCATATTTTTGTGATATTGAATGCAATTCCTGACATATATGTCTCATCTCAATACCTTTATTTCAAAAAATGTATGCTTTGTGTAGGTTGTAAGTTGTGTCATTGTGTAAAAATAGTCTTAGTTGTGGAAAACATCAGCTTTACCTTCTAAAATTGTAAACACCAAACCTTATTATTAAATACTAATGCTCAAGCATGAGATGAATATGAGTTGTGTCTAAAATAGTTAGGTTATTGAAAAGAATGTGTGCCAAAATAGCGGTGTAGGTCTTCAACAATTTGGTACATCACCTACCATAGTTTATAGTTTCATCTCATAACATTCTTTTACTCCTTTTCTCATCAAATTAGTAGTCTAGAGTTAGTTGTAAGTGAACAAACAAGGGAACCAACCCTCTCTGGAGACTCACTCCTATCTAAGAGCAACCCACAAGCTCTGGAGTGCTTCCATGCTTATCAACTAGGTAAGAGAATCTAAAATCACTCTTTAGGGTGCACGCAGGATATTGATAATAATAAAGTAATGGATAAATTAAAAATTAGATCTAGATCCTTGGGATGTGGGGAGTCAAATTCAAATAGGGATTTGCCAACTTTTGCACAAAAGCATTCTACTTGTACACTAGTCATTGCATTTGGGACAACTAGGTCAAAGTTAGTCCAAAATGAAAGGGAAAAGTGTTAGGTGTGCACTTTTCACCCTTACACATATTGCAGTGGTATAATAGCGAACAGGTTTCATTGAATATTTGGGTTTAAAGAGGTCATAGAAAGCTATTATAATACCCCACTTGTGTTAATTCTTGCCTTGTCTTGATCTTGTAGTATTTCTTGGGTTAGAGCATGTTTTAGAGCTAGTTGGCAAGTGCTTGAAGGATAATTTGTGTCTAATGTTTGACCATTTAGATGCTCATATCTATATGCTTATTGATGATTATATGTAAATTGATTAAATTTGTATCTTTTATAATATATGGGTCATTTTTATTGTAAATGTTCTTCAATAAGATGTGGTTATATGACTAAATGTGATTGGATTGGTGTTACATTTCGATGTTATGATGTAATTTCAAGATGGAGGAATTTCTTTTTTGATTACATGTGTCATTAGGTTTTATATGTTGTGCCTTGGTTATCTTGTATTGTGTAGATATGCTTGTTGTGTTAACTATGTGTGAAAGCATAGGCTCCCCAACAGTGATTAATCAGGAGACAATTGATCTATTTAATTGTGTTTACGTTGTTTTCCTTGTCTCACTCAATTCAAGTTATGAGATGAGTCTATGTTAAACTCTATGAAAGCCTTATTTGAATCAGTGTTGATTTTGGATCCTTGTATTGTGATTAAACCTATAAGTCATGAGGTGACTTTGCATGTGTTTAGTTAACTCTTATTGTACTTGTATTTAATTGGTTTTCAAAATGATTGGGTTAAGTGTTTGCAAAATATCTTTTATGCTTAAGTAAAAAGAGTTAGTATTCTACCTTGGAAAAAGGTTTTATGCATTTCTAATATTGCATGTGGAAAGGACATCTAAAAAAGAGTTAAATTGTTACTTTGAAATGTTATGCATTAGGTTACTTGAAATAAAAATATGTTATGAATAATCTATTTAAATGTCTTTTGAAAAAGGTACTAAACTTTAGTGATTGGAATGGAAATATCCCACTTTGAACAATATCTTGTTGAGTGTGAAATGGGACAATTAGTTCTTTTGAAAAGGGTTTTGAATAAAAAGAAAAAGAGAGTTCATTTTGAGAACACATGTTATTTTTGTTGTTTGCTCTCTCTCCTCCATGCTTTGAGCTTCCATATCTTTCAAAGGGTTTTCTTGTGATTTTTTGTTGGATTGAGGATTGAAGTGGAAAGAAATTATAGGAGATTGCCAAGGAATTGTTGTGCATTTTCAAAAGAGACAACTCCATTTTGTGAACTTGGTTTTTGGAGGTAATCTTATTTTAAATTGTATGCAATTTGTTAATTAGTTTTCATGCTTTGGCCATGCCCACACTAGGTGGTTCATGTGGCTTTCCATTGAGTAGGTTGAAACTGCAATTGAATTTCTAAATAGTTGTGTTGAGCAATTCATAGTAGGATTTGATATTTTGAAAAAATCCATTTTATATCATAACTCTGGCAGAATTTTATCAAAAATCTATGTGATGTTGTGCTTGATCTACTCAAAAGGGTATTCTTAGTTTCTTGAAATTTTATATTTTGAAAATTGAAGGATTTTGGGAGCATTCAACAATGGTGATTTTGGGTTTTCGCATGGTTCTTGATTTTTTTAAATGTGAAAATTGGAATTTAGACCATGTATGATCTTTTTATTTTGTTGGATTAAAAGTATCCTTATAGATATGACTTTAGCTATCTTGTGTCATGTGTGTCATATATGTGTCGTGTTTTCCATGTCAAGGTTATTTTGAGCTTTTGGCCTTCTTCTGTGTGTGTGTGATCATTGTATCTTATTTGTGTGTATGGAAGGAACTATGAACCCTTTGATTCCTATCAAGATACAAAGGTAGGGACATTTGATTGGTGTCCCAAGGAATAGGTCTAGGTTTAGGGCCTTGTCATAATTGTTGGTTTCTCAAGAACTATCTATTAGGTAGGTGTGTACCCTCACTTTCCACTCAGTTTGTAGAACCATAGTGATGTCACTCCTTGGTCTTATGACCTACACTCTCTTCCTATTGAGGTCAGTTTGAGTTGTATCCTAATGGAGTTTGTGATGTGTGTGCTTGTACATTGATTGGTGTTGTTGAACCCTCGTGTGTGATTTTTTGGGAATTCTATGTATGAGATGTGTGTGTACTCTCATTATGTGTATTTGTGGTTATCGCCATCTCTATTACATGTAATTAGTTGGTTTTGTACTACAATGTGCATTCCTTGTAGATATATTTAGTATGAATTGTTCTTGTATCATACCTATCTTGTTATACATGCATGTTGTATGACTACCTAGTCAATCGCCCCCTAGTTTAGAGGGGTGGGCCTTAGGCTCTCACATGGTTGGATGGTGATGATCTATATTTGATCCAATTGAATCCTTGGAGTTTCTTGGAAAACATACATGGTTCTCTTGATACTTGTGTTGTTGGAAAAACTTCCTTGTTGCATTATTGTAAGAAAATGTTATGATATTTCTTGGAGATAAATGTAAAAATCAGTAAAATAGCAGACCACTTCAAGGGGGTGACCTCCAATAATTATAAAACAATATTTAAATTCAATATTAGATGATATGATGGTTTGGGAGAGTCTCTCTCTCTCTCGTTATTTATATGCATAACTATGTAGGGACACGCCCCTTCATCCTAACTAAGTTATCTTAAGGAATAACTAAGACTAATAAATGCATCTATTAAGGTTAAGCATGTCACAAGTGCTTATATTTATTATAATTAGGAATATAGCATACTAGGATCCTAACATTCCCATCCCCTTCAAAAAAGTATTTCCCTCAACGCTTTGCAACTCTAGAATCTTTTCATGAATTGTTCATCATTCCATGTTTTACTATAGATGAAGATGTCCTCAAAGAATACAAACACCATTTTTGGAAAAAATGGGTTGAACACTGAATTTATAAGGCTTTGAAAAGTTGTTTGGGTATTAGTGACACCAAATAACATAAATAATAATTTATAATGACCCCATGTGCTCTAAATGTCATCTTATTTATATCCTCTTCCTTTAGTTGAATTTGATGATAATCTAAATGCAAATCTAACCTAGTAAAGGAAACTAGATTATTAGATTCATATACTAGTTCATCAATACAAGGAATATGAAACTTTTCTTTAAGAGTGAACTTGTTAAGCTCCCTATAATATGGGCATATTCTCCATAAATCATCCTTCTTGTTAACCATAATCATTGGGGATGAATAGGAACTTTTATTGGGATGGACAATACTTCTTGGTATTAATTCATTGGCACAATCATGGTCTTTGACTGTGAGTAGACCCTTAGGTTTTTAAAATTCATGTTGATGGTGTCGAATGATGTATTGAATCTTTGGTTGATCTTGAGTTTTCACATCTTGTGCTTGTACAAAATGTAGTTGTGCCCCTATTCTATAAGAACCTTTCTTAAGTAATTTATCTATCCTATGGGAGCTAATAATTTGACTTGGTGGTGATTGTATCCCTATAAGTTTATACTTTTTTCTATGTGTACTAAAAACCATGGATAAGTCTTGAAAATTGAAAGTCATTGCTCCTAATTCTCTAAGCCATTGTACACCCAAAACTACATCTGCTCCCCCAATTGGGATAGAGAACATATTTGAATCTATTTGATAATTTCCCATCGATAGTTTTATATGATGGCATTTACCACCACAAGAGAGTTGTTTCCCATCAATTATCATGACCTGAAAATTATATATTGGATACACAAAATAATTGAGTTCATTAGTTAATCTTCTATCAATAAATTTGTGTGTACTACCTAAATCAACCAACATTGTCACCTTTCACTTTTTGATATAACCAATTACTTTGAGTGTTTTTGATGCACTTGTACCATTTAATGCATGTAGGGAGGTAGTAGTACATTCTACTTCCTTAGAATTCTCATGCTCAAGTTCCACATTTGGTTCTTTTGTAGCTACTTCTTTCTCTTGTTCAACCTCATTCTTGATAGTGATTAGTTTTTTTCTCACTATTAGTACACTTATGACTTCTACGTCATTTCCTATCACCATTCCAACAAAAGGTAGAGAGATTACTAATTTGTCTTTGGTTAAATAAGTTATCCCCATTTCTTTCAATAGAATTATTTTTGTATTTCAATCCCATTGTTTGACCTTGAGTGGTACTTATAATGGTGGAGTTTTGTTTCTCAATTTCCACATTTGGTTCTTTTGTAGTTACTTCTCTCTCTTCTTCAATTTTGTCTTCCAATCCTGTGGTTTGACCTTGTGTGGAACTTTTGATGGTGGATTTTTGTTTCTCAATATGCAATGCTTGTTGCATAGCTTTCCTAACTATACAATGTTCCAAAAAATGCACATCATGTTTAATTTGGTCATTAAGTCCATTGATGTAGAGTTGTATCCTTTGATAAGGTGTCACATCTTGAGTTTGACTTGCTAATCTCATACGCTCAGCATTATATTCAGCTACAAACCCTATATGTTTTAAATTTATTAGTTGGGTAAAATAGATTCCCTTCCCTGGTTGTTCATAATGGGCTACTAAGTCATTTGTAAATTCTTTCCAACTAATCATTTGCCTTGCTTTTTACTCATCATCCATCGATACCATTGATGAGGTTCATATTCTAAATTTCGTGAGGCTATATCAACCATTGCATTGTCTATTATATTATGAATCTTAAAGTATTCTTCCATGAGACTTATCCATGAAGTTACATTAGTGCCATCAAACTTAGGGATATTTATTTTGGGTAGGTTCAATTTTGGATCTTGAAAAGGTTGTTTTATCCCTTGATTTTGTCTATTAGGGTTGTACCCGCCTAGGTGGTTTTGTTGGGAATTCAATTCATGTAATAGTTCTTGTTTAAACCTATCTAAACCTTTATCAAAAGATGATGAAAATGGGTCAATCAAATTATCCTTAATAATGTACCATTGTTTCACATCTTGGAGGAATTTTACCTTCAATTTTAGGTGGTGGAGAATAAAGGTCATTGGATACAATTTTTTTAGAAAAGTCTTTGAATCCTAAATATGACATGAATTTTAATGTGTATGTATTTTAAACTCTAATTTTTCAATATATTCCCAAAAATATTTAAAAAATCCAAAAATTTTAAAAATCATGGCCTATAGAGCAAAATAATAAAATATTTTGACCTAACTTTGACCACTAAATTACAGATTATATTTTATCCCTAATAATAAATTCCAAAGAACTAACCCCACCTAATTTTTCATAATCTTTCCAAAAATCTAAATGTTTTAAAAAATTCTAAAATTTACAGTCTATAGAGCTAATTAATGAAAAAAATGAAATTAAAATAAATTGTGTAAAACATGATAAAACTCTGAAATCTTACCTAGAACCTTACCTACCAAATAACTCAAAACTTAGAAAAAATCAGGTCCAAATTCGTAATGGTTTGACATTAATGGTGGAAACAAAAATCTTGGCCCAAATCGTAGTTATGGTACCACTTGTTATGATATTTCTTGGAGCTAACTGTAAAAATAAGTAAAATAGCAAACCACTTCAAGTGGGTGACCTCCAATAATTAGAAAATAATATTTGAAATCAATATTAGATGATATGATGGTTTGGGAGAATCTTTCTCTCGTTATTTATATGCATAACTATGTAGGAACACACCCCTTCATCCTAACTAAGTTATATTAAGGAATAACTAAGACTAGTAAATACATCTATTAAGGTTAAGCATGCCACAAGTGCTTATCCTTATTATAATTAGGAATATAGCATACTAGGATCCTAATAGAAAATGTATAATTGATATCATTAGTATCCTTGTAACTCAAGTTGTATATATGTCATGGACCATTTGTGAGTTGGGTTGTATACCATCCACATTTGGGATGGAGGTATTGTGATGGTCTAAATCTTCTCACCACAAAAAGTGAATGAGGTGGACTCAAAATGGTACATGTGTCACATGGTGCACCTTGGTTGATTGTGTGGATAGGATTACTCCTGCTCCTCTAAAAAAATCTAGCTAAGCAAAGGGAAATCCAATGGATCACTCTCTTCTCTTGCCAAGGGGATCTTGCAAATAGAAGTGAAATGGTTGTATGGAATGGAGGTCACAATAATAGGTTCACTCACTTCACAAGGAAGAAGTTCTTGGTGGAAAACTATGGGGTTGATTTGGGGTGTGGAATGTGCAATAATTGTTGCTTGAGTTGTTGTGGTGTTCAAATGTTCTCTTCGTGTTGCTAACACTACAAGTCTAGAATTAATGTGTGCTATGAGCTCATCTAAGAAAGCAAGTTCTCTTAAGTGAGACTCTTCTCTTATTTGTATCTACTCATTTAGTTCTTTGATTTCACAAAGCATGGGTACATTTTCCTAAATTTCATCAAGAATCACTTCAAACCAATTTTCTTTAATCCTAGGAAACATTTGGCATAAAAATCCAAGTAAACGAAAAATAATTTGAAAGGTAGTGATTTCTTGGTTTAAAGTTTGTTTTGTTTTAGTTGAAGTGTTTTCTTTGTATGTTTTTGTGTTTTGCATTGAAAGAGTTGTTTTGTTTTGTTTGATGATTTGAAGATGCCTTGTTGAGTGCCCCATGTTGGAATCAAAGAGTTTCTTTTCACTTTTTATTTTTCTCTTGCACTTTTAAATGAAAGATAAACTATAAGCATGCAAGAAAGAAATCTAATCTAATTCTTTTTTTACTTTTCTAAAATGAAATGTGAGCTAATTAACTATATGACTTTTCATATAGTCTATGCTATATTTTTTTTGTCATTTTCAATTTTGAGATGCACTTGAAAGCAAAAGAAACTTCTAATCTACTAAAATAAATGAAAATAAGCAATCTAGATGTAAGACTACCTAAAAAAGCAACAAATAAATTTAAACTAAACTAAGAAGCAATAACAAAGTGTTACAGTCATTAAGAAATATGAGTGATCTAATTACAATGAAATGAAATTGTTTTAAATCAAAGAACTTGTGAGAAGCATTTGAGCTTCTTGAAGATCTATTGTGAATGTGTCCTTAGAGGATCTATCTTTTATCTATTTCTTCTCCTCTTCTATCCTTGGGGTACTTTGTTTGTTGAAAAGGGAAGATTCTAGTTGGGGTCAAATTGAGATTGAATTGTGAGGAAGATAGCATTAGCTTCCTATAATGTAAGTGTGTCAGGAAGATATAATTATCTTTCTAAGAGGGGATTTGAGTAGAGAGGAAGATAGTATCATCTTCCTATGATATGCAAGCATTATGAAGACAACATTAGCTTCCTAGTATAATATCCACTCAAATCTTGTATGCAACAAAAATCCTCTTATGTGTGTATATCTATCTATCTATATATAGCTTTGAATGAAAGAGGAAGGGGGTTTATATAGGAGAGGAATGGAGAATATTTAGGAAATAAAGGGGGATACAGATAAGCATGAAGGTGGGAAATAAAGTGGGGAAGAAATCATGGCAAAAAGCTAGCCATTGGGAAGGAAACTAGAAGAAAACTAGACAAAAATAAGCAACTTAATCTCACTTTAAAACATGACAGGGTCACCCATGTTAGGGTTTGAGTCACCCCTTTCTACCAAGGTAGTTTGCCTGAGCAACCCTATAGGTTAACATGGGTTTTCCAAGAAACCGTAAGGTCTCCTGAGCAACCCTGCAACTCAAGGTAGGAAGACTAGGAGGATGGAAAACAATGATGGAGAACACTAAGGAAAGGTACTAGGATGTTGAGACAACTTCTGTCAATGAAGAAAAGGTTGTGAGGAGAAATAAACATGTCATGTCAGTCATGCACTAGACCTCCAAATCATCATCAGACATGAAATATTAACCCTTGCAATTTTGGATACATATTGCCCCCTTGGGTATTCATTCTACATAGAAGGTAGACATCATTTCCTAAAATAGGATCATAGGACCCACACTTACTTGTTCTTACATGTTTGTTGGTATCCTGCATCTAGACTTGCAAACTAATTTGTCAATGATGTATAATATGATAATCAAGAAAGTACAAAATAAAATGTGATAAAAGAAAACTCACCATCAGTGAGGGGTGATCAAATGATACTACCTTTGTTGTGTGCCTCAACTTGTGTGAATATTTGTTGTTGTAGGGATTAATATGCACCTATGTTGAACTACTCTATTTTGATGATCTACAGATTAGACAAAGGAAAACACCTAACAATGGAAAATCCTATTCTAGAAAATCAAAAACAAACAAAAGGAAATATCATTTTCACTTGCAACCATGGAGAGAAGAGTGGAAGGAAGAGAGGGAAGAAAAGGGAGAATAGATAAATGGTGATAGAATTGAGTGAAAAACAATCTATGGAGAGCCTAGGATGAGGGGATCAATCTCATGGAAGGTGAACAAGATCATGTGGTTCCATAGGTGTGAGAAATGAGAAAAACTCTTCTTATTACACTATTTATCCTTCTATTGATTTCTCCCAAAAGTGTTCATTAAATTCAATTTTGCTTGTTGCTTTTGATTTTTGTCTAGGTTAGGAGCATTTTCACATTTTTGTTTTACTATTTTCTATCAAAATTTCACATTTTAGGTGCTTGAGGTTTCTTTAGGTTTGGGTAGGGTCACCCTTGTGTGCCCTACCAAGTCACCCATAATGAGGGGGCTAGTCACTCAAGTTCCCTTGCCATTCTTCCTAGTTGCCCCTCCTGGTTACAAATAGCCAAAAAGTTGCCTATTTTGAGTTCCTTTCATGGGTTGCAAGCTAGTTTTGATGTTTTACAATTTTTAAATTTTCTAAGGTCTTTTCTATTTTTTGTGATTTTTTAATTTTAGAATTTTTAGGATTTTTTGAGGTTAATGAGGCTTTCCTGCTGCTACAAAATACTTACATTCAATGGATTGCCACTAGGGAGTAGGCTTGGTTTACAAATGTCATGGAGGCACTAAGCATAGCAGAGTTGACAATTCTCTAGAGGGTAGGATTAGAGGGTACTACAAGTTTTGATTGTATGTCAATTTGCACAAATTTGATATGACATCTTGACTTATTGGATGTAGATCGAAACACTTTTAGATTTCTAGGAGTTCAAGGCGAGTGGACCATCACTCTATATGATGTGTACCACATCTTTGGAGTTTCTATCTGAGGAGAGATACTATCACTTCCTAAGGCTGAATAAAAGGGATAGAGACTACCATGGGCCTCCTTTCTAGGGGCCAATCATCCAAGAGATAGGTTGTGGATTCAACTTGCCTCAATTCCTTCATTCCACCTTTGCAGAAGGTGTTGATTGGTCTGATTTCCACTTGCTTTTTGGGAGACAAAATGACTTTGATGCTAAGATGGTGTTGGGCACTGATTATACGAGAGATCAAGCATGACAGAGTCTATGTCTAGAGAGTATACATACTAGCATTGGTCTACAAGAACCTATATTGGATTGCATGGTAAGGAGCACTAGTCTTTAACCATCCCTCTCTAGTTATGGTGTGGATATTGGAGCACATTCATCCTTGTCAGTGTGAGATTCTCCCAGTGGAGTCTACCAATCCAAGAGCCATGAGATGGTGCAAACTTGGGCCATTTGATGCAACCACACAAGCAATGGAAAATTTGACAGATGGTGACTTAATTGTATACCCTTATACTGACATGAAGGGGAGATGGATCAGAGATATGTTCATTCAATCATTTTTCCAAGGAGCACATTCTTTGATAGATAGGAATGGCCTTGTTGAGATCCATTCCATTCTTCAAGTTATTCAGCAACTTGTTGAGGACTTTCCTATAAACTTACCTCCTATGCCCCTATGTTATCAATCCCTTCAGGAGATGACAGAGGCATGGTGAGGGATATCTTTGTGGACCCCTCCCACCCATGGGGCACCTATTACTTGACCTCTCTTAGGACAGGGTCAAAGATAGATTCACCCATGGTGGGGTCACTTAGTTTACAATACAGAGAGTGACTAGGAGGAGGAGGAGAGTGATGATGCCAGGAGATCCTCATGAGTACCTCACTTCTCTTTAATTTTACTTTAATTATCATGGCTTTCAACTTGATTATGCTCTAACACTAAACTGACACTTTTCTTTCTTATTTGCTCTTGATCGCATAGGCATTGTTGATGGTTGGATTATGTTATTCAAGAATGCTTCCTTAAATGTTTTGGTCCCTACCATGGGATGAGATAGAGAGGCCCTTCTAGTAGATGTAAGGATACCTTCACTAGTTGTCCAACACACAAACAATCTTGCTCCTAGCTACCACATTGGTCAGCACATTATGACACTAGAGAGGAGGGTTGCCACACTATAGGTTAAGGTTTCTATACTTAGGGAGGTTTTTGGCATCAAAAACCACATACTTCTTTATGAAATGGAACACTAAGCCATTCTAGAACTCATATTCTTACACCAATCTCTTCTCAGGGACAATCCCAAAGGACTCCCATACAAGCAGATATAGTGAATATTAGGAGGAGACAACGGAGTAGGAATCCTAGTAGATTTGTGGTTCAAAGTCAAATTTGAGCCTTTTGTTGATGCCTTGTTCTCTTATCTTCATGTTGCCCTCTTGCATGGTTGTAGTTAATTTACTTCTCTTATTCTTATAAGCCTCCCTTGATGGAGCCTATGTACTCAGTGTATTAACGTTCTCATATACTTGATGTTACTTTCAATTTTTGAGACTTAAGATTGATCTATATATATATAGTGATTGATGTATTTATTTTGTATATCTCTTGTGTTGATGGTTAGCTTAGAATTTATGTTTTATTTCATGTATGTATGTTGATATGGATGCCATGTATACTTGTGTTTTTATATTTTTCTACTTTTCATGTATGTATGCAATGTGTAGTATGTATGGATACATAAGATGGTTTGATGGATGTGACGCAGTGGATTCACATATGATTTATTTTATAGATGCTATTTTTTTGACATTTATTTTATGATATGCAAATGACACAAATAGTGTGGTTGCTATTTACAAGATTTTTTACTTAGGGGGATTGTTTGTGGGTTGACTTAGCTTATAGGATAACTTACTAAACTTCTGAGATAGATATTTAGGGGATCAATGGGAATGGGAAGGGGATGGAATAATTTTTAAGTGAAGTTGCACAAAAGGCTAAAAATTGATCTTTGTCTAGACTAACCATTTAGACTAGCTTTCGACATAGACAAGAAACAAATTTTATTGGTACCTTCTAGACTTATACCAAAAGAGATGGCCAATAGGTTAGACCTAGGGTAAAGGATAAGCTTCTTAGCCTGGGTGGTTGTAGAAAACCAATTAGACTCCTAGTTTTACCTTACTTGTGCATGTGTGTGCTTTGCTTCTTTCTCTTTTTCTTTTATTTCTCCAATGGATGTCACCCTCGTAGCTTCGATCTTAGATTGTTCTCCACTCAAGAGTACAAACATCAGAAATATTTTTCTTTCTTTTTTCTTCTTTTCTTCTTTTTCTTTCTCTTTTTTTGTATTTTAATATTTTGTATTTTACTTGCTTTCTTTTTTTTTATTGCTTTGCAAAGTTTTGACCCCCATGATGTTTTTGGCCAAGTGAGTAAGGGGCTAGGTGCAATTAGAAGGGTAACTAACTCCTAACACTTTCCCCTAACCAAGGAGATATGGGAAGACCTACCTGTTAGCTTCTTTTGGGTATTGTAGGCTTGAAACCCTGCTTTGTTTAGACTTGATTAGTTGACAGCTAATACCAAGATTAGTTTAAAGCTAAAAGTTGACTTGATTTGAAATTATTGGGAATGTAAAGGGGATAATGGTGATAATGATTTTGGGAATATATCGACTTAGTAAAGATAGACTATAGTGAGCAACCTAAGACTCCTACTAAGTGAAAAATCAAAGAAGAGCAAACCACTAACATATGCAGAGATGAAGTGAAAAAATGCAATGCATGTTTTTGTCCTTTTTGGAATATATGATTTTTTATATATTTTTATTTTTATGGTTTTTAGGATGAAATACTTTTTAAGATGGAAAGCATTGATGGTTTCACCAAAATTTTCATCTTCCATCATGCATAAGAGATAGGCACCATTTCCAACGTCTTCCTTAACTACATAGGGACCAATCTAATTTGGTTTAAATTTTTAGCCTTCATAGACTCTTTCTTCAATGAGATTATCAATTCTAAGTACAAGATCTCTAACCCTAAAAGGTCTGGGAACACTTTCTTGTTGTATTATTGGCTTATGTGGGCCTAACCTACTAAGACTAGGGTTAAGCCACCACAGGTCAAGAGCTTGAGGAATAACTTCTTGAATAGTGGATCTTATGTCATTAGGATTTTTTCTATGTTGGTCTAAGGTTGGGATCATAGATACAAGATGATCATCCCTATAATGGTGAGAACTCTAAAATGTTAGAGCCTCAACCATGCAAATACTTAGGTATCCTAGATAGGGATACCAGCAAGGCTTGTGTATGCATAGATGCCTATAGAATGAGGACCAAAGGGAAATATGATGGACCAATCCTCCTTTAGTAGTTTAGAAGTGGTGATCTCAGAGGAAACTATAGCAATTATGTCAAGACCACTTTGAGGGATCTCATTCCTTTCCATTTCAGGCTCATATTTAGGAGAAGGTTCTCAATTATTAACTCCAAGTTATTTTATACTAGCTCCATTTTGTCTTCTATGGGGCACATGGGTTTGATTTGACTTAGCTTTCTTCTTAGCTTGTTCAACTCTGTAAACACTAAAAGGATCAAGATCTCCCTTGATGATATGGACTTGACCAATGTGCACAAAATGGATCTCTTGAAATAGGGTAGAGGGAATGGCTTTAATTCTATGAATCCAAGGTCCTCCAAGAATCATATTGTAGTTGGTTTCTTTATCTATGATAAAGAACTCCATAGGTAGGGTTTTAGGACTGATGGTAATAGGGAGATTAATTTTTCCAATGACAAGGGTCTTAAAAATATCATGACCTTTAAGGGTATCATTAGTGTGAGTAATTTGAGATTCATCAAAATATCACAAAATGTGGACTTGAGTAATTTGAGATCTCCTTTGATGATGTGGACTTGACCAACGTGCACAAAATGGATCTCTTGAAATAGGGTAGAGGGAATGGACTTCATTCTATGAATCCAAGGTCCTCTAAGAATCATGTTGTAGTTGGTTTCTTTATCTATGATAAAGAACTCCATAGGTAGGGTTTTAGGATTGATGGTGATAGGGAGATTAATTTTTCTAATGACAAGGGTCTTAAAAATATCACAACCTTTAAGGGTATCATTAGTGTGATTAATTTGAGGCTCTTTAAAATATCACAGATCTGACGGTAGAGGTTATGATGGCTTTTTTTTTCCTAGAAGGCAACCTCTTTATGAGGATATTGTATTATGATTGTGAAAGAGTAGAGTAGAAAGGTGAGACTAGAAAAATAGGTGCTAATGGATTGAAGACTGAAGAGGAGATTGATAGTGTTGTATTGTAAACTTTATTGAAGTTAATACATACGGGTGCATCTCTTCTTGTGTGGAGTTTTTTCCTGAAAGGGTTTCTCCACGTAAACATTGAGTTATGTGTTTGATCTTTTGTTGCAGAATTTCTTTGTGTTGATTTCATATTATCTCCATTTTGGTTTTGCATAATTAAATATCTATATTACAGTTGTAATCAGATTTTCATTGATGGTTGTTTACCTTCATTTCTAACACTTTTGCTTGTGATAGTTGTTTAAGCTTTTGAGAGTATGAATTTGTGAATTTTTATATGATGGATATGATGTTTAAAGCATATAGAATTCATTTATAAACTCCATTCATACCCAAATTTATGTGGAATAAAGTTATGCATGGAAATGTGTTTTCTAGCCTTATGGTTATAACTTTGTTATGCTTAATTATAGATTTATTATATGTTTGTTGTCTGTGTTCTACTATGAATTTTGAAAAACCCTCAAATGTTTTTGTAACCCTTATTTTCCCCTTTCTTTTTCATATTAGAAGTCCTTAAAATGTCATGATCTCTATATTATTTTGTGCAATTACAACCACAAAAATGATGATGTGGATAAGTTCCTTACATTTTTGGAAATGTTTAGCATGATCTATTACTATTAAAAAGATCTGTATGTTTGGATTTGATCTCCTATACATTTTCTAAGGATGTTTGTGAAATCTAGTCACGTTGTCCTAATTTTTCCACAAGTATGTAATTGCTACGCAAGTAAACTTGCAATTGATATGCAAGTATGGTAATTGTTGTGCAAGTAATTTTGGTTGTATCTATGCACATATGCTTTATGAAAGGTTATTGCTTGATTTTTCTTAAGACTTCTATAGACACCCCAAATTCACCACTAATATCCATCTTACTAATTTCCTAAAATTAATTACATAAACAATTATAAAATTAATTATCCTCGCATTTAACCTCCCTTCTTGTAATTAATGAATCATTAATAGTTAATGATTAATTAATCACTAACTATGAATTAATCAATTACCCTTTGCAATTAATTAATCTCATTCCTCCCTAAGGTTAATTAATTTATACCAACTTAATTAAATAACCTTAGTTCCCAATTCCTCCAACTTAATCAATTAATTAATCCATATTTTTTTATTAATTAAGATTAATTAATCCCTCTTAACATGTCTTTTAATTTAATAATCCACATCACCTTCAATCCATGTCCCTCTAATCCTAACTGTTGAATCCATCCACATGGATCAAGATCTAAACCATCCATCATTTAACATTTGTCTAAAGCCCCCTTAATGCTAATCCATCCCACTCCATGCTCACATATGTGTGAGCTTGCCAACTTGGAAGAATCATTGACTTCCACCTCATCCCTCAACCTTGACTCATCCCCCACTCTTTGCTCACACATGTGTGATCATATTACATGGGTTAATCTTGATCCTTGATTTCATCCCTTCCATCTCCACCATCTACTTGCATCACTCTCTATCTTCCACATGTTTGCATCTCATTCCATCCTACAAATTAAGGAAATCATGACCCTCCATCTTATATGAGGCCTCTCATCATGCCACTTATCACAAGGCTAATGAATATCCTCTTGGAATCAATCCCAACCATTGATTTTCATCTTTCAATCACAACCATCCATTCTCCTATGGGAAAATCTATTTAAAGAGGCTTACCCAAAGGATTTCATAATGCAATTTCATAGTACTTACATGCAGTCAAATTAGGCAATATCATAGCACTTGAGCACTGACAATACATCTTAGCATATCACCTTAGTCTTTGAAGCATATCTACAAAAACAATGGAGGTATAATGTGCTTATGTTTTTGTGTTTTACATTATAGTTAGCTTCCATTATTGCTCAAACTAAAAGTAGGAGTTAGTATTGGGTTGTGAGCTTGTTTATGTTGTTTTAAATCTTGCTTGCACTTGTTTAATCCAATTTTAGCATCTACAACTTCCACTTGTGTCATCATGCTTGGTGTAATGGTCTTACACAATTTGAGTGTTGTTATGTTGTTTCATGACATCTTGAGTGTGTAGGCATGCAATGTGGCATGTTGATGTCATAATTGTATCACAAGAAAATATGTATATGTTCTTTGTTTTCTAATGTCTTGGATAAAAGCTTGGGAAATTACATATATTATTCTAGATACATGGAATTTTAGCTATAAATATATTGTATTGCATAAGTAAATTGCATCTCTCTTGAAGAGAAGTGATTTTCCTTTTCATTCATTTATTGTATTTCTATAATAGTGAAGACACCCCCTCTTTGGTTTCTTGGCATGCCATTAATGAATTTGAAACTCATTGTCAACTAATTGAGGTAATTTTTGTCAACTTTGGCTTGGTCCCTTTTAGAAATAATGCATAATCATTCACTACAAATTCAACCAATCAAGGTAAAAATTGTCAACTTTTGCCTAGTAGTATATATTCAAATCATAAAATTAGTCTAAGTCCCTCATATAAAGCATGTTTAATCCATATCTATATGAGAAAGTGGCATTGTCCACATTCTATGACTTGTGTTTTAGATTTCTCATGTCATGGAATGTTAAAGAAAAACATGTGTGTTTTAGCTTGCTACAATAGAAAAATGTGAAATCTTACATCAAAGAAATTAAATAGATGAAAGAGATCAAAATCCCTTTACACAACTCAACTTGGATTAGATTCAACTATTTTGTTTCAACATTCAATGACATAGTTTTGAGTTAGTCTATATTAACATAGTTTTGAGTTAGTCTATATTAGCCCATATTTCATGAGTAGTGGTTCACAAGAACATATATCTCATGAGAAATAATGGTCCACTTGGAATTCATTGCATCTAGGTGATTCTAACAAGGGTGAAGCATTGGGACTTTCTTAAACATCATCCATGCTAGTACTTTGGCTAAAATGTGCTTAACTTTGGAGTACATATCACAATCAAGCTCATTTAGCTTGCTACACCATTTTCAAAATATTTAGTAATTTTTGTCACTTATGAACCATTCATTTTGGAGATCCCATAGATATCTTCCATTTTCATACAGGTGTGTTTCCATAGTGCATCAAATTGTGTGATAAATTTTAGGATTCAACTTGCATAATTTTCAGTCAACCTAGATTGGGCCATTTTGTTTATTTTATTCTTCTATGGTTATTATTGTATTTTCTGTTTGTTCAATGTGTTATTGTAAGATGCAAAAATTTACAACTAAACATAGTACTTGAAAAAGTAGAGTATATTCCATAAGTAAGGTAACCAATCATTGACAGTTTCCAATTAACCATAATTAAACATAGAATGGCAAGAATCCATGAATAAGTATTAATATCCATATATTCGTATGAGTTACAACCAGTTACATACACCCAACTTGGTGTTATAATACATTTGTTTCAATGTTACAAAAGGAAGTACAACATCAAGGTATCCATGAATCATGTTACAATTACATCTTGGCAATGAAAGCCATACAACGAAATATATAAAGCAAATATCCATGTCAATAATAATAGCTGAACTTGGCTGCCTCGATCCTTTGATCATCCGCTAACCAAGACCAGGAGAGTGGTTGAGGCACTTTTTCCACCCAACCATGAAGTACTGGACTTCCCCAGGTTTCTTCCTAACTCGAAGAAAGCACCAACCCTGCATAACGAGCCTAGCAACCTGAAATAGTGTAAGCAGGAGGGAATCACTCAATGTGTTCTTGTTGCCTGTATGCATCCTAAACCTAGAATGACATATACTCTTGTAAGCAAGATGTGGTAGAGACAAAATAACATAGTTCTAGGCTTTTAAACAAACTATTTGTTTCAATGGTACGGTAGCTTGGCCAAGCAAATAAATAAAATGATAGTTTAGAAAAAGTAAACTATCATCTCTGGCCCACATTCGGCATCCTATCCCAAAAGTTTGTACTTTACCAAATTACAAAAACACGGTTTTCTAAGTTTGGTTTCCATAGTTAAAAGTAACAATTTCACACTCTAACATTATTTTTCGTTTTCAATTGGTTTCACTGGTTTGCTTTTTTGATAGGTTTCCCATTTTCCATATCTTTTATCCATTTTTCCTAATATGTCTTTCTAAATGTAATGAATCTATTGGTTTAATACCATGCATTCTTTCATAATCAATGTTCTCTAATACATTGCTAGTTTGCCAGAATATTCTCTAGTATTGATTTACAAGAACTTCATAATCAAAAAGCTCACATAAGACATTTCTAGCTGAGTAGATACAAAATAGAAGGACTATTTCTTTAGCTACTGATCTATAAATTTGATTTAGCTTTATTATGCACATATAAATCAAATTAGCAATTTTACAAAGCACTATAATGTTGTTACAACACTTTTATTTTATGCAACAGTGAAAACGAAATGATATATATATATTTAAATCATATAATTCTGGATGAATTTGTCATAACAGTCAGTGACTAGTATTAGATAAAATCACAATGTTCAATAATAATCACAACACTTATATTTCATCAGAGATTCAAAAAAACTAAACAGCATACTATATATATAGCCATTATCAGCGATTCAACTGTCATGCCATGCGCAGTAACAAGAAGAATTTTTACATAGCATTTTTAGTGCAATCCATAATCTGACGAATGAGAAATGATACACGCCAATTTGAAGTTTAAGATTTGTAAGAGTTAAATGCATATGCCAACGTGAGTCTTCATAGACACCAACAATGAAGAAGCTTTCCAGCGAATTGAATAAGATTTAAGTTTCAAGTTTTTTAAAAGGAATTTCAAAAGAATTAATAGAGGCCAACGGCACTCCATATGGGTCACAATCCCCATTGGGGACTGCAGCACATATGGAGTGTCGCCCCTATGCTTCTAAGACCATGATGATACTTCAGCCTTTGGCTGACACATCCAATGCATATATATAACTGTTATGAAATCTGCAGTTCCAATTTAGGTTTACTTAATACTTTGCAAATGGTTTCAAAAACAATTTTCAATATTATGCTTTTAGTACAACTAGTTTTATACGTTTCGATATTGGTTGTTTATATATATATATATATGATTTTTACATAGAATTTACATAGCAGTTTAGAAACATATAGATAAAATTCTCAAATAAGAATACAGAAAAAAAAAAAAAAAAAACATATCTCTCATGAAGAGAGAGCATAGATTTATTCACACAATTATTCACACACAACCACAATTTGAGACTATAGATTGAATAAGAACCTGGAATTCACCTACTATTCCAATCAAACGCTTGAATCTCACAGTTTTCTAGAAGCTCCCCAATTTGATCTGTTTCCCTTTGTGCCCCCCCCCCCCCAAGATTTCTTCAATAATTCACTTGTTTTGTATGCAGTTTCAAAGATGAAGAGACTATGTTTCTTTTTTAGAATGCAAGATGAAAAGAAAGAAAAAATAAATAAATGAGTTTCTGTGTCCAAGAATGAATTGTAACTCTTCTTTTATTGTTTTCTCTCCTCATAGAATTTGCTTTCTTTGAGCTTTTCTTTCCTAAATTAAGTTTTGCTTTTCTAATTTTTCAATTGTTTTTCTTGTTTTTCTAGTTTTCTTTCTTTTCTTGTTTTTGTTACCAAAATCATGTTTTATTCTATTTCTAGTTTCAATTTGTCTAAAAATATTATTAAAATAATCTACTTGTTTATCACAATGCATCTATAATATTAAATAGAATATATTTATTCTCTAAATAAAACAAATTAAATAACTACTTCAATTAAATTCTATTTTCAAAGCACTCACAATATTTAAATAACAATTTAATTAAATAATCTAATTAAATCACCATTAACTAATTTTGCAATAAAATCATCTAATTTAAATAAAAGAATGCAATTTAAACTATACTATTAAATCATTCAATATGCAACATATGCAACTACATGTCACTACGTGGAGTGTGTGAATGATATCCCTCCATCTTAACCCTACCAAGATGCTAAACTCCTTTACCTCAACCACCCTCTTGTCTTTGACAACCTGCAACTCCAAATAAACTCCAATTTCCCGTCAATAGCTTAGTAACCAAATAGTCGAAACATAGTTGAAGCACTACTAACATGAATATAACATTCATAAATATTCATTCATCTTTCCATAGTAAAATAATCATTCATCCTTCAAAACAATAAAATATCTATCTAACACACATAGTTGTCCATAGATTGTTTCCACATAAAGTAACCACAGATAGTATCAAAGTTTGAGACGTGACATCCTTCCCCACTTGGAAGAGACATCGTCTCGATGTCTTATAAAAAAATATCTACATAAGAAATCTTATACATCAAGTATCAATAATAAAATAAGTATCATCATATACATAAATAAAATGAACTAGAATCTCAAATGAGGAAAAGATCTATCAATGTCCTCTGCATTTTCCCAGGTGGCACTGTCCACCGAATATTGGTTCCACTGGACCCTATACTACATGACATTGCGGTTCTGCAACTTAACGTTACGCATCTCCAAAATCTTGGTGGGCTCCACTAGAACCACCCCTGGATCCTGAACTTACAACGCACGCCAGTCAAGAATATGAGATGCATCCGGATGATATGGCTTAAGTACAGAAACATGGAATACATTATGTATCCGGGAAAGAGCTGGCAGCAGAGCAAGCCTGTAAGCAACCAAATTAATAACCTCCAATACATCAAACGGTCCAACATATCTAGGGGCAAGCTTTGACCCCTTTCCAAAAGATATTGAGCTCTTCTGAGGACGAACTCTCAAAAAGACCTTGTCTCCAGCTGAGAACTGTCTAAAGGTCCTATTTCTATCTGCAAAGCTCTTCTGTCGATCTGAAGCTTGCTTCAACTTTTCCTTAATTAGCTTCATCTGATCTTCCATCTCCCTCAACATCTTTGTTCCTACAATAATCCTATCTTCCACTCTATCCCAGCCGATAGGTGTCTGACACTTGCAACCATACAAAGCCTCGAATGGTGCCATAACCAAAGAGGCGTGAAAGGAGGTATACTAAGAAAATTCAATTAGAGGTAAGTACTCCTCCCACTTATGTTGTTGATCCATACAGTACATTCTGAGGAGATCCTCTACTACTTGATTCACCCTCTCATTCTGACCATCAGTCTGAGGATGATACGCTTAACTAAAGTTTAGTTTGGTTCCCAAAAAAGCATACAAAGTGGTCCATAATCTAGAGGTCATCCATGAATCACGATCTGAGATGATCGTTTCAGGTACACCATGCAAACGGAAAATCTCCTACACAAATTTCCTTGCCAACACCAAAGAGCCATCATTAAGGTTCCCAGGAATGAAATGGGCAACCTTCATCAATTTATCTACCACTACCAAGATGACATCATGTCGAGTCTTGGTCATGGGTAACTCCTAGATGAAATCCATAGTAATTACCTGTCATTTGTATTTTGGTAGCCTAGGAGGATAAAGAAGCCCTACCATATGCATATGCTCAGCCTTAACTCGTTGGCATTCTAAGCATCGGGCTACAAAAGAATTTACGTCTTTCCTAAGTCTAGGCCAGAAATATAGTGGTTTAAGTCCTTCAATCATCTTTGTCACACCAGGGTGCCCAAAATAAGGTGCATTATGAAACTCCTCTAACACAAGTTCCCTCAATCCTGCTGCATTTGGAACATACATACATCCCTGAAATCTCAAGAGTCCTTTAGACTCGAATACATATCCATCATATTTGTGATCCGAAGGATCATGCTCTAGGGCTTGTTTCACCCTATCGTAAAACTCATCGCCAGGCAAGGCCTACATCACCTGTTATTTGAAAGTCGACCTTACTGTTATCATGGCTGTGAGATGTCTTCTTCTACTTAGAGAATCCGCTACTCTGTTCTCTTTTCCTTTTATATATTCAATGCCAAAATCATATTCACTCAAGAACTCCAACCATCTTCATTGTCGAGCATTCAGGTTGGGTTGAGTAAATATGTACTGCAATCCCAAGTTGTCTGTCTTTAGGTCGAAAGGCTTACCTAACAAATAGTGCCTCCACATCTGAAGTGTGTACACTATGGCAGCCAACTCAAGGTCATGTGGCGCATAACTCAATTCATGCTGCTTCAATTTACGAGACTCATAAGCCACTACTTGACCTTCCTGCATAAGCACTGCTCCTACACCTTCCCCTGATGCATCTGTAATCATTGTAAAGTACCCATTTAGATCTGGCACAATCAGGATGAGTGCAGAAGGAAGTTTTTCTTTTAATAACTGAAATTCCTGCTCGCATCTATCAGTCCATTCAAACTTCTTTCCTTTTCTCTGAAGAGTTGTAATGGGTGCTGCAATGGTTGAGAACCCCTTCACAAATTTTCTATAGTAGCCAGCAAGCCCCATAAAGCTCCAAACTTCTGACACATTTTGTGGCGTTGGCCACTCCATAATTGCCTTTACCTTATCCGGGTCCACTGATATCCCTTCAGCTGAAATAACATGGCCCAAATAGTGAACCTCAGTCTAATAAAAGGTACATTTTGACATCTTCCCAAAAAGTTTATGATCCCACAGTCACTGCAATACAATCCTCAGATGTTTGTCATGTTCTTCCTCTGATTTGGAATATATCAGTATATCATCAAGAAAAACAAGCACAAAGTCATCTAAGCAATCCCAAAAAACACTTTTCATCAAATTCATGAAAGCTATCAGGGCATTAGTTAACCCAAACGGTAACACTGTGAACTCATAGTGTCTGTATCTAGTCCTGAAGGCATTCTTTGAAATATCTTCATGCTTTATTCTAATCTGATGGTATCCTGACCTCAAGTCTATCTTCGAGAATACCTTTGCCCCTTTCATTTGATCAAACAACTCATCAATCCTAGGGAGCGAATACTTATTCTTGATGGTGGCCCTATTCAACATCCTGTAATTAATGCATAGTCTCAAGGTGCCATCCTTCTTCTTAACAAAAATGACAGGTTCTCCCCATGGAGACACATTAGGTCTAATGAAACCTTGGTTAAGTAGTTCTTGCAACTGTGCCTTAAGTTTATATAATTCAATTGTGTTAATTTTATAAGGGGCTTTGGATAAAGGCTCAGTACCAGGTAACAATTCTATAGAGAAATCAAATTATTGCTTCGAAGGCGGTTCAGTCAGCTCATCAAGAAAGACATCTTGGAACTCCCTCAAAATAGGATTATCTTTAGCCGATGACTCTGAGCTGTCAAGATCCCTGACCTTTATCGCATAAATAGTACAACCCTTTCTATTGGCCTTCTTCAGTTGCATGGCCAAAATCTGCCTGAGCTCTAAGGGTCTTTTGAATCCATGAATCTCAACCTGATTACCATGATCATCTAAACATTTTACTATTTTCTCTTCACAATCTACCACAGACTTATGCTCTGAAATCTAATTTATTCCTAGAATTACATCATATGATCCTAAAGGTGCAAGATACAAATTGACTTACATCTCAAAACTTGGAAGTTCAAGCTCACTGCATGCCAGACATTGCTCTATCGTTTTCTCTACCCAATTTTCATATTGTACTTTCCATGAATTAGCCATGAATCCAGGTCTAACTGACAACTTAGATACAACACTAGGATCTACAAAGCGATCGGTAGCACTGATATCTATCAAAATTGAAACAGGGCATCCAAAAAGCTTACCTGAGAACTGAATAGGAGTCACCTGAAATTCTGCCTGTCAGTTATCTACTGCCGCATGAATGTGGTGCTGATTTCTATTCTTCTTATTATTACCCCTCTGAGGACATACACTGGCATAATGTTCACCACTGCAAGTGTAGCAACCACCTGGGGTGCTCTAGGTCTATCTGAACCATCTCTTCTATTATTGTTGTTATTATTGTTATTGTAATTTGTCATCTTATTGTTGTTATGATTGCCCTCATTATGATCTTGGGAATTATTCCCTCTCTTTAGGTTCCTAATCTACATATTGTTGTTCCCTTGATTGTTCTGATTCTGGTTGTTCTGATTATTTCCCTGAGGCTTCTTGTTGCCATACTTTGCATCTCTACTTTTCCTGTAATTAGCCACCTGCTGCAATTTATGTTCTTGTTTAATGGATTTCTCAAAAACTTCATCCATTGTGGAAGGATTATGTATATCCACATCAGATCCAATTTGAGGCCTAAGCCCCATGATGAACTTACGGATTCAAAACCTTTCATCCTATTGATACTGAGGTACATATTTTAGAAAATGAGAGAATTTCTCCCAATATTGTGTGACTGTCATACCACCTTGTGTGAGATTCTGAAATTCTATCATTTTCTTATCAAAATATAATTGCAATAGCCACCTTTTTTTGAATATCTGCAAAAACTGATCCCATGTCACCTCACTAGGCAACAGTCGCTTCTCAACCTTCTCGTTATCCCACCAGGTGGCAGCCTCACTGGTGAGTTGATAGGATCCCCAAATAGCCTTTGTTTCACTAGATAAATTCCTCAGGGAGAAATACTTTTCCATCTCGATTATCCAGGCTTCTGTTCCATCTCCAATTATTTTTCTGACAAATTTTGGTGGGGTAACCTTCTTGAGATCTTTGCCCAATTCTTCAGCCACTTTTTCTTGTTTACTAGGGTTTCTTTTTGTCTTAGGATTCTCTGTATGAACCTCATCCCTATTCTCCTCATTTGATCATCTATTCACCCTCGATTGGTCTGTTTGCATTTCCTGCCTATTCCATCCATTCTAGCCTCTTGCTGATTCAACATGGCAACAATCTGATCTAGTCTCTCAAATGGATCACCACGAGATCCACCTCCGCGTTGGTAAGTGAATCTGGTATCCATCTGGGTTACTCTAGAAAACATTCATTAAAGCATCGTTAAGCATAGGTCCAAGCGTTGAACCTAGCGCTCTGATACCAAATGTAAGATGCATAAATTTACAACTAAACATAGTACTTGAAAAAGTAGAGTATATTCCATAAGGTAACCAATCATTAATAGTTTCCAATTAACCATAATTAAACATAGAATGGCAAGAATCCATGAATAAGTATCAATATCCATATATTTGTATGAGTTACAACCAGTTACATACACCCAACTTGGTGTTATAATACATCTGTTTCAATGTTACAAGAGGAAGTACAACATCAAGGTATCCATGAATCATGTTACAATTACATCTTAGCAATTAAAGGCATAAAAAGAAATATATAAAGCAAATATCCATGTCAATAATAATAGTTGAACTCAGCTGCCTTGATCCTCTGATCATCTGCTAACCAAGACCAAGAGAGTGGTTGAGGCACTTTTTCCACCCAACCATGAAGTACTGGACTTCCCCGGGTTTCTTCCTAACTCGAAGAAAGCACTGACCCTGCATAAGGAGCCTAGCAACCTGGAACAGTGTAAGCAGGAGGGAATCACTCGATGGGTGCATGTTGCCTGTATGCATCCTAAACCTAGAATGACATATACTCTTGCAAGTAGGATGTGGCAGAGACAAAATAACATAGTTCTAGGCTTTTAAACAAACCATTTGTTTCAATGGTATGGTAGCTTGGCCAAGCAAATAAATAAAATGACAGTTTAGAAAAAGTAAACTATTGTCTCTAGAGCCCACATTCGGCATCCTGTCCTGAAAGTTCATACTTTACCAAATTACACAAACACAGTTTTCTAAGTTTGGTTTCCATAGTTAAAAGTAACAATTTCACACTCTAACATTGTTTTCCATTTTCAATTGGTTTCACTGGTTTGCTTTTTTGATAGGTTTCCCATTTTCCATATCTTTTATCCATTTCTTCCTAATATGTCTTTCTAAATGTAATGAATCTATTGGTTTAATACCATGCATTCTTTCATAATCAATGTTCTCTAATACATTGCTAGTTTGCCAGAATATTCTCTAGTATTGATTTACAAGAACTTCATAATCAAAAAGCTCACATAAGACATTTCTAGTTGAGTAGATACAAAATAGAAGGACTATTTCTTTAGCTACTGATCTATAAATTTGATTTAGCTTTATTATGCACATATAAATCAAATTAGCAATTTTACAAAGCATTGTAGTGTTGTTACAGCACTTTTATTTTATGCAACAGTGAAAATGAAATGATATATATATATATATATGTATATTCATTTAAATCATATAATTCTGGATAAATTCGTCATAACAGTCAGTGACTAGTATTAGATAAAATCACAATGTTCAATAATAGTCACAGCACTTATATTTCATCAGAGATTCAATTATTTTTCTTGTTTTTCTTGTTTTCTTTCTTTTCTTGTTTTTGTTTCCAAAATCATGTTTTATTCTATTTCTAGTTTCAATTTGCCTAAAAATATTATTAAAATAATCTACCTGTTTATCACAATGCATCTATAATATTAAATAGAATATATTTATTCTCTAAATAAAACAAATTAAATAACTACTTCAATTAAATTTTATTTTCAAAGCACTCACAATATTTAAATAACAATTTAATTAAATAATCTAATTAAATCACCATTAACTAACTTTGCAATAAAATCATCTAATTTAAATAAAAGAATGCAATTTAAACTATACTATTAAATCATTCAATATGCAACATATGCAACTACATGTCACTACGTGGAGTGTGTGAATGATATCCCTCCATCTTAACCCTGCCAAGATGCTAGACTCCTTTACCTCAACCACCCTCTTGTCTTCGACAACCTGCAACTCCAAATAAACTCCAATTTCCCATCAATAGATTAGTAACCAAATAGCCGAAGCACTACTAACATGAATATAACATTCATAAATGTTCATTCATCTTTCCATATTAAAATAAGCATTCATCCTGCAAAACAATAAATTATCTAACACACATAGTTGTCCATAGATTGTTTCCACATAAAGTAACCACAGATAGTATCAAAGTTTTAGACATGACAGTTATTTAGTGTACATTGATTGCATTTATCCCATCTCATTGTCCTATGGTGTTCATTGTATCTAAGTGATTCTCATATGGGTGAATTACTCCATCCTAATATTGTTGGACATCTCAAGTGTGCTTAATGTTGGATTTTCCCCCAAAATCAAGCCCATTTATCTTGCTACATCATTTTCAAAAACTTTATCAAGTTTTGGACCTTGTGAGCCATTCATTCAAGACATATTTCATTTTCATACATGTTTCCACAATGTATCAAATTATATGATACACATTTCAAGATTTAGCTACATAGTTTTGTGTCAATCTACATTGACCCAATTTTTGGTTTATCCTTCTATAGATACTATTTTATGGCACTTGTGTGTTGAATGTGTTGTTTAGTTTGTGTCAATGACATGCATTCCATCTCATTATCCTATGGATTTTATATATTGGTTTTTGTAGGTTAATGAGGATTTTTTGATATAATGATGAATATATTAAATATTTGAAAAAGCTTTTTAAAAAGTGGTAAATAGAAGACCTTATTGTTATGAGACAACAACTAACATGGAATAAAAACCCTTATGGTAGTGATACAACTACTAACATAGATTTATAATGCACTTGACACAACAAGGAAGAAAAACCATGAGAAATACAAAGGACTAGAGCAAGATACAAAGTGAAAACATTAAAAAAAAATTAAGACACATAAACAAAAGATAGTTGTGAGTCATATTCATCATGATAGTCGCCATGATTATTAGGGGAAGAAATATTACTGATGACAAATAAATTCTCCAAAATAATTGGGAGTGGAGAGGTTACAGTTCTCCTTTGCACATTCTCAACTCAACCTAAATCCATTTATTAGTTTCCATAGCATGTATTGTAACTGTGACCTCACGCCTAACCTCATGAACAAGCTCTTCGTTGTTTCTTTTGAATTTTTAGGAATGATACATGTGGATTGGAAGGAGGGAAAGAGTTGTATAGTTTGTTTTATCATTGAGATATATTGGAAGAATTTATATTCCACATTAGAGTAATTTGAGGAAAATATTATTTTTGATTAAGTAAGTAGGAGACGAGGGTCCTAATCCCTTAATAATAGCTGCCCCAAGGGCAAAGAAATTGAGTAAAATATTGTTGGATGAGGTGCATACAACACCATACTATGCTCATCAAAAATATGTTGAATAAACTTAAAAGCTCTATTTCTTGCCTAGTATGAAGGTCTAAGTGGTACAATATGTGGTTCAATTCTTGGAATGCCAAAGAGAAGGCTAAGCACTACCACCAAAGAGGATTGTTATATCCTCATAATATTTTGTATCACAAATGTGAAGTGAACTCGATGGACTTCGTAACTAGATTGCCTATCTCTCGTTATAGACATGACACCATCATAGTGGTTATGGAAAAAATTAAATTAAGTAGTCCATTTCATACCTAGAAATATAAAAGATGATGTTTCCACCTTGGCATCTAGGTTTGTAAAGGAAGTACATTTGCATGGTGTACCCACTGTCATACATTTAGATCGATAAATTATTAGCATCAAGGTTCTAAACAACCTTAATTGCAACATTTGGCACTAAACTAAACTTCAGTTTAGTATACCATTCTAAAATAGATGGCCAAACTAAAAATGTAAATCATATTCTTGAGGACATGTTGCATATGTATGACATGGACTAGTCAACTAAATGGGAAGACTATTTACACTTGGTGGAATTTTCCTATAATAATACATATCACTCTTCCATCAAGATGGCTCCTTTGAGGCATTGTATGGCCGAAAATGTAGAACCCCTTTGGGCTAGGAAAGTCTTGAAAACCAGGTTGTGATAGGCCAAAAGATGTTAAAACAATATGATGAGTAGATTAAGGTAATAAGGCACAAATTAAACAAATTAGTTGATAGACAAAAGAGCTATGTTGACTTGAAAATGTCACCATGTAGGTATCAAGTTGGTAAGAAAGTATTTTGAGAGTGAGGCCCATGAAAGGCTCTACTAAATTTGGAAAAGCTTTTGAATTGACTCCCAAATTTGTTGGAGCCTTCAAAATATTTGAGGTTATCAATATGGTTACTTACTATTAGCAAGAAATGGGGAGGAACTAGTATGGAGATCTAGTCCTCAATCAAATCTCTAAAGTTAGTTTATACCCTAATCATACAACAAGATAATCCTAAGGAAACAATAAGGAACAATAACATGGGGTACACATAGATCACATACAAGCATTCATAATATACATACAAACATAGTAGAACCCTTCTATTGCCTTTATATATATATTCAATGGGTAATTATACATTCATATCGGTAGGTCTTAGTCTCTGCCTATTTACACATTCTTATAATTCCTTACCCTCTTACATTTGCATGTACATACTATATCCTATATGTATATTACATAGGGATGTGTCTTTTCCCAAACTACCTCTTTATATATCAGCTATGTCCTCTACATACCACATGCGGTAGGATCTGTTGCTTTCCCTATCTTCTGCCAACATCATTCCCCCTTTTAAAATTATGTCTTGTCCTCAAGACATGCTCTGTTCAACTTGAACGTAGGATGTTCTTATAAATTATTCTGAGCCAAGATAGAGTTGTGTCCCATTGCTTCTTGGATAATGTCAGAATTTGAATTTGGCCCTCAATCTGTATATATGTATCTTCTGCATCCCCTAGTGTAGTCATGATTTGGATCTTCTGGGTTGTCTGCTTAGCCTCTGTGAAAATGCCATGTAAGGATGCTAGTCTTAGGCTTACTACTCTTAGTTGCTTGATTTGTGACTTTATTTGTTCCCTCTAGTCTTGGAGTTGCTGGAGCTAAGTGTGTAATGTTTGTGCTTGCGCCCTTATTACTCCATTAATATCTTTTATATGATCATATGTACTAGCTACCTGTGTCATTTGTGTTTCTAGCGCATCTATTTGATCCTTAAGAGTTTTAGTAGTGGTGGGCCACTATAGACAAAACTGATATAATACATTTTCTTCCTCCATGCCCTACTGGATACTTCTTATTTGTGTTTCCAGTTTAGTAGGTGCCTTAGCACATTTACTTGATGCTTCCAATAATCTTCTTTTATTCATTTGTTTAGTTATGTGTTGTTCTCCCTTGCTCTTTAGGTAGCTAGAATGTGTCTTGAAGCTCTGCATTAACTATTTCAGTTGTTGTGTGAGAGGTAGGGTTGTGTCCCTTTGTGCCTCTGGCATCTCATTCTAGATTAAATTGACTACCTCTTGTAGCATTTCACTATCTTCAATATGTTGTTGCAAAATTTCTTCCCTTGTGGAGTGGAAGATATCACCAAGATGTAGCTTCTGGATAGGTGTTATTCTAGAAAAGTTTACCTGTCCTCCTACCAATGGTAATTGTAGCAGCTGGGTAGTTACTATAGGTTGTATTTGCTTTTGTTGTGTCAAAAACTCTTTAATGGATTGAATAGGTGATGCAAAGGAAGATCCATCCTGATTATCTGATCTTTGTTCCTCTTCCTCTTGATGTGTATTATATGTATTTTGTTGAGGGTTTATTTATTGATTCTCCTACTCTCCTTGTTCCTCTGTTCCTCTTCTTCCTCTCTCTACACTTCTTTTTGTGCATTATGCGGAGATGGTATCTCTTTTTGTTTTGCATTTTTCTCACTCTCCTTTACAGTATCATATATGTTATTTGTAATTGGTTCAGTTTCTTTTTGTATTTTGTCCCTGTCTTCCTTTTCCATGTTCATTAGGGTGTCAACCTTCTGCTTTGTCCTTAGTTCCTTAGCATGTACTTGGGATAACTTATCTTTTTCCTCTGTGGATACAGAGGTACCTATACCCTCAATGGCATGTTGTCTCAGTTCTTCATCCAACTGCAAAGCTTTCTCCCTCATTTGTCTTAGGGCAGCCACTAGTGTTTCTGGTAAACCTTCTAGTATTTCATCTAGAGTTTTATCTTTCTTCAGCATGTATCTTATTATGGATTTTTCTAGTATATCTTTGTTTTGCGGTGATGCTTCATCATATAATTGTGTTGTATCTTTCAATAATCCATAGCATTCTATTACATTAACTAATACATCAATATTAAAGGGTTCTTGAGGTGTCTCTTCTTCTATTTCTGTTTGCTTCTTTTTATTTTTTTGTTGTAGTTGTGACACTTCTTCTCCTTCTTCTTCTTCAATTTACTCTACAGAATTTTGAATTTTCTTCCTTTTAGCATGTTTCTGTCTAGGTACTTTCTTCTTTTTCTCCGCATTTAGTTGTACTAGGGTTTCTGATGCCACCCTTCTTCCTATTGAAACTATTTGTGTTAAGGATTTAGGTTGTGGTGTCATTTTTGTATTGGTTGTTGCAGATGTACTTCTCCCTAATCTCCTTAGATTTTTTGTGGAATTTACCACTTGTGGAGCTGAGGAAGTGGTTTTTGGAGCTTCCTCTATGGCTTGTGATGTTGATGTTGTAGGATGCGGTGCAGATGTGTCTATTTGGGGTGGTATCCCCCATTATTTATGTAATTTTGCTTTACTTTTCTCTAAGCTTTCTTCTGCATCTTTCCTATGTTGCTTGTTCATTACCTCTTGGTATATCTCAAATCTCTTTGCGGAGGTATCCTTGAGCTTACTTAACAAAGTTGCCGCATAATCCTTTATTTCTACTGTGATTCTCTCATATGGTAGTCTGGGGATCCAAAATGTCCTAGACTCCAGTTCTTCCATATATGTATATTCTTTATCGACCATGAATGTTATGTGATTTATGTACTATTTGACTAATTCATAAGGGATCATTTCCCTAGTTTGCATCTTTGTTTGTAGGGATTTGAAGAAACCCCAATAAGTGGCACTAAATGTCTTTGTATCCTTAAATTGTCTTATATGTTGTTTGATTTGTGCTACTCCTATTAAATGTTGTTTCCATACCTTACCTTTAAACCCCGGTAGCTCATTTAAAAAGTAAAATACTAAGCAAATGATCAAGGTTCCATGCTAGAAGTTATAATTGGACTCCTTGGTTCTCTACAAATTCTCACAGAGGTTGAAGTCTTTTCCTTCACCATCTAGTAGGTAGTGTGGATTGCAGTAGCAGTGGTGGATCCCTCTATGTTTTTGTAGTATATTTTGTATGATATCCCCATTGCTGCATACCTAACCCCTAGGTCTATTATTTCTTTGATTCTTAGGCTATGGTCATCAGGTGTTGCCCCCATGAGCTTCGTTACTTTGTCATCTTGATTTCTTTCATTGCAGGCACTAGTCTAGTTGAGCTAAGCCCTATCACTACCCTAATTGCACCCTTGGTAATATGGTAGGGTTTGTCCAATTATATGAATTCATCATGAATTATGTTGAGGATTATTCTAACCCATTCATGTGTTTCACTGAATTCGAGGTAGTCTTTCCAAATATCTAGCTTCTTGCTTGCAATATTTTTATATTTTGGTAAATACCCTATATCATCCAGTAATTTGTCCCTCAATTCTTCAAACTTCATGTGATCTATTTTTGAAATTGTTGAGTGAATGTATGTCCTCACATTTTCTATATATACTACATCCACCGGCACTATAGAGAATGCATCGTATTTATCCATTTCCATCGCCTTGTAGGAGTACTTCTTATACTTAGGCCTAGGCTTCTCTGCAACATCAATTAATATTGGTGTAGCAATTTTTCTACTTCTTTGCAGCTGAAAACTAGGGTTTGATCACTTCACAGTTTTGCACTTTGGAGCTCAAATTCTTAAAGTCTTTAGATGCAAATGAGGATATGATTGAAGGGTTAGGGTTAATATAACCCTAAAAGTAACTTTATGTATTTATTATATCTACCTATTCTTCTTTTCATGGGCTTTTGTAGCCATTAAGTGTCATAAGCTGCTAACAGTTAGTTTATAGTACACTATTTTACAATATGATACATGCTATAATTTCTCTACATTGTTCCCTATTATTCTAGAGATTGGTGATATTGTTTCAATCTAGCCACATTCACATAACCAGCTGAAAGTTTTCCTTCCATATCCCTTAGTCTTACTGCTCTGGGACTTGCAATTTCATCTATATAGTATGGTCCTAACCATCTTACCTTCAATTTGCCTTGTTTTTTGAATTTGCTATCATACAAGAGTACCAAATCACCTTCTTTGAAGATTTTCTACTACAAGTTTTTATCATGCCATGTCTTCTGGCACATCCTTTCCAAATTCATATTGTATGCCGCCATTAATCTATTTTCATCCATTTTTTTCTAATTCCTCTAGCCTTTTCACTATGAATTATTCCTCATTTAACCGTAAATTCAATGCGGTACAAAAATTTGGTAGTATGAAGTGTACCAGTATTATGGCATCCATTCCATATACTATCTCATATGGTGTGAAGGTTGTTGTCCTTTTATAGGTAGTGTGGTAGGCCCAAAGTACCGTGGGTACTTTTAGGTCCCAGTCTGTTTTGTTCCCATTACACATCTTTGTTAATGTTTTCCCAATTATCTTATTTAGAGCTTCACTTGCACCATTTTCTTGTGGGTGGTAAGGTGAACTTTTATTGTATGATATCATGAAGTTCTGTAATAGCTCCGCAATTATGTTATTCACAAAGTGTTTGCCGTGATCACTTGTTATGCTCAATGGACAACCAAATCTAGTTATTATATTTTCATATAGGAATTTTGTGGTGGTTTTGGCAGTACAATCTTTAGTTGATTGAACCTCTGCCCACTTTGTCAGGTATTCCACTCCTGCTATAACAAATCTTGTTTTTGAATGCTTAGCAGGGGGATCCATAGGCCCAATGAAATCAATTGTGCATTTTTCAAATGTGAGAACTATGCTAGAACAAGTCTCAGTGGCATTTCATCTCTTACTGTAGGTCTTCCTATGCATTTACATAATATCCCAGTGTTTAACATACCTTTTTGCATCTTTAAATAATATGGGCCAACATAGTCCTGCTAACTTTATCTTTCTTGCAGTAAGTTCTTCAGAGTTATGGCATCCTGCTACTCCTTCATGTGCCTCCCTTAATATTGTCTCATGTTCATGTTCATAGAAAACTCTCTATATTATATCATCTCTTCCTATGATATGTAGTTCCCCTTCTATTAGTGTGTATGGGAAAGCCTTCCGCATAAGGGTCTGCTTATCTTGCGAAGACATATCTTCCGGGAATTCCCCTATAGACAATAAGTAGGCTATGTCCTTTAACTCTTCTGGTACTGTTGGAACCCTAAACAAATATGCACAGGGAGTTCTTCTTCCTAACTTTCCAGTTCATCCCCTGTTTCAGTCTTAGACAAGTAGTCAGGTCCCTGATTATGCTTACCTAGTTTTACCATTATGGTGAAGTCATAGTCTTGGAATAATAACAACCAATGACAGATTCTTCCTTAGATCACTAGTTTATTCAATAGGTATTTTAGTGGCTCATGATCTGTATAGAAAATTAAAGGTGTAGATAGGAGGTAATGTCTAAACTTCTGTAATGCATACACCATTGCCAAGCCTTCCCTCTCTGTTGTAGTATAATTATTTTCATCCTTAGATAGTTTCCTGCTAGCAAATGCTATAGGTTGATCTTTTGTTCATTTGTGTTAGAAATGAAGGTGCAAACCACACAATAGAAATCTGATTCAAACCTTATTTATGCCTTCTAAACAATGTAGAATCAATGGAGATTGCAACAAAAACAAAACCCACTACACAGATATAACATTCATTAAGAACTGAACACATAACACAATATGTAACGTGGAGAAAACCCTTTTGAGTAAAAAATTCCACCAAGAAAAGAGGCTCCAAGTTGTATTATCTTCAAATATGACAATACATGCACTTCCTCTCCTTCTTCAGTCTTCAATCCAGCAGTGCTTGTTACTTCCAACTCTGCTACAAATTCAGTACAAATATCTTTATAAAGGCGGTTGCTTCTAGGGCAAGAAAGACAACATAATATCAACCATCAGATCTGTGATCTAATCACAAACAGTCCAGATTTACAATGATAAAATATAAATAAAATGAGTTTTCAAGGGCGCTGCCCCCGAACCCCCATTGGGGTGCGTGGCCCTTGGACCCCTTGCAAGGGGGAAACCCCCCTATGACCCCCCGTCGTGGGTGAATTAGCTTCGAGGACTGGATATAAACATGCAGCTGAAACAAGATCATTGCTGGTGAAACCTTTCATCCCTTATGGGTGATTTATAAACAATATTAGGAGTAATTAATTACATATGATTTATAAGGTTGATGGCACCTTAATCCTAACACTTTGGGTTGGGTTAGTATTGTACCTATTGTTATTCCTAACGCATCCACATGAACATGAAATGGAATACTCCAATCAAGAAATATCAGTACAGGGGCCTCTGCAATTTTTTGTTTTATTGTATCAAAGGAAGTATGACATTGATCACTCCACTCAATATTTTTTCCATTTTTCTTCTTTAACAGTTCCTCAAGAGGTGTTGTTGCCGCATATCCTCTAATGAACTTGCAGTGATATCCTGTGTATCCCAAGAAATTTTTCACATATGCAGTTGTTTTTGGTGTTGGTAATGTAAGGATCAAAGTTACCTTTAAAGGATCTACCATCAAACCTTCTTTACAAATAATATGGCCTAACAAGGTCCCAAATGGTACCACAAAAGTACATTTCTTTAAGTTTAATTATATTTGTAGGCTTCTACACTTATTGAGCATCATCCTTAAGTTTTGTGTGTGGTCCTTTACCAATCCATATACCGTCCAATCATCTAGATAGATCTCCAAGAAATCATGTATGAATTCCTTGAATGCATTTACCATGATTTTGCTAAATACTGCAGGTGCATTCTTTAATCCATAGGGCATCATTGTATACATATATGATCCAAGTTCTGAGGCAAGTGTTGTTTTTGGTTGATCTTCCTCTCTAATATTCACTTGATGGTAACTAGAGAATCCATCAGTGAATGAATAAATTTCTCTCCCAGCTACTGATTCTAGGATCTCTTATGTAAATTCAATGTCGAAAAGGGATTATGAATACAAGCTTTATTTAGTTCCCTATAATCTCCACATATCCTTATTTCTCCTGACTTCTTATTCTAGACTTCCATTGGGCTGATCCATTCTGCTTCTTCCACTGGTTTGATAATTCTTGTTGCTAACATTTTATCAATATCCACTTTAACTCTCTTCTTCATATTTGGGTTTAGCCTGTATGGACTTTTCCTTACCGGTTTGATTCCTTCTTTCAATTGGATTCTCATCATACCTACCTCTTCCTTGATTCCCTTCATTTCTGTAAATGCTCTAGGAAATAAATACTCAAATTTAGATATAATTTCAATTACTTGTGCCACTACTTTATCATCCCAATAATCTCCTATCTTTGCTAGCTTAGGGTTTCGTTCTTTTGTAATTTTTTCTTCCCTAAGTTTGATAGGTTTATTGTGGTATTTCTCCTTAGGTTCAATTGGTAGTTCCAGTTCCCTTTCTCCTTCTTGAACATTTATTTCTAGGTCATTTGTACCCTCATCATCTATTTGTGTAGCCTTATAGCATTTATGACCTGTGTGTTTTGATTCTTGGTCTATCCACTCTATGAGTTTCCATATACCTTTTGTTCTAGGTGGTGGTAGAATTTGTACCAGTGTTTCCCTTTCTTCCTCTATAGTTTTTTGGAAGATTATTTCCTTCATTTTCAGGAGTGCGGTATGTATATGTCTGTCTAGGTTGTAAAAGGAAAATGTGTGCACAAAGTCATTTTGTATCTCATCCCATTTTTTGGTTTCTCTTCTCCTTTCTTGGTTTATGTACCAAGTTTGTGCTATTGGTGATAGTGTCCAATAGAATAGATGGGCATATATTATATTGTTGTACTCATTTCTACCTTTCCATACCATTATATAGATGGCTAAGTGCTCCTGCGGTGGGATCTATCCTTCATATTTAGGTATGATTTTATATTCTCCTTCCTCTGATAGATATCTTGTTTTGATTAGAATCTTAAATACCGGCCAATGTTTAATTGTATCTTTATGGGTGGTCCACCAATTTTTCGCATTGCATACTAATGTATGTTGTACTGCTTCTAGTCTCATGTGCTCATTGGTAAAAGAAAATTCCATCTCTGTCAAGTATATTTGTAGGTCTTGTACTCCTAAAAACTTAGGTAGTTTGACGTGTGAAATGCCTTGCATAATATGCTTTATTTGTCGAGATATAAGGGATTTATTTGTATTCTGCTCTTCAAAGTTGTCACATGCATTCTGTGGTGGATTCTCATCTAATGTGGAGGTTTGAGGTAGGCTTTCCCTACTGGCTTGAAGCATGAATATCCTTCGAAACCTGGTCATTTTTCGAGTTCTTAACTTTGGTTTGTTTCTTATCCATGCCTCTAGTACTTCCTCATTATCTGTACTATAATTATCATCTTTTACTTCTATTTGTCCCTCTGAATTAGGTTCTTCTATTGTCTCATCCATATCTAACTTGGTTATTAAGTATATATTCTTAGGATAGTCATCAATGCCTTCCGCATAGTTAGATTCTTCAATGTATGCTTCTTCCATGGTTGCTTCCAAAGGTATGTACACAATTTTATTGTTATTTGCAAAAGATAATTCCTCTTTGTGGGAGTCAACAATACAATTTGTGTCAACAAACCATCTCAACCCTAGTAATGCGTTGAATGCATCACCTTGCTCTTTCATTTCTACTACTACAAAGTCTATGACTTGTTTAACCCCCATTAGGTTCACTTTAACTTGTTTCCAAGTTCCAAGTGTTCCCATACGAGATCCATTTGCCAAAGTTATGTTGTAAGGAGTTTCGCTCAACCTAGGTTTCCCTAGTTGTTCCCATAATCTCTTGGTGATCATGTCCACATCTGCACCCAGGTCTATCATAACATGTCTGCCCTTTTGTGGTTTATATGGACATCTACTAATAGTTGTTTTGTTTTCCACTATCTATCTATTTTTCTTATCTGTCAGATTTAGTTTTATGCGCTTGCTCCTTATTCCGGTATTTGCAAAACTACTTTAATTTCTCAATGAGATTGTGTTGGTGTGTTAGATTTGTTAACTGTTTAAGTGCCGTAACCTCTCCATCTATAAAGAATTGAGTATAATGTTTTTGTTTATCTTTCTCTTGAGTTATAATTTGCTTAGTTTTTTGTACAATATCATGTTGTATTTTATTAGGGAAGAATGTTTCTTCCTCCTTACTTTCTTCTTATTTAGTTTCACTAGTATGATGTCTTGCAGTATTTGTGCCTTGCCTTGTTACTACTGCAGCCTTTTCTTTTCCTTTATTTTTCTTTTGTTTGGGTTGTTTGTGATTGAGTTTCTTAAAATAATCCTCTTCTTTTGAAGATTCGGTAGAAAATATATCAGTTTCATACTAATTATTGCTCTGACAGGTTCTTGCTACCTGACCTTATTCTTTGGGGACTTTCCTAATTATCCAGGCATCTTTTTGTGAATTAAATTTTGTAATTCATCACTCTTTGATTGTTGTGGTGCATTGTGAAAGTATTGTTGGGCTTTGTCACATGAAAATAAGTCATGTTATGTACTATTATAGAATATGCACTTCTTTCTTTGCTCTCCCCAACATTCATTGGCAAAATGTCCTAGCTTACCGCACTTGGAGCATGTTGCATCATCTCTCCTTCTTCCTCTACCACGGCCTCAGCCTCCTCTATATCTTCCAAATTGATCTCTTTCATCATTACTACAATTGTTCTTATATGGTACATTGTTAGGGTTTGAATTCTACACAGTGTTCATATTCTTTTGATTTTTCCATTTAGTTTGTTTGTACCCATGGTCCTAAATGTATAAGGTTCTTTCCGCCAATCCTTTCACTTATATGTCATAGTATTATTATTCACCTTATTCTTATGGTGTGCATTGCACCATGGCTCATGTTCATCATCATCTTTCCGTACTTTGAAAATTTATGAAAGGCAGTTTGGTGTCTCATGGCCATCCCACTCACCGCATAATCTGCAATATACTATATTAGTTCTTCTAGGTTATTTTTTTATGTCTACCTTCATGGCAGCGGCCTATCTTTCACCTTTCATCATCAGACATTCATTCCTTATGTGTCCTTACTTAGTACAATATGAGCACCATATATTAGGTCTTTGCTTTTGTGAATTTTCCTCTTGTTTTGCTATAATTTCTTGTTTCAGCTTCAACTATTGCAATTCTATCCTCATTTTCTCTAATTCTAGGTTTTCCTTGTTTTTATCCTGCTTGCGCCACGTTTGTGACTCTATGCGACAAGCCAATATAGCTACTTCTGCACAGGTTTCAAATACCCTACCATCCAAAGATGTTCTGACATCTGGGCTTATTCCGGATATGAACCATTCAATCCTTTGTTTCTCAGTTAAAGGCTCCTCCAACTTGCAAGTTATTTCTTTAAACATTTTATCAAATTATTTTATTGTTTCCCCATCCTTCTGTACTAACTCCCTCATTTTTCTCTCCCTCTGTAGGGATCTCCAGAGTTTCAAAGTTTTTCAAAAATTCCTTCTTGATTTCTTCCCAAGTTTTATCATGCTTAGGGCATGCCTTCCTATACCATTTCAAGGCATCATTCTGCAATGTTCCTATAAATTCAAACAGCTTGGTTTCATCCCTTGTTATGTCATTTCTATTCCAAATGGATTTTAGAATGAAGATATGTTTTGTTGCTTTGGTGGTGTCCTTTTTGAACACTGGTAGCTTAATTGGTGAATCCATTGGTACTTTCTTCTGTCTTTCTGGTACCTTCAGTGTCATGTGGTGGTTTTCTTTCTTTACCTTTATGCTTAGGTTTTCTCCTTTGTACTAGGGTTTTGTCTTCTCTTCCCTTACCTCTTTGTAACCTTATGTCAAATTAGTCATTTCCCAATATTTCTTCAAAATCTCTCTTAATTTATTCCTCTTTTTCTTCCTGCTTATTCACTTGATTGTTATTGTCTCCTTCTGAGATTCTTCCTATTTTATATGGCACTTGAGTTGACTCCTAGTCAATGGGTTGTGTCTCTTCAAGGTGTCTTTTTTGATGGGATGTCTTTTTATTTGTTAACGACATCATGTTGTTTGCAGGTGACATTTCACTTAATTATTTATACTCAGGTAACTAATCTCATTATATGCCCCATCTTCTTCCCTTTCTTTAATGTTCATCACACTTCTATTTACCACATTATCGAGGTAATCTACATCTAGATTCAAGGGCTAGAGGTGTCTTATGGGATTTAGTAAATGTTCCCATTGTTCATCTATCCTAATCTGAATATTAGCAATGTTAGGTTGATCATTTAGGGTTTTTCCTATTTGAGGTAGGGCTAGGGTTTGATTAAACTCTTGTTCCCATGTTCTTCCTGCCTAATCATAAGCATTAAAACCTCCTCCTAAACTTTTAAGGAATTATGTAGCCATGTCAATATGTATTGTTATTGATCTGTATTATTCATATCTTTTATTATCAATTTTGTAGCAGCCCATATGGCACACTCATCCATTCTCTCTTCTTCACCTATATTCTCCTCTCCGGCAGCACCCACCTTGGTGCACTCATCTAACTATTCCTTTTTCTCTGCACCCTTCTTATGTGTTCTCTCCTTATCTCTTCTACCTTTTCCATCCTTCTATGGTATATTTCTTGATGTTCCTAAGTTTGTTTCTATTTCTCTTCCCTATTTATTTCCATTCTGATTAGAATAATTTCATTGATCTTCCTTAATCTTTTGTTATCTCCTTTTTCCATGGGTGTTTTAGATTTGGTATTACATTAATCCTTATGTATCCAATGGTTGGATTAACTTGAAGAGTTACATCTTTTCAAGGATCCTTTCAGATCCTCCCCTTTTCCATTTGTCATCCCCTTAAGTGTATGCCCCCTCTCACAAGGGTAGGAACCTAAGAGAATGCTCCGCAGACCATTAAATTTTTTCTATTACTTTAGTTTTCTCCTTTTCCACTCCTCTGCACTTCTCCTTTTTACTGTTTCATCCTTTCTATTATTTACTGTCATTTTCAAGGGTCTCGGCAACAGAACCAAATGTTGGCAAGAAATAGGGGGAACTAGTTCAAAGATCTAGTCCTCAATCAGATCTCTAAAGTCAGTTTATACCCCGATCATATAGTGAGAGAATCCTAAGGAAATAGTAAAGAATAATAACATGTGATACACATAGATCACATACAAGCATTCATAATATACACAAAAACATAGTAGAACCCTTATATCATGTTTATATATATATATATATATATATATATATATATATATATATATATATATATATATATATATATATATATTCAATGGGTAATTATACATTCATACCAATAGGTCTTAGTCTTTGCATATTTACACACTCTTATACTTCCTTACCCTCTTACATTTGCGTGTACATACTATATCCTATCTATATATTACCTATGGATGTGTCTTTTCCCAAACTACCTCTTTATATGTCAGCTTTGTCCTCCGTATACCACCTATGGTAGGATCTATTGCTTGCCCTATCTTCCACAAACACTTATCAACAAGATCTTCCACCTTCCCTCTCCTGGATTCATGATGTATTCCATATTGCCTTGTTGAGAAAGTATGTGACCAACCCAAATCATTTGTTAAATTGGTAGAACCTATGCACAAAAAGCAAGGGTCAAGTCATCCTCAAACCCATTAAAATTTTGGATGAGCACAATCTCAATCAGTGTAACAAATAATCCACCTGAAACTTTGTACAATGGGACCAAATATGTCCAAAAGATGCAACTTGGGAAGAGTTTGCTTAAATAATTATGTTATATTGATGTTATCACTTAGATTTGCACCCTTAGTTGAACCTAGTTCAAACAATCCAATGACACAATGGGAATGACCTCAAGGTGTAGGACATTGTTGTTTGAGGTCAAACCTCCAAAGAAGGCTAGTTCCTTTCTAATCCTAAAGCTCAGATAACTAAACCACAACTAATCCTACTCTAACAATCACTAGAGAAAAGGAAAAGAAGGAAAAGATTAAACTACTTGCAGTGATGCACCAAGATTAGTTTGAATAATTTTTGGATCAACACTACATGCATAGAATAATCCCAAAACAATAGACAAACATACACAACCCATGAAATACTTGCAAAGGTAAAGAATTGGAGTTTAAAACCACAAGGAATGGATCATTCATAAAATGGAGATTCAAATGCACAATATTACATAGTGCAAAATATATGAGAAGGCAAAATATGTTGTTTATTGATCACAGAAGCAAAAATTATAGTTGATATAAGGATTGGATTCAAACAACCAACAACCTCTAATACATTTTTTGAAAATGCATATATAGCATTACAAGTTACTACAGCATCTTGGAGGTGGGTTGGAAGAGTCAACATGTTTACAGGTTGCCCATGCCTACTACATCACGTCCACATGACCATGTAAAAAAATCCTGCAGGTGGGAGTGTTTGCCTATGCTTTTGGTACAAAACATTCAATATAGAAAGATCCACAGTAGTCTTGGGTCACTAGAAATCATCTATTCCATCTACTTCTAGTACTTGCAACATTAAATCCATACTACTATTTCATCTACCTACAAATTATCTTCCTCTTGCATTAATTGTGTTTATGGGTGGTGAGCAGATATTTTCCACAGTCAACATGTGAAAAACATGTTTTCACGCTTTTACAACACTTTAAAATTTAAATTATGTGTTTGTCAACTCTTAAAATCTTTGTAGGAAATTTTTCAGTGAGTTTTAGGTCACTCGAAACTCGCTGAAACACACTTACTTCCTCTTTTTTTCTTTCTGTCGGCAAGTTCCTACTAACCAGAACTTGACAAAATCTTCACTTGCTCACCTCTCCTTCCCTCTCTTCTCCCTTTGACCTTTGCTCATCATTGCCTTAGCTATTTTCTTGGTTTTATCTTGATCGACGATTTGGGGGGAACAAGAACAATTCGGGAGTTTCCTTGGTTCCAGGAACCAAGTGAAACACATCTTCATTCTTATTTATTCTTTCCTCTTGCTATGTCATGCCTTATCCAAATTTTGATCTTCACCCCTTTGTCCTGTCAGCGGTCGAGGGTTCACTAGGAACTAGGAACTCATCGGCGAGTTCCTAAGTTCTTAGAACTATCTGAATTATCGACGTTGATTCCTATTCCATCTTGCCTTTGAAACTTTTAACATATTAACTTACCACATCAGAGTTTGGGTAGGAACCACGAACACTTCGAAGGTTTCCTTAGTTCCAAGAACCAAGCAAAACCCTGAAAGCCTCTCCTTTATCTTTCTCTTTTCCCATCGGGCCTTGTTCCATTTTGTCAATGAGTTCCTAATGAATAGGAACTCTCTGAAAAATCCTCTTTCCTTGCTTTTTTTGTCACCATTCAGAGCCTGACTAGGAACCTGAAATGATTTCAAGGATTTCCTTTGTTCCAGGAACAAGGGAAGTCTTTGAAATTGTTCCCAATGGACCCGAAAGTGCCGACAAGGCCAAACTTAGCCAATTTTGAAGATTTTTCATAATTTTCAAGGACAAACACATATTGCATGACATAAGGGACCAACTTAGAGGTGTTCAAATGGATTTTGAGCATAATATTGCAGGTTTCCTAAAGATATACTATTTGAGTTAGAATGACTAAAATAAGTCAACATTTTGGTGACCTCTCCGGGGTATTTGCTTGCTAAGCACTTGGATCTAGTGGCCTGAAACAATCCATTGGGCATAGGAGGCCTAGGAGCTATCTTCCCATCTTGAATTAGACTATTCTCAGCCCTTATGGATATATCATAGGCATTAGGTGACACAGTTCCTCCCATAGATTAAATCATAACAACAATATCACTATTCAAAGACCTTAGATAATACAAGAAGGCGGTATTAGGAGAAGGCTTCACCAATGGTGGGATTCTATCCCAAGTCTTTTGGAATCTAAAATTAAAGTCTACCATGAACTCATGAGGAGCTCTTTTGAAGGTTGCTATTTGTTCCATCAGAGACAAATGGTCACTCTTATCTTCAAACTACTAGCGAAGTTTCTCTCCTAGTTCATCCCAATCATGAATCAAACCAGTTGTAACCTTCTATACCATTGAAATGCTTTTCCTTTCAAGGAAGAAGTAAGGAGCCTTACTGCTACATTGTCTTGTGTGATGTTATGAACAGAGCATATATTAGCAATATCTTATATGTGCTCTATGGGTATGGTAGAGTTTTCACCAGTAAAATAGGGGATAACTTTCAAGACTGAAGTTAGAATATCATGTTGTTGAAGGATAAAAAGGCTTCCTCCATTAAAGGTCATGAAATCCATGTTTCTTGGTAGAGCCATAACAGGGATATGAAAGTTTATAATGGGTATATAAAATCATGTCCTAGGCTGAGGAAACCTGCCAAATGGAGGCATGGATTGAGCTCTTGGAGAAGATGATACAACATGTCTTCCTCTTTTTGGAGATTTAGATAGCCTAGATCTTCTTCTTCTTGAAGCAAATGCAGATAACTCGACAAATTGAAAATTCCTACCTCTTGAAGAAGCTCTTGTCTCCACTCTTGGCATGAAAGAGTAAGGACTGATTTGAAAACAAAAATTGTAGAGTCATCAAGTGCTTGTAGAATGTCCTCAAGATTGTAATAGGCTAAGAACAACACCAAATTTCTTAGTTAAAACTCTTTAACTTAGAGTAGAGGGTCCCACTAGGCATGCAAGAAATTGTTATCAGTTGGATTTGTACCCTTGGCTGAACCTGGTTTAGACAATCCAATGACGCAATGGGAATGACCTCAAGGTGTGGAACCTTGTTGTTTGAGGTCACACCTCCAAAGAAGGTTGATAAAGCTCAGATAACTAAACTACAACTAATCCTACTTTGACAATCACTAGAGAAAAGGGAAAGAAGGAAAAGATTAAACTACTTGTGTTGATGCACCAAGATTAGTTTGAATAATTTTTGGATCAACACTACATGCACAAAATAATCTCAAAACAACAGACAAACATACACAACACATGAAATACTTGCAAAGGTAAAGAATTAGAGTTTAAAACCAGAAGGAACAAATCATTCACAAAATGGAGATTCAAATGCCCAGTATTACATAGTGCAAAATATATGAGAAGGCAAAATTTGTTGTTTATTGATCACAAAGATGAAAATTACAACTAATACAAGGATTGGCTTCAAAAGACCAACAACCTCTAATACATTTTTTGAAAATACATATATAGCATTACAAGTTACTACAACAGCCAAGACATGGGTTGAAAGAGTCAACATGTTTGTAGGCTGCCCATGCCTGTTGCATCGCATCCACATGGCCATGTTAGAAAATCCTCTGAGTGGGGGTGTTTGCCCATGCTTTTGGTACAAAAATTTCAATATAGAAAGATCCACAACAGTAAAAGGTCTCTGGAAATCATCAGTCTTGGGTCACCGAAAATCATTTGTTCCATCTACTTTTGGTACCTACGGCATTAAATCCATACTACTATTTCATCTACCTACACATTATCTTCCTCTTGCATTAATGGTGTTTTTGGGCGGTGAGCAGACATTTCCACACTCAACACGTGGAAAAACACATTTTCATGCTTTTACAACACTTTAAAATTCAAATTATACGTTTGTCAACTCTTAAAAGCCCTTCAAAAACTTTTTCGACGAGTTCCAAGTCCCTCAGAACTTGCTGAAACACACTTGCTTTCTCTTTTTTTCTTTCTGTTAGTGAGTTCCTACTAACCAGGAACTCACCGAAATCTTCACTTGATCACCTCTCCTTCCCTCTCTTCTCCCTTCAACCTTTGCTCATCTTTGCCTTAGCCATTTTCTTGGTTTTATCTTGATCGTGATTTGCGGGGGAATAGGAACAATTCGAGAGTTTCCTTGTTTCTAGGAACCAAGTGAAACCCTGAAGTCTTCATTCGTATTTATTCTTTTCTCTTGCTATGTCGTGCCTTAGCCAAATTTTGATCTCTGCCCCTTTGTCCTGTCAACAGTCGAGGGTTCAATAGGCAAGTGAGTTCCTAAGTTCCTAGAACTATCCAAATCGTGTATGTTGCTTCCTATTCCATCTTGCCTTTGAAACTTTTAACATCTTAACTTACCACATCGAGGTTCAAGTAGGAACCAAGAACACTTCGAAGGTTTCCTTAGTTCCATGAACCAAGTGAAACCCCGAAAGCCTCTCCTTTCTCTTTCTCTTCTCTCATTGGGCCTTGTTCCACTTTGTTGGCGAGTTCCTAGTGAATAGGAACTCACTGAAAATCCTCTTTCCTTGCTTCTTTTGTTGTCGTTCGGAGCCCAACTAGCAACCTGAAATAATTTCGAGGATTTCCTTTGTTCTAGGAACAAGGGAAATCTTTGAAATTATTCCCAATGGACCCGAAAGTGTCATCAAGGCCAAACTTAGCCAATTTTGGGGTTTTTTCAGAATTTTTAAGGACAAACACATAATTCAAGACATAAGGGACCAACTGAGGGGTGTTCGGATGGATTTTGAGCACAATATTGTAGGTTTCCTAAAGATAAACTATTTGAGTCAGAATGAATAAAATAAGTCAACAATTAAATTAGAAGCTTGTGAAATACTAGGCCAATATTTTGTATCTAGGGGAAGATATAACCCTATTTTTCATTAATGTAATTCGTTTTACATATTTTTGTAACATTATGACATTTATTATTAGATTTGTTGGGCTTTTTTGTGGGTTTTGATTGACTTGAGACAATTACATAAGATTCAAAATCCAAAATCTATAATGTATTTGTTGTTTAATTTTTTCCTTTCATCATTGGTAAAGTTAAATGATTTCAAATTTCATATCATGGATTGAAGTTGTTAGTTTCAGTAGATAATGCTCATTTCACCATTTGATCTTGGTTTGTGCAAGATCATTCCACAATCAATTAGAGTGTAGTGTTGCATTTAAAAATAAGTATGAATTATCCATCAAAATACAAAATGATGTGGCACACAATTGTAGAATTGTTTTGTGTTTTTGTTTTAAATGTTGTTGATTTTAATGTATTTATGTTTGGTCATCCTTATATATGGTCTTGTTGTCCTTATGAGACCATGTGTTGGTGTGGAGTCTTTAGTTAGTGTTGAAAATATTAAGCTTGAGGCTATTGAAGAAGACCTAGTTCTTGCAACATGATGAAGGGGGTAAATCACAAAACACACAATAACACCAATTGCACACAAAAAATAGGAATGTTCTTTTATTTATTTGGACAACACATTACATTACAAAATCTCAAATACAATCAGAGGATGAATCCTCCACAGGCTGCAACACATTACAACTTCCTATCTTCAAACTCTGGAACCTTCTACCTTCTGTAGCCCCAAATCTGATAGGGTTTCTATTTTTCCACCTTTTATTGACTCTACACTTTCCCCCTTATTTCTATGGTAGCCAAGGGTTCCCAAAAATGGTCATAAATAGCCCTTTTTGGCAACATCCAGCCAAATTTCAAAATTTGCATCTCCCTCTAAAAATAGGTCAACTTTTAGGAGCCATAACTTTCGATCCGGGTGTCCAATTGATGAATCGTTTGAAGTGTTGGAAATCTTAGAGTTTTCTACATGCTAAGAATTCGCTCTACCGATTCTACCCATTTTCGGGGTTGTAAGGGGCCTCTAAGTGCCTCAAACCTGACTTTGAAACTTTTCAGGGGTTTTTTAGGAAATGAAAACTTTAATATCTTTTAGCCCACAAATGATCTTTTCCTGATTTCTTTGCCAAATGTCTTATTTTTCATTTACAAAGCTTCTTGAAAATTTTCACTTCTATACGTGCCCAAATGCAAACTTTCCAAAAATAGTAGTTTGTTATTTTTAGCAGTTTGTAAAAACTAAAGGTTCTACATCACTATTAAGCGATTATGGAATCAGAAATACAAATTTTGAAAAGAAATGAAAACAACATCAACAATTTTGAATCATCATTTTTTTTGGGGTGATGCAAGATTACCCTTACACCACTAGATGCTCCTACATCAAACACCCAAGGTAATTTGAGAAGTGACCTTGTCACATCTCAGGTGTTTGTTTGAGGAAAACCCAAATGGTCAACCTCTGCCTTAGACAACCAAGAAGAATCTTCAATAGGCCTTCCTTTCCACTTCACCAGATATTCCTCATATTTTTTTTCTGAGTACTTCCCATACAACGATCCAAGATCTCTTATATCTCCTCCCTGGAAGTAGATGCCAGAATACTCTATTGTTCTTCTGTTGGTCCATCCTCTATTCCACCTTCATGATATTCAGTTCAATCATCAATGTTGAACACAAGAGAAATATTGATCCCACTCGACTGCTCTACCTCATATGTATTTCTTGAATCATGCTTCTTCAGGATTTTGCATGGTCCAAATTTCTTCATTTTTGACTTATTATAGTTCCAATTGGAAACCTCTCTTTTCTCAAGTGAACCATGACTCCATATCACATGAAATTCTGTATATCTCCTCTTCTAATCTGCCATAGTCTTGTACTAAATATTCATCTTATTAATGTGCTTTCTCACCTCTTCATGCAAATTCTTCAGGTGTTCTACAAAGTCTTCGACTTCGGCACTTGTTTTTTCTCCCTTGTCCAGCTTCTTTAACTCTGAAGCATTTCTTGGAATACTCCCATAAACAATTTGGAATGGTGATTTACCTGTACTCCTATTAACAGAATTGTTGCAAGCAAATTCTGCCGGTGGTAAAATCAAATCCCATACCTTGGGCTTATCTCCTACTAAGCATCATAGTAGGTTAGCCAAACTCTTATTCACCACTTCCGTCTATCCATCAATCTGTGGATGGTGTGCAAAACTGAACTTCAAATCTTTCTTCAACTTCTTCCACAATGTCCTCCAGAAATAACCAACAAACTTGGTATCTCTATCTGAAACTATGCTCTTAGGTAGACCGTGTAGTCTCACCACCTCTCTAAAAAATAACTCTGCAATATGAACAGCATCATTGGTTTTCTTACAAGAAATAAAATGTGTCATCTTCAAGAATTTGTCCACCACCACAAAAATATAATCATGTCCTCTCTGTGTCCTTGGTAAACCAAGAACAAAATCCATATTAATATCATCCCATGGCCTCTCTAGTACAGGTAATGGCTGATATAGCCCTGTATTCTGACTTGTTCCTTTTGCCATCTGACACACTATGCAACTCTATGCAAATTTCCTCACATCCTGCTGCAACTGTGGCCAATAATAATGCTCACCAACAATAGCAATGGTCTTATCTTGACCAAAGTGTCCAGCTAATCCCCCACTATGCTTCTCCTTAATCAGGTTCTCTCTCATGGAACTCCTCAGAATGCACAACTGGCTTCCTCTAAACAGCATGCCATCTTGGATTATGAAATCCAACCATTTTGTCCTGTCCAAAGTAACAGGTTCCAAACAAGATTTCTAAGCCTCTACAAAATCTGGATCTTCAGGATATAAACTTTTGAGCTCATTGAACCCAACAACCTCTATCTTCATTTTTGTCAACAAATTTTGCCTTCTACTTAAGGCATCTACAACCCTATTTGATCTTCCACTCCTATGTTTTAGAACAAAAGTATAACTCTGCAAAAACTCAACCCGTTTTAAGTGCCTCTGGTTCAACTTTCCTTGACTATTAAGATATTGTAAATCCTGATGATCAATATATAAAACAAACTCTTTTGGTAACAAATAATGTCTCCATTTCTTCAAAGCCTAAACTATTGCATAAAACTCCTTATCATAAACAGAATACTTTATCTTGGCATCATTAAGCTACTCACTAAAATAGGCAATGGGCTTACCTTCTTGACTCAAAACAGCTCCTATGGCAATGCCACTAGCATCGCAATCTACCTGAAATACCTTATTCAAATCTAGAAGTGCCAAAACAGGTTGCTCTGAGACTTTCTGCTTCAATGTATCAAAACTCTTGGCTGCTCCTGTAGTCCATTTAAACTCTTTTCTATCCCCTCTCATTGTCTCGGTTAGGGGTGCACAAATGCTACTAAAATTCCTGATAAATTTTCTATAAAAACTTGCCAAACCATGAAAAGATTGTACCTCTGTAGCACTCCTTGGCATAGGCCATTCAATGATAGCCCTCACCTTCTCTAGGTCCATCTTAAGACCTTCCTTTGAGACAACAAATCCAAGGTATACCAACTCCTTTGCAAAACTACATTTCTTCAAATTAATCAACAACTTCTCATCCCTCATCTTTTCTAAAACTCTTCTAATATGCATCAGATGCTCATCCCAAGTCTTACTAAAAATCAAAATGTCATCTAAATAAATAATAACAAAATTTCTCAAAAACTCTTTTAATACCTCGTTCATGAGCTGCATGAATGTGCTCAATGCATTGGTTAGCCCAAATGGCATGACTAACCATTCATACAAACTTTCCTATGTCTTGAAGGTTGTCTTCCATTCATCACCTTCTCTGATTTAGATCTGGTGATATCCACTCTTCAGGTCAATCTTTGTGAAGTACTTGGCTCCACTCAAACAATCCATTATTTCATCCATTCTAGGCAATGGAAATCTGTACTTGATCGTGATCTTATTGATGGCTCAGGAGTCTATACACAGTCTCCACTCTCCATCTTTCTTCGGTGCTAGTACTGCAGGTACCGCACATGGACTTAGGCTCTCCCTTATCAGTCCCTTCCTTAACATCTCATGAACTTGTTTGTTTAGCTCTTCATTCTCTGCAGGAGTCATTCTATGGTCTGCCTTATTCGACAAATTGGCTCCTGGTATCAAATCCATTTGGTGACTTATCTTCCTCATCGGTGGTAAACCTTTTGGTACATTATCAAAGACAATGTTCTGAAATTCTTCCAACAGATCTAAGACTTCTATTGGCACATCTTCACATTTCTCCTAGTTGATCTTAGGAATCAACGCAAAGCAATGACACTCATGCTTCATACCTTCCAAAAATGTCCTACTATCTACCAAGCAAATTATGGCAGTACTACATACCTTTTCTTCTACCTCCTTGAAGGGCTCCAACTTATGATGAACTCCATCATTTGTTAGGGAATATGTGTTTGCATGCCCATCATGGACAGTGCACCTATTGTACTACCATGGCCTTCCCAATAGAATATGACATGCATCCATCGGTATGATGTCACACAGCACCTCATCATGGTAGTCTCCAATCTTGAACTTGACCAAACACTACTCATTGACCAAAGCTCTATGGTCCTTCTGCAACCATGCAATCCAATATGATGTGGATGCCTTCTTGTCAACTTCAACTTGTTAACCATCTCCTCTGAAACAAGATTGTTAGTGATTCCATTGTCAATAATAATATCACAACACTTACCTTCACATTTGCACCTTGTGCGAAATATCTCCTCATTCAACAAGGTTCTTCTGACAACTAGGGTTTCTCCCCTTTCAACATCTTCAAAATGCTCAGATTGCACGTCTTCATCTACATGTGCAACTCGTGCATTACCTTTAGGTCTCCTGTTTGTCCTTCCTTGATGTTGCGGACACTCGTATGCTCGATGTCCTTCTTAGCCACATTGGAAATAGGTTCCTTCGAAACCTCCTCTTCCAAGTCCTTGCCTGGGTCTACCTCTTCCTCTTTGCTCACCATTGTTTTGGTCATGAGGGAGGTAGGCATTATCTCCTCTCTGATTTTGACTGGTGTCAGCTTCTTCACTTTTCTTTTGATCTTCATTACGGCCTCCATAGGATCTTCCATCAGTCCTTCCACCTTGACCTCTTCCCCTTTGCTTGCTTTCGAATCTTTTATTCATGTTCTCTTCCACCTTCAGGGAAAACTTGTACGCATCTTCTATGGTGGTCATTCTGACCAGGCTTAGCTCCTCTTGAATACTTGGCCTCAACCCATTAATATAACGGGCTACCTTCTCCTTGTTGGTCTCTGCATGGCCTGTCATAATTGTAATCTTATAAAAATCTTTTGTATACTCCTTAATAGACTTATTACCTTGCTTCAATCCTAGCCGCGTTTTTAGCAGTTTAGAAAAATTGAAGGTTCTACATCATTATTCAAGTGATTATGGAACCAGAAATACAATTTTTGAAAAGAAATGAAAACAACATCAACAATTTTGAATAATCCTTTTTTTGAGTGATGCAAGATTGCCCTTACATCACTAGATGCTTCTGCATCACAACATGGGCAACATGATATAGAAAAATTGGACCTTGTTGTAAGAAGAGATAGGGAGAAAAAAAGGGAACAAGAAGAGAATAGGAAAAGAGTTGAAAGTTTTGCTTAGAAGGAAAGGTGATGTTATGGCATTTTCTTGGTGATTAAGGGTTATTTGAATGAATGCAGTTACACAGTCACTAGATTATGAAGGATCTTTGTATATATTATCATGGTGTGAAATTCTTACTTTTCTCGTGTATTGCTTTGGTGGTTGACTAACTATTATATGGCTAGAATGATTGTAGTCAATTTTTCTTTTATCATGATTGTGAAGTGTATGTCTTGTTCTTTGATGGTTTGTGATGCCTGGATGTCATTTGTTTTGTACACATGAGCGAGAGACTACTTTGTGACATTTGTAATAGGGTTCTTAAGTTGGGTAGTTGATTGGCATTTTTGTATGGAGACTTATCTTTATGACTTTGAGTTTTCTACAGTGATCTTGTGGTTTTGGTATAACCCTCAATTTACACGAGAAGCTATAGTGATATGAATGAGATGGCATCACTATACCCTACTAAGCAAGTTGTAGAGAATGTAAGTTGTGGTTTTTCTTTTGTCATTGTGTGCAATACTATTTTGGATTTGGAGGATTTTCACATGCTTCTCAAGTTTAGGAGGTTGAGGGGAGGTCCAAAGCAAGACTTAACTATACCAATTTAGGGGGTTGAGTGGACGTCCAAGAAAGGGTTTAATTGTACTAGGTTTAGGGCACTGAGTGGAGGTTCAAGGCAAGGTTTGATTATACCACTGCACCTCTAACTAGACCCACATGGTCAAAGAGGAAGAATATGGGAATGGCAAGGATTTTTGTGGCAACTATAGTTGCAAAAATTTACCTTTTGTCATGTTTGATTAAGGTTGAAGTAATGTTTACCCTTGCAAGGTTTTAAAGGAAACATGTGCATCTTTAGTTTCTAAGTAAAAGAAAACTAAGGCTTTTTCGATTCAATTACAAGGTTGAAACCCTAAAAATATATACTTGTATTGTTATAAAGGAATGTTTCATTAAAATTTTGTAAGGAAAAGGTTAGAGATTTTTTTTCATGGTTAAAGGTTAATTTTAATATTTACAATCTTGTTAATGCTTTATGGTTCCTAAAGCCTCTTTCTCATTTAAATTGGTTATATTCTTTGGATAGAGAAAACAGTCTCTAGGGAGTCATGGTTAGCTATGTGGATATCTTTGTGTAAACCCTAGAATATATATAGTAGTGGTGTTGTGGTTGTACTTTTGTATGAATGATAATGAATTTACTTAAGAATTATCCACTATGTTTAATAAGTGTGTTAAGGTTGTGACCCAGGAATTGGAGTTACTATACAATAGTTAATACCTCTTTATAATTCAATTTCACTAAATTATCAAATGGATGTGAAGCCCTATTTCTTATTGTATGGATCTTCTCTGTGAATTCCAAGGTTGTGAGCATTTGCTAAACTCAAGTTGGTGGTGTGCTTCATCTTTATTTACTAGTGTGAATAAGACACTTCGGAAAGCTAGAAATTTTTTATGGAAAACAAAGCAAAATTGTTGGGACCACCATTAGACCTAGAACTATGGAACTTAAGGTACAATTTGGTATTGTGTTATATGGTATGTAATTGTGTTTCAAGGAAGGTATGATTAGGTTTGAACCTTCTTTCTTATATGCATGCAATGGTGAGATTTGAGAAATCTCTAGCGTTTGTTGGTGCTTGTTTGACTCTAATAGCCCATAGGGTATATACACATTATCATTAAGTGTTTACGAATGCAAATTAAGACATTCTATCTTGGAATCTCACACTTGTCATAGTCTACCTAGTTCTTATTGTAAGGGTTGCTTTGAGGTAATCTCTATTATCATCTACTGTGATAGCTATCTTCTAAGAACCCTAATAGTTATCTATTAGATTTCTAGATTGGATCTTAAACTATGTCATCCTATTGATTATTTCGTTCTCAATCCTAATGGTGATATTTGGTAGTCTTAGACTATGTCATCCTATTGATTATTTCGTTCTCAATCCTAATGGTGATATTTGCTATAAGTATAGGGTTTAATTTTGAATAGCCAATCGATGCATGGGATTATGTTGTCATTATATTTGGGATTATGTTGTCATTGTATTTCAAGGTACTCGTGATTTAACAATACTAAGATTAGAATGATGATACCATGTTATGCTTATCTATGTAAGATATGGTGAATGAAATTTGACAAAGATATATAAATGAGAATGATATGATAAGGAAAATAATGAAGTAAGGATATTTAAGTGTTATGAAACCTAGAATTTGTTTTCACTTAATCTTGAACAAGAACGACTAGACAATCTTGTCATTTGTTTCATTTAATCTTGAACAACCATGGCTGGGTCAATGTATACTTGTATGTACCATGCAATAGATAAAAGTTGGGAATACGTTGGCTTGGCTTGGCTTGAGTATATTCCGTTTAAAGATTATTGATATCAAGGGTAAGAGCCATGTTTTAATTCATGCCAACTCCTCTTTTTTTCTTTCCCATTTTTTTCTTTCCTTTTTACCCCTCCCAAGTAATCTCTATTCATAAATATTATCAATATTACTATTGAGTATATTCCGTTTAAAGATTATTGATATCAAGGGTAAGAGCCATGTTTTAATTCATGCCAACTCCTCTTTTTTTCTTTCCCATTTTTTTCTTTCCTTTTTACCCCTCGCAAGTAATCTCTATTCATAAATATTATCAATATTACTATTTAACTTATATTATAAATTTGCTTTTAATCTTTTATTTTTATTTTTAATCTTCTGTAATATTTAGCTTATCTTATAAATTTGTTTTTTATCTTTTATTTTTCTTTTTAATTTTCTAGTTTTTAATAATTGTTAAGATAATTTATTTGTATTTTCATTTTCTTTTTATTTTTCATTTCCTATATGCTTCCTCTTTACCTTTGTGACATTGGAAACTTTGTGACATTGGAAACTATTTATTGGACTATGTTTGCAATCCAAAAAACTTACACAATTAAATCCTAAATCCAAAAGACTCTTTGTTACCAACTCCCTTATTTAAATGCTAAATGCTATTTAAATTGATTTGAAAGAGCAAAAGGTAAAATCAAATATAAATGAATACAAGAATGAAAGATATGTGAAAAATAGTGTATCTACTCCCCCAAACAAAAAGGATATACACAAAAAAGTTAAAAAATTTAAATATGTAATTGTTGACAGCTTCAATTGTCTAATTGTCTAATTAGAGTTGCACTTGCAATCACGGCATACAAGTAGATAGATGAGCACAGCCAACAACCCTATTTTATTGCTATCTAAATTGTGAATGAAAGAGAGAGAAAAGGGTAAAAAACAAATACAAGAATGAAAGGAAGGGTGATATGTCAAAATAGTGTCAACTATCCCAAAACAAAAATATATGCACAAAATAGTTAAAAAAATAAAACATTCAATAAACTACTGATCTTAAAGATTCAATTAACAGTCTAATAAAACCAGACCATTCACATAAATCTCATGATTCCCTTATTAAGAGCTTTTGAAAATAAGCAATTAAAAAATTCTCCGAAAGGTCATTAATTTAATTAACACACAAAATAAAAATTTAAATCAATCAAATTCACAGTATAGACTTCTTACAAAGCTGGGATGCTTTGTTTATTTACATACATAACAATAAGCCCTGAAATGGAAAAGTTTATATCTTTTTGAAAATGTTATTTTAATGTATGGCCTTGTCTTTTTATCCTCAAGAGAACATTATTATTCTTCACTTTTGAGGAAACGTCTTTTCAAGCATAAAATATTCCTATTTTTTTACTTTAGCTTTTCTTAATTAGATGAAACTTTTAGCTTTTCCCTGAATTATGTCTATATTTTAATTATAAGTACTACCACTGAAATATAAAGGAACATATGTGAGTATAAAAGTATAATATAAAACATTTAGCTTTTACCTTTAGCTGCTTACGTTCTTTTCTTTGTTTGGGTGAGCATATAACCTTTTTCCGTCTGTTTGGGTTTTCCCTGGATCGATGAGAGAGGCTGAGGGGCCCGCCCACTCCAAGCAAAACCTCGTACAAAATTAAATAATTTCCCGTTCAAGGTGAAAAGAATCTGGAACTTGATGGGGAGTTGAGCTTTCCAAGGTTGCCGCAAAAGGCAATTCAAAGTGACAAGAAATCAGAGGCATAAATGGTTGGGGAGATCGGTTTCAAGTCCCTCCCCAAACGCCCCAAACAGAGTGGACGCCATGTACCCCCACAGAATGACACTGATATTCATGAATCAATCACTACGAAAATTAATTCATGAAAATCATTTCATTCATTTTTTGCTATAAACATCACTGATATGATAGCCTAAATTAGACTAGTTGATGACAAGAAATAATGCACAAGATTATCCTCAATATCAAGCACCAATTGCAAATCACTAAACCATAAAAAAAGACATTTAAGTATACAGCTAAAAAGGTATCAACCCCGTGCTAACACATTACTAAAAACTAATATTACTACAAGGGGAAAAATTAAGAGCCATTGCAAAATCTTACAATATTAAACCAATAAAAAAAAATATTTAATTATATCGGCAAAAAAGTCCAACCCCATGCTATCACATTACTGAAGACGGATATTACTTCGAAGGGAAATTTTAAATGATTGCAAAACAAAAGGGCCATTGTGGTGCCTCAAAAAAAGCTCTTCAACCACACCACATTGGACCTAATTAGTTTCGTTGTGTCAATTAGGACAATTCATATCCTCCCACGATAAAAACAGGAAATGTGTTATAATAGGGTGCAAAATAATAAGATTTTGATTTAGAAATGGAAATCAGATCAAGTACAAATACATTGTAATGCATGCTTGCATGAATAAATTATAAAAGTTTTAAAATGCATTAAAATGGAAACCAATTCTTCAATCAAGACAACTATCATTTCAAATGGACCTCCAATAAATTATTGGCTTCTGATAGCACACAATTCACTTTAAAAATGTGCTGAAACTCCTGCAGCTTGCTCTCCACATTAGAGGCAGGAGTCTTCAAACAAGAAACTAATCAAAATTAAAAAATGATGAAAAAACATGCATCCCTGATGTTCAGTTCAGGATAAGTGTCAAAATTACAATTTAGATCAGAGCGGCTACAGGCATAATCCTATGGGAATTAAAACATTCTAGAAGTTTCCTGAGTATACACTTATGGCAATGAAAGTCAACAAAACAAGTGCACCTCCTCTTGATGGCATAATTCAATGATAAAACCAAATACTTCATGAGAAATATTAATACATAGTTCCACTAGAGCATCCTTTCTCTCAATCCTCGTAGTCACCAGCATGCTCCAAAAGGTAATTTGCTGCGAGTTGCTCATTTTTATCGCAGGCTAAGAAAGCCTCTATAACAAGGGCACGATCAAAACCCATGGCCTCAAGCTACAAATAATAAGATAATTCACAATAAACAAATGATCATAAATTTTTAAAAAGCTACCAAACATGAACATAAGCATGTATCTAATAACTTACACGTTCAATTGCTTCACGTTCCTCAGGGGTAACATTGATAGCCTGAGGCATTGCCCCTGCAAGCTGGTTTAGGAAATCCCTAATGCACAAAATCAAAACATCAGAAAACAATAGAACATCAACAAATAAAATTCAGAATCCTAGAACTTTTTTTAAAACTATTGAAAACAAAAATGGCACTCACCCTTCTGCACCTTCAACTGGTTCATTGACCAAGCGAAGAAAATCAGCTTGGTGCTCTTGAATAAGCCTCATTAGTTGAGGATTCTGCTTGTTCAGCTCCTGAAGCATTGGCTATACATGAAAAGAAAACAAAGAGAAAATCAGTAGTTACCAAATGAAGGCAACGATAGACAAGTTCTATTGGCAGAGAGAATCCAGCATACCTGCAATATTTGAGGATTTGCCTGGACCATAGTGCGGAGAGCCTGAAACTGTGGAATAAGAAAATAATTTGAGAGATTTGTGAGAGAATGTTTACATATTACTAACCTAATACACTGCATGATAACATTATCAATCTATAAGCCAAATGCTAATTTATAAGCTATCCAAAAATTATTTTTCCCTTGGTATATTGTCACAAAGATAATCGATGACAAGTTTGGTCATGGTGTAATCAATTTCAAGAATTCTCAATCTGACTGAAACTTTTGATACCCCCAGTATAAAACAGATACAAAAGAGGATTATTCAGATCCCCCTCCCTTGATATTAACTATATATAGCTAATTGATTTCACATATGAGAATTTTTGTGATCATTCTAAGATGCAAACATCCATACTTTGCAGTAGAGGATCAAATCGACTGCTAATTCATTTCATATTTAAGAATTTTTGTAATCATTCTCAGATGTTAAACATACTTTGCAACAGAAGATTAGATTGAAGCTTTGCACAAAATGTATAAAAATCAGTGCATTTAGAAACTTTTTAACATTGTCTTGAAAGATCAGATGGAAGCCTGCACTCTGTATGTACTAAAACTATTGTATCTAGAAACTTTTACATTGACTTGAAACTTGAAAGAATGGATTGGCGTACATAAAAAAACATATGATTCAATTTTAAAACAAGCAGTGGAAAGGCCACATTGCAAACAAGATGTAGAACTAAAGCATGTTACATGTTAAGTTTCATACTGAAAAAAAAGAACCCATATCAACCATGTTTAGCATAGAACAGAGCTGTTAACAGTATGCCCAAGACTATGTCATACTTCAAACAGTATCTAATATCCAAACACATTAAAATTCCTTCCTATGTTTTCTAATGAATGTTATCTAGAAAACAAGATATTTTATGTGTGCACCACCATTTTCTCGAAAATAAAATGCTCAAACATACAATTCACAAATTCCTGGAATGTTAATTAAAAAGTAACTATATAGCTGTCACCCCTAGTTAACTTCAAATGTATCATGCTAGTTAATTCTATATGAAACCCTCTCATATTTGCTTGTATGGCTGCATGCTATATTCTTAACACCAAATATGTTTAATTTTATTATTGCATGTGGCAAATTGGGTGGTTAATAATTTCAACACGATCTGAGCCTGAGTGATATTTATATTTGCAAGAAACTAGTCAAGTGCAACAAAATGGAGTAAAAAACTACCTGTGGATTGTTACGTAAGAAGTCAAGAGCCCCAGCTCCAGCTCCAGCTCCAGCCCCAGCCCCAGCACCACCAAAATTTGGAAGACCCTATTTAAAAAAATTGAATAGATTAAAGCATAGAAATCCAATACACAGACTCCACAAATTTCACAAAAATAAAATAAGGAGGTCAAAATATTTGATCTACCTGTGGGAAAAGGTCTAATGGAGCTGCATTGGGGCCTCCAGAGGGAGGTGCTGGCTGAGCTGGGGCAGCTGCAGGTGCTGGAACAGCAGTGTTTGCAGCTTGCCCAGCTGCTGGTAAATTTGAAGTTGGAAGGCGAGCTACAGGAGGAGGCACTTCTGCCGTCTCTGGAATGCCCTGAACATATATATTATTTTGGCATAAGGGAATGACATAACAAGAAAAATTAAAGATAAATTAGCTCAATCTTTGGAAAACCAATGTACGTACAGAGTACAAATATTCCACAGCACGTTCTGGGTTGTTGAAAGCTGCCCTTAAAGCACGAACAACTGTATCTCTATCCCAGCTACCCCCGCCCATATCAAGAATTTGTTGAATAATTTGTTCCAGGTTAGTTCCTGCAACTAGATTGGAAGCTGCTTGCCCATAGGCATCAGCATCTGTCCTGAAACACAAAAAAGAGACTAAAATCAAAAGTTGTATATAGTACAACTAATAGTACAATTGCAATCCTAATCACAAGATGGAAAATGGTTGAAATTCTAGTACTGTGTGCACTGAAAAGGATTAATCCTGTCTTATGTAATTCAACTACAAAAGAAATGAAACAAAGCAAAAAAGTGCATGATTTTTTATATTTGATGGTAGACAAGAACAAACATACCTATTACGGAAAACCTAAAGCAGAAACTGGCAAATCAAAGCTTTATGCAAGACAACTCTAAGACTACAGTTCTTGGAACGACTAAAACAGGAGCATCGCAGACCGCACAGATGCAGAATTGTACAATATCTTATAAAGAAATAATAATCAAATAAATTATTCAATATTTACACAACAATTTTTTATTTGACAAGTTTACTTACTGTGCTGCTCCAGTGGCAGCACTCAGTGCAGTGTTTGTAGGAGCCCTACACATGTTTAAAGCTTTAGAGTTTTTAAATAGCGCAAAAGAAAATCATCAATAACAAATGTGCATAAAAACACCAGATGAAACTTCCTATAGTCACTAGAAGTAAATATAATGAGCATTTCTTAAAATTTTACAAATCCACAAGCGATATGAGAACAGCATTGGTGCAAACATTGGCTAGAACTTACGAAGCTGGAAGCTGAGTTGCAGCTGCTGGTGCAGCTGCTGGTGCTGGTGCCGGCGCTGGTGCTGGTGCTGGTGCTGGTGCTGGCGTTGGAGCTGGCGCTGGAGCTACAGGATTGTTGACTGGAGCTGCAGAAACAGTTGTTGGGGCCGGCTAAAATACACAAAATGTGAACAGTACTTAGGATTCTAAAACCCTCAAACACACAAATACAAATCCATATGCAGATCCAAGTGAATTGTGATAAAGAACTGAGAAGCAAGAAAACTTTCTTAAATTGAAAAATACCTGTGCTGATGTCCCTCCAGGTGTTGAGGATTTAGTCTGAAAAAACCAATTACATATCTTAATGACTTCAGTTCTGACGCTTAAGAAGATAAAGAAGAGAATTTGGTGCAAAGAAACATTGCAATGGCAATGTAAACAGTAAACTAGTATAGACTTTGCCATAATCCAAAAAAAATGAAAGTACCACCAAATCAAAAGCTTCAAAATTCAGTCATGATACAATTAACTTTTAGTTTAGTATCATAGTAAACAACAGCATAACATTCTCCTCCACCTACTGATTGAGTTGTGCTTGATACAATTCACAAAGTCAAACACTCGACTCTAAATGCATTTATAATTTATAAGTACTCATGCTTGCTATTGATTTGCTTGATTGATTATTTATAGTTTAACAGAGAAGACATACAAGCAAACCAGGATTTTTCCCAATACAACCACCAAGTATCATAAGTGGACGCTAGATAGAAAAGTATCAATTTGCAGTAGGAAATTCAAAGTAGCAAATCCGGGATTTGAACCAAAAAATGACCTTTTCAAAATTTGAAATCAGAAAATTGAAAAAACAAAAAAACGCACAATAAATTGACAGACATACAAGCAAACCACAGTTTCTCTCAGTACAACAGCCACCAAATATCATAAATGCATGCTAGCTAAAAAGGGATCAATCTAAACTAGGAAATTCAAAGTAGCAAGTCTGGGATTTGAACAAAAATGACCTTTGCAAATTTTGAAATCAGAAAATTGGAAAACAAAGAAAGCAAATGAAATTGGCATGGTCAACACCACAACCACATGATAGTAAATTGATCAGAAAAAACTCCTAGACATTAATTATAGATGAATAGAAAAAAATCATGAAACTGCAAAATCTTGAATACCGTCAAACAGTAAAAAGCAGGAAATTGATAGATCTTTAGCATTGACAAAGAAAAAAGACCCCATTTTCAACATGGTTCCATATGGTGGAGACACCTAGTACATATATATTCTAATGTAATAAAAGGACATGCCAGTTGGAAGATTTAACAAAAAATAGAAAATATAAATAAGAACAAATCATGTTTGCCTAAATCTAAATTGCAAATTTCAACAAAGATACTACAGTTGAAACTATAATATTCAATAACAAACTTGATGCCCAGAAATACAACCATGAGTATTGATCACATTAATAAGATCCCATCAGCAGAATATTGACAATTTGAATTTGAAAAACAATAGCACTAAATTGATATGACATATCTTGCCAAGATTTACCTACACTTTTTTGGTCTTTTCAGCATTTCCTGACAAGATAAGGCGCAATTGAAAGATCATTAATCAAGGGAAGATACTACCTTAGACAACATAACAACAAGGAAAGTATTCTCTGTGACTTTGTTTTCCTCCAAGGTGGTGTCATCCTTCAGCACTTTGCCTTGATAAATCAGTAACTGCTGCTCAGATGGATAAGAACCTTGAAGTTGCTCTATTTGTCTTTTAACATCTACAACCTGAAAAATAAAGAAGACCAATTGATACAAGAGAATCACTACTATGTCCAATGACTAAGTTCTGCCAAACACTGCATTATTCCTCTAGCACTCCAACTACAAAGTAATTGCAAATGTGATAATTGAAAACATAAAAAATCAATCAGAAAACCACAGCATCTATAGTGCAATCAACGCATTGGTATAGAACCTGAAAATTTTTAAACGAAGACATAAAAGCAACCCAACAGGAGAACTGCTTTTATAATCATAATGGGCAGTCAACCTTCAAATAAAAACAAGCCAGCTCAAAAGATTATCCATTAAGCTCATATTAAAAAGTGACCCTATTAACTACAGCACAACTGCTAAATGTTAATTGTGATGTCCTGGCACACAACTGTTTAAGTAAGGGTCAACCGCACTTTTAAGATATTCTGCCACAGCAATCTGATTTGGATGCTTCCCAAGCTATCTTTCACAATCTTTAATTATATCATAATGAAAGGCAAGGAACTCCTACACAAAGGCCAGAGAAAGGAGCTATACATGAAGCGCCATTCCAATCTTCATTTTATTCCAAGAATTTGGATGATGATTTAGACAGTCCTAGAAGAGAGACATACAATGATTTGTTCTAGTTCCTGGCTGTGATGAACTTCAAATCTATAAATCACAATAATGTTTTTTTCTTAATGCATATTTCTGAACCTTTCAAGCGTAAAACACTGTTACTACGTGTATTTTTGTTTATATCATACATTAAAATATTTTTAATATATTTTGTACGAAAATTCCATTATGTTTTGAATCCTGTATTTCTGGAAAAATAAAAAGTGTTTCCTGTAATAAACTCACTTCCATATATCTCGGCCAGCACGATTGTAGACAATTTTCTTTCAATAAGAGTTTTGATGTTTGGAATGCATAGTGTGTTAATCACAGAACCAGCTAGCAATTTCAAAAACAGTATGCATACTAATAATTACCCTCCTAACATATTTCGACACCTCCATATTCATATATAAACATAATTAGATTTCACAATGGAACCTCTTTATGAACATAAGTTGTAAATGGTTGCCAATAGGACCATCCCAAGACTAAAGTCAAAGCAGCAGCAACCTTTTTGTCAAATATGTCTAGAACCCTAGCAATTATAACTCTCCCAAGACCTATAAGTATAAAGAAGGCAACATTATGCTAATACATTTCCCCACAAGGATAAGATTTACTAGTTACAGTCATATTTGCAATAGTGGACACCCTTCTGTTTGCAACAGATAAAGTGAAACCTACTCTGAAATAATCTTATCGTTTAGTTTGCAAGAAACACTAAATTCTAACTTTGTTGCAGAAAAGGGAAGCTTGTAACTTTTGGATATACCAGAAGCCTACCATGGGTGGCCTCCTAATATGACTCTGAAGTTATTTATTTCATATAAAAAAAAGGCATTCAATGGCAATATTGACAGAAACAAATGATAGGTAGTAACTAAAAATATCTTTGAACAAGATCCAACATGAATGACATTACCAAGCACTTCAGTATTCATGCTTTCAAGAACACTTATAACTAAAATGAGATTTTGCATTTCAATATTTATTATTTACTTATGCACTTTTAAGCAGATAAGACTTCAAAGGCTTCGTAGATGTTCCAATTAGAATTAAGTTTTGTTCCCTCTAATGTTTACTTGACACTGTCACAAGTTCAAAAATCGCAACAGACCACATAAGTGTATTTGAACATTGAGGCAGATTGCACACGTTTATTAATAGCAACAAAACACTAGTTGTATTTTTCCAAATCCAAATGAGCCCTAAATTATGTAAGCAAGACATCCAACACACCAATCAATGAAACATAGTTAGAAGATGCATTTATGAGTTAATTGTGAGCCCTCAGTTTAAATAATCGTGGCAAAACAAAAAAAAATATTACAGATGAAACACAACAGTTTAGAGCCATTCTCGTGCTTTCTTCAATCGAACATGCCATAAACGATGTAACAAGCAATCCAGAACCATACACAAATAATGTCAACCAGAATTCAACTGTCAACGAATCTGAAATCGCAAATTCCCAATTCTGCCCAAGACCTAACAATCCCCAAACACCCGCCCCACAACACCTCAATTCGTCTAACAAAAACCAGATTGTTTTCCAGAGGAATTTCATCACTAAAACCGAGTCGCATATAAATAAACAATCTGGTAACCGAAGATGACATAAACTTACAATCCCCACAGCAGTCGTATCCCTCTAAACCAATAAGATCATCAGCAAGCTTAAGCCCCACAATATAACAAAACTCTGAAGCCTCTTTTCTAATGTCAATCAATGAAACAGCAGCATTGAGACGCCAACAAATAGCCTCGATTAGAATCCAACCCAAACCCCTCTTTCCCAGTACGGAACCCTAAACAAAAACAAAGGCCCTCCAAGCCTATCATCCAAACAATACCACCTTCAAACACATAACAACCCGGAAAAAACCCTACTTTCAACAAGAAAATCTCTAACCAAATTTAGCCAGGATTTAACCTACCACTTCAATCTGCACCAAACGAAGCAAAACAATCTTACATCGAGCTAATTATAACACAACTGTGAAAGAAACCCTAACTAAAGACTATATGCATGAAAAAATACTCTACTAAAAAACAAACAAAAAAAAACTTACCGCATCAGTGGGTTGCACTTCGATGTCGAAGTGGTTGCCCTTCAAAGTTTTCACTGTAACCTTCATTCTGCTTAATCAAAATCTTACCCTCTGCAAACCTTGGTAACAAACACAGAATAAATAAACAGAAAAAAGCTTCTGTCAGCAAAATTGCTAAACAGAGGAGACGGAAATAAGCCACAATATCCCTTCGTCTGCCGACAAAAACTACCACGTTAGTTATTAATAAAAAGAACGGCAGATAACGCCGTCAGTTGACGGGCTCTAACCTCCGTTTTATGGCGTGTGCCGGAAGAAAACTTTCTACTGTAGAGCGTAAACTACGCGCTGTTTGTAGCACATCGAACGGCTGAAATGGAGTTTTAAAATGTGTTGTAGTGCATGACGGTTGATTTTTTAAATATGCTTTAGAAAAAGCGATAGCCTTTGATAACAGAAGCCGACGATGACGTTGACGGCATTTAACGGCATTTGACGTGTTTGATGGACGGGAAAAGTAACTAGCCATTGCATTTAGTTATTATTATTAGTTTACCATTTTTTCTAGGTTTTATTTATGTAACATAATTTTAATATTATTGTTGCACAAATTTCTTCTTAATGGATGGAGTTTGGTTTGATAGCATGAGTTAGAAGGGCCTAGATGACTTGTGGGAGAGAAAAAGTGCCTTACTTCCAAGCTAAGAAATCAATCTATATGAAAGTCACTAGTGCACCATCACAATTTTGTCTCACCTTGTAGGGGAAGTGATCAAGCATCACTCAATGAAAAGTGATCTCTTTTGTAAGGAGAACTTTGCACTTTCATGCTCATAATATAAATATGAACCCTTATGCTTAGGTACATATTTGATGGCAAGTATCTTATCTTTAAAAGAACTTTTTGCACCTTTACATGTTAGAACTTTGTACTTTAATGTAGTGGGTGTGAGATGGTAAGTAGTAATTGTTTGTCTTTTTCTGTTTTTTTAAGTTTTATAACAATTTTTTATTGTTTTTTAATCCATAAGTTGTTTTTATATGTTGTATTTGTAAAGACATTCTTATTACTAGCAATTGTATAGAAATGTGCAATGGGCACGCCGATAGATATTTCTTAGTATTGCATTCTTAGAAAGAGAAGACTAATGACAGAAGAACGATTTTGCCCTGTGCTATAATTTCTAAAACAAACAATTGCTAGGAAAGTATGCACACCAAAATTTACATAAGGGTGAATTTTGGGGGTGAGAAAAACAACACAATATACATGATTTGGAGTGGAGCACTATGAAGCGCATTAATAGACAAGACTACTATGGAACCAAGGCTTCAAAAGCCTTGAGACATACCTCATCCCTTTTGAAGATACAATGTGTATTCCAATTTGAGATATTTTTATTTATTAATCTAGTTGAGATGGGCACGGATATAAACATTAAATTATTAAATAATTAACCGAAATATAAATATAGAAGAACAAAAACAAATGATTGCTAGGAAAGTAGTCATGTGAAAATGTACACGAGGATGAAATTTTTGTGGTGAGAAAAACAATACAAAACACACAATCTGTGGTGGAGCATTATCGAGCACATGAATAGACAGAACTATTATGGAACTAAGGCTTCAAGAGCCTTGAGACGTGCCTCGAACATGCACCTGCCATTGAGCCAATTGATTGGAAGGACCAAAATGTTGTCAAAGGTGTTGTGGATTACATAAACACCTATGTCTCTGTCTGGAACCCATGTGGCATTGGGAAGATAACATCAATGTTACATCACTCCATTTTAGATGACCCTTATTTGTTGGACACAGAGAGAATCTTGATGACAGATTCTTCTATGTTGAGTTAGTCAATCGTGTCGAACAACATACCAAGTGCACCAAGGATACATGCAATGAATTCTAATATATTCGATGCAATGAATTCTAATATATTGATAGCTGAGTATATCTAAACTATGATTTTTTCCCAAGGAGCTCCTTTCGAATTTATTGATATCTTGGCATACTAAACTAAGATTATATCTATAATTATTTCAGTTATAAGAAAGCTTTTATAAAAAGCTTACGACATAAAAAGTAAACTTAAAGTTAAGAAAAAATGACATATTCGTTTGAAAAGTGAATTTAAAATGTCATTTGTCGCAAGAGTTTAAACTACGGTATTTTGCATGTTGACACTATTAAAGTGGATTTAATGTCTAATTGCCCAAAATGTTGAATGGTGTTAAACCATTTTATATGTATTTTAACACTCCATTGACTGGGTAGAGAATTGAAAAGAATAGAAAATAACAAACAAATATTAACCAACATGTAACACTTATTTAAGAGGTCCTTCCTTTAACAATTACCTAAAAAGACACTCATGAACGAAGAGCCTACTTAGTATTTTTCTTGGTTTCTTCTCAAACAAAAAGGAAGCATGGATTAAAATAAAATGAAAGCAAAGTCATAGCAATAGTATACCTATGAAACTATTACAATCAATGCATACAACATTTCATGTGATTGAGGAAATTATATTCCCTTAGGTAACAATATGCATTCAAGTATTATGGAGTGATAGAATGCATTGACTATATTTGCTAGGTCGAAGTAAAAAGTTCAAAACTTTTTGAAGACAATACATAGCTTTCAAGATTGTTGGATAATGAATACCAGTTACTTATAAAGATTTTTCATCAAGTGATGGGTCTTCAAGCCAAAACATTCTCTCATTACATTGGCAATTTAAAATAGTTTTGGAACTTGTCTATTTACAATCTTTTTTTCTGGTTCAGAACATTTGCACTTCCAAAACTATTTTTAAATGGCAATTAAAAATACAATCTATAGGTGTCCAAATGTAAATTTTGCTATTTTAATTTTCTTCATTTGTATAACACTACCTATAAATTGTAATTAAGCACTAATTTTTAATACCTAATGTAATTAAGAACTGACTATTGAAAACCTATAAACAACTCAGTCTAATTTCAAATCTAACTCTCGCTTTCAAAGGAAAACATCTTTGATATGTAGATTTGTTAATGAACTTTCCCTTCTAGATTGCTAAGATTGGTATGTTTCTTACGTATGTTCTATGCAAATCTATTAGATAGATCATATGTAGAATATGGATTACGTGACAACAAGAGAGTGCAATTTTGTTGAATGTCAAAAGAGACATATGTATTATCATTTCCAAACATATGCACGTATTGTATTCACATTTCTTGACCCAAAAGATGCACACCCAATCAATCGTTTGTTTTAGAATTTGTGTTTGTTCCTGTATTTTTAGTTTGGTTCATTCTTTAATTATTTAAGGTTTATATTTGTGCCCATTAATTTTCTAGCTAAATTAACAAATAAAAAAATTAATCGAATTGGATTACACATTGCATCTTCAAAAGGGAGGAGGCACGTCTCAAGACTCTCAAACCCTTGGCTCCATAGTACTCTAGTCTATTTTTGTACTTGATTGTGCTCCCCTCCAAATTATGCAAAAATTGCACCATCATGTAAATTTTGGTGTGCATACTTTCTCACCAATCACTTGTTTTTCCAAATTGTTGTGCATGGGAAAGTTGCCTTTTTGTTATTAGTCTACTCCTAAGAAAGCAAAACTACTTGAAAATATCTAAGACTAGTATAGAAGTGATACAAAAAATAGACTTGCATAATTTCATAAACAATAGTAAAATGAACATATTCTAATCTAAATTGCTAAAAGTATAATATTGTTATTTTTATGCTTGTTTGCAACCCTTATAAAAAAATACATAAAGTATAGAACTGACACCCAAAAAAAAAAAGACTTGCATAATTTCATAAACAACAGTAAAATGTACATAAAACTATCTAATTGTATCTCCAAAATTCTTCCAAGGTTGTATTCTTATATGTGAATTAGATGGTAGTAATAATGAAGCATACAAGGTCTACAATTTTTTCAATATTAGACATTTAGGTCATCCATAACAAGTATACCAAATTAATTCAAACGAACTAAATATAAATTTAATTACAAAATTTTTATTTTCCAATTCAAATAGTTATTTGATAAGTTTAGTTCAATCTTAGGATATGAAATTCCATTAGGTTTACAAATGAAATAAAACATAGTTTTTCAATTCAATAACAATATGTCTTATAAAAGAGTTAACATTAAAAAAAATAGTAACAAACTAGTAATCATTAAATCCAAATGGAAGCACATTATGATCAAACTTTAATCGAGAGAAAACTACATTAGACTTAAATGAATTCTAATCTAAATTGCTAAAAGTATAATATTGTTGTTTTTATGCTTGTTTGCGGCTCTTATCAAAAATACATAAGTATAGAATTGATAAAAAAAATAGACTCTAAAACAATTAAAACAATTGAAGAAATGGTATACAAAATGTTTATAAAGTGGGTAAAATGGCATAGACTATAAGTTGTGCAATCAGATTTCCAAGTAGTTTCTATACTAAGAAATCTAATTCGGTGCAATGATTTCTAATATATTGATATCTTAGTATATCTAAAATATGATTTTTTTCCTAAGGAGTTCCTTTCTAATTTTTTTATTTCTTAACATATTAAACTAAGATTATATCTATAATTATTTCAATTATAAAAGAACTTTTATAAAAAGCTTAAACATTAAAAAATGAATTTAAGGTTGGGAGCAACTAACATATTTGTTTAAAAATTGAATTTTTGTTGGAGAAACACATACTAATTGCAAATGAACAGTACAAAAAGGAAGAGATCGCCTTTTTTGTATTACTCTTCTCCTTCTAAGAAACCCTTATATTTAAGGACTACTAAACCCCCTTATTTTTAAGGATTGTATCCAATCATAAATGGCCAACAATTCATTTCATCGTTGTAGGTGAGTGTAACTAGAATTCATATAGCAAGATATAATCAAGTACTTGAAGTGATAGTTAATGCCCTTCAACCAAGTAGTTGTCTTGCAGAAACAAATAATGTATAACATAGTAGTAATCTAATCATAGAAAGAAACCCAAAACACTTTGGGGTGTTCACATTTTTTCATTGGAGTTGATCACCTCATAGTATGCATAGAACATTAGGGTGATGGGCTTCTCTTTAATACTCAAATACCCGGATTGTATTGGTAGGGTCTCCTTGGGAAACACTTGTTGAAACGATTCTCTAGCATCACAAAACAAATTTATTGCCAGCACAACTACTGTAATTAAAATTTGAGAATGTATTTTCCACATTTTGATTCCCATTCTACAGTATGGTATTGAAATCCAATCGTTTGATTCCTTTATGTAACATTACAGGAGCTCTAGAAAATGGTGAAGGGAACTGTGAGGTGAGGATAAAGTTCTATTACTTTTGAGATGCATTGAACTATTCTTTTATGGGAAGATGAGTCACCCATCCGCTACCATAAGTGATGACATAATTTCCCTACTCTCATCGTTCCCCTTGCACATGCATATTAATAATAGTTTCGGAGCAGAGGGGCTACACCACTTATTTCAATCCATTTTAGTATTCACCATTGAGCAACACACGGTAAAAACATGCCATGTTTTGTTGAAATATTAACAGTGCAGAAAATGTTTCAGCTTATTTCTTCACTTTAAACTAATGGGCAATGTTGTCTAATGAAGACTCAATTACTTCTTATGCGCTTTATAATTTTGCATTATGAGCGCAAGCCTTCAAAACTAGTAGGTTTTAATGTTGCTTTTCTTTCTAAAATTTAGGTTTCTATTTTTGCTCGTGAATTAAATGCCCTGCTTATAGCTTACTCTGGATCTTGAGTGGGATATTGTGGATTTAGGGTTTTATCTCTAAAGTTTTAGATTGTGTTGATAGCTAGTTGTTTTTATCTATTGTGTAGGTGTAAATGATGGCATTTAAATAAACTCAGCGGTGGCTAAAGCAAATCACAAATGGGTCAGAATTTGATGCTCTTGATACACCGTTCATATTATTAGGGTTTTGTTTGTGAGTTTATATGTTTACTTTGTTATGATTTATGCAACTAATTTATCTCATACCTTTAGGTCGGGGCAATCGTGAAATTAATGGTGTTAAGGATGACTCCCTTTTCTGATATTCTCCTTACATCTGTTTTCATTTTTTTCACTTATCCACATATCATGTTCTGGTGTTTTTTCGATGTGAGTTTGCAACTCTGTATGTGATTTCAAAGTTAATGGTTATAAATACTTATTAAAATGTCGATTGAGTCAAATAGATGATCAATACAAGTAATATGTGCATGTAGAATCCAATTTGAATAACTGTCTATCATCAATACACTCTAGATTAGTATCTACATTAACCAATCACATAAATTGAAATAGTGGATTGGCTTTGATGCCGCATCATTAGGTTATACACAAAGTAGTGAAAATGACGGTGCTGGCCAAACCTATTATCATGGTATCTCATTGGGTGAAGAACATATTAATGCATTTTCACCTCCTTGAACCGTGATTGTCCAAAGCTTACAACACCTGTAGGGTAAAGAGTTTGGAAATCCATAGCATAAACCCTTCATGTTGTACTCATTGACTGGTGTCAATGAACTAGTTGGCCACTCAACAACATCAATGGTACGACCAATTCCCAATTGTAGGAAAGCACAAACCTCCTCCATCTCCCAAAGGAAGAAGACACAAGCACTAACATGAATTCTACTTTTCTTGTTTTTCTTAGATGAGTTGGACTTCTCTATGGGATGTTGGGTCTTGTGGGTTTCTTTCTATGATTAGATTACCACTATGTTGCACATTATTTATTTCTGCAGGATAACTACTTGGTTGAAGTGCATTAACTATCACTTCAAGCACTTAATTATATCTTGCTATATGAATTCCAGTTACACTCACCTACATTGATGAAATGAACTATTGGCCATTTGTGATTGGATACAATCCTTAAAAATAAGGGATTTGGTACTCCTTAAATATAAGTGTTTCTTAGAAGGAGAAGAGTAATACAAAAAAGATGATCTCTTCCTTTGTTGTACTATTCATTTGTAATTAATGTGTGTTTCTCCAACAAGAATTCAATTTTTAAACAGATATGTCAGTTGCTCCCAACCTTAAATTTACTTTTTAATTTTTAAGCTTTTTATAAAAGTTCTTTTATAACTGAAATTATCCCCACCTCACAGTTCTCTTCACCATTTTCCAGAGCTCCTGTAACATTACATAAAGGACTCAGATGGTTGGATTTCAATACCATCCTATAGAATGGGGATCAAAATGTGGAAAATACATTCTAGAATTTTAATTATAGTGGTTGTGTTGGTGATAAATTTGTTTTGTGATGCTAGAGAATCATTTCAACAAGTGTTTCCCAAGGAGGCCCTACCAATACAGTCAAGGTATTTGATTATTAAATAGAAGCCCAACACCCTGATGTTCTATGCATACTACGAGGCGATCAACTCCAGTGAAAATTTGTGAACACTCCAATAATGTTTTGGCTGGAAGGAGGCCAAGGCTGCTCCAGCATGGCAGACAAATTTTACCAGGTGGGGTTGTGGAGAGTCCAACAAGACCTTTGCTTGTACAAAAATTTGGCACCATGGAATCACCTCTTTGGCCTTCCATTTCACAACAACCCCATCGAAGCAGCTTCAACATAGCCCCCTCTAACTCAGACATCCCTCTTAATGAAGAACAAGTCACCTGTGATCTCTACAATGTGTTGCAAGAATTTTTAACCTCAATCACTTCTTCCACTCCCATTGCAAGCTTCTATATATTCAAGGCACTAATTCTTCATTCCACCCTAATATGTCTGGCTCAAATCTTCCAATTGTCCACCGCATATGGAAAGTTTGCAAACCGTCAATTTTCAATTGAGTGCACTTGCTTCACTCTGATACAAACTGGCATAGAACTTAATAGGAGCCTTGCATAACAATCCTTCAATGAAACTATTTCTTTTTTGACACAACATTGTTCCTAGATTTAACCTGAATGGATGAGATATTTTTAATGGTCGTCTTGTACCTGCCAAAGAATGGAGACCATAGATTGTGCAGCCTTGAACCATACAAGCTTGACTCACTCTGTGAGTGAAATGCCTATCGGCGTAATTATTGTTTAATCGGTTAATATTAGCGATTAAAAATATCAATAGCTTGTAGTATTATTTGAAGATTTGACTTTAATTTACATTAATGATGTATAGTTATGTAATGATGATATTGATTAATACTTCAATTATTATGTTATTTTTATAGTATGTTTTAATTGTGGTTATTGACAGGAGCTGATTTATTTGTCTTCCTAAAATTTTTCAAGGTGTATTGTCTTTAACTAGAGGGAGGGCATCAAGGAAGAGAGTGTTGTTATAGCTCGGTAGCGTCAATGGTAGAGAACCAAAGAAATATATGTATCAACCTACCCAACTAAACCACACTGAAAACCATGGGTAACTTTATATGTGTCTTGTGGTAATATTAGTTTGTCGTAAGATAGATTTGTCATTAGATTTGTTTAATTTTTGCTTTTGGTACTCGATCCTTGTTATTATTTTGCAGTGGGTCCAGTAAAGCCTCACTAGATAAGTTGTTGTCATTGAGAAAGTAGGTTATGGATGTCAAGTTAAACATCATCAGTAAATATTGATTTCTAGTTAAGTGGTGCCAAATGTTAGGAGTAGGAGTGTTACATCCCCAACTATTTGTTTAGCCTAATCTTACTTTTATGAGGTAAACAGGATAATTAATCTTAGATTAATGATTTGATGTTTGTGGAAAATATCAAGTGAAATCATTGATTACAGAAATATTGATTTATGTTTAAATTAAGCATGAGACTACTTATTGCTAAGATTATTCTATCATAATAATTTGTGAAATTAATGATGATACACTGATCATGATTATATGGTTGTGAGTGTAACCAGGAAAAGAATCTTTCCTCGAAGATGGAAGGAGAGTATAACCAGGGGAGAAGGAAATAGATGTTGGGAAAAGATCAGAATGTCATCTGAGTATCGAGGTTAAACTTTCGTGAACCCATGCAAGATAGGGTGAGTATAGGTCATTTCCTTGTTTAGTCGATTTCAAATTCGACCAACATTAGCAAGATGATTTATGGTCTCTCGATGTCATTGACGTTGGTTCGACTAGTTAATGTTCTCGGAACGTCTAAGCAGTCGATAGTAAACCTAGTTGGACGTCGAAGTTGTCCTTTATTCATGTATCTTTTTCTTTATTTAATTTTGTGAATATAGTTTAAATAATTGATTATAGTTTAATATAGCGAAGAGGGGGAGAAGACTCGATCCCATATTCGCATATTGTCACATCCCTAATTTTGACTTGAAATTACTTTATACTTTTATGTAAATAGGAGTGAATTCTATGGATAAATGATTTGGCATTAAGGTATAATGTTAGGATAAATCATTAGTTTCCTAGATTCTAGTCATGTGAATAAATGCATGAGATGTAATGATTTCATAATGTACTTTTGAATTGGTTATTCGTGAGGTTATGAATGAACAAACGATACGCTAATTCCATTTACATGATTGCAAGTTACTTTCAAGAAAATAGGTTTCCGCCTCTTCGAGAAAGGGAGGGAGAGCATCATCGGAGAGAAGGGAATAGATATAAGGAAAAGTAAAGTTTATCACCATTTTAAGTATTGTTGGTACAAATTACTGAACCTAGTTGAGTTGGGTATGTGGTACTCAACCCCCTTTTGGATTAAGTTTATTTCTCGACTCGACAAGTTGTCGATGTCATTTAGAGTCTTTTAACGATAGTTTAGTCACTTATAGTGTAAATAACTTTGTTAACATCGAGCGTTGGTCATTTTCAACTAACGTGACTTTTCGACAAAAATGACATCCCTTGCGTCGTAAACAAGAATACGTTTACGACCTCAATGATGTTGTTGGGAAAGAAAATAAAGTATGTTTCTCGATTAAGGTTTTAACATCAAAATTTTTCTATGTTGTCAAGTCAACACAACTCATTTTTCTCTTTACGTGAAAGGGACATTATCTCGACCCAGTCACATTTAGTACGTAAGTTCTTTATTGATTAATATTATTTACGTTTTTAAATTATCTTACGTAAATACCTTGAGTGGTTAATTCAAGATTTCTAGTAGTCTTATATAATCACCTTCTTTAACGAAGAGGCATCATCTTATGACCTTTTCTACACTATAGGATAACATTAAGGGCATGATTAAGACAAAGAGGAGTGGTATTTAATGACCACATTTTCCTTTACCATTGCATGATCGACATAATAAGCATTTGAAGGCTTATTATGTGGAGATAATCATGGCTCATGGAGAATTTCCTAACGACCCTTAGTGGATTCGTAGCATGGTTTACTTATTTAATAGAATAACATTATTATGGAGATTAATATCTTTATAGTTAACGTAAAGAATAAGAGCCTTCATAGGCTAAATAAGTGGAGATACCGTGACTTAGTGGGTGTCTTTATAATAACGTTTTAGTGGAGACTTAAATATTAAAAAAAACAAAACTTTGTTATCTAATGGGTAAGATAGAAGTTTGTTAGGAGAGTGGTTATTAAGACCCACTACTCCTTAACGTATGCATGCTTTCAAAGCATGTGGTCAGGCAAAGTTTTTGCCTATGTGCGTGGAATATGGGTGAGAAAGCCTTTAAAAGAGGCTGTCATCGGCATAACGGAGAGGTAGAGAGTTCCTTTATGACCATCACGTCAAGATGAATGTTGGAGTGGCCGAGAAGAGTGGAGGTATCTAGCGTAGTGGAGGACTCAGTTACTAATTCAGAACAGATAGGCTTTTGTAGAGAGCAACATAGTGCTGAAGAGGGCATGAATGAGGGGAGTTGAGAATGAAGTTCATTGGGAGGCTCTACTGTCTTTCATATAGAGATTCATTTAGAGACTCGGATAGGATTTAATATTTACAGAGAATAGCTCTGTTAACTTTTATTATCCACAGAGAGAAACTCTGTTATCCGACAGATTACTGTTCATATATATAGAAAGAAGAGTTCTATGGCCTTCTAAACCTGCGGAATCGTACTGAGGGAAGTCTTTGTTATCCAAACTCTAGAGAGTAAGAAGGTAGTGATCACCAAGTATGCATGAAAGGTGACTCATTCGTGCCGGATAGCATACAAAAGTATGGTATAAGAGGTAGATATCTCGTTTTAACTATTATTTTGTTCTCAGAACTATGACTAAATGTTTAGTATAAGATTGTAGAGACACTATTATGTAGAGTAAAGTACTTTTACTAATGCAAATATCAAACTTACTATCATAGAAACTATACAATCATAGTTCATAGGAAATAGATAAACTATCTTATCCAATTTTCTTACGGCATTTAAGGTGTATGCATCAATAGCCCAAAAGTATGATAGAAAGAATGCTCTTAGACAGTAACATAAACTGCAATGAGTAAATCGCAAAATGAATCAAATTATAACTGAGAAGCTTTAGAAGACTTTATTTAATGCCTTTATTTTATAATCTTGAACGTATAGAGAGTTATGTTGCTTAACTAGACATAGGTTTTGGATGTATATATGAGCAACATTACGTATGAACCCTATAGAAACTCAGATTAAAACATTGGATTTATGAGTAGAAAACTGTTCAAAGTTTCATCCAGAGATAGTTTAAACCTCTTAATGATTTAAATGTATGAGTTTACTGGTTTCAATAGAAAGATTATTGAAAGGTATTCACTTAATCTAGAGTTTAAAGAAATGATTTTGGCATCATTGTAAATACTTAATGGAGTGATATAATATCACCTATGTATCCTATGATAATGATAAGTATTATCGTGATAGGATGATATACTTAAGTTCAAGATAGGGGAAGCAATAGAAAATGTTTGCTAAAAATTCCTCAAGTCTTATTCTTTTAAGAATGCATTCGATGCTACATTTTTGAGAAATAAATTGACATAGGATAACCTTCCTCAAATCTTCTTAAATGATGGCATTATTAGTCTTAAGTGAATATCATTACGATATTGAAGTGACAAGGATGAATCTAGGGTATAGATTTCTTTGTGTGAAATAGAGTTCCTATTGTCATAATGTAATATAAAATAAAGGAAATGGGTGAACCAAGATTATGGTAACCTAAATAGCCTTTTGTTTAGCAACTATTGTTATGTCAATCATCTCGAGAAAGAGTATGTTAGGAGATATAATTAAACTTCTCCTTTGTTTCAAGATTGAAACCATTAAACCAACTCAAGGGCATAAGCATACTAGGAGATGGATAGTTATAGTTCTCATAAACATAACTTATTTTAGTGCTAAGTGCACAGAAGACAAAGTTAACCCAATGTTGGGTGTCCTTGAGATGAATTATTCCAAGTTGGGACATGTTGGGAAATTTGAAACTCAACCCTTCACAATTGTTGCACTTAAGATTTTTGATAAGGTTTATATAGAATATGTGCAAAGGATGTTTTATATGAGATCATAACCTAGTTTATTTTGAAATTTAATAGACTTAAGAAGACCAAGAGGTTGAAAGTATATTGTTATCTTTTATGACTCAACCTAATTAGGTTGAAAGATTGAACTTAGTCAAAAGACTAGTTAGGAAAATGAAAATATCCATTAAACATATTATATGGATGAGGCTATACCTCATATACTATGCTTATTAATGTTATGTGAAATGTGAAGTCAAACAATGTTATGTGTCTAGTAAGACTAGAGGCTTTTGTAATAGTATAACTATTATTTTTTGGATAACAGGGATATTTGATAATTCTATGTATCAGGTTAGAGAAGTTAAACCCTAGAATCAAAAATAGAAGGGTTTAGAGAACTTAGAACTCCTAAGTCGAATATGACATTGTTTTTATATATTATGGTCGATAGTGAATGGTCGAGATAACTATAAAGCACAACACAAAGAGTCTAAGAAGCACTTGTTGAATGTAAATGTTTTATGCTTTCAGACAATGTCAAAATTTATTATATACAACACAAGAGTGTTTAATATTAGAATCAATGAGTAGAGTGACAGGAGGTCATAGACCCTAGTGCATTGCAAGTATGCAGGAAGGGACTCTTTGAAAGGTTAGAATTACCTAAATCTATATATTGTAAGTATACCTTAGTTTAAGGATTTGTCCTAAGTTAGATTGACTAGAATTTGAATATAGTTTAGACAATTTATGTCTAGAGTTGTTGTAAGATGAGATAGTTCCAAGTCGAGTCAAAGGTGTGTGTCTAGATGTCATGACCAATCAGTATGATCATACTTAGCTAGAAGGGATCTAGAATTGTATGGTCGATTGAAGTTATGAAGGACACAACACTAGGACTCAGATGGCAAGCACTTGTTGATTCCTTATATCTATACCCTTCGTGAAGGGTAGGGCCACTTCCAGAAAAGAAGGTGCGTGGGGGACCGCTGGTATATGGTTAGAGGTAAAGCACTCAGATGATGCTCTCCCTCTGAAGCAGAAGACTTGCCAAAGCTCATGAAGATAGATGTCAACATTCCAGATGCAGTGTACTCCATGTTATGGCTTATGATAGTCAACTTGTGAGGTAAAACTATTCTTTTGCCAAGTGCATTTTTATGTAATGTAAATGTAAAGTGAAAGGATTTCAATATGATTCTAGTTTTGATTAAGTTATGATTTCAAGGTTGAAATTATATAGAAAGTTGTACCTTATTTCTTGAGATTATGCAAATGATATTTAAATGTTATAAAAAAAAATCTTCTCTCTCATGTTTACCATGTTTACTTACTTTCTTGAAAATTATTGAGTTTACTCAAGTAGTATGAGGAGGGATGTTTCATATGGTATTAGAGCCAACCAGGTTCAACACATGGACCTATGAGCTCATTACGAGAAAACTTGTTTACTTTCGACAGAGAAGAACTATGAAAACTATCAGGAAGACTATTTTCTCAATACTTACCCAAGTTAGTGTTTAAGAAATAACCAATTGAGGAATTAAAACTCCTAGAGCAAACAATTCTGCTAAGGTTGTATAGTGGAAAGATTTTCAGACTTTGACTAGAAAGGTAAAACCCTAGTCAGTTCCCAATAAGACTAAGAGCTTGGGTAGAGCGATGTCTGTATGAAGTCAAGAACTTAAGGATGTGAAGATCCTAGCTCTATATAATAGATACAAGATTGGATGGGTTCTAGTTTAACTCCTAGATGGCTTGGAATGAGCCAAGAGGAATAAAAGAGTTATTAAAAGATAAGTAGTGATTTATTGGCAGAGTGCTGAGAAAAATGAAATAGGAATTGGAAATGTTTTTGTTTTCCAAGATTCTTGCAAAACCAATTGCCATATACAAAGAGTTGAGAATTAGAAGAGACGAATAAAGAATGGGATTAGTTTTGTTCTTTGAAACTTTTGTTAAAAATCGGCATGAAGTTTTCAAGGTAATTCATAACAGTTGGAAGGAAAAGAAAATAGTTATTCTCCTAGCATTTGGCCAAATGGCTGAGAACTTTAAGTACTTGCCTTTGGTAGAGCTAGAAAGTACAACTGCAATGGTGAAGGTAATCATTACTGAAATGCTTAGTCAATTTGTTTAAAGTTTAGAATAAATAACCTATTCCGTGAGTTAGGGAATAGAGTTTTCTAAAGAGGAACAAGAGGGAAAAGCTTGTGTTCCAACTAAAATTTTAATGCATTGCGATAACATAAATCTTACAATGTCATCTAAGTGATGAATGATAGAAACTCTAGGAAAAAGGAGTGGAGGTGTTATAACCTTCTTATTAGAAAATTTTTTGAACATGATGAAAGTCTTAAGGGTCTTATTTATTTGTTGTGCTTGTAGCACAAACTCTAGTCTACTGTAAGTTTTGGAAAACCTGAGTATAGTGAAACAATCTACTCCCTTGTTAGTGACTTAGTCAAGTCTCATAGTGCATAATAAGTGTCCCTTTGGATTTTGACACTTCTTTGGATTTTTGGTAAAATCTCTCTTTTTTTAAAAAACTTACGAGGATTGTCATTATTTCCTTTATTTTGGAATGGTCTAGCCATCGAATTTTGAAGATTGATTATTTTATGACCAATTGGTCAACGTTTGATTTATTGTCGAAATTGAGCTCAATCTTTTGATTTATTGTTGAAAATGAAATTGCTTATACTTTGATTTTGGATTTAAACTATTGTGGTGGCTATACCAGGACATTTTGATTGTTCACTAGGTTTTATGTAATGTTCATCACTATCATGTCCTGGATGGGTCTCTAATAGTTTGTGTAAGGGAGTAAATTGTAGAAAGTGCACCTGGTATGTCCTTAATGTTACAGAAGAAAGAAACCTTGTGTGGAAAGAAATATGTTTCAAACCCTTTCTAGGTTATTGATATATTTATATATATTTACTATGTAAGCTACCGGAAGGTCTTACATTAATATCATCTTTTGAATCTTATGTTATTGTAGGGTAAGTGCAAGAAGATGGGGGGCCAAAAAGGGGTCTTAAGTGACCACTTTTTTTCTGAAATCAGGAAATACTAGCCTTGGATGAGAAATTGAGCATAGTTACACTCAAAATTTGGAGATGCAACCAAAACAATGTTCGTAGTGCTCCGAGTCTACTTTCTAAACTACTATTTTTTTTTGAAAATGGCATAGATTAAGGGGTTCAAAAGAGGGAGCCACAAAAATTGGTGTTGTTTCTGTCAAAAAAACATAACATAGCATATTTTGTGGCTCCCTCAAAAGGTCAACTTTTTTTTTGGTATTTTTAAAATCGCTTTAGTGAGAAATTAGCTAATAGCATGTAGTTTATGCCTAATTTTTCTGATAATTTTTTGATGAATATTTGATTTTTTACTAATTTTCAAAGTGGACACATCCTAAAAAATATAATTTTGGCCGTGCTACCCCTATAAACTTTGAAAACTAATTGAAAATCATTTTTTTTTCTTTTTTTAATATTTGTAGAATGGAGTCTAGTTTCTAAATATATATTTTTTAAAAAATTTCATTGAATAGTTAATTTACAATGAAAAAATGACCAAACAGTGGTTTTTGCCTAAAAACGAACACGCAAACAAAAGAAATTAAAGATGAAAGACTTAACATTGTTAAAATGTGAAAAAAAATCACATCATCAAATAGCCAAGAGAAAGCCTAACATTACCCAAGTGTTCGATTTGTTCGACCTTGAAACACGTGCAAATTTGAGGGTTAGCACGAATGAAATTATGTGAAATCTTGAAGAATATGGAAAAACACGTCTGTGACTGTTCAAAAGGCACTCCAAGCCTTTGGTTTGGAAATCCAAAGCAAATCCCAAGCCCAAGGCTTGGTATTCCCAAAGCAAAACATAACGCAAGCGCGTTATAATGCGTTCGCATTATGTTTTGCTTTGCATTTTTCCTTTTACGCAAAACTGTGTTGTTTGTCATGTTTGACATAACGCGAGAGCATTATAACCTGCTCACGTTATGTTCCCCTTAAATTTTTTTATGTTCAAGGCTATTAATCATGTATGTATGTATGCATGTATGTATGTATGTATGTATGCCTATATGTATGTATGTATGTATGTATGTATCTTTGTATGCCTATATGTATGTATGTATCTATGTATGCCTATATGTATGTATGTATAGTGTCGAGGGCAGAGGAGGGTAGAGATGGGAGTGAGCCATATAGGGGAGGAGAGGGTTGGATAAGGATTGAGTGATTAAGGTTTAAGGTTGAGGGTTGAGCATTTAGGGATAGGATTTAGAGTTTAGGGATAAGGGATTAGAGTTTAGGACCTTGAGGGATTAGGGTTTAGGGTTAAGGCTTTAGGGATAGCGTTTAGGGTTAAGGGTCAAGGGATTAGGTTTAAGGTAGAGTGTTGAGGGTAGAGGGATTAGGGATAGGGTTTAGGGTTGAAAGTTTAGGGTTGAGGGATTAGGGTTTAAGGTATAGTTTAGTAGTTCTTATGGATAGATCCAGTAAACAATGGGAGATTATTTGCCTGTTTCATAACAATATACCTTCCCTAAGTGCAGGGTGGACAACAAGAAACATAGATGTACCCCAATGCAAATCTTTTCTCATAATGATCATCCTTCTGATTTCAATTGTTAATTACTCATTGTGGATGTACCATACGCAAAACTTTTCTCATAGGGTTTAAGGTATAGTGTCGAGGGTTGAGGGTTTATTGATAGTGTTTAGGGTTGAGGGTTGAGGGATTAGGTTTTAGGGTTGATGGATTAGGGTTTAAGGTATAGTGTTGAGGGTTGAGGGTTTAGGGATAGGGTTTAGGGTTGAAGGATTAGGGTTTAGGGTTGACAGATTAGCGTTTAATGTCGAGGTTAGGGTTAGAGTGTCGAGGGTAGAGGGATTAGGGATAGGGTTTAGGGTTTAAGGTTTAAGGATTGAGGGTTGAGGCTTTAGGGATGAGGGTTTAAGGCTTAAGATATAGTGTCAAGTGTTGAGGGTGTAGGGATAGGGTTTAAGTTTTAAGGGTTAAGGGTTGAGGGATAGGGATTAGGGTTTAGGGTATAGTGTTGAGGGTTGATGGTTTAGGGATAGGGTTTAGGTTTGAGGGATTAGGGTTTAGGGTTGATGAATTAGGGTTTAATGTTGAGAGTTGAGGGTTGAGGGTTGAGGGTTGAGGGGTGAGGTTGAGGGATAGGGTTAATGGTCAAGGGATTAGGGTTAAATAAGAGTGTCGAGGGTAGAGGGATTAGGGATAGGGTTTAGGGTTGAAGGTTTAATGATTTAGGGTTGAGGCTTTAGGGATGAGGGTTAAGGGATTAGGGTTTAAGATATAGTGTCGAGTGTCGAGCGTGTAGGGATAGGTTTTAGGGTTCATGTTTTAAGGGTTAAGGGTCAAGGGATCAGAGTTAAGGGTTGAGGGATTAGGGTTTGACGTTGAGGGTTGAGTACATTGAGGTTTGAGGGTTAAGGGTTTCGGGATAGGGTTGAGGGTCGAGGGATTAGGGTTAAGGGATAGGGTTGGAGGGTTTAGGGATAAGGGATTAGGGTTTAAGGTATATTATCGATCCCATTGAGGGTCTAGGAATAGGGATAGCATTTAGGGTTTAGGGATGAGGGATGACAGATTAGGGTTGAGGGTTGAGGGATTAGGGTTTAGGGATAAGGTTTAGGGTTGAGGGATTAGGGTTTAAGGTATAGTGTTGAGGGTTTAGGGATACGGTTTAGGGTTGAGGGATTAGGATTTGACATTGAGGGTTGAGGTTTTAGGGTTTAGGGTTTAGGGATAGGGTTGAGGGTCGAGGGATCAGAGTTAAGGGTTGAGGGATTAGAGTTTGACGTTGAGGGTTAAGGTATGAGGTTTGAGGGTTAAGGGTTTAGGAATAGGGTTGAGGGTTGAGGGATTAGGGTTAAAGTAGAGTGTGGAGGGTATAAGGATTAGGGATAGGGTTGGAGGGTTTAAGGGTAAGGGATTAGGGTTTAAGGTATAGTATCGAGTATGTTGAGGGTTTAGGAATAGGGATAGCATTTAGGGTTTAGGGATGAGGGATTAGAGTTAAGGGATGACAGATTAGGGTTGAGGGTTGAGGGATTAGGGTTTAGGGATAAGGTTTAGGGTTGAGGGTTGAGGGATTAGGGTTTAAGGTATAGTGTTGAGGGTTTCGGGATAGGGCTTAGGGTTGAGGGATTAGAGTGAAGGGTTGAGGGATTAGGATTTGACGTTGAGGGTTGAGGCTTTAGGGTTTAGGGTTTAGGGTTTAGGGATAGGGTTGAGGGTCAAGGGATCAGAGTTAAGGGTTGAGGGATTAGGGTTTGACGTTGAGGGTTAAGGGTTGAGGTTCGAGGGTCAAGGGTTTAGGGATAGGGCTGAGGGACGAGGGATTAGGGTTAAAGTAGAGTGTGGAGGGTATAAGGATTAGGGATAGGGTTGGAGGGTTTAGGGATAAGGGATTAGGGTTTAAGGTATAGTATCGAGTCTATTGAGGGTTTAGGAATAGGGATAGCATTTAGGGTTTAGGGATAAGGTTTAGGGTTGAGGGTTGATGGATTAGGGTTTAAGGTATAGTGTTGAGGGTTTAGGGATAGGGTTTAGGGTTGAGCGATTAGAGTAAAGGGTTGAGGAATTAGGATTTTACGTTGAGGGTTGAGGCTTTAGGGTTTAGGGTTTAGGGATAGGGTTGAGGGTCGAGGGATTAGAGTTAAGGATTGAGGGATTAGGGTTTGATGTTGAGGGTTGAGGGTTGAGGTTCGAGGGTCAAGGGTTTAGGGATAGGGTTGAGGGTCGAGGGATTAGGGTTAAAGTAGAGTGTGGATGGTATAAGGAATAGGGATAGGGTTGGAGGGTTTAGGGATAAGGGATTAGGGTTTAAGGTATAGTATCAATTTTGTTGAGGGTTTAGGAATAGGGATAGCATTTAGGGTTTAGGGATGAGGGATTAGAGTTGAGGGATGACAGATTAGGGTTGAGGGTTGAGGGATTAGGGTTGAGGGATAAGGTTTAGGGTTGAGGGTTGAGGGATTAGGGTTTAAGGTATAGTGTTGAGGGTTTTGGAATAGGGTTTAGGGTTGAGGGATAGGGTTTAGGGTTGAGGGATTAGGATTTGACGTTGAGGGTTAAGGCTTTAGGGTTTAGGGTTTAGGGATTAGGGATAGGATTGAGGGTCGAGGGATCAGAGTTAAGGGTTGAGGGATTAGGGTTTGACATTGAGGGTTGAGGTTTGAGGGTCAAGGGTTTAGGGATAGGGTTGAGGGTCGAGGGATTAGGGTTAAAGTAGAGTGTGGAGGGTATAAGGATTAGGGATAGGGTTGCATGGTTTAGGGATAAGGGATTAGGGTTTAAGGTATAGTATCGAGTTTGTTGAGGGTTTAGGAATAGGGATAGCATTTAGGGTTTAGGGATGAGGGATTAGAGTTGAGGGATGACAGATTAGGGTTGAGGGTTGAGGGATTAGGGTTTAGGGATAAGGTTTAGGGTTGAGTGTTGAGGGATTAGGGTTTAAGGTATAGTGTTGAGGTTTCAGGATAGGGTTTAGGGTTGAGGGATTAGAGTGAAGGGTTGAGGGATTAGGATTTGACGTTGAGGGTTGAGGCTTTAGGGTTTAGGGTTTAGGGATAGGGTCAAGGGTCGAGGGATCAGAGTTAAGGGTTGAGGGATTAGGGTTTGACGTTGAGGGTTGAGGTTTGAGGGTCAAGGGTTTAGGGATAGGGTTGAGGGTCGAGGGATTAGGGTTAAAGTAGAATATGGAGGGTATAAGGATTAGGGATAGGGTTGGAGGGTTTAGGGATAAGGGTTTAACGTATAGTATCGAGTCTGTTGAGGGTTTAGGAATAGGGATAACATTTAGGGTTTAGGGATGAGGGATTAGAGTTGAGGGATGACATATGACGGATTAGGGTTGAGGGTTGAGGGATTAGGGTTTAGGGATAAGGTTTAGGGTTGAGGGTTGAAGGATTAGGGTTTAAGGTATAGTGTTGAAGGTTTTGGGATAGGGTTTAGGGTTGAGGGATTAGAGTGAAGGGTTGAGGGATTAGGATTTGACGTTGAGGGTTGAGGCTTTAGGGCTTAGGGTTTAGGGATAGGGTTGAGGGTTGAGGGATCAGAGTTAAGGGTTGAGGGATTAGAGTTTGACGTTGAGAGTTGAGGTTCGAGGGTCAAGGGTTTAGGGATAGGGTTGAGGGTCGAGGGATTAGGGTTAAAGTAGAGTGTGGAGGGTATAAGGATTAGGGATAGGGTTGGAGGGTTTAGGGATAAGGGATTAGGGTTTAAGGTATAGTATCAAGTCTGTTGAGGGTTTAGGAATAGGGATAGCATTTAGGGTTTAGGGATGAGGGATTAGATTTGAGGGATGACAGATTAGGGTTGAGGGTTGAGGGATTAGGGTTTAGGGATAAGGTTTAGGGTCGAGGGTTGAGGGATTAGGGTTTAAGGTATAGTGTTGGGGGTTTCAGGATAGGGTTTAGGGTTGAGGGATTAGAGTGAAGGGTTGAGGGATTAGGATTTGACGTTGAGGGTTGAGGCTTTAGGGTTTAGGGTTTAGGGATAGGGTTGAGGGTCGAGGGATCAGAGTTAAGGGTTGAGGGATTAGGGTTTGACGTTGAGGGTTGAGGGTTGAGGTTTGAGGGTCAAGGGTTTAGGGATAGGGTTGAGGGTCGAGGGATTAGGGTTAAAGTAGAGTGTGGAGGGTATAAGGATTAGGGTTAGGGTTGGATGGTTTAGGGATAAGGGATTAGGGTTTAAGGTATAGTATCGAGTCTATTGAGGGTTTAGGAATAGGTATAGCATTTAGGGTTTAGGGATGAGGGATTAGAGTTGAGGGATGATGGATTAGGGTTGAGGGTTGAGGGATTAGGGTTTAGGGATAAGGTTTAGGGTTGAGGGTTGAGGGATTAGGATTTAAGGTATAGTGTTGAGGGTTTAGGGATATGGTTTAGGGTTGAGGGATTAGAGTGAAGGGTCGAGGGATTAGGATTTGACGTTGAGGGTTGAGGGTTGAGGCTTTAGGGTTTAGGGTTTAGGGTCTAGGGATCATAGTTAAGGGTCGAGGGATTAGGGTTTGACATTGAGGGTTGAGGGTTGAGGTTCGAGGGTCAAGGGTTTAGGGATAGGGTTGAGGGTCGAGGGATTAGGGTTAAAGTAGAGTGTGGAGGGTATAAGGATTAGGGATAGGGTTGGAGGGTTTAGGGATAAGGGATTAGGGTTTAAGGTATAGTATCGAGTCTGTTGAGGGTTTAGGAATAGGGATAGCATTGAGGGTTTAGGGATGAGGGATTAGAGTTGAGGGATGACGGATTAGGGTTGAGGGTTGAGGGATTAGGGTTTAGGGATTAGGTTTAGGGTTGAGGGTTGAGAGATTATGGTTTAAGGTATAGTGTTGAGGGTTTATGTCGTCAAATGTAGATTTATGGGTTTGATTATATTGATTGCCTCTCCAGTTTTGGGGTGTGGATGTTTTGGAATCAATCAGGAAGTCTTCATGAGACTTTGTGGAAGTGGATTGGCAATCACTTGACAGAACCCCTATTATTTATGCTTGGATAAGGATTTGTCACAAACTAGAACTTCTACTTCCAAAGAAGATCTATCTTTCTTCCTCGATGGGCATTTTCTATCAAGAACTTGATTATGAGGGCTTGCCCCTTCATTTTTATGCCTATCATATGGCGGAGCATCTGGCAAGCTCTTGTAGGAAACAATAAAAGTTCTCCCTCAAAAACCTTGTGGTCATTCAAGTCTGAAGGGGAAGGTTTGGAAAGAGAAATGCACAGGATGTGATCAATCTATAGCAAGACAAAATGTGAGTGCATTATAACACGCTTGCATTTTGTCTTGCTATAGAAACGATAAAAAAGTTTTGACCCCCGTGATCCAGGCCCACATGCTTTGTTTTCATATTGATTCTACGCGTGCTCCGACAAAAAAAAAGTGCTTTCATGCTGTTGGGAAGTTCACATGCACATTTGACACATTGTACCACCTTTGCATGATCTTTCCACCACCTTTTCTGCTTTGCCAACTTGAGAAGGAGGAAATAACATAGTTTTCACACGAAGTTTGATATATATCTATTCAAGTTTCAATTTTTCTAGTGTTGTAATGTTAATTGTGATTCAATTTTAGGAATTTAACATTATAGATTGGTTAATAGTATTGTTGTTAGTAATTATATTTGAGTGTTATTCAATTTAACATTGAAAAGGAAGCAAGTGGTGAAAAACTCAAATTGTTGAGGAGTTTGATGCAAGAAGAAAAAAATACTACATAATTGGCTACTCTCTCCATTCGAATCTTCATTTTTTAGGTATGTCAAGTCTTTACATGCATGTTCTTTACATTTTCCTTAATTCGGATTGAATTACTTTATCATGCTTTATCATACATGTTTAAAATAGACACATTCCCAATCAAGAAAGCAACCTACAATCTCACATGATGCCATGTATATTTTCTACACTTGGGCTCTTTAATAATTATGTGTAATGAACAGGCCTTAACATACCATGATGTCAAACTATACAAGAATAAATCCTTACAACATAATAAAAATACAATCCCACTATTATCTTGTATTCATTTCTTAGGAAGTAATATTGGTCTCTTTATCATGCTACAGACAAATTCTTCATCATGCCGAGGAAATGATCAAGAATTAAACCAACACAGGAAGAGATAGAAGCTAAGAATGCAAAGAAAGCAGTGGCTATGAGGGAAATTCATGAGAAGAGGAAATTGGACACGATAAATGAAGACATACCAATTGAAGATGAACCACAACCATCACAAAGAGATATGGTATTGGCGACACAAAGAGAATGAATGCAAAAACTTCATGCTACGAGAGATTTGAATCCCATAGTTAGAGACATGTCCTCTACTGCAAGTCAACATGTAGGGACACCATCTACCACATCTCAAGTTGAGAGTACATCATCACTCACATGTGATGAAGGAGGTACGCCATCGTTTCCACCTCAACCTCAAGGTATCCTCAAATTAAAATTTGTCAAAGATATTTTGAATTGCTAAAACCTTTCTATGTCAAGATAAATCACACACGCACTACTTGTTGTAGATTACATATTGAATTTTCTAACCATTTTGATGCTTATAGGTCTATATGTTTAGATATGCATACTAACAATGATTTGCAGGGTTGTGCCATATGTGCCCCACCAACATCTTCAAGAGACTTCATATCAAGAATTTTATGTGAAAGAGAGGAAGGTCAAATATTCTACAAGAAATTATGCTTGGATGGCACATGTCATCGTTGCGGTGGCTTGCAACATTTGCCAATATGTGAACATATGGAAAGAACACATGCGGTTGGAAATGAACTAGTAGAGTTTGGCAAGTATAAAATAGTGGCATACAATACAAAAGATGGTAAAGAAGCAAAGATGTGTGAATTGGTTATTGAAAAGATTCCAATGTATTAGTTTATGCCTATATTTCATGACAACATAGTGTATGAGTATGCAAGACATGCCCATAGAGCTTGATGGTTGGACTTGCAATTCAAGTTATGCAAGGACACATTTCCAGTTGGTAGCATTGTTTCAGTTGTCGACTTTGTAGAGAACTACAGTCTACAGCCATAGCGTGAGGTGCAATCACAATATTACAACTCCACACAGGTTTCTATATTTGTGCACATCGCATTCATTCATGTGAATGATAGTATAGAGGATGACAGAAAGATCATAAGGGAGTATAATTTCTATATTAGTGATGATCACACGCATTCTACGGAGTTCGTGCAAGGTTGCTTTCAGGTGTTCTACAATGATTTAGCTAGAAGGGGCATATCGTTCAGTCAACATATCATATGGTCAGATAACTGTGCGTCATAATTCAAGAACTCACAAAATTTCTATTGGCTGAGTAGGAGGCATAATTTTACAGGTATTTAGCATATGTGGAACTTTTGTGAGGCCGGGAATGGAAAAGGGGAGCATGATGGTGCAGGAGCATGTATCAAAAGAGCCATAGCACGAGAAGAGTTAAAGTATAAAGACAATGCAAAGTTGACAGATGCAAAATTGATTGTCGAGTAGTGTAATACTTCCATGGGTCCAAGTAATGAAGGTAAGTCTTCAGTTCATAGATTTTTTTGGTTGATAGATGATACTAACATTGCACCATATGAGGACTGTTGTACACTGACAGGATCAAATGAGATGCACTCTTTCAGAAGCTCAATTGTAGGTTCATGGAGTATCCATACGTGAAAGATGTCATGCTTTTGTTCTTCCTGTACAATTTAAGTCTGGGATGAGTGCGAGTCAAAGGAGTGGGTTGACGAATGGCAGTTAAGTTATCTTAGCCGACTTGACACGTATCGACCCCCGACGACACTGGAACTAACACAGATGGAATCATCAGTTGACTTTGACCACATATCAGATTTAGTTCAACCAGGTAATATAGGGCACATACATGCATCTAATTTCATCTAGTTCAACCAGGTAATGTCATCTTACTTTGTAGTGTTTTTGTAATGTTGACTAATTTCATCTAATTTGCTACACATATCAATGTAGGGCACGTATATGCAGTTATTGTAGATGAAGATAATGAAGAGGGAATAGATTATTACTTATGTCGTTGTGTTGAGGCCAAAAAGAAATTGGAGGCCCCTATTACAGATGGAGAAAACATCGAATACCCTATAGGCTCAGTGGTTATTACTGGAACATGGCTTAGAAGGTACCCACATAAGAGTGTTAATATTTGGTTGTTTCAAGACTTTGACACACATCAGAAGATTCTTCATTACTCAAACCTTGTCGTAGCATCCAATGTTCATTTGATAAAGTATCGGGGTAGAACTTTGAACAAAATCTTGTGAAAGGTGCGTGAGTCTGACCATGAAGCAATACTTGACACAATAAAGAGTAGAGCAGACCCAAATGGTTTATTGGATTAATTTGTAAGTATTCACATTGATTTTGTAAAGTCATGTTACATTGAGTTGTAAGTATGCACATTAATTTGTAAGGTTTGTCTTTTTTTATTTCCTCCTGCATTTTTACACATATACACATTTTTACATCATCATGTTATGCATTTTTGGTGTCCTACTCCTGATGTGACCAAACTCATAACTCACCCTACTTCCTCTAGACACCATTTGATGATCTCTCCAACACTCTGGATCCAGGGCACCCAATCATGATGATGACCTATATACCATTCTCCCAAGGCGCTCATAATGAATGAAAAGAAGACCAAGGGTGCCCAAGCTTAATAGACTTATTTCTTTCAATTTTGATGATCCAAACTCTTGCAAAATGACATCCACTTTCATGCCTTTAGATTTTCCTTCACATACAGGGCACCAAATCAAGTTGAAAAATCTACATAAGGGCGCTAAAATGGATGAAAGGAGACATGAAATGTGCCTTAGGACTCCATGCTAAGGTTTGAGCTATTAAAGTCTCTTGATATTATCCGCTCATGATGATGAAACTTAGAGTTTTTTTCCTTTCCTAGGCGCTCATCTAAGATGTTTGAATGCTAAGGAGTGCCTAGACCTCTATAATGTACATTGGGCACCAAAATCAAGGTGATTTTAAGTCACTTTGAGTCATTTGGGGTCAGTTTGAGTCTTTGAGTCATGTTGCAAAAAAGTGTCAATGTTGTCAAGTTGCACAAAGCAACTTTTGCATTTTTGGTGTCCTACTCCTGATGCAACCAAACTGATAGTTCCAACACATCCGGATGGGTACGTTTAGGCTAGGCATAGTTCTATTTTTCACCCAAACATGTCAAAACAATCTGAGCTACATTGTGCCGACGATATCCCTGAAGAGTCCAAAGTGCAAAAAGGTAGCAATCTTTGATGAGATGTTACTTGAAAATCGTGTCACTTAGAAATATTCCATCTGAGGCAACATGATCACGTAGAGTGCCTCTACAATAACCTCTCTCAGTTTTTATATCTTTGAGGCATTTGCCCATGGTGAAAGGTTTTTTGCTGCCCCAAAAATCGTCAAAAGGAGGCAGTGTAAAGTAGCAAAAGGGTGTAACTTTCATCCTGCTCCTAATGCAACCAAACTGACTATTCCAACGCATTCAGATGGGTACATTTATGCTAGGAATGGTCCTATTTTTCACCCAAACATGTCAAAACAGTCCGAGCTACATTATACCGACAATATCCCTAAAGAGTCCAAAGTGTAAAAAGGCAGCAATCTTTGAGGAGATGTTACTCAAAAAATGTGTCACTTAAAAACATTCCATCTAAGGCAACATCATCATGTAGAGTGCCTCTATAATAACCTCTCTCAGTTTTTTATATCTCTTATGCATTTGCCCATGGTCAAAGGTTTTCTGCTGCCCCAAAAATCATCAGAAGGAGGCAGTGTAAAGTTGCAAAGGGGTGTAACTTTCGTCCTGCTCCTGATGCGACCAAACTGACTATTCCAACGCATCCAGATGGGTACATTTACGCTAGGCATGGTCCTATTTTTCACCCAAACATGTCGAAACAGTTTGAGCTACATTGTACCAATGATATCTTGAAGAGTCCAAAGTGCAAAAAGGCAGCAATCTTTGACGAGATGTTACTCAAAAACTGTGTCACTTAGAAACATTTCATCTAAGGCAACATGATCATGTAGAGTGCCTCTACAATAACCTCTCTCAATTTTTTATATCTCTGAGGTATTTGCCCGTGGTGAAAGGTTTTCTGCTGCCCCAAAAATTGTCAGGAGGCAGTGTAAAGTTGCAAAGCATTGCTAAGAAATCCTTAATACTCAAACACTCCAATAAACTGACTTCTTCATAGGCACAAATGTAAGGGTACACAAGGGGAAAATGGTGCCTAGATGACTTAGTGCATTTCTATGACTTCATTCACATGTTTAAATGTTTGAGAAACTCTCCTTTACTAAGCGCTTGTCCTCATGTCAATGTTAAACTTTATACCTCCTAGGCGCTCAATTAGGTGATGTCATTAGATACAACTTACCCTTAGGCGCCAATGTAGCTTCTTCAATCCATCACACTTCTAGGCACTCAAATTTGAGGTCTTGGACTTGTATCTTATTCCTAGGCGCAATTGGATGATCTTCCTAGATCTAGGTGCTCATGATGGTGGGAAATTACATGAAGGGGTGCCTAAGTCCAATTTGACTTTGTATTTGATATTTTATGACTCCAATTGACTAGGAATGGCTCAATTTCTAAAGTACTGACTCAATAATGTAAGTTTAAGGTCTTTTCCTCCTAGGCGCCAATTAATGAGTTCGCTAGATGTAATTTCTCCTAGACTTGAAGATTGTGAAAGAACTTGAAGCTTGGATGGATGTCTTAAAATGTTCAATGAAGAAGTGTTCCAACTTGAAAGGTCCTTTGAAGTGTAGATATTGATGATAACACTTTCCCTTATATGTGAAGTAGATGACTTCTTAAGGAGGCTTGAATGTATCAGAGGGACTTGAAATTGAATGGATGTCTTTGGAATGCTTGATGATGATGAGAAGTTCCTTTGGAGTGGCTACATGCTGATCTTGAAGCAATGATTGATGAAGAATCTAGTTGATACTTGAAGATGAATGGAACTTGAAGTGATAGATGGAATTCTTCGAACATGATGCAACTGGTGATGTCATTGATGAAGAAGACTTGAAATATATCTTGTTGTGACCTCTTGGAGCAGCTACCTCTTGAAGTGGTGTTTCCTTGGCAATGATTACTTCCATCTTAACTCTCTGGCATGAATGAATGTGAAAGGCTCCTTTGGAGCAGCTACATGATTCCAAGCTCTTGCTCCTACCTTTTCCTTCAATCTTCCTACAATACAAACCAAGAAACACATCAATCCTCATGATAAACATTTTATAACACAAAGGAATCCTCTTTAAACATGGAATAATCTTACTACAAATCTAGGTGCATATATAGGTAAAAAGAAGAGCAAAGGGCGCCTAACACAAGTTGGTCCATATTTATCACTTTAAATGATATCAAACAATTGTAATGGCTTAAAGAGGTTAGTCTCCCTTAAGAGATTCATTCAAAAGGTGTCTTTCAATGCAATTTCTCCCTTAGGCGCCAGAATGGGTTTGTATTGATGGAGAGTGCGCCTAGATTTAAATGTCTTTATACTTACAATTTTGCAATTCTAAATGATGAGACATTTCTTAGAATGAATTCTATCTTTCAAGCGCTCACTCCAAAAGGTCATCTCATGCAATTTCACCCAAGGTACTCATTGAGGTGTCCTCAGAGGCTAAAGTGCGCCCAACTCAATTGCCTTTATCTTTATCATTTTTGTGCTTTCAACAATTGAAAATGACCTAGAGTGATCCTTTCTCTCAAGGCACTCACCTATTGATATGAAATCAAGTTATTTCCCTTAGGCACAATTTTAGGCTTGTACGGGTGAAAAGTGCGCCTTACATCCTTAGGTGGTTCTTTCTAATTCTCAATTATTTCAATCAAATGCCAAGTGTCTAAGGAAGCTTTTGTCTTGAGATGATTAAATTTTGAGGTTCAAATCCCTTCCTCAATCAAGGCACAATCTAAGGGTTGTATAGATGAAAGTTGACTTCAACTTGGGCACTCATTTGAGTTGGGAGGAGCTAGAATTTGTGCCTAGATTGGAGATAGATATTTTGGTTTATTTGATGATAGTCTCAAGTATCTCTACCAAGGCGCATTTTGATGATGTTCTTATTTAAACTCTTATGAAGACTATCTCATCCCTAAGCGCTCATCCTCATGATTTTCATGCACTTAGACTTCAAGGCACCAAAACTAGTAGGAAAATTCACAATGAGCGCCTTTGCTTTGGAAGAATTTCTTATTGATCATTAGGCACACTTTGGAGTTGATATGTACTTCCTTTACTTCCATGTACTCAATTCATCATAATTATTATCAAAGACTTCTCCAAGTTGATTGATAACATGCTTCTTGATGTTAAGATCCTTCATTCACTCCTTAGATCTAGGCGCTCATGATGGTGGGAAATTACATGAAGGGTGCCTAAGGTTCAAGATAGGTTCTTTCCACTCATCTTAACTTTCAATCATTGTAGTTAATCTCAAAAGACATCATCCAAAATGAGAAACCTCCAAGACTTGTCATTGTAAGTTGATTTCCTCCAAGGCGCCAATACAAGGTTCTTTTGAAGGCAAAGGGTGCCTAGGCTTATGGGGCTCAATTTGATGTATTTATTAAAAGCTCAAGGTGAATTGATGCTTATTGAAAATGCCACTTAGTCCTTCATTTGCATTATAGGCACCATTTCCTATTGACTTATATACTCCTCCTCATGCTAGGGTGCCATAATGAAGTGGTTTGGACAATAGGTGTGCTTCACTTACTAGAGGCTTGTTCTCCTTCCACCTTAGGCACACTTTTATGGTGGAATAGGTGTCAATGGGTGCCTTGTCTTAAATGAACACTCTCTCCAAGTTGGGCACCCTTTTGAGGCTTCATGAGTTGCAAATTGCGCCTTAACCCTTCATTCTTGTTGCTCAATGTTTGAATGTTTAAGAAAGTCTCCTTTAGGCACTCATCTTAATGAATTTTTCTCAAGGCGCAATCGTCCTAATGACTTGGATATTCATCCTAGTGTTTCAGGATATCAGGCTACCAGCCTTAGTCATTTTTAGGATCTCAAACATAAAGAATAACATGATGATTCATTTTTTTGTATTGCATATAGTTGACATTGTATGCTACTCATAAAGAATATTAATATTTTTTGTTCAACATGATGATTCATTTTTTTTTTAAATACAACTTTTATCTTTTAGTTCCAAAATGAGGTTTAGGTGATACTTGAATAACAATAGCTAGCTTATTGGATCAACAAACATCCTATGTAATACAATTGGACTTTAAATATTTAAAGTAGCCATCTACAAATATCCATTCAAACGTGGATTTATAATGCAAGTATGGACGCCATCAATAAATAAGATTTGTATTAACCAAATATCCATATAGGCATACATCAATATCTGTCGATATAAGTATAACATATATACAAAATAGCCATATAGGCTTACAAGAATGCCATATAGGCATACAATGTCAACTATATATAATACAAAATATATGTCCACAAATGCCATATAGGCATACAACAAAGGAACACAATAAAAAGTCATTCCCCTCTGGCTGGTGAAGAGAATAGATCACGAGTAGCCTTTGATCTTCTAGGGGATGGAGACGCGCATGTGGGTGGTCTACTACGAACCCGAGGGCTACTCCTATTTAGTTCTTCCTGCATCTTTAGCTGTTACAATAAAAAGTTTAGACATTAATATATAGAAATTACATGTTATAAAAAATGAAACATTTAACAAAATAATCACTTACTGCGAACATATAATCTATCTCCTCACTTGCCTGAGTAGCAGGAATAGGCCGTGGTGATGTCATGTCCTATAGAAACCATCCAGATAGAAATTAAACTTCAAATCAATAATCTTTTGATTTTTCAAAAATAAACAACTATAACAATGAATGTAAATTAAAATTTACTAATCTGCCTCATACCCCTGTCAATGCCATGGAGCTATGAATCGCAGAGGCCACACCATGCTCCATTGCCCTATGAACATGGGGAGATGTCTTCACAACCTGCATCATCTGGAAATAAAACAACATTATTCAATTACAAAAACTATAACAGTGATGCAAATCATGGCTCCTAACATACACACATGTTCATCTAAACATGGAAGTACACACAATAAAGCACACAAGTCACATATAAAAATCTAGTAAGTACAATTCATTCATTAAACTATTTATTTTATTACCTCCGTAAAGCTTTGAAGTCCACCACCGTTGGCAGGTGTTGCCGTGAAATCTGCAATATTAACCTATTCAACATCCAAAATCAGATATTAGAATACCATTCATATAACAATGCTATTCACATGTAATATTTATAATTGTTTACTAGTTACATACCCCGACAATAGATGATCTAGTGCAAATGTAGGTGGAGAACCATTGAAAACTGCATCGACGCTATGACCCTAAAATTTTATTAAAATCATCAATTTAAATTAGTTAATCTTGCATTTCAAAAATGAAATTTGATAAATTAAATTCAATAAACTTGCTAAAATTTACCTGAGTATCAAGGCCAAAAGTCTCACTTAGGAGGGTATATGTCATCATCATCTGCTCAGCTGCAGATGTAGCCTGTGCACCTGCATCCTGACTATCCATGGGGTCATAACCACAGGCTGACCCGCAAGCCTGACAAGCATGGGGTGGGACCCTACTCCTCGCACTATCTCCCAACCCACTCTGTGCTATAGGACCGGCATGCTCTATGATGCTCTGGGTCAAGGCTCTAATGGACTGAAGTTTATCGACCTCAACACTCTCCTTCACAATGGAAGGAATAGAAACATGCTCATGGGCTAGTCTGCTGATTTCTCATCTCACTACCCGCTGTGGGTCAAGACATGCCCATGGTCTATCTTGTGCTGACCCCCCACCTCTACCCTGGAAGTCCCGCATATCAAAATAGTTTGGCACTTTATTGAGGACAAACTCGCAGTAGAGTTTCCTCAAAAAGTATTGCGGAACCTCATTATTATTGCATGGAGGATGGTCAAAAACCATCCACCACCTCTGCCCAAAATTGTCCCTTATTGCTTGGTTGTTGCACCAATGGATAGGGAACCTCTTGCATGTAATGGGTGGAGGTTGATTTGTTTGTGGGTTTGTGAAAATCAAACACAAGTCTAATTTTGTGATTTGTAATTTTTTCACATCTTGGTATGACAGCTTGTCTGCATAATAATCTCTAAACTCTCTCCTCTTATCCGTCCAACTAGTTATTTGCTTGCTAATTGAATCTACATTTGATAACATAGATTCAAAAGATTCAGCAAGCGTGGACCTATGCAAGGTTGAAGTGGAAGGATCTTTCAACCTTGCAATTATATCTTCAATTTCTTTTTTGTTGTTTTCAATTTGCCCCATTATATTTTCTTGTGTTCCAGGGGCATGTCGAGGAATGGATGGAGGAGGTTGTTGTTCTGCAGGTATTTCCTCCTCAGGATTTTGTGGATTTTGAGGAGGAGGATTAGGAGGTGCATTAACATTTCTTGACAATTAACGAAATATACATCAAAAATCAACTCAAACCTACCTATTTAGAAACAAATTCAAACAAAAAAACAAATATAACTCACTCTTTTGGCGTGCTCGATGTCATGGTGACATTTTGGTGATGAATCGATAAGGTTTTTGTGTTGAATTGAGTTTTACAAAACGCGAGCGCACTTTCTAGGGTTTGCAGGTTGCTGACATAGAGGAGAAGAAAGAAATGAAATGAGATAGAAACCTTTTTTTTAAAATTTATAGCAAGTAAAAACGTGCTCGCGTTATAACGTGAGAGCATTATGGCTTGGTTTTAACGAGCCTTAGGCTCGTCATTACCAAGCCATAACACGCTCGCATTTTGTATTTTTTTTTTGAAAATAATTTGGCCACTTTTTGGCCCCCCATCTTTTTGCACTTACCCTGTATGTGGGTGGACGGGTAGTCCAGTAAGCCCAGAATATTAGTCTCTTCAAGTCGAGTAGGGTGGTGAACCATGACTACGTTCATTGTGAAATGTACATTTATATAAAAATTATGGCCATAGTGAGTGACGTTGCCACCATGTGCACTCGTCAGTTCACAATACTCCAAACATTTAGCTAACCAAAGCTGTCATACTTGGTTGGAGGGTATCCATGGTAGTGCAATAGTGTTAGTTAAGTGGGAGTACACACCAAAGCTTAGATGGCAACTAAGAGGGTTTCCAACACAACCTTTTATTTAAGGGTAGGACTGCTTCTAGATAGGAAGATGCGGGGAAACCGCTTAAGTCCATGGTTGGAGGTAAAAACAGCCGAGTGATGCTTCCCCCTCTCATTAGTGGCATGCCAAGTCTTGGAGGACAGTTGAACTAGATAAGGAATTATGGTCCTTTCCCTTATATTTACTCATCAGTTTATTTAAATGATGTATGGAATAAATAAAATTTGTACTTCATGAATAACCTTTTCAATTAGAAAAGTGAAAGTAGATGTTACTCTTTGTATCTTAAATAATGAATGGTAGTACCATACTTGCATAATGCTATTAAATTTTGGATCTTGATAAACCTGTGATTGAAGTGGATGGTTGCTTCACGTGAATAGAGTATCCACCTTTTATGGAGTTTGTTATAACAACTCCTATAAATCTTCTATCAAAATGACTCCATCTGAAACATTGGATAGAAGAAGATGCCGAACTCCTATAAGCTGGGTAAGCTAAAAGATAGGATTAGCATTAGTCCACAAATGTTGTCAGAAAAGGATAAACAAATCAAACCGATCGAGAAAGATTGGTGGAGGCTAATAATAGAGAAGAAAATTTTCATAAAGTATGGAATATATTCCAAACCAGTACCTGGATATGAAGGACTCTTTAAAGTTTTAAAGTTATCAATTTGAGTGATTATAAAATCATTCTATTGCCAGGAGGCATATGCTCTTTATGATTATATTTTAAAAGTATATAACAAATGACCATTATATTCTTAGAATGTTTTATAGGAACAGGATCCAAGAGTGGTCATGATCAAGCTTTTTAAAAGTTCAAGGTTTTGAAGCACTACTTGCGAAACAAAGAGGTTACTCATGACAAGGTTAAATAATTTATTTTTCTTATTTATATTATGATACATTGAATCATCGAGGATGATGAATCTTAAGGGGGAAGGTATGTCACATCCCTAATTTTGACTTGAAATTACTTTATACTTTTATGTAAATAGGAGTGAATTCTATGGATAAATGATTTGGCATTAAGGTATAATGTCAGGATAAATCATTAGTTTCCTAGATTCTAGTCATGTGAATAAATGCATGAGATGTAATGATTTCATAATGTACTTTTGAATTGGTTATTCATGAGCTTATGAATGAACTAACGATATGCTAATTCCATTTATATGATTGCAAGTTACTTTTAGGAAAACAGGTTTCCACCTCTTCGAGAAAGGGAGGGAGAGCATCATCGGAGAGAAGGGAATATATATAACGAAAAGTAAAGTTTATTGCCATCTTAAGTATTGTTGGTGCAAATTAGTGAACCTAGTTGAGTCGGGTATGTGGTACTCAACCCCCTTTTGGATTAAGTTTATTTCTCGACTTGACAAGTTGTTGATGTCATCTAGAGTCTTTTAACGACAGCTTAGTCATTTATAGTGTAAATAACTTTGTTAACATCGAGCGTTGGTCATTTTTGACTAACATGACTTTTCGACTAAAATGACGTCCCTTGTGTCGTAAACAAGAATACGTTTACAACCACAATGATGTTGTTGGGAAAGAAAATAAAGTATGTTTCTTGGTTAAGGTTTTAATGTCAAAATTTTTGTATGTTGTCAAGTCAATAGAACTCATTTTTCTCTTTATGTGAAGGGGAGAATATCTTGACCCAGTCACATTTGGTATGTACGTTCTTTATTGATTATTATTATTTATGTTTTTAATTTATCTTATGTAAATACCTTGAGTGGTTAATTCAAGATTTCTAGTAGTCTTATATAATCACCTTCTTTAATGAAGAGGCATCGTCTTATGACCTTTTATACATTATAGCATAACATTAAGGGCATGATTAAGACAAAGAGGAGTGGTATTTAATGACCACATTTTCCTTTACCATTGCATGATCGACATAATAAGCATTTGAAGGCTGATTACGTGTAGATAATCATGGCTCATGGAGAATTTCCTAACGACCCTTAGTGGATTCGTAGCATGGTTACTTATTTAATATAATAACATTGTTATGGAGCTTAATATCTTTATAGTTAACGTAAAGAATAAGAGCCTTCGTAGGCTAAATAAGTGGAGATACCATGACTTAGTGGGTGTCTTTATAATAACTTTTTAGTGGAGACTTAAATATAAAAAAAAAAAAAAACTTTGTTATCGAATGGGTAAGATAGAAGTTTGTTAGGAGAGTGGTTATTAAGACCCACTACTCCTTAACATATGCATGATTTCAAAGCATGTGGTCAGGCAAAGTTTTTGCCTATGTGTGTGGAATATGGGTGAGAAAGCCTTTAAAAGAGGCTATGTCATCGGCATAACGGAGAGGTAGAGAGTTCCTTTATGATCGTCACATCAAGATGAATGTTGGAGTGGCCGAGAAGAGTGGAGGTATCTAGCGTAGTGGACGACTCGGTTACTCATTCAGAACATATAGGCTTTTGTAGAGAGAAACATAGTGCTGAAGAGGGCATGAACAAGGGGAGTTGAGAATGAAGTTCATTGGGAGGCTCTATTGTCTTTCATACAGAGAATTTAGAGACTCGGATAGGATTTAATATTTACAGAGAATAGCTCTGTTAACTTTTGTTATCCACAGAGAGAAACTTTATTATTCGACAAATTATTGTTCATATATATAGAAAGAAGAGTTCTATGGCCTTCTAAACCTGCGGAATCGTACTGAGGGAAGTCTTTGTTATCCAAACTCTAGAGAGTAAGAAGGTAGTGATCACCAAGTATGCATGAAAGGTGACTCATTCGTGCAGGATAGCATACAAAAGTATGGTATAAGATGTAGATATCTCATTTTAACTATTATTTTGTTCTCAAAACTATGACTAAATGTTTAGTATAAGATTGCAGAGACACTCTTATGTAGAGTAAAGTGCTTTTACTAATGTAAACATCAAACTTAGTATCATAGCAACTATACAATCATAGTTCATAGGAAATAGATAAACTATCTTATCTAATTTTCTTACGGCATTCAAGGTGTATGCATCAATAGCCCAAAAGTATGATAGAAAGAATGCTCTTAGACAGTAACATGAACTGCAATGAGTAAATCACAAGATGAATCAGATTATAACTGAGAAGCTTTAGAAGACTTTATTTAATGCCTTTATTTTATAATCTTGAACCTATAGAGAGTTATGTTACTTAACTAGACATAGGTTTTGGATGTATTTATGAGCAACATTACGTATGAACCCTATAGAAACTCAGATTAAAACATTGGATTTATGAGTAGAAAATTGTTCAAAGTTTCATCCAGAGATAGTTTAAACCTCTTAATGATTTAAATGTATGAGTTTAGTGGTTTCAATAGAAAGATTTATTGAAAGGTATTCACTTAATCTAGAGTTTAAAGAAATGATTTTGGCATTATTGTAAATACTTAATGGAGTGATATAATATCACCTATGTATCCTATGATAATGATAAGTATTATCGTGATAGGATGATATACTTAAGTTCAAGATAGGGGAAGCAATAGAAAATGTTTGCTAATAAATTCCTCAAGTCTTATTCTTTTAAGAATGCTTTCGATGCTACATTTTCGAGAAATAAATTGACATAGGATAACCTTCCTCAAATCTTCTTAAATGATTGCATTATTAGTCTTAAGTGAATATCATTACGATATTGAAGTGACAAGGATGCATCCAGGGTATAGATTTCCTTGTGTGAAATAGAGTTCCTATTGTCATAATGTAATATAAAATAAAGGAAATGGGTGAACCAAGATTATGGTAACCTAAATAGCCTTTTGTTTAGCAACTATTGTTATGTCGATCATCTTGAGAAAGAGTATGTTAGGAGATATAATTAAACTTCTCCTTTGTTTCAAGATTGAAACCATTAAACCAACTCAAGGGCATAAGCATACTAGGAGATGGATAGTTATAGTTCTCATAAACATAACTTATTTTAGTGCTAAGTGCATAGAAGATAAAGTTAACCCAATGTTGGGTGTCCCTGAGATGAATTATTCCAAGTTGGGACATGTTGGGAAATTTGAAACTCAACCCTTCACAATTGTTGCACTTAAGATGGTTGATAAGGTTTATATAGAATATGTGCAAAGGATGTTTTATATGAGATCATAACCTAGTTTATTTTGAAATTTAATAGACTTAAAAAGACCAAGAGGTTGAAAGTATATTGTTATCTTTTATGACTCAACCTAATTAGGTTGAAAGATTGAACTTAGTCAAAAGGCTAGTTAGGAAAATGAAAGTATCCATTAAACATATTATATGGATGAGGATATACCTCGTATACTATGTTTATTAATGTTATGTGAAATGTGAAGTCGAACAATGTTATGTGGTCTAGGAAGACTAGAGGCTTTTGTAATATTATAACTATTATTTTTTGGATAACAAGGATATTTGATAATTCTATGTATCAGGTTAGAGAAGTTAAACCCTAGAATCAAAACCAAAAGGGTTTAGAAAACTTAGAACTCCTAAGTCAAATATGACATTGTTTTTATATATTATGTCAATAGTGAATGGTCGAGATAACTATAAAGCAAGACACAAAGAGTCTAAGAAGCACTTGTTGAATGTAAATGTTTTATGCTTTCAAACAATGTCAAAACTTATTATATACAACACAAGAGTGTTTAATATTAGAATCAGTGAGTAGAGTGACAGGAGGTCATAGACCCTAGTGCATTGCAATTATGCAAGGAGGGACTCTCTGAAAGGTTAGAATTACCTAAATCTATATATTTTAAGTATACCCTAGTTTAAGGATTTGTCCTAAGTTAGATTGACTAGAGTTTGAATATAGTTTAGACAATTTATGTCTAGAGTTGCTGTAAGATGAGATAGTTCCAAGTCGAGTCAGAGGTGTGTGTCTAGATGTCATGACCAATCAGTATGATCATACTTAGCTAGAAGGGATCTAGAATTGTATGGTCGATTGAAGTTATGAAGGACACAACACTAGGACTCAGATGGCAAGCACTTGTTGATTCCTTATATCTATACCCTTCGTGAAGGGTAGGGCCACTTCCAGAAAGGAAGGTGTGCGGGGAACCGCTGGTCTATGGTTGGAGGTAAAGCACTCAGATGATGCTCTCCCTTTGAAGTTGAAGACTTGCCAAAGCTCATGAAGACAGATGTCAACATTCCAGATGCAGTGTACTCCATGTTATGGCTTATGATAGTCAACTTGTGAGGTAAAACTATTCTTTTGCCAAGTGCATTTTTATGTAATGTAAATGTGAAGTGAAAGGATTTCAATATGACTCTGGTTTTGATTAAGTTATGATTTCAAAGTTGAAATTATATAGAAAGTTGTACCTTATTTCTTGAGATTATGCAAATGATATTTAAATGTTATAAAAAAAAATTCTTCTCTCATGTTTACCATGTTTACTTACTTTCTTGTAAATTATTGAGTTTACTCAAGTAGTATGAGGAGGGATGTTTCACATATTAATGATACCACCTTAATGAAGGTAGTATAATTTAAGTGATAACCTAAGTTATTGTGATAATCCTATTACATCATTTAGATGTAATTAATATTATGATAACCATAATCATTTATCGACCCCTTTATAGTGGTCGAGCATTATATATATCAAGCTTGAGTGCTCTTGTTGTCCACCACTTCACTACCCATGAAAGGTGGAGTGAGTGGGATTGTTGTGAACTTAGTTGAATCGTATCCTTGCCAACACTCCTGAATGGGGAATAAGGCTCTTAAGGAGCTGAGATGCCCACGAGGATGGCATGATAGGTGCCAAATGACTTTCCACTTTCATAGGAAGGGCAGTGAACCAAGGCATGCAAAGGGAGAGGTTTTGGTAGTTTTTTGTGTCGTGGGAGAAGTATAGTGTAAAAACACTGTATTTTCTATAGAAGTTCCAGGCAAGAAACAAAAAGCTGGGAGCTCATGGGAAGGAGCAAGCTCACCTCGACAATCCTATTTCCATAGCAAGTCGTATTTGGTTGCAAGCATAGTATTGTAGGTAAGATTGTGTTTACAGTCGTATGATACAATGCATGCTATAACCATTATGATTTTGGCCATTCGATGGTTATCGATGGCATTGTTAATATCATAGATAGTATTTATATGTTTCATGTTTTGATAATGCCTTGAGGTTGAGTACATGTACTTGCAATACTATCGTTAACAATAACATTTATGTGTTTAAGGCCTTTAAGTCTGACTACCTATGTAATACCATGTTATCATATTCAATAACTGTGTTGATAGCTAGCTTTGGCCTATATGGTCGAATTCATAATAACAATGTGTTATTATATCTTATCACTTGCATGATGTATAATGACAAAGATTGTCAAGTTGGTCATGATGCCAAGCTATATAATGATAAAGACTATGAATAATGATAACTATATTAGCTGGTTACAAACCATGTTCACTATAATGTGGAACCATGTAAATAGGTCATGAGCCACTATTTTCTTAAAAGCTAAGATTGTAATAAGGCCAATGGCCACACTTAATACTAAGAAGAGATATTCTTGAAAGTTGATATCATCGACAATGCCAAACCAAGGTGGTTGTTGAGGCACATGGAATTAGTAGTAAAACACTTGTTTGCTCATATAAGACTACATTTTATTCCTGTGAGTATAATCTTGATATAAGATAAGAGTAATAAGACTCTTAGTAACCATGAAGGAAAACTAGATGTTATTGGTAACAACGTGGAGACTACATTAAGTGCATGTCAATTTTTAAGAGTCAAGTGAGTAATCTTTGACTATCATTTTATTTCCATGTAGGAAAGAATATATAATCGAGTATGAAAACTTATTATTGAAAATATATATGGTTTTTACCCTTTATTAAATGGCAATGCTTCAAGGAGGAAGTGTAGGGTGGCAAGAAAACCCTTTTGGGTTCTTGATTAAAAGACTATTTTCTATTGGCTACTTATTAGCCGATAAGGGTATATGTTCTAGTCGATGTATTTTGATGAAAACCTTGAAACAATGTAACCATAGATACTTAGACTGGGAATGGTCATAAAACTAAAACCATGAACTTGCAAAAGAAAGCATGGGAAAAGAGTGACGTGGAGTCACAAATTCCCTATTGCTTAACACCATAAGATGAATAATGATGCACTCCTAGAATCGGATTCAAAAGTCCAAGATAGATGGACTAGGGGTGAATTGAACCCATCTTTTCTTCTATGGCCTAGAAAGGTCAAAATTAAACATTGTAGGATGAGACAGCTTCTAAGTCGAGTCGAGGTTTGTGAACATTTGACTACGTTCATTGCGAAATGTCATGTATATAAATCTTTAGTCAAAGTAATGCATCCGTCTCTGCATGCATTAGTCGGTTCACTGTGATCCAGATGGCATAATGCTTTCAGTAGTGTCATACATAGTTAGAGTGGATCTATAGTTGTATGACTGTGAAGTATTATGAAGGACACAACACTAGATACTCAGATGGAAAACCAATTGGTTCCTCATATCTATTCCCTTCGTAAAGGGTAGGGCCGCTTCCAGGAAGGAAGTTGTGCAGGGGACCGCCGGTCTATGGTTGGAGGAAAAGCACTCGGGTGATACTTTCCTTCCCAAGCAAAAGACTAGCTAAGACTTATGAAGATAGATGTCAAAGTTCCAGATACAATACATTCTTTTATATGACTTGATAGTCAAAATTATGTGTAAATTTATCATTGATGCTATGAGCAAAACATTGTAAATATATAGTGAAAGTAAATCACTAATATGATATCTTTGGAAATGTTGTAAACTTCAATTTTGAAATGTCCAAAAAATATATGCATATCAATTTTGATTATGATATTGATTATTACTTGTTTAACTCTGATTATGCTAATCATGACTTTAGACATAATGATGATTAAGTTGGTTAAATTTTGGGTTAACAAGAGATGACTTGTTACAAGGAGACTAGGTGTTGTACACCTTGCAATCCTAGATCTAATGTAATTTTGTAGTAAAGGAGAAGGAACATTTGGTTTGTAGGTTGAAGTAGTCCTTGTATGGTTTGAAGTAGTCTCCACATATGTGGTATTAGAAATTTTATGCTTTTGCATTAGAGTTTGGTTTTGTTAGAAGTGAGGCAAAACACTATGTATATTCTAAATTAATTGATGATTGGCAACCAACTATTGTCATGTGTGTTCATGACATGATATTTATTAGGAATGACAAGGAAATGATTAGGGAGCCTAAAAATTAGGTCTCTTGTACTTTTGATATGAAAAAATTAGGGGCTACTAAATATATTCTTGTTATGGAAATCTATAGGGATTGGGTTAACAAAAGGCTTTGGCTAAATCAAAAGAAGTATGTTGACACAATTATATAGTTCTTCGCAATGTAGGATTGCAAGAAGTAAGAATTCCCTTACATGCAAGCACTAGGTTTTCTTTGGAACTATGTCCCTATACTCCTCAAAATGTGACTCAAGCACAAATTTGGATGAGTCAGCTTCGATACATCACATGGTTAAAAAAAGGCTTTGGTTAAATCAAAAGAAGTATGTTGACATAATTTTATAGTGCTTTGCAATGTAGGATTTCAAGTCAGTAAGTATCACCTTACATGCAAGCACTAGGTTTTCTTTGGAACTATGTCCCTGTACTCCTCAAAATGTGACTCGAGCACAAATGTGGATGAGTCAGCTTCGATAAAGCACATGGACCCTCTCCTTTCCTTGGGCGACCTCCAAGTCACTCTCACTCTTGTGGCAAAAGCTAGTCAAGTGGGGGTGAGACTTAGGGGTGGTTCTATTCTTGTGGGAGCAGAATGTCGCAAAGAGCGGTCAATCAGTTTTAAACTGATACAATTTAAACTATGTTTTTGTTGCTTTTCTTATTTTTGAGCCTACTCTAAGGAAAGTGAATAACTACTTAATCCAATGAAAGCAACTAACAACTATCTATTGCAAAGAAGTGAAGCTATCCTAACAATTCCTATCAAGAGTAAAGTAATAATAAATTACTTCCCTCAAGAGCAATGTTGTGATCTATTTACTACAAAAAGCATTGAAAGAACCTGAAATAGACTTGGTGCATAAGGTTCACACTACCCTCAATAATCCTTATATTAGTTGACCTCTCTTTCCTCTACAGTAGTGGGGTCTTCCTCTTGGTGGCAGGGATGAACAAAGCAAATGAATGAAATTGGCTTGAACTAAGAAGTTGATATTGATATTGATCAAGCTCAAATTGAGCTATGAGTGCTATGTGTGAGCACTAATTGAGCATAATGGCTTTGGCTTGGGCAAATGAGAGCATAAGAATGCTACTTGAAACTTTATAAAGCTTAAGCATCTATACTAAGCAAAAAGAAAAGGCACATTCGTCCTACACTGAGCATCAAGGATGCTAATGGAGAACAAACAATAAGCTTATGAATGATTGCAACTATGAAATTTGCCTCCTCTAATGCTTAAAGGAGGGGGCATTTATAGTGTTGGATATCTCATAATGGGTGGGCTTGGCTGAGGAGTTAACTCCCTTGTTTAGAGAGTTAATAAGATTAATTGGACAGAAGATTGGGTTAATTGGGGAGTGATGAAGCTATGAAAGCTTCTCACTGCTTGAAGAAATGGAGTTAGCATGAGTATAAGGAAGGATAAGTATAGATCAAATGAATTAATTATGGATGACTGGGAGTGATGAATGGGCTAAGAATAGTCTAGTCTATGTTAGGGTCAAAATTGCATGCAAACTGGAGCAAAAATGGAGCTTTTTGGGGCCCAAACTAAAGAGAAACACGCATTCAAAACATGACAAGGTTGCCCATGGGTTGCCCCTTTTACCAGTAGGGTCACCTGGGGGGATCCAAGGTCGCCCAAGGGGGGCCATGGGGGATCCAAAAAGGAAGGGGTCTGGGTGCAAATTGAAAGTTGGAGAATGATTTTGGAGGGTTAAAGATGCCATCTGACTTTTGAAACAGGTCAAATAGATAAATTAAAGAAGATCCCCCCTTTTACCAGTAGGGTCACCCGGGGAGACACAAGGGGGATCCAAAAATAACAAGGGGGGTCTAGGTGAAACAAAATAAAAGTTAATTTTGACAACCAGGTTGGGTCCTGAATGTCACTTAGAGGCCTCTAGAAGGTGGAAATGCATGAAATGTGTGTGGGAAAGGAAGATTCACATGTTTTTATGAGAATCAGTTATGTTGGCGAGGTTAAGAAGAAATGTTGACAAGGGAAAATGAAGAAAAAATAGGATCATGAAGAATTAACGGAGCAAAAGATTGTCATCCACACGTCACCAAGGAAAGCACTACTAAGAGGGCATTTTAGTACATGCTTACATGTACATGTTAAGGATTACAACTCATCATAGGGTCCTTGTGCAAGCTCATGCATATTTTTAGTGCTTACAGTCCAAATTAGATTATGACCATGAAGAGATGTATAATGTTCCTTATTCTAGTGTTGTTGGAAGTCTTATCTATGTAACGGTGTGTACAAGACCAAATATTGGCCAAGCAATGGGAGTTCTAAGTAGGCTTATGTCTAACCCTAAAAAAGAACATTGGATTTATGTTTAGAGGGTGTTCATATATTTGCAAGGAACTTTAGATATTGTATTTATTACCATAGGACTAATGATGTGGGCAAGGTACTTGATTTATAGGGCTTCATTCATTCTAATTGGAATGAAGATCTAGATAGTAGGTCTACAAGTGGTTATGTGGTTACTATGTTTGGTAGTGTAATTAGTTGGATCCATAAGAGACAACCTGTAGTTGCTCTTTTAACTACAGAAGTAGAGTATATAGCTATAACACATGCTTGCAAAGAGGTAGTGTGGCTATAGAGGTTGTGCTTAGGTATTGTTTTATTTATAAAAGGGTAAGTGTTGGATGTGATAGTTAGAGTGTAATTTGTTTTACTAAGAACCCTATGTATCATGCTTGTACTAAACACATTCATGTGCAATATCATTTTGTCTATTATATGGTATAGGGTGGACAAGCCATGGTTCATTAGGTGGACACTTTGGACTCACTAAGCCAGTGAGTAAAGATAAATTTTGTTGGTATAGGGAAGCTATGGGCCTTGCCTCTCCTAGCACTTGATTCATTTTTTTTTTCCCTACTATTCCAGGGGAAATTTTAGTGGTGATTTTTTACCCATTGGAAAAAAAATTACTTTTGGGGTCTCAAAAATGGTGAATAGAAACCATTTTGGTAGCATATTATTTCGCCCAATTTTGATTCTATTTTTATGTATGTAGTTTCAGATCACCCATTAATTAATTTATTAATATCTTAGAATATCATTAGATCATTACACTATTTATTGTAGTTTGGTCCTCATAGCTAATATATTACATAGGAAACTTTTAATTTGGGTCCAATCGCCTGTCATTTGAATTTTCATTTTTAAAAATTATGCTTCAATTACATAACTTTTTGTGTTAATTAAGGGCAAACACTGGTGTGATCACCAATGAAGTTATATATGATTAAGGGGAAAGGGTGGTGTAATTGACAATGAAATTATAGGCAGTTAACATCAAATGGTGGTCATATTGATGAAATTATAATCAATTAAGGGAAAAGCATGGTGCGATCACCAAGGAAATTATAATGAATTTAGGGAAAGCATATAAAATCACCATGTAATTATAGGCATTTTAGGGCAAACATGTATCATCGCCATGCAATGATAGGCATTTTAGGGAAAACAATTATTATCACCTTTGAATGATGGGTAGTTTAGAGAAACCATGTGCCATTGCCTCATAATTATAGGTAATTCAAGGTTAATGTGTTTAATCACCTGTGAAAAAGTTACTACATTTTTCTTGGGTAGACCTATGATGACCAAAAACCTAGTGAGACTATGGATTCATATATAAGAAAAAAATTCTCCATACACTTGGTAGCCATTCAATTTGCCCATTTCTTACATTACAAATTTGTGATTTCTAGTCTTCTAGATTGGCATTTGATCAAGTTGTTGTGAGCTGTCAACTATGAGATAGGATTCCCAAAAGGTAGCTAGAGGTTGCAACTCCACTTCAGTCTCCCATTTCTAGTGAGTTACAAAGACATAATTATCAATTTGCATCATATTTGTATTGTATATTGTATGAGTAATCTCTATAATAATAGTTCTCACGTAGACATGCACATTTCTCATGTGTTGATATTGATTTAAATGTTATCATTGCACAAATCTGTGTAACTTTTTTATTACATATTTCTCATTTGTTGATATTGATAGAAAATGTTAAAATTGAATAATTGCATAGACCTATATAGTTTTTTCACATTGTTCTATATTTCTTTTTATGTAGAATATATTAATGGTCATAGGCTATTGGTTGAGTAAAGTCCCTATTGTATTTACTTCCAAATAAATTCATCTCAAAGGTTTGATAGGAAACTGGCTTTGTGGAGGGATTCAATTATCTCAACTCCTAGCCTACTGGTCTACCCTTACCTTTCCACAAAATGAGAAAGGTACATGGTTTATTTATTGTGTACCATCAAATCAAACCACATTAATGTCTCACTAGGCTCCAAGGAGAAAATGAAGATGGTCAAAGTAGCAGGCAACACCATTGGTTAGAAAAAGTAATGTGTTAGTTGGGGCCTACAATAATTTTATTTTAATATCTCTATTGTTATATGGAGCCTAATCAGACGCGGAGGTTAAATTTACCCCACTTTTATCAGTGCGGTTTCCCCCCAAATTATTTAACGGGGTCAAGGGGTAGTGCCCCTTGTGGGGTCCAAGGGCAGCGCCCCTGGTGTGCTCCCTGTCACAATACAGGGTGGGGTCGAGGGGTAGTGTCCTCACGGGGGCTTAGGGGCAGTGCCCCTGAAACCTCACATGATTTTTTATTATTTTATAAAGGCGTCGAGAGTTATTTTTCCTATTGGCCGACATTAAAAAAACCCTATTTTGTAACCGACATAAGGCTTGATAAAAGTGGCTAAGGGTTAGGGTTTCGTATGATGTATTGTAGCATTTTACAGCGGTATTGAGTTGCAGGGATTGCTGGTTGTAATCGGTTTGATTTACTGGATAATAATATTGGACTCTCTATTGGTGGATGTAGCCCAAGTTTGGGTGAACCACGTTAAAACTTGTCTCTCATTGTTATTATTTCTGTGTATTCTCATTCCTCTGTTTAATCTTTATTTGCATTTAATTGATATCTTCTGCCAGCTAACCCTAACAATCTCCATGGTTAAAATGAAGCAAAGATATATTTAACATTTTGTTTGGTATAGGCCTATAGACTTGAATGCACTGCTCAGGTCCACTTGAAATAATTCACATTACCTTTCAAGGATGTGCATAATTTTATTAAGAGCCCATAATACTAAAGCAAAGGCATATGTTTTATTTATCCCACATGGTTGGATCAAACTGTGTCAATGATTGGCAAGGCTTGAAGGAGAAAATGAAGATTGTTAGAGCAGGAGGTAGCGTCATTGGCTAGAAAAGGTTATGTTGCAGTTGGTGGGCCTGTAGTAGTTTTATTTTAATCTAAATAAGATATATTTCTTGTGTATTAGATGTATTACCTATGCATTTTAATATCTGCATGGTTAAAATCAAGTGAAGATATATTTAAGAATCTACTACAAGTGTACAGGTCATTTCTATAAGTATAGTTAATGAAGACCATATATTCCCACATTTGAATGTACTATTGGGGCCCACTTGAAATTATTCCCATAACATTTCAAGGATATATATAATTTTATTAAGATCCCATAGTATTAAAACAAATGCACATGTTTTATGTTTCATGCATCATCGAATCAAACTACATCAATGGCTCATGGGGCTCCAATGAGAAAATGAAGATGGTCAGAGTGGGAGACAACACCATTGGTGATAAATAGTTCAATGTGTCAATTGATGATGCCTAAAGTAGTTTTATTCTAATCTAAGTGATTAAATTATTAATTCTATTCCCCACATAACAGTTAAAATATTGTTAGTCTTTCATCACCTTGCCATAGGAATGTTGTATTGCCTGATTTTTGTATTATCTCATAAATGTCATGTCTTCTTCTCTTTCATTGTAACTAGTTCAATTTTCTTCATTTCAAATGATTAGAGATTTCCATATGCATAACTTGAATATTTTACAATTTTGTGAACATTGCTTGAACACTTTTGTAACACTGTCATAAGAAGATGTCATCCTCAAATGTGGAAAATTGAAGAGGGGGCACATTAAATAAAAGCAAGGCCTCTATAATGTCATATTTTAATAAACAACAAGGAGATGATGTAGTAGGTGAGTGTCCAACGAGAATAAATAACTAGTAAATTGTACCTAACATTTAGGGATTCCATTTGGATGACTTTGACAATGAGCACGTCTCTAACACAAATCTTAAAGGAGATGAGCATGATGTGGTTCAATTTGGTAGTGAAAGCATGAACAATGAGTTCATGTAGGGAGAAAATGTCCTTGCTATTGGTAATGGTGACCCTAAATTTGAAAGCTTCTCAAGAAATGTAAATCATGTTAGTGGGACATTTCAAGGAATTTTTAGTTTGAATGATTTTCTAAGTATCCATTCATAAAATTGGTAGAGAATGAAGACAAAGAGGGCATGCCAAAACTACGTCACTATAAGATTTGTAGCTAGAAATATAAGAAAGACAAGATGTTGCAACTGAAATTAAAGACAAGATTGAGAAGCATATGGGTAAATTTTACTAAAAGGTAAATGTAAATGCAAAGTTGAAGTCAGTGATGTGATAGAAAATGAAAGATGAATGTGCTCATGCTCAGAATGCAATTGGGTATGAAGAATACATGCAATCACAAGCATGACTAGCAGCTATTGGAGGTTCCATATCTACTCTATTTAGAAAGGTGATGGAAGCAAGTCAATTGTCCAAAATTGTACAACTCATAATTATATTCCATATACTAAATAGAATTTTTTGGAATATAGGAATTTAATGCAATTTCTTGGCGTGCCCAATTTTCCACATTCGCATTGGTTTTTCAACAATGGTTGGGAATGGGTTCAGTGTCTAGATATGGTGGAGAAGTAGGATATACAAGAGAAATTGAATCATATTACTTTCTTTGCCTTGTTTCTATATGAGGTGATGGCCATTGACAATACTTCTTGGGTGCACATACATGTTTATACTATAAATAATCATATACGCTAGCCTCATCTACTTGTGGTTCATAAATGAAATAAAATTCTACCTCTGCTAACCTTATGGAAGTCATCAAAGAGAGTTTGATGGATATTGGAGGTCTAAAAGATTTGGTGATTACAAGGAAGCTAGTCTACGTTGGTGAGGATGGGGCATCAGTCATGCAAGGTCATAGAAATGCACTTATTGTTAATTTGCAAACATCATATTCATCATACATGACCAATATTCACTATGTATGGCCCACAAAATGAATTTGGCTTTTAAAATTGTGAGCTAGTTTCCATCTATTTTGAAAGTTGAAGATCTTGTGAATGAGGTGTATAAATATTTTTGTAGAAGTCCAAAAAGATTTTTGAGTATCAAAATTTTTTTAGGGACTTACTCCAGGTAACAAGATACTTAAGGATGTTGATACCAGGTTGATATCATTACATAGACTAACAAATAGATTGGAATAGTCATTGATGGGACTATTATCTAAAAATTGCTCAAATCAGACAAATATGTTGGCATTGTTCATTGATGCTAAGACATTATTGACTCTATTTGGGATCCTTCTCTTGTTGGAAGAAATGAATGTTCTCTCAAAAAAGAAACAAGACAGAACAATGTACATTGTAGGATATTTAAAGATTTGGAGAATGATATGTCTTACTTTGGACAATCTATATGTCAATGAAATTGAAGCATTTATGGGTCCAAAGTTTGCAAGTTGGCAAGTAGTGACAAACATTGAACACCTAGATAACTTTCTAGAGTACAATGATGTAGGTGACTTACATGCATTAGTTCATGTATATATGATAGAATTACACCACTTTAGTAAATTTGGATGTAGCTATAGGGTCAAACAAAAAAGTGTTAGAAGGGAGGATTTTAATGATCTTGTGTCCTCTATAAAGGATACATTGTAGGAAATATCATCTGAGATCAAAGAGTGCTTTCCTCAGGATGAACTTTTGGAAGTAATGGTTATAGTTTATCCTCAATATTGGAGCACTATTAGCTTGTCTTCTGTTAATTTACCATAGTATTTTTAGAGAAAGATGAGGTACTTGGCCAATCATTTTAGTAGAACAATAGGAATACATGGAGAATAAATAGAAGGAATTATAGTTAAGACAAAGTTGTCAAAACAATTTACTTGGTTCACATCAATAATGATTGAATAGGGTAAATTCCTTGACCATCCTTTCAAAGATGGTTCAATAACTAGGTTATGGAAAACCTTAAGTTTGAGAAAAGTCTACAATATTATATTTTAGAATATTTTAAACTTGTAAAACTGTGCCAAACAATGATTCTAGGTTTAGTGGAGGATGAAACAATTTTAATTGCCTTATAATTTTTGAAGTCAAAGTTAAGAAACAAACTTGAAAAAATGGATAATTATTTGAGGCTCTATATGACTAGATACAATGTTCAAACATTTCCATTTGATAGAGCTATTGCAATTTGGAAGTCTACTTGTGAAAGAAGAGGTGTGACAAATATTTTTCCTCAGTTAGTCGAAGGATACTAGTCAAGTACTTTGAAAAGAGTTTCAAACAATCTAGTTCAAACACTAGACAAAGAAGAGGAAGATGCTTACCAACCTATGTCCAACAGAAACAACCCAAATATTTGATAATTACTAATTTTGATTAATAAACTGAATTCTGGTCAATTTCTCTAAAAATTAAAATTTGGACATCAATTTTATAATTGCTTCTACCAAATTATATAAATAGTAAATTCATAGATTGCATGGTGGTGGTGTTATTTAGTTTCACTTCATTCTTTTAATATTTATGCTACCAATACTTTCTTCCTTAGAAAATAGAGTCAATATAATCAATCTAGTGTGAGTATTTGTGAAGGTCTTTATACATAATTTTTTTGAAATGCTTCACCTAAAAATTTCATTCATTTATAATCAATATTTACTTGCAATTGGATCTTCTCTCCCAACCTAAAGAGTTGACATTTGAGGTCTATTCTATTATTGAATCAAGAAGAGCAAAAAACACCTCAAAAAGGGAATCCTTAAGAACAATAGGCATATATTTGCTTCTAAACTCGAACTTGCTCTTAATTAAAAGATCAAGCATAATGATAAAAGAAACAATAAGAAGACAAATAACCCATGTTACATAGAGCCCCCTTTAGAGGAAAAAGAAAATGTTAGAACATAAAGAGGGGTTGTTATTAATGAAACTTTCAAGTAAGATATTTATTGATAATATATTCAACTCACTTAACCTCTCCTCACAACCTTAGGGTCACAAGACAAATTTCTATACTAATCATTTCTTACAGATAGTTGATAGCACCATCAATGTGCCCAACTATTGCCAATGCCTTTGATTGCATGGATTGAGGTTTCCTCTTTGTCACTTGAGGGTTTTTTTCAAAGAGTAATAAGTTGATTCAAACCATATTCCTCATGGTGATGAAATTTGGAGTCTTTGTACTCTCCATAAGATTAAGAATGAGCACTCTACATTTAAATGTTCCATCTACTATGAGATTTGAGAGAGATGCATGAGAGTTACTCTAATCCAAACCCTAGGAGGATCAAATGAAAAAACTACAAATTAAAGTAATAGCCTACATAATTTATAGAATGTGCATAAGAAACTCTATATTAGCAGGCACATGCACATTGAAGCAGAAAGGAAGACTTTACAATGCAATTGTATTTCAAAAAAGATGGTATATATAATATTATGTATGTAACAAATTGCTACTATGAACTCTGCAACTTGTATAGGACAACTATTTATATAAAGGGGTTGCTATCTAGGCCTACAACAATAAGCTATCACATGTCAAAATTGTATGGAGCCAAGTGTCACACTTTCATGGTACACTACATATTTGGTGTGGATGTGGCTAGATGTTGAATACTTATGGTACCAAATCAATTGTTCCCAAGTGAAGGCATGTGTACCCATGTGTAATATAAAAATATGCATGTGGACAACAATGTGAAAAGATGTGCTAGGACTATGTGTTGAGTAATGCATGGGATTGTCTTGTGCAAAGTTGTGACTTGACTATTCAGTGTGCATTGAGTGTAGACAAGCATCTAAGTTGAGTGACTTGGTGAGACTCTATTTATGCATGTGGTTGTTGCACTCAAACAATTCACCCTTCTTAATAGGTAATGGTCTTCATTGCTAATAAGGTATAAACAACCTCATTCTTTTTTTTTTCAGTACGTAAAAGATGATTTCTATATATATATATGAAATTTAAAAATTACAAAATGGCTATTTTAGCCAGAGTTGCAGTCTTTCATATCCAAACTCCCCCTATTACTACAAACTACTACTAATTGTTACTAACAAACTGCACAGGGTCTCAGTAAAAAAGAAGGCCACGCAGAGCCTTAGACAAAAAGCATAATTTGCAAAAATTGCGCTTATGGCTACTGTGAGTATTCTAAATATCTGTATATCTTTCCACCTTCTAGAAAGCTAGTATCAAAGCTATGCAGAAAATAAGACAATATCATAGGGTACTTGGGAAGCTGCCACATAATCACATGTAGTTTAATTCTTGTGCCATGTCCTGGAAGGTTTGCACCCACTCGAACTAGCCATCCACAGCCTCCAGCTGAAGCATCTTCTTAAGGAAAACCACCGATTTCTCCACCTTCTCCCTCTGCTCAAACAACGGCATGCCTTTTAGATCGAGGATGAAGGGAAATACCTTAATCACTTCTCCCTAGTCATGAGTCAAAGGGATGTCTCACGGCTGTGGAACCCCAATTCCTGCAAACACTGCACCTAGAGTCTTCTCCAACCCTCCAAGAATCTCTGCTTTGAAGAGCTTGGTAGTTACTGCCTTACCTTTGAGATCCCTTCATCTAATAGGGAAGCAATAAATCTTGATGATATGCTGGTATCCACTTTATAAGCCTCCCCTGCATCCAAGAAACTGCTGCCAAGGATAATCTTCATTGCTACTAGGATAAGGTCGTCATGGATTCGTAAGACTCTCTTTAATCTTTGGTTTGTAACCCCACCTCTGAAATCTATCTACCTCACAAAATTTTTTAGTTGAATAGGGGTGTCGATACCCAAATTAACTATGCCTGCCAGCGCAATTCGAGCAATGAATCTTGAATTGCCCTCCATTGACAACACAAACAATTTTCTCTCTGTTCTCTACAAGTTAGGAATGGTGTGATGTAGACCTTCATAAGGAGATATGTTTGATCATAGAGGAATCTCGAAGCCCCCACCTTAATGAAGTCTCTCGAAACAATGATCATTCGGCATGCTTTGCAGGGAGTATAAGATGAATAGTTATTTCTAGATGTCTCGTCGACCTCTGCCAACCTAAGTGAAATACAACTTGCTAAAGGAGAAAGAATTTTGAAATGATAACTAGGATATCTCATATCATCAAATTTGATCCTATCACTTACTATGAGTGAATAGGGTGTCCGCCCAACCGCCCTCATAAACAACCTCATTCTTATGATGAGCTAAATATCCCTTTTTGTTCTTGCCAACCTCCTCAGCCATGCCAATTTATTTATTTTTAGAAGCAATAATTGTCTACTTTTTATAAAATGATGTATAAATCTTTATTTCTCAAATTGATTGGAATTAGCTAACTAATGTTGATATAATAGTATAGACTTTGAGTAATTGTGCAGGATTTATGCATAGCCTATGAAAGGAGTGGACTTCAAGTGGTTGAAGTTAGAGCGCCAAAAGTTGGGGCGTCGGAAATTTAGGCGTGCATAGTGGAAGACTTCTTTAAACATTCTATTTATTTCTGTTAAGACTATTTGAGACTTTACGGCTCCACTTAGAGCCTTTATTATGTTTTATGTCATGAACATCAGTTAGTTGTAATTCTGTTTAAGACTTTTTAAATGGTATTTTTCCACCATTTGCAGATTAGGATTTTGTAGTAGTGCAATATATATATGTGTAGCTGCTGAAAACAAAGATATGTTGTTATGATATATTCTGAATACTGTTCAATTATGTTCTATGTGTTGTCACACTTTTATGATATGAATGAATGAATATCATCAGATTGTTTTGAGTAATGGAAGTGCTATGAATGGATTTACTTTGAAGCTACAAAAATACTACATGTGATTAGAACTATTAGTAGAAAATGCCCAAGAGCTAGCCACTCGAGGGATCTTGTAGAGTAGATAAGTATTTTTATTGTTAAATGATGTTATTTTTGTTCTATGCAAGTTATGTTTAGATAAATGTTATTCTGTGTTTAGTTCTGTTGCGTGTCCCTACAGGTTGTGTTTTTAAGTTACCGATCTTTGAGTTTTTGTTTACTTCAAATTTCTGGAGCATCCACTCTATTCATGAAACTATTGTTAGTTGTTGATTAAAATATATTAGGTGTACTTTCAGTTAATAGTTAGTCGTTAGTAGTTAGTCACCTTTGTTTAAATTTCATGGTTAGATTGCAAGTGTTGATTCTTAGATAAGTTTACATGCTTTTCTTAGATAGTTTACATGCTTTATAGAAGAGGAATATGAATGCTTTCTAGCTTAGATGATTTCATGCTTTCTAGTTTAATTTCTATTTTCAACCAATTCAAAAATCTAGAAAATCTTACTAAGAGAGATGGCCAAAACATCCCCTATTGCATACAATCTTTGGACACTACCCGGTTGACATAATTGATATATTTTTCAACTAAAGTGCTAGGACCTCACGACATCCTATCACTTTTTGGCGTTGTTTCCGGGGACATGATTCTTTTCTAAGTGTTAATAGGAGATTGCTTGGATACCTCTTTTAGAAAAAAATATAGTTGTCAAACTTCTTTTTCTGCATGGTTAGGAAATGAGGTCTGCACAGAAGATTTATACCAAGAACCCCCCCAATAATAGTTCCAACCATAAATAGGGAGGTAGAAGTCTCAGCTAAAGACTTAGTTATGAATTGATCAAGCAGGATCAACCTAAGACCTCCCAAAATACCTCATAAGTTCAACCATCAAACCCGACCTTTAAAGAGGAGATCATTCAACCAATAAATCCTATCTTTGAGGAGGAGACCATCCCTTTTAACATCATGGCTGATAATAACAACAATGACCTTTCCAATGGATGAAAAGCAAACCACAAAGATGGGAGAGCAAACCAAGGAGATGGTGATAACCCGAGAAGAGCAGTAGCACAAACATTTACCTACCCTATTACTCTAAATGAAGATGACGATGCACCAATGAAAAACATTTCACCATCCATTTTACCAACTTTTAGAGGACTATCCTCTAAAGACCCTGACAAGTTCCTCTTTGAGTTCAAAGTCTTGTGCCAAACATACAACTACAAGAACAATAACTAGAAACTTAAACTCTTTCCCTCCACTCTGAGAGACGCTGCAATGCATTGGTTTATGGGATTAGTTTTTGGGTCGATAACTACATGGGATGAAATGGAAACTATCTTTTTAGACAAATATTAGAGTTACTGCAGAGTTAGTGATAGGAAAGAGAAATTATTAAAACTAAGACAAAATGAGGATGAGAGTTTGGAAGATTACCTTGATAGGCTCATCTTTTTAACCAAACGATGTGGTGAAGAAGCCATAAGCCCTGAAATTTTGAAGACCATATTTCTCAAATGGTTTGATGAGGATGCTAGAAGAAGTCTAGATTTAAAGGGAAAGGGAGATGTGTCCCAACTTGAACTCGATGATATCATTGAGTTATGTCAGAATTTCTCCCATACTCAGGGAGGTATCTGTAAATCTAGTCTTTTAAGAGGTTCAAATGAAATAGGTAAACTATGGGAGGAAATAACAAATCTTAAAACCAACATTCTTGTTTAGCTAAATACCACTCTGGATGGAATACATGCCAAAACATGTAATCCTAAGACCTTATCCATCTACTATCCTAGGTATCGAAACAAACATCTATTAAGAGAATGACCTCTGGACAAAACTGACATTTGCCAAATCTATGAAAAGAGTCATGCCACTGATCAATGTGAGATCCTAAATGCAATCAAAAATTCCAAGAAAAGGTCATCTCACACTGAGGAGGAGATCAATTTTGTGGGTTAAAGACCTGGAGGGAATTTCTCTTACGGTTATAATTCAAATCCCTCATGGCGACCTCCAAATAATTGGAATAATAGTCAATGGACAACACCTTGGCCTCAAGCACCACCTAATTGGGGACCTTACCCTTCGGGACCACCTGAGTGGGTGAACCAGTCCTGGGGAAACCCTCAATGGCCAAACCAGACTCAATAACAATGGTATCCTCAAAATTTGATGCCTCAATGGAATCAAGCTCCAAACTAGTTCTATCATGGACCAAGGAGGATGCCTAATCCATAGCAGAACTGTTTGATAGCTCCCCAGAACCCTCAAGAAAATGAGCAGGTTAACCAACCACCACTTCCAGTGCAACCTGTCCCTAACCCAAAGAATAATCATCAAACCACACCAGTATATTCCACGGAACATGAAAACATGGCTGGAGTAAATGCTATCTATTGTGGAAACCTAAAGTTGAGGTTAGGAAAAACACTTCAACAGCTGACCATGGTTGAGATCCTTGATGAAACAAATGAAAAATCTACTAAAAGGACTGAGACACCTTCCATACCTTCAGATAAAAGCCTATTAAGTAATCAATACAAGCCTCTTCCACAATCCTGACCTAGAACTTTCAAGTTACCTCAAGAAGTTATCCAGCGTTCAACGGATCTTTTTAAAGAGGATCCCACCGTGAAAAAGAGATCTCAAGCACCTTTTCCTGAGTGCCTCAAGGCAAATCCTTTGAGTAAACCTCCAGAAATGACCGTATCTACTAAAACCACATTAATCCAAGAAATTAAATGACTCCATATTGAGATTCCCTTGTTACAAGCGATTAAAGAAATTCCTGAACTAAACCAGCTAGTTAAACAGTTGTGCACAAAAACACTAGGAAGGAAATCAAAACATATTAATACTTGCATATCAAGGGATACTTAGCTGACCTTCTAACTGGTGAAACCTCAACCCAAAAATATGGTGACCCAGGCAGTCCACTCATAATAGTAATAATCAACAAGGTAGCAATACCCAATGCACTCGTAGACTTAGGAGTAGCCATTAATGTCATGATAGTGGATGTTATGGAAAAATTAGGACTCACTGAGCTACGTCTCGCAACCACCGTATTGCAAATGGCAAATCAGTCGATAGCTATTCCCAAGGGTGTCTTAGAAAATGTTCTTGTCAAGGTTGACGATTGGGAATACCTAGTAGATTTCCAAATACTCCAATCCCTCACTCCCAAGGATAGTTACCTGATAATATTGGGCAGACTGTGGTTGGCTATAGTTGTAGCTAAGATTGATTGTAGAGTAGGAGGAATGACCATCTTACATCGTCCCAATAGCAAACACTTATTCCTGTATCCCCCCGCTTAACCTTTTGAGCATAACCAAGTTTGGGTTGATGAACCAGATGGTTCTGATAAACAAGAGAATCTAGCCTTGCTATGGTAGTTATTAAACAAAATGGTGAAGAGTTGGAAGATGAACTAGAAAACAACATGCAAAGTCTTACCATAGACTCAGGTGATGAAGAAATTTTAGAGGTGGAAGAAATTTAAGGACATTTGATCCACATTGATGACACCAAACTTGATTACACCAACTTCACAACATTACCTTGTCCCCTGGCTAATATCATTCTAAAAATAGATCACTTCTTCAAAGATATTGCCAGACTCCATAGAACAATACCACATAGCTGGCCTCTCAACACCTTAACGAGAGAAGTTCATATCGTCACCTCTAACTACCCTGGAACCAAAACTGTCATGTTATTACTAGGAAAAACTTTAAGTATCAACAGCTGGTTGATAGAGTCAGATGAGCTCAAATTATTTGATGTTTTGGTAAATAGATCCAAAGCTTTTTCTTGGGATTATATAGACATGAGAGGAATACACCCAAGTGTTTGTACCCATCACATCTATACTAAAGATGTTAGACTTGTTCATTAACCTCAACGAAGACTCAACCCTGCTCTCAAAGATATTTTTAAAATAGAGATTGAGAAACTCCTGCAAGTAGGATTCATCTATCCCATCTCTGACAGCCAATGGGTTTTGCCTTTGGTAGTTCTCCCAACAAAAAATGGGAAGTGGAGAGTGTGTATTGATTATAGAGAGCTCAACAAAGCTACCCATAGGAATTACTTCCCTTTACCTTTCATAGACCAAGTCTTGGATAATTTAGTTGGAAGTATTTCTCATTTCTAGACAGATTCAGTGGATATAACCAAATACAAGTAGCAACAGAAGACCAGGACAAAACAACTTTTACTTATCCCTGGGGAACATTTGCATATCGCGTTCTTCCCTTCAGGCTATGCAACGCTCCTACAACATTTCAGAGAGCTGTTCTAGCCATATTTGTTGAGCTAGTAAATGAGTATGTGGAAGTCTACATGGACGACTTCACAGTGTATAGTTTCACTTTTGATGAAGGTCTTAAAAATCTAGACAAGGTATTGAAGTGATGTGAGGACCACCAGCTATCCCTGAGTCATGAAAAATGTCTAATAATGGTAGAACAAGGGATAGTGTTGGGACACCACATCTCAGCTGAAGGGATAAAAGTAGATCCTAAGAAAATTGAGATGATACAACAACTAAAGACTCCAAAGAAAAAAATGACGTCAGAAGTTTCTTAGGACATGCTGGATACTACCGAAGATTCATTGAAAACTTCAACAAGATTGCAGCCCCCATGTTCTCCCTTCTCCAAAAGGACATAGATTTTGTCTGGATAGTAGAATGTCAAACATCATTTGAAATCATTAAGGAGAAACTCGTCTCTACTTCTGTCCTACATAGACCTAACTAGAACCTTCCATTCCATATTTATGCAGATGCTTCCAATGATGCCATTGGAGCAATTTTAGGTTAGGAAGATGAGAATGGAGGAAAATATGCCATCTATTTCATTAGTAAGAATTTGACTCCCACTAAATGAAATTATACCACTACGGAGAAAGAATTCTTAGCTATGGTGCATGCAATCAATAAATTTTGACATTATATCACAGGGTACAAAGTAACTATGTTCGTAGACCATTCAACTATCAAGTACTTAATGAACAAACCTACAGTAAATGGAAGAATAATCAGGTGGTTATTGCTTCTCCAAGAATTCAATGTAACCATCATTGATAAACCTAGGAAGTTTAACGTAGTCACAGATTTCTTATTTCGGATCAAACAAGACAATGGAGATTGTGCTCCTATACAAGATGAATTCCTAGACGAAAATCTATTTGCCATCTCCATTAAAACCCCCTGGTTTGCAGACATCGCCAAATATTTGGCTACTTCTGAGTTCCCACCAAACTTTACGACAAAACAAAAGAAATGCCTTATTTGGGAAAGTGCTCAATTCAAATGGATTAGTGGAATGCTATTTCGATGTGGCCCTGATCTAGTTTTATGACATTGTGTCAGATCAGATGAAACATACAGTATCCTTAGAGCCTGCCATGATGACTCCTCTAGAGGTCATTACTCTGCTAAGAGAACTTCCCATAAAATCCTAGGTACAGGGTATTACTGGCTCTTAATGCATAAAGACGTGAAAAACTATGTTCACAATTGTGATGAATGCCAACGGGTAGGAAGACTCACAACATCCAATGAAATGCCTCTACAACCACAGGTAGTTTGCAAACTATTTGAAAAGTGGGGATTGGATTTTATTGGTCCCATAGACCCTCCTTCACAGGGCAAAGAATACATTTTGGTATGTACTGACTATCTGACTAAGTCGGCATAAGTCCAAGCCCTGAGAGTTGCTAGGGAAGAACAAGTTGTTGACTTCCTATATAATAGAAATTTTCTCAGATTTGGAGTGCCTAGATAAATTCTCATAGATCAAGGACCCCAGTTTATGTCAAAAGTTTTGCTAGCCTTTACTGATCATTTCTAGGTAAGCCATAAAAAGTCATCACCTTATCACCCTCAAGCAAATGGTCAAGTAGAAGTCACTAACAGGGAACTTGAAAATATTTTAACAAAAATAATTTCATCGGGAAGAAGAGACTGGGCCAGAAAATTGCCTGAAGCCATTTGGGCCTATAATACAACTTGGAAATCAACCACTGGTCTTACTCCTTACAAGTTAGTCTTTGGGAAGAAACCTCTTCTACCCATTGAATTTAAACTTCAAACTCTTAGAATGATAATGGAGTTAGGCCTAGACCTCAACCGAGCTCAGGTAGAGTCTTGCAACTTAATGAATTAGATGAACTCTGCCTAGAAGCTATCCACCAGACTGAGCTAGTACAATAACAATGAAAGGCCTGGCATGATAAACACATAAAAGAAAGAGAGTTCCACAATGGATATTGGGCACTGTTATTTGACTCCTGTTATAAAGATCAAAAAAGGAACCTAAGGACTCACTGGCTGGGTCCATATGAAATTTCTGAAGTATTTCCAAATGGAGCAGTGCAGCTCAAACCTATTGATGGTGACACTCGAACTCTATTAGTCAACGGTCATCGATTACGAATCTACCACAAACCTATCAACAAAGAAGAATTTAGAGAATGGTAGAAATGCAAGGGGAAACCCAATGCATTGACTCTGCTATGGTAGAGCCAGTATAATTCTATTCAAAAGAAAAAAAATCAATCTTGCATGCGTATGTACTTATAATCACTTCAGAGCATTTTTATTGTATTACCATTCTTTTGGACTTGTCTAAATTTTATTTCTATTTTTGCAGGACTTCATTTTTAAATAGAATGCAAATTTTGGCGCATCTTGCAACGATGCTCTAGAACTTGTTTGTTCAATTGGTTCCATTCCCTTGTTTGTTCTTGCATTCTGGCGCATCTTCCAGCGATGCTTCAGAACGTGTTAAGTCCAAAGTGTATCAACCTATTCCATTCCCCCTACATTTCGTCTGCATCTTTCAGTGATGCTCCAGAACTTTGTTTTTGCATTCCAATTGCATCTTTCAACAATGCTCTAGAACTTTGTTCTTGCATTCCTGCTGCATCTTTCAGTGATACTTCAGAACTTTGTGAAAGGAAGCTAGGTGTGCGAAAACGCTTCCTATGCTAATCTATTGAGGAGAGGGCTATGCAAATTCAATTTTATCCTAACTATTACAGCAATGTTAAACCATTAACATGAGATATTGCAACAAAACACAAGAACCAAAAAGTAGACAGAAGAAGAGAGAGACAAAGATTTACGGTGGGGAAAACCTTTATCGGGTGAAAAACCCCACACTCAGAAACCTGCACAATGTATTAACAAATCTGAAAGTTGTTTACAATACACTTGCAATGCAAGCTTCAATGGTTTTCAACACTCATGTTTAGAGTCAATCCGGTAGCATAACAGTACCTGTAAACCTGTGATACAAACTCCATCTCCAAGCACCTGTATATAAAGGAAATACAAGGCAATATTGGACCTTTCTTGGAATGGCCATCCGACATGGCATCTTGGACTAAAACCCATGCCTAGGGACACTTGGTCAACATTGTAGAATGTGTCTGACACTTGTCCACAGCTCCCATCCCAAAGAGGTCACCTATTTCCAAAATGGGCTATGACATATGCTCTTACGACACTTACGACTGTCATAGAATCTGTCATAGCGGTTACAACTTACAGCTATAAGAGAATTTGTCATACACATGCTATAAATAGCATATTCTCTTACATGTCATATTCTACCTTGGGGCACCCAAATATACCTTATTCAAAGATGCTACATGACACATGTCATCACCTGTCTTACAACCTTCTATTCTCGACTCTTACATGTCATAGATTCGTCATAACCGTTTCGGTCAAACATTCCTTACACAACATAGAAGATGCCGACACATGGCAGAATATTCCTACCAATAAGTGGGACACCTATCTCCTCATGTGAGGACAAAAAATGCAAGTTGTCATAATCCATGTAGGATTGACACATCACCGTGCCACATCCCACATTATGACAATATGGATTTTCCAATTATTTACAACATAGGCAATTAAATAATAAATACAAACATTACAAATGCAGAGAATTACCAAGGTTGAGACACCTTAATTCCCAACATTCTCCCACTTGTCGAACACCTTGTAAGAGCCAATAGAAAATAGGATTTAACTGCTATAGGCCGAGAGGCCGATAGACTCTGAACACCATCTGAACATCTCTGTGCCCACTGGTTTTGTCAATGCATCTGCAACACTCTTCAAAGTATCTACCTTCTCCAAATTTACCTTTCCATCCTCAACCATGTCCCTCATGAAGTGAAACTGAACATCAATGTGCTTGGTTCTAGCATGGAAAGTTGGATTCTTTGCAAGGTAAATTGTACTCTGATTGTCACAACTGATCATGATCTGACCTGCATCAACACCAATATCAGAACACAATCTCTTAAGCCAAATGGCTTCCTTACAAGCATGAGTTGCTGCCATATACTCAGCTTCTGTCATGGACAAAGAAACAACAGGTTGTCGCTTACTCATCCAACTAATAGCACCACCAAATAGTGTAAAAACATATGCACTGGTGGATCTCCTACTGTTAATGTCACCTACCCAATTTGAATCCACAAATCTACGAATATCAATAGAATGCAGAGGTCCTGAAACATTACCATGATAGAAAATGGAATACTCAGAAGTACCCCTCAAATATCTGAACACTTGCTTAACTGCATCCCAATGAACCCGTCCAGGATTAGCCATAAATCGACTAAGGACTCCCACTGTTTGGGCAATGTCTAGTCTTGTGCAGACCATAGCATACATCAAACTGCCAACAACACTAGCATAAGGTACTCTGCTCATGTCCTCCACCTCACTAGGTGATTTTGGACAATCCTCAACATACAACTTTGTCCCCAAGGAAATGGGAACACACAATGGTCTACAATCTGCCATGCTGAATCTGTCCAACATGGTCTTCACATACTTACTCTGGCTTAACCAAAGTTTTCTGTTGGTTCTGTCTCTTTTGATTTCCATTCCTAGAATGTACCTAGCTGCCCCTAAATCTTTCATTTCAAATTGAGTTGACAACTGAGATTTAAAATTAGAAATCATATTCTTACCCTTCCCAATGAGCAACATATCATCAACATACAGTGCAACAATGAGAATATGATCACCATCAAATTTATAATACACACAGTGATCCGATTTCGATCTCACAAATCTAATTGACAACACAAAGGCATCAAACTTCAAGTACCATAGCCTAGGGGATTGCTTCAAACCATACAAAGACTTCTTAAGTTTGCAAACCAAATTTTCTTTACCTTTCACCATGTAATGCTTTGGCTGTGACATGTAGATTTCTTCCTCCAAGTCACCATGAAGGAAAGCTGTCTTCACTTCCATCTGTTCTACCTCCAAGTCATAAGCTACTGCGAGAGACAATAAGAATCGAATGGATGTCAGCTTTGCAATGGGAGAGAAGATCTCACCATAATCTATACCCTCCACTTGTGAATACCCCTTCGCAACCAATCTAGCCTTATACTTCTCAACACTGCCATCTGCACCAATTTTCTTCTTGAACACCCATTTGCATCCAATGGGTTTCCATTTAGGAGGCAAAGGCACCAAGTCCCAAGTTTGATTCTTTTCTAAAGAAGCCATTTCTTCCTCCATGGCCTCCTTCTAGGAACCTGCATCCTTCATATCCAAAGCCTCTGATACAGTTCTAGGTTCATCACTGTTAGTAATCAAAGCATAAGCACAACTAGAATCCAGCAATGTAAAACCAAACCTTTCAGGTTGCTTTCTTATCCTTGTAGACCTCCTCAAGAGCTAAGGTTGAGGTTCAACTTCTTCATCTGAGCTTTTAGAGCTGCTAGAGCTCTCCTCATCATCAGGTCCAACATTATCTTTCTGTTCAGTCTTCTCAGGGGTAAGAGGAAACTGAACAACATCCTCTTTCTTTTCTTTTTCTTTTGGTTGCAAAACAGTGGAAGAAGATGTAAGCTCTCTGAAGATGACACTTCTGCTATACAACACTTTTTCAGCCACGGGGTCCCAAAGATTGGATCCTTTCACACCAACACCATAGCCAATCAAGATACACTTGACAGATTTATTCTCCAACTTTGACCGCTTCTCCCTAAGCACATGTACATATGCCTCACAACTAAAAACATGAAGATGCCTTATTGAAGGCTTTCTACCAGACCACACCTCCATGGGTGTCTTTCCAACAAGAGCTGATGTAGGAGATCTGTTTACCAGATAGCAAGCAGTGGCAACAACTTCAGCCCAAAACTTTTGTTCTAGACTAGCTCCACTAAGCATACTCCTAGCCTTCTCCATCAGTGTCTTGTTCATCCTCTCTGCAACTCCATTTTGTTGCAGTGTGTATGGAGTTGTCTTATGTCTTTCAATCCCAAGTTCCTTGCAATACTTATCGAATTCTGTAGAATAAAACTCACCACCATTGTCAGTTCTCAAACATTTAATCTTTTTACCAGTCTAATTTTTAGCAAAGGCTTTAAACTCCTTAAACTTGCTATAGACTTCAGATTTGCTTCTGAGAAAATAAATCCATGTCCTACTGTAATCATCTATAAAAGATACAAAGTATACAAATTTTGATAATGAAGGAACATTAACAGGACCAAACACATCAGAATGAATGAGGTCCAAAGCACCAGAAGACTTATGAGAACTTGAGTAAAACTGAACACAGTTTTGTTTTTCATAAATGCAATGTTCACAAAAGTCAAACTCAAGATTACAATCATCTAACCCCTCAATGAGGTTCTTATTTTTTAGGGTACGCAGACCCTTCTCACCAATGTGGCCAAATCTCTTATGCCATAACATTGTCTTTTCTGCAGGAAGTTTAACTTCCAATGCACGATTATAACCATCAAGATTAGAAACAACAAATTTTTTCACTACTCGTTTAGATGGTGGGGATGAAGTGACTGCTGCCTTCTTCCTTGAGTCAGAAGAACTACTGCATTGTGTAATGCATGCGTCCAGCTGAAATAGAGTACCTCTCCAAGTACCCTTAGCAAGCACCATAGATCCTCTAGTCATCTTGCATCCTTCTTTCAAAAAGACAACCTACACACCTGCATCATTCAAACTACTTACAAAAAGTAGGTTCCATGCTAAGCCTGGGATGTGCATAACCCCAGAGATCCCCTTCACTCAACCATCAGGGAATCAGATAGAAACTCTTCCACGACCAACGATCTTCAGATGAGAGTTGTCACCCAGATACACCTTTCCACCATCGAACTCCTCATACTTAGTGAAACAATCTCAATGCGAGGTCATGAGGAATGATGCACCCGAGTCAATTAGCCACACATCATCAAATGCATGGGTTACCAGGGCTGCGATGAAAGCATCACTGTCATCTTGTGATTTTTTAGAATCTGAATCAGGAGCTTTCTTCTTTTTCTTCTTCTCCTCTTTGCATTCCTTTCAGAAATGCCTGGTCTTGCCACAGTTCCAACAAAGAGCCTTAGACTTTCCAGGAGATTTGGATCTCCCACTGGATTTGGATCTACCCTTCTCAGCTTTCTTGTCCTTCTTCTTCCCTTTCTCCTTGGGTCTTCCACGAACTGCAAGGGCTTCTTTGGCTACCTCAGAAGACTTTCTCTGCATCTCTTCAGACAACAGTGAAGAAACCACTTCTTTCATTTTGAATGTGGATATGGTTCTTCCAATTACCATGACAAGATGATCCCATGAGTCCAGTAGAGAACAAAGTTGGGTCATACACCAATCCTCCTCCTCCATCTTTACACCAATAGATGTTAATTGTGCAACCAACATGTTAAAGGCATTCATATGCTTAGCAACGGATCCTCCATCCTCCATTTGAAGAGAATACAACCTCTTTCTCAGAAAAAGTTTATTAACTAGGGATTTGGCTTGATACACATCCCCCAACTTCTTCCAAAGAAGTTTTGCAGTAGTCTCCTCATGGACATTTAACAACACAGAATCAACAAGACTAAGTCTTATGAGACCCTTAGCCTTCTGATCCTTAAGATCCCAATCAACTTGTGACATTGCAGCTGGTTTAGTTCCATTCACACTATCCCAAAGGTCTTGGTCAACTAAAATGTCTTCCATTTTGAGCTTCCACAGCTCAAAATTACTACCATTGAACTTCTCTACTTCATACCTTCATGATGTGCCTGCCATCTCCTTGCTGCAATAAGATACAGAATGCTCTACACAGACTCCCACTCAACCTAAGATTAGCTCAAAAAACCCTACCCAACAACTAGGACCAAAGGTGATCAAGCTCTGATACCAATTGAAAGGAAGCTAGGTGTGCGGAAACGCTTCCTACACTAATCTATTGAGGAGAGGGCTATGCAAATTCAATTTTATCCTAACTATTACAGCAATGTTAAACCATTAACATGAGATATTGTAGCAAAACACAAGAACTAGAAAGTAGATAGAAGAAGAGAGAGACAAAGATTTACGGTGGGGAAAACCCTTATCGAGTGAAAAACCCCACTCAGAAACCTGCACAATGTATTAACAAATCTGAAAGTTGTTTACAATACACTTGCAATGCAAGCTTCAATGGTCTTCGACACTCATGTCTGGAGTCAATCTGACAACATAATAGTACCTATAAACCTGTGATACAAACTCCATCTCCAAGCACCTATATATAAAGAAAATACAAGGCAATATTGGACCTTTCTTGGAATGGGCGTCCAACATGGCATCTTGGACCAAAACCCATGCCTAGGGACACTTGGTCAACATTGTAGAATGTGTTTAACACTTGTCCATAGCTCCCATCTCAAAGAGGTCAACTATTTCCAAAATGGGTTATGACAGATGCTCTTACGACACTTACGACCGTCATAGAATCTGTCATAGCGGTTACAACTTACAACTGTAAGAGAATCTGTCATACACATGCTATAAATAGCATATTCTCTTACAACATGTCATATTCCACCTTGGGACACCCAAATATGCCTTATTCAAAGATGCTACATGACACATGTCATCACCTGTCTTACAACCATCTATTCTCGACTCTTACATGTCATAGATTTGTCATAGGAATCTGTCATAGCTGTTTTGGTCAAACATTCATTACACAACATAGAAGATGCTGACACATGGCAGAATATTCCTACCACTAAGTGGGATGCCTATCTCCTCATGTGAGGACAAAAAATGCAAGTTGTCATAATCCATGTAGGATTGACACATCACCGTGCCACATCCCACAATATGACAATGTGGATTTTCCAATTATTTACAACATAGGCAATTAAATAATAAATACAAACATTACAAATGCAGAGAATTACCAAGGTTGAGACACCTGAATTCCCAACACTTTGTTCCTGCATTCTAGCTACATCTTTCAGTGATGCTCTGGAACTTTGTTCTTGCATTCCAACTGCATCTTTCAACAATGCTCTGGAACTTTGTTGCTGCATTCTAGCTGCATCTTTCAATGATGCTCCAAAACTTTGTTCCTACATTCTGACTACATCTTTCAACGATGCTCTAAAACTTTTTTCTTGCATTCTGTCTGCATCTTTCAACGATGCTCCAGAACTTTGTTCTTGTATCCCAGCTGCATCTTTCAGTGATGCTTGAGAACTTTGTTCTTGCACTTTGACTGCATCTTTTAGCGATGCTCCGTAACTTTGTTCCTACATTCCGGCTGCATCTTTCAACAATGCTCTAGAATTTCATTCTCTTGTCCTGGCCGCATCTTTCAGTGATGCTCCAGAATTTAGTTCTTTGTCTCAGCCGCATCTTTCAGCGATGCTCCAGAATTTTATGATTTCCCTTTCTTTGCAAATGCTCTGACAATCCCAACAACATACCCATGACCATCACTAATTCTTTTCTGTCACTTCCAAAATTCACGTTCGATAGTACCATAATAAATAAAAATTATTGTAACCACTTTTTTTTATAATAGTTAGAACCCTTATTAGCCATCCCATCTTTATTCATAATAAATTCATTACAACCCTTCACCATCCCATCCGAATTTAATCACACCACCACCCATGATGCTATTACGTCAGCATAGGGAAAGTGACTTTCATATCAATGACGAGACATGAGGTATGTACATCTTTTATTTTAAGCAAGTATGTTATTGTGGATAAAAATAAATGAATTGGCACGTTCCACCTTCCTTTCCAAATTTAGTAAATTGTGCGGACTGTACCTTCACTGGAGAGGTGGCGGCTCATGCACTCTATCCCATGCAAAATAATGATTCAAATGTAACAAAGCCAAATGCTTGAATTAATCCATGTCCCATCAGTATTGTCAAAGTACATGTGGACATAAGATTGCATTCCCTTTAGTCTGCATAATAGCCTTGTTAAAACAATTTTCCACCATTAGAGTGCCATGAATTCAGTAGACACTTAGCAGAATTGCAAGTAAGAAACAAAATGGGTGGGGCTAAGTGTAAATCAGAACCAACTTCCCCAGAGAAAATGTTGGTGCTGAGTAGTATTTCTAAGTTGTTTCAAAGGATAGGTTGGCTTAAGTTTATGAAGAAATTTGAGGGGCATAACACGCAGCTGGTCAAGGAATTTGCAGAAAACTTCTCGGATGGGTATATGATAGTACATGGCAAGAAGTTTAAGGTAAGCCCTCAAATCATTTCTAATTTGTCTGACATTAAAAATGAAGGTGTGAATTTAACATAAACTACAAACATTTCTTATTAAAGAATGATAGAACACTTCATAAGGGATGGAGAACCTCATCCTCTACTAGTTGTGAATACCCATGGGCAAAATTAGGGATTTCAGAGAATGTCTATTGCAGAGCCGTGGAGAACAACGATTACCTAGATCATCAAATACTTTACATGTGAAGGGAAATGTGCCACCATAGTCAGTCCCCCCTTCTGGTTACTCACTCACCTGTGTCATGGCACTGAAAACCCTGAATTAAGGGTTAACCTCCCCACTTTCCTTAGTGATTCCATTGTCAACATGATAGAGAGGTTTAAAATTGGTTCAAACCCATTGAAACACCATGGTCTCATTCATCTAATTTGCAAACATCATTTCCTGAAGAAAAGAAAATTAGAAGAAAAATGGCAGAAGTTTCTTTAGAAATTCAAAAACCCTGAACCCTTCAAACATTTTGAAGAAGGTGAGTCATCCGGATTGGCGACTCAAAATGTAAAAGAACCTTCCGCTGTGCCTTAAGATTCCCCTGTGTCTCAAGATTCCCTTGTGCCTCAAGATGCCAGAAAAGCTCCTGATGGCGAAGTGCCGAAAAATCCATCAAACTTTTCAGACCATGAGGAGAGACTTAAACCATAGAATGTACCAAAGACCCCAGAGAAGCAAGAAAATGTGGATTTACTGAATTCTGAAGATGGGAATACTCGACCCCACAAAAAGGAAAAGAGGCCAAAGGTGAAATTGCAAAGACCTCCTCCTTTAAGGAGAAGCAAATGATTGGCTATAGAATTTAGTTGTGTCATGGCTTGTGATCAGCTACATGTTCCTAAAAAGAAAAGACAAGATAGGCAATTTCATGAAACTATAGCCCAATCATATGAAAATGTGGCCTAGCCGTGTGAAAACATACCCCAATTAAGTGAAAAGAAAACTCTGGATAGAAATAAGCCCCTTGAGTCTAAAAAGGAGGATGTCCCATTTAAGACAAGACAAGGAGAAATGGGAGCATAATTGTCAAATTATATACTTGTTGAGGATGAGTCTGTTGAACCACTTTCCCCTTCACAACAACCCTTGGAAACACAGGAAATTAATATAGTCCTCCTAAGTGAACAATTGTCTCTGCTGGTTGCTGATGACAGAGAACAAAGTCCATTGGAAGTAAATAATGCAGAACATGTGACTGTCAGTAATGTAGAGATCTCTATTTTTCCTCCTTCCGTTGATGCAGAAATTGAAAACTATGATCACACAAAAATATAATTAGAAAAGTTGAAGGTAGAAATTGTTCAGTTAAAAGATAAACTACAACAAAATGAAGAGCAGATAAACAAGCAACAAAAGGAAATAAACACACAAACTGAACTTTTGAAGATAAAAGATCAAGAAATCATAGCTTTAGGGGCTCAATTAGAACAGAAGGATAAAACTATTGCAAAGTTGTAGTCTCAAGTGCAACAAATTGATGAGAAAGATAAAGAGTGTTTGACTAATTTATCTGAAAAAGATAAATAGATTAAGAGTTTAACTGATAATCTAGTGTAATCTCTCCAAGCATTTGCAAAAAAATAGGAAAACCAAACACTGGAACTGAGTGTAGCTTTGAGCAGAACTATTGAGCTAGAGCAGGATTTGCAAGAGATCAATATAAAACCAATGATGGAGTCAAAAGAAGTGTAGACTAAGCTGACTAAGATGGAATGGTTTCAAATTCACATTCCTCCAGGATTCATCATCTTACAATGCGCGCTGTCATAGACTTTGACATCTATGTGGAAAGAGGAGCTTAAACATGAAGAGCCAGCTAGAGATAATAGCACTCTTGTTTTTAAACTCTTCTTACTACATAAAGAGCAAGCTAGAGATAATAGCACTCTTGGACTTAAAGAGCAAACCAGAGATAATGGTACTCTTTTAGACTTACACACTTAGACTCTAGACTCTTGAGGATTTCACTTCACCAGAAATCGTTGATCAGAGAAGGCGGCCCTCTTGCCTTATATAGGGAGTGTGGGTGGAACTTTAACCTTATCTTCAAAAATTCCTTTTGAAATCCGTCCATGAAGAGTGGACACATAGAAAACCTTATCCAAAGGATCACCCAGTTGAGGATAAGGATTCCTCTGGTGGGACCAATTAATCCGTGAACAAAGATAAGGCCGACTTTTGATCACGAGAAGAATAACTCGTGCTTACGATAAGGCATGTAAGCTTTCCCCTTTTACCGTGGTAGGCCCACGTCTATCAAGTTTCAACGAGATGATAGATGTTATCGATGGATGACAAGCCCATCCATTAGCCTAAGACCCGGTACTGTTGGAGGTATTGGAGGTGAGCAGATCCAGTTAGTTGAACAAACATCCTTCACAAAATTCTCCATCAGGATGAGTGCAATCAGGAGACCGATAATTACCGCTGGCACCATAAGTTGGTATTCTAGGATCATCAACAAAACAGTCGACACAATTTGCACAGGTTTGTGTGGATGAATGTTGAATGCATCCAGGTGGACGACTTCCTTCTTGTTCTTTCCAAATAATGCTCATTATCTTCAACTTGTAGGGGCCGTATAATCCTCGAGACATAGCTTGTGGTGTAGCACCATTCATTCAATAGGTCTTTGTGTGGATCCAGATAGGAGTTTGATGAGTATGGAAATATCTCAAACGATTGCCTACCATCCAATGCTCGAAGACAGAAGAAGATCCAGTAGGGCCATAGATTTGGCAGAGGTGTCTACTGATTGGGTTATCTTCAGGGGAATCAAAAACAAGTTTGAAAATACATCCAGTATATGCTGTGGTACCTTCAAACTGTAAATTCTCTGCGGGTGGATATGGTCCTTGGAACAAATTCTTGATTAGAGTTTTACTATCTTCTACATTGAGCCATTGCTCTGGCCGTGCTACTGGAGGATTAAGAAATTTGATGGGGAGAACAAAATCTCCACACTAGTTCTGAAGAACATGTCTGATGTCAGGATCAATAGGTTTTTCTTCAGCTGAGAACTAGAAGAATGGCCTGTCGGTCCATAAACCTAGAGATGTCAGTTGTTGTTTTGTAATTAACATTCTAAACTGATCAAAGAGAAAATTATGCAAGTCCCTTCGTTGAAAAGGATTAGTGCTCCATTCTTTATGACTTTCTTCATACCAACATTGTTCTCTGATTCTGATGATTCAGACAACTCCTTCTGATTGAGGATCAGCTGGTTGAGGGTCATCAGAGTGTCCCTCTCTTGACATAAAATCTGTAAAAATATTTTCAACTCCCAGAAGATGAACAAAATCAAATTCATATGTGCTAAGGAGTTGAGCCCATCTAAGAAGGCGGCCTCTTACCACCTTATTCTTTGATTCCTTTCTAAAGAAGCCACGCAGATTTTGCAAATCACTTTTTAATAGAAATCGCTTGTTTGCGATGAACATTTGGAAAGCTTGGAACGTATTGACAACAACAAGGATTTCTTTATGAGTACTATGGTAGTCTATTTCACTATTCTTGAAACTACCAGAGATGTATCAAACAATCTCACCATTATCTTTGGGATTGAAGGAGATTGCTTTCTGTTCTTGAAGCACTCCTGCCCAGGCATCTTCGCTCGCATCAGTTTCAACAATTTTAAAACCTTTACCTGGCAGCTTTAATGGTGGTAGCTGAGAACATTTTTGCTTGATGCATCCAATCAATGCATCATGCTTTGTTGTCCATGGTGGTGGCTTCTTTCCTAGAAGCTTGTTTAACTTAAGTCTATCTTCAGCAAGCTTGTAATAGAATCCTGCAATGTAATTAACAAGGCCCAAAAACCATTGGAGTTCTTTGACATTAGGGACAGGAAGAAGGGCAATTTTACGCAAGATGTGTGGTTGGGCCTCCATCCTCCCCCCCGGAAGAAGCTTGATGCCAATAAAGACGATCTGAGACTGAGCAAAGAAAGACTTTGTGGGATTGATAGCAAGACCATGGTGTTGACAAATAGAGAGGAATTGACGAAGATGGTCAAGATGGTGAGGCATATCCTGGCTGAAGACAAGAATATCATCAATATAGGGTTGGATAAACTTGGCATAAGGTCAGAAAATGATATCCATTTTTTGCTGAAAAATGGATGGAGCAGTTTTAATGCCGAATGGAAGGACAATCCATTCATACAGACCTTGAGGAACAGAAAACGCTGTTTTATAGAAATCAACACTTTTGAGGCCAATTTGCCAGAACCCTTTTGTGAAATCAAATTTAGAATATATATGACTACCTTGGATAGTTTGCCAGATATGATCCTTACTAGGCAGAGGATGCCTATTATCAACAAGACAGTCATTTAACGGCTTATAATTTACAACTAGCATTTTTCAGGTAATTCTTTTCCATTCTCATCAACCTTTGGTACATACATGGCATGACAAGAGAATGGAGATTCAAAAGTTTGAATAATTTTGAGTCTTTCAAGTTCTGCAACTTTTGTTCTGCAAGTTCATACTTCAGATGAACTCATTAGAAAATAATTGGCCTTAGCCTTAGGCATGAGCTCATTACCTTGAGGATCCCGTTTCAGAGGGAGATCGCAATACAGGTCCCATTTCTACTTCTTTAAATCCTTTGTCATGACTGTGTCGGCAAAAGCAGTTTTGATTTCTGCAAAGGACTCTTTACTTGCATCAATTTGGTTGGCTAACTAAACTGAATTAATTGGTTTCTTTTTATTTTCCTTTTCTAGCTTAGTGGTATAAGCTAGATCTTGATAAAGCCTTGGAAGTTGGTATGTATTCTGAATTATGATGAAATCCGAATCAATGGTGAAAGGTTCCCATTGTTGGATGGGTTTGCTTCCAATTACACCATCATAGCCTTCAACTTCATATTGAACAAACATTAGATTATCTGTGAAACCATCAAACCCAATTTGAATAGGAGCGATACAAAATAAAGAACTATCTTCTTTTTTAGAATTACCAAAGGTAATACCTGTAGTGCCTTCCATCCAGGCATCTTTGGGAAAGGCATTATACCTGGCAATGTTCAGATCTACTCCAGTATCAATAAGAAATGCTAATGGGTATGCCATTATACCTGGAAAGTGGATGGTTAGAATAACACCAGGACATGAAGTAGTTGGCTTGGCTATTCTCTTCTAGGCTTTCATCTGATGGCTACTTGAACCCTCTTCAAAGGTGACGCTGGGTTCACCCTGTTCTTCAACAGCATGATGAATGAGAGGGCTGTAAGGTTTTTCTTCATAGTACAGTTGTTCTTCAATGGAAGAGGCTTAAGCAGGAAACTGTATGGATCTAGCAGAATTAAACTGGCTGACAAACTTATCAAGTTCAGGGGCTTTCTCCATTTCTTCTGTGAGATAGAAATTTTCTTCATCATCAATTTATGAAATTTCTACCTGAGCTTGAGTAATAACTTTTTCAAGAAAGGCTTTTCTATTTCTTCTCCAAATGAGTCTAGCCATACTTCCTGGAGAAGGCGCATTAAGGATGGATCTTTGATTTAGAGGTCCATTGAACCAAGGTTCTCTTGGCTGTAATGGTTTATAGCCATGCTGCTCAGGAATCTCGGTTGGAGAGACTGATAAACCATACTGTAGGATGGGAGATCTTCTAACTGGGAGTTTAAGAGGTCGACCTCGACCTTGTCCACTTTCAATGGATGGTTGGAGTAAGAAATACTTTCTGGATTTAAGTTGATCCAATTGGGCTGTCAGCTTTCTCCAGGTTTCCTGACCCATATCCATGGTATGGAGTCGGGATTCAATTTGGACAATATCTTCAATTACCTTGTCCAATTCGGCACAGGTGTCCCTTCTGAGCATTCTGCAATAGAAGGAGACTTCTGAATCGTCATCAGAGGATTGAACATCTTTGGTCATTAAATTGACCTGAGCTTGTTCTTGAGCTGACACATATTCTTCAGATTCTGATTCTGTACTTGATTCTGAATCTGCACTTGAGAGGATAATATCCTCTGAGTCTGATGGATAAGCATTGATGAATTCAAATTCATCATTCTCAACTCCTGCTTTTCTGGCTGCACGGACTTTACCTTTTCCCTTTTTCTTATTTCGGTCTGGGCATTTGTTTGCAAAGTGATCACCCTTGCAAATATAACAGGTGGGTTTCGACTTCTTGGAACCCTTGCTTTTCTTATCTCTTTTTTTGAAGTATCCCTTCTTCTTGGGATACTTATTTTTGAATTTCTTCTTTTTCTTCTTGTAAGACTTTTCAGAACTGTCACAATTGTAACAAGAAGATTTTTCCTTTTCGGGGAACTGATTAGAAGGCATAATCTGGTAGCAAACAGAAGAAGAAAGTAGGGGTTGTACCTTTTTTATTTCTTTCTTGGTTTTTCCTTCTTCGCAGATTTCTTCATTGATCTGTGTTAAGAATTGAACTAACTATGGATATGTCAGTTCTTTCATTTCTATATTTTCTATTACCAGATTCTCAAGAACTTTCTTGTGATAGAATTCACCTATCACAGTACCAAAACTTTTCAGAAAAGTAGTGAACATGAATTCATGATTCTACTCACGGCCTGACAAATAGAAAATTTCATACTGGACATCACAATATTGCTTGAAATATTTGAGGTCCTTACACTTACCTTTGATAAACTTATTGTAGGCCAACTTTTCTCTAGTGTCTGTTTTTCCAACAAACAGACGTGTCAATTGAGCACAGACTTGATATGTACCTCTGTCCAACAGACTTTCTCTGTAAGCATCATCTAGATGATCCCAGACATGTCGAGCCACACCAGTCATTGCATTAAGAGCCTGCTTAATCACCTGCTTTTCATCAGTATCAGCATTAGTGGATATATGATTTGTTATCCAGGCTCGCATTGCATCTATTCCTCTTGTATTCTCAATATCTTCAAAATGATCAAAATTAACAAGGGGCGGTGTATCAGCTTTCAGAGTTTGAATATTTTAAAATGGATCAATGAGATTAGATCCATTAGGGTTTGTACTAGAACCACGAGCCATTTGGAACTTTCCTTTGGCTTGTTCTTCTGGGGTGGTTTCTCTCAAATTCCCTGTAGAGGGATCATAAACCTTTTCAATCACAGGCTGCCTGACTTCAGTCTTTAACTTAGGTCCTTCATACTGAGCCTGTAGATATCCCTTTGCACTAGAAGGGAAATTCTTTGTCTTAACAGTCTGCTGTTGACGAACTGTGTGGGTTACGGATTGAATAGTCCTAGACTCTTCTTGCAGAGTAGACTTTATATCAGAGGATTCTGATTTGATGGAATCATTCATGAGTAGTTGTGATTGTGCAACAGAATGAACTTCTTCAGAGATTTCAACAAGTCTTTGACTATTATGTTTCACATGTATATTTGTAGTGTTCAGTTGGGAACCAAGCACATCACAATCTAATTTCACTTCACTTCTGACCTTTTGCAGAAGCTCTCTCTGTTGTTCCAAAGATCGTTGCTGAGCAACCCACTAGGTTTCAACTTGACTTTTGAACTTAGTATACTGGGCTTTAAGTTCCTAGAGATCTTTGTTAACAGAGTTCATCCACTGATCAGTGAGACGCTTTTCTAAGCGTTCAAGAGTGGAGATTAGAGAATGGAAATTCTCTTGAGCATTGAGACGTGCTTTCTCAGCCTTAATTGCTTCGATCTGATGCCAAACTTTCTATCCTCAGCAAGGAGCATGGATTTCCTGAGACATAGGTTTGTCCAGTTAAGCAATTTGGTCTGGCTGGAGCCTTGGGAACTTTTAGCAATAGGAAATAAATGCAAAGGCCAGAAATCAGCTTTATAGGTTCCGGTTGTATCAAATAGAATGAAATCTCTAAATGGAGGAATGGTTCCGAGAACAAGACAAGGTTTGACAGGAGTAGATATAGCCTTTTCATGGGGCTAGAAATGTCCTGTTCAGGCATGGTAGCTTGTCGGGCTGAAAACATTCAGAAATGGCCAGATTTAGGAGGAAAGACAAAAGAGCAGTCTTCCCATCTATACAACCCATTTTCTAATTCAAAAAACTTTTTATGGGTGCATGATGAACTAGCAGGCTTTGCAACAGAGGGAATTTTAAATAAATTTTCATAACCCTTAGAGGGTTGTAGTCTGACGCTCTGGGAGGGAGGTAAGGGACTCACAGATGGACCAGGTTGGTTGTAGTTGAAAACTCTTTCTGTTCTCATGGAAGGTCCAGTGCGCAAGGCAGACTGGTTGCCGGATGAGAATCTGATTACTGCCTGATCATCTATTTCTTCAATTGAGTTGCCTCTCAACTATGGATGTTTCTCATTTTCTGCTTTTGCTTGACTATTAGTATCCCAAAGATCTAATGCCCATTCCTTAGGCATCTTAATATCTTTATGCTTTACTATTTTGGGAGCAGTCAATTGTGTGCTGTCACTAGAAGATGTCCAGATGGTAGAGAGACCTTCTATCCCTTGGGCTTTTCTGGGATTAATCATTAAGGGAATGACCTTATTGTACAATCTATAGTGAACCAGAAATGTCAGGGAATGGTTGACAGACTTCTTCTTCATGAAGTGGTTCATTGTCTTGAAGTTGTATTCAAGAACATCTTTGAGGTTTCCATCTTTTAGACTAACAAGAAAGTCTAATAGGCAATCGACATAGATTGGACCTTTGGACATGGAATCACAACCAGCACCAAGAAGGGAGTGAGACAATTTATAAAATCAGGCATCTTTCAACATCATCATTACGATGATGGGTAAGCCTTTTCTATAATGACCATAGATTCCTATTCTGACATAGGACAGATGCATGAACTGTGGATTATCAGGACTAGCTAAGGCTTCTTTCTGAAACTTTGCTACAATGGCATCTGAGAAAATATTTAATTTACCCTTACTACCACCTGTAACTATGTGTTGCAGGGTGGCTACATGACAACGTTGCGAAGTTTTATAACCAAACCAATTCTTCAAACCTTTATTCTTATTAAACATATCTATAACACCATTAGGTACATCTTTATAGATATTAGAAGCTTTAATCTTAGGCATGCGAAATTCTTTATCAGGAAACTGACTACTAGCAGAAACTTCATCTAAAACATTACTACTTGACTCAGGAGTAGAAAATGAACTTTTATTATCAGCAAAGAAATTGGTGAACTTAACTTCTATGTTGCGATCTGTAGTATGGTCGATGCTTTCCATAGTTGATCTAGAAGTGCTTGCTATATCCATTTTGCACTCGAACCTACGCTCAAATCTACGCTCGGAATACAAATTACTGCCTCAAATCTACCCTGACGCAACAAGCTTAAACGGGACTTACACAGCAAGGACTTACAACAGGATACTGATTTGTATGAGCAATACAGAGAGCTATATAAGGAGCAATACAGTGAATATTATAACACTTATTGGCTAGTTATGGTTAGACAACAATGATAACAACAGACAATAACATCATCCGCTCTGATACCGACTTTGTAACACAGCTGCAAATGACAAATGAAGTGCGGAATAGAATATATCACTCTCAAATAGATCTTATGTATATTATTATGAAGGACACTTAGGAACATTACATTCATCATCTTACAATGCGCGCTGTCATAGACTTTGACATCTATGTGGAAAGAGGAGCTTAAACATGAAGAGCCAGCTAGAGATAATAGCACTCTTGTTTTTAAACTCTTCTTACTACATAAAGAGCAAGCTAGAGATAATAGCACTCTTGGACTTAAAGAGCAAACCAGAGATAATGGTACTCTTTTAGACTTACACACTTAGACTCTAGACTCTTGAGGATTTCACTTCGCCAGAAAATGTTGATCAGAGAAGGCGGCCCTCTTGCCTTATATAGGGAGTGTGGGCGGAACTTTAACCTTATCTTCAAAAATTCCTTTTGAAATCCATCCATGAAGAGTGGACACGTAGCAAACCTTATCCGAAGGATCACCTGGTTGAGGATAAGGATTCCTCTGGTGGGACCAATTAATCCGTGAACAAAGATAAGGCCGACCGACAACACTGTACAAGATTCTTTTGATCACGAGAAGAATAACTCGTGCTTACGAGAAGGCATGTAAGCTTTCCCTTTTTACTGTGGTAGGGCCCATGTCTATCAAGTTTCAACGAGATGATAGATGTTCTCGATGGATGACAAGCCCATCCATTAGCCTAAGACCCGGTACTGTTGGAGGTACTGGAGGTGAGCGGATCCAGTTGGTTGAACAAACATCCTTCACAAAATTCTCCATCAGGATGAGTGCAGTCAGGAGACTGATAATTACCGCTGGCACCATAAGTTGGTATTCTGGGATCATCAACAGAATAGTCGACACAATTTGCATAGGTTTGTGTGGATGAATGTGGAATGCATCCAGGTGGTCGACTTCCTTCTTGTTCTTTCCAAATAATGCTCATTGTCTTCAACTTGTAGGGGCTGTATAATCCTCGAGACATAGCTTGTGGTGTAGCACCATTCATTCGACAGGTCTTTGTGTGGATCCAGATAGGAGTTTGATGAGTATGGAAATATCTCAAACGATTGCCTACCATCTAATGCTCGAAGACAGAAGAAGATCCAGCAGGGCCATAGATTTGGCAGAGGTGTCTACTGATTGGGTTATCTTAAGGGGAATCAAAAACAAGTTTGAAAATACATCCAGTATATGTCGTGGTACCTTCAAACTGTAAATTCTCTGCGGGTGGATATGGTCCTTGGAACAATTCTTGATTAGAGTTTTACCATCTTCTGCATTGAGCCATTGCTCTGGCCGTGCTACTGGAGGATTAAGAAATTTGACGGGGAGAACAAAATCTCCACACCAGTTCTGAAGAACATGTCCGATGTCAGGATCAATAGGTTCTGCTTTAGCTGAGAACTGGAAGAATGCACCGTCGGTCCATAAACCTGGAGATGTCAGTTGTTGTTTTGTAATTAATATTCTAAACCGATCAAAGAGAAAATTATGCAAGTCCCTTCGTTGAAAAGGATTAGTGCTCCATTCTTTATGACTTTCTTCATACCAATGCTGTTCTCTGATTCTGATGATTCAGACAACTCCTTCTGATTGAGGATCAGCTGGTTGAGGGTCATCAGATTGTCCCTCTCTTGACATAAAATCTGCAAAAATATTTTCAACTCCTAGAAGATGAACAAAATCAAATTCATATGTGCTAAGGAGTTGAGCCCATCTAAGAAGGCTGCCTCTTACCACCTTATTCTTTGATCCTTTCTGAAGAAGCCACGCAGATTTTGCAAATCACTTTTTAATAGAAATCGCTTGTCTGTGATGAACATTTGGAAAGCTTGGAACGTATTGACAACAACAAGGATTTCTTTATGAGTACTGTGGTAGTCTATTTTACTATTCTTGAAACTACCAGAGATGTATCGAACAATCTCACCTTTATCTTTGGGATTGAAGGAGATTGTTTTCTGTTCTCGAAGCACTCCTACTCAGGCACCTTCACTCGCATCAGTTTCAACAATTTTAAAACCTTTACCTGGCAGCTTTAATGGTGGTAGCTGAGAACATTTTTGCTTGATGCATCCAATCAATGCATCATGCTTTGTTGTCCATGGTGGCGGCTTCTTTCCTAGGAGCTTGTTTAACTTAAGTCTATCTTCAGCAAGCTTGTAATAGAATCCTGCAATGTAATTAACAAGGCCCAAAAATTGTTGGAGTTCTTTGACATTAGTGACAGGAAGAAGGGCAATTTTATGCAGGATGTGTGGTTGGGCCTCCATCCTCCCCCCCGCAAGAAGCTTGATGCCAATAAAGACGATCTGGGACTGAGCAAAGAAAGACTTTGCGGGATTGACAGCAAGACCATGGTGTTGACAAATAGAGAGGAATTAACGAAGATGGTCAAGATGGTGAGGCATATCCTGGCTGAAGACAAGAATATCATCAATATAGGGTTGGATAAACTTGGCATAAGGTCGGAAAATGATATCCATTTTTTGCTAAAAAATGGATGGAGCAGTTTTAATGCCGAATGGAAGGACAGTCCATCCATACAAACCTTGCGGAACAGAAAAGGTTGTTTTATAGAAATTAGCACTTTTGAGGCCAATTTGCCAGAACCCTTTTGTGAAATCAAATTTAGAATATATATGACTACCTTGGATAGTTTGCCAGATATGATCCTTACTAGGCAGAGGATGCCTATTATCAACAAGACAGTCATTTAACGGCTTATAATTTACAACTAGCCATTTTTCAAGTAATTCTTTTCCATTCTCATCAACCTTTGGTACATACATGGCATGACAAGAGAATGGAGATTCAGAAGTTTGAATAATTTTGAGTCTTTCAAGTTCTGCAACTTCTGTTCTGCAAGTTAATACTTCAGATGAACTCATTAGAAAATAATTGGCCTTAGCCTTAGGCATGAGCTCATTACCTTGAGGATCCCGTTTCAGAGGGAGATCGCAATACAGGTCCCGTTTCTGCTTCTTTAAATCCTTTGTCATGACTGTGTCGGCAAAAGCAGTTTTGATTTCTGCAAGGGACTCTTTACCTGCATCAATTTGGTTGCCTAACCAAACTGAATTAACTGGTTTCTTTTTCTTTTCCTTTTCTAGCTTAGTGGTATAAGCTAGATCTTGATAAAGCCTTGGAAGTTGGTATGTATTTCGAATTATGATGAAATCGGAATCAATGGTGAAAGGTTCCCATTGTTGGATGGGTTTGCTTCCAATTACACCATCATAGCCTTCAACTTCATATTGAACAAACATTAGATTATCTGTGAAACCATCAAACCCAATTTGAATAGGAGTGATACAAAATGAAGAACTATCTTCTTTTTCAGAATTACCAAAGGTAATACCTGTAGTGCCTTCCATCCAGCATCTTTGGGAAAGGCATTATACCTGGCAATGTTCAGATCTGCTCCAGTATCAATAAGAAATGCTAATGGGTATGCCATTATACCTGGAAAGTGGATGGTTAGAATAACACTAGGACATGAAGTAGTTGGCTTGGCTGTTCTCTTGTAGGCTTTCATCTGATGGCTACTTGAACCCTCTTCAAAGGTGACGCTGGGTTCACCCTGTTCTTCGACAGCATGATGAATGAGAGGGCTGTAAGGTTTTTCTTCACAGTATAGTTGTTCTTCGATGGAAGAGGCTTGAGTAGGCAACTGTATGGATCCAACAGAATTGAACTGGCTGACAAACTTATCAAGTTTAGGGGCTTTCTCCATTTCTTCTGTGAGATAGAAATTTTCTTCATCATCAATTTCTGAAATTTCTGCCTGAGCTTGAGTAATAACTTTTTCAAGAAAGGCTTTTCTATTTCTTCTCCAAATGCGTTTAGCCATACTTCCCAGAGAAGGTGCATTAAGGATGGATCTTTGATTTAGAGGTCCACTAAACCAAGGTTCTCTTGGCTGTAATGGTTTATAGCCATGCTGCTCAGGAATCTCGGTTGGAGAGACTGATAAACCATACTGTAGGATGGGAGATCTTCTAACTGGGAGTTTAGGAGGTCGACCTCGGCCTTGTCCACTTTCAATGGATGGTTGGAGTAAGAAATACTTTCTGGATTTAAGCTGATCTAATTGGGCTGTCAGCTTTCTCTAGGTTTCCTGACCCATATCCATGGTATGGAGTCGGGATTCAATTTGGACAATATCTTCAATTACCTTGTCCAATTTGGCACGGGTGTCCCTTCTGAGCATTCTGCAATAGAAGGAGACTTCCGAATCGTCATCAGAGGATTGAACGTCTTTGGCCATTAAATTGACCTGAGCTTGTTCTTGAGCTGACACATATTCTTCAGATTCTGATTCTGTACTTGATTCTGAATCTACACTTGAGAGGATAATATCCTCTGAGTCTGATGGATAAGCATTGATGAATTCAGATTCATCATTCTCAACTCCTGCTTTTCTAGCTGCACGGACTTTACCTTTTCCCTTGTTCTTATTTCGGTTCAGGCATTTGTTTGCAAAGTGATCACCCTTGCAAATATAACAGGTGGGTTTCCACTTCTTGGAACCCTTGCTTTTCTTATCTCTTTTTCTGAAGTATCCTTTCTTCTTGGGATACTTATTTTTGAATTTCTTCTTTTTCTTGTTGTTGCTATTTCTTGAGGCAAGCAGGGGCAGAAAATGCCAAACTTAAGCAAGAAATAGTGTTATTAAAAGAATCCTATGATAAACTCTACTAGGCTAAAACTAATGCATGTCAGATTGGAGAATTGTTACTAGCCTGTAGAAAGCCATCCCAATTGTATTCCATGTTTCTAAATGGACAATTGTTAAGATGGAAGCTTTTGAGGATCTCCTACAATTTACCCCATGACCTAGATGATAAATAGTTCTTAGAAGCATTCAAAGAGGTAGCCCATATTCAACAAAATCTGCTATATGAATTTTTCATACATAATTTGTTTTTAGAAAAACACAATGATTTCTTTATGAACCTTTTTTTGGGGAGGTACATCTTAGAGCCTTCATGTCTAATATGCAGAATCAAATCCAATGTTAAGAGAGAACCAGGGAGTATTTGCAAGTAGAGAGAACTATAGGACTCCAAATGAGATATCCTAACTGAAAGCCCTTTGCCTTCAAGGCTCAATTTCGAAGGACTAAAAGCTATGAAGCCACGAAGAATAAATATAATGACAATATCTGGATTTGATTTGAAAATTTCAAAGTTCATGGGCCACAATTAATAGAAAGGGCATGGAGTGCCTATGAGGAGTGGTACACTCCCCTCCCTATGTATCTCAAACGGAGAGAGATGATCTCTGCCACCAACCTAAGGTGGTCCTACAAAAGGGCTGAGGCATTAACATAAATATTGCAACAGCTCAAGACCAAGTGGATAGGGATGCGATACATACCTCCATTGCTCCTTCAACCACCCCCTGTAGTTTTGATCACTACAGAACAAAATCTTGGAGAGTTATATAATTGGTAGATGAGGGTTAAATACAACAAAGGTTTTCTTAAACACGCTGATCATTTGGATGAAGAGGCATAAGACATGTATGATCTCAGCTCCAAATATGATGAACTAAATAGGAAAAGGGATGCAGAGAGGCAGAGGACTCATCAGAGAGCAGGAGGACCTACTCAGGCTTAGGAAGGGGAGGATGATGAGTTATAAACAACCTCATTCTTATGATGAGTTAAATATGTTGTTATATGGAGCCTAATCATACTCGGAGGTTAAATTTACCCCACTTTTATCGACATGGTTTCCCCCCAAATCATTTAATAAGGTCAAGGAGCAGTGCCCCCAAGACGGGGTCAAGGGGTAGCGCAAGGCTTGATAAAGGGCTTGATAAATGGGGACCAACTTAGGTATCTTCTAATTTTGTAACTGACATAAGGCTTGATAAAATCGGCTAAGAGTTAAGGTTTCCATTGATGTATTGTAGCATTTTGCAGCGATATTGAGTTATAGGGATTGCTGGTTGTAATCAGTTTGATTTACTAGATAATAATATTGGACTCTCTATTGGTGGATGTATCCCGAGTTTGGGTGAACCACATTAAAATTATCTCTCGTTGTTATTATTGCTGTGTAGTTTTCATTCCTTTGTTTAATCTTTATTTGCATTTAATTGATATCTTCTGCTAGCTAACCCTAACAAGTGGTATTAGAGCGGGTTGTGTTTGATTATCATCTATATAAAGGTCTCACGGTTGAGCGGGAGCAATGGCGAACGAGGGTAAATTAAAGGTAGATAAATTCAATGGGCAAAACTATCAGTTATGGAAGATGCAGGTGGATGATTATCTCTATCAGAAGGATTTATGGAGGCCATTGGAAGGAGTATCCAAGAAACTGACATAAATGACAGATGAGGATTGGGAACTTCTAGACAGAAAGGCACTGGGAATCATTTAGTTGTGCTTGGCACCATCTGTGGCATTCAATATAATAGAAGTGAAGACAACAAGTGAACTGATGAAAGCTTTGGCTAAATTGTATGAAAAACCCTTAGCCTCAAATAAGGTATTTCTCATGAAGCGTTTGTTTAATCTGAAAATGATTGAAGGTGGATCTGTGACAGATTATTTAAATGAGTTTAATATTATTACCAGTCAGTTAACTTCTGTAAAAGTGAAATTTGATAAAGAGGTGAGGGCTCTCTTGGTTTTATGTTCTTTTCCAGAAAGCCGGAATAGCTTGGTAATGACTATAAGTGACTCTGTCTCTAGTTCAAATACTTTGAAATTTGATGATGTTGTTGGTGCTATCCTTAGCGAGGAAATACGACGGAAAAGCTCAGGAGGGTCCACATCAGGTAGTGTTTTGAATGCAGAAAGCAAGGGCAGATCAAAGGAGAGAGGAAAAGGTTCTGGAGGTCATGGTAAGTCACGAGGAAAATCAAAGGACAAGAGATCCCAATCCAGAGGACAAAAGGATTGCTGGAACTGTGGGAAACTAGGTCATTTGAAGAAAGATTGCTAGTCTCAGATGAATAAAGGAGACAAACAATAAGGCAAAGAGGCAAATGTGGTAAGTAATAAATCTGAAGATGATGCTTTGATTCTTTCCTAGGTAATGCTGATGATTCATGGGTTTTAGATTCTAGGGCCTCATTTCATGCTACGCCCCATAGAAGTTATTTTCTTGATTATGTCCAAGGGGATTTTAGGCTAGTTTATTTGGGAGATAACGAACCCTATTAGATTGTTGGAAAGGGAAGAATTAAGATTAAGTTGTAGAATGGGAATCATTGGCTACTACAAGAGGTAAGGCACATTCTAAGGCTGAGTAGGAATTTAATTTCAATAGGGCAGCTAGCTGATGAAGGTTGCATTGTTACATTTACTGATAAAAATTGGAAGGTTACAAGAGGTGGCTTAATAGTAGCAAAAGGTGTGAAAGTAGGCACCATATATCTTTGTATGAGTCATATTGTTCCATCTACTTTAGCTGTTGCAGAGAAAAAATAAACAAGTTTAGGAATAGTTGCTGTAGGTTTGCAGGAAGAGACTGAAACAGTTGCTGTAGGTTCTGAGACAACACTATGGCATAACAAACTTGGGCATATGAGTGAAAAAGGTATGAAGGTACTTCATTCTAAGAAAGTTTTACCAGGTTTGAAATGTATTAATATAGATTTTTGTGAAATTTGTGTGTACGGAAAATAAAAGAGAGTCAGTTTTCTCAAGGATGGGAAGCAAAAGAAAGATGAAATGTTGGAGCTTGTGCATATAGATGTATGGAGACCAGCTCATGTATCTTCTCTTGGTGACTCTCTGTATTATGTCACATTCATAGATGATGCAACTAGGAAGGTTTGGATTTATTTCCTCAGGTAGAAATCTAATGTATTTGAAACATTTAAGAAATGGAGAAGCTTGGTTGAGAATGAGACGGATAAAAGATTAAAATGTCTCAAATCTGATAATGGTGGTGAGTATTGCAGCAAAGAATTTGAGGATTATTGTTCCTTTAATGGAATCTGTAGACAGAAAATGGTTCCAGGGAGTCCACAGAAGAATGGAGTGGCTGAGCGCATGAATAGGATAATAATGGAGCGTGCAAGGACCATGAGATTGCATGCTGGGCTGCCTTTAAACATGTGGGCAGAGGCTATCAACACTGCTATATATTTAATTAACAAAGGTCCTTTAGTTCCTTTGGGTTGTGGTATTCTAGAGGAAGCATGGACAGGTAAGAAGGTGAGTTATTCTTTTCTTAAAACCTTTGGATGTGAAGCATTTGCACATGTAGATTCTTTAAATAGAACCAAGTTGGATGCAAAAAAAAAAAGTGTACCTTCATTAGATATGGCATTGATGAATTTGGTTATAGGCTTTGGGATTTTGAAAATCAAAAAATTGTGAGAAGTAGGGATGTTGTATTCAATGAGAAGGTGTTGTACAAAGATTAGTTGCAGCAGCATGAGAAGAAAGAAAAGGATTATTTGGTGCTGGATGATACTCTAGATTATGATGTTCCAGTGGTTCCTCATGCTCCACAATAGCAACAAGAAATACCACAAACTCCAGTGCATGTTAAACGGTCAACAAGGCTAAGTAGACCTCCTGAAAGGTTTTCTCCCTATTTGTATTCTATTTTGTTAACAGATGCTGGTGAACCAAAAGGGTATGATGAAGCTATGTAGGTGGATACAAAGGTTCAGTGGGAGCTTGCAATGAAAGAAGAAATGGACTCCTTGCTGAACAATCAGACTTGGGAATTATGTAAGTTGCATGTAGGTAAAAAGGCTTTACCAAACAAATGGGTTTATAGGCTGAAAGAGGAAGATGGAGGTAAGAAAAGATTTAAAGCCAGGTTAGTTATAAAAGGATTTGCATAGAAAAAGGGCATTGATTTTGATGAGATTTTTTCTCTGGTTGTTAAGATAACTTCTATTCGTACTGTTTTAAGTATTGTGGCTGCTGAAGATTTGCATTTGGAACAACTAGATGTGAAAACTGCCTTTCTCCATGGTGATTTGTAGGAGGAGATATATATGGAATAGCCCCAAGGATTTGAGGTCAAAGGTAAGGAGAAACTGGTGTGCAGATTGAAGAAGAGTTTGTATGGCCTAAAACAAGCACCTCGGTAATGGTATTTGAAATTTGATAGTTTTATGGATGAGCAAGGCTACAACCGGTGTAATTCTGACCATTGTGTTTATTTTAAGAGGTTGGATAATGATAGCTACATTATTTTATGTTTATATGTTGATGACATGCTTGTAGCGGGGTCTAACATGGATCACATAAGAGAGTTAAAACAACAGTTAGCACAATCATTTGCTATGAAGGATTTGGGGGCAACAAAACAAATCCTTGGTATGAAAATTTGTAAAGATAGGAAGACCAAAAAATTGACTCTATCTCAGGCTGATTATGTTGAAAAATTGTTGCAGAGATTCCATATGGAGAATGCAAAAGCTGTTAGCACACCTTTGCCTAGTCATTTGAAATTGACTAAGGAGATGTGTCCTAAGACACAAGAGGAGGAAGAAAAAATATCTAAGGTACCATATGCTTCAGATGTAGGAAGTTTAATGTACGCCATGGTATGCACGAGACTGGATATTGCACATGTTGTAAGAGTCGTAAGAAGGTATATGAGTCATCCTAGATTGGAGCATTGGAATGAGGTAAAATAGATTCTCAGATATTTGAGAGGTACATCCAATAAACATTTATGTTATGGGGGCTCTAATACTGATTTAGCAGGTTATGTAGACTCATATTTGGCAGGGGATATTGATACCAGGTGGAGTACTACAGGTTATGTCTTTACTATCGGAGGGACAGCGGTGAGTTGGATCTCACGGTTGCAAAGGTGGTTTCTTTATCCACCACGGAGGCAGAGTATGTAGCTGCAACAGAGCCAAGCAAGGAGATGATATGGCTGCAATCTTTCATGGAAGAATTGGGCAAAGAACAGGCTAACAGTTATTTGTTTATGGACAGCCAGAGTGCCATACATCTTGCAAAGAATTCTGCCTTGCATTCAAAGACCAAACACATACAGTTGAGGTATCACTTCATTCAGTCGGTGTTGGATGATGGACAGTTAAGGCCTAAAAAGATACATACATATGAAAATCTAGTGAATATGTTTACAAAGGTAGTGACAAGGGAGAAGTTGAGCTCCTCTTCAGCTTCGGTTGGTCTTCAAGACTGAAAACAAAAACTCAGAACAACAGAGTCTAGGGTGCTTATTTCCAGTGGGAGCTACAAGGTCAGTGGTGTTATGATCAGTCTCCAAGTGGGAGATGATATGGTGTGGAGTCTGATTAGTCTCCAAGTGAGAGATTGTTGTTATATGGAGCCTAATCAGACTCAGAGGTTAAATTTACCCCACTTTTATCAGCATGGTTTCCCCCCAAATCATTTAATGGGGTCAAGGGGTAGCACCCCCAAGATGGGGTGAAGGGGTAGCGCCCCTTGCGGGGTCCAAGGGTAGCACCCCTAGTGGGCTCCCTGTCACGATATAGGGTGGGGTTGATGGGCAACGCCCTCGCGAGGGCTCGGGGGTAGCACCCTCGAAACCTCACACGATTTTTTATTATTTTATAAAGGCATCGGGAGTTATTTTTCTATTGGCTGACATAAAAAAACCCTATTTTTGTAATCGACATAAGGCTTGATAAAAATGGCTAAGGGTTAGGGTTTCCATTGATGTATTGTAGCATTTTGCAATGATATTGAGTTGCAAGGATTACTGGTTGTAATTAGTTTGATTTACTAGATAATAATATTGGACTCTTTGTTGGTGGATGTAGCCCGAGTTTGGGTGAACCACGTTAAAATTGTCTCGCGTTGTTATTATTTCTATGTTTTTTTTATTCCTCTCTTTAATCTTTATTTGAATTTAATTGATATCTTCTGCCAGCTAACCCTAACAAAATACCCCTTTTTGTTCTTGCCAACCTCCTCAGCCATGCCAATTTGTTTATTTTTAGAAGCAATAATTGTCTACTTTTTATAAAATGATGTATAAATATTTATTTCTCAAATTGATTGGAATTAGCTAACTAATCTTGATATAATGGTATAGACTTTTAGTAATTGTGTAGGATTTATGCATAGCCGGACTTCAAGCGGTTGAAGTCAGAGTGTCAGAAGTTGGGGCGCCAGAAATTTAGGCGTGCATAGTTGAAGACTTCTTTAAACATTCTGTTAATTTCAGTTAAGACTATTTGAGACTTATGGCTCCACTCAGAGCCATTATTATGTTTTATGTCATGAACATCAGTTAGTTGTAATTCTGTTTTAGACTTTTTCAATGGTATTTTCCTGCCATCTGCAAATTAGGATTTTGTAGTAGTGCAATATATATATGTGTAGCTGCTGAAAACAAGGATATGTTGTTATAATATATTTTGAATACTATTCAATTATGTTATGTGTGCTGTTACACTTTTATGATACGAATGAATGAATATCATCAGATTGTTCTGAGTAATGGAAGTGCTATGAATGGATTTACTTTGAAGCTGCAAAAGTACTACATGTGATTTGAGCTATTAGTATAAAACACCCAAGAGCTGGCCACTCGAGGGATGTCATAGAGTAGATAAGTATTTTTATTGTTAAATGTTGTTATTTCCATTCTGTGCAAGTTATGTTTAGATAAATGTTATTCTGTGTTTAATTCTATTATGTGCCCCTGCAGGTTATGTTTTAAGTTACTGATCTCTGAGTTTTTGTTTACTTAGAATTTCTGGAGCATCCACTCTATTCATGAAACTATTGTTAGCTATTGATTAAAATATATTAGGTGTACTTTCAGTTAATAGTTAGTTGTTAGTTGTTAGTCACCTTTGTTTAAATTTCATGGTTAGACTGCAAATGTTGATTCTTAGATAAGTTACATGTTATATAGAATAGGAATATGAATGCTTTCTAGTTTAATTTTTGGTTTCAACTAATTCAAAAATCCAAAAAATCTTACTAAGAGAGATGGCCAAAACATCCCCTATTGCATACAGCCTTTAGACACTACCCGGTTGACATAATTGATATATTTTTTAACTAAAGTGCTAGGACCTCACGACAACCTGTCAATTGCATTAAACCTAAGTGACAAAAATTATGCACAAAGTTGCTCCAAGTTATATCATTTAGCCTAGTTATCATAATATCTAGTCTTGACTATGCAAAATGCTTGATGATTATTAGAGTGAGTACTAGTTATTGCGTCAATGATATCATCCTTTATTGTGGGATTGACATGTGCATGGTCTAGATTTATTGGGAGTTGACATTGCGCTGGATCTAAAAGAGGAGGAAAATATGGTTTGAGTAGGTTTGTGTTGAAGATAGGATACAAACTCAAGTATTGTGGTCTGTCAAATATGAAGGTGTTATCTCTAGCTATGTAAAGAATGGTATAAGGATTGTAGTGCAAGGACTTGATCTTGTGGTGTGGAACTCAAAAATGTTCATTCTAAAGATGGATGCAAACTTTATCACCAATCTTCAAGGATTGCAACATGCAATGGGTATCATGATGGCCTTTATATCTATGTTTTTGCAACTAAATAATTTGTTGGACTTGTTGATGAAGGTATTGAATTTATTGGATGAATTTTTTATTTGTCCACTTCTTGTTCTTGTGTATGAATTTTAGCACATCTTGGTGCATGATAAGATATCGTAAGGGGTGTTGTTGACTAAAATCTAAGACATTTTTGGAAAGGACTATGCCTTGTAGAGTTGTGTAGTGCCCCATAGTAAGCATGTTAGATGAAAAGTAGACTATGATCTGTTGATGCAATTTTTGGCACACCAATGTACCCCCAAGATGTGAAGCCTATGGGGTGGAATGACAACGGTTCCCCTACTTGGAAGGTGGCTATCCTTGAGAGTCTTATGTATATAAACTATGAGGTTTACCAGAATCTCGTAGTTGAAGAGTGCTTTGGCTAGTCCATTCAAGGGGCTACGATGAATATTAAAATTAATCACAAGAAAAGAGGCTTAGTGAAATTTAAACACTATTAGCCCATGCAAGCCTTCAATTCTTTCTAAATCTATAAAGAATATGAACAATCACATGCATGCATAACCCACTTTACTGCCTTTTATGATTTGGAATTTATCATTACAAGCCTACACTAACACCATGAATAAATACATAGAAAAGAGATAGGGTTAGGAAAAGAAATGAACCATTCTATAAATGGACAGAAACAAAATTTTAACCAAACTCTGTTGGATCCTTTACTCACAATCCCAATATGAGATGGTGCGATCTCCAAGGGAAAGTAACATGCAAAAAACTGTTGAACTGATTTGTTGCACAAATTAGTGTTCATTTGACCACACAAAATACCCCACAATTAGCAAGATATAAATGGTTTAAACATGTGTTTCTTTCATCAACATTAGGTGAATTAAATGCATAGAAATGTTGGGAATAAAATAAATTCATAATTCGCAAATAAAAATGTAGAAATCCACAAAGAGTCGAGCAATTTCATGTACTATATTCATAATCAATTTGTGAATTTCCACCAAAATGAAGAAAAGAAAACATTCTATCTCTCAAATCCCCAAAGGTTATACCTCCAATGGGAATAAAAAAATAGAACCCCTAACAAAGAGACTTTTACAACTATTTATAGTATATCCTAAGACTTGGGAATACAAAGAGTCATTCCCACCAAGAGTTATATAAGGAATACAAAGAGTCACTTTGACCACCCCTTCATATTTAATAATATTACAATATTACAACAAAATAAAAACCATATTATAGTTCACATTTTGTAAATGAAATATCAATTTGACTTGGAAGAGGACTACTTCTATTGATAAGCTAGGAATTTGCTATTTGTATTTTCTACCAATCTTACATCAAGACCATCAAAATTAGTAAATCTAACATCCACTTGAATAAAATGTAAGGAAGTTAAGGTAGCGGAACAACTTCCTACACTAAACTTGAGGGGAGGGATATGCAAAACTTATCAGATCTTTACAACAGTTACAAAAATAAACATAAATACCAATCATACCACAACACAATAATTACGTGGGGAAACCCTTTCGGGAGAAAAACCCCACACTTCAAAGCCACCCAATATATTATTTAGGAATCAAGAAGATTACAATATACTTGCAAAGCAAGATTTCATAGGAGTATAACCAACCAAAGATCTGGAGGCAACTCAACGTCTATAAGACTCTTACACACGACCTCCATCTCAAGCTCTTGATATATAGGAGATACAATACAGTAAACCATCAATGATAATTACAAAACCATGATCCAAAACCACCTAAAGGTGGTGCCCAAATTATCTCCAATCAAAGATGCCTTATGATGTGTTAAATCACACACCAACATGTGTAACTCTCCCCTTTCTAGCTCTTTTAAGTGTCCAACATGTTTTCACATTTCCCAAAATGGGAGGCCCAACTTCTGGAGGCCATAACTTTTGATCCAGTGTCTAATTGACGAACCGTTTGATGTGTTGGAAAGCTCATGAAGAGATCTATCAAGTGAAAACTAGATTTAATGGTTACAACAACTTTTAGGGCATTTAGGGACCTCTAAGTGCCTCAAATATGAGTTTGAAGCTTTTCTGAGAGTTTCAAAAAATGGAAACTTTAATATCTTGCAATCCAAGTATGATCTTGAGTTGAAACTCACCCAAGATGTTTAATAGGCAGTTCCACACCTTTTAGGAAAATTTTAGGTCCATCCATGCTCAAATGTAGGGTTACTAAAAATAGTACTCACTGTCATTTTTAGCCTCTTTTGGAAACTTTGAAAGTTCTAAATCATTCTTCAAGATAAAGGGTATTCGAAAAGACCAAAATTGGGAAGAATAGAAACCTTTTGTAGTTGCAAGGTTGAGACACCTTTCCTAACATTCTCCCTCTTGTTGAACACCTTGCAAGAGCAAAGGGAGTATCAACACCATGATTTAATTGCTAGGGGCCGAGAGGCCCATAGACTCCGAACACCATCTAAACTTCTTTGTGCTCACATGCTTAGTTAATGAATTTGCAACATTCATCAAAGTCTCTACCTTAACTAGCTTCACCCTGCCATCCTCTACCATATCTCTAACAAAATGATACTATACATCAATGTTCTTGGTTCTAGCATGAAATGTTGGGTTCTTAGCTAGACAAGTCACACTCTGAGTGTCATAATAAATTTTCACTACACCTTATTTTATTCTGATATCTGAACACTATCTCTTAAGCCAAATGGATTCTTTACAAGCATGAGTAGCTATCATATACTCAGCTTCAGTAGCAGACAAAGCAACCACAACATGTCACTTACTCATCCAACTAATTGCACCACCAAATAAAGTAAACACATAAGCACTGGTGGATCATCTACTATCAACATCACCTACCCAGTCTAAATCCACACAACCACGAATATCAATGGAATGCATGTCTCCTATAAAATTACCATGATAACATAAAGAATACTCTAAGGTACCCCACAAATATCTGAAGACTCTTTTAACTACATCCCAATGAATTATACTAGGATTAGACATATATCTGGAAAGAATTCCCACTGCTTTGGCAATGTATGGTCTAGTATAGACCATAACATACATCAAACTTCCAACTGCACTCTAGAAAGGTACTCTCCTCATGTCTTCCATCTTTGATGGGGATGTTGGACATTGTGAAGCAGATAACTTCATCCCAACTATAAAAGGAACACATAATGGTCTACAATCTTGCATGTTAAATGTTACATCCTAAATTTTGGCTTTGATTTTACTATTTACTTTCACGTGATTAGTAGTGAATTTTATGGATAAATGTTTATACATTATGACATAATGTCAGAGTAAATATCAATTCATGTGATTAAGTATAATACATGTGATTGAATAATTCAAAAATTTACATTATGAGGTTTTGATTTGTTATTCATAAGATTTGTGAATAGACTAACGATGCACTAATCCTGGTTGGTGATTACAAGTTGTATTCAGGAAAATAGATTTCAACCAATCTCCAAGAAAGAGAGAGAGTACCTTCCAAGGAGAGGAGAATAGACATTTGGTTTTGAATAGTTCATTTGTTGTCTGAGTATAGTGTATCTTCAGTTAGTGAACCCTTGTTAATTAAGGTAAGTCGTGCCTAATCAAGTTGGTTTAAGTTTATTTATTTTTTGATTTGGCAATTTGTTGATGTCGCTTAGAGTCTTTTAACATGTTTTTAATGTCAGCCTAGTCATTTTTGTGAATTCAATGTCGTCAAGGTTGAACGTTAGTCATTTTGCAACTAAGGCAATCTTTTTGTCAAAACATCATTCTTTGTGTCATAAACAAGAATATGTCTATTTTTGCATTGACATGGTTGGAAGAAATTAAAATTATGTTTCTTGTAGATATTTTTTATCATCGAATTTTCGTATTTTATCAATTCAAAAATGATTCAATTTTCTCTAATACGTAAAGGGGAGGTTTTCTCAAACCAATCACATATTGTGCTTAATGTGTGAGGCAATGTAAGTATACGTAACATTCTTATAGTCACTATTGTTAATAATATCTATGTTTTTAGATTATAATAAGTAAATATCCTTGAGTAGAGTTTGAGGTTGTTTTAGTGGGTTTAAATGTTAACAACCTTCTTAATGAAGAGGTTTTCTCCTCGTAACTTTTTCTTAAACCAAGGAATACTTATAGGGAGGTCATTGAATGAATAGGAGTAGTGTTTTATTACCACGTTCCCCCTCAACTCACATGCTAAAACAAAGAGCATTATCAGGCTCGCGAAGTGGAGAAACCTGCGGTTAGTGGGGAGGCTTATAACGACTTATATCATGAGCTGAGAGTGGTTAATGGAGGATAGGAGAAGATAGTGAATGCAGTTATTAGAGAGAGGAGGATCATTGGTGAGACGTGCTCAGTGAGGTCGAGGTGAGATTATCAATTGAGTTCAATAGGATATAGTCAAACATTTACCAGTATTACAGTGTTGAGGCATGCTTAGGTAAGAGCCAAGCCTATTTTCTTATGTTTTCTTCTTAAATTCATGTTGAACGAAACACATTTGATAACAATAGTTTATTCTCCTATGAAAACATAGGGATATCTATAGTAATGTGTGCAATATCATAGATTTTAAAGAATTTAACGTAGAGATATTGTAAGTAGTATAAAATGTAGAGCACATGAACATAATAGACTATATTATATAAGTTCATAGATACCAGTTTGCTGCGAGTATGCATATCGAATCTTAGTTAAACCAGACATATCTTTCTGTGTAGAGTATTTAGACAATAACAAAAGATATACATTTTTTTTGTATTCTTAATACGTAAATAAGTGTAGTTCTATCTTACTATCTATGTTTAGATATACAAAATTATACTACAACCTGTCCACAGTGATAGCAAAACACTCGGAGATTAATGAGAACCTGAGAACCTCTTAGTTTTGTGATATAGAATTCACTCTTAAACTTTATGTAAACATGGTGTGGAAACTGTAGTCAAGCTATTGGATTTATGATATAGTTTTAAAGTATATGTCAATATGAAATAGATAACGTTGATTATGAATATTTTCAATTGATCTATTTTTTGGTATTGACCTCTTTAAATGCAAAGGGATTCGAACTAAACAAGAAAGATATTTCGATAGAGTAATATATCCTCAGGTATTTTTGTTATTATGTATAATACTTACAGACTTACCTTTTCTCAAAAGAGAAATTGAAGGGTTATGGTTAACTATAATCATGTCAAATATTTTAACTATATATATCTATTTTATAGTGGTCGACAATGAAGGGTTGAGAACCCAGAGTTTGAATGTTTGTATTAGACTTGTCTAAAGACGTTTGTACTTAGTCAATCATGATATTTTTTTATATGAAACCAAATTATTTTATTACAATTGACTTGAGCCATGGACTCATGGAGTAGATGTCAACAAGTCATAGACCTCAGATTGTGCAAGTATGCAAAGAAGTACTTTTGGATGGATAGTCGACCCATAAAGCCTTATGGTATGAATGACAAGGTCATGAGAATTAATCTAAGTCAGGCAGACTAGAAATTGAGTTAAACAAGACTCTATTTTTAAAACCATTTATCAAATGAAACAAGTTTACCAAGTCAAACTACAAGATGTGATAATATCCAAGTCGAGTTAGAGGTGTGTGGACAATATGACTATGTTTACTTTAAACATCTATTTATATAGAATCTTTGGCCAAAGCAATGCATACATATTTGCATGCACTAGTCAGTTCACCATGTCCAGATTTCATAATATGTCAGTATGATCATACTTAGCTAGAGGATTGTCTAGAGTTGTGTGATCGATAGAGTTATGTAGGATACAACACCAGTACTCAGATGGCAAATACTAGTTGGTTACCTCATGTCTATACTCTTCGTGAAGGGTAGGGCCACTTCTAGTTGGAAGGTGAGCGGGGGACTACCGGTCTATGGTTGGAGGTAAAGCACTTAGAAGATGCTCTCTCTCTAGTAGAAAACTCACTAAGACTTGCAATATGGAAATCAGAATTCTAGATGCAGCATACTTACTGATATGAGACTTGTATTTCATAAACTATGTAAATTTTATCAAGTGCAGATTCTTGTATTTGAAAGACGAAATGTTGATTCTATAAATTAATACATGTATATTCAAAAAGGAAGTTATGTTTATATGATCTATTTTGGTTCCTTGAAAATATTTTAATTCAAAAAAAAAGTTCAATCTTTTCACTTAGTGATTTATATGTTTATTTATCTCTTGGTAAAACTTTGTTTTAAGCCTTGTTTGAGAGTTAGTACATTACATTAAACCTCTGTAAAATTGAACTAACATACTTACTCTGGCCAAGCCATAGTTTTCTATTTATTCTAGATCTCTTCTTATTTCCATCCCAAGAATGTGTTTAGTTGCACCAAGATCTTTCATTTCAAATTTAGCTGCAAGTTGAGACTTTACATCTAAAATTATTCCTTTCCCTTTACCAATAAATAACATATCATCAACATATAATGCAATAAACAGGAAAATGAACACCATCAAATTTATAATAAACATAGTGATCAAATTTAGAACGCTCAAATACCAAACTCAACACATATGTATCAGATTTATAGTATCACATCCTAGGAATTTGTTTGAGGCCATACAAAGATTTCTTCAATTTACAAGCCAAATTACTTTAACCTTTCACCATTTAGTGCTCTGGTTGTGTCATAGAAATATCCTCCTCCAAATCACCATGAAGGAATGCCATTTTCACATCCATTTGCTCAACCTCTAGATCATAAGCAACAACAATAAAAAATAAGAATCTAATGGATGTCATTATTGCAACAGGAGAAAATTTCTCACCGTAATCAACACCCTCAACCTGAGAGTAAACTTTCGCAATCAACTATGATTTATACTTCTCAATACCCCCATCTAAACCAATCTTTTTCTTGAACACCCATTTGCAACCAACAGGTTTTCGTCCTTTAGGTAATGGTACCGTATCCCATGTATCATTCTTTTTCAAATCTGTCATTTCTTCATCCATATCAATTTTATAGGACTCTTCATCATTCATACCTATTGCCTCTTCTATAGATCTAGGTTCATCTATGTTAGTATTCAAATTAAAAAAAATCTCTAGTCATCAGGTGACTACCTTTCAGGTGGTTATCTATGCCTTGTAGAACTTCGAACAAGTTGAGTTGTAGGTTCTTCCTCCTCTTCTGAAGATTCAAAGCTAGATGAGCTCTCCTCAACTTCGTGTCTATCTAGGGGCCTCGATTCAACTTTCTCAGGTGTAGAATGGAGTTGAATCACATCTTTTTGTTCACTTTGTCTCGGTTGCAATGTAATAGAAGAAGGCTTAGTTTATCTAAAAATAACACTTCTACTATAGATTACCTTATGTGCAACAAGGTCTCAAAGATTATATCCTTTCACATCATAACTATACCTAATGAAGGTACATTTCATAGCCTTGTTTCCCACCTTTGTTTGCTTGTCCTTTAGCACATGTGCATATGCCTCGCAACCAAAAACTCTAAGATGTCTTAGTGAAGGCTTGTGCCCTAACCACACCTCCATAGACATTATATCAATAAGAGATAATGTAGGAGACCTATTAATCAGGTAGCAAGTAGTAGAAACATCTTTAGCCCAAAACCTTTGTTTTAGACCAACATCACTAAGCATACTCCTAGCCTTCTCCATCAGTGTCATGTTCATTCTTTTTGCAACTCTATTCTACTATGGAGAATACGGAGTGTCTTTTGTCTCTAAATGCCACAATCCTTACATAATCTATCAAAATCATCAGAGAAAAATTCACTACCATTGTCAGTCCTTAAACATTTTATTTTCTTTCAAGTCTACAACTCAACCATTGCTTTAAATTCTTTAAATTGACCGAAAACTTCATATTTATTCTTTAGAGAATATACCCATGTCCTTTTGCTATAATCATCAATAAATGAAACATAATATGTGGATTTCACAATAGAAGGAACAACTACATGACCAAACACATTAGAATGAATAAGATCCAATACACCACAAGATTTATGAGAACTTGAGTAAAACTGAATGCGCTTTTGTTTACCATAAATGCAATGCTCACAGAAATCAAAATCAAGTTCAACAAGGTTTTTATTTTTCAAGGTTCTTAGACCCTTTTGTCCTATGTGGTCTAATCTCTGGTGCCATAACATAGTCTTCTTTGCAAGCAATTTTGATTTAGAAGAAAGGGCACCTTTAGGTACCCAAAAGCCATGACCATCCACTGAAAATGAAACCCTCTCCTTTTCCAATGAAGTAGTCATAGATTTGCTTTTCTCCAAAGTATTATTGCACTCAACAGTGCATGCATCAAGCTTATATAATGTGCCAAATCTAACACCTCTAGCAATCACCAAAGCACCTCTTACCATCTTGCATCCTGAATCAGAAAAGACTACCTGCACACTTGCATCTATTAGTTTTCTCACAGCTAGTAAATTTCATGCTAATCCAAGGATATGCAACACACCATTAATCCTTTTTATTCTACCATCAGGAATATGATTTTAACTTTACCATGGCTAATAATACTTAAATGAGAATCATCACCTAAGTTACACCTTACCTCCATCAAATTCTTCATATTCAGAAAATCAATTTCTATTAGGGGTCATATGAAAAGATGCACCTGAGTCAATTAATCTTGCATCATTCCCTACATGAGTGGCCAAAGTTGCAATGAACACATCACCATATTTCTTCTTAGAATCAAAATCAGAATCAAATTTCTTCTTTTTCTTCTTTACACTCCTTACAGAAGTGTCTAGGCTTACCGCAATTCTAGCAAATAACTTTGGATTTTCTAGGAGATTTGGATCTCCCTTAGACATGGATTTTTCATAATTCTCTCTCTTCTTGCCTTTTACTTTGGGTCTTCCACAAACACTTAGGGCTTCTCTGGCACTAATGGATACCTTCCTTCTCATTTCTTCAAAAAGCAAAGAACCCACAATATCTTCAACTTTCAAGACAACAGAAGTACTCCCAATCGCCATAACAAGAGAATCCCATGAATCAAGCAAAGAACAAAGCAGGATCTGACATCTCTCCTCCTTGTCCATTTTTACACCATCTGATGCCATTTGAGCCACCAACATATACTAAATGCTTCTAGGTGGTCTGAAATTCATCCACCCTCTTCCATTCTCAAGGAATACAATTTCTTCCTCAAGAAAATTTTGTTCACTAAAGATTTGGTTTAATATATTTCACTAAGTTTTTAAAATAGTTTCTTTGTAGAGGGCTCTTCATTGACATTGATTAAAACATAGTCTATCAGGCACAATCTCATTAGACCCTTAGATTTGCGGTCCATAACATCATATTTAGTAGCCAAAGTAGCATATGTGGGCTTTGAAACATTCTCATCAATAGCATTCCACAGATTTCAATCAATCAATAGATCCTCCATCTTTAACTTCAACATCTCAAAATTGTTACCATAAAATTTTTCTCTCTATTCTCTCTAATGTGCTCCCCGTTGAACACACCAAGATACTAAGAGGGGGCATGAATCAATATCTAAACAACTTCAACTTATCCGGAGCAGATTAAAACTTAAGCATCATAGTATTAACATAAGCATAAAAGAATAACACAATGCACATCAACACATAACACCAGATATACATGGAAAACCCAATAAGGGAAAAACCACGGTGAGGATTAACTCACAATATATGAAGCTCAAATAACAACTTTGTTTTAGGGATACATCCCAAGGAATCTACTACCCCTAAAAACTTTGATTTAGAGTCACTCCCAAGGAAGCTACTACTCCTTGAAATGAGAACACACTTACAAAAGATTATAGTATGACAGTCCTTCTACTGTCTAAAAACTGACATTGAAACTCACACCTTTGATGATTGCAATTCTGCCTCTTCACACTTTCTTCTAATGATCAGATTAGTTAGACACAATCTACACTTTATCACTGTCACAAATAAGTCTTCAAGATGAATCAAGACAACATCTACAATTTCTTCTCTTTCTCCTTTAGTCACACATCATAATGCATTTATTCTGCTCCTTATCTTACATGTGAGCCTTATCAATCACTTTGTAATAACACCTCACCACACTCAATTTGATTTATAATTAATACAAGATATTACATTGATTAAATTGCTTGTCAGCTAGATACAACATGAAAAATAAATTTACAAGTCAGCTAGACAACACACAACATGAAACATGTAGAGGACAAGTCCTAAACAAGACTACACGCTACACCAACAGAAGATCCATGCCTTGCGAACATCAACACTTTCTTAATTAGGTCAAAAAACATCCTTTAAAGCATCATACAACAATAAATTGCATCAACACACTCCGTTCATTTGAAAATAGGACAACCTTAATAAAAAAATGCATGAAACTTGAAGCATAATGGCCACGACAACTTGAAAGCCTTGTGTGGTACTGGAAAAAGGAAAGATCTTTGTGAATCTTTTCTAGATGAGTCTACAGGACTCATACAACATCTACAAACACTCATTTACCTCTTCACATCAAGGATTTTGTGCCACACATCTACTATCATGAACTCTAAGCACAACCTATTATCCAAAACACACTACAACATACTGTCATAGAGAAACTAAGCATGCAGACCACCAAGAAACTTGAAACTGCAAGGAAGCATGTAATTCACATCCATAAACATCTCTACAAAACTACAAAGGCAACCATTCACTTCTAGAGGAATGCAGAGCATTCCAACAAGCCTTCAATACTAGCTCACCTTGCCATAACACATGTCGGTACTCTATCTTGCATAACTTTAATAGCAGAAGGAGAAATCATTTGAAACTTTGGAATTATCACCTTCACTAAACCCTAAGCACATTACCAGAATTACATAGCCATATTTGCAAACATGGAGGAATGCGGAGCATTCTATTGCTATATAATAGCTATCTTTAATACTATCTTCAAATTGTAAAACACTCTTTTGGTAATCTAATCATCATGAAACTTGGAACATACATGTTTCAAGCCATCAGTAACATCTTCTAAGATTAGAAACACCTCTGATCTTCTTAGTGCTTCTTATTCCCATATTAATATTACTTCATACTCAACTTTGCACTGATTAGGGCATAACATCCAACCATGAACTATATCTTCTTTGTTGGATGGGGCATGACATCCAACCATGAACTATACCTTCTCTACACATGAAATCCAACCATGAACTATGTCTTCTTTGCACATGACATCCAACCATGAACACCATCACACCTCCATGATAGTGTTGACATCAATGACAACCTAGTGACAATGTTGACATCAATGACAACCCTAGGAACCACATGTGTAACAATCTCCCCCTTTGGAATTGATGGTAACACATACCTACACATTTCTTCCCCTTTGACATCAAGGACAAAAGGCAACCACTACCTGCTCATTAGAAACCACATACTTGCACATTCTTTCTTAGATCATGACTTCTTCTTGTAGTAAATAGATTCCCCTATCATCAACAACCACCACCTTCTCCCCTGAGAGGTAGCTACCATTAGTCTAGGAATAAGATATAACATGAACTCCCCTTGGACAGATGTACCACTATGCATCTAATAAGAAGAAGGAGGGGCAATTACCCCTAACCTCTACCGAAGATCCTCAAAAGTATCCTTTGCAAGAGCCTTAGTGAAAATATCTACCATCTGATCCTTTGTTGGAACATATTCCAACTTCACTTCCTTATCTGCAACCTTCTCTCTCAAAAAGTGATACCTAATTTCTATATGCTTAGTTCTAGAATGCATCACTAGATTTTTAGAAATATTGATAGCACTTGTATTGTCACACAAAATAGGAATAGGCTCATCATATAATACCTTGATATCCTTTAGGGTTTGCTTCATCCACAACACTTATGTACAACAAGATGTTGTTGCAATGTACTATGCCTTTACAGTTGATAAGGACACCGAATCTTGCTTCTTCCTCTGCCATGAAACTAATCTACTTCCTAAAAAGAAAGCACCACCACTTGTACTTCTTTTATCATCAACACAACTAGCCCAATCAGCACTAGTGCAAGCACTCAAATCAATGTCATTACCTCTTGGATACCATAGGCCATAATTTAGAGTTCCTATCAAATATCTGAATATCCTTTTCACTATCTTCTCATGTGTTTGCTTGGGATTGGCTTAATATCTGGCAACCACACATACTGCATGCATATTATCTTGTCTAAAAGCAATCAAGTACAACAGTCCTCCAATCATAGATCTATAGACAGTCTAATCCACCTGTGGATATTCATCATCCTTCCTCAAGTGACATCTAGTGACCATGGGAGTACTAACTGGTTTTGAATCCTCTGTACCAAACTTCTTCAACAACTATTTGACATACTTACCACCAGCTAGCTGAGTAATTTAAAGTCCAAGGAAGAAAGACATCTCACCAATCACAAAAATCTCAAACTCTTTTTGCATCTCCTCTGCAAACCTCTTACACATATCATCATCTCCACCAAAGATGATCTCATCAACATATACTACAACTATCAATATCATGTCTCCTTCTTCCTTGATGTAAAGATTGCTATCTATAGTACCTTTCTTGAAGCCCTGTTGAAGTAAGTACTTGTCCAACCTAGTATACCAAGCTCTAGGTGCTTGCTTGAGACCATACAGAGGCTTCTTGAGCCTACACACCATGTCTAGATCTTTTGATATCTGGAAACCATCTGGTTGTTCAATATAAACCTCTTCTTATAGATCACCATTCAGAAATGCTGACTTAACATCTATCTGATATACCTTGAAGTTCTTATGAGCAACAAGAGAAAGGAGCATTCTGATTGCCTCCATCTTGGCTACCGAAGCAAAAGTCTTCTCAAAATCAATACCTTCAACTTGTGTGTATCCTTTACATACCAATCTTGCTTTGTTCCTTACAACTTCACCTTCTTCATTAAGCTTGTTACGTAACACCCACTTTGTTCCTATAACATTCTTATTTGCTAGTCTAGGAACTAATTCCCATGTCTAATTTTTCTCAATATGATCCAATTCTTCTTCCATGGATTTTATCCATCCATCATCTTTGCTGACATCAACAAAGGTTTTGGGTTCTACTTTTGATAACAAACACAAGTTTACTTGGTCATGTGTCTTAGAAAGCCTTCTCCTTGTCTACACACCTTCATCCTTATCTTTGCTGACATCAACAAAGGTTTTGGGTTCTACTTTTGATAACAAACACAAGTTTACTTGGTCATGTGTCTTAGAAAGCATTCTCCTTGTCTACACACCTTCATCCTTATCTCCAATGATCTAATTTTCCAAGTGGTTCTTCTAAACATACTTTGTTGTAGTCTTAGGCATCTGCTCTGGTTCTTGTTTCTTTTCTTGTTTCATTTTTTCTTCTTCATCTTCAATGCATGGAAAGATATCAAATTTGGAGTCCTCTGAATCTTGTGATATTTGATATAGGTCTTCATCCACCTTGACATTTGTGCTTTCAATCATATTTCCCAACCTCTTGTTGTAGCATCTATAAGCCTTACTTTTGGTTGAGTAACCAAGAAAGATTATTTCATCACTTCTTGAATCAAACTTTCCTAGGTCTTCTTCATCTCTTCTAATATAGCATTTGCTGCCAAAGATCCTCAAGTATCTAACTATGGGAGGTCTTCCATACCATAGCTCATAAGGGGTCTTAGTGTTGTTAACCCTCAGTTGCACTTTGTTAATTAGATAGACAACAGTGTGAACTGCTTCCTTCTAGTACATATCAGGCAAATCTGCATCTTTCAACATTGCCCTAGACATCTCTTGCACAGTCCTATTCTTCCTTTCTACTACCCCATTTTGCTGAGGGGTCCTAGGAGCTGACAAATGTCTCCTAATACCATGATCTTCACAAAACTTTTCAAATTCATTTGAAGTGAACTCACCTCCTCTATCAAACCTTAAGCACTTGATCTTAACATCTACTTCATTTTCAACCATAGCTTTGAACACCTTAAATTTATCAAGGGCATCTGATTTTTCTCTTAACAAAGTAACCCAAGTCATTCTAGAATAATCATCAATAAGAAACATAAAATAGATCGGTGTGAATCAGCTCCAATGGATTTGAAGAAGAGTACTCCTTGCTTTGAACCTTGTCTTTGTCTACTTTCCCATTTGACATTCCTTGCATACTATGTTTGCAGGCTTGATTATCTTTGGCATGATTAGAACTGATCTTTACCATGTTATCAAAATTGTTGTGTCCCATTCTTTTGTGCCAAAACCAACATTCACTAGATTGATCCAACAAACATATTCTTCCATTTACCTCCATATGATAGATATCACCATATGTCTTGATACCTTCTGCAACTAGTTTTTTGGACCCTACCTTCCTGATTTCACAATCTTTGGTATGAAAGGTGAGATTATCCCTTTCTTGCACATCTAATTGATACTGAGAAGATTGTGTTTTAGCCCTTTGACATAGAGGACATCCTCAGTCCTATTCTTTCCATCAATAGTTATAGCACCTTTTCCACATATTTGTGCTGACTCTTCGCCATCAAACTTTAAAGCACCACCATCCCACTTCTCAAGGCTGATAAACTTCTCCTTGTCACCAGTCATATGATTTGAGCAACCACTGTCAATTACCCAAGCCTTAGTGTCTTCTCTTACATGAAAAGTAGTCCATACAACCATTGATCTGTCATTGTTTTGATTTGTTTGCAAGGCATCAGTGTTCTCAAATTTTCCAACATCATCCTTTTTATCACCAACACTCAAGGCCATGAAAAGTGTTTCATCATTTGAATCATCATGATCCTCATCTTTTGAAGAGTAACTACTTTCTATGGAATACATACTTCATTTGAACTTATCTCTTTTGTTACTACCCCTTGATTCCTTAAAAGGACATTTAGAAGTAAAGTGGCCAACCTTTCCATAATTGAAATATTTGAATGGTAACTTACCTTTGTATTTTAAAAATGCCTTTCTTTAGTCTTCTTACAAAATTTGCTTCAACTTCATCAAAGCTCTTATCTTCATCAACAACTTCTTCTTTTGTCTTCATATTAACTTTGAAAGCAACTTCATTCTTTGGAGCATCACTGCCAAACTCTCTCATTTCAAAGGTAGTAAGGGAACCAAATTTATCCAATTCTGCATTCTCCTCAATAGCATATACCTTATGATTGTAATATTTGGGAAGAGATCTCAGAACCTTCTTCACAATTTCATCCTCTTCCTCTTTGCCACCAAGACCTATGATGCCATTGACCACTTCATTCACCTAGAGCATATATCCAACAATGTCTTCATTCTCTGTCATTTTTAGGGTTTTAAATTTGCTCTTGAAGATTTGAATCTTTGCTTGCTTTACTTTCTTATCTCCTTCATAAATGGTTTCAAGTTTAACCCAAACATCTTTAGCAAAACTACAACTCATTACCTTTGAAAGTTCTGAACCAGCTAACCCACTCATGATAGCAAACTTTGCCTTAGCATTGTTATCATATTCCTTTACTTCATTTGGATCTTTAGGAATAGCAGCAGGAACTTTGTAACCAGTCTTGACAGATTGCCAAACACCACATCCTAGAGAATTGATATAGCCTTCCATCCTTAGCTACCAAAAAGCATAATTTGTTCCATCAAACCTAGGTATCTTGCTAGATCCATTATGTGCCATCCCGAACCTTCCCCAAGTGGCTAAGATTCTTTTAGAGGAACTTGGCTCTGATACCAATTGTTGAACACACCAAGATACTGAGAGGGGGGCTGAACCAGTATCTAAACAACTTCAACTTTAACAACTTCAACTTATCTGAAGTAGATTAAAACTTAAGCATCATAGTATTAACATAAGCATGGAAGAATAACACAATGCACATCAACACATAACACTAGATATACATGGAAAACCCAAGAAGGGAAAAACCACGGTGAGGATTAACTCACAATATATGAAGCTCAAATAACAACTTTGTTTTAGGGATACAACCCAAGGAAGCTACTACTCCCTAAAAACATTGATTTAGGGTCACTCCCAAGGAAGCTACTACTCCTTGAAGACTTTGTTTTAGGGTCACTCCCAAGGAAGCTACTACTCCCTAAAATGAGAACACACTTACAAAATATTACAATATGACAATCCTTCTATTGTCAGAAAACTGACATTGAAACTCACACCTTTGATGATTGCAATTCTGGCTCTTCACACTTTCTTCTGATGATCAAATTAGTTAGGCACACTCTACACTTGATTACTATCACAAATAAGTCTTCAAGATGAATCAGGACAACATCTACAACTTCTGCTCTTGCTCCTTCAGTCGCACATCATAAAGCATTTATTCTGCTCCTTATCTTGCATGTGAGCCTTATTCACTTTGCAATCACACCTCGCCTCACTCTTTGGTTTATAATTTATACAAGATATTACATTTATTACATTGCTTTTTGGCCAGATACAACATGAAAAATACATTTACAAGTTGGCTAGACAAAACACAACATGAAACCTGTAGAGGACAAGTCCTAAATAATACTACACGCTACACCAACAGAAGATCCATGCCTTGCAGACATAAAACTTTCTTAATTAGGTCCAAAACATCCTTCACAACATAAAACAACAAGGAATTACATCTGCACACTCCGCTCATTTGGAAATAGGACAACCTTAAGTAAAAACACATGAAACTTGAAGCACAATGACCACAACAACTTGAAAGCCTTGTTCGGTAATGGAAATAAAAAAATCTTCATGAAACTTTTCTAGATGAGTCTATAGAACTCATACAACATCTACAAACACTCATTTACCTCCGCACATCAAGGATTTTGTGCTGCACTTCTTCAATCATGAACTCTGAGCACAACCTGTCATCCAAAACATACTACAACATATTGTCATAGAGAAACTGAGCATGCAGACCACCAAGAAACTTGAAACTACAAGGAATCATGTAATTCACATCCATAAACATGTCTACAAAACCACAAAGGCAACCATTCACTTTCAGAGGAATGTATAGCATTCCAGTAGGCCTTCAATACTAGCTCACCCTGCCAGAACACATGTCGGTACTCTATCATGCATAACTTTCATAGCGGAAGGAGAAATGATGTAAAACTTTGGAATTATCACCTTCATTAAACCCCAGACACATTACCAGAACCACATAGTCATATCTACAAATGCGAAGGAATACGGAGAATTCTATTGCTGTATAATAGCTATCTTCAAACTATAAAACACTCTTCCGGTAATCCAATCATCATGAAACTTGGAACATACATGTTTCAGGCCATTAGTAACATCTTCTAACATCAACAACACCTCTAATCTTCTTAGTGCTTCTAATTCCCATATTAATATTACTTCATGCTTAACTTTGCATTGATTAGCACATGACATCCAACCATGAACTGTATCTTCTTTGCTGGATGGGGCATGACATCCAACCATGAACTATACCTTCTCTGCACATGACATCCAACCATGAACTATGTCTTCTTTGCACATGAAATCCAACCATGAACACCATCACACCTCCATGATAGTTTTGACATCAATGACAACCTAGTGACAGTGTTGACATTAATGACAACCCTAGGAATCATACGTGTAACACTCGCCATCTAGAAATTCCTGGAACAAGATCACAAAGTATCTTCTACACAATCTCCCACTCAAACTGAATTAGTTTAAAAACCCAACAACCCACAACTGAAACCAAAGGTGATCAAGCTCTGATACCACTGTTAAGGAAGCTAAGGTCATGAAACAACTTCCTACACTAGTCTCGAGGGGAAGGATATGCAAAAAAATTTAGATCTTTAGAGCAGTTACAAAAATAAACACAAATACCAATCATACCACAACACAATAATTATGTGAGGAAACCCTCTTGAGAGAAAAACCCCACACTCCAAAGCCGCCCAATATATTATTCAGGAATAAAAAAGATTACAATATACTTGAGGAGCAAGCTTTACCATGAGTATAACCAACCACAGATTCAGAGGCAACTCAACATCTATAAGACTCTTACACACAACCTCCATCTCAAGCTCTTTATATATAGGAGATACAATACAATAAATTGTCAATGATAATTACAAAACCATTAGCCAAAACCACCCAATAGTGGCACCCAAATTATCTCCAATCATAGATGCCTTGTGATGTGCCAAATCACACACTAACATGTGTAACTCTCCCCTTTACAAATCTTTAAGTGTCCAACACGTTTTCACATTTCCCAAAACGGGAGGCCCAACTTTTGGAGGCCATAACTTTTGATCAAGTGTCTGATTGATGAACAATTTGATGTTTTAGAAAGCTCATGAAGAGATCTATCAAGCTATAACTAGCTTCATAGGTTATGATAAATTTCAAGGAATTTAGGGACCTCTAAGTGCCTTAAATCTAAGTTTGAAACTTTTTTAGGCATTTCAAAAAATAGAAACTTTAATATCTTGCAATCCAAGTATGATCTTGAGTCAAAACTCACCCAAGATGTTTACTTAGCAGTTTCACACCTTTTACAAAAAAATTGGGTCCATCCATGCTCAAATGTAGAGTTACTAAAAATAGTAATCCCTACCATTTTTGGCCCCTTTTGGAAACTTGGAAAGTTCTAAACCATTCTTCAAGATAAAGGGTATTTGAAAAGACCAAAATTGGGAAGAATATAAACCTTTTGTAGTTGCAAGGTTGACACACCTTTCCAACACAAAATTCTTCGTAATTAGATCATGCACCAACTTTTAATCAATTACTTTCCTCTCAAACTCCTCACAAGAAACCCTCACGCACATTAATACGGAAATAGAGGAAGAATCAAAAGTTCCATAGTTGGGTGACTCCATCTTTAGAACACATTCAAATTGTGAATTGTGATTTTGCATCCTGTATTGTTCTCAAATCATTCTATCCATCATATAAATTACATCTTATATTGCCAGCAAAACAATTGATTTCCTTTACTGTATGATTAATAAGATCCTGTAATGTATAAAGCCTATTTTTACATCCTTGAAGAATGTCTTTTCTAAAATTACAAGATTCCACCAAAGTCCTATGTATAAACACTATTTTTCCATCTATAATTCCCTCATTAATCAAAATTTGAGGATCTACTATAGCTATCTATACAATATACAAAATATGATAATTGAGATCCATGAATTCTTGGTCAATACCTTCCTCCATTATTTTCATTGAATCTTCTTGATCCTTGAATCTTTGACATTCATTCAATATTAATTTAATAGTTTTATGCTTTGGTGTTAATAGTTCATTGCTCTAATTTCTTGTAGCAGTCATAATACTCTTTATTTTATTAACTGTGGGCATCCCTATACCTGAATTTATACTTGTAGAAGGATTGGATAACACATTATCTAACTCAATAGATCCAACTAAATTCTCAATGTATACAATTAATTGGGGAAATCTCATTTCTAAGCTTTTTCTTGGTGGTTTTATCCTTTTCCATCTTTGTTGCCATCCATTCCATGGAAGATTTTGTAATTTGCTTTCCTTGTGCCTTAGAAGGCTTACCTAATTAAATTATAGTGACAAAAATGTTAGGTGGCTATAGTTGACTCTCCACTACATATTTCAAAGGTGTCACTATTTAGGCTTTCTAGGCTCCTTGTGAATCTATTGTTATTGTTGATCAAACTCTGGCTCTCTTTGGGGGGCATGGATTGGAAATTATTGATGGCATGCCATCCAAGTCATCCAAATAATGTTGTAGTACCCTATTTTTACTTTTAAGTATTTGATTAAACTATCAAGGGGTGTTATCAAGCAAAGCTTGCTCTTTGGATGCTTCCTCTTCTTGCCTCTCTTGTTGCTATTCATTTTGTTTCTTTTCTTTGTGAGGAACCTCTTCTTGATGAACCTATTATTCCACATGGACTTGTTTTTCCTGTTGAAGGTCCTATTCATTGTTATTTAGTGGCTCTTGTTGTTATTCTCTCTAGGTTGTTTCTATTGATTCATGGGTACTTGTTCATTTTATTCTCGATCCTCAACCTCTTTCTTAATTTCCATTTCTTATGGAATTCTTCTTCTTGCCTTATATGTTGTTCTACTTCCATGTCTCATTGACCTACGAGCTATTGGATTTTTTGTTGTTGAACCTACCTCAGAGGGGAAGGAGTTTTCTTGGAAGAAGATGAAGAAAAATGCCTTCCATATGCATGAATACTTTCAAGAACATTAGTTTTATCTCCATGTCAAGGTGTCCTATCTAGGGAAGAGATCTCTATTGTCTCCCCTTGTTGTTGGATTCCTTGAGAAGAACTAGCTTATAGATTTTTTGGTTGTTTTTGTGGTGGTGAGGCATCTTGTAATGGTACCTGTACTGTAGGAACCTAATGAGAAGGAGACTTGGGTCCCAAAGAAGATGCTTCTTGTGATTTGTTTGGCATGATATTTAGTATTTTTAACTCTACTAGAGGCATTCCATGTCTAACCCTCATCTTATTCAACTGAGTTTCCATTCTCTTTAAAATTGCTTTTATCCTAAGATATACACTATTAATTTCCTTTTGTCCCTAATCTATCCTTGAATGGGGTTTGGATGCAATTCTTCCTTTTTCATAAGTTGAATCTAAAATATTACCATCATATTTGATAACATTGGGCATTGTTGTGATGGGGTGATTTTTAATTAAAGTGTAGTAAGTCTAGTGCAATCTCTCCTCCTAACCTCATACTCATCATTATAGTTATTCCAAAAGTCTTCCAATTGGACCTTATGCTTGCACATATTCCTTAATCCCTTAATTACTTATTTTAGGTTAAAATAGGATCTTGATTCATATAGCTTCAGATTGCACTATGCCATTTCAGTTCTGAAAGGAAGCTAGGTATGCGAAAATCACCTCCTAAACTAATCTAATGAGGGGAGAGGTATGCAAATTTGTTTTAACCCTTACAATTGCAGCAATATGAAACATATATCAGAGATATTACAACAGCAAACACAAAACAAGAATGTAGACAGAGAGAAGTAGACACAAGATGTATCGTGGGGAAAACCTTTTCAGGTAAAAAAACCCCACACTCTAAAACTTGCACAATGTATTATCTGAAATTTAGTTACAGTTTACAATACACTTGCAATGCAAGTTCTTCCAAGAGTCTTCAAATTTTGAATCTGGAGTTATTCCGGCAGCATAACAGTAACTATAAAACACTATGCAACTACAACTCCAAACTATGCAGTATATATAGATTACAAGGCATATTATGGAAGCATCTTGGGATGAGCGTCCACCTTGGCCACATGGCCATTATCCCACATCAAAGAAAAATTGTCCTTGTTGCAAATACATCCCTTACATCTGTCATACATGGCAGATTTGACTTTTGCAACATGGAGCGCTCCAAGGCTAAAAATAGACTATGACAGATGCTCTTACACATCTTACGATTGTCATAGATTTTCCCAACATAACAACTTTAAATATTGTAAGAGAATCTATCATACAATGCTAAATATAGCATATTCCTCTTAGAACATGTCATAGCCCACCTTGGGCACCCAAAGATGCCTTTCCCTCATGCAAAGATACTCACCGTCACTTGTCACCACTTGTCATAGGAATCTCCAAACTTGTCTCTTACACGTCACAGATTCTGACATCATATAGAATATCCTCTTCCACATACCACAAGATGCCGACACATGGCATAATAGTGCTACCTCAATTGGGACGCCCAAATCCATGTAGGTTTGACTTGAACATCCAAGTCACATTCCAAGTAAGATGACATGTCACCGTGCCACCTCAACTAAGTGACCAAACTGAATGTGCAAGTAAATACAATATTAGGCAATAAATAAATAATGCTAGGAATTTGCAAAGGTTGAGACACCTTAATTCCCAACAAGTTCTATAGTCTTGTAGGCTTGGCTCGCTCGTTATACATTGATGTTGATTAAACTTAATAGGGAAGTGGGGATCCCACATTTTCTTTTGAAAATATAAGTTATGCACTTTTGATAATTGTCAGCATAACTAATATTGCAATTTTATAAATTACATATCTGGGTAGTTTATAAAGAGCCCTGTCATATCCTGAGATTCTAAGTTATGAGAAGGTTGGAAATTGAATAAACCAACATCCATATTTTTAAATCTCAATCCTTGCCTTTGGGGACAACCTTGGGCTAAAATCTCTTTCTAGTAATCTAATTATAAAGAAGACAAAAGCATCATTTACTCTTGCAAAATTTTGTGCATATTCTTTAAACTCTAATTGTGGATAGTATTCATAGACCTTTTGTTGACCGAGCATCATTGACCCTACCATATGCAAACCTAAAAAGTATTGCCTCTATGCTAGGGAATATACTAAATAAGAAGTTATATTTTGCATTACACTTGTTAGTTGATCATGAAGAGTATTACTTATCAGGGTAGTCTAGTCAAAGAATTCTTCCCCTAGTCATTTTTTTGACAATGTATCTAAACATCCATGTTTGAAATTCCCTAACATCTTCTTGACTAGAGATTCTTCTTAGAAGAGTGATGTAATCATTTACAACCTTTTTTTTGGTAAAGAGTTATTTATTAAAACTAGGCATCAAATGCCAAGAGTCCAAGATACATAGAATTACATGGAAATACAATCCAAAGCACCCAATTTTATTTTGACTATGTATCTAAATATCCATGTTTGAAATTCCCTAACATCTTCTTGAATTGTGATTCTTCTTAGAAGAGTGATGTAATCATTTACAACCTTTTTTGGTAAAGACTTATATATTAAAACTAGGCATCAAATGCCAAGAGTCCAAGATACATAGAATGACATGGAAACACAATCCAAAGCACCCAAAAAGCAAACAACCTAGAAGGCTCCCAAAGATGATAGGAGACCAAAACTAAGGGGCTCCCATAAGACCAACCTATCATCCACTACCAATTGATGCAACCTCTGAGACTTGTCCACCAACAATTAACATCCCAACCATCTTTGTAAAGACTCACAAACCATGCAAAAGTATTTAAACCAACTCAAAAATAAATGAAGCAAAGAATCCACTTAAAGACAACATCACAATAATAAAAAATCAGAAAGAAATAAATAATCCACTTAGATACAACTTTCAAAGATAATAAATGTAATTAATCCACTTAATCACAATATCTCAAACAAAAGATAATCTTATAAATATGAAACTCAATGTCATTAAATCTTACATATTCACAAGCTAAATCCAGGTAATAAGCACTATGAAATAATATACATAAATCCTTTGGCAACATGCCATAATACATCCAATAGGTACAATAAACAAGTACATCAATAAATAAATAATCAAATACACTCTCCAATTGCACGAACCAAGTGGTCCACCACTTGCAAACCGAGAGATGAAAACATGGCTCAGGTGCTTTTCCACCCAACCATGAAGTATTTACACTTCCCTGGATCCCTTCCTGAAATGAAGGAAACCCAGCCTTGCACAAAATGTCTAGCTACCTGGTAACAACTACAGGAGGGAACACCTGATGCAACCCTAATGTCACAATGTGCAATTCTAAGTAATGAAAAATAAATTGTCTCACAACAGGATGTGGTAGAGATATTAATAAATAAGTTTGCTAGACTATAAACATCTATTTCAATGTCATTCCAATTAGATCTAATCATTTAAGTAAATTGGTCAATTCCTGAAAAGAGGAAAATCCATCTCTGATATACCCACATTCAACATCGTCATCCCAAAAGTAACCCAATACATTCCTAAATGAAAATCTACTTCTTTCCCCAAGAAGCAAAAAAATAAAATAAAGAATCAAAAATACAAGTTTTCAATCAATCCAATTACCCTTTTTCCCAAATCAACAAATAAGGAAAAATACACTTTCAAGCAATAAACTATCTTTTTAAACTTACAAATCACAATCATAAGTTTATCAGTTTGATACAGTTCCTAATCTTGTAATTTAGTCACCATGTCATCAATAACAGTCATTCTAAAACATTAATTACCTTACTATCATTTCTATGATAGGAGGTTCCAAAAATGGTCTATAAGTGTGTTTAATTTACATAAACCTCAAATCCATATTTCAATCATATTACCTAATAAATATTCAAGCAAATTGCTTTTAGCAATCAGAGACAGGGACTGTTTCAATGTTGGCAAGAGACACTGTGTGGCTTCATTAGTGCTGTCATTGATGGCAACAAAGTCTATCCCACACATCCGTAGTACATAGTATGCCTATACCGAAAGTCAAATTGAAGAATGCTTTTCTCCAGTGAAGAAGAATAGAGTATGTAACAAAGTTTGACAATCAGGTCTGGATCTCTCAAATTGTGTAACTCAGTAAGTTGTGGACTTGGGAGAGTCAAGAGGGGTATCATGACTACTGTACTCTAGAGATTTAGCCTCTGGTGATAAATCAAGGAAAATATATGAGCATCTGAGTGTTGGGTTCTAGTCAGGCAGAGCAGATAGAAGAAGAACTGACCGACAGAGTATCAGACTTCAATCCGGATGAGTAAATGGTGTTGATCAAGCAATTTGTGGGATCATACATTATTGGCTGACATTATTAATGACTTCTATGCCTATGTTTTTGATACACATCACAAATCAAGCATGGATTCAGCCTACAGATCGGTAACTTGCAAATATCTTGAGTATTCTTGTTGCCAACTAGAAAGTTGATGAAATCCTTGATGTGGATATATATACTAGATGGATTCCAGTATATGGGTGTGTGTGGTGAACAAGTGATGAAATAAAGTGCGAAGAAAGGCAGGTATAAGTGTGAGATCTGCATTTCAAGTCCGGTATGTGATAGAGTAGCAGGATTAAACAGAGGAAGAATGAAGTGCATCAGATTAGTGTATTATGCCTAACTAGAACTGAACTCTTGCATTTTGTAGATGCTTCTCATTAGTTCAAACACTTGATTCTCTTCTGTAAGTTCTGTAGACAGTGAGTCTCTTATAGGCAGTGTGCCTCTTGTGAGCAGTGTGCTCAGGCAGTGAGCCCTAATTGGCAAGTGCCATTTTGTACTCCTTTATTCTTTTAACAGAGAATACAATCTTGGGTTAGTCACCCCATGGTTTTTCCCTTAATAGGGTTTCCATGTAAAAATCCTTGTGTTATGTGTGTTGATTTTATTTCTGTTCTTATGGTTACATATGCTTTCATGTTTTAATGCAACACTGAATATTAAGATAACAAAAGAGAAGAAAGTTAAGGAAAATTTGAGATAACTGATTCACCCCCCCTCTCAGTTATCTTCCTTGTTTCCAACATTCAATTCATTTATCTAGTTTTAAATAAAAGGTTCATGATTCACCAAAAAGGAACTTACTATCCAAACTATGACAGGAAGCCCAAAAATAGTCAAACAGTCTTCCTGTCGCATCTGCGACAGGAACTATTGCAGTTTTAAAAATAGAGAAAAAGAAATAGAGATGATATCTAATTTAGTTTTATGTCAAAAATAACATTTGGTTTCTACATTCGAAGGAATAAAATTATAATAGTTTGCCTAATATCTATGATCTCATTCAATATAATGTTCCAAATAAGTTTTTCCATTAAAGCTACAAGAATAAGTTTTGTCTATTTTAAGAGGTTGATTTTCATCTATACAGAGGTTGATTTACTCAACTATTCTGATCTTAGCCAACATATAAAGAAATACAGTCATACACAGGTCTGCAAAAATGTTGTATGGCAGCCATCTGGGGTTTCGTCATTGGTTTCTTGATCAAATTCTAATCAAATCTGAGTTTAATATCTTGTTTCAGTTGAAGCAAAGGGAGAAAAATAATATGTTTAAACACCATTCAGCCAAAAAAAGAATAGCAGGTGGCAACAAAATCTAATGGGGTCGATTTGCTAGATCACTCCAGAAGGTCATTTTTGGCAAAATAATAAGGTACGGCTAGGAAGTAAGTAAATCGGCCATCAAGAAAACCCCATAGCCATGTCAAGGATTAGCCAGAAGGAAGATGTCAACCCACTAAAATATAGGCAGCCAGGAAAAATGAAAGAACGACTAGGCAAAAATAAGGAACGTTTATACAAAATAAAGTCATCCAACCAAACAACAAATGAAATCATTCAGAGACAACCTAAACCATGCCATTCAAATGCAAATTAAATAAAGAAGAAAAATCTAGAAATATAGACATCGACTGATGAGAATTTGCAGCCGAAGTGGCTGCCTCTCTCTTTACTCTTCCCTGTCGCGGCCTGCAATTCTCCTTAGTTCCTGTCGCTCAGGAAATACAAGTTTTCTCTGCTGCAAAAGTGGATTCCTCTTCTGAGTTCGTGGGTAGTTTTTTCCAGCTAAGCGATCTCCCTCTTATTACATTGCTCTACTCTTATTTTCAGCGATCAAGAATTTAGGTTTTAAAACTGAAGTTTGAAATTTAGTTTGCATGCATTCCCCACCAATCAAAAAGACTCAATAATCTATTTACAATAATTAATATCTAATTTTATTTAGCTTACTGTCAAATAAATGATAGTAATAATTCTTTAGCCATTTCTAAATATAATTTACTATTTTAATAATGCATATTCACTTTTAAATAATCAAGAAGTGAAATTTAACATAATATAATATAATTATATTCACATCTTATTGTAATTTAATTAATTTATTTAATTTTTAAGGAACATATTGTCTTCCAAACATCTATAATTTTAAAATTTAAAACACAATATTTCTTATTATTGAAAACATCAATCATACTCATTTTCCACACAGAGATGCATAAGAAACCATTCAAAATGCATATGAAAACTATGTGGTGTGTGTGATTGCATCAGGGTAATCCATCCATCAGTTCTTGCCAAGTGGCTAGAACATCTCTACCTCAGCCATGCTCTCATCTTTGACGAGTACCTACATCCATTTGCACTCAACTCGACGTCAATAGGTTAGTGTCTCCAAAAACATAGCCAAAGCAAATTATTGCATCAATATTCAATATTGATAGCAATTTCCAAATTTCATCAATTACAACTCATAATAATTACATCATGTATGCAAAATTACTTAAAGTAAAATCAATCACAATAATTGTTCACTAAACTAGATTAATCATATTGTTCATAAAAATGAGAAGTGACATCCATCCCCAATTGGAAGAGACATCGTCCCGATGTCTTATTAAACATCAAAATAATAAAGTGTCCATCAAGCACCAATAAAGTATCAAGGTGTCATAAACCATAACATCAACTCAAAGTATCAAAGCATAACTAAACTCAAAGTATCTCAAACAATAATCAAACTCAAAGTATCATAATCCATGCATGAATAAGAAATCTAAGCTATATCCTCAAATGCGGAAAAGATCTATCAATCTCCTCTGCATCCTCCCATGTGGCACTGTCCTCAGAATACTAATCCCATTGGACCTTATATTGTACCACATCTCTGCTATGCAACTTAATGTTGCACTTCCCCAGAATTTGAGTGGGCTCCACTAGCACCACTCCTAGATCCTGAACCTGTAAAGTACGCCAATCAAGAATATGTGATGCGTCAGGATGATAAAGCTTAAGTAAAGACACATGAAAAACATTATGGATTCTAGCAAGTGTAGGTAGGAGAGCAAGTCTATAAGCTACAAGATTAATCACTTCCAGAACTTCGAATGGTCCTACAAAATGAGGAGCAAGTTTGGACGCTTTGCCAAACAACACTAAACTCTTATGAGGTTTGACCCTCAAAAAGACTTTGTCACCAACTGGAAACTGTTTAGGAGTTCTATTCTTATTTGCATAACTCTTTTGATGATCTGAAGGTTGCTTCAACTTCTCCTTGATCAACTTCATCTAATCATCCATTTCTCTTAACATTTCAGGACCAATCACAATCCTGTCCTCCACTCTATCCCAAATGATAGGTGTTTGACACCTATGCACATAAAGAGCTTCGAAAGGTGCCATTCCCAAAGATGCATGGTATGAATTGTTATATCCAAACTCAACCAATGGAAGGTACTTCTCCCATTTATACTGCTGATCCATACAATACATTTTGAGAAGGTCTTCTACCACTTGATTAACTCTTTCTATTTGACCATCCATTTGAGGATGATAAGCTGCACTAAAATTCAACTTTGTACCCAAAGCTGCATTAAGAGTTGTCCAAAATCTTGATGTCATGCTAGTGTCTCGATCTGAAATGATCGTCTCAAGCACTCCATGCAATCTAAAAATCTCTTGCACAAACTTCTTAGCTAAGATCATAGAACCATCTGAAAGATTTCCTGGAATGAAATGTGCTACCTTTGTTAATTTGTCCACAACCACTAAGATGACATCATGCCTATTCTTAGACATAGGTAACCCTTGAATAAAATCCATGCTTATTACTTGCCATTTCTGCTCAGGGATACTGTACAGATACAACAAACCTACTAGATGCACATGCTCAGCCTTGACTCGCTCGCATTCCAAACATCGAGCTACTAACTCTGTCACATCCCTCTTAAGTCTAGGCCAAAAGTAAAAAGGTTTCAAACCTTCGACCATCTTTGGACCACTCCAGGGTGACCTGAATAAGGTTTATTGTGAATCTCTTCAAGCACTAACTTTATCAACTCTCCTGAGTTAGGAATGTACATCATTTCCTAATATCTCAAATGTCCATCTGATTCAATCACATAACCATCAAACCTGTGATCTAAGGGGTCTACTTCCAAAGATTTCTTAACTCTTTCATAATGCTCATCCCCTTGAAGATTCTGAATCACTTTCTGTTTCAAATTGGACTTCATGGTAACAATGGCAGCCAGATGTCTTCTCCTACTAAGAGTATCTGCTACTCTATTCTCCTTTCCTTTTATATACTCAATTCCAAAGTCATACTCACTAAGGAATTCTAACCATCTTCTCTGTCGTGCATTAAGGTTAGGTTGAGTAAATATATACTAGAGCCCAAGATGATTTGTCTTCAACTCAAAGGGCTTACCTAGAAGATAATGCCTCCACATCTAAAGTGCATGAACTATGGCAGCTAATTCAAGATCATGCGGCGCATAGTTGAATTCATGTTGCTTTAACTTTCTTGACTCATAAGCAACCACTTGCTCATTCTGCATCAACACTCCTCCTAATCCTTCCCTAAATCATCTGTTATAATTATAAAGTGCCCATTAGGATATGGTATGGTTAGGATAGGAGTAGTTGTGAGCTTTTCCTTAAGCACTTGGAAAGCTTGCTTACACTTTTCTATCCATTCAAATTTCTTACCCTTCTTTTGAAGTGCGGTAATCGGTGCTGCTATGGTTGAAAAACCTTCCACAAACTTTCTATAGTAACCTGCAAGTCCCATAAAATTTCTGACTTCTGTCACACTTTACAGTGCAGGGCATTCCATTATTGCTTTTATCTTCTTAGGATCAACTGCAATCCCTTCAACTGAGATCACATGACCAAGGTAGTACACTTTATGTTGAAAGAATGTACACTTAGATAATTTACCATAAAGATTTCTTTCTCTTAACCGCTGCAAAACAATTCTCAAATGCATTTCATGTTATTCCACTGATTTAGAGTATGTCAAAATGTCATCAAGGAAGATTAACACAAAATCATCTAAACAATCTCTGAAAATGCTATTCATCAAGTTCATGAAAGTTGCTGGAGCATTAGTCAACCCAAATGGTACTACTGTGAACTCGTAGTGACCATATTGTCATGCCCACATTTCCCATGTGTCACAACACGCATCACACGTGTCATGTCCACATCTGTCATGTGGTCATGACACGAAATATCAAAATTTTTCCCACGCTTCCCTAGAAACCCCCTCGCATGCGTAAGCATGCTCGGTGGTGTACGCTCAAGGCGAAAACACTACAGTTGTCGGCAGGGTATGAAGTACAATTGCGTTCACCCAGATGCAAGCAATCCAACAAGGGGGTCTCCACGACACCGTTAACGTCGCTACATGGTTTATAATATCTAGTTTCCTAACCCTAAATCTCAGAAGACTCCAGCAGCATAATGCCTCACGGTGTGAGTGGGAATCTTTAAACAATACACTTATTACGGGGTTCCCTGATAGTTTAACAACTTCCCACGATGCCTTATTCATAATGAGTTTACACTTGATCTTCCAATTTGGTCATTTTTAAACAAAGCACGATTATCTGTATCATTTCTCGTTTCCTGAAATATACTCCTCCTTCAGACTTAGTATTCTCAACAAGGTCATTCATTTACCCTCTCTTCCATTTCTCTGGATCTTAATTTTGATTGTATTTCTATCATGTTCACCTTAACTATTTCTCTAAAGTTTATTTTGTTTATATTTCAGTCTCTCTCTCTTTTGGTTTCTAAGTTTTCTTTATGTTTATCCTGTCTTTACTTCATATTCTTCATCAATCAGAGTTATCACTGTATTTTTAAATTAGATTAATCCTAATTCTCGGATGGACTAGATCACATAAACTAGTTTACTTCTTCGCTGGACTCAGTCTCTTAGTTTTCTCTGCTCTAGGATTCACCTCTACGTTTGTATTAATTGTAAAATCATCTTGTTCCTAAGCAAGATTATCGGAAGAGTAAATCCACTTAGTTCTCTTATCCCTGTTTGGTAATGCCGCGCATTTTCTCCTCTATGTTTTCCAATGTTAGTTTTTCTTCTTCTTTCTCTCTCTTTTATTTTCTCAATTGGACGTTTACTAACTACAGTTGAGTTTAAACTGGCCACACATGGAATGTCTGTGATGGCTTCTTTACGTTTATTTCTAGTGTTCTTTTTTTTAAGGGAGATGTATAATTTTCCTCTTCATTTTCCTGATTATTAATTTGCGTCGATGGTTGAAACTTCCGAGAAACTCTCCCTTAAATAAAATACTCGTATATACAAACGCCCCTTTTGTTTTTAGCACTAATTTAGATTATATTTTCCCTTAAAGTTGTAAAAAAAATCATCCTATTATAATATCCTTTCTTTCAAAATAATTATAGTCCTTTTAAATTTTTTTGACAATGAATTAATTAAATTATATATATATATATATATATATATATATATAAACAATATTATACACAACAATTGTTATATATCTATATATATAAATATAGGTATATTTGTATCTATACTAAACAATCTCTTACTCTCTATTGTTATTTTATTTTACTTATTTGTTAAATTTTATTACTAATATTTTTATTATTGTTATTATTTTTTTATATATATATCATTCTCTTATAAAATCTAGACTATAGCTTAAAAGCCATGTATTCTTTTGTTCCATTGTGCAACCCTAATATCATTGAATGGGATTTTGGTTTTGCAGGTTATAAACATGGCGGCGGCGGCCTTGCAGGAGGATCGGCCAGAGATACCATGCAGAGGGAAGAGGGTCGCAAGATGTGGGATGGCAGATTTTGGTGGTAGAAGCCACGTTGTAGGCCGTAGACACAGACACAGAAGGTGGGGTGAATGGTAAGGCCGCGCAGGGGTGGTGGACAGGAAGCTCACGGGGAGCCGAGCGCAGGGGAGGTGTCACCCATGGCGGAAGACGGAGCTTCGGTGATGGGGTTTCGTGGGAGTCCGCGGTCTTAAGGCCGCGGCGCTATGTTTCTTCATGGGGGGGGTGTCGGGAGGGGCAGAGCCCCCACCCACACCCCCATAAGGCTCGACGATGGTGGTGGGAAGGTTCAAATCCTTCCCACCACCACTCCACCATTTTTGTTAATGTGCTGTGTACACAGCGAGTAAACTGCGATTAATGCCTTTTTATTTTTCAATGCAAATTTCTTTCTACTATTTGAATAACATCTCTATTTACAAATAAATAAATAAATATATATATATATATATATATATCCCACAACTACTCTCAAACATAGTTCTTTCACAGTTCATTGACTAAATAGAAATGCTATAATTATAGAGAAATTAAAAATAAAGCTATTTATCTGGTAATCACAGTTCCATATAATTTTGTTTTGAAAATTTCAAATACAAAGAACAAAATATAAATCTATCTAATTGCCATTTACAATCATCGTTCATTTAAGAATTGCAATTTAAAATGCAGAGAATTAAATAGTACTCTATTTAACTGCCATCCACAATGTTATTAATATATGTATATAGAACCGAAAATTATAAATGCAGAGATTTAAATATAACTCTATTTCACTGCCATCCACAATTTTATTAGTATATGTATATGCAATCTTTAGAAATTTGCCTTTATACAGCTAGTGTTTAACTTGTTAAATTCAATGTAATATATATAGCATAAATAGAGAATGGAAAGAATAGTTCAAATTACATTGGCTCACATCTAGTAAGTTTATGACTATACCAGTTTTATTTATTTATTTTCTATTTATTTCCAATGATAAAATTACAATATATAACAAAGATAATTAACTAGATTCATTTCTTCCTCCCAAACAGTACTATAGATAATGTGTTCCATCTTTGTCTAGATAAATAACAAATTTCAATACTATAGATAAATTTATTCATTTTTGTCTAAATCAATACAATTTTCATTACTTAACAATTAGTTTCACCAGATATAAAATAACAAACAAAAAAAAAAAAATCCATAACAAACAAACACTGTAAGGGAAGAATTTCTCTATTTCCCCAGACAATATTTCTTACAACTTCAAAGGGAGAAAATCTCTCCATCATGAACTTAAACAGGATGAGACTTAATGAACCAACTCTCCTTATAGTAAGGATGAGATACATTCTCCCTAATTATAGAACTCCTCCAATTCCATCAATAAGCTTCAAGAGGAAACCTGCATATCAAAAAAAAAAAAGAATACACCACTCGTCTAGCTCTCCTCCCTATCGTAGACCCGCAAGAGGGTCACCCCCGAGCTAGGGAGATCATCCACACACCTAGGGTAATTTCACAAACCACTTCACAACAAGGAACAACAACAAACCCAAAACTCACACACACCCGTGGATATGTTACACAACACAAAAACTCAACTACAGTGAGCTTCACAAGGGGTAGGAGAGTGGACACACTCAACTCCAGAGTGTCACCCTTACAGATATTATAACCAACACAATTTCTCTTGGCCTCAAGCCAAATTTGATAACAAATTTTCCAAAGAGTTTGTATTTGGACTCTCAAGCCAAATGACACAATTCTTTTCAAAGTCACACTCACATACTCTCAAGGCTTTCAACATCCCAAAAGAACCAGGTATGCACCCGAGGAGGATCACTCCTCCCCTACCCCACACTTGATGAGCATTTCTCCCAAGTGGGAGAAGCTCTGTCAACAACCCTACAACATTTCCCCAAAATCACAAAATCTACAACACAAGCAAATAAACAACTTTCACACACTTTTCATGCAACATATTAGAAATACAAAAGGAGTATAAAACCAACCTTACAAAGCCCTTCAAGGATGAAGCTGATGTAGAGCTCCACTGAGATCTCCTCCAACCTAAGCCACCAAACTCCCTCTCCCTTTCCCTCTCCAAAGCAAATTTTTTTGTTTTAAAAATAAAATAAAACTCTCCAAAATTCAACTAACTCCCCCCCATCCCCAAAAATGGAATTCAAATAACCCAAAATTCTTCCAGTTTAGAGGAATGGGGATGTGACACTTGTCACCTCCTCACTCTTCCCCAAACTACTATTGTGGCCCAAGGGATGAGTGTTGGCTTATGTCACTCACCCATCCCTAAAGTCCTCCTTATCCCTTACCTCATGTCATTTCTCTTACGCATGGGAGAAATAAAAGGAGTTAAAGGAGGAAAAGACTAGTGACCCATGCCTCTTCTTCCTTCCTTCATTATGGATGACCACACAACTCATGGGGAATCTCACTAATGGTGAGGGTGACTTCAAGTCAATTCCTCCATAATTGATGGGTTTGTAGTCATCTCTTACCTTGGGGATTGAAGAGGGATGGGTTTGGGTGTTGGTACAACCCATCCTATCCCTCCCATACCTCCAAATTTCGTCACTTAACTTCAGTGTGAAGTTAAGATGACCATATGGAGGTTACACAAGGGTTATCCATGCCAAATGGGACCCTGGACCCATGGGGTATAACCCAGGGTCAACTTTAACCTATTCAGGACACCCAGGGTCAGGTTAAAACACAAGAAAAGGCCTCAAGAATTTAAATAAAATAAAAGAAATTCAAATTCAATTTTTTTACAACACAAATCATAATTCAGTGTTACAAGAGGGTAGACCTAACCCATTCGACCTTAAGAAAGACCACATTACAACACCACATCAAACACAGTGCTGATCTTGGTTCCTCGTGGAACCAGATCGGCTTAACAAGGGATAACAACAAAAAGGTGCGGAATGATCTCCAGTATCTGTGGTTTGATTAGTAAATCTTGCACACTCAATTACAAGATCAGTTTCACATATAATCAACATAGCCGAAGCAACTTAAAAACATGCATTACCATGACATAGTTCTAAATAGCATAAATGACATCATTTTACAATTTTCTTTCCATCGTCACCTAATTAACTTTTCTGAAATGTAAACGTTATCCAAACATCACCCAATTAGTTTTTCCTTTATCATAATAAAGTTTAATAGTTGGAAAATCCAGGAACTACTATCCCACAAATATAAAAGTATCAGTAACAGTAATGTAAGTAGTCACAAGAACAAAAGTAAAAAGGGTAGTCCTCACACATATCGAGTCCTAAAAGCTGTTTTAGAGATGTCCTCATCCTTAATCCACAATTGGTGATAATCAGATCTAAGGTCTATCTTTGAGAACACTATTGCTTCTTTCATCTGATCAAAGAGCTCATCTATCCTTGGAAGTGTGTACTTGTTCTTTATAGTAGCTTTGTTAAGCATTCTATAATCAATGCATAACCTCAAAGTACCATCCTTCTTCTCTACAAATATGACTGGTGCGCCCCATGGTGACACACTAGGTCTAATGAAACCTTGATTTAGCAACTCCTGCAATTGAGCCTTAAGCTCATACAACTTTGTAGTAGTCATTTTTTAGGGTGCCTTAGATTGCAGCTCAATCCCTAGTAGTAAGTCAATCGAGAAGTCAAATTCTCTCTTAGGCGGCAATTCTGTCAACTCTACAGGAAATACATCTCTGAAATCTCTAAGGATTGGATAGTCATTGAACACTGGTTCTTCTTTATCAAGGTCCTTTATTTGGACAACATCAATGGTACATCCTTTCCTCTTGGCTTTCTTCAATTTCATAGCTGAGATTTGTCTAAGCTCTAAAGGTCTCTTGGTTCCCTAGGTCATCCAAACATCTAACAACCTTGTCTTCATAGTTTACTAGAGAATTATGTTCAGTTAACCAGTTGATTCCCATAATTACATCATAAGAGCCTAAAGGTGCTACATACTGATTTACTTGTGTCTGAAAACTAGGAAGCTCTAACTCACTGCAAGCTAGACATTAGTCTACCCTCTTTTATGCACTATTGCCATATTGTACCATCCAAGAGTTTTCCATATGTCTAGGTCTAATAGATAACTTAGATAATACTCTAGGATCTACAAAGCATTATGTGGCACCAATCTCAATTAAAATAGAAACAGGTAGTCCATAGAGCTTACCTTGGAACTGAATAGGTGCTGCTTGAAACTCTGCTTGCCGATTATCCACTGCAGCATGAATCTGATGCTGCGGTGCTCCTTCCTGATTCTTGATTCCACTTTTCTGTGGACATGCATTTGCATAATGCTCTTCTCCACAGTTGTAACATCCACCCTTAGGTGCTCTTGGTCCTTCAACTCTTTCTCTCTAATTGTTGTTTCTATTGTTATTGCCACCTCTTTTGTTTCCATCATTCCCATCCTGAGAATTATTGCCTCTCTTTAGATTCCTAATCTGATGATTATTCTATGGTTTCTTATTTGAAAACTTAGTATCTCTTTGCTTATGGTAATTTGCTATCTACTGCAACCTTTACTCTTGCTTTATTGCTTTTTCAAAAGTGGCATCCATGGTGAGTGGGTTATGAATGTCCACCACAACTTCAATCTATGGCCTCAACCCTTGGGTTTTCATTAGCATTTTGACCTCTAGGAATTCCTTTGATCTTCTACCCAAGAGTATTCATCCTCGTGTCCTATCAGGTCAAGAGATCAAGAATACGGTCAAATCTTCATCTTGGTCATTACTGGCATCTCCACGATCCCCAGCAGTTTGACCACCATGAGCACCTCCATGTGCACCCCAACGTGATCCTCTACCTCGACTACTTCCTGATCCATCACCATGATCAATGTTTCTTGTATTCATTATGGATAATCTGTTATCAAGTTTGCAACTTTAGCACAATAGTCCCAAAAACAAAGGCCCTAGTGTTAAACCTAGAGCTCTAATACCAAATGTAAAGACTCACAAACCATGCAAAAGCATTTAAACCAACTCAAAAATAAATGAAGTAAATAATCCTCTTAAATACAACATCGCAATAATAAAAAATTAGAAAGAAGTAAATAATCCACTTAGATACAACTTTCAAAGATACTAAATGTAATTAATCCGCTTAATCACAATATCTCAAACAAAAGATAATCTTATAAATATAAAATTCAATGTCATTAAATCTTACATATTCACGTGCTAAATCCAGGTAATAAGTACTATGAAATAATATACATAAATCCTTTGGAAACATGCCATAATACATCCAATAGGTACAATAAACAAGTACATCAATAAATAAATAATCAAATACACTCTCCATCTGCATGAACCAAGTGGTCCACCACTTGCAAACCGAGAGATGGGAACATGGATCGGGTGCTTTTCCACTCGACCATGAAGTATTTACACTTCCCTAGATCCCTTCTTGAAATGAAGGAAACCTAGCCCTGCATGAAATGTCTAGCTACTTGGTAACAACTATAGGAGGGAACACCCGATGCAACCTTGATGTTTGAATGTGCAATTCTAAGTAATGAAAAGCAAATTGTCTCACAACAAGATGTGGCAAAGATATCAATAAATAAGTTTGCTAGACAATAAACATCTATTTCAATGTCATTCCGATTAGATCTAATCATTTAAGTAAATTGGTCAATTCCCGAAAAGAGGAAAAGCCATCTCTGATATACCCACATTTGGCATCACCATCCCAAAAGTAACCCAATACATTCCTAAATGAAAATATACTTCTTTCCCCAAGAAGCAAGAAAATAAAATAAAGAATCAAAAATATAAGTTTTCAATCAATCCAATTACCCTTTTCCCCAAATCAACAAATAAGGAAAAATACACTTTCAAGCAATAAACCGTCTTTTTAAACATACGAATCACAATCATGAGTTTATTAGTTTGATACAGTTCCTAATCTTGTAATTTAGTCACCATGTTGTCAATAACAGTTATTCTAAAACATTAATTACCTTACTGTCATTTCTGTAAAAGGAGGTTCCAAAAATGGTCTATAAGTGTGTTTAATTTACATAAATCTCAAATCCATATTTCAATCATATTACCTAATAAATATTCAAGCAAATTGCTTTCAGCAATCAGAGACAGGGACTATTTCAATTCATTTATCTAGTTTCAAATAAAAGGTTCATGATTCACCCAAAAGGAACTTACTGTCCAAACTATGACAGGAAGCCCAAAAATAGTCAAACAATCTTCCTGTCGCATCTGCGACAGGAACTGTTGTAGTTTTAAAGATAGAGAAAAAGAAACAGAGATGATATCTAATTTAGTTTTATATCAAAAATAACAACATTTGGTTTCTACATTCAAAGGAATAAAATTATAATAGTTTGCCTAATATCTATGATCTCATTCAATATAATGTTCCAAATAAGTTTTTCCATTAAAGCTACAGGAATAAGTTCTGTCTATTTTAAGAGGTTGATTTTTATCTATACAGAGGTCAATTTACTCAACTATTCTGATCTCAGCCAACATATAAAGAAATACAGTCATACACAGGTCTGCAAAAATGTTGTATGCCAGCCATCTGGGGTTTCTTCATTGGTTTCTTGATCAAATTCTAATCAAATCTGAGTTTAATATCTTGTTTCACTTGAAGAAAAGGGAGAAAAAAATATGTTTAAACACCATTCATCCAAACAAAGAATAGCAGGCGACATCAAAATCTAATGGGATCGATTTGCCAGATCACTCCAGAAGGTCATTTTTGGCAAAATAATAAGGTACGGCTAGGAAGTAAGTAAATCGGCCATCAAGAAAACCCCATGGCCATGTCAAGGATCGGCTAGAAGGAAGATGTTGACCCACTAAAATATAGGCGGCCAGGGAAAATGAAAGAATGGCCAGGCAGAAATAAGAAACGTTCAGACAAAATAAAGTCATCTAGCCAAACAAAAAATGAAATCATTCAGAGACAACCTAAACCATGCCGTTCAAATGTAAATCAAATAAAGAAGCAAAACCTGGAAATATAGACGTCAACTGATGAGAATTTGCAGCTGAAGTGGCTACCTCTCTCTTTCCTCTTCCCTGCCGCGGCTTGCAATTCTCCTTAGTTCCTGTCGCTTAGGAAATACAAATTTTCTCTGCTGCAAAAGTGGATTCCTCTTCTGAGTTCATGGGTAGTTTTTCCTAGCTGAGCGATCTCCCTCTTATTACATTTCTCTACTCTTATTTTCAGCGATCAAGAATTTAGGTTTTAAAACTGAAGTTTGAAATTTAGTTTGCATGCATTCCCCACCAATCAAAAAGAATCAATAATCTATTTACAATAATTAATATCTAATTTTATTTAGCTTACTCTCAAATAAATGATAGTAATAATTCTTTTATTTCTTTATCCATTTCTAAATATAATAATGCCATTTTTAATATAATTTACTATTTTAGTAATGCATATTCACTTTTAAATAATCAAGAAGTGAAATTTAACATAATATAATATAATTATATTCACATCTTATTGTAATTTAATCAATTTATTTAATTTTTAAGGAACATATTGTCTTCCAAACATCTATAATTTTGAAATTTAAAACACAATATTTCTTATTATTTAAAACATCAATCATACTCATTTTCCACACAGAGATGCATAAGAAACCATTCAAAATGCACATGAAAACTATGTGGTGTGTGTGATTGCATCAGGGTAATCCATCCATCAGTTCTTGCCAAGTGGCTAGAACATCTCTACCTCAGCCATGCTCTCATCTTTGACGAGTACCTGCATCCATTTGCACTCAACTCGACGTCAATAGGTTAGTGTCTCCAAAAACATAGCCGAAGCAAATCATTGCATCAATATTCAATATTTAAAGCAATTTCTAAATTTCATTAATTATAACTCATAATAATTACCTCCACGTATGCAAAATTACATAAAGTAAAATCAGTCACAATAATTGTTCACTAAACTAGATTAATCATATTGTTCATAAAAATGAGACGTGACAATCTTGTTGCTTTGAAGCCCACTTAGCAAGACAATCTTCCACCCATTCCATTCCCAAGGGATATGGACAAAGGAAACCAACTCAAAGGAGCTACCCAATCGTAGAAACTGCTTACCAACCATTGCCAATTGCCAATGAATTCCTTCAAACTATCTATAATTTAGCATAAGAATCACTATCATAGAGTCTGCCTCAACAATAGTCTTCCTCCAACCTAGAGAGCAAGCCTTTTCCACACCCACAAGAATATCTTGAGCCTCCATAAGATTATTCATTGCTTGTTGCAAATAAGTGGAGAAGAAGAAAACAACTATAACAAAATTATCTCTCCCAACACCACCAATCCTAGCATGTCCCATATTCTATCTAGAAGAGCCATCTGTATTAATCTTGAAAACCCCAATTTGAGGGGAGGCCCACTTGCCTTCCCTTGAAACCTTCATCTTTGGACCACATCCCCTCTTAGTATTAGAGTTACCACCCACTTTATCACTAAGGCCTAACTCATGAGCCACTGAAAGGTCCTCCCTCATCAGACTCATTCAAATTGCTCTTGGCTGCTATGGTCTCCTAAATCATACTAACAATCCTTTTTCACAACTGTTGGGCCCAAATCTGACAACCCTAGAAAATCCTCCTATTTCATTTAAGTGAAACTGCCAAATAATATAGAAGACCCAATCTCCCACACCACTTGAAGAAAAGTAGACTTGGAAGGAGGTCTCCCCAAACTACTCCAAAGATCCACCAAAGAGGTGACATGAACACACCCCTTGTTCCACAATCACCACCAAGAATGCCCTATTTCCTTGGCATACAGGCACTGGAAGAAAAGATGAGGGATGCATCCTTGACTATTCTCACACAAGGCACACATAGAAGGTCCTTAAAAACCTCACTTTTGTAGATTATCCCAAGTGAGACATCTATTCCTAGTAACCAGCCAAATAAAAAGGTTACACTTTGGCCAAGTGAAACTATTCCAAACTTTCTTTCACCAGGGAAATTCCCAGTCCCCACCACCTTGTTGAACAAGAGCCTGGTACCCCCTACCATAGAGTAAGATCCCATAGGGTTAAAACCCCAAGCTAATATGTCCTTTTCACTTGAAGAATTATAGATCCTCTTTGACAGAAGTGAAGACAAAACTTTTCTATCATCTGCCGAACCCCCCCTAGGCCATTCCTAAGGGTTTTTCCAACACGCTATCTCCACTTGGCCCAAAGACTAAGTAGATTTAAAATCAGCCACTCTAATCCAACCAGGGTCAATAAATCTATCACACAGTTCCTGCAACTGTGGGTGAGAAGAAATGATGGGTGGAAACCCATCCCAGGAATCATACCAAAAAAGAGCTTCCGAGCCATTGTTATAGATCCAAAATAAGCCTTACTTGATGAGATTAGCCTCCTACTTAAGAGTCTTCTAGATCACTGATCCTTTCCCAGAGAGATCAACCTTAGGAATGTCCTCACTGGAAATCTCCCCCAAATACTTATAAGTAAGGATCCTAGCCCAAGACTACTTTAAATTAGTACACCATCTCCAATAAAGCTTGACAGCTGGTAGAAGACCGACGAAGTCCCAGACGCCCACTTTGTTTAGAACAACAAATAGTCTCCCAGTTGACCAAACTTCATTTAGATGCCTCTAGATTTCCCACCTAGAGAAATTGCTAATAAAGAGCATCAAAATCCCTAATGAAGCTCAAGGGACCAAAAGAAAGCATCTGTAGATAGGGAGTGCTTGAATCATAGATTTTAAAAGCATAACTCTTCTAGCAGAAGAGAGCCAACAAAAGGTCCAATGACTAACCTTCATACAGAGCTTATCAAGAATCAACTACCAGAACCCCCTAGCAAGGGGCCCAACTAAAAGGGGAAAACCTAGATATGTGAGAGGGAGAGCTCCCACCTAAAATCTAAGAATTATGGACAATCTGACACTAAACTAGAGGAGGAGTATTAAAGAAAAGAATGGAAGACTTGTCCTCATTAATCCTCTGCCCATAAGCTGATAAATAAATATCCAGAGATTTTAAAAAATTCTCAATCTCCCTGACCATGGCCAAGCCAAGTAAGACTGTATCATCTATAAACTGCAAATGAGAGCAAGAAGGCAAAGTATTAGTTCAATACCATCCATGAACCCAACTTTGTATCACATGATGATTTAAAAGTTGACCCAAACCCTCATCCATCAGAATGAATAGATACAGGGACAAGGGATCCCCCTACCGAAGATAATAAGAAGCTCTAAACAAGGGAGTTGAGACACCATTGATAATCACTGGAAAATAATAAGAGGTAACATAGCTCATAACCCACTCGATCCAATCCTGACTAAAGCCAAAAGATAAAAGGATCCACTACAAAAATATCCATTTGACCTAGTCATACGCTTTAGACATATCTAACTTGATGAACTTAGCATTTTCTTTATAGGTTACAATAGAGTGTATAGCCTACCCTGCAATCACCACCCCATCCAGAATCTTCCTGCCAACAACAAAACCCCCTACTCCTCAGAAATTAGGGAGTTTAGACACTTCTTAAGTCTTTCAGCAATAAGTTTAGTTATGATCTTATAGACTACATTACATAAAACTATAGGCCTAAAATGATCAAGAGAATAAACCTCTTCTTTTTTGGGGATAAGATCAAGTAAGGTCACATTCATGGCTCGCAACATCTGATTATTATTTTGAGATTGCCAAACCAGTTCTAGCACATCTTGTTTAAGAATTTCCCAAAAAGCTTGAAAATTTTCAATCGAGAATCCATCTAGTTCAGGGTCCTTCCCCTTCCTCATTTGAAAGACGCCTTCTAGCTCCTTCAAAGAAACAAGCTTAAAGAGCTCTTCATTCATCTCCATCGACACTAAAGGAGGAATGCAATCAAGAACCAAATCTTCCTTAGCAAGCGAATAGGGGGAATCTTTTGATAGAAGAGAAGAAAATAAAAGCAAGGCCTCTACAGATATCTTGCAAGGAAGAAAGAAGATTCCCATTAGATGACTTGATAAAGGTCATAAAGTTCCTTTGCCTTTTGTCTTTAACAAAATTGTGAAAGAAAGTTGTATTCCTATCTCCTTCCTAAAGCCAATCAATCCTAGCCTTTTGCTTCTAGTAAATCTCCTTTGTAAGATCCTATTCCAAGAGCTTCTTAAGTAAATTTGACTCATTTAACAAGTTCTCCTTTGTAAGACTAAACTCCCTAGTCTGGCACGTGACCATATCTAGTTGAGACTGAATATCCACCTTAGTCCAAAAAATATTTCCAAAGAATTCTTTATTCCACCTCTTGAGTTGGTATTTCACATACTGAAGCCTCTTAACAAAAGAATACATAGCAGTACCATGAGTAGGCTTCCCATCCTATCACCAAACTACCATAAGATCTTGTAAAGATTCCTAATGCAACCACATAAGTTAAAACTTGAAAGAGGGTTTCTTGGAGGATTATGACAAAGAAACCCTCATCAAAATGGGCCAGTGATCATAACCCCACCAATCCAGAATCTCAGAACTAGAAATCCAATGATTACTCACCCAATAGCTAGAAACAAGGAACCTGTCCAATCTCTCAGAGATCAAATCCCTGCCACACCTTTTGTTGTTCCAATTAAACTGCCCATTACTAGGCCGAAGATCCACTAGGTGCAAAGAGTCTATACTCTCTTGAAGCAACATGGACGCAGCATCCAACCTTTCTACTCGCTTCTTTTCCAAACTCATAACAACATTAAAATCCCCTGGCAGGATCCACAGAAAAAGAGGGACCATAGACTACACAAATTTGATATGCATCCACAAATCTACCTTACTAGGAAGGTCCATAGGGGCATACAAATTCATGAAAAGAATAGATTCCCCTAACTCAAAATTGATCGCAATAACTGAAATCAAATGCCTGCTAGTGATCCACTAGAGAGGGGTTAGCTTACAGGGATCCCATAAGCAAGCTATCCCACCAACATTGCCATGTGCTTCAACACATAGGCACTAACCTTGCCACCAAATTCTTGAGGCAATGTTATGCATTTCTTCAACTGAGAGATTAGACTCTTGTAAAAAACCATATCTATTTTGTGAATCCGGATCAAACCTTGAACAACCTTTTGTCTAGGGATGTTGTTCAAACCCCTTGCATTCCATGAGAAGACTATCATTTTTGGAAGTGAGAGTCATTGGGCCTAATTGAACTTGACTCCACCTGGGCTTCCCCTAATAACTTCACCATATCCTGATCTTTCTTTGGGCCTACTTTCATAGGCTTCTTCAGAGATCCTTAAGATCCTTTTGTTGGATCCCTAATACCCGAGGTCCTTTCTTTAGCTGACCCTCCACTATGACCTATCCTACAATTTGAGACGGGAGGAACCCAGAGTAGGAGCCATAAGCACTATCTCATTCCTTGGCAGATCAAATGGAGCCATCACTTCCAGAACCTAATTTATCTCCATAATATTAGAGGGGTTATCCTCCTGCAAATGGGCCAAACTACAATTATTACTCAAATCAACCTGAACCTCTGCTGCCTCCTCAACAGATGGCTTGTGGAAACCTATAGATAAATCCTGGTCCTCAAAGGTCTCCAACATATCAAACCTGTTATGAAACCCATCCTTCTGATGCTCCTTGAATGGTCTTTTCAACACTCTCTTCTTATTACATTGTTTGACTAGAATAAAAACTTCCTTATCCCCATTCCCGCCTAGGATCGAAGCTTTCCCCTTATCCACCACAATAGGAGGAGGAAGGGGAATTGAGGGAGCTAATGGGGTTATTTTAGGGCATTTTTATTGGAGGTACCTATATTCATGACAGATGCGACATCTAGAAAGCAATGCTTCATAATCCAATTGTTGAATCCATGATAAAGATCCTAATCTAATTTCCATACAATTTGAGAGTGTCTTCTTCAAATCAATTTCAACACATAAATGGGCATAAGATACTACCTTTCGATCCATCATTTGTTGGGAAGGTCCAACCGGTTTAACAAGCAGCAAAGCAATCATGTGCAAAATATCATGTCTCCAGAATTCCATTGGAAGCCGTGGAAAGCGCACCCAGACTGGTATTATTGATGGAAGCTCCTTCATATGATTAAACCCTACATGCTAGGGTTTCATGAATAAGCCTATTTGGTTATAGAAATATGATTCACCCTTGAAAGCAACAACCCTATCCACCATTCTTGAAAATACAACAAAAAAGTAATTATTGGTTCCCTGATCACTTCCATGCTCCCTCAGGATTCCAAGTCCTTTGAGCCCATGATTCAAGAAATGGTAGAGAAACCCTGATTCCCATGAATTTTCATATAAGGACACGTTCCTCTAGGTAAGCACATCATCAACTACCGTATCCAGTTGAATAACGGGTATAGGACATTCCCTGCTCTTCTCCAGGAAGCCATTGACCTTTGGCACTTTTATCTCCCATTTAACATTATCTGAATCTACCATGGTAGTGGCCATGAAGTTAACCTCATGCTCATGATTTTAGGAAGAAGGGTTTACTCCATTGATAGTATCTCTAAAAGATAGCTTAGAGGCCTCCCCGGCCCCCTCTGAAGACTCCATAACTCTAAAAAAATCATGAAAAGCTCTAACCCTAAGGTAAGGGTTAGACCCAAAAAGATCTACCCAAGCACAACAAACCCTCTTTCCACAAACAAGACCCACCTCAAACACTAGGCACAACCTAGAAACATACAAGAACCCCTCCAAAATAGAAATGCCACAAGCAAAAAGCTTAGTCGCCAAAGAGCTGCCCACAAACTACAAAAAATGACCCCAAACAAAGACACTCCACACAAAGAACACAACTCCACCCTAGCAGACCAACAATAGATCCCCTAAAAGAATGAAAGTCTACAAAAGGAGGTGTAGTAGAGCCCAAATGACAGTCTAGGGATGAGCCCTAGACAACCACCCTCTACAGACTCCTGCACGAGCCATCTACAACTACCTTCCATAATCATTTACAACCTTAATAAAATCACTTCTAAATAATTTCTTGGGTAACTTGGTTAGTGTAGCTTTTGTCTTCAAAAGCCAAATTTCATTAATTTTCTTTAAGAAATCATTCACTTGTTGATCATAATAAGTTTGTGCCAATGTTGGAGTGATATTGCAATGCTTGGCCCTAGAAGGAATATCTAAATTCTCCTCTATTTATTGGGGTAAGATCAACAATTCCCTTCATAACTCTTGATATCCCTAGCTACTAGATTGTAATGCTTGGCACATTCCATCACTAAGTCTAGGGATTGTAAGGTTATTGGAAAATCTATAGCTTGCACTAATCCACTATTCTTTAGATTCTTAACTTTAGTTACCATTTGTTCTTTTGGGATTGTCATTCTATTAAAGAATTCATCTATTCCCACATGTCCAATATCTATATCAATGATATTAACCCATTCATTGACCAATTTTGAGGGTGGAATGACTCCCTTATACTCATACTTAATTTTTACAAGAGAGGTCATACTCGTTTATAGAAGTCCTAGAAATTTATTCCTTTAGTTAATCGACTAATTTTTGCAATTACAACAATATTAAGACATTTTGATAAATCAATCTAAAATGAATTAAAAATATGTTCAATTGAGTCTAAATCAAGCTTTTATATGATTAAATTGATCAATTTTACAAGTTCTAGGGATCAAAATCTTCAAAATGAGTGTTCTAGTGTTTTGATGCAATTTGGAGTTTGAGCCCAAGGAGCAAGTTGCAATTTACAAATGAGGTACAATTGTTGGTTGGACTTCGGGTGCAACTTGTAGTTTACAGCTAGTTGAAAATTGCAAAAAGTTGTAGGTTTTTAAACTGCAGTCGTATTTCAAATTTTGGTTGCAGTTTACAAGAAATTGTAAATTACAAATAAAATGTGAATTTCAAACAAAACGAAAGTGCAAAAACTTGCAAAGACAGTTTTTTTTTTTGAAAATGAACCTAAAAGGCTTATTAAACTAAGTTTAAATGAAATATAAAAGGTTTAAAATTGGGTCAAATTGAGTTTAAAACCTAAGGTAAACAATTTCTAAAGATTTAATCATTTTGGAAGTAAAATCAATTGGATGCCCAAAAACTAGGGCACAGAAATCCGAGGGGTAGAAAACCAAGGTCAAGAGCCACTGAGTAATCCACAACAAAATTCAAATAAATTTTTAAATGAAAATCACAAAGATAAAATTTAATGCTAATGAATTGAGAGAGAGAGAGAGAGAGAGAGAGAGAGAGAGAGAGAGAGAGAGAGAGAGAGAGAGAGAGAGAGCAATCAAAATAAAAACATTTTTTATAATTTTAAATGCTCACAAAACTAGAGAATGGAAGAAAAACACAAAAGATAAAAACCTAGATTAAATGCACAAAAACCACTTGATATAACTCAAGATCTAGAAATGTAGGAGTGATGGAAGACAAGGATTTAGGTGAGCAAGAGCGTTGGAAATCTCAAGAGAAAAGGAAAAAGATAGAAAGATTTTAGCAATTTCAGGGTTTTAAACTGTTGGGAAATGTGTCTCAACCTTGTAATTATATAAGGTTTATTGTTGATAGGATATATATATATATTTCCTAGTTACACTGATAGGTGTAATATACAATGGGAGCATGGGGTGGAGTGGGATGCGTGTTAACATTTTTTGTTAACAAAAACTGTTAAATGGTCGACATACATTAAATTAATGATATATTGTAAATCTGGACCATTCATTATTAGGTTTTAGATTTGATGGTAAATATTTTGTTGGCTTGTCATGCCCTAGGAGGTAACCCTATTTTATGAGGGTGTTGTATTACGGTTGTGATATCATGATGCATTCTAAGAGTCTAATAGCGGTCATGTTGTCTCTGGGTCTCTGGTGGTGATACTCTTGTGAGAAGCTTTCTCTGCAAGTATATTGTAATCTTTTTCGATTTTTGAATAATATATTGGGTGGCTTTTGGAGTGTTGGGTTTTTCTCCCGAAAGGGTTTTCCCCACATAAATCACTGTGTTGTGGTATGCATGATATTTATGTTTATTTCTAGTTAAGTTTCTGTAACTATTAAAGATCTGTAAAGTTTTGCATTATCTTCCTCTCAAGATTAGTGTAGGAAGTTATTCTGCTACCTTAGCTTCCTTACAAGTCGTATCAGAGCCTGATCACCTTTGGTTTCAGTTGTGGGTTTTTGGATTTTTTAAACTAATCTAGATTTGAGTGGGAGCTTGTGCAGAAGACACTTTGTGAACTTGTTGCAGGAATTTTTAGATGGTAAGTTCATCAGGGAGAATAGAGGTGGATAAATATTTTGAAAATAATTTTGAAATGTGGAAGCCAAAGATGGAGAATCTGTTGATAGATCGAGATCAATGGGATGTTGTTGGTGAGAAGGTTTCAAGGCCTGTAGATCCTACTTTGGCTGCTCAATATGATGTTATGGACCGTAAAGCCAAGGGTCTAATCAGATTATGTTTGGTAGACTCTATTTTAATCAATGTCCATGAAGAGACATCTGCACATAAACTATGGAAGAAGCTTGGTGAGATGTATCAAGCCAAATCTTTAGTGAACAAGATTTTCTTGAGAAAGAAAATGTATTCCTTGAGAATGGAAGAGGGTGGACAAATTATAGACCACCTGGAAGCATTCAATATGTTGGTGGCTCAATTGGCATCAATTGGTGTCAAAATGGATGAGGAGGAGAAATGTTAGATATTGCTTTATTCTTTGCTTGATTGGTGGGATTCTCTTGTTATGGCTATTGGGAGTACTTCTGTTATATTGAAGACTAAAGATGTGGTGGGTTCTTTTCTTTCCAAAGAGATGAGGAGGAAGGTATCCATCAGTGCAAAGGAGTTCCTAAATGTTTATGGAAGACCCAAGGAAAAAGGTAAGAAGAATGAGAAGCATGATAAATCCAAGTCCAAGGGGAGATCCAAATCTCCTGGAAAGTCCAAAGTTGTTTGTTGGAACTATGGTAAGCCTAGACATATTCATAAGGAATGTAAAGAAGAAAAGAAGAAGAAAAAGAAGAGATTTGATTCTAATTCTGAGTCTGAGAAGGAATATGGTGATGCATTCATTGCAGCTTTGGCAACTCGTGCAGGTAATGATACATGGTTAATTGACTCAAGTGCATCTTTCCATATGACCTTTAATAGAAATTGGTTTTTTGAATATGAAGAATTTGATGGAGGTAAGGTGTACTTGGGTAATGATTCTTATTTAAATATTGTTGGCCGTGGTAAAGTTAGAATCAGGTTTCCTGATGGTAGAATAAAAAGGATTGATGGTGTATTGCATATCACTAGATTAGCATGAAATTTGTTATCTATGAGCAAACTAATAGATGTAGGTGTGTGGGTAGTATTTTCTAATGCAGGACGAAAGATGGTTAGAGGTGCTATGGTGATTTCTAGAGGTGTCATATATGGCACATTATATAAGCTTGATGCATGCACTAGTGAGTGCAATAGTACTTCTGTGAAAAGCAAGTTTGTGGAAGAGGTGAGGGTTTCATATTCAGTAGATAGTCATGGCTTTTGGGTACCTAAGGGTGCTCTTTCTTCTGAATCAAAGTTTCCTGTAGAGAAAACTATGTTTGGCACTAGAGACTTGGCCACATTGGAGAAAAGGGTCTAGGGACCTTGAAAAATAAAAACCTTGTTGAAGGGTTGTCTGATTGTAATCTTGAGTTTGATTTCTGTGAGCATTGCATTTATGGAAAATAAAACCGCGTTTAGTTTTACTCGAGTTCTCATAAATCTTGTGGTGTATTGGATCTTATTCATTCTGATGTGTTTGGTCCTGTAGATGTTCCTTCAATTGGAGAATCCACATATTATGTTTCATTTATTAATGACTATAATAGAAGGGCATGGGTATACTTTCTAAAGAGTAAATATGAAGTTTTTAGTTGATTTAAATAATTTAAAGCAATGGTTGAGTTGTAGACTGGAAAGAAAATAAAATGTTTGAGGACTGATAATGGCGATGAATTTTTCTCTAATGATTTTGATATATTTTGTAATGATTGTGGTATTCATAAACAAAAGACAACTTCGTATTCTCCACAACAGAATGGATTTGTAGAAAGAATGAATAAGACATTGATGGAGAAGGCTAGGAGAATGTTGAGTGGTGCTGGTCTAGAACAAAGGTTTTGGGCTAATGCTGTTGTCACTACCTGTTACCTGATTAACAAGTCTCCTACATCAGCTTTTGTTGATAAGACGCCTATAGAGGCATGGTCATGTCACAAGCCTTCATTAAGACATCTTAGAGTTTTTGGATGTGAGGCATATGCACATGTGCCAAAGGAGAAGTGAATAAAGTTGGAGAACAAGGCTGTGAAATATATCTTCATTAGATACAGTTATGGTGTGAAAGGATACAAGATTTGGGATCCTATTGCACAAAAGGTAATATATAGTAGAAGTGTTATTTTTATAGAAACTAATCCTTCTTCTGTTACATTGTAGCTAGAACAAAGTAAATAGGAAGATGTGATTCAATTTTGTCCTACACCTGAGAAAGTTGAATCGAGGCCCATGGATAGACAAGAAGTTGAGGAGATCTCATCTAGCTCCGAATCTTTAGAAGAGGAGGAAGAACCTCCATCTCAACTTGTTTGTAGGTCTACAAGGCATAAACAACCACCTAAAAGGTATTCACCTGATGATTGGAGATGTATTTTTATTTTGAATACTAACATGGATGAACCCAGATCTGTAGAAGAGGCATTAGGTATAAATGATGCAGAATCTTGGAAGATTGCTACGGATGAAGAAATGACATCTTTGAAAAAGAATGATACATGGGATCTTGTACAACTACCTGAAGGACGAAAACTTGTTGGTTGCAAATGGGTGTTCAAGAAAAAGACTGGTTTAGATGGAGGTATTGCAAAGTACAAAGCAAGGTTGGTTGCGAAAGGTTACTCTCAAGTCGAGGGTGTTGATTGGTGAGATATTTTCTCCTGTTGCAAAAATGACATCCATTAGATTTTTTCTTTCTATTGTTGTTGCTTATGATTTAGAGTTTGAGGAAATGGATGTGAAAACTGCTTTCCTTCATGGTGACTTCAAGGAGGATATTTATATGACACAGCCAGAGCACTACGTAGTGAAAGGTAAAGGTAATTTGGTTTGCAAATTGAAGAAATCTTTGTATGGCCTAAAACAGAGTCCTAGGATGTAGTACTATAAATTTGATACATATGTGTTGAGTTCGGGATTTGAGTGTTCTAAATCGGATCATTGTGTTTATTATAAAATTGATGGTGATTGTTTACTGTTTATTGCATTATATGTTGATGATATGTTATTTATTGGTAAAGGGAAAGGTATGATTTCAGAACTAAAATCTCAACTTGCTGCTAAATTTGAAATGAAAGAGCTTGGTACATCTAGACACATTCTTGGGATGGAAATTAGGAGAGATAGAGTGAATAGAAAGCTATGGCTTGGCCAAAATAAGTATGTCAATTCAATTTTACAAAGGTTTAACATGCATGACTGTAGACTATTGTGTGTTTCCTTTTCAGTTGGAACAAAGTTATCTATTTTAGATTGTCCAACATCTCCATCAAAGATGGAAGAGATGAGCAAAGTATCTTACCAGAGTGCAGTTGGAAGTTTGATGTATGTTATGGTCTACACTAGACTAGACATTGCCCAAGCAGTGGGAGTTCTTTCTAGATATATGTCTAATCTTGGTAGAGTTCATTGGGATGTAGCTAAAAGAGTCTTCATATATTTGCACGGTACCTCAGAGTATTCCTTGTGTTATCATAGTAATTTGATTGAAGAGGATATTTTCCTTGATATTCATGGTTATGTGGATTAAGATTGGGCAGGTGATATTGATAGTAAACGATCCACCAGTGCTTATGTGTTTAGTTTATTTGGTGGTGTAATTAGTTGGATGAGTAAGCAACAGGCTGTGGTTGCTTTGTCCACTACTGAAGCTGAGTATATGGTAGCTACTCATGCTTGCAAAGAACCCATTTGGATTAAGAGACTATGTTCAAATACTGGAATAAAACAAGGTGCAGTGACAATTTATTGTGACAGTCAGAGTGCGATCTGTCTAGCTAAGAACCTGACATTTCATGCCAGGACTAAGCACATTAATGTACAATATCATTTTGTTAGAGATATGGTTGAAGATGGCAGGGTGAAGCTAGTTAAGGTAGAGACTTTGATGAATGTTGTTGATTCTTTAACTAAGCATGTGAGCACAGAAAAGTTCAGATGGTGGTCAAAGAATATGGGCCTTTTGGCCCCTAGCAATTAAGAGATGATGTTTACTCCCTCCTGTTTCTCTTGCAAGGTGTTCGACAGGTGGGAGATTTGTTGGGAAAATGTGTCTCAACCTTGCAATTATATAATGTTTATTGTTGATAGGATAGGATATATATATATATATATATATATATATATATATATATATATATATATATATATATATATATATATATATATATATATATATATATTTCCTAGTTACACCGATAGGTGTAATATACAATGGGAGCATGGGGTGGAGTGGGATGCATGTTAACATTTTTTTGTTAACAAAAAATATTAAATGGTTGACATACATTAAATTAATGATACATTATAAATATGGACCATTCATTATTAGGTTTTAGACCTGATGATAGATATTTTGTTGGCTTGTCTTGCCCTAGAAGGTAACCCTATTTTATGAGGGCATTGTATTATGACCGCGGTATCATGATGCATTCTGAGAGTCTAATAGTAGTCGTGTTGTCTCTAGATCTTTGGTGGTGATACTCCTGTGAGAAGCTTTCTCTACAATTATATTGTAATCTTTGTGATTTCTGAATAATATATTGGGCAGATTTTGGAGTGTGGGTTTTTTCTCTAGAAAGGGTTTTCCCCACGTAAATCACGGTGTTGTGGTATGCATGATATTTATGTTTAAGTTTCTGTAACTTGTTAAAGATCTATAAAGTTTTGCATTATCATCCTCTTAAGATTGGTGTAGGAAGTTGTTCTGCTACCTTAGCTTCCTTACATAAACTCCCTCGCATGTGTGCCATAAATTCCTACCTACCAGTTCTATGGATTGGGAAAGGTTTGCAAGGACCAACTTTGGGGTCCAAAGTTTCAAAGCAATTTTCAACTTCGATGACTCTAGACTTTAGAGTGTCAAAACAATTTGCATAATGTAAAGGAAAAGGATCTCGAAAAGTCAACAAGATTTGCAAATTTAACCAAAGATCTTAGGAAAATAAATCAAAATTAAAACCTCCCAAATCAAATGACTCCTGTACAATAAAACACACTTTAAACTGACACAAGCCGATTATGATAGACACCAAACAAGGTGACATTTAAACTAGGTAATCAAGCACAACTTCAAAAGTTTTGATACAAGGGTCCCCAAATTTTAAAATTAGGGGTGTGTTGTAACCCTAAACAACATGATCCAGGTGCGCAGGTGTGCACTATTGAATGAGTTCAAAGAAGATACATCAATATGTGATTTAGCGCATTTTTTGCCATCAATCTATGGGTGGAAAGTTATGGACCAATGTAGTTGTGTCTAGCATGGTTTAGAGAGTTTCCCAAAAAGTGTCGACAAACTGTATGTCATGGTTAGAGATAAAAGAAGTTGAAATCTTGAAGTGACGTCAAACATGGTTGAAGAAAATGTGTGTGGTGTTCAATATTGTGATGATCTTCTTACTAGAAACCATGATGACTATTTTGGAAAACCTCTCAACCACAACAAATACAAAGTCATTCTATTGTTTTGTGGTTTCTAGGCCACTGAGAAAATCCATGTTGATTGACTCCCAAGGGTGTTGAGATATTACTAGAGGCTTATAAAGTCAAAGTGATTTTCAAAGACTTCATAATGCAACATGCTATTCAAGCCTTGACGTGTCACATCTCAACTTTTTAATTTCATTTATAATTCAATATATTTGATGAGACTATTAGACATTACCTTATAATTGTTTGATTATTGGATAATGACATGTGCGTAAAGGTAAATTATCGTTATTTTTATAAACGCATAAATTTGAAAGTTGTTATAATAATGGATTAATATGTTTATTGTAGACACCCAAATTTGTCCCAACTTTGTTCATGTCTAGCAACACCTTGTCAAAAACATTATCCTAGACATCATGTAGCATTTTGTCCTAAATCCCACTCTTAATCCCATTTATCCATTAGCCAATTAATTAAATAAATTTTATTTATTTAATTAAATCCTATTTTAATCCCATCCTTATCCTTTTAAAATATTTTATATTATATTATTTTTTTATTTTTTTTTTTTTTTATTATTTTTTTTATTTTTTTTTATTTTTTATTTGAATTAAGTTCTCATCATAAGCCAACTTTCCAATTAATTAAATAAATTTTATTTATTTAATTAATTTATCTTATCATTTAGCCGACATGTGTGCCTCTTTCATTTAAAAAGATAAGTGGTACTACAACCCTTTATTTAATATCTTTCATATGTAGTACTTTTTATGTACACAAGCACACATGAGCCCTATCCTCCTTGACACTTGTCAAATGACTACAACTCCCTTGAAGAGTGGGATAACCGAATTAATCCTAGCCATCCACATCAATCATTTAGCTTTTTAATCTCAACCATCCATTTGAATCAAGCCTTTCCTCATGCATAAGCCATTAACATAAGCCTCAAGTACCTTTATTCTGCCAAATTTTCAAAGATGCATTGATCCTCAAGTATCCACATGGTGTCGAAATATCATTAGAGCCTTTGCATCCTTCATCTATCATTCATTCTATCATCTTCATCTTAATGTTATGCTGCAAAAGTGAGCACCCAACATTCCTCCAACAATAATCCTTCAAAATCTTGCATGTTCATGCGAGGTGGAGAAGACCAATGGAGATAAATCGAGCATAGCGTGGAGATCGGTTTGCATTTACATTTGTTATTTTGATTTTCATGTTGTCTTGTGCTTCATTGTGCATTGTTAGGGTTTTATCATTGTTGATTCTTCATTTATCCTATTTGTAATTTTACCCTAACTACATTTGGCATGCCCGGTGGGACTCACATCCTTGATTAACCTCTCTTGTTTGAGTTGTTTTTTATGAAGTTTAGATCTCTTGGAGCACTAATCTTTCATTTTTACAAGCTTTTGTAGCAAAATTTTACATTTTTCTAACTCTAGTTTGCAAAGATTTGGCTAAAAATGTATGTAGATGATCTCTTAGCCCAAATCTAACCTCACCATTGTGTCCAGGAGGCCGTTTCCATAAATTTTGAGTACAAATTTGGCTAAATTTGATGAAAAATGGAGCATTTGGTGAAGAAAACAACAACCGGTTTGCAGAAATCCGCCTCTGGTAATTCAGGTCGCCTTTGAGCAAACAGCAGTCGCCTAGGCTAAATCAACTCGCCTTTGAGCAAACAACAGTCACTTATGGTCAAATTTGGCTCACTTTTGAACAAATAGTCATAAGCTTTTGGTAAAATTCAGCTCGCTTTTGAACAAAAACCGATAGCATCTGGTAAACTTGGTCGCATATGGTTATTATCTGCAATCTCTCACCCAAAACTTTCCAGATCACTTTTGGGCTATTGTTTGTCACTTTTTGTCTTTTCTTAGCCACATATGAGCTATTATCTATCACCTCCATCCTTTTTGCATCACTTTTGAGCAAAAATCCACCGCTTTTTGCATATCCGCATCGCTTCTGCACTGAAATCAGCCGCCTATGGTGTTTTCTGGATCGCCTTTACATCGATAGTGATCGCCTCAGGAATGATATGCATCGCTTTTATCCCAATAGAACTCACCTATGTGTTTTCACTGCTAGTTGTTGGTTTTAAACTGTATTGATTGCTTATGACCTAACAGTGATCGCTTTTGTTTTCATTCGGATCGCTTTTGAAATCATAGTCGTTGCTTTTAAACTTATATGCATCGCTTCTGAATGGACAGTGGTCACTTTTTATCTGATGTGCATCGCTTATGAACTTACAGCAGCCGCTTTTAAACTGATATGCCTCACTTTTGAACTGACAGTGCTCGCCTATGCAGAATAGGGTTTTGTGTTTTGACTGTTATTTTACAGATACAGATCGTGTTTAGGCTGCAATTGGTCGCTTCTGGATTTATCCGCATCGCTTATAAGCCTACAGGAGTCACATCTAGGTGTTTTCAAGTCACATTTGATCTACAAGGGCTCACCTGTGGTAAAACAATGGTCGCTTCTGATAAACAGTTGGTCGCATCTGGCAACTGTAACTTGCTTTTGGTTGTTGTTATTGTGCATCTTGGTGTTTCTATCATAACTTTCACATACGGAGGCCAAATCGCACAAACAAGGACTTGTTGGAAAGCTAAGAGGACAAAATTCACAATTGTACCACTTTTATTAGGTGACTATAAAATTTTTTAGGCTTTTTTATCAGTCAAAGTTTCGCTTCATTGCAAACTTCATTTGAGCATAACTTGAGCAATTTTGATTGTTTTTTAGCGAAACTTTTTTTCAAATTGCTTAGAATCTCCTAAATTTTCTGTTTGTGAAATCCATTCTTTTGTATCAGATCATTTTAATCAGAATTTTCAGATTTCATCTTTTTCACATAACCATCTTCTTGTGCAAGTTTACTTGGTCTTTTCCAATTTTTGTGACTTGTAGGCATATCCAAGGAGCTGGAGCAGCATTGACATCAACATCTACAGCAAATTGGAAAGTGATTGTATCAGGTGCACTCATTCTAATATTTCATCTTAATCATTGTTTGAATCACACATTTGGATTTTGGGCATAAAACGAACAATTGTTTGCAAATTCACATCAAAAAATTGGGCTAAAACGAACCATTGTCTTTTATCACATTTAGATTTGGGCTTTAAAACAAACAAGTGCTTGCATTTTCTTCCACACATTGAATTTCTAAGGTTAATGAACCCCATGCGAGTGTGACCAAGTAAATGTGTATGCTCTCTCCTCGCGTCCCAACACGAGCTTGGAGATCAAAAATATTTACTTGTGTTGCTTTTGTTTAGCCTTAGAGAGGCCTGCCTTGGTATCCACCTCAAGGGAACGACCTCAAGCGGTACTTTCATCCGGTCCACTATAAAAATCAGAGGATAAGGTGAAAGCCAAGTCTAACCGGTATTAGCGCTCACCATATAGTGCTAACTAGAAAGGAGGTGTACCTTTGTGTATATTAAAACTCCTAGTAGGGTTAGTTAAAGTCTTAAGTGGCTTACTGGATGCTCGTGGGGTGCCGGTTCCCTGGATTTTCACTAGAACCTCCTTGTGATAGTGGCCTTGCCTTGACTAGGACTTGTTGAAGTGTCTTCACGTGCTTGCTTAACCATCATTCCATTCTTCCAAACTAAAACTTGCTTATGTGTCTTGTGTGAGTGATTCATGTGTGTATATGCATAATCATTTGTTTGAATATTGCCACATCAAGCTCTAAACACCCAAACACATAAAGACAAGTCATCCTACACATTCAAACCCAATCATTTTCATCCCAAACATAGCCAAGTCATCCAAACAATCCACATCATTATCAAAATCCCTAAACAACAATTTGTTAAAAGGACTTAAGACATACACTTGGGTGACAACATGTCTACACTAGAAGACCTAGAAATCAAATTCTAAAGATTCCTCCAAAGTCTTTATCAAGGATCACAACCCCTAAACCAAGATGCCATTGAAATATTACAATTCTTCATCCAAAGAGCTCAACCCCACATAAACCAATCACCTCAATTGCAACACTTCGTAGCCCAAGTCCAACACCTTTTCGCCACTAGTCAATCTTGACAAGCACAACAATCCTTAACTATTCACTACCAACCTAATCCACATCAACCTTACATGTCATATCCATCCACTTCCTATCAACCTAATCCATCTAGGCACATGTCATATCCATCCACTTCCTATCAACTTAATCCACTTATCCACCAAGTCAATGCCACATCAACCTATCAACCTCCACCTCAAGCTTATCCAATCCCTCATACCACCATTCCAATGCACTACCAAACCCATCCTCAAGGCAATCAAATGTCCTTACAAGAACAACATCCAAGTCCCAATAGCCTTTTGTATATAAATCAAGTGAGCACAAGTCAACCTTGCCAACAAGATCAAATGCCCACATCTTTGAGTCCACCTCAAGACCTTTTATCTACATATCCTACCATTACACCTAGCTTCCAAGACTATCAATGGCCTCCACAACAAGCACAAATGAGCCCAAATCCACCTTTGCAACAAGAAGCATATGCAGCTCCAAGTGGCCCTTTGTACATAAACCATGCAAGCCTAATGCAATAAGACTTAATTACCTTTGACAAGGGAGATACTGATCTAGAGTGGCCTTCATCATCCAATCACATGCCGACACAAGAGCCAACAAGTCCTATCACAACACCACCATGTGATCCTACCCCTAGTCCATTGGTCCATCTACCTTCCAAACCACCAAGCCCTCCATTACCTTCATCAACATGTCATTCTAATCCTTCACCAAAGGATGCGGTTGAGATAGTTTTACAAAGAATGCTTGAACAAAAACTCATTGAACTTCTTGAAGTTAAACCATGTGAAGAAAGTCCATATGATGAACATGATTATTGTGCATACCATAGGACCAAAGGCCATAATACAAATCAATGCCCAATATTTGTCTCAATTGTTTACAAGGTATACGTACCTATAATGGGAAAACATGCCACATCATCCCAATCCCATGTGTCACCCCCATCTAGTCCAAATCCTAATCCACCCAATCCAATTAGCCCTCAAACTAATCCTAATCATAATACTACAACATCATCTGCTATTATTGCTCATCCATTATATTGCCCATCCACTCATACCCTTGCGAAGGATGTGATCCATTGGCTACTAGCTAGGAATAAACTACCTCCATGTCAAACACCCATTCATGAGCCTACCAAAGAACTTCCAAAGGTCATGTCCAATCATATAATCTCATCATGTGGTCCACCTATCCTTGAGCCTATCCAAGAGCCCTCAATTAACATTCTTAGCCTTTCAAGACCATCATTTGACCTACAAGCCATCAAGCCTATTCAAGAGTCTCCTATTATGAATCCAAGTCAAGATTCATCATGTTCTTATGTTGTTGACCAAGAGCATATCCAAGAGCCTTCCAATTCAATTCAAGCAACCCAAGAGGTATGTCAAAGGTTTAATCCTAAGCATGTGGAAACATTAAGCCCTAGTCTAACTCAAGATCAAAACACTTTCATGCAACCCATCCATAACATTTACCTTCTTTATGATCAAGATGATACTTATGAAGAAGCTATCCATGAGCACCTTGATCCTATCCATAATCTTATATCCATCCATGAGCAAGATATCCACATTTCTCCTAGTCATATGCCATCTAGCCCTATCCATAATGAACAAACATCCACTTGTCATGATGAGACGCTTGTCCCCCAAGTAAGCATAAAAGATCAAACAAATAACTTGGATCTACATGAACATAATGCTAATCAAGATCCTAATGATCCTTCATCCCCATCTACCATTGATTCCACTTCAAGTCCACCATCATGTCCTATTGGTCTTACCACCCTTATACATGAGTTTTCTTCCTTCGGACAACAACAACCTTTATCCACTTCACCTTCTCCATCCAATAATAAACTCAAGTCTAGTGTTCAAACCACACCTAGTCCTATAATCAAGCGCATATTCCAAGACATGAACTACCAAGGTAAAGGCCTAGGCCTTTATAAACAAGGTATTTTGGAGCCGACTCATGTCAAGATCCCTCCATGCTCCTATGGCCTTGGATACACACCCCAAGGTAAACAAGGCCAAGATGTTGGTAATTCCTCCATCCCTCCTAAGTCCACTTTCCATCACAAACCCCATCATCTACCCAAAATATATGTTGCCATTTCACCTCCATCATCCTATAAATGTCAAAACAATGTGACCATACACCTTCCACCATCCACCTTTCCTCCACTTTTACCAACTCCAAATATCTCTCCATCCACCTTGTCACCATTGCTTCCAACACCTAATTATCCACTTATTCATAAGTATCCTTACATCCCTAATCATGGCCAACAAAAGCACACATCACCTAAGCATAAAGCTTCCACTCATTCCACCAACCCTGCTTCCACCAAATCCATGGGATTCCAAAATAAACATTTGGATGCCTTTATCTATAAAGCCAAAAATCCAACTAAAACTCCTAAGGACCCTCATGCCTTAAGTCATAAATGTGAAAAGTCTCTAAATCATCCATCTTCTAAGCATAGTACATTCACAAAGCTATCCAAGCCCATACCTCCAAAAGCAAAGCCCAAAAGCAAAATGGTTTGGGTTCCTAAGCAAATAGCTAGCAAAATGAATTAGGCATCCTCCTCTACATCTCAAGAATCCCAACCACCTATATCCATCCAAAAGCCTACTTCCATCCAAAACTTCCATTCCCTTCAAAAATCCCACAAGCAAAGAAAAAGCACTAAAAATACTAAATCTATGTGGGTTCCTAAATCACTTTATCAACCATCTCCTAAGCAAACATCTCCATTGCTTCCTACACCACCATCCAATCAAAAGCTTCAATGTTTATCACGGTGTGTGCAACCGTTGGTCATGGTTCCCTTCCACTCCGCAGTACCTCCACACAACTACATCTCCCCATCTTCCATCCATTATCCTACATATCTCCTTAATCACCTTCCTATGGTCCATGCTTTTGCATAAGCCTTTCATAATCCACATCATAATCTACTATCCACCTAATCCATCTCCCATCCATGCAATCCCTTATCAACATCTATGAGCATAATGACATGGTCCATGTGAAGACATCATCCATCTCTAATGGGACAATATCACCTCTCATAGCACTAGCCACTTTAGTCCCTCCTATCCATTACCATGGTGAAAACCTGGCAAACTTGCGCCATGTGTAATTGTCATCCCATAAAAAAAAAAGAAAAAAATAACAAACAAAAAAAAATCAAAATAGTAAAGAGAAATTCCTTCGTCCAATGGTGAAAACCTGGTAAACAGGCACCTTGGATAAGTACCATGATGAAAACCTGGCAAACAGGCGTCATGTGTAGGTTGATCTTCTATGTCACTTACACTTGGGGGCACATTGTCTCATCCAACCTATCCATTTCCAAACTATCTATCCCATTATATCATTTACCATCCCACCATCCTTAGCCTTTACATAAACATGCCTATCCTATTGAACCCATTTATCCATCCTTCCGCCTTTTGATTTTGCAGAAGACATAGGGGCAAAATGTTGAAACATGTTTGGATCTTTCTTGGCATACCTCCTTTCCAAACCAAGGCCTATCCATTGACCATTTATCTATCCCATTTAAACCAATCCATCATGTCATCCTATCATCATAAGCACCATGTAAAATCCAATCATGTAAGAATCCTAAGCATTACCACCTAGAATGGGGCAAGTTCTTCCAATGCAACATAGCCTTTGAAGATCACATCCTAGCTCCCTTATGATCCATCCACTATGGCATATCCTTATCACAAGCTTTCCATCTTATAGCTTATCTCCATCTATTTATCATGAGCTTTCCACTATAGCCTACCTATCCATTTATCATGAGGCATGCATCCATTCCTTATATGGCCTATCCTCTTATCTATCCATCTAACTCTCATGAGCTTTCCATCCCATTTGCTATGAGCTCATCCTTTTATCCATTCGTCCCTCCTTTCACCTAGACTTGGTTCTCCCTTGTCATTGGTATCAAGCACAAAGGCTACCTAAATTGTAAATCCATCGGCATTTTCCAAAACATTTCAAACAAAACTCCAAAAACAAAAAAAATCAAATATTCTCAAAAATTCCAAAAAAATCAAAATATTCTAAAAGCACAAAAAAATCAAATATCCAACAAAAATTCCAAGCAATAAAACCAATCACATCATCCAAAACAATCCACTCCAACATTCAATCCAAATCAAATCATCATCATCAATCAATTCTTCCTATCAATCACATTCATTCATCCATTTCAATCAATCACTTCTACCAATCATATCAATCAAATCAATCTAAGCAATGATCTTAAATCCAAGTCACACTAATCCATATCAAGCAAGCTAATCAATCAAGGAACATTATCCAATCAAATCAACAAGTTTTTGATCCTAATCTTGTCATGAGCTAAATCAATTATCAATCAATCATCATCAATGGGATATAGCGTTCCCACATCCTTGTGTTGATCTAGGGATATAGCTTTCCCCGCAATGACAACACTATTTATCATCATCAATCAAACAATCAATCATTGGTTTATGACTTGACAAGGGCAATACCTTGTTTATTTTACATCCTTTGAGCACACTAAGAACACTTGCTTATGTTTAGATTGAGTGGACACTCTAATCATCACACCATCACTATCATCATTCAAAATAATCCAATCATCAAAACAATCAACCCAGCAATAGCAAACATCAACACCAAAGCAAATCAACTCAATCACATCAACTCCAATAAAAACAAATCCAATCACTTCAACAAATCAAAAGAATCTCAATCCACCACATATCATCCCATCATCAACATTTCATCAAATCAATCTTCATCCATCATTTCATCATCTTCAAATCATTCCAAGCAATGATCCAAGTGTAAGCCCATCCTTAATCCATACCAAGCAAGCTAATCAATCTAGCCAAGTTATCCAAACACAATCCATGGTCTTGATCCTAGCCTTGTTGTAAGCCAAAACAATCAGCTAACTAGCCAACCAACTCAGCAAACAACCTTGTGTTGATCTAGGGATATAGCTTTCCTCGCAATGACAACACTCTCAACAAAACAATCAAACAATTAATCATTGGTTTACAGCTTGACAGGGGCAATACCTTGTTTGTTTTTGAATCATTTGTGCATGCTTGCTTGCTTGCTTGTGTGTGTTATTATTTTAACTTGCATTTGTATCAAATCCGTATCATTTCCAGCTAATATTCATATCTTGTGTATGTTGGAATAGATTTTTGCACTATCCTTTGCATCTAAGGTCATATCATACCTTTTGTGCATTAAGACTTCAATGCTCTAAGTTTTCTTCCTCATACGTCAGACAAGGTTGTATTACGCTGGGGCACGAGACACATCGTCACCCTGGTTCCTTATACCTTGGTGCATAACATCTTGTGCTATATCAAACATCATGGTTGCTCACTTTCATTGCAGCATAACGCATCATCATTTCTTCTATCCATTCTCTTATCTATTTTTCTTAGCCAAGCCATTTCTTTTCGAGAGCATACCCATGCTTGTCCAACCCGCATATCCTCTCGAGGGGGCATCATCATCTTATCTTTCCATCATCATCATATCTTTCCATCACCCTATCTTTTTCCTCTATCCATACCTTAACTTCTTTGAAATGATGTTACTCGACATAAATCTTATCATCTCGAACATCATCTCAAAGAGGGGCAAAATGTAGACACCCAAATTTGTCCCAACTTTGTTCATGTCTAGCAACACCTTGTCAAAAACATTATCCTAGACATCATGTAGCATTTTGTCCTAAATCCCACTCTTAATCCCATTTATCCATTAGCCAATTAATTAAATAAATTTTATTTATTTAATTAAATCCTATTTTAATCCCATCCTTATCCTACTTAGCCAATTAATTAAATAAATTTTATTTATTTAATTAATTTCCACATCATATCCTAATCCCACTATCCCAATTAATTAAATAAATTTTATTTATTTAATTAATATCCAACTCATATCCCAACTAATTCAAATATTTTATTTGAATTAAGTTCTCATCATAAGCCAACTTTCCAATTAATTAAATAAATTTTATTTATTTAATTAATTTATCTTATCATTTAGCCAACATGTGTGCCTCTTTCATTTAAAAAGATAAGTGGTACTACAGCCCTTTATTTAATATCTTTCATATGTAGTACTTTTTATGTACACAAGCACACATGAGCCCTATCCTCCTTGACACTTGTCAAATGACTACAACTCCCTTGAAGAGTGGGATAACTGAATTAATCCTAGCCATCCACATCAATCATTTAGCTTTTTAATCTCAACCATCCATTTGAACCAAGCCTTTCCTATAAATCAAACCCCTCATAAGCCATTAGCATGCATTGAGCCTCAAGTACCCTTATTCTGCCAAATTTTCAAAGATGCATTGATCCTCAAGTATCCACATGGTGTCGAAATATCATTAGAGCCTTTGCATCCTTCATCTATCATTCATTCTATCATCTTCATCTTAATGTTATGTTGCAGAAGTGAGCACCCAACATTCCTCCAACAATAATCCTTCAAAATCTTGCATGCCCATGCGAGGTGGAGAAGAGCAATGGGGATAAATCGAGCATAGCATGGAGATCGGTTTGCATTTACATTTGTTATTTTGATTTTCATGTTGTCTTGTGCTTCATTGTGCATTGCGAGGGTTTTATCATTGTTGATTCTTCATTTATCCTATTTGCAATTTTACCCTAACTACATTTATGATTATGGATTTATGTTTTCTTGAGCTTCAGCTATGATTTTATGCACTAACCTATTAACAAGAATTCGATTGTGACTGAGTGCAAGAACATGTCAAAGGTAAAAACATGGTTGAGGTAGAAGTGTCCTCGCTGTCCGATAAGAATTGGCATGACGGAAAAACCCAATGCATGCACGCACTCACTTAGTTCATATTGCATCATGATATAATGCATCATTGAATGGTTTCTTTATGTTTTAACATAACCTTGAATGAGCATATGTTATTGAATGTTGGTGTGATTGACATTTGATGATTAGTTAATTAGGCAATTTCATTTGCAAATACATTCATTTCAAATGCAAGAGTTTGCCATATAATCATACTTTATTTTTTTACTTTTGATCTAAATAAAATTATATAGGTTGTTTTCAGATAGGTTATTATTAATTATTTATATTATATATATATATATATATATATATATATATATATATATATATATATATATATATATGTTAGACTTAAAACAAGTATTTATATTTATAGATACCTATATATAATTACATACATATATAAATCTAAACATAATTATATATAAACCTATAAACATGCAAAGTTAAAAATAACATTATATTATTTCTTTTATTTATTTATTTTGGTAATTAATTTCTTTTGGAAAAAGAAATAATTTGAAGTATTCTAATTTGTTAATTTATTTAATTATTGAATGTGCATGTCTATTTTAAAGATTTAGAGAATCAATTATTAAATTTATCATATATGTGAATTAGAAAATTATATTTTCTAATATTAGTTTGAAGTAGGATGTGCATGAATATGACTAAATGCATTTTAATATTATTTTTCTTTTATTAAGAATATAATATTATATCTTGCTTTTTAGGTTTTGGGAAAAATAGGAAGAGTTATTAAAAGAAGAGAATTATCTTTTTTTTTATTCTTTTTTTTGGGGGTTATCAATTTTATTATGCAAAATTAGAAGAGGAAAATAGCTGATGAAGCTAAGGATTTGGAAGTGCTTTTTTTTTAAAGAATTGAAGGATTGTTGTGGTCTGAGAATTGATTGGTTTATCTCCATTATCTTTACCAAATTGCTACAAAGATTGAGAGATGATTCTTTGTTAGAGTAATAGGTTAATTACTTAATTAATTTAATCATATTGATTAATTAATTAAGTCACCTTTACTTTATTTTTCACTTAAGTTAAACTTAGGCACTTTAATTATTTAATAATTCTTTTATTAAATCTTAGGGTTCACTTTAGGGTTTTGATCTCCTTTCTTAAGGATTGATCTATTTGTAATTATTCATTCTTGTTTTATGCAATTTTACTCTCTGGGCTTGCAAAGCAATATCTTTGTGTTGTTCGAATCTCTTCTATGTGACAGGTTATTTTGCTTATAGGTGATCACTGGGTTCTGTGAGGTTGTCTTTTACAACTTCAACATGGTATCAGAGCTTCAGATCTATAGCTTCCTGTTCATCTTTTGAGGAATTCAAGCCATTGAAAGAGTATTTTAGTGCATCTTGAGTCTTTTTTGATCACACCATTGCATTCAGAGTGCTGGAAATAGTCAAGATTGGCCTTTATTTGTCAATTTTAGACTCATGGGCTCAGATCTGCAAGGGTTACCGAGGGTGCTTTTTTCTTAGATCCAGAGGTTACCTACAATTTTGAAGCATTTTCAGCCTGAATAGACCTCACCATTGCGTCTGGAGCGGCCAAAAACCCTAAAAATGCTTATCGTTTCATTTAAAACAGACAAGTTGAAGCTGGAGGCAATTTTTTTTTTACCTAGCAGGGTCGTACGGCCTTTGCACAGGCGGTCGTACTTGTAAGTGCAAAAAAATAAAAATAAAAAAATGCAGAGTTTTTAAAAAATTTTGCGTGGTTCTTATTAAAGCGGTCATAAGACCGCTGACGGTCTTCCGCCAAGTTGCTCCACACACCAATTACAGGTGGGGTTTTCTTTAACCACGACCCCTCCTCCAAATGACGACCAAATAGCCAGTGGCTTCCTACCGACTGCCCTCAAAACAGTTGCCATTTCACCACCCACTTGCCGCCATAGGGCCCCCCTTTTTGCCTTTTTTGACCTGTTTTGGGAAATCGGGTGCCAATTTTGCGTTCGATATCAGATTTTCACAAAAAATAGGTGTTGGAAAGTTGGTTCTGGGTCCAATCCAGTGGTGCTGTTTATTTTTTCTAGTTTTGATGTTTTTCTGCCTTTTTTTCCAGTTGAAGTCAGATCAACATTTCACACTTCCAGGGGCATAACTGTTGCATACGACCTCTGTTTTTCACAAACGAATAGGCGTTGGAAAGGTCTTGCAGTGATATTTCCAGATCTGTAGAGTATTTCATCAGAAAATTTACCAGGTACACAGAGAATAGTTTGAAGTGTTTTTTGCTTTTTCTCCCTTTCCAACTTTTAAATTTGTATTGGGGTTTGGTTTCTTGTGTTGTGGGGGGTGTTTTTTTCTTGCTTTCTGTATATACACATCAGAAAATAGAAAACACTTCCCTTAAACACATTTCAAAAACTCAAACATCATGGCAGACACCTCATCAGTTGACTGTCTTTCCCCACACAATTATCACACCTGGAAGGCACATATGACCAGACTTCTTATGTCAAAGGGGTTATGGTCCTGTTTGGATGAGATTCAACCTTAGTTGCAATGTCAGTTTGAGATTTTGTAGCATAGAAACAAAATGGACAAGGCCATGGGTTTGATATCATTCCATGTTTTAGACAGTCTTTTATTTCACCTTGAGAGTTGTACAACTCCTCGAGCAATGTGGACAAAGTTCAATGATCTATTTGGCACCATCAATGAGTTCAAAGCACTTCAGATTGAGGCAGAATTGACTTCCTTGGTACCTAATTCCTTTCCATCTATTGAGGATTTCTTGATGAAATTAAAATCACTCAGATCACTTTTGTAGGGTTGCGACAGGACCAAAACTAACACTGAGACTATTTACTTGATTCTATCTAAGCTTCGAGGCTCATTTCAGATATTCTCTTCTACATTCTATTCCACCATGGATGCTTTGGGTCCATGATTTACCATGCCTACCTTTGAGGTTTTTTGTGATCGGTTAACTCATGAGAAGGCCAAGCTATCACAGTTGGATGATCTCACAGGATCAAAGAACCAAGTCTTGGTAGATCAGACATCTAAGGGGAAGCAAAAGCAAAAATTGAAGCCCAAGCCAGATTCAATAGGCAATGAGAGTTTGTCCAAGCCACCTCCTAAGTCAGATTCCAAACCACATTCTAATCCTAAGCAGGGTAAGTCTTCTAAGTCTAGTGAGTCTTCCTCCAAGACAAAGAAGAAATCAGGTGATCCTTGTAGTTTTTGTGACAAGGAAGGTCATCTAGTTACCAGGTGTTGGAAGAGATTAGAGGATTTAGAGGAGGCCATGCAGCAACATCATATCTCTTCACCTTAGTCTTCTTCCCCACACACAGGGAAAGGTCGTGCTCTTTCTACACAGGCCTTACCTTCAGCATACACATGGATTCTAGATTTTGGTGCTTCTCACCACATGACACATGCTTAGGAGTTTGTTACCACACTTGCTCATTGTGGCATTTCACATATTACAGTTGGTGATTCTACACATCTTTCAGTTATGGGTTCAAGTCCTGTTCCATTGGACAGTGGTTGTCTTCAAGACGTTCTTGTTGTTCCTGCCATTTCGACAAACCTCCTTTCCATTTACTAGATTTGCCATTTTGGCACTGGTAAGACAATTGAGTTCTCCCCACATGATGTGGTTATTTGAGACCTCCATGATTCTGATTTAGTTGTGGCTACTGGGACTGTTGATCCTGCATCCCGCTTATATAGATTTGATGGCTTTGAGAGCTCATATGGTTCTAGTTCATCACTTATAGCACATGTAGACACAGTGAGCAGGCTTTGGCATGAGCATTTTGGCCATGTCAATTACAGATATCTACAACAGATAAGTACACATGCACTTGTGATTGGGCTCCCTCATATTTCTTGTACTGATGGTGTTTGTCGAGGATGTGTACTTGGCAAACATCATCGGGATTCTTTTCCTACAAGTAGAGCCACACGTGCTAAGGCACCCTTGGAGTTGGTACATAGTGACCTCATGTCCTTTCTGACTTCTTCATTTTTAGGGGCCAAATATGTGCTCACATTCATTGATGACTTCTCCAAGCATACATGGGTGTACTTTCTTAAGTACAAGAGTGATGTCTTTGATACTTTCAGGATCTTCAAGACATTCTTGGAGAAGCAGTTTGGACTTTCTATCAGGATGATACACATAGACAATGGGGGGGAGTATGTCAATCAGGATTTTAGGGACTTTTGTACTGACCATGGTTTGCAACATCAGCTTTCAGTTCCTTACACCCCTCAGTAGAATGGTGTTGCTGAGAGAAAGAACAAAACTTTATGGGAGATGGCCAATTGTATGATTCAGTCACGTGATATGGATTCTTCATTCTGGCTTGAGGTAATGAATTGTGCCAATTACATTCAGAATTGAATGCCTTATAAGGCATTATGACATATGACTCCTGAGGAGGCTTGGACCCATGTTAAGCCTGATGTTTCTACATTTTGAGTTTTTGGTAGTGAGGCTTGGGCATACATTCTTGATGCTCAACAGAAAGCCATGGAGAGGAAAAGATGACCACTCATATTTGTTGGCTACTGTGAGGATGTTAAGGTGTATAGGTTGTTTGATCTTGATTCCAGAGAGGTCTTGTTTCAAACAGATGTCCAGTTTGACGAGTGCTTTCCTCAGATGGATTCTCCATCACCAACTTCTTCCTCACTTCCTACTCCTACTTCATCTCTTGAGGATTCCTTATCTCTTGAGGATGATGTTGATGATGCTCCACCTTCACCACCACCACCAGATACTCAACCTTTGCCCAAGTGGGCCCACTTTACTTTTGAGGCAACTAGATCTTTCACAGGTGATCCTTTAGATTCCCGTCGTACCCATGCACAGACATCAGGTGCTAGTCTTTTGAGTCATGCCATTTTAGATGATCCTTAGAAGTTCTCAGATGCAACAGGCACTCCTGAGTGGGATAGAGCTATGGAGGAGGAGTATTCTTCTTTGATGAAGAATAATACTTACGATCTTGTTCATCTTCCTAAGGGAAGAAAGTTGGTTCAGTGCAAGTGGGTGTACCATACTAAGTTTTGTTGTGATGTTCACAACATGCCCCATTTTACTCCTTAGCAAAATGAGGACCCCTACTATGGCTGTCGCTTTTGCTTTTGTGTCTGTTATTTTGTTTGGTGGTAAAGGGAAAAGAGAGTGAAAATTGCAAACTTTGTTAAAAATAGAGAAAAAATGCATTTTCAGTACCAGTGCATAATATGGTTGGATTCCTTGTGAAAAATGAGCTAGGGTTTCTTTTTGAACCATCTTAAAATTTGCCATATTTTGCAAGATATGATCATTTTGGTAAAATGTACATTTAGGTTTGTATATCGCTTTGCATATACAGGGTCGTTTGTATATGCAAAGGGTTTTGTTTTTGTACTTAGTCGCGTGGGCTATCGGGTTGCATATGCATTATTTGTTTGCATGTTGGGTCATTGTAATGTTACATACATTGCCCTTTATACATCGTTTTCATATACAAGGGCAATTGTATATCTTTTTTCCTTGTATGCATTTTCGATAAAGGTTCTATGCACACATACAAGATGGACCCGAAGTGGTTTTAGGTTTAAATAAATTGATGTCTAAGTTCTGTTGCATGTATCTCACATTGTATGTTTTGGCAGGTCAAAATATACAAGGTAAAATATACATTGGCAATATACATTGCGCGAAATTCAAATCTTATGAAGCACGGTTAATTCGTTGTATATCCGCAGGCTTGTATGTTAGAATTATATACAATGCAAATATGCAATGGCTGACTTGAGGGGGTTATTAAACAAAGTTAAATGGTTGTATATTTGGCACTTGTATGTTTTTACATACAAGCAAAACATGCAAGTTAAAAGGTACAAGGCTCGTAATATACAAGTGCCGAACCCAAAAGATCTATTAAAACAACTTAAGTCCTTGTATGTTTTCGGCTTGTATATTGTTAGATACAAGTGTTGTATACATCGGCCGGACCTGAAGCATTTATAAATTTGAATTAAGTCTTTGTATGTTTCGAATTGTATGTATGTTTCGATGTACATACATTCTAAAACATACAAAGCGGAGGTACATTGTCTGGAACCGAAATTTCATGAAGCAGAGTTAATTCAATGTATATCGGGCTTTGTATATTCTTATATACAAGCCGATATACATTGCACTTATACAAAGCGGAATCAAAGAGAAAATCAAAACCGATTTAATGCTTGTATCAAACCCAAATGTATATCAGAGGATACAAGGGTTATGTATATGCGGCAGACCCGAAAAGTTATTAAACAATGTTAAATCATTGTATATTTGGCGAAATGTATATTTCATACATACACTATAACACACAATGAAATATGCATTGCGAGGAATCCAAAAGGTTACGAAAGGGAGTTAATTTGTTGTATATTCTGTGGCTTGTATGTTTTGAAACATACAAGGCACCACATATAGGCCGGAATCCAAACGATAATAAAGCAGATGTATCCTATGTATCACGTCCGATTTGCATATCAAGAGATACATTATGGATTCGGTAGGTTATAAATTGCCGTTTATAACAGCGATAAGTCCGATGGTTGCATACAACACTTTATACATTGCATCGGGCGGAATTGAAAAATTATAAATCGAAGTTTAGCGCTTGTATATTTCGTGTTTGTATATTGCGATATACAAACCGATATACATTGCATACATACAACGCGGAATCAAAGGGAAGGTAAAATCCGATTTAACTAATGTATCATGCCCAGTTTGAATATTGAAAGATACACGAGAAATTAAACATGCGATATACAGGAAGTGAGTAGGAAAAGTAAGCAATTGGAATTTTGAGGTTGATTTTGGGCCCGAATGCATATTTTTGGTCAACGATAGTTAGCCTGACTAGTTTTAGCATTGTATATGCATTTTTGACTTGCAATTTTCACAGAATCATGGCCCGATTGATGCGTTCACATAGTCACGACTAGATTTGGCAGTTGTTTTTCTTCCTGCAGGTTTATTAAATAATGATACTTATTGCTAGTCCATTTTTGCAGGTTTACAGTTGAGGGAGGGGCTGAAACTTGATGACAATGACATCACGGAGGAGGAAATCTGATTTCAAGAGCAGAGGAAGATAAGAATGAAGGGCGAAGAAGTCAAGGGTCTTCAATGATGAAGACAAAATGTAGCTAAAGACATTATTGCAGCAGACCACAGAAGTTATTATTGAGCTGCTAGGATTTCCAGAATGGCATATTTCACCCATATTGGATGTATGCTTAGAGATATTTTGGGAGACTTGTTCTCCAGCATTTATTATTGTAACCAGAGGTTTGAACCATTGCTTAAACTAGGGTTTTGAGTTGTATTGAGGACAATAAAAGTCTATATATTGTGCCTCTCTACACTGTAATACTTTACACAGGGATTTTTAGAACACAGGGGTTACATAGAGATTTGTAGCAGCAAAGATTTGTAAAAGCATAACATTTAGAATAGAGGAACCTTTTAGTTTAGGAATAGAAGAAGGTCACCTGTGTCTGCAATAAGGAATGCGTGGAACATCTAGCTTCCTTACTGTATCTGTAAAGCTTGTAAGTTTTCTGTAGTTTGATCATTGAAGCTAAGAGTCATTCAGACATTGTAAATCTTATATGACTGTCTGTTTCTAGTACGATTGAATCTAGAATTCTGCATCTATCTTTTGCATGTTTTCTTGCTCTTCATTGTGTTTGAAACATTTTTTCTCTTAGAGCTTGCAATCTTAAGTGTATGTTTGTGAAAATGCTCAGAACTTACATTTAAGGTTTTTGTCTGTGGATTTGATCAAGTTACTGTATGATTTACAAAGTGCGTAACAGAACAATTAGATCCTTTGGTAGAATGAATGTAGTTTAGATTAGATCTTTCTAACTTTTCCCAACCCATTTGAAAATACTTAGCTGAAAACATAGAAATTTAAAGGAAATTGTCTCATATTTGAAAGAAGCATGCATAGTTGAGTTGAAAGTAGATAGTTTTCATAATATTTAAGAGGAGGAGGCTGCAATAATTCAAGAAAAACCATTTAAAGCTTTGCACCACAACAACATTTTTATGCAAAAAAAGAATGAACAACATGCTGATTTTTTATGATCTTTTGCATAGTTTGAGTCCAGTTAACCAAAAGGAAACCCTAAATTACGTAAGGCCCCTTGAACATTACAGCTTCACATCGACCAACTGAATTTTCCCAACAAGTCAAGACCTGACCATATTAAACTTGGGATTAAGCGAATCTTAACCGATTCCTTCATATCTTTCAAGTTAGTTTTGGTTCATTTTATGTGAATTTTAACTAATTGTTATGATTGTCTCAAAACAATCATCAACAGTTTCTTTGGTGCTAGAAGGAGGGCCTGACTTGAGTTAGGGTTTGTTTCAAGAAAAACTGGCTAATAACAGTGATAGAGTGACTAGATCTAGATCCAGTTCAAGGGATATATTTGTGCAATGACCTGATATAAGGGGAAGTAAGAGCCCTTTGATTTGGAATCCTAAAATATTGCAAGTTGGAAGTTCATCTGGAACGCCCCCTAGATCATCTTATACTATCCATAACTTTGTGAGTCCTGATAGATCTTTATTCAGATCTTTGAATCTTGGTTCAGGTACTCCAAGAGGTCCTAGTCCTCCTAGAGATCCTAATCCCCCAGGAAATCTAGGTATTCCCACAGGTCTAGGTCAAGTGCAAGTACCTGCGATGGCTTATTTTAATACCAACTCTCCCATACACTTTAATGATTATAACGAGATGCCCAAAAATTTGGAAAAAATATGTCCCAAAAACCAGTTGCACCAAGACCTAGAAGACCATATTAGAATATTCAAGGAGGCATGCTTTAGGGCTAGATTAGAACACGAGGACGTTGTGTGTAGACTGTTTCCCTACACCTTTAATGAACAAGCATCTAACTGGTATGTAAACTTACCCAATGGCTATATTTCTTCTTGGTCGCTTATGGAAGAGGCATTTCTACCTAGATTTAGAGGACCCATTGATCCTTGCATCCTGTATATATCAAATTGGCTACTATAAAAAGAGGAGAGGGAGAGCTAATTGATTATTTCAATGACAAATTTCAAAAGGCCTACTCTAGGTTGATAGCCCCTTACACTGTGGATGATGATACCTTGTTAGCTATGTACTATGCTGCCTTGGATCCTTTAACTGCCATGTTTGTCAAAAGAAAACCTGACAGATTTAATATCCAAAGCCTATAAAGAGGCGGCCTCAGTAAATCAAGAGATGAGGCATACAACTTATAGTCCATTTGTTAATGGAGGAAATTTTGGGGTGCAAAATTAGGCACATCCGTGGAATGGAGTCCCTATGCATCACACTCCATTATTAGATCTGGTTCCTACATACACACCTATGTATAGTCCTACCCCAATCCAAGCCATAGCCCCTTACACAGGTAACACTACTAACAACAGTCAAAATAATGGTCAACCTTTCTTCTGACCTCCTAGAGATACAACTGTAGCAAAAGCACAAGAGGAAAAGGAAGAAATCAAAGAGATCACTGCACATTTGAAAAGATTAACCACTGAAGTGACACAACTAAGAAATGATAACCTCTATGGAAGAGCTAACCAAGGATACAATCAAAATTAGAATTATAACCAAGGCCAAAATCAGAACTATAGTTCAAATCAAAATCAGCATTGCAATCAAAACTATAATCAGAGCCAAAACTATAATCAGCATCAAAGTCATAACCAAGGGCAACCAATGAAAAATAGAGGACCAGTGGTAGATAATAGGGCCCAGGGTAACAATAACAGAAATCAGAATCAGCCTAGGCCACCCAAGACATGGAACACTGGACCAAACAACGGTACTCTAGCTTCTCCTTTTGAGAATATAGATAATCATGATGCAAAACAAACGGCTGGCATCCAAATGGCCAATACATCACTAAAAAATTGGTGCAGATTTCACAATACCAATGCCCATGCTGAGCTTGACTGTCCACAGTTTCATTTAGCAGCCAACATATTTAATATAGAGGTGCAGCCTCCTACTTCTAAATTTCTCATTCCCAAAGGTAATGAGGTAGTACCCTCAGGGTATGATACAACTTTAGTTTTAGAAACCTTTACCTTTGCAATTACAGAGGAGAAAGAAGATGAATTGTTAGAGGATGAACCATACTTTTGTGAAAATCTTTATCCTGAATCAGCCTTTGTGTTAAACACTTTTTAGTTTCCCTTTGAAACCAAAAATGAAGTATTGACTGAAACAGAAGAGGTGCAGGCTTTTCAACAGACAAATAAAAACCACACCTACAATTTGAGGAACAACACTAGGCTGGGAGGACCTTTCACCACTTCTATTCCTCCTAACAACTTCAATACAGCCCCAGATTAGAATGCTAGCAACAATCCTGCCATACTTAAAGTTAATCATCATACAAACAGTGGAACAATAGTACAAAAGGCCCAAACAAGTAAAGCTGAAATAGTAGAGACAACAAGATTAATGAGTTACTTGTCAAAAGAAATAAAGAAAATTAAGGTCAGTATACCTCTGAATGAATTATTGAAAACTCCAAGGATCAGAAATGCTTTTATAAAATCTCTGGATACATCCATGACAGATGAGGGTGCTGCTGATATAGCTATTCCTAATAGAGATTCACTGCCTAAAGAGAAAAGTAAGAAAGTTGAGTTGCCTTCCAATACAAATGTAGTAATGTATGCTGATAAGAAGGATGCTCCTCCTTTCTTGTTAACTGTTAGATTGTGTGGGAAGAACACACACAATTACATGGTGGACTTTGGTGCATCAGCCAATGTAATGCCCTTAGGGATATGTAAAACTCTCGGGCTGACTCCCACCAAATCTGCCAAGGTTGTCACATAGTTAGATAAAACTGAGGTTAGTGTGATAGGAGAATTGATGAACATTCAGATGCAATTAACTTCAGACCCTAGGGTCAGCCAATTCATCAACATTCAAATAGTGGATATACCCGTGAATTATGGAATGTTGCTAAGTAGGGATTGGTCTAAGACATTAAACGGATATATGGGCACCAATTTTTCGCATATGTGGCTACTGTGGAGAGGTGTCCCAAACTAGATTAGAATAGAGGCAGAACCTAGGATGAAACATATGATAACAGAGTATAATCGAACAAATGAAATATTATATGCTGCTATTGAACCTGGTGTTTATAAGATTACTAACAATGGGGTACAAATTGAAGAGATTATGATGTTAAACATTAGAGAAAAAAGTGCCAGCAAGGAGACAACATTATTCATTGAGTCTGATGGAAATTCTTCGGATGAAGAAAACAGTGCAATAGGCAAATTTGGTCATGCCATTAGGCAATAGGTGGAAGAGTGCATTAAACAAAATCTACCAGTCCAATGTAAATTGTATAAAAACAGATGTAGAGTTCACGATAGGCCACATTTTGAGGAGAATTGTGGAATGTGCAAAGACATCGAATATGAATACAAAAAATGCATGAAGAGGGTAGGGTTACAAGAGGAAAATGTGAATCCTGATTAACCACAGAGATACATTCAGAGTGATGTAGATGCTCTGATTTCAAATTTAGAAGGGAGAATAAAGGACAAGGGTAGTTGTCTTTCTGATTTGCAAGTTGAAAATACACATATGCAAGTTGACCAAATAGAAATACCCATGAATAAATAAACCAGCACCTCACAAGTAATAGAAGGGATGAAGCGTGCTAAAATAAGAGGTCCGAAAAGTAAAGATGGCATATGAACACTAAAATGTGATGGATCCAAATTGAAACAAGGTGCGGGTGCAGGTATTGAACTCATAGATCCTCAGGGTAAATCATATCTAGCAGCATATAGACTGCAGTTTTCCTATACTAACAATATTGCTGAATATGAGGCCTTGATTTTGGGACTTGTCATGGCCGTTAAGAAAAGGGTGAAAACGATTAAGGTATTTTCAGACTCTGAACTAGTAGTTAGACAAGTAAGGAAACTATATGCTTGCAACTACAAGAAAATGATTTGTTACAGACATAGAGTATGGGGTTTAATAGATTCATTCAATGCCTTTAACATAGAGCATATCCCTAGAGAGTTGAACCACAGGTCAGATGCACTAGCAGTTGCTGCTAGCACATTAGAACCCTTGACACTGTCAGGATTGAGATGATTTTTTGTTGAGTTAGTTAATGTTCCCAGTATCCCAGACAATGTTACACACTTTCAAGTATTTGGAGGGGATCAACAAATTATTGACTTCCTGACTTGCAATGAGGTATTTGAAGCTCAAATCATTGATGAACAAGAAAGACCTGAGATAACATGGGATGAAGAAGATATAATCAACTTGAAGAGCAACTTCTTACCCAAAGGGGTAATTGAATTAAAACATATTTTTGACTTCAATGGAGTAATAAGACAGAAGGACTTACCCAAAACAGAAGGGGGTAAGTGTGATTTACACAACTTAGGGATAGAAGAAAATCCACAAAATGTGCCGATCGCTGAGAAAATAAGAAAAGAAATTATTGATGCCCTGAAAGATTATAAACACGTAATAGCATGGATGTATGAAGACTTGAAAACATATGATACGTCCATCATAACTCATGTAATACCTTTGAGACCGGAGGTTAAGCCATTCAGGCAGAAACAAAGGCCTGTGAATGTTATTTTGGAGCCTTTAATCTTTGAGGAAGTTAAACAATTGCTATCTGCTGGAATAATTTTCCTAGTCAGACATTCAGTTTGGGTAGCTAACCTAGTACCAGTAAGGAAGAAAAATAGAGACATTAGATTATGCGTAGATTTTAGAAATTTGAACAAAGCATATGAGAAGGATAATTATCCTCTGCCTCCAATAGATGAAGTGCTGCAAGCAGTAAACGAGGCAAAGATGTTGTCTTTCTTAGATGGTTTCTCAGGCTATAACCAAGTTTTAATTGATAAAGATGACAGATTAAAAACCACCTTCACTTGTAAGTGGGGAAATTATGCATATAGGCGAATGCCTTTTGGTCTAATCAATGCAGGTGCCACGTTTCAAAGAGCCATAGACATTGCGTTCTGTGGATTATTAGGTAAGTGCATTGTCGTGTATATGGATGATCTGATTGTGTATTCCAAGGATGCATCCACTCATGCCGAAGATCTCAGGAAAATACTTAAGCGATGTGAGAGGTACGAAATTTCCCTTAATCCAAAAAAATGTTCATTTGGGGTAACTAAAGGTAAATTACTAGGGCATGTCATTTCTGAAGATGGAATATCGATTGACCCAGATAGAATAGAATCAATAAAAAATTTGCAAATACCAAATAGTAGGAAAGAGTTAAAATCATTTTTTGGTAAAATTAACTTTGTTCGGAAGTTCATCACGGGTTTTGTAGAAATCGTGCAGCCGTTAAATGCCATGTTAAAAAAGGATGCACAGATGGAGTGGACACCTGTGGCTAGGGATGCATTCAAAGATATCAAGCGGGCCATTTTTGATGCCCTTGTATTGGCAAGCCTAGACTACACAAGGCCGTTCTATATCTACTCTTTTGCATCCTCCCATTCAGTCGCGACTGCCCTAACACATAAGGGTGAAGACAATGAAGAAAGGCCCATTGCATTTATGAGCGCGCCTCTGAAGGATGCACAACTGAGGTATCTGGATATCAAAAGACAAGAATTTGCATTAATAAATGTTGTGAATAAATTTAGACATTATATTTTGCGCAGCCAGGTCAAAGCCATTGTGTCGAACGCAGTAGTAAAGATGCTGTTGATGCAGAACGAACCTGGAGAAAAGAGAGCCAAATGGATCACCATGCTACAAGAGTTCGACATGGAAATCATTCCCATGAAGCTGGTTAGAGGGCAAGTGTTAGTGCAAACAATAGCGAACACCAACCCAAATTTGATAAAATAGCAGTATGTGCTGAATTCCCATGACACATCAGACTGGTATGGCGATTTAAACACTTTTCTAATAGCTGGGAAGTACCCAAATAGGATGAAAGCTTCTAAGAGGAGAGCTTTGAAGATTAAAGCACAAAAATATATGGTGCAAGGAGGTCTTCTTTTTAGGAAGAACCATGAGGGAATTTATTTAAGATGTCTAAACAGAGTTGAACCGGATAAGGTGTTAATAGAACTGCATGACAAGTACGGAACTAGTCATGGTTCCCATATAGCTACAACACACAAAATATTGAGGGCGGGCTATTACTGGCCCACGATGTTCAAAGATATAGAGATTCACATCAAGAGTTGCCACACCTGTCAGACTGCAGCAGATAAGGGAAGAAATCAGGCCAACCCATTACAACCTGTGATTGAATCAAGACCATTTGCACAATGGGGCCTGGATTTCATTAGAGTCATCAATCCCCCATCTTCTGCAGGACACAAGTTCATACTGACTGTGACGGACTACTGTACAAGGTGGATTGAGGCCACATGCTACAAATTCTCCACAATTGAGGTAGTTATCAAATTTCTTGAAGAGAATATCATCACCAGGTTTGGAACTCCCTATTCATTGGTATGTGACAACGACCCTGCTTTCTCTTCTTTAAAGTTTTCTAAATGGGCATTTGAATACGGGATTGTTTCAAAGTTTTCTTCAAATTATTACCCTCAAGGTAATGGATTAGCTGAGTCTACGAACAAAATTTTATTAGACATAATCAAAAAGCTAATTGCAAAAGGTCCTAGAGAGTGGAATACCTTATTAAAATATGCACTGTGGGTAGATAGGACCAAGTTCAAGGCATCTCTGGGTAATACACCTTACCATTTAGTTTATGGGACTGATCCCATACTTCCAGTAAATCTGAGAATACCAATCTGGAAATTTGCCAATGAGTATTTAGGCTTTGATAATCATAGGGAAGCCAGGATAGTACAAATGCTACAACTAGAAGAGAAAAGAGGTCAAGCCATCGAGAAATTTGCCAAACACCAAGCAGTAGTTAAGAGGTGGTTTGATAAGAGGGCAAGAGTCAAAACATTTAGGATATCAGACTTAGTGCTGTGTTGGGACAAAGCACATGAAAAGAAGGGCAGTCATGGAAAATTTGATAAATTATGGTTAGGTCCATTGCAAGTCTCAGAAATAATAGGAGACAACACATTTAGACTCAAGACCTTGACAAGGGAAGATGTGCCATTACCAGTTAATGGCCAACATTTGAAACACTACTTCCAGGCTTGAGGTAAAGGGTAGTCCATTCTTATGTAATATAGTGTGGGTAGTGTACAGTTTTCTTTGCTTTGTTTTCTGTTTTCTTTTGTAGATTAGTTGTTTGTATAGTTTTGTTTTTTGTTTCTTTCCGTTTGTTGTTTTGTTTTTGTTCTTTTGTTTGTACAGTCTTCTTTTGCTTTATTTTATTTTTTCTTGTATATTTTGTTGTTGGTTTGTTGTTGTCTCCTCAACAGGGATCTTTGTTTTCCTTTAGAGTATTAAGGAGCAAGCTAACAACCATTGAAAATAGTATAAAATTTAGAATAAACAGGGTCGTTTGTATATGCAAAGGGTTTTGTTTTTGTACTTAGTCGCGTGGGCTATCAGGTTGCATATGCATTATTTGTTTGCATGTTGGGTCATTGTAATGTTACATACATTGCCCTTTATACATTGCTTTCATATACAAGGGCAATTGTATATCTTTTTTCCTTGTATGCATTTTCGATAAAGGTTCTATGCACACATACAAGATGGACCTGAAGTGGTTTTAGGTTTAAATAAATTGATGTCTGAGTTCCGTTGCATGTATCTCACATTGTATGTTTTGGCAGGTCAAAATATACAAGGTAAAATATACATTGGCAATATACATCGCGCGGAATTCAAATCTTATGAAGCACGGTTAATTCGTTGTATATCCGCAGGCTTGTATGTTAGAATTATATACAATGCGAATATGCAATGGAGGACTTGAGGGGGTTATTAAACAGAGTTAAATGGTTGTATATTTGGTGCTTGTATGTTTTTACATACAAGTGAAACATGCAAGTTAAAAGATATAAGGCTCGTAATATACAAGCGCTGGACCCGAAAGATCTATTAAAACAGCTTAAGTCCTTGTATGTTTTCGGCTTGTATATTGGCGACATACAAGTGTTGTATACATCGGCCGGACCTGAAGCATTTATAAATTTGAATTAAGTCTTTGTATGTTTCAAATTGTATGTATGTTTCGATGTACATACATTCTGAAACATACAAAGCGGAGGTACATTGTCTGGAACCGAAATTTCATGAAGCAAAGTTAATTCAATGTATATCAGGCTTTGTATATTCTTATATACAAGCCGATATACATTGCGCTTATACAAAGCGGAATCAAAGAGAAAATCAAAACTAATTTAATGCTTGTATCAAACCCAAATGTATATTGGAGGATACAAGGGTTATGTACATGCGGCGGACCCGAAAAGTTATTAAACAATGTTAAATCATTGTATATTTGGCGCAATGTATATTTCATACATACACTATAACACACAATGAAATATGCATCGCGAGGAATCCAAAAGGTTACGAAAGGGAGTTAATTCGTTGTATATTCTGTGGCTTGTATGTTTCGAAACATACAAGGCACCACATACAGGCTAGAATCCAAACGATAATAAAGCGGATTTATCCTAAGTATCATGTCCAATTTGCATATCAAGAGATACATTGCGGATTCGGTAGGTTATAAATTGCCGTTTATAACAGTGATAAGTCCAATGGTTGCATACAACACTTTATACATTGCATCGGGCGGAATTGAAAAATTATAAATAGAAGTTTAGCGCTTGTATATTTCACATTTGTATATTGCGATATACAAACCGATATATGTTGCATACATACAACGTGGAATCAAAGGGAAGGTAAAATCCGATTTAACTAATGTATCACGCCCGGTTTGAATATTGAAAGATACATGAGAAATTAAACATGCAATATACAGGAAGTGAGCAGGAAAAGTAAGCAATTGGAATTTTGAGGTCAATTTTGCGCTCGAATGCATATTTGCGGTCAATGATAGTATATGCATTGTATATGCATTTTTAACTCGCGATTTTCATGGATTTAGGGGCCGATTGATGTGTTCACATAGTCACGACTAGATTTGGCAGTTGTTTTTCTTCCTGCAGGTTTATTAAATGATGATACTTATTGCTGGTCCGTTTTTGCAGGTTTGCAATTGAGGAAGGGGCTAAAACTTGATGACAATGACATCATGGAGGAGGAAATCTAATTTCAGGAGCAGAGGAAGATAAGGATGAAGGGCGAGGAAGTCAAGGGTCTTCAATGATGAAGACAAAATGTAGCTGAAGACATTATTGCAGCATACCATAGAAGTTATTATTGAGCTGCTAGGGTTTCCAGAATGGCATATTTCACCCGGATTGGATGTATGCTCAGAGATATTTTGGGAGACTTGTTCTCCAACATTTATTGCTGTAACTGAAGGTTTGAACCATTGCTTAAACTAGGGTTTTGAGTTGTATTGAGGACAATCAAAGTCTATATATTGTGCCTCTCTACACTGTAATACTTTACACAGGAATTTTTAGAACATAGGGATTTTTAGAACACAGGGGCTACATAGAGATTTGTAGCAGCAGAGATTTGTAAAAGCATAACATTTAGAATAGAGGAACCTTTTAGTTTAGGAATAGAAGAAGGTCACCTGTGTCTGCAATAAGGAATGCATGGAACATCTAGCTTCCTTACTGTATCTGTAAAGCTTGTAAGTTTGCTGTAGTTTGATCATTGAAGCTAAGAGTCATTCAGACATTGTAAATCTTATATGACTATCTGTTTCTAATATGATTGAATTTGAAATTCTGCATCTATCTTCTAAGTGTTTTCTTGCTCTTCATTGTGTTTGAAACATTTTTTCTCTTAGAGCTTGCAATCTTAAGTGCATGTTTGTGAAAATGCTCAGAACTTACATTTAAGGTTTTTGTTTATGGATTTGATCAAGTTACTGTATGATTTACAAAGTGCATAATAGAACAATTAGATCCTTTGGTAGAATGAATGAAGTTTAGATTAGATCTTTCTAACTTTTCCCAACCCATCTGAAAATACTTAGCTGAAAACGTAGAAATTTAAAAGAAATTGTCTCATATTTGAAAGAAGCATGCATAGTTGAGTTGAAAGTAGACAATTTTCATAATATTTAAGAGGAGGAGGCTGCAATAATTCAAGAAAAACCATTTAAAGCTTTGCAGCATAGCAGCATTTTTATGCAAAAAAAGAATGAACAACATGCTGATTTTTTATGATCTTTTGCATAGTTTGTGTCCAGTTAACCAAAAGGAAACCCTAAATTACATAAGGCCCCTTGAACATTACAGCTTCACATCGACCAACTGAATTTTCCCAATAGGTCAAGACCTGACCTTATTAAACTTGGGATTAAGCAAATCTTAACTGATTCCTTCATATCTTTCAAGTCAGTTTTGGTTCATTTTATGTGAATTTTAACTAATTGTTATGATTGTTTCAAAACATTCATCAACAAGTTTGCTGCAGATGGTTCGATTGATAAGTACACAACACATCTTATTGTGAAGGGGTTTTCTCAGGTTGAGGGTATTGCTTACTCTGAGACCTTTTCTCCTGTTGCCAAGATGAATTCTATTCACTTTGTACTTTCACTAGAAGCTTCACAGGGATGGACAATTTTTCAGATGGATGTGAAGAGTGCATAGTTGCATGGAGACCTACATGAGGAGATCTATATGGGGCAGCCTCAAGGATTTGTGTAGGACACTTCATTGGTTTGCAGACTTCGACATTCATTATATGGTCTCAAACAAGCCCCTCAGGCTTGGTATGAGAAGATGGACTCTTTTCTACCTTCTTCTAGCTTCACTTGCTGTCATTATGATCATATAGTGTACATTCAGTGTTAGGAGAGTGATCTTTTGGTCCTTGTGCTATATGTTGATGATTTGATTCTTACAAGTATCTCATCCTCCATGATTTAGAGTGTTTAGAGAGCTTTGATGGAGTAGTTTGAGATGATAGATCTTGGTCTTCTATAGTACTTTCTTGGTCTCCAGGTTATTCAGTATTCGGATGGGATTTCCATATTTCAACAAAAGTATGCTCTTGATATGCTTCAAATCTTTGGCATGCTTGATTGCAAGCTTGCCCCCACACTTTTTCAATCAGGTGTTGTCTTGTCTTCCACTTGCTCTACTCCTTTAGTAGACTCTACATTATACATACAGTTGGTTGGTAGCTTATTGTACCTGACACATTCTTGTCCTGATCTTTCCTTTGCGATTGGCCTTGTCTCTCGGTTCTCACATGATCCACATGAGAGCCATTGGCAAGCTACCAAACATATTTTGAGATACATTCAGGGCACCACACATTATGGCATTCACTACACATCAGGAGCCCCTCACATTGTTGGCTTCACTGACTCAGATTGGGCTGGTGATGTCAATGATCGGAAGTCTACTTCTGGATTTGTTTTTTGCCTTAGTTCTGGTCCTACTACATGGTCTTGCAAGAAGCAATCTGCTATTGCATTATAATCTACAGAGGCTGAGTACTAAGCTACAGTGTTAGCTAGCCAGGAGGTTTTATGGCTTCAACAGTTGATGATTGAGTTTGGTTTTCCTCCTGATAGTCCCACTATTCTTTCGTGTGACAATCAGAGTGTTATTTACATTTCACACAACCCAGTGGAGCATCAGCGGACTAAGCACATTGAGATCCACATGCACTTCATCAGGCAGTTGATTCAAGATGGTTCTCTCATCTTGGAGTATATTCCTACAGAGGAATAGGTTACAAACATCTTCACAAAACCTTTGGCATCACCTTGCTATCTTCAATTGCAATCTATGCTTGGGGTGAGGGAAGTTGTCCTTGGAGGGTCTTCATGAGGCCTTCCTTCCTTCATGCTTTCTTTACATGCTTTCATCTCTTTTTGGAGAGGAGTTTTTTCCCACTGGGTTTTCTCCTTTTCTCCACTTTACAGAGATTTGGTTGTATTTGGGTACCTCATCAAGCCTTATTGCGGGGACCCATCTTTGCTTTCATGCCTTTTGTCCTTAGTTTTTAGCTTCTACCTAAGTTCATCTTAAGGGGGGGTGTTAGAGTAATAGGTTAATTACTTAATTAATTTAATCATATTGATTAATTAATTCAGCCACCATTACTTTATTTTTCACTTAAGCTAAACTTAGGCACTTTAATTATTTAATAATTCTTTTATTAAATCCTAGGGTTCACTTTAGGGTTTTGATCTCCTTTCTTAAGGATTGATCTCTTTGTAATTATTCATTCTTGTTTTATGCAATTTTACTGTCTTGGTTTGCAGAGTAATATCTTTGTGTTGTTTGAATCTCTTCTATGTGATAGGTTATTTTGCTTGCAGGTGATCATTGGGTTATGTGAGGTTGGATTTTACAACTTCAACATTCTTATCATGAAAGACTTTAACAAATATTTACTTTGGTTAATAATTGAATATAGGATTGTGTGAAGAAATTATGATTTATATACTTCTTGTGCGAAAAGAAATATTTAGACTGAAAATGACAAGTGGTTGAAAGTGGATGAAATAGAAGGCGGAGGAACTCTGCAAGTTGTTCGAGGGTTCTAGTTCCCCTCCATGAACAAATTGTAGTACTTCTCCCATGAATTGAATATTAGTCCTCTTTGTTCTCTTTCTTCTGCATTTTTCATAAATTTCATTGTATGCTTTCTGAAACATTAGTTTTTTCCCTTTGCTGACACATATTATCCTAAAATTTTATCTTTCCCTAACTTTGGTTCTAAATAAAGTTTTAGTTTTTTTGAATTAAATATCTGGTATTTCCCTTCAGGTTGGGCCTAGGGGTCACCATGCCTTGACATATGTGCGTTGGACCTTGTGTTGCACGGTTTCGGCTGAGGCATTTTCTCCTCGGCCGGGTGAGTTAATGGCCAAGGCACTTGATATTAGTGGCATTGAAGAGGGAGATAATGGTGTCACAAGTGCTTCAAGGAAAAGTTTTAAGGATGCACTGGATATTCACCATGCCGCCCCTCCTCCCGAAGATGCGCACTTCTTGGTGCGAGAGGAGGGAGAAGAGGGCGGTGGAGTTAGCGGGAGCAGTAGTGTCAAAGTCCAGAGAGCTTCTGGAGGAGCGCAAGAGGGTAAGAATTCTATATTGCCAAGGAAATTGGTTCTTTGACCTAACTCTGGCATGCAAAAAGCTGTGAATGATTAGGAGAATAGATTCAAGAATGTGGCCTTGTTCTTTGTGTGTTTGGATGTGGAAAAATTACCTGCAAGGAAATTTTTTGACAATTGGCTTTATTCTGTTTGGGGAAAATTGATGGGGGTTTATGTTTCTTTTTGTAGAATGATTTCGAAGGGCATCTTTGTCATAATTCTAAAAAATCATGCTATGCAAAAGAAGATCTTAGAAAGAGAGATGTGGAATGTAGGTAGATCTTTGTTTAAGGTTTTTCAATGGAGCCCAGAGGCTTCAATGCAAGACATCAAGTTTTGTTTTGTTCTCAAATGGTTACTGATCAGGGAATTACCTGTTCAACTCTGGGCATTTTTACCTAATTTACTAGAATCCATGGGTAAAATTTTGAAAGTGGAAGAATCAAGGATGACACTACCCCACTTGGATGCAAGGGTGTTGCTGTCCCTTAAACCAGGGGTTCTTATACCTGAAGAGCTACAAGTGAATTTTGAGAACAAAACTGTTGAATGTGCAATTTTGGGCCTAGGGGGGCTTAATTCATGTTTTTTATGCAAATCAGATGGGCACCAAAGAAAAGACTGCCCAGTGATAAAATGAGGAATGTTAACAACTGTTTTGAATTTGTGATTTCTGCTAAAAATGGCCTTGAGCATAGAAGTGTCTCAGATACTAGGGCAGAGGATGCAAACCCTCTAGTTTCTGAGCCTATTCTGTGCTCTCAACCTCCTTAGCCTGGTTCTGGGCCCCTGGAGGGTGTTCTTAAAGAGGTTAGGAACAGTCTTGAGAAATTGAGGTTAGAGGATATCCCCTCTTGTGAAGATTTGTCAGGCTCTTCCCAGATGGTTGAGTCTACACCATTCCCCTCCTTCTGTTGATAAATATATGTTGGTTTTTGGTAGCTCTAATGTTGCTGAGCCTGAGAATTCCCCTTCAAAAGATTTGATTCCTTCTAGCAATGTTATGGAAATGGATGTTTCAAATCCAGTGAATTCTCTCTCTGATGAGGATAAAGCAATTTGGGATTTGCTATTGAATGGTGCTAATAATCCAGTCTCAAAAAGTCTAGATGAATCTGCTCCTGTAAGTAATTTCGGTTCTACTGTTAAGTCCTATAAAGTTGGTGATAACTCGGGATTGATTCCCGCTAAGAAAAATGCCCAACAACCTGCTTTGATTAAAATCAAAGAAGATATGTTGGTGATAAAAATGAAAAAAGTTGTACAAGAGCTTGGGCTCCCCTCTCAATTTAGATCACTAGACCCATTTAAGGTTGACTCAAGAACCCCCATTAAGGAGGTCGAGGATGCTAAGGATGGTTTGGAGGATGTAGAAGAAGTTGTGGCTAGTTTAAAAGGTGAGGGAGGTAGACAAAAGAGGAACTATGTTAGAAGGAAATTTAGTGATGGTAAAAGGGTGAAAGGAGGGAAGCTTCCTAAATGCTTTGATAACATGGGTATTTCTAAAGAAGAGCCCCATTAATCTATTTCATTGATTTATTGATTATCCCATGAAATGTATCATTTGGAATGTGAGGGGCTTAGAATCCCCAGATAGAAATTACATTATTAGAGACCTTGTTAACAAGCATAGGAACATAGATTTTCTAATACTACAAGAGATTAAAGATACTAATTTTTAGTTAGACAATGTGCTTAGATTCATTTGGAAGGACTCTTTTAAAATTCACACAAGGCATGATAAGGGAAAAGGAGGCACTGTAATTCTAATAAAGCTTGAATGGGGGCAGTATATTTCTCAAACTGGGTTTTCCCCTTGCAATAGGGCTGCTTGGGCCGACTTTGATAAAATGGAGAGAAATTTGGCATTTGCTCTCTTTATGCCTCAAATGATCATAGAGAAAGGGGGGCTCTGGGAATGGGTAACCAATCAACTTCCAAAGATCCCATGGATTTTCATAGGGGACTTCAATATAGTCGAGAATAGAGAAGATAAGATAGGAGCTAACAGTGCAGAGTGGAAAGGTAATGAAAAATTCTTTTAGCTTAGTTTTATAAAGTCTCTTAGGCTGATGGATCCTTTGGAAGGAACTAAAAGAAGTAATGGAATCTAGTATTCATGGTGCAATGCTCAATCTGGTAATAGAAGAATCTACAGTAGACTTGATAGAATATATGTTAACAAATAATTTTTTTAGTTTAAAATTTCTCAGGGAGACAATGCAGTTAAAGTCCTACCAAGCTCTTTATTTGATCATCATCCAATATTTGCAGATATTCTCTTCATTGATCATGAAATTGCTTCTAAGCCTAAAGCAACAAATTATTTTAAGCTTAATGTAATGTTACTAGACAATGATGATTGCAAACAAGGTATTTTATTAGTGAGGAATATCATTAAAAGTACTCATGTTCACTATAATGCCAACAAATATTGGATAACACTTTTCAAGGCCTGTCAAGAATTGTTTCAAATTTGTGGAAAGAAATATGCGATGGATAGAAGAAAGGAGGAAAGAGAGTTTTAGATAGAATTCTTGGAAACTAAGAAAAAACTACAATCTGCTCCATTTGATGATGAATTGATTTCTTTATTGGGTGTTACTAAAAGCAAGCTTAGGAGTTTTGAGACTCTTAGAGCTCAAAGCGCTAAAAATAGGGCCCGATTGAACTGGATTAAGGGCGAGTACAGGGTTCTAAATATTTTTTCAATTTATTAAGGAGCAAATTCAGACAAGACCATATAGACTCTATTATAGAAAATGGTGTTACATACACGGAATTGAGTGATATTAAGAATTTGTTTAAAAATTTCTATGAAAACCTGTTCAAAGCTGAAGATGGGAAGGCAGATTGTGCTGATGCGCAGAAGTTTTGTTCCCTTATTTGTCCCAGGAAAATTGATGAGTCAATGGCACATAAACTGAAACAAAATATTTCCAAAGATGAAATTAAAAATGCCATTATCTCTATGAGCAATCGCAAATCCCCCGGGCTAGATGGGCTTCTAGTTAAATTCTATAAAACTAATATTGAATGGGTGGTTGATGATCTTTTTGATGTCTATCAAGAGGCCATTCGAAATGGAATGTTAGGAAAGTATATTAACAGAGGGATTATTAAACTTCTACCCAAAGGTGGTGATAAATCCAATCTAAGGAATTGGAGGCCTATTACTTTGCTCAATGTTTCATATAAAATAATTGCCAAAGTGTTGGCAAGAAGACTTGTTGATATTTTACCCTCCATAATCAATGTGACTCAGACAGGCTTCGTTAAGGGTAGATATATCCTTGAGAACCTCTTAACTAGCTGGGAAGCTATTCACTAGGCTAAGGAATCTGGTCAAAATGCAGGGATTCTATTGTTAGATTTTGAAAAGGCCTATGATAGAGTGGAATGGTCATTTATATGATGTGTTCTCAAGGCCTTTGGTTTTCCATTAGAATTTGTAAGGATGGTAGAAATGCTTTTTAGAGCTGCCTCTGCTCAAGTTGAAATCAATGGTGTTCTTGCCTCTTCCTTCCTAATGGGGAGATCCATTAGGCTAGGTTGCCCTTTGGCTCTTACACTATTTGTTATTGCTTCAGAAGCTTTATTTTATATCTTGAGAACTGATAAAATTCCTAGCAGTTTTAAAGGAATTGAGCTTCCCGATGGTAATCCTCTACTACACATGCAATTTGTAGATGGTACTGCCCTATATCCTGTTGTGGAAAAAGAAAATCTAGAAAATTTAAAGATTAGATTGAACAAATTCTGATCTACTTCAGGTGCCAAGGTCTTCTTTAAAAAATCTATTCTCATTGGCTAGTCTGAGTCCCCTCCTAATTGGCTTGGTGAAAATGAATGGCAATGGGGAGGATTGAAAAGGCTGGTTAGGTTTCTAGGAATTCCCTTTGCTATTGATCCCTCTCTCAAACATATGTGGGATTTGCTATTTTCTAAAATTGATGTTAAGCTTAAGAATTGGAATAGGCAAGCTTTATCCCTAGCTGGAAGATTTCAAGTGTGCCAAAAAATTTTGTCAGCTTACACTGTAAATTATTATGCATCCATGTGGCTATTTTCTAATATGCAAATAGAAAGCATTCAGAAAGTGATCAGATTCTTTCTCTAGTCTGATGGTAAAGGTAAAAGTAAGAAACATTATGTTAATTGGAAATGATGTTGTATTAGCAGAGAATATGGGGGACTAGGTCTAAAGGATCTGAAGTTACAAGGTTTGGCTTTAGTAGCTAAATGGATTGTAAATTCCATGGAAGGCAATGAACCATGGAAATTATTGGTGAGGAACAATATCAAATTGGCTTGGCCAAGAGGAACTTTGGGTTAGAAAGATTTGCATCCTTATGACTCTCTTTTTGGGGATTTCAAAGTGAAGCCCTTTGGGTCGATGGTCTTTGCTTCTATTTGGAAGGCCTGGGAAGTTGTCAGAACTCTTATTTCCTATCCAGGAAGGGACAACTCTTTAGTTCAGTGGGGAGATCATGGTTCTATTTGGTGATCTTTGAAATATAAAGAGAAGCTTGTAGATCTCATTCAAGGATGCTCTAGCCTTAAGTGGCATAAGATGGGCTTGTCTACTTTTTGAGATGCGGACACCTCTAGTGGTTTTAAAAGTTGGGAGAGACTGAGATTTGAGTTTGGGCTGAAAGATACTCAAAGAAGAACATATTCTATGTTCTTTTCAGCTTATTCAGACAATCCTATTCAGCCAAGTCTTTTGAGTGAGGAGGATTGGTTGGGTAAGCTGAGGTGGAAAGATGGCATTAATATGAAGGTTTGTGAATCCAAAAGGATTTATAAGCTTCTTGGGGACTCAGACAAGATTTGCGAGCATTGTGTCAAGGCTTGGAATTGTGATGTGAACTTCAGGGATTTAGGGTATTATTTTAAGTCTTTCTAGTCTAAACCCTTGGAGCCCAAGAAAAGATGCTTTAGGTGGTTATTAAGCCTGAAGAAACTACCAGTAGGTTATAATAGTTACTTATGTAGTATCTACAATATCTTTGAAAACTGTAATCATATTTTTTTTGAGTGTCCTTATGCTCATCAGGTCTAGAGTATTTTTATGGGCAAGTTACTTAACTGGTCTTTGTGTGATCCTTTGTGCAAGCTTGGGGTTTTATTTGGTCATGTTTTTGGATTTGATTCTAAAACTAATGTGTTTTGGTTAGCATTAACAACTGAAGTTTTATGGAATGTGTAGAAAAAGAGGAATGAGGACCAATTTCAAGGCAATATAAGAGTTCTTACTGGGTCTGATTCAAGACTCATACAGGAGGATTTGTTCATACAGGTGGCAATTTCAGTGGAAAATCAATTGGCTAATCTTTTGAAGGCTACAGAGAAGAACCTCTCTTTGCTACAAGATAATGAATCTATTCTGTCAGAGGTGGGACCTCAAGACATTAATAAGGCCTACCAATCGTTCAACATGAGACTGGAAGAATTGCATAACAGATTCAGAGATCTCCACCTCGCAGTGTCTTGGACTGCTGATAGGTCATAGGGCTCAAATATCCCTCATGATACTCCCATATATTTTGAGAGTTAGGTGGTATATGTTGATAGAGATGGTGTTGGTCACTCAAATATTGAACCAGATATTGATACTTCAGATCTTGATATTTCAGATGCTGAATCAGTGTTGGATTATGCTCCTTCAGAAGCCTCAGAAGAAATGCAAAATGCTAACTAGATAGTAAATTAATAATTTTGGACCAATACTAAGATACTTTAATAAATACAGTGTATATGAAGTTTGATACTCATATGTTGTAGAACCTGGCAAATTTTTGTATAAAGTTGTATAATCTATGAGTCTTGTTATGGTGGCCCACTTGGCCATGGTCTATGTACCTATACAACTTCAATTTTTTTTGGTAATATGAATGAACTATCTTTAATCCAAAAAAAAGAAATATTTAGACAAATTATAGTTTCATTGATTTTAAAGATTAGAAAAGAATTTTTGTTGAATTGTATTTGTTGAGAATTCTCTTAAGAAAATTTGTGGGAATATTAAATAGGTTATTTGATCTCAATATGGTCTTTAAAATATTAAAAATATTAATTTCTTATATAGGAAGAAAACATAATAGAAAACTTGGGAAGAGATTGAGAGGAGAAAAATAGTAACCCATCTTAGTTTATATCTCCTAAACCATGATCTGGGTATTTCTAATTTTTGGATATATAGTTTTAAAGTAGGGGATAAACTTTACCTCTTTATTTTTGTAATTTTATCTTTTATATATATATATTTTATATTATTAAAACAAGTTGCCTATTTTTTTAATTGGTAAATCTATCATGAGAAAAAAATAGCTTGTTGGGGCATCAATAACTTTAGTTTTATGAACTAAGTTTCTCTAAACGCTTTTTACAAGGTGTGCAACTAAGTTGTTTAAATCATATAAAAAAATTGGCCTTACCCAATTTGTAAATTATGGGATATGTATTAATTAGTGACTGTCTATCTCTACTGCTATTTTTGGCATGATGTTTATATGTAATTATATTGTATTTATAAAATTATATTAAATATATTTATTATGAAAATATTTATTGGGTTCTATAGATCTTTGTATTAAATTTCCAATGCATTTTAAAAATTAGAAAAATGTTGTGTTTTGAGAAAATTATGTCTGTTTTAGTGAACTTTTTTTTTTATGCAATATAAATCCAAGTTGTTGGCATGAAAGTCATGTTTGGTTTATGTGTGATCTCCCAACATGGTTTTGTGACTTTCTAAACATGTTGAAATTGCTACATGGATACTATTTATGAGGGTGTGAGCATGATTTGGAAAAATATAGTGTTTCAGACCACATTTAAAGTCACTTGTAGTGTTGATATTCATGCTTAATTTTGTTGTCCTACCGTTCTGTCTCCTGTAGCAACCTCTTGATCACCTGTAGGTTTAATTTAACTGACTTATCTATTTATGGCTTTACTTAAATGGTGTTTGTGTTTGACAAACATGAATATGAAATTGTTAGAAAAAATGATTCTCCTTTAATCCTTATTAGAAACTTAATCATAACGGTATTATAAATCTGATCTTGCTTGCGAGTATGAATTCATATAATCTATCTTTATTTTTGAAATAACTATGCATGCAAAGTGGATTATGTATATTTAACATATAGATATCTATGTAAGTTCTGTCATAAACAATACTGACATCTATTATTATATAACTAAATTCTCTTATCCCTGTTGCATAAATCAAGAAATGGTTAGAAAAATATGAGTATAGATAGATGGGTATTTGAAATAAATCATGCATGAAGCTCATTGCTAGAAGTATGATATGCAAACATCATATAGATCATGTACTTGCTTGAAAAGTGTATTCACGTTGTTTTTGCAATAAAATAATTAGTAACTGTTATTAGGCAAATGCATGTGTTACTTGAATTATTTTGTAAAGAAAATAGTTATCTTTTTCTATGCGTGATTGGGCTTACCTTTTGGGATAGGGTGCCGAATGCGGGTTAATAGAGAAGGTTGATCCTATTTTCAGGATTTGACTGTTACTTATAAGTGCTTTAGCCAAATCCATATCTTCATTGAAATAGATGAATGTACGTGTCTAGCAAAATTATATTAATATGTTTGTCTGCCACATCCTGTTGTGAGATATTGTACATTCTACTAGAAAGATATGCATTTAGACACCAGGTTGCATCAGGTTGTCCCTCCTACCTCCTTCATGTTAGGAAGGATTCTGGGGAAGCGTAAATGCTTCGTGGTTGGGCGGAAAAGTACTTGGTCGGCTTTGCAGAAGACCATGTGGTTAGTGGCGGCCGGTGACAGTGACTTTATTCATTTACTTTATTTATATAATTCTAACATTTGTACTTGATTAGTGTACTGATTTGACTATATGGCATGAGAGCCAAGGATGATTTATTGTATTGTATATTATTGGTGCTAACTCCTGGATATAGCACGTGTTTTTGTAAGATGTATCATGACATTATTGATTATTGTATGGAAGATGTATCTTTAATATTTTATATTAATGGGAATGAGATGTTTATTTAATTTTGTATTATAGTTTTTGGGAAGCATACTTTACATGATATGGTACTTAATGTTTGTTTGCATGTGAGGCCAATAGAAGTGATGTTATAGTATGACAAGCATTTTGGTAATACCAAAATGACCTATTGTTTTGGAATACTGTGCTTCTTAGATTAAGCAATCTTGAGGCATGCCAAAAGGAATGAAGAGATGTCCTAGGTTGTAGAGAAGCCTATTGGACATGTGAAAATCACCTATAGGTGTATCTTGCACAAGCATGTTGAATAGTTGAGAAAAATCCTTATCTGCTAAGTATAGTCATCCCCAATAGGAAAATTATGGTCATGTAATTCTAGAATGGTAGCAAGTACATGGATGGGTGGTTGTTTAAGGCAATATGCCACCTTATTTTTTACCCTTATTATTCCTAATGAACAATTGAAATTGTTGTAGATTGGTCATCAACTTCATATCACACATTCTCCAATTTGCTTTGTGTGTACACGAATTGAAGTGGCTAGTGATCACAATGGATAATGGTTTCTTTTCGAAGAATATAATGGTGTCATTATTTGACATCTTACACTATGGTATAAAGTTCATTATCATAAGTAGAGTGTCATCATACAATATCACTAAATGTTTTCAAGTGATAAGTGACTAGATGTCCATGTTGGAGTAGCACAACACTTAGCATGTAGTCTTATGCATTGGTCTATGTTTCAAATGAATGTGCAATGTCAAGAAGAGCCAATATTGATGTAGAGAAAACATATTATTTGAGTTCTTTGAAGGCATGTTGTTGTACAAAAGGTCCATTAGAATGTTACCCTGACATGCATAACCTAGTTGAGTGGCCAAGTCACATGTGAAAATTCAAGGATGGACTGTTGATAAAAGTTAGCGAGTCTAAGAAAATTGTACAACTCTATGAGATTACATGAAATAGGCTAATCTCAAATCACACCAATTTTTTGTGGATCAACATGAATACTAGAGAGTGATTGATAATGTAACCAAGGTATGGAATCTATGGAGAGACAAAATTACACTTGTTGATGTTAGCTTATAGCTTGTGTTGGCACAATGTGTCTAGTACTTGTGCAACATGTACATATTCTTCCCAAGTCTTGTTGAAGATGGGGTTATCATCTAGGAAGATAATGAAAAAATAATTAATTATTGTGTGAAAGACATCATTCATCTAGTTCATCAATGTTGTAGGGGCATTAGTTAGGCCAAAAGGCATAACCATCCATTCATAGAGTTCTTGTGTTTTGAATGCAGTTTTTTTATATATCCTCTAATTGGAATAAAACATGATGATATCTTGATTTTAGATCAATTTTGGTGAATTAGTGTGCCTCATAGAGCTAATTTAAAAGATCATCAATGCATGGAAGGGGAAACCTATTATTCATTGAGATCTTGTTGAGCATATGGTAGTGAATGTAGTCACCACGTGTCATCCTTTTTGGGAGAAAGCACAATCAGACCACCACAAAGGGACGAGCTTGGCCTAATCTTTCCTTGATCAACCAATTCTTGGATTTGGCATTATATTTTGTCATTCTTCCAAATGAATCTATATACATGATCATTGAAGACCTCATCATCCTATCATAACATAATGTTGAGCTCATGTTGTTGTAAGTTATTGGGCATAGGATTGCATGTTGTGAGAGCATGTTTGCTTGGTTCTATACATATATGTGTGTGAACCATCAAAAGCACAAACTTATGTGTGTGCACAATTATTTTTCTGCATTATTTTATTGATACAAGAGTCAATCTTGATTATCGCGACATTTATCATAGCTTGAAATACCAATTGCCTATGCACATTCTCTATAATTATGGTTTAGCATTATAAATACATTTATAGTCATAGAGAAAAGGCCTACCAATCATAATATCACAAAATTCTAGAGGTATGACATTGCAAGTGATTGTGTCATGCATAGGTTTAACAACATAATTGATAATACATTGGTGACTTGTATTTCCTTTCCATGTTGTAGCCATCCAAAGGAGTAATGAGCTAGGTGAGTATTAGTGTGAAGTCCAAGGCATTATACAATGATATGTGTGATGATGTGTGCATGCTTACCATTTACCAAACACTTCACATAGAAAAGTCATTCTAATTCCCTAGAAGTATTGGTAGAAGTATTTATGTTGAGGCATTGAAATTCTTGGTCTATCTCCTCATCATTAATAGGATTTAGTTTTTCCTATCTAACCAGGGCCTATTGTTCATGATAGTCAGTCATTGTGTGAGAGTAGGTGATGATAGTTACACCATTGTGAACTTTGTGGTTTCTTCTCTTTGTCCTTGTCTAGTGTAGACATCTTGGGATACTTTGGGTTTGGTGAAGGTGATAAAAAAATTTGTTGTATCTTTGGTGTTGACATGCTCTAGTGAGTCCAAAAGAATAGTAACCTTCATAAATTTACCTTTTCCCAAATAGTCATTGTTGCTTCATCTTCACCTTTGCCTCAATTTTGGATGCATTACATGATGCTTTTCCTACAGTATCTAAAAGAAGAAATTCTATCTTAGTGCATATAATGGGGGAAAGTCTATTGACATATTTGAGAATGTAGGCATTTCCTCATATAATTTTGTAGAGTAGTTATGTACTTCATTAGTATAAGATTCCACAATCTGATCTCTACATTGATATAGTAGTTGAAACTTCATGTAGTCATCTTCATAATGCTTAAGAGGATAGTATTCATCTCATAGGGCATTAAGGAATCCATTCCAAGTCTTGGTAATATAATTTTATTTTTCATGGTGTGTGCTAGTTGCTTTCCACTAGTGGTGCATTTTGACCATTTTAGCGTTGCAAACAAAATTTTCTCAGCATCACTAGACTTGTTAATAGAAAAATATGACTCAAGATTCCAAATACAATTGGCCAGTGCTATGGCATCGATTTGACCCTCAAGTACTACAATGGACAAGATTTATTTGCATTGTAAAAGAATTGTGATGATGTGTTGTAGCTAGTTATCTAGGATGGATCGACACTACTCCAAGATGAGTCATGAAGTTATGAAACTATCTAAAAAGTTCTTGGTGTTGCATTTATAAGGCCTTATCAAGCAATTATTATACTTATATCCTTTTCATCATTAAAATAATACCAATACATAGCTCCTTTTGAGAAACCACACTAGAAACTAATAATGGACAACCAAGAGTCACACCTTAGATTTCCACCTTAGAAGTCACATCCACACTAGAAGCCAAAAATAGAAGACCAATAGTCACAATTTATAATTCCACATTAGATGTCACTTTAGGGATTTGAACTTGGGTCTCTACAATGAGACCCCAAAATCCCATTACAAACTAAAAAGATTTACTTGGTTTAATAGGAAAAAGGGACAATTATACTATCAAAAAATTGCATCACACATTCCTCATACAGGAATAAATCTATTGGAACCTAAAAGTGGAGGCATGTATTCATGACAACATTGTATCTAATCACAAGCATATTTTCCTAACCATCAATATGATTTCCTCCCAAAACAAACCATATAAGAAATTTAGGTTTGAATTTTTTTGGTAGCAAATCCTTCCCAATATTGAGGAGAAGGTATATTAATGGTAGAAAGAAGTAGAAAAAAATGTTTTCAAATGTAGAAATTCATGGAAAAATTTAAGTTCCTCAAATCTAAGATCTTATAATAATACATATTGGTCTTTAGCAAAATCTTAAGTTCTGGTAGGAAAGTCAAAGAGCATTTTCAAGACATATGTCTCCAAATGGAGAAGATGGATTTTTAGGACATGGAAAAAAAATGGCATGAAAATCATTCTTTAACTAGCCACCATTTGAAAACAAGAATAAATATTCTATAATTAAAGACCTAAATAATTGTAATGTCTAAAATTGCATACCCTTCAATTTTGGCATTACAAGTTGGACCTATTTTAGTAGTAGCTACTTTGTCATGTGTTTTAGGACATGTTTTAGACCATTTTTGTAGTCTTTTTGTAATCAAAATGTCAAGACTATTATGTTCATTCATGTCATCATATCCCATGTCCATTTTAGTGCATTTGTGTTTTGTTAGGCTCAAACCAAACTACAATTGGCATAGTTGTGCTAACGTCCCTCAATAGTACATGGATATAAGCTATGTTTAACAATGAAAACCAAGGTATTTTGTACCTTCTATCTTTTAACCAATGCGATCCTAAATCCTACATGTTACTAATAGTAATTTTGTTGATTCCTTTCTTAGTTTAGCAATCTAGGCATGCAATTGGAGAGGGTTCTTTAGGGTTTATACTTGGGGACTAGTTTTCACTAAGGACTATAATTCTTAGCAATTTAAAGTTTATGATATCTTTCAATTATAAATAGACTACAACACTCTTGGAGAATCTGCAACACCACTTTTCTCTATTTCTCATTATTCTAAGATCTTTAAGTATTGTCAATCTTCATTTGTTACGCCGAGAGGCGTTCTACACTCACAGCAAGGGCTGAAAGATTTAGATTCCGAAGTAAACAAAATTCATAAAATGTGTAAATAAATAAATTTGTGGAAGCCAAATGGATAGAAAAATAAAAAAACTTGGGCAGTTATGGAGTGAAATCTTTATCATGTTAAACAAAAATAAATAAATTCATGGAAGAAAAATAAAAAAACTTGGGCAGTTATGAAGTGAAATCTTTATTACATTTGAAGAATATGAAAAGTCTCGCAGCATAGTCTCTTTAAATTATCTCATGTGAGCATATCAAATATTCTAACTGCCAGTAATTTATAAATGCCAACAAATTGGAAGATATCTCTCGGCATACTGTAGATATATTTTTTTAAATATAAATATACTAGTATTATTTCATTCTTCTTGAAAGACCATCTCTTTGAATAGAGACAATTTATTCTCATCTTCTTGTGAAGTCTTTTGATTCATAGATTAAGAAATCCTTATCTTTATTTACAATCGGAAGTCCTTCGTATCCTTATTTGTATTATCATTCTTTATACTTCTCATTCTTGAAATTTTTGGGACTTTGTAAATCCTCATATTCTTTCTCTCATATTTTCTATCAATCTCAAATTATTCTTGGTACTAAATATACTTAGGATTAAGAATATTTATATCTATATATTAGTTTCTAGATGCAACATTATGGATGATAGTTTGACATTTCCTACCTTCTTATCTTTTCAATCATTTAATATTGATTTTGAATCTATTAAATGATTTCATAACTAAATTTTGTTAACAACATTGGTGTACTAACAACCTTGTTTGTAGATCCTTTTTCCATTGTGTAGGTTCCAGCAAGCATTTTTATTTTCTATTAACCCCATATGCTAACACAACTATTGGACAATAACACACTTGCACTTAAGTCCAATACCTAATGAAGTCTAAATCTAACTAATTGTGCAAATGCAAGTTACTAATGCTTCTACCTCATATTAGAGCATAAAATGAGAAGGAAAACTAGATAATGCAACACTAAAACAAGATTATACCTTCCATTTGATGTTGAGATGTGCTCCAAAATGATGGTGTTGATGGAATGTGGAATGTCAAGTTGCTCAAGTGGACTCCTCAATGTGACAACATTCACCTGCATACTCTTCTTATGTCAAAATGCTTGGGAATGGCTTGAATTTATAGATTTGAGATGAGATAGATGGTGGGATAGGATTTGATCTAGTATTGGACATTGGAGATTGATTATCTTGCATGGGGAATAAGAAGATTACAAGTGGCAATTTAGGAGAGGTGCAAATGGATAATACATGGATTGAGAGAGATGATGGGTTGAGATTACCTTGATTTGAATAAAGGGTGGAGATTAAAACCTCTCGCACATGTGTGAGAAGACTCATGGAGATTTGTGATTATGATAAGTAATTGATCTCATACATGTGTGAAATGGAGGGTGTGGGTTTTCTTGGGATAATGAATGGTGGAGATTAAAACTTGATTTCATTTTGGATTGAGAAATGGATGTTTAGGATTAAGTTAAGAAAATTGATGGCTATGATTTGAAATTGATTTGATTTAGGATTTGATGAAATGGATTAAAATTTCTTATTAAAATGGGTGTTAGTTAGGAAATGAATTTTTAATTAGAAGAAAAGATGATGTGGATTTTAGATAAGTTGAGATTAGCTTAGTTAATCAAATAGAATGATTTATTTAATTAACCAATATTAGGACTCTTTTGATGTAGAAAAGGGAGACTAGCCTAAGAGATTAAACTAGGTCAAAACCCTCTTCTATTAAAAATTAGAACACAAAATGAGCTTGGCTACTATCCATGGAGGAGAGCCAAACTATAAGGGTTCTATTCTTTTTGTTGTATAGAGGAGCATCAACCAAATTCAATCAAGATCTAGCAAGCAAACTAGGGCAAATGATTAAACCCTATTTGACAAAGATCTGCTAATAACTAACTATCAGAAATAGATATCAAAAATCTAAAAGAACAACAGAGATCAGGAGGTAGATCATAACCTAGATCTAGACTTAGAGGAACCAAAGGACCAAGGCACTTGAGCACCCTAGACCCTAATTAGGGTTTCACATAATTTCAAAGTTTCACCAGACCTATACTTGTAAACCCTTTCTTCTTCCTAGATCTTATCCTCTGAAACCTATATCTTCAACCTGCACGCAAGAAAAGAGGAAACAGTTGTGCTGTCTATAGGGGCTTGCCTTAGTCAAATATTGTGTAGGTGTTTCCACCTCCACTACAACAATGATTAGATCTAAGAGTGTCTACCCTAGGAGGTCAGAGGAAAGATCACCAATATATGATAGAAATATGAATGAAAGTGATAATGATTACCACAAGATGAGAAACCCTAGTTGATGGAGATAAGTCAAGATCATGCACCAACAAAGAGATATACAAAGATAGCTTGAACTTCCTTCAAAACCTACCAATGAGAATCATAACATCCACAAGCATGGAGCACATCCAAGCATGAAGAGAACTTGAGCATAGAAGATCAAAACATGTGAGTAAACTCAAATTTTGCATTGGGCCTCTTAGTGTAAAATGAGTTGTAAAACTCCTTTATATATGCATTCTCACTCACAAACGATGAATAAAACCAAATGGGGCCAACATGCACAAGCTAAGGAGGTGTTCTAATACAACACCACAAGAGAGGGGATAAAGGACCCATCTAGAACTAGGGCACTCGCGTGCCCTGGTCCTTTAGCCCCACAAACTCTGAGGAGTGTCTAATGTCATGGGCTCAGGCCAGTCCTAAGTTTATTCTATTGGATTTATTCATCGGGATCAAGATTTTATCATTTATTGTTCAAAAGGTGTTAAAATAGGTCTTGATTAACAAAGGTAAACCTTTTAGGTCTAACTAGGTTCTAAACTAGGTGTAAAATGCAAGTGTACACATTTTACTGTATAACATTTAGCCTCCACTTTAGAGTGGGTATGAACTTATGTTTGAATGCGCACTAAAGGAAGGATATGACATATTTCATACATGAAAACATAGAAGCTAAAGAATTCTATCAACTTGTGGACTATTAGTAGCCCCCAAGCTTAGGATTCTAAGGTTGCAAACACATAAGCAAAAATATTTCAAACACGCAAGACATTGTAACATAATTCACACACATGGAGTACTAAAAGCATACATAGGAATACATGTGAGAGATATGTAATACACAAAGGTAATTCACGCCATGTACACAATGCATACATGCTTGACACGAAGCATACACATAAGGCACAAAGAATACACATGGAAAAGATGATGAAGACACACAAGACACATAGAATATAAGTTAAAAACAACATATCAAACAAACAAACATAGTAACAAACATAGGAACAAACACACAAGGCACATGACTCTGATGCTATCTTGCTCTGTCGCTATGGGTCATGTGAAAAGAAGTGCCTTCATGGGTCACAAACTAGTAAGGACTGCCAAATTACTAGGTGACCATGACAAGTCACATGAAGCACACAGGATAGAAAACTTCATTGTACTAGGTGGCTCATGGACCAAATGGAAACATCACGAGCTAGTGAGGACCACCGAATCACTAGGTGAGTTCCATGCTAACTATGATAAGCAGGTATGTAATCAAAAGAGCATAGCGTAATGTATGCCCCCACCTTAAAGTGATTGCTAACTCCTATCAGGGAACAACTACTTTAAGGTAGAACAATCCACAAGATAGGCACGAGAGCTTTCCAAAAGCACATGCCCACAAGATATGTGTTCCCAAAAACTACATCGCAACAAGGGGTTGCCCCCACAAAAGGCCAACCAAGGTGATGCTATGAGAATTATACACAATGTCTTGTGTAGTCATGGTATGACGTCGAGCATAGAAACAAGGTGCCACATAAATAAAAAACATATAAGTAAAGAGAAATATCACAAAGGGATCTACCTGACTGGCATCAGTATATGAATGGTTGTATAATAGGAGATATCTCAAGACTATATATATATGGAATTTTCATCATCTGCAAGTTGGTAGAACTACAGAGACAAAGGAAGAAGTATCACATGAAATCAAATAAAAATCCCTTGGGTCAACAAGGGAGAATGATGAAACATCCTACACCTTGCATCGTCCCCAAAGGAAACAACAACAATTCAACTTACGACATATAGAAGAATGATGATACAAGTAGAGAGAATGTCAATAAATTTTGGTCCCTTTGTATCCTTGCACCTACAAGGGTGTCAAGGGTCATCCAAAGAGAGCTTAACAACAACAAAAATAACAACATAAATAAAGTATCAAGAAATAGAGTATTGGGGAAAACAATCACATGCACTCATAACATAATAAAAATAAGGGACCCCAATTGCGAGTCAACCTAAAGCAAATCATCCTCCTACCAATCTTGCTCATCACCAATTTGGATAGGTGGACAAGATGAAAGAGGAACTATAGAAAGTGAGGTGTAGGGAACAAGAGCCATACCTGTATCATTGTTATCTTTAGATTCACTATCAAATATAGTACAATAGGTTCCATAGTGGCTTGTGAAGCTTTATCCTTCTCTAGAGGAGACAAGGCACTAGTAGATGTCTCTTTTGCATCTGTCAGTGACAAACACTTGTGAGGAGGGATATTCTCCTCTCTTATGGCAGGGCAAGCCATAACACAATGATTCTTCTTTCTTTCTCTTGCAATTTTATTTCACTTAGCTTTATTTGTGATGTTTGTTAAGGGAACCATAGTATCTTCAACTATGGGTTCCTTTTCTTCCTTTGTTTCAGGTACATTAGAAGAAACAAGAGGAACCACCAAAGGTTGGGAGACCACAAGGGAAGGGTTCCTCAACATGGGCTACTCTTCCTTCTCATCTTATGAAATAGGTGGAAGTACATGAGCATCAACAAGCAGTTGAGAAACCTCAAGAAATAATACACGTGTAATCGATTGATTTCCACTAGTCTCCATAGAGGTAGGTGGGATAAAAGTAATATTATGATTGCGGGGAGGTTTGTTTTGTGCATTAAGGTTGCCTCATTGTCCTTGAAGGGATGATAGAGGGGGAACCTCAACATATATTCTAGATGCTCAGGGATAGGGAAGAACCTTCAATTTGAGCTTATCTTCATTCACCCCCTGTGGGACAAGGTGAACTACTGTCATAGCCTCAGAAGATCGAAGAAGTTTAAGGACATCACAAGGAGGTATGTTACTAAGCAATAACTCTACTATTTTCTTTTCTTTAAACTTTTGATATGACAAGAAGAATAAATCATCTCTATCTTGAGCAACTCCAACCAATTTTGGCCAAAAGTAGCCAAGTGTAAAGTGTCCATGTTGAGTAATGGGTAGGTACCGACTGTGATGTATAGTGTGCACACATCCCTCAAATGGAAACATTAAGCACTTATGAACCATAGAGGGGACCACCTTCATGGAGCGGAGCCTTGGGTGACCCAAATTTACATGAAATAAGACCGATGTAGGAATGATTATAAAATTAACATCCAAGGTTCTTGGGCCAACCTTGACATCAAGGGTCAAGGCACCAAGAGTTGGAAGGATAGACCCACCATGTGCTCTAATCATGATTTTAGATACATCATAGTGATTGTAGTGTAGACCATACATGTATAGAAAATCTTGAGTTACTACATTTACCATGTATATAGGATCTATCATAGCACCTCTTATAGGCTTATCATTGATTCGAATGGTGATGTAGAGAGGTTCATTAGGAGCTTCAATAGTAGCATCATGAGGAGTAAAAGATATAGATAGTTTAGGTTCTGTGTGCTCTTTATGAGGGTGGGCATCTACCATACAAACATCGCCTTCATAGTCTTGTTCTTGAGATAGATTCACAACATTAGATTCATGATGAGGTAAATGATCAATATATATTTGAAGATTTTGATAAGAAGCAACCACTGATTTATTTCCTTTGTCATTCACACCAGCAACTTGGATGACATTGAAATCAATAAAGCCTTAAACTTCATTCTTAAGACGCATACATCTTTTAGTGTCATGACTAGTGGAGCGGTGAAATTGATAAAAGGCCTTCGAATCAAAGGAAGATGCTTGCATCTTACTTGGATTGAGAGGTCTAATATGTGGAAGCTTGATGAGATTGTTGTTCAAAAGTTGTGTCATTATAGAGTAGAGAGACTCTGATAATGGTGTGAAGTGTCTTTTTTTTGTTTCAATTTATATGGGGCGAGAGAAGGAGATGATGCTGCCACCACATGTTTTCTCATGTTACTAGCTGAAATTGCATTGATTTTGATGAAGTTTTTATTGTGTCTTTTGAACAGATGATTGTGAGAGGCTTTGGATTGACCAACTAGAGCCGATGAGAGATTATTCTCATATTGACTAACTAAAAGTTGGTAATCATGGAGAACTGTGCAAGGATGAGTAAAAGAATCATAACACATCAACAATATCTTATCACAGATGTGAGGTTGTAAGTTTCCAATAAATATTATTTGTACATCAACATCCAGAATAGAATATTGAACTTGTGAGAAGAGGGCTTGATAATGGCCCATAAAATTTATTATTTTCTCTTTTATTCCTTGTTTGCAATGAACCAAGTCAATTAAAGAGACTTGAGGTCCAATGGTAGCCTGAAAATGTTTAAGGAATTTATTGACTAATTATGGAAAATAAGTGATAGAATTAGGAAATAGAGAGCAAAACCAATCCAATGCTTTGTTTTTGAATGACCTAGGAAAGAGTTTTGTCAAGATTTCATCTTCAAAGAAGAAGTCACTACACATAGCTATAAAGTTTGTCACATGGTTGTTAGGGTCTCCCTTCCCATTATATTTCTTGAAGCGAGGGGTCTCAAAATTCTCAGTCATTTGAGTTCTTAGGATCGAATAGGAAAAAGGGATATAGATAGAATGTGTTGTCATATTAGGTTTAGGTGGACTATTGCTAATGCTAGCCAATTGTTATTGGATGAAGGTCATATTTTTCAACAATTGGTTTATGGCAAGGTTGGAAGATGAATCAGGTAGGGATTGGAATGAATTGGAAGGACTAGCTGTCAATGTATGAGTATCCTTTTAGAAAGTGATAGGAGGTTTAGATGTAGGTGGAGTAACATTAGGTGTGGAATTTATGTAATTATATGGAATGGTACTATAATGACAAAACGAGATTCTTAGTAGGAAACTCAACACATGGGTTAGCACTATTACTTGGCTATGTAGTAGTGGTGAGAATAGTAGAAGTGTATGTAGGAATAGGGGATGTTGATATGGGTGCTGACACTTGAGTCCATATTTGTTTTGAAGAAGTGACATTAGTAACAATTTCAGCACAACTAGATGCAGATAGAATGTTGTTATGTACTATATGAGCAAGGCCACACAAGACTTCCAATCCTTCTTGACCTTTGAGCAAAAGACTTCTTAGACTCTCAACAACAGGGACAACCTCCTCAGCTAGATGTTTCGAGCTTACAAATTTCTAGAAATCATTCAAATTAGTGTCTAATCTCTAAATTTGAGCTTCAAGAACATGAGCCACAAGGTCATCAATGTTGATGGATTCATGAAAAGTTGATGCTTCAGAAAGATGTGAAGTAGGAATAACGAGAAGAAGTGATTGACCTTCTTGTGTGATAAGACTAGGGATTTGGGGTTCCAATGTATTGTTACCACCATTATTTAAAGAATTAGAACCCATAATTTGAAGACTTCTTCGCACAAGTGTGTTGGAAATAGGGCATCGGGTCACAAAGCTCATAAAACGTTTACAAGCTTTAGTAACAGACAAGATGCACAAATAGAAGAAATGAATGATGTAGCAAAAGAAGGGTTTGAATTTTTGTTTAAGTGAAGCAATGTTTTGTTCAAATGTGAACAAACATAATGCACATAATATATCCTTGATCAAATTCAACTCTACTCAAATCCACTTAGATATCAATAATGCCATTGCTCAAATCAAACCCTAATTTTAATGCTTTTTTCAAGATGTAACCACTCAAAATTGTTCCTAGTTTCAAACTTCAATGAAAGATGACATTTGTAATGTAGTAGAGCAAAGTAAAATCAGATTTTAAATGCAAATGACAACAGCAAAATCTGAAACAAAATATCAATCACAAACCCTAGATTTCAACATTAACTAGGTTTTCACAAAAAAGTAACTTTTTTTGAAAAATCCTAGAAATGAAAAGTTTCAAATGCACAATGTAAAAATTTAAATATTTTAAACAAGCTAACAATGCAACAAGATTTGAAACAACTCACAAATCTATAAACTCTAGGTTCAAAACTAGCTAGATTTTCTAGACATGCAAGGTTTTTACAAACCCCAATTTTGAAACTAAGAAAAAATTAACTATGTATGTATGCAAAATTATTAATGAATTTAATACCCATCAGATCTAGGGAAACAAACAACTCAGATATGAAATGAGAAGGATGTAAAAGTGCAAGACAAGTTGGGTTCACCAAAATGTTTTGATGTAGAAAAGGGAGACTAGCCTAAGAGATTAAACCGGGTCAAAACCCTCTTCTATTAAACATTAGAACATAAATCAAACTTGGCCACTACCGATGAAGGAGAGCCAAACTATAGGGGTTATGTTATATTTTTTGTATAGAGGATCATCAACCAAATTCAATCAAGATCTAACAAGCAAACTAGGGCAAATGACTAAACCCTATTTGAAAAAGATTTGCTAATAACTAACTGTTAGAAACAAATATCAGAAATCTAAAAGTACAACAGAGATCAGGAGGAAGCATAACCTGGATCTAGACTCAGAGGCACCAAAGGACCAGGGTGCTCAGTCGCCCTAGACCCTATTAGGGTTTCATAGAATCTCAAAGTTTCACTAGACCTGTACCTACAAACCCTTTCTTCTTCTCAGCTCTTATCCTTTGAAACCTATATCTTCAACTTGCACACAAGAAAAGAGGAAAAGGTTGTGATGTGTATAGGGGATTGCTTTAGTCAAACCCCATGTTTGTGTTTCCACCTACACTACAGTGATGATTAGATCCAAGAGTGTGTGCCCTACGAGGGCAGAGGTAAGATCAATAATATATGATAGAAATATGAAATTAAAGTGATAATGAATACCACAAGATGAGAAACCCTAGTTGATGGAGATAACTCAAGATCATGCACCAATTATGAGATAGACAAAGATAGCTTGAACTTCCTTCAAACCCTACCAATGAGAATCATAACATACACAAGCATGTAACACATCCAAGCATGAAGAGCACTTGAGCATAGAAGATCAAAACATGTAAGCAAACTCCATTTTTGCATTAGTCCTCTTAGTGTAAAATGAATTGTAAAACTCATTTATATATGCATTTTTGCTCACAAAAAATGAATAAAACCAAATGGGGCCGACATATACAAGCTAAGGAGGTGTTCTAAGCTAACACCACAAGAGAGGGGCTAAAGGACCCATCTGGGACTAGGGCACTCAGGCACCCTAGTCCTTTAGCCCCACAAACTCTGGGGAGTGTCTAATGTCATGGGCTTAGGCCAGTCCTAAGTTTATTCTATTGGGTTTATTCATTAGGATCAATATTTTATCGTTTAATGTTCAAAAGGTGTTAAAATATGTCTTGATTAACAAAGGTAAACCTTTTAGGTCCAACGAGGTGCTAAACTAGGTGTAAAATGTGAGTGTACACATTTTACTCTATAATAAGGACATCAACTCAGTTAATTAAATAAAATTATTTATTCAATTAGCTAACATCAAAGTGTTAGCTCAATTAACTAAATAAAATGATTTGTTTAATTAACTAGTTACATTAAGGTGTACTAATTAAATGAAATTTATTTAATAGCTAGTGATAATGAAAAGGGCCTAATTAATTAAATGATTTATTTAATTACTCATGGTTGGAGGGATTGAGATTAGTTAAAATTTAAGGGTGAATTCTAGGTGTCCACACCTACAATTTAGTCTAAAGCCATAAACAACACTAGCCACAATTCGTTATCTCTCTAAACATCATTTTACTTTAGAATAGTACCTATGTATTTTGTTATTCATTATAACTCATTTCCAGTTTACCAAACATCAATAATACAAAAGAAAAAACCAATTTTCAACTCTATGTTAGTTAAGCTAATTTGAAAATGAGTGTTATTTCAATGATTTATGTTAATTTAGTTAACACAAATGAATGTTTAAAAATAATCTGTCTTATTTATGTTAATTTAGTTAACACAAATGAATGTTTAAAATTAATGTATCTTTAAACTAGGGGTAGGTTAAAACAAAAATTTCAAGAATAATGGATTAAATTGGGTGATCCAATATCATTTTTCCTACTCCACAACATAGAACCATTAGATTTGAAAAGGAGATTTCCCATAGAACATTTCAACTTTTCTTAAAATAAAATAATGTGATTTGGCCATACATGAAAAATGCAACAATCACTATCATGATGAATACATGAAATTCAATAAATAAGTTGCCTCAAGGAAATGGTTTGAGATATAGAATTACAAAAGTTGGCCAAAAATAAAGGCATTTACATGGTCACTATTTTGCAAGAAGAATCTACTAGTTGATAATCATCAAGCAAAAGGCATCATGGGTCAATCTATGTGCTTGAATTACAAGGCCAATTAAAAAATTACCCATCTTTTCATTATTGTCCCTATAGCCTCCCATATTTGGATACAATTTAATCAAATGTTCAATTCCAATGGAACATGTTAATTTCATGGAAAATATCAAGAGATGGAAACACATTCAAGGTGAGGCATCTATTCTTTGATATTTGGCAAAGGAAACTCCCACCTGAATACTTTGGAACATATGGACTTAAAGGAATAACAATTTCTTCAACGACACCATTAATTCTCTTATTCAAATGATAAAAATCATCAAGGGAAAATCTCTACAACTACTTAGACCTTGGCTTGGGTTTAAAAAGGGATATTTGACACTACTTGTATGATAGATCATTACTACACAAAAATTTGTTAGATCTTCCATTATTACCACATGAAATGGTTCACTATTCAAAAAAAGGTTTGATGGATTTCACCCTCGATAGGCTAGATAAGCTAAAATTTGATAGTGCAACAAGACAAAACCTAAGAATGTGAGAGATATGAAGTATATGAAAGGAAATATACACTAAATCCTACTTATTCCAGTGAGGAGAGTATTACAAGTTATTCAAATCTAAGTGAATTTTAGCAAAGTAACAACACTTGCAAAAGAAAAAGAATAGAAGATAAAAAATAATAAAATAAAGTGACAATAGATATACCCTAGGAAAATGCTCATAAGGGAAAAACCCAACCTCAAAAACATTAAATCCAATGTATTAATCAACAACCAATAGTTACAATACAATAGCAGTCTTCATGTTTGACAAGAGATCTATACTCTAAATCTAGATGAATTCCAATAGCATAACCCTACATCAACTAAAAATACAATCTACATCCCAAGCCCTATATATAAGCCAAAGAGACCCAAGAAACCAATAATGGTTTTCCAAAACTATCAGCTCAAAACCATGAGCCAAAGTCAAGTCCAAGTGGTCCACATTCAACCCATGTGCCCAATTATAGAAACAAATCCTCCCAACATAGAATGCAACTCTTGATTGACTAGTTTGACCCCTATGACCAAGGGTTCCAAGTGTAATTTCCAAGCACTCCAACATGAGGCAATGATTAAACCTATGCAACTCCTACATGGCTATAAATATATAATCAAAGATGATAATCATAGTCCACCTAGTAACTTCCTATTGAATGACTTCATGTAACCATCATATACTAAGACCAATGACACATGGGAAAGAGTGCCAACTATAGAATCTCAAGATTCCATACAATTGGCATGATTTTTATCATGTGGATACATTATTTGCAATACTATAAAATATAAAATAATTGTAACTAGACCTAGGATTTGCAAGGTGTACAACAACTCCTAGTCCCTTAGTCCTAATAATCTCCCATTTATTGTATACATTGCAAGAATTGTAAGGGATACTCAACGTACTAAACTAATGTTAGGGTTTGATCCCCTTATCAATCTTTCACCATTTAAACTTATCTATGCTCATAGGCTTCATCAAAGTATCTACAACATCTGCCGATGTACCCACCTTCTCAACCGTGACCCTCCTATCCTACACCATGTCATGAACAAAGTGATATTTCACATTAATGTGGTTTGTCTACACATGAAAGATATGTTTCTTTCCCAAGGTGATGGTACTCAACTATAACACTAAATCACCACTTTATCTTACTTCAACCTGATGTCCAAACATAATCTTTGAAACTAGAATGGTTCCTTATAAGCTTGAGTAGTTCTCATGTACTCTACCTCTATAGTAAAAAAATAAACCACTACTTTTTGTTTTCTCATCCAACTAATTGAACCACTAAACAAGGTAAACACATACCCACTTATAGGAATCTTATGATCCACATCACCAAGGCAATCAAAATCCATGAATCCCTATATATCCACTATCTTTCTCAAACTTTGTCCTCCCTAGTAGAAAATCAAACAATAGTGTGTCTCTATGATACCTAAAGATCCTCTTCATTGTATTCCAATGTTGTTTTCTTCGATTAGACATATACCACTTAGGAATCCCACTACTTGGATAATTTATAGTCTCTAGTGTAGACCATAACATACAGAAGAGTACCAACTACACTCACATAGGGGATGTGGCTCATATCCTCTATCTCATTTAGTGTCAAAGGGCACTAATCAACAAAAATATTTGTTTCCATATGAATGGGAACACTCACTAGTTGTAATCTTGCATCCAAGACCTATGTGAAACAAAATTAACATGCTTCCTCTTATTGATCAAGAGTTTTATGTTCACTCTCTCACCTAAGTTCTATCACTAAGATGAACTTAGTTTCCCCCAAGTCCTTCATATCAAACTATGTTAAAAGCTAAGATTTCAAAGCCCTAATGAGTTCCTTACTGTTACTTATCAATAACATGTCATCAACAGAAATACAAATAATAGAAAAATGATCATCATCCTATTTGAAGTAAATATAGTGGTCTGAATCAACTCTAACTTGATTATGTTCTTCATATACATAATGTTCAAAAAAATTAAAATCTAGAGAACACTTAGTTAGCCCTTCTACTAACTGTTACATTTCAAGTCCCTTAGATGTTTGGTCAAACTAGAATATAAAAAAGGCTCACCTATACAGTGACGAGCTCAAATATGTTGGTCTTGGTCCAAGTGTCAGAGTTGACATTCACAAGATAATTCAACTCATCTTCTCATGGTGTCAAGTTGTCAAAAACATTAAATGGATTGATGAGATCCAATTATGTTCCATTTTATACCATATTTTAGCATATTTCATATGCCTTCATATCCATTCCCACATTCCATTTCTTTTCCATATCATACTATTTCACCATTTTATGTCGCATATGATTAAATATATAAAAGTGGTATTAATATAGTTTTTGGATAAAATATGAAAATTAATTATTAATTGTCTTTACTAATAAGTGTTGTTATTTTGAGCCTTGGAAAACATATCTTGCCGCATGCTGATGGAGGGAGAAAAATGTAGATTCCCTCTCATCTTCATATAGAACTTTCTGTCACCTTCTATGTAGGAACCTTCTTGTCACTCAGCTCTTTCTTCCATCATTGCCACATGGACTCTTGCCACATCAGCCTGGTGCATTCTTTCTTCCAACGACCACATTTACCAAGGAATATTCAAGAGGCATCAAATCTATCATACATGGCTGCACACATCAGCATTTGATTGGATATTTCAAACGCTGATTTTCACCTTAATATTCACCATTAATAAAAGATGTTTCCTACTTTTATTCCATGATCTCCCAATTATTTATTCCACTTTAGAACATGGACATCACTGCCAATCACTTCATTATTTCCACCTCAAATGAGGTTTTCATCTACCATAACTAATTGAGGAGAATAACATGCGATAGAGATGTGCTTGGAGGAAACTGAAATCTGCCCGTTTTCTATTTCCACTTGCAGTTGTAACAAAGTCATTTTTAATATACGGTAAGCAAGCAAGGTTTTATGTAAACCATTCATCTCCAGTTTGTTGGTTGCAGGCCCAAATAAATTGTCTATTATTGTACGTAGTAGTTATAGATTGGAGCTGTATATATATCAACTCCAAGGCAGATTTCTGGATGAAGAATATAATATCGATTGTATTATTTTTTTGATAAATAAAATTAGCATTTACATGATCAGTCCAGTGTAGAAAAGTTTTCATTCATTTGATCATGTGAACTTGGAGCAAGGGCCCACTCCTTGGGGAAGCTAGGTGATGTTTTATGTTTTGTATTTTGTTTCTTTTCGATTTGGTTTAGTTATGATAACTTTTGTTTCAGAATAGCTTTCAATAAGATTTATAGTAAAATGATTTTAATGTTTTAATTTAAACTTTAAATAACTGTGTGCTTTCAATTCCCACATCTTCTTTTGTGTTGTAAATTGTTGTTACTATCGCGACTGCTACTATTACTATTGCAGATTGCTGTTGTCATAGTTAGCAGTTCCTATCGTAATTCTTGTTATTCCTATTGCAGTTTCTATTAGAAAGATAGACTAGGAAAATTAGATCATATTTTCACTCAGGAAGTTTTGTGTGTTCTAGATGCATTTCATCAAACTCACCTCACTACCTACAACCCTTGTGTATATAGCCACAACACCTTTCGCAAGGTTACGTTCCCCAGATTGACACTTAGACCAAACTGAGTTTTATTATTACACATAAAATTGAATACAATATTTACCCCAACTTTGGCCTATCATTTTGGCACCATTGTTGGGGAAAGGTGTCAAAGGCCTGTTAACTTCGTGAGATGAGTTAGGACCAATGCATTAGGATGAAAGCTCGCGCAATTGCTAGCCTTGCCTAGGTGATTAGTCCTAATTTGCTTTGTTTAAATCATAAATGCATGATTGGAAATTTGTAGGTAGAGATTAGAAGTTAAAACCATTTATTTATCAACACCAATTGCCACAAGCTTCTCACGATCTTCCATTAACATTGTCACAAGCATCTACAAATGTTATTTCCATAGTTGAGCAAGAACAAATAATTGATGATTTTTTAGGACAACAGAATTTTAAAAATGATGATTTGACCATCTGTTCTAATTGTTGCAAGGAAGAAGCTAAGTTCACATGCCAATCTATTCAAGAGGACATGGTAAGCGAGCCTCGACACGACAAAGATGGAAGTGAGAAAATCTTCTTTGTAACTCAAGGACAACTACACACATCAAATCAGGCAGATCATGGTATGCTTAATGATTTTAAAATGTCTTATAATTCTATTGGATTTTAAAGACAATATGTTTCTTCAAAAATTGCTTCTCCACCTAACATTTATGGTGAATGGGAACAATCTCCATCTTACTAGAAATGCCATAATGAAATCTCTTAGCAACCACTATGCCCATCACATATATTACCATCTCCACCATATCCATCTTATATTACCATCTTCACCACCCACTCTATATCCAACACAACTTTTACCATTATCATTATCCCATTCATATCATCAACCATCCACTCCACCATATCCACCAAGGGGAATTACAATGCCTAATAAAACATTACATAATAAGGTGGTTCAAACTACATATAATAATGAGATTTCAAGAATCTCTCTACATTCCATTAATGTGCTTGAAATTGGTGAATCACAATTCAATTTTGTCAAAACAACTAATGGATGTGATTTTGGTATAATTGAATTTGAGGAACAATATGATCAATTAAAAGATAATCAATTTAGTTCTTCATATCTATTTAACAGATCACAACTTTTAGAAATAATTCAGACACAAAAGGAAATGATTCAATTGGATTTCATCGTTGAAATGATAAATATGTGTGTTGAAATTTATCATGCAATAAGAAATGGTGAACTATATGCCTTAATGATTCAAGAGTTGTGGGAGATACATAATGAAATCCTACAAGATCTATTTATAAATATTTTTATACTCAAACACCTAGATCTTTGGAGGCCTATGGTAAAACTATGTATTCCTCTCACGCGTATTGATCTAGGTCCAATACTTGATTTTATGATTAAGAACAACTAGAAGGGTTTGAATGCATTAATGACCACCCAAAACATGCTAAAAATGGATGATCATTCATTAAATAAGGATCAAGGTATTATTAAATACATCTCATTATTTCTTGATTCTTTAGATTATCCTAATACCCTCATGATTTTATAGTATGAAATTAAGTTGGGGGGGAAATCCCTTGAATTTTTAAAATTATTGGTTGATTGCCAATAATGCCTTCATTGATTGTTTCTTTGGTGCTTCTAATAAAACCATATGTGTGAGCTTTGGACCAAATCAAGGTATGCATTATTTTGTTAATTATTGTGTCTACGCAAGCATTTAATGTAATGATATTCATTCATTTTATTATTATCAAGTATTTATTCATATAAGCAACTCTATAATTCATTTTCTTATGATGGTGGAGTTATTAAATGAATGATATTGCATTACTATACTTGATATGCTTGGTCATGAGAATATGGTTACAGGTTTCTTATCATGGTTACCCAACACTCTTTGCACCAATACCAGTTGATGATGCTTCTCTACATGAGCATTGAACGACACACTTTGTTAGCTTTGCTAACATTTTGTTGGCCTTGCTAGCTATATGGGGAACATCAAGTTTCCTTTGTGCTTCTCTCTTGGAGATCACAAGAGGATTATTGGGAAAAATGTGAACAAAATTTATGGGTAGAACTTCTCTTGATGCCAGACCATGCGGAAGATGGTATGCAACTTGGTCTATGAGATCCATGAATCTTGTAGTACTATGTTCTTAAGCTACACATCTAAAGACAACTTGAAGACATGAGAAAGGAGCTTGAACACATTATAACGCAGATCATTGCACTCCATCATAGAGATAAGTATCCACCTACCTAAAGTTGTGTGGACACATTGGACTAGTTGAGAGACTAGAATTAGTCTTCACTACACTCCCTTGTCTATGGTAAGGAAGTTGTATTATTTGCAACTACAAATTTCTATACACCTTTGGAAATAGTTATGGATATCTCTCATGCTCAGAAGGAAAGGATAACATAGCTTCATGAGGTTTCAATATGATTTGTTTCAAATTGGTCATAGAACAATGTGTCTTCCAAAGATTGTGGCCATTGTGAGTAATTCTTTCAACCAAGTGAGTGGGTATGTATTCTAAAGTTCTACAGGCAACTTTCAAGCATAGTGGCATGAGCAACAATGGTGCTATGAACTATGCATGGTCAATCTTGATGAAGGCATATTGATCATCATTTCAAGTTCTACAGTCACCTTTCAGATATAGTGGGATGAGCTAAATGAGATCAAGATTGTTTGTAGTGGTGGTTATATGTTCCAGATTGTGCTTAGCTTATTATTGGTCATCTTTTCAAATACTACAAGCAATTGGTTTTCACAGTTACTTTTATTGAAGGGATTTAGATGGAACTCTAGGATTTTGATGGTATCATTTTATCATCCATATGAGAGTTTCATTTCTTTGGTCATTATATACAACTATTGAAAAAATGAAAAAAATGAAAACAAAAGAAAAAAAAAAGAAAAAAAAAGAAAAAAAATGAAAAAAAGGAAAAAGGCAATAACTTCTAACAATGAAAACCTTCAGGCATTGTTAGATAACTACAATTTGAAAACAAGCTTCTGGTGGATTGTAGTTGAATAAATTTCTTAGTGGTGAAAACTATTTTCACAGTGCCACAAAGTGGTAAGTGATTGAAAATTGGCTTGTTAGTGGTCACTTGTCGTTATCAAAATTGAAAAAAGGAAAAAAAGAAAAAAATGAAAAAAATGCAAAAAAATGCAATTCTCTGTGTTCTTTCTTTGCGCTAATGCTTTTCAGGTGCACTCAGATACTTCTATGGTTTTTTCACTCTCTTTGAGTGCCTCTAGCACCTCCTATCACTCACTTGTGTAGATGTGCTCTAATTTTTCATGGTCAACATAACTTTGATCACTTATAGCACAAGTCCACATTCAGTTGAGGTGTTCACAATAATGAAGATAGAATCAGCTACCATAAGTATGACCCATAGTGCTTCATTGTGATGGCAATCTTTCATGTGCGACAATACTTGTCACAATTTTGGTTCCTTCCTTGTTAGAGATTCACAGTTGCTACATTATTTTGGCTACTCGACCTTGGCATAAATGGACATACAAGTTGGTAAAACAATCAATTTTATTTTTCATTATTTTATCTTTTAACTTTATTAATATTCCTTATTATATTAATCATATAAGGAACATGTTCCTCCCTATCCTCTCCTTGTTTCCTAAGGATGGTCAACCCTTTAAGTTGGGGGGAGGTTCCTCATCCTTATTCCCTATCATTTTGCCCATTATTTTCTTTCACCTTAATTATTTCATCATAGTATCCATTATTTTGACCCTTCATAATCATTCATATTGCTTACTATGTCACCCATTTCAAATAGCTCATAAAAATGGAGATAATTTTTTTGTGATACCTCTTATATATATAGAATTTCCAATAATAATTCTATGAAAAAATGCCAACGAAAAAATGAGAAAAAAATAAAAGAAAAAAATGATGAAAAAATAAAAATCAAAAGAGGTATGATGAAAAGGAAATTGACAAACAAAAGAAAAGCCATGATGATTGATATGCAGAAGAGCTATAGAAAAATTGAAGGGAACTATGATTGTGAATGAGCTATAATAGTAAAGGGGTGAAGAGGAAATCCAAAGTCACAATCCCAGATGTACAATATACTAAGTTCAGGGGAACGATGAGAGCCAATTATGTTCTATTTTATGCCATATTTTAGCGTATTTCATATGCCTTCATATCCATTCCCACATTCTATTTCCATTCCATATCATACTATTTCACCATTTTATGTTGCATATGATTAAATATATATAAGTGGTATTTAATATAGTTTTTGGATAAAATCTAAAAATTAATTATTGATTGTCTTTACTAATAAGCGTTGTTATTTTAAGCCTTGGAAAACATATCTTGCTACATGCTGCTAGAGGGAGAAAAATGTAGACTCCTTGTCATCTTCATACATAACTTCTTGTCACCTTCTATGCAGGAACCTTCTTGTCACTCAACTCTTTCTTCCATCATTGCCACATGGACACTTGCCACATCAACTTGGTGCATTATTTCTTCCAATGACCACATTTACCAAGGCATATTCAAGAGGTGTCAAATCTATCGTACATGGCTGCACACATCAGCATTTGATTGGATATTTCAAACATTGATTTTCACCTTAATATTCGCCATTAATAAAAGATGCTTCCTACTTTTATTCCATGATATCCCAATTGTTTATTCCACTTTAGCACATAGACATCACTGCCAATCACCTCATTATTTCCACGTCAAATGAGGATTTCATCTACTAGAACTAATTGAGGAGAATAACATGCAATAGAGATGTGCTTGGAGGAAACTAAAAATCTGCCCATTTTCTATTTCCACCTATAGTTGTAACAAAGTCATTTTTAATATATGGTTAGCAAGCAAGGTTTTATGTAAACCATTCATCTCCAATTTGTTGGTTGTAGGCCCAAAAAAATTGTCTGTTATTGTACATAGCAGTTATAGATTGGAGCTATATATATATATATATCATCTCCAAGGTAGATTTCTGGATGCAGAATATAATATCGATTGTATTATTTTTTTGATAAATAAAATCAGCATTTGCATGATTAGTTCCGTGTAGAAAAGTTTTCATTCCTTTGATTGTGCGAACCAGGAGCAAGGGCCCACTCCTTGGGAAAGCTCGGTGATGTTTTATTTTCTATATTTTGTTTCTTTTTTATTTGGTTTAGTTACGATAACTTTTATTTTAGAATAGATTTCAATAAGATTTATATTAAAATGATTTCAATGTTGTCATTCAAACTTTAAATAACTGTGTGATTTTAATTTCCACATCTTCTTTTCTGTTGTAAATTGTTGTTACTATCATGACTGCTATTGTTACTGTCGTAGATTGTTACTGTCACAGTTAACAGTTCCTATCACAATTCTTGTTATTCCTATCACATTTTCTGTTAGAAAGACATAATAGGAAAATTAGATCAGATTTTCACTCAGGAAGTTTTGTGTGTTCTAGCTACATTTCATCAAACTCACCTCACTACCTAGAGCCCTTGTACATATAGCCATGACACCTTTCACTAGCTTACGTTCCCGGGATTGACACTTAGAGCAAATTGAGTTTTATTATGACACATAAAATTGAATACAATCTTTACCCCAGCTTTGACCTATCATGGATCATGATGAAAAATTGCAGAATTCAATGTGTTTCCAAATTGTAACAACATGACAAGCAAAAAGATCAACCCATGTTTGCATAAATGAGGAAAGCTACAGACCACATCAATCCTTCAATTATACCTAGGAAGCTTGAGAAGATGAATACTTTTAATAATTCCTTCACCCAGACCACCAATCTCCTTCAAAATATTTCTTCCATCAAAGATAATTGGATATGTTGCTTCTCGGTTTCTTTTTTGGCCTGCATTATGCACATATGAACTCTAATGTCATGTACAAGTAAGACATCCAACAATTCTTGAAATAGCTAATAATACCAGGAACCAAATCTTTTTATCCAGAATACTAGTTACATGTGCTAGAATATTTGGATCTTAACAATATGATTTCACCAAATTTTACTAGAAATTTATGACATACCAACTAATTAAGAAAGATTTTGTGAGCAGACTATTAATAATAATTTTCTTACATGAAACTACAAGAATATTACAAGGGCCAAGAAGTGGAAAAAAATCTTTGGTGTTGTGATTGCAAATCAAAATCTTAAATGCACCTTAAAACCTTTGCAAATCTTGTAAAATTTGATTTCTCTTGATTTCTATTAAATTTGATTGACCTAGCTAATCAGCTGCTAATTATCATTGTCTAACTTCAATATCACTAACACTAACATCAACATCCCATTCAAAGGCATCCAAGACAACATATTGCAAGGATGCATACAACTACGAGATGTATGAATTTCTTTATTGTTAATTAGTTAAGTAAATATTTCAAGATGTCATGTAGGTATAAGATTAAAGTGGATTAGTTAAATTAACATATGCCCTTAGTTAAATAGGAGAATGATGCTCCTTGCAAGGGTGGAAAATGCCCACGAGAAACTATACTCAAGAACAACATGAATAATAGTTCATGTATTATCATATGCTACTCACTAATTGTTATAATGGTAGGTCAAGGATTTGTGTATGTAAACGATAACATCCTTTCAATAAGATAGATTGTAGTGGTTATTAATTAAGCCAATAGGCTTTCTGTATGGGAGATTTTGCTCCCAAAAGCTCCCCAAAACCATTCAGCGTATCCATAAACAATTCAGTCTAACAGGAAACCATCGATAATCTCCGGGACCTTACACTCATTTCGACACTGATCGAAACCACTGATAATCTATGGGAGCTCACACTCGTTTCAATTAATAATCGCAAACTATTCAGTATAATCAGAAACCACTCATAATCTCATTTAAAACTTTAATCTGGTTCACCATAAACAATTTAGTATAACCGAAACCATTCATAATCTCGTTTAAAACTTTAATCTAGTCCACCGCAAACTATTTAGTATAACTGAAACCACCATGACTCATTTTTATTACAAACGAAGTACTCTTCAGATTTTTTTTGGTTCTTCACCTCCTAGTTCTCCTAAGCCTGACAAATCAATGAATGTCTCAGACCTCTATTTGTTTTGAGACTAGTTTTCCAAGAATTCTCCACTGTATAGGTTGGTGCAGATTAGTTGATTAAGGTTTGAAAGAATTTTCCTCTATATAAATTCAATTATGTTTGTATTAATTAGTAAGATTTAGTTTTCGTTTCAGAGGCCTTCATGCCTACACCAGGTTGATCACAAGCTTCTACAACATAAGTTTTTATTTAATAAAATAAAATTTATTTGTTTTATGTTGGTTGTGCCTTTAAAGTTTCTTTCGTATTGATAAATGTCATATTTCCTCTGTAGTATTCTCCTTTAACTAGTTTTTTCTTTCACGTTGGGAATTTTTGGTTTTCTCTTTTGACATCTGTGCTTATTTGTAGATTTATTTTTTTCTTTTAACCACCAACGTAATACACAAATTATTATGTTTGGTGGTTTGTCTCGGACTACATAAATTCTTAATCTAGGTTTTTCCGTTATGCACTTTACACTCTTGTAACACATATGTGAACCAATACAGGTCTACACTATGCACTTCACCTTTGAAAATTGATATCATCAATGTAAACAATTAATCACCAATGTTATACATATTTGCATATCCAATGATAATGTTGGGTCTCTATGCACAAGCCTTTACCCTATTGTAATGGATATGTGAAGTAATCCAGGGTATATTATTCTTCCACCTTCTTAGTTATTCCTTTTGCAAATTGATATTTTTCAGTGTAAACAATAAACCACCAATGTAATATACATTTGCCTCAGCATTTACAACATTGGATCTCAAGTCTTTCCCTCAAGATTTCAAATTTGGTCCCCTCAGGTCTATATCATATTTTATAGACCATCCTGTTAAAAGAAAATGTGAACAATAGTATTAAATTTGTACTAAATATCCAAGAACTCAATGGAATTTATGTAAATACAAATAAAAAAAATTATACCTTCGAAGACTGATTTATCTCATAACTTCTATTGTTGCCTATCTCATATTGATCTTATGAATGAGTTGAGCTCTCAGAAGTTGTACTTCCTTGCTATTGAAGATGACAATAAGAGAATGGTTGTAGATGGATAATGCAATGAAGACAAAACTAACAATGCAGCTCTAATGGAGATGGATGATGGAGATATGGAGACATAATTGGATGATTATGATGATAATGAGGTTATGCAAATACAATGAGTGGGTTTTTCCAAAGGCACGTTGGTAGGATTCCTGCAGAGTAAGATTGCTAAAGCTTGAGTGGATGAAATGAGGGAATGAGGGTTCCTTTTATAAGCTCAAGAGAGGCCAAGTCTAAGTGTCAATAGATCCATGACTACAGGAATTACCTGTGAGATGTACGGTTGAGGAAGCTTGAGAGGATGTGTGTGAATTAGAAGAGGACAAGTGTCCAGGCCTCCTTCATGAGTTATGGGAGTTAACATAATAGATTGAGGAGTTAACTGAGATGATTGATCAGTTAACTGGGTTGATTGGAGAGTTGACTGAATTAATTGACCAGTGAACTCAATTGACTAATTAGTTAACTGATTTGATTGATGAGTTAACTAATTTGACTGGAGGATAAATATGACATGTGGGTGAGGGGATATTAGCTAATTAAATATTAAAATATTTAATTATGTGTGCAACATGGTGAGGTGGAAAGGACAGGTGGAAGAATGATGTGGAAAGGTGATGTGGATTTATGAGGTGGAAAGGACAGGTGGAAGAATGATGTGGAAAGGTGATGTGGATTTATGAAATTTAGGACTTTGGAATAGAGGAATTTGGGATTAATTAAATAATTTAGGATTATTTAATTATATGAGATTATAGAAGAATTAGGTAATTTAATTAAATAAATTAATTTTTATTTAATTTTGGGATAATGAACCAATCAAATAAATTGAAATATTTATTTAATTGATAAAAAATAAGAATTAAAATAAATATTAAAATATTTACTTAATTTGACACGAGCCATTTTTAGGTGTATACATTTTGCCCCTCTTTGATGCAATGTGTTTTATCACGTTGCTTCAAAGAATAATTTTTTTTTGGTTATGATACCTGCCCCAGTTTGCCCCTGGTTTAGGTTTTATGATGATAGGATGCCCCCTCGGGAGATTGGTTGGGTTGGATAGGATGACGAATGATCTCACAATTAGGAAGAATGATAAATGATGACTAAGAAAAATGGAGGATGCAAGATAAGTGATGGATGAAAGAGTTGAAATGACACGTTATGCAAGATAAAATGATAACACACACAAGCAAGCAAGCATGTATGCACAAATGATACAAGAACAAACAAGGTACTGCCCCTGTCAAGCTGTAAACTAATGATGAATTGATAATGATTGATGACAACGTTTTTCATTGTAGGGAACAATATATCCCTAAATCAACACAAAGACATAGGAAAGATATATCCCACTGATGATGACGATTAATTGATTTGGTTCATGACAAGATTAGGATGAAGACCATTGATTGTGATTGGATAATTTGACAAGATTGATTTAATCGATTGGTATGGATTAAGAATGGACTTGCATTTGGATCACTGCTTGGATTAATTGGATGATCAAATGAATGGTTGGATTGGTGATTGGTGATGCCCCAATCACTCAAGAGCAAGGGTGACAAGGAAAGATAATGGTAAGTTAGCAAACAAGATGAATGATGATGATGACACCCCTTCGGGAGGACAATTGGTGTGCTCTCAAGATGAAAAGAGAGAAAAGGGTGAGTAGATAAAGAGATGTAGATAAATAAAGGACTTAGATCTTAAGCCACTTGGAAAATGATATGTATGAAATTCTTATAAATGAAATGAAATGCAATTTGGTATGTATGATAGTGGATTTTGTCATCTTCTTGTACACGTTTTTGAAGTACTTTGTTTCATCAGTGAGCTTTTAAAATGTTGTAAGAAAATACAAGCATCTAGGTATAATTAAACCATGATGACCTGAGTATTACTTACATGGATTTTGATTTAGCAAGTTAATACAAGCATCTAAGTATAATTAAACCAAGATGACCTGAGTATTGCTTGCGTATCAACAAACAAGGATTACACCTATTTCATGTTTAGACCCCTAATGTTCTCGATGATCATTTTGTTGATCATGTCTTTAGACAAGGCTTCACATTACCAAATATAAACCCACAAACAACAAACAAATAAAATAATTATGCCCCCATCATAGCTCTAGTTTTTGACATCCTTGAGTAGCATAAAAGACATAATAACAAAAATCATGATATAAGACTTAAACAACCATTAAACCTTCTTGCCATAGATGTATTTTTCTTGTAATAACTGATAGAGTCATTTTGATAGTTTAGGCATGTAGGGATTTGTCAGGTGTAGTTTGATGTCTCTTTGTCAAGATGATGTTTAAAGCTTGCTTGCTGTGCTGCTTGTCGTCTAGTGATAAAACCATGATTTGATTTGTTATCCTCTAAGTTGTAGCATTCAAAAATCCAATTCACTAACTAGGTCGAGGATTTGCCCCCAGTCAAGTAAAGGATCAATTTTTTACAGATGAACTGACAATAGACATGAAGAAATGGGCCCTAAGGGACTGACCTAGTGCCTCGGGGGCTCATCGATGATGGCCTTGCCTACGTGACAATGCAGAGGCAACGTAGTTCACTTTAGGTGGACTATGTGGACCTAAGACTTAGGGGTTGGGAAGCCTCGAGGGCTCATCAATGATGGCCTTGCCTACATGACAATGCATAGGCAACGTAGTTCAACCTTGAAGGATGACACTGGTAAATGGATGAATGGAAGATATGCAAAGGTTTATGATAGGATTAGGGATACGGATGGAAGGGAAGCCTCGGGGGCTCATTAATGATGGCCTTACCCATGTGACAGCTCAAAGGAAATGTAGTTCAACAACGGCTCAATGGATTGGTTGAGGATGGATGACAAGATGGACACAAGTTTGGATCGACAACCTGATGGGATAAGGTGATAAGGATGAGTGAACAACAAGCCATGGTAGGTATCCTGACATGATTACATGGATGTGGTTAGAAAAGACTGGATGAGGATTGGAATCCTAAAAGATAGAGGAAGCGGTGTATCTCTAACATGTTTTGATTCTCTTGCATTGGGCTTTGTAGGATTGGACGATTGGATAAAAGGATAGGTGATTAGGGATGGAATGGATGCACATGTAAGAAAACAAGGATGTGATCTCTAAGGACTATGTTGCATAGGAATAACTCAAGATTTGACATGACAATGCTTATGATGAAGGAGGATGATAGGATTGGATTGTTTTGAAAAAGATAAGGTATATCAAGAGTTTTTCCAAAGCATGTTTCCACATTTTGCCCTCATATATTTATCAAGATCAAAAAGAGGAATGGAGGATGAATCGACTCAATATGTTAGGTAAATGTAGGATAAGGATGATAGTATGGTATGGTAAGATAGGATGGAAAATGATAGGGTCGATGAGACAATGTGCTCCCAAGGGTAAAGAACTCAAGTGTCTGGTTCCATGAAAGGTGGTAGTCCTACCAGGGATGAATGCCATCAAATGGACCATATCAAATGTCACTGTGCTCATAGATGTTGGTAGGGGATTGCATGAAAGGGATAGGGATTAGGTAGATAGTGGATTATGGAGGACTTTATGCAAAAGCATGGATGGAAGGCTTATGCAAAAGCATGGACCATAGGAATAGGATGGGGAAGATATGTGGGATAATAGTTGAATGATGGGGTGATGGAGGTATGGAAAGGAATCATGACCAATGATTGTACACACCATGTTAAACATTGAAGCTTTTGATGGGAAGGTGGTGTAGGAAGCAATGGCAATGTTGGCTTAGGAGATGGGTGATGTAGTAACTTAGGTACCCACATAGACTTAGTATTTTTATGCTTTTTGTTTTGCTTGTGGGATTTTTGGGATTTTTGAATGGAATGGGGATTTTGGATGGAAAAGGATTGTTAGGATTTTTTAGATGTGGATGTTTCATTTGAATTTTGTTCTTTTTGCTTAGGTACCCAAACCATTTTAGTTTTGGACTTCGCTGTTGGAGGTATGGGCTTGGATAGCATTTTAGATGGATTTTGCTTTGAATTTTGGCATTATACCCTAAGGCATTAGGACCTTTAGGGTTTTTGGCTTTATAACAGGAGACATCCCAATGTTTATTTTTCAATCCCATGGGTACGGTGGAATGAGTGGAAGCTTAATGTTTAGACAATATGTGCATTTGTCGGTCATGATTAGAAATGTGAGGGAATGTGTAGATGGATGAATTTGGTGTTGGGAGAAGTGATGGTAAAATGGATGGAGGGATGTTAGGAGTTGGAAGTAGCGGAGCTAAATTGGGCGGTGGAAGGTGTATGGTCACATTCTTTTGACACTTGTTGGATGAGGGAGACAGAATGGCAACATATGTTTTAGGAATATGATAGGATGTACGATGGGAATGAGTGGATTTAGAAGGCATGGAGGAAGTACCAACATCTTGAGATTTATGTTCTCAGGGAATATAACCAAGGCCATAAGAGGGTGAAGGGACTTTGACATGGATAGGCTCCAAAATACCTTGTTCATGAAGGCCTAAGCCTTTACCTTAATAGTTCATATTTTGGAGTATGTGGTGGACAATGGGATTATGGGTGATTTGGATAAGGTGAAGTGGTAGATAATGGTTGTTGATCTCCTAAGGAAGAACATTCATGGATGAAGGTAGTGAGACCAAGGGGATAGCATAATGGATTTGCAACATGGTTGATAATGGATGGTGGAGGATCATTAGGATCTTGATTATCATTATGCTCACTAAGATCCAAGTTATTGGGTTGATCATCTATGTGCACTTGGGAGGCAAGTATGTCATCAAGTAAAGTGTGTGTTGTTGGATCATGGATAGGAGTAGGTGGAGGATGGATAGGAGTAATGGAGGTTTCTTGCTCATGGATGGTTATGGGGTTATGGATAGATGGGGTAATAAGCTCGTGACCATGGAATGCATAAATTTGGCTAAGAGGATCATCATGGTTCTCTTGATCATAGTTAGGATCTTGATCATAGATGGGATCTTGATCATAGATAGGATTAAGTGTGAAATGGATGAGATCAATTTGTTCGTGTATAGGTTCTTTATCAATGATAATATCTTGATCATAGAAAAGATATAGGTTATGGATGGGTTGGATTTGGATTTCTTTCTCAAGTATAGGTATAGGATCAAGTTGCTCATGGATATCTTCTTCATAGGTAATATCTTGATCATGGAAAAGATAAATGTTATGGATGGGTGGAGTGAAAGTGATTTGATCTTGATTAGGACTAGGACTTGATGTTTTCACATGCTTAGGATTAGGTTCTTGACATACCTCTTGGGTTACTTGAATAGAAGTGATAGGATCTTGGATAGGCGTGATATGCTTTTGAGGGTTATCAACATGAAGGGATGAAGGATATTGACTTGGATTCAATGGTGGAGATTCTTCAATAGGCTCAAGGGTTTGTGGACTATATGATGGGGTTGTAGGCTTGGACATGGCATTGAAAGAGTTTCTTGTAGGTTTAGGACTAGGAATTTGGTGATGTGGTTGACTCCTTGCTAGTAGCCCTTGGATCACATCCTTTGTAGGTGTATGGGTAGATGAATGATGTAATGGATGGGTAGATTTGGGTGAAAGAGGTAATGGTGTGAGACAAAAGGTTTGTTCAATGGAATACTCTCCTACACCTTTATCCTTGATCTTGAATTTTTGTTCTACAAATTTTGATGTAGAAGGTATTGAGCTTGGGTCAACATTGGCTGTAGAGGGTGAAGCTGCATGGATGGTGGAGATTACAACTTCGGGCTTGGATTGGATGGAATTGCAATATTGGAATGGATCAAGATCACCTTGAATAGTGATTTCTTGGCCATTATGAGGAAACTTGATATGCTGGTGGTAGGTGGATGGCACGACTTTCATTTTGTGTATCCAAGGTCATCCAATAAGAATATTGTATGCTAGTTCCATGTCAAGCACTTGGCATACCACATCTTTCACTACAGGTCTCACTCTTATTGGCAAAACTATAGTTCCTTTTGATGTTCTTTCTTCCTCATCATATGCCTTGATTGTCATTTTATTCTTAGGATCCACGACATTCTCTAAAACCCCAATGCAAGGATTAACTTTAACATGCATATGTTTAAACCAGCGCCTCCATCTATTAGAACCCTATTTATTCGGTGTTTGTGGATTTGGGCCTCAATGTGGAGGGATGCATTGTGCAGTTGGTTGATGGACATACAATCTTTCTCTGTGAAAGATAAGAAATGTGGGGTGGTTAGATGACCTACCATAGCTTGGAATTGCTCTTGAGCAAGGTTTGTAGGAACAATTGTTTCCACGAGGGCTTTCTCTAAGATGGCTTTGTGAGACGGGGATAGATGCAATAACTCCAAAATGGATATGTGTGCAGGTGTTTTATGGAGTTGGTCAAGGATGCTGTATTGATTTGATGTGGATGATAACTTGGGTGGAGCTCCTTGTAGAGTAATGTTTCCACGACGAGTGGTCACATTACAGTCAGGATTATTATTGATAGTGATTACATTGATGTGTGAATCACTTTGTGAGATATGATTAATGATGTACTCGTAAGAAATGTTATTATAGCTTGCTTTGTCAGTACTGTTGTTGTTTTGATTGGATGATCCTCCTTTATCATAGTGGGGAAGAGGAGTTTTGAATGCTATATGCTCTTCATTAGTGGTATTCCCTTCAATTGATATTCATTTTTGATCTAGCAAGTCTTGAATGACATGTTTTAGTGCTTGACAATCATTTGTTTTATGTCCTTTGTTTCAGTGATATTCACAAAAGTTGGAATCACTCCACCAATATGGTTTAAATTTTGGTTCATAATCACGCATCGGTGGAAGTGTTACAAGGTTGCACCTATTAACTTCCTAAGGGCAGATTTGAGAGACTCTCCTAATGGTGTGAACTTTCTCCTAGGAGGAAAGTTGGTAGGTCTTTGCTCATTACTTTGAGGCTTGTTGGATGGTGTATGGTTTTGTGGCTTGTTTGATGGTGTGTTGTTTTGTGGGTTGATAGATTAAAGATTGGTTGTTTTGGTACCACATTTTTAGCATCAACAACCCCATCATTTACAATGTTTTTGTTTTTGGTCCAAAACCTTGGCTTGTCAGTGTTATTACTTGAACTAGGGGTGTCCTTGTAGAGTTTGATTTGCTCCTTTGCTATCAAGGCTTTCTTGATGAGTAGCCCCATTTCAATGACCTTACTAAAAGTAGTTGGACATTGTATTTGGATTTGATAGCTTAGTTCCATGGATAGATTGTGAACAAACATTTCTATCATTTGCTTCTTCGGTATGTGGTAGGGACACTTGCTTGCAAGTTGTCTCAATCTTTGTAGGAAAGAGACAAAGTATTCTCCTGGAGATTTTGTGTTCGATATTGTATGAGAAATGTGTGACAAATTTATCCACTAGTTCATCAAAAGTGCAGATGCCGAGAGGTAGGCGAGAGAACCACTCCATAGCTTGTCCTCCTAAGCTTCTTAGGAATAGTCGCATAAGATATATTTTGTTGTGTGCGACTTCTAGACATGCGACACTAAATTCCCTTATATGATCTCTTGGATCACCTTTTCCTCTATATTTGTCAAATTTTGGAACCTCAAACCTGGAGGGAAAAATGTATCATGTGCAAAGATTTATCAAATGGATAAGGTGAGATCTCCTCAAGGGAGTAGTGTTTTGTGGTTGTCCCACTTTGAATGTCCACCAACTATTTTTGCAAGGCTTGGATTTGTGTTGTTAATGTGTCTAAGGGATTGAGTGTATCCTTAGCCTTTTCCGGTTTAGAAGCATCTTTGTTAATTTTGGAGGCATCATTGTCATTTTTGGAGCCATCTTTCAAAGACTCAGCTTCAATTAAGGAATTGTTCTCTTTAGATTTGAGACATCAAAATCTGAGGGCAACTTAGCTCCTTGTTGAGATAGCATGAGAAAATATTTATGAGGATTTGTAGTAATGACCTTATCCATCATCTTTAGGAATTTTGGATCTTGAAGTTGTTTAAAGATTTCCTCTTGACTAATCTCCTCATCATTAGAATTATGCCCACTATTGTGAAGGGAACCCATTTTTTGTTTTTGTTTAGATTTGGATCTAGTTTAAACCATGCAATTTTTGGATGTGGGAGAAGTTGGATTGTGAGACTTGGGGGACTTGGTTTGATGTTTTGGTATGAAAATGATGTGAGGATGAATTTGGTTGGATGTGGTTTTGGTAAGATTTTGCTAAGGTTTTATATTGCTCTATATTTGTCCAAACAATGTGCTCTTGAACTAAAAGGTAGTCAAAATAGGGATAGTTGATCACCACTATTGATATAGACTATTCTTTTATCAAGATTACACTAGCACAATTTCAAGGTGAAGGATAATTGATCATGTTATGAAACTAACTAGATTTTGTTTGGATTTGGTAGAGTCTCAATAAGGCCTAGATGAAAATCTTGGTTTGGTTTAGACAACGAGATAGTGGTATGCAAAGGTGATGTTGTGAAAATGGTACGAAGGTGAGTCTGCAAGGTTGAAGTTATTTTCCAAGTGTAAACTAGAGAAAAAAGGGTATCTAGAGATGGTTTCAGTTTTGTCTCAAATTGTACAAAACAACTCTCTATTGTAAATGCACAGGATTGCCAAAATTTTGCTCTTTGTTTTAGTTTATCAGTTTTGGCTTGTTTGTGCAAGCTTTTCCTAGGATGCTCTAAAGTTTGTGGTATTGTTTTTGACTCAAGTTATTGCTAGAAAACATAGTAAACAAGAAGTTGTCATGATTTTTTTTTGATAAAATATAAAAACAAACAACTACGACCCTAAGGATGGAAAAGGCAATATTTGTGGAATTCCAACTTGGATTTTACTCCAGCCACTTACATAAAGGTAGACAATTAGTAACTTGGTAGCACTGGCTCCCCTCCATGGCTCTCACTTCTCACACATACCAAGTTACAGTCCCTCCAAAGAGTTGAACTTTCTGTCTCCACACTAGATGAGTGTATGATGTTGGACGACTTTAAAGGACTTCCTCTTGCATCAACAAATAGGAGTTTTTGGCTTTCTAAAACAATTGGCTCTTTAGTTTGGGCATCCATTCAGGTGGTTTTACGTGTAGCAATTTGCTCTGATAAGGAGGCTTCCTAGCCTGTAGAGGTTACGCTCTATAGGGTTTTTGGGGAAACATTCATCTATATAACACAACAACACCCGTTGTTTGTGGCTTTTGCCACAAACACAATTTATTTATAGCGACTAGGAAGTGGCTTGGCTTTAGCCCGTTATCACTCGAGGTCATCCCACTTGGAAGAAATGCAATCCCAAGGGCAGGCCTCTTCTAAAGGTTACACAAATAAAATGATGAGTTTGGCATTTTGGTCACCCAAGAACGGGAGAGCATAGTCCTATAATCATTTTTAAGCACAGAGTACACTGGTTCTTTATCCCCCTAGAGTTAAAAACCAAAAAAACTAAGTGTGTTTTACTCTACCAAGCACAATCCATTAACCTGATAGCAAATACTTGGAAAAGATAGTTAATTTTACCCTCCTAAACAAATCTATGTGAAGATTGTTGTTTAAGAATCAAAAAATTTACTTTCCTCTATTTAAGCTAGATGAGAGATTTGTATGCAAGTTGCTTGAAAGATTTGTTCAGTTTTTAACCTCCTAGTTTGGGACTATGTGAAATTTGTATGTAATTTGTATGAGCAATGATTTACTCCTCCCAATTAAAACTAGATGAAGATTTGTATGCAAGTTGCATTATTTCTTCCTATTTTAAACTAGGTGATGATTTGCAATGCAAGATTAGAATGATGTCTAAAATAACCCTAAACCTGCAAAAGAAACCAATTGTCAGTAGTTTTGGAATACATTTCTTTGATGGTCAACGACAACTTGTGAAGAGGCCAAGGTCTCTCCTGAGGGCATTGATTGGCTTGTAACTTCAATGTGGAGGGCACTGGAATAGCCCGTGTGGATGAAATGGTGTCTTGAGCGGCTTAAGACTAGGTCTAAGGGTAGTTGTGGTAGACTAAGTCCTAGTAGGACTCTTGAAGAGGGCCCGATGTGAGGGCACATATAGGTAGTGCTGAGGCCGATTAGTGGGCCTGGAGGCCATAGAAGTGCAAAGGGGTTGTGGGCTGATGAAGAGTAGAGTTCATTGAAGAGGGGAATACTGGTGGTTGTTTGCAATATAGAAAAATGACCAGTTAATGGTTAACGACATCCAAAACTTTAAACCATGATCTGTAATAGATGGCTTGAAAGTGGATGACGACCAGGCTATGAACCATGACCTCCAAATGAATGACTGCCAAACAGTGGAAACATGCATTGGATAAGGTCATTGAGGAAGCTGACTGAGAAGAAATATTGAACTCGTAATCGTCAAGGCCGGATGCAAGATGCCAATCTAGAGCATAGAAACTAGTGATGAGGAATCAATGAAGACTTTGCATGTATTGTGCAAGGTGACTGTGTGTTTTGAGGAGCCGACCACCTGATGACATAGTGACTTCAAATAACCAACGCATTGTTAAAACTATCACAGTGCCATAAAAAAATAGTCCTGAGAGCTTGTGCTTAACTTAACCAAAATAGTGGTGATGAATGTGAATAGTTTGGGCGACTTCAACTAATGCATCAACTAGATCAGAGAAAATCAAACAAAATCCACCAAGAACACTCCTAAATACTTTGACCAGGTATGCAAATGGCGTTGATCTGTAGAGTGAGATTGTGAAGGCAGGGAAATGACGACTTCAATGAAGATCTTGAAATTGAGCCATGACTTGGAGTGAAGAACTAGAGGTTTGGTGATGAGGCACTTATGCTGGAAGAATAAACCACAAACTGATATACCACACCTTGTAATAAACAATCATTACCAAAATCTAACACCAAAATGCCAGAAATGGGGTCGTAGTCTCAATGAGAAAGCTCTCCAACCCACCTCGGTTCCACTCAGAAAAAGTCTTGGTCAGTTCCTCTCAGCAAATGTCAGCGAGAGTCATGACTTGATTCTGCAAAAAACACTTCCTCTCCAAACTCCTGTGCTGGCTAGAAAGAACTCTAGCATAAGGGAAAAATAGAGGCTGTGAGATCCACATGCAACCCAAGACAAGGTCCTAAAGGCTTTACAGAGGTTGAATAGGCCACTAACTCTGCCAAATAAACCTGTCACGCCTTCAAGTACATCAAAACTCAAATTGGGAAGTTAAATTTGGGGCAAGGCCCCACGGTGGGTGCCAAAAATGTTAGAGGAAAATGTGAACAATAGTATTAAACAACCAAATATCTAATAACTCAATGGAATTGATGCAAATACAAATAAACAAAGATTATACCTTTGAAGACCAATTTAGCTCGTAGCTTCCATTGTTGCCTATCTCATATTGATCTTATGAATGAGTTGAGCTCTTAGAAGTTGTACTTCCTTGCTGTTGAAGATGACAATAGGAGAATGGATGTAGATGGATAATGCAATGAAGACTAAACTAACAATACAACTCTAATGGAGATGGATGATGGAGATATGGAGACATGATTGGATGATTATGATGATAATGAGGTTATGCAAATGCAATGAGTGGGTTTTGCCAAAGGCACACTGGTAGGATTCCTGTAGAGTAAGATTGCTAAAGCTTGAGTGGATGAAATGAGTGAATGAGGGTTCCTTTTATAAGCTCAAGAGAGGCCAAGTCCAAGTGTCAATAGATCCATGACTGGAGGAATTACATGTGAGGTGTACGGTTGAGGAAGCTTGAGAGGATGTGTGCGAATCAGAGGAGGACAAGTGTCTAGGCCTCCTTCATGAGTTATGGGAGTTAACAGAATAGATTGAGGAGTTAATTGAGATGATTGATCAGTTAACTGGGTTGATTAGAGAGTTGACTAAATTGATTGACCAGTGAACTCAATTGACTAATTAGTTAACTGATTTGATTGATGAGTTAACTAATTTGACTAAAGGATAAATAGGACATGTGGGTGAGGGGATATTAGCTAATTAAATATTAAAATATTTAATTAATTTGACATGAGCTTTTTTTAGGTGTATACACATCTCACTAATACTTTCATGCAATGAAAAATATTATGACATACTAAATTATTGTACAAACAATCTATATCTAGGGGAAAGTTGCCTTTTAGTTGTTACTAATTTAAAAAGAACTCTAGAACCCATAAAGTAGAGGCCATTTTGCATATATTTATAAATAAAATTAAAATTGAGATGGGTTCTCAGATTATTATTTTATAGACCATCCCACTAATACTTTCACCTAATGACAAAATATAATGACACACTGAATTCTTTCATACATAGTGGGAAAGTTGCCTTTTGGTTGTTACTAATTTCAAAAGAACTCTATAACCCATAAAGTAGAGGTCATTTTGCGTATATTTTTAAATAAAATTAAAATTGAGATGGATTTCTTCTTTCAATTTTGTCCTAATTGAGTCTCTTGTTACCTTTTTGGTCTACAGTGGAGCACTAGGCTTTGAAATTATTATTTATTATTTAATTCTTAGGACCTGCAAATCAATTCTCAGAATTATCAGCTTCATTTCTCCACCATTAGTTGTATAGAGTAGTCTAATATATATTTATAATCACTCTGGGATGTGCTTAAACTTAACCATTTAATTAAAACATTAATAATTTAAAAGCTAAATTTAAAAACTATGACTTATTCCTATCATATATTAACAAGATACTTGGAAAAGCCACTAATAAATTTTCAATATTTTATTGTCAAATAAACAATGCTATTCAATTTACATTGATGAGAAATAACAATTTAACATTGAATGTATTGAGAAAACATTTTAGTCAGTTGTTGGTGGTGCTGGGCCTGCTCTACTACCGTTTGGCTTTGTTATCGGGTTCTGCTCCTATGCTAGTAGCTTATCTTAATCAAAAACAATTTAACATTGAATGTATTGAGAAAACATTGTCACTGGAAGAGGAAGCATAATCAAATAATTTCCATTCAAGAAATAAATAAATAGTACAACTACATTTGTTAAACCAATTCAACCAATTACATTATTTCTCTAGACTATTCTATGATCTACTTCCTAAACACAAAGTTAAGATGCTCTACTGGGCAAGAAAAAATATGTGTAAACACATTTGCTTGAAAGTGCATATCAAATTCAATAATGAAACTACTTCCTTTTATAAGCATCTGTTATGCAAAATGTTAAGCATTATCAAACTATTCTAAATTCATAAAAAGTGAGACCAAGTAGAGGTCATGGATGTGAACATTTGATAATATTAGATTAGGGAGTCCTTTGGCCTCCATTGAAGCACTTTGATTCATTCAATCAAGTTCATGACCTAATAAATTAACACAAGTTTCAAATATTGTGGTTAAGGTGGGTTTTAAAAGGATCTCAACCTAAATAAGGCTTATTTTTATAGTACATTTCATCAAGCAAAAGGATCTTGACACATTTTGCCATTTAGGCCTCAAGTGAAACTTGCACCTTGAGGCATTTTGTCATCCAAGTCATAAGAATAAAAATATTGGGGAAATCTCACCTTGTCATTAATATGCTAGGGTTATGAATTTGATTAGTCATGCTAACCATGGTTTTCTTTTGCAAGGAATGAATGAGACCTTAGAGGATGTGCAACAAATAAAGTTTCATAGAAGCACTTATATTTAGAATCTAGGATTACTATGGAACCCATCACAAGAAATGACAAGATAATTGTCTCGATTAATGCTCAAACTCTTTTTGGTTGTGGATATATAAGGATGTGAGGAAATTTTTTCAAGGTTGTAGGACTTTCCAAATTCCCAAGAGAAGCAATGAAAATGTTGGACTATACTAGTCATTGTAGGATTAGCTTCTTGATTAAAGTTACCCTAGGTCTTAGGGTTTATTTTAAGTTGGGAGTTGTTTTGACGTAACTAAACTTAATTGCATAAACATAGTGGCAACAAGTGTTCTATTATCTAATAGACTTAGGGTTGTGCCAAGCATTGTAATGGGAAACTCTACATTAAAAAATAGGCTATGGTACTTTTATAATTTAGAAAGCGGAACTTGGTATGGGTTGGTACAGATCAGTTAGATCCAATGGAGCCTCATGAAATGGAGCTTGCATAGAAATTTGTTTTGAACCACACGTGTGACTCTTCTACTAGAATAGAGCACTTACAATCCCATGGAAATTATTTTAATTTAGAAATGGTATGATACCATCTTTCCATTTTCAAACTTATTTATCCAAAGGGGATTAATGTCCTTTCTCTATTCTTTCAAATTGGGTGTGTAGAATTTGTTGGAGTACAGGACCAATGAGAGGGGGGTGAATCAGTGGTCTAATTTCAATCCAAATATGATTTTAAACTCTCTTGAATTCAACCATGTAAACTTGTTAAAATCACTTCAAACATCATGGATATTTGATGTTGAATAAATCATAAAGATACTAAACTGTACAAGAGAATTAAACCACAAAAATGTATTTTATGCAAATTGACAAACTATCAAGACAAAACAAGACACATAATTGATGTGTGGAAAACCCTTAAAGGGATAAAAAACCACTCTTAAAAGTTCACTTTATTGTGCCTCACTGGCTAAGAAAATCTCATTGATTACAACAATTGTCTCATTGACAAACAACCATGCCTCACTGGAAACAAACAAGCCTCACTGACCATGCAAGCCTCACTGGCCACAATGTGCCTCACTGGTAAAACATACAATCTTAGAATAACACAAAGAGTACAGAGGGTTTCTCTGTTTCAATACAAATAACTGAACTTGCATATCCCCTTGCAATCACACTCAACTCAATCTGCATTTCCTTCTAAGTATCTCTACACAATCAGTTATATATTGTCTTCATACTTGACATGATTCACTCTGTAAATTTACTGCATAATGTCTTCATCCTGTGCTTGATTCACCCCTACAAAAACATCTTATACATCTCTCAATTCTTAGACAAAATATTCACCTTTTTAATCACTTGATTCACCTGCATTTTCTCTTCAAAAATCTCACTAAAAAATGTCTTCAATGCTTGTTGGCCTCATCTCAAACTTGCCAGAAATTAAATGTCAACAAAGGAGAGTTAGTTATTTATTATCAAGGAAACTGTTTGGTTCAGAAAGCTTCATTTTCCTTTGACAAACTTTTGAATGTCGCCTAAACTGCCGATATTAAACTGAGTAGAGTTCATCGGCGATGCAACCAGCTTTCAAAACTAATATCTATTGCATTTTGCCACTATCTTCATCGGAGAAGGTGTTTGGTTTTCAAAGTTCTCAATATCTGCGACAAGTTTTTAAAGATGCTCAAAACATCGATGAGAATTCATAAAAACTCCTAAAGATTTCGAAGAAGGAGACGTTGTTACATCACCAACCTTCCACTCTCCACATGCCTCCCAATGAGTACCCGTAAATAATGTTAAATTTCCAACTATTGCATTTGCATGTGCGACAGTGCGCTTGCATGTAGGATATGGAGACATCCTTAATGTAAAACACCATAAAGGTTTCCTCTAAAGAAATACAATGATTGCAAGAAATTTACAAAATGGATTTGCAGGAATATGACTGGCAGTTTTAAAACCAGATGCCATAACCTTTGACCAGCGTCCTCTCCCTACTAGCTCGTGGCATATATCAGGTTTGGGTATCCATTAAAGCATAGCTGCGAATGGAATTTCTTTTAGATACAATATTTGCCACCGCTCTTTTATTTTTAAAATGGTATACATTGATACAAACTGTGGAAGCAAATACAATACACAACAATGTTTTGACAAAATGCTTCAAATAAATGTGGTCTTATGGACTGCCATAATTCAAGGATGTGCACATAAAGGTTTTTATTGAAATGGTTACAGAAACTTACATGAAAGTGCAACTGGCAGGTGTAAAAACAAATTTCATAGCCTGGCGTAGTGTGGAATCCTTCGTAAAGATCACAAACTGTTTGATAGAATGCTTTAATGAAATGTGGTTTCATGGAATGCAGTGATGTTAGTTTTGTATAAGCTCAAATGAATTTGTTTCCAAAATGTGGTAAAACAAGTGATGGATTTTGCATGCCTGAGTTTAGAAACATGGCGAGAATATAATTGTTGCAGATATGCACAAATTGGGTTCTTTGAATAATCTTTTGAAAGTTTCGCAAGAAACCATATGTAGGTGAAAATTCTAATACCAGAACCTGGGCCAGCATCCTCTCGACTTGTGCATATGGGGTCTTTTGAAAACGGTCACCAACAAGCCCTGTGATTTCATGGAACACCACGATTGCTGATAAATTTATTGGAAGCAACTTTAGGATATTCACAAAATGGTTTTGTTGAAAAGGTCTTAAAAGCTTCTAAGTAAACACATTTGTAAAACTAGACTCCACAACTTTTCCTAGCATCATCTCGGTCTATGCCAAAGTGGAAATGTAGGTGTCCAAAACAACATGGGGATTTTTATCAGATATTATTGTTTGAAATGCTCTGGCAGGCATGCCTGCAATATGTGGAAGCACACACATTGCATAAATTATTTGATATCCTCTTGGTATGTGCCTGAATAGGAGCTTACAAGGCAATTTATGGACATCTATCATAGCATGATTGAAAGCAGGTTTTGAGTATTTGTTGTAGATACAACCACCCTGGCAAACGTGTATTCAAAATGTATTTTTGGAAGCATAGATAAGGTCCATGAACTGTTTGACAAATTGCCTCAAAGAAATGTCATCTCATGGACAACATTAACTTCAGATATATGCATTTGGCTATTGAAAATTCATTCCACAACCTTTGCAAGTATCTTCCAAGACCTACGCCAGCATCATCTCCAATAACACCAAAATTGGGAGCTTTGGAATCAGCATTCGAAAGATTGGTAGTAAGGATCTAGACCTCTATTTATTATACAGGGAAGTAACTGCTCGTGGAGGACTGCAAATGGTCATAAATGATAGAAAATGGAAGGAGATCATAGTTGTGCTTAACATTCCTCGCACTACCGCAAGTACTTCATTTGTTCTTCGCAAGTACTACATTAATTTGCTCCACCATTTTGAGCAGGTTCACTTCTTTCAAGTCCAAGGGCCCTTGGTTCATCCTAACTCTTTCTTACAAAGTAGTTATTTCAAGTGCCTAAGCAAGGTAGTTACTCTAAGCAACTAGCTTTGTGAAAGAAAGTTAGTTATTCAAAATTAGGACATTTATGAAGGTAGTTATACCAAGTAGTTACAAAAAGTGGTTAAGGTAGTTACCTTAAGTGGTTACTAACCTCACCTATAAATATATCATTGTGATTCAATCAAAGGGGGTTCCACTTTTTCACATGACAGTGTATGTAAGACTCGGATAGTGTTATTCAAGTTTGAAAGCAATAAAGAAACATTTTGAATGTGTGTTCAACTTGATTTCATGTGTTGTTATTGGTATTCGTATGTTTCATCAATAATGATCATGTGCTTTCCTTTCAAAGTTGCATTGTGAGAAAGATATTTCGCATCAAGTTTTGGTATCTCTACTTGGATGCATGGAACTTAAATTCATTATTTTAACTCTTATTTCATCACTACTATTTGTTATTTCTTTGTTTTTGTTCTTATAATTCCAGAAAATCCAAAATACCCCTATCATGCGAGGGAGCTACCCCTCTTAAACGCAGAGAGCAATCGACATAGATCTGTGATTGTTCAACTGTTGTGAGCAGGTTGTTGCTAATCCAAGGGCGAATAGAGTTACTCAAGAAGATTATTTTCAAGCAACAAATCTGTTTACCAATAGATTTTTGGTGACTCTACTGGGGAACGAGCTGAAGCGTTGGTGCCTTTTTATTCCTCAAGAATATACAAGTATCTCCCCAGAAAGGAAGATCGGCGACTCTATCTGAAAGAAGAATCCTAGAAGATGGTTTGGTATCGAAGAACCTAGATTCATAACATACAACTTCCTGAATCAGATAGTGATAGTGATGATGAAGATTATCCTTCTCCTATGTCCTTTGCTCAACAAAATCAAGTTCTTGATGACCTTAAGCAAGTAGAGTTTTTGAAGAATTTCTATGGTGGCATGCAACTTGATTCTAACCAGATTCATCCTTCTTTGCTTCAAACATTGCTGAAGATTGAAGAAAAAGATGGGAAAGAGACTCATTTTCTTACTCGTGATCAAAACTCCGTATTAGAAGAGATTCATGCACCAGAAGATAAAAGAAATTATGCTGAAATACATCATTTGCGTGATGAGGACAGCAATGAAGAGGCAAAGACTTTTCCTACAAATGAACTTGTATTGAAGGAAGTCTTTGAAAGAGGCTCATCGGAACACGCATGTCCACTTAAGGAAGACCAAGAAGAAGAAGTGATGGAGACAGAAGAAGAAGATTGTATGGAAACATGCAATAAAGAAGAAGAAATCTTTCCAGACGATGACATGTTCTCAGTTTCTTTGAAGAATGTCACTCCTCTTGTGACAACTTGCTCCGGTTCGACAACTATATCTTCCATGGAAGGTTCCCATGACATGGTTAATGTTCAAGGGAATGTAGAAGAAATTTTGGACCAAAGTGTAAACAAAGAAGATGAAGATGAGTTGCAAAGTGTTTTTATGACATGCATGCAACCTGAGAAAGAGGAGGATGATGATGAAATAATACCGCAAGATCGTCTCAAGACTCCTGAAGATGATTTTCTTTATGAAGAAGATGTCATCCTCTCTCCTTTATCACATGTTAAAGAAGAAGTCTTCCATGAACCTGAAAACAAAGATCTTAAAGGAGAAGTAAATAATTTCAAGAATTCCATGCAGCCCAAGCTTCAAGAAAATGATGAAGAAGAAAAGAATAAAGATGAATCTCATATAGTTTTTTCTAATGATGACTTTATATATGGACAAGGTATTCCTACATCACCAATGGCTGAGGCGGAAAGATCTATTGATGAAATTAGAGATATAACTTCTATTGGACAACTTTGTACTATTATAACCAATGCAGAGGCAACCATAACTAAACCCTTGCAAATATCTTCCTTAGCTTCAGAAATGGAGACCTTTACTTTTGAAGATATTGATAGAGTTTCAATTAGTGGTATAGCCGATACAAAAGTTAAAGATCAACTTCAAAATGAAGATGAATCATCAAGCATTCACTCTTTATCATACATGCAATTGGAATATGAAGTTCTCAGATTTCATGAAGAGTCCCATGGAAAAGAATCACTGAGCCCAGAGAATATTGAGCAAGTTAAAATTAAAAGCTACGTAGATACATTAACAAATGTCCATGTCTCGTTGGAAATGCAATCTTTATCTTATGGAGCATTTAAGGTTCAAACCAATCCTCTTTCCAAATCTTTAGATCAAGAAGAGACCCCTATTTCAGAGGATAGTGGTGGGAGTTGTGCCAACAATGAAGCAAGGAATGAGGTAATGGATGATCTAATGGAGGAATTCAATAAAGTTAACTCTCATGATGTTTGTCTCCCAAGTTGGTGCTTGAAAGATTTAGACAATGATTCCCTCTATAGCCAAGGTGTCTACTTCAATCCTTTATTTGTGAATGAGTGCATTTCCACAGATGATTCTCAAGTTGATATTCAAAAGCATGATTCAATGGGTGTGTCTACACAGATTTCTTCACATCACAAATTGTATGAAGGTTGTCCAATTCGTGGGATAATTTGTTGCAAACTAGATTATCATAAAGATCTTTAGATAGAGGATATTGGTGTGCTTGGCATGATGCTGGAAGATATGTCTGAAGCTCCACAGAGCAACACTAGTTCAATTTGGAAGGATTTAGATGCTTATGACAAGAAATGGTTGTTTGGTGTACGATTCAAGGAGTCCTCACATTTCATGTATTTCATTTTTCTCATCATCCTAAAATGTCTACTGAGTCTGCAGGTGCCTCATCTGTGCACATCTCTTTTTCATACAGGTACCTATTTTTCTCAGCCCGTTAATGGTTTCACATGATCATCCTGAAGTAGTTTGAGGTAGGAGTCACCTACCATGTACATAGGTTAATTAGGAATTTTTGGGTGTGTTTCTTTTCGTACTGCTTTGTTCCTCTCCTTGTTTCATTTTTGGCTTGTCCATGCACTGTCGAAGTTATTGCAGTAAGCTCTCCCTTTCCTGACTCTATTTTACCCAATGGATTTAAGGCACTCTTCATTTCCAGATGATTCTAGGTTCATTCTGTGTCCACAAGGTCCTTGTCCCCAGTCAGAGCTAATTGTTGGCCTCATCTCAAACTTGCCAGAAATTAAACGTCAACAAAGGAGAGTTAGTTATTTATTATCGGGGAAACCGTTTGGTTTAGAAAGCTTCATTTTCCTTTGACAAACTTTTGAATGTCGCCTAAACTGCCAATATTAAACTGAGTAGAGTTCATCGGCGATGCAACCGGCTTTCAAAACTAATATCTATTGCATTTTGCCACTATCTTCATCGGAGAAGGTGTTTGGTTTTCAAAGTTCTCAATATCTGCGACAAGTTTTTAAAGATGCTCAAAACACCGATGAGAATTCATAAAAACTCCTAAAGATTTCGAAGAAGGAGACGTTGTTACATCACCAACCTTCCACTCTCCACATGCCGTTAAATCCACCTATATTCCCTATGAGTACCCGTAAATAACATTATATTTCCAACTATTGCATTTGCATGTGCGACAGTGCGCTTGCATGTAGGATATGGAGACATCCTTAATGTAAAACACCATAAAGGTTTCCTCTAAAGAAATACAACGATTGCAAGAAATTTACAAAATGGATTTGCAGGAATATGACTGGCAGTTTTAAAACCAGATGCCATAACCTTTGACCAGCGTCCTCTCCCTACTAGCTCATGGCATATATCAGGTTTGGGTATCCATTAAAGCATAGCTGCGAATGGAATTTCTTTTAGATACAATATTTGCCACCGCTCTTTTATTTTTAAAATGGTAGACATTGATACAAACTGTGGAAGCAAATACAATACACAACAACATTTTGACAAAGTGCTTCAAAGAAATGTGGTCTTATGGACTGCCATAATTCAAGGATGTGCACATAAAGGTTTTTATTGAAATGGTTACAGAAACTTACAAGAAAGTGCAACTGGCGGGTGTAAAAACAAATTTCATAGCCTGGCATAGTGTGGAATCCTTTGTAAAGATCACAAACTGTTTGATAGAATGCTTTAATGAAACGTGGTTTCATGGAATGCGGTGATGTTAGTTTTGTATACGCTCAAATGAATTTGTTTCCAAAATGTGGTAAAACAAGTGATGGATTTTGCATGCCTGAGTTCAGAAACATGGCGAGAATATAATTGTTGCAGATATGCACAAATTGGGTTCTTTGAATAATCTTTTGAAAGTTTCACAAGAAACCATATGTAGGTGAAAATTCTAATACCAGAACCTGGGCCAACATCCTCTCGACTTGTGCATATGGGGTCTTTTGAAAACGGTCACCAACAAGACCTGTGATTTCATGGAACACCACGATTGCTGATAAATTTATTGGAAGCAACTTTAGGATATTCACAAAATGGTTTTGTTGAAAAGGTCTTAAAAGCTTCTAAGCAAACACATTTGTAAAACTAGACTCCACAACTTTTCCTAGCATCATCCCGGTTTGTGCCAAAGTGGAAATGTAGGTGTCCAAAACAGCATGGGGATTTTTATCAGATATTATTGTTTGAAATGCTCTGGCAGGCATGCATGCAATATGTGGAAGCACACACATTGCATAAATTATTTGATATCCTCTTGGTATGTGCCTGAATGGGAGCTTACAAGGCAATTTATGGACATCTATCATAGCATGATTGAAAGCAGGTTTTGAGTATTTGTTGTAGATACAACCACCTTGGCAAACGTGTATTCAAAATGTATTTTTGGAAGCATAAACAAGGTCCATGAACTGTTTGACAAATTGCCTCAAAGAAATGTCATCTCATGGACAACATTAACTTTAGATATATGCATTCGGCTATTGAAAATTTGTTCCACAACCTTTGCAAGTATCTTCCAAGACCTACGCCGGCATCATCTCCAATAACACCAAAATTGGGAGCTTTGGAATCAACATTCGAAAGATTGGTAGTAAGGATCTAGACCTCTATTTATTATACAGGGAAGTAATTGCTCATGGAGGACTGCAAATGGTCATAAATGATAGAAAATGGAAGGAGATCACAGTTGTGCTTAACATTCCTCGCACTACCACAAGTACTTCATTTGTTCTTCGCAAGTACTACATTAATTTGCTCCACCATTTTGAGCAGGTTCACTTCTTTCAAGTCCAAGGGCCCTTGGTTCATCCTAACTCTTTCTTACAAAGTAGTTATTTCAAGTGCCTAAGCAAGGTAGTTACTCTAAGCAACTAGCTTTGTGAAAGAAAGTTAGTTATTCAAAATTAGGACATTTATGAAGGTAGTTATACCAAGTAGTTACAAAAAGTGGTTAAGGTAGTTACCTTAAGTGGTTACTAACCTCACCTATAAATATATCATTGTGATTCAATCAAAGGGGGTTCCACTTTTTCACATGACAGTGTATGAAAGACTCGGATAGTGTTATTCAAGTTTGAAAGCAATAAAGAAACATTTTGAATGTGTGTTTTCATTTTCCTATTCTCTACATACATCTTCACCCATTTCAAGAATAAAAACCATAAAAGGCTTTCATCACTTGCATTAAAAAAATTCAATAAAAAAAATACATTAAGCTCTATCAGAGAAATACTAAACCTCTTTCATCTTCAGACCCACTCACCCATCTGCATGAAGACCAAAAAAAAGAAACATAAAATCCCGTTAACACCACTCTCAAGAAGAATTTAATTCACCACTCAAATATCTGCCCTTTTTGGAAAAAACAAATAAACTCCACCTTTTTCTCTTCAATGCCATGAGTGGAGTTTAAAATTAGAAAAATTCTCCTTAAAAATAAAGCTTTTAAATCACCAAAAAAAACTGCCATTTGAATGGCTAAAAATAGCCTTATTCTATGCAGTTATAAACCCTATGACGGTCACAAACCCATCAAACATGAAGCAGGGGAGCGGGGTCTTCAAATTAAATGTCGACCTTTGATTTAAGATAGTGTGGCCATTGAACATTCAAAGAAGGCCGTCGATATAGAGTTGGCACCACCGCTCATAAGAGATGACCGGTGCTAACGGTCCTGCTAGGAAGAGAGTTGGCACCACCATTTACACCAGAAGATCTTGATGAAGTATTCTAGCATGAAGGCTATGAAAGCATCAGATATGAAGCATACAACACACATCCTGATCATCATATGATAATTGAAAAGAAAGAACCTTTGAAGCAACTCTATCATCCTGAGCAAAATCATCATTCCAACCTTTTTGACATCAATGACAATTCTCATTCCAACAAACTCCTACACAATGTGCCATTTTGCCATTTGCCAACAATCTCATAACATATTGTCACATCACAAACTCCTATGTACCTGATCAAACAACTTAAAAAGCTGATCCATAAACAAGTTGACATCAATGCCAACACACAATATGGTAGTCAAGCCAACAATATCCCCCTTTGACATTGATGGAAACACAACAACAAACTCCACTTCATTCTCCCCCTTTGACATCAATGGCAAAGGGTAGCAAATAAGCTCCTCCTGCAAATGACTTTTAAGCTTCAAAAAGTGCAGCAACATTCATAACTTCTGCATACTAAAAAATATATATCATGATTATCATAAAATCATGAATTAATGAAATGCATATGCTGAAACTAACTCTTTGAAGGATGATCACTATTTACAGTCATATTGGATATCTCTGTCCTCTTTCTGTCATCCAATGATATGACTATCCTTCATGCATAACAAACATTGTCATAAATATCAAATCTTTCCATGGATTGATCATTAATAGTTCAACCAAGTTATCATTAACTGTCATGACTTATTTTATCTAGATTTTGATGCCATACCTTGTCCTAAAAGTTGCAGAGTCTAAAATTACACATGTCCATCTATAATTTCTGATTTTGCAAAGTCTAATTTTATCTTGCAATCACTACACTGATGTTTGCATGACTTCAAGCTATCATTCATCACAAAAATACTATCAATATAAGGATGATAGAGATGTTTCCAACATATCACAAAGATGTTCAAAATCATATACAAACTATCCATATTGTCACCATGTTACTATCACCACTACAACAACTTTGAGCATAAATAAGTATCTTTGAGCACCTTGAACCCTTACACAAAAAATTCACTGTCAAGAATCATAATAGAGTAGAGATGGATACCTTTAAGAGAAGATCATTGGAACTGTCATATTCTTTACACTTGCCAACTTCATTTTCTTGACTGTCCACTTCACTGTCAAGGCTACAAAGTCTTGTTGTAGTCACTATACCAAATCATTTGCTTGGTACCACAAAACAAAGAGTGCTAAAGGAATTTTATCATGTTTCAAGAGAAAGAATATTGTCTTTATACCCTATGCATTTGCAACTTCAAACAACACTATCATTAACATGATCAAACACTGAATAATAAAGTGTCACAACATGAACAAAACAAAGATCACTGTCAGCAGTCCTTTCTACATTTTGCATACACCTTAAAAAGATAGCAACTACAATCTTCACTTTACCATTCAAGCTCTGCCATCATTGCAACACTGCAGAGTTATTAAGATCATTGAGCACAAAGAGAAATTCATTCATACAATGACAACAATAAGAGCATCTACTATTCCCCTGCAAAAAGATAACACAAGCAAAGTTAACAAGTCAATCATGGGTACTGCCTTATATACCTGCCCTGATCACTGCATCAAAACTCCTGCTTCACTGTAAGTACCATTGATAATCAAACATGATGAATGCTCATATAACATCACTGCTCATCTTGGCATCATAAACTGATGTCTTGGCATCAATGTAAGCATGAGTGATCATTAGACCATCATGAGCAATATGTCCATTGTAAAAGCACTACAACAATTGTTTCAAACCAAACATCACTGTGACACTTATGCATGATTATAGATTGTTTATCAACAACTCTAACAGGGACATCCTAATCTAACAAGAGCACATCAACTCAACTTAACAATCATTGCCAACAAATTGAAGAAAACATCATGCCACTTCCTATCATTATATTATTACCAAGATGGTCTTATAGAAAGAGATTGTTGGATGCTTGGAAGGTATGATCATAGAAGTCCTTTTTGGTTGACAAGAGAATATGATCTTGTTCCTCTTGTTAGTTATAAGGTTATATGCTATAGATGCCATAATCTTGGGCATACAGCACATTATTGCAGAAGAAACCCTGTGAAGCTATCTAATCACATTAAGAAGGCAAATATGTTAAACACGCAAAAGAAGGAGACTATGAAAATCTGGAGAAGAAAACAAAGTCAAGAAAAGAATGAGCCTAAACTTGTGCATACTATGCAAGTGGCATCTATTAGTGCATAAAGGGAAGCATGAGGTTAGGGGGAGATGCTGATAGTTTTATCTTTCAAACCCTATAGTAAGCAACAAAGAGGTATTTTTTTTGCAGTGATTTGATGTTCCGATGAGATATTGGCAAGCAAAGTACATGGTTGTGGTGCTTGAAAATACATTTGGTTATATTAGTTATTTAAAGTTGTATCTTTGCAAAGTATTGTGTGATCTTCATAGTTTCTAGTATTGTGACAGGTTATAAAGTTTATTTGTTAAGACTGCTATACATTTTCAAGTGATATTCAAGGTGAATGGTATTGTGTTAATCATGATATCCCGAGCTATATTCAGTGAATGTTTTCTTGTTGATCTTATCTCTATATCCTTCTACTATACATCAAATAGTAAAGATCACAAACCAAGTTTATGACTGCAAGTCATTGGATGTTTTACTTCATAGATGGTTTCATGCTTTGGATACTAATTTCTTTGATTAGTTGAAAGACAGTTGAATCACAGTGCTTTGCTATAACCATGCAAGAATAGTTGCTGGAGTAGTATGTTGTTTATCTTGCATCTCCATCTACATTCATCATGAATACAATGATCTGTATACAACACAGTGCTCTTAAAGGTACATAATGGCAGAGATCTTAATGGTTCATAATGGATTTCTTTGTTTTACTACATATGCACAATAGAGTGAATATCTTGTAACTCACAAGGTAATTGACATCTTGCTTGATAATGTCTAGACAAGATCTCTCTTGTAAAGGAAGTGCTAGTGTCCTAACAGTGAGTATGTAAATGGTACAAGGTGTTGGTTATGATACATTGATATATGACAATGCTCTCCATGTCTGTCCTTTTGTAACAGTACATTTATCTTGCTCATGTTGATAGTTTGCATTGATGAATAAATTGGTTGAATAGTTTCTTTGATGATTTAGAATTTGGTGTGGTTGTGGTTTGTTGACAGTTTTTAAGTGACATGGATGCTTTGCCTGTGATCTAATCTTTGGACAGTGAACTGTGCTTCTTCATGCCTTTGATATGGTGTTTGTGGTCTTAACATTTTTGTTTGAAAATAGTTGCTTTGTGCTTGTATAGACAACCCATTTGGTTTTGATAGTGTGATAGCACATTTGCAGAGTAAATTAAGCTTTTAGGGATAGTTGATGACTTGTGTTTCATACATGGAGCTTTGTGGTGGAATGTCTTGGGAGAGAAATAATAGTGAGACCTTTCATCTAACAACACATTGCTTGGTGCTGATAGTACAGTGAATGCTTGACAGTTGCACAAAGTGGAATGAATGAAGCTTGAAAAGTAGAAGAGTTGAGGGGGCAGTCTTAAGGCCCAAAAGAGATACATGATGTTGTTTTACTTTATATGATAGTGCACAATTTTTAGTCAAGTTATTCTTCTCTGCCACACATGTAGTAAAGGGGTTGGTTTTCAAGTGAAGGATAGAGTTATGGAGTCCTTTTTAAGACTAATATGGAAGAGATTACTCACTACCCTTAAAGGCAGTCACACTCATATTGAGGAAGGCAGTGAGTTACCAACACTTGGACAGTTAGACCATTCATATTCTTGAACAACTGCAATGAACAACACTTGTGGAGTCCATTCACTTGCTTGGAACATATGTTTGATTTGAAACATTAGTGTTTGCTTGGACAACTGATGTGTATTTTGCTTGAAACACAGTGACACAACAATGTGTAAATGCTTTCATTCATCATACTAATGCCAATATTGTATACTACTTTGATGTCATTTTGAAGAGGCACTTCATAGCTGTTATGCAGGTATTGATGCTTGTTCTTGACAGTGGATGTTGTTTTGAGGAGAATCTTATTTTAGAAGTGACAGTATGCTTTGATATCTCATATCTCTTGAGTTCAGTGCTACATGACAGTGCTCTATTTTGTGATTGCCTATGTCTACTTTAGAGGGAGCTTTTCATTTCTTTGTCATTGTTGTCAAAAGGGGGAGAAGATGGAAAAGTGAAAGTGCAATGTTAGTTTGACATCAATGCCAAAGGGGGAGTTTGTTGACTTTGGCATGTTGTTTGTCATTGATGTCAAAAAGAGCAAAGAGTTTGTGATAAGGTCCTTGATGCTTATTCATGAAAATACAAAAGGTGTTTGATGCTAAGTGATTGATGTCAATGGTATAGGTGATCAAGGTGTTTTGCTTGGTAGGATGCTCATCTTGGAATGTAGATGTAGAGTGCAGAGGTGCATGGTCATTCAATGTAGATTGCAGAGACATCATCTAGAGTGTTAAGAATAGCCTCCTTGTGTCTTGTCTTGTTGGTCTTCATCATTCAAACATTCTTAAGTTAATTCAAAAAGGTTCTTTCCTTAATGTCCTAAAGCAACTGAATCCTTTGTGAGTTTGTCTTGTTAGACCTACAAACAAAGTCTTAGAGGTTCCATTTTGTTAGTGATGATTACAAATTTTGAGCCTTTTCTTGTCTCTCAAAATTCTCTGATCTAATGACCTAGATCTACCTTGTTCTTTCTGTATACTAGAGCACCTTTATACCCTAATGTTTTCACAATGTGATAAAGGTGGCATGTTGTGTTTTAGGTCTTCATTTTTGTGATTAGAGTTTATCAATTTATACTTTTTAGGGATAAAAACCCTAAACTACATGTTTAAATCATATTATGTGCTAACCCTTGGTTACCCGTTGCACTTTATTTCTAATTGAGTGTTGACTTGTAGTCGCGGGTCATCATCCACTTAAGTGAAGACATCAAGGGGTCGCTTCCATGTTTCCACCAGCCCCTCGACCTAGGTAAACTGGATCCTCTGGTAAGAACTCTTATGTTGGATGCCTAAAAAGACATCAAAGGATACAAATTAAAAAGCAAAGTGGCGGGATAAAGAAGATCAAAGGCCACAATTTAACTGGTTTGAATTCCAATGGTTCAATTAACTTGTTTTATTTTGATGGGTAGTTTCTTGCTTGTAGCCCTAACTGCCATATTGTAGGTATTGGACCGAACCTATGAGGCTAGGAAAATTAAGAAAAGGCTATCATAGATGTTTCTTAATGCTTAGATTGGTGTTTTGTGCTCTACTGAGACATGCCTACAAATACATGTGAATATTGTGAAATTTGGAGATGTAAATCTATGTGTTTGGGAGACTTGGAGTTGAAGTATATTTTCAGTGTATGAAAGGGGTTTTTGATTATTTTCAATGTATGAAAGAGGGTTTTGACTAAATAATTTGTAGGATGCAGAAGAGTTGAAAGTGTGTCTTTTCCCTGTAGAAAGAAGACCTTGTGTCTTTGGTTTGACATGCTGAATTTTACTTAAAAGAGGTGTTGAATATATGAAGTTACAAAGCTAGGTTATGTGTTGATAATTTAGTGGAGATGAAGATCCTATTCATGGGTTGATTATGAAGGAAAAGTTATATACAGAGAGTTTGTTTATGCAGGGTTATGAATAGTGTAAGATACTAATCAGATGTATTTTGTAGCATATCCTATTTGAACGTCATTGTTGTTTATGTTCTTTTATTGATGTCAAAAGGTGGTGTGTTTATCAGTAGATGATATGCCTGTGAAAAGATGACATATACATATTCGGTGAAAGTTTTGAAGTGTGGTAGGTTTACAAGGAAGCATAAGGAGTGAAGTTGAGTTGATTTGAAGTTTGAGGAATATGACAAACACATGTGAGAGAAGATGTGAATATGATAGAGACAAAAGATGCACAAATATGTGACAGTGAAGATGTAGATATGATACACTACTCATTGTTCATACTTGTCTTGTGATGTCTTTGTAATCTAATAGTCATTGTACTGTGATATCAGAATAATGTTCTTGTGGAAGTTCTAAAAGTTTTTTTTTTTTGGTGACATAAGGTGTGTTGTATTGTAGTGAAACAAAGTGTCCCTCTATGTCTTCATTCAAATCTTTGATGTTTATGTCAGTGAGACAATCTTGTAGCCAGTGAGGCATATTCTTGTCAGTGAGACACATTTGACAGTCAGTGAGATATTTCTTGTAGTTAATGAGACATTGTTGATTTCCCAGTGAGGCATGTTGTGTAGCCAGTGAGGCACAAAAGGTAGCCAGTGAGGCTTTGTGATCAGTGGGATTTTATTAAACCAGTGAGGCAATTTTTCCTAAGTGGTTTTTTATCCCTATGAGGGTTTTCCACTCATAAATCACTGTGTTATTGTTTCTCATTATTTGTGGTCTACTTGGTCTACATGTTCAAACATTCAGTCTTGTGTATCTTTTAGCATTTCAGTTTCTATGGTGTCTTCAACTTTTATGATTTGCTTATGTTCTTTATGTTCAATCAAGCTTGATAGCTTTACATGTAGATGCAACACATGATAGTTGAACTATTCTAAAACTATCATTTTATATGTTCAAAGTTGTGAAGGATTTATTCAAGGTCATTTTAAATTGGTATACCACTAATTCACCCCCCCCTCTCAGTGGTATTGTACTCCAATAGAATTTGTTTTGCATCGTTTGGTTATACCACTCAATTATGTTGTATCTCTAGAACTTTGCAAAGATGATAGGCTTATCCATAGAAGTTGGTGGGAAAATCACATCAAAAGATTATCTAATAGAAGAAATACTTGATGAAATGATTAATTAAATTGAAGGTTTTGATTTTCTATTAGGTGGAAGCCCTTGTAATAATCTGACAGGAAACAACAAGTGCACAAGGGGTGGGCTACAAGGGAAGCATTCCTCTATTTTCTATGAATTTCCATGGATTGTGAATTACATAAGGTGTGCAATTTCAAACATAACTTGACATAATAATATTGTATTATTAAAAGTGTACCTTAAATTTTTTGTAACAATTCATTATATAGATAAATGAAAATTATTAAATGGAAATGGCATAGAGATGAAACAAGTTTTGCTTATTTCATATCTTACTGAAAAAAGGATTTTATATGCATATGCTAATGATTTTTTCTCTATTGAGGGTGGCACAACCAGTGATGAATGTGTATTTCATTCCGCACTCAAAAATATGAGAAGTTTTCTTATTAGTTAGTAGTGTGGGACTAGCTTCTTGTTTAAGATCAACTCATATTACTATTCATCTAGAGTGATTTGACAAGATATTTGTTTTCCTTTATAAATATATTTTACTTCCTAAGTAGGCAAAATTAATCTTAGGAGAGCTCTATGTGAGATAAATATTTTAAAGTATGGCTTTACCAACACAAACATAAACTTCTTAATATTTTCAAATAAATTACCTATGGCAAATCTGTTGCACATAAATATTTTCCAAATATGTACTTAGCAATGTTTATAGTTTTCTATTAATTTCGTAGTCTACTGAACCCATCATATCAGGATAACAAAAAACATTCTTCTACCATTTTTGGAGTGTCCTCCTATGCTTATAAGGGAAAAACAAAAACATTATGAATTACAAGTTTAGACCAATGAAAGTTCTTTTAAACCAAAGTTATTTGAAGAACATTACAGTTAGTTTTCAATATTACAGCTTTCCTCCCTACAAATACACCTATCGGCAGATCCATTGCACACAAATACTGTGCAATTGCTAGTTTATGAATTGCTGGAAATCCACACTTAGTCCCAGCTTTGCAGCAACAAAAATTAGCCTTTCACATAATAGCAGAGTTGGAAGTGACCACCTTCACTTCAATATTTGAATAGTAGAGCAACTTGCTGAGGAAAGAGGGGCTACATTCAAACATAACGTTGTCCAAATTTTCAATATGGCATCAGAGCCATGTATGGAGCCTAAATTAAGATTCAGGCCCTAGTGTGAGAGCCATGGATGGGGTTTGAGTTGAGATTCAAGCCCTAGCTCGTCCAAATTTATATTTGAAACCATAATTGACCTTGGTCCTCTATTTGTGGTAGCAGAAAGCAAACTGTTGTCTTGTAAGTGTTCGTCTAAACTTGTGAAACCATAAAGAATGTCCCATCATGAGATGGGAAACTACCCATCATTCTCCACCTTTTTCCCCAAACATTGGAGTAGACCTCATAAATGGGGTGGGCTTGGATCCTAATATGGTTACACTAAATTGTACCACAAGGTGGTCCCATGATGACACATAGGGGAGGGCTTTAAGATGTCCTATGGTCACTACAAGGTTCCCTACCCATGGGAATGGAATTCAAATCTATAGTGTGAAACTTATCATTCTCCACCACTCACCTCAAAACTATTGAATAAAATGTTAAGTTAAACATTGGGACATAGTTCATGGTGAACATTGGGGTGGGCTTGGAATCTTGAATACTTAATATAGTTAACCATACTTCAAGGTGCTCCTAGGTGACACAATGGTCAATTTAAGTCCATTTACTTCTATAAGTTTGATCCTTGCCTCAAAGTATACCCATGGCCACTACAAGGTGCTTCAACCATGGGAATGAAATTTGGGTCGATGGTGTCAAACTCATCGATCTCCACCATTGGCCCCAAACTTGTCTCAAACTCGTTCATCTTATAAAGTTTTTTACACTTCAACAAATATTACATCTTCTTTACCTCATGAAAATTAATTAAAAAACTAAATAATGCATCCTCATGACCACCACATAAGTAAGAAAATACCATATATGATGCATGTACAAGTGCCAACCTACGTCCTCCCCTACCCCTTGCAATTTTTCTTATTTTTCCTTTAGCACTTATTATGGGTTTTTAAAACTTTTCCTCATCTAACTTCATACCAAACTTGTGGTGTTGTGGTGAGGTTTGTAGAGAGTTGGTCTTAGTTTTGAATCTTGAGGAGGAACAATGTAGTCAAGGAACTTTTGGTGCCAACCATGTAACTATTGGAACTTGGCTGTACTTCCTAAGGGGTTATTTTATTTAGTGATTTTGAACTTAAACTCTCTGCTCATACCTTGGCCACTATGCCTTTCTATTTGGTGTTCATTATTTTGCACCCTTTTTCATTTCTTTCTATTTTTGAAATTAGAATTTGTAGATTGTGCATGGTTTGAAATATATTGCACCTTTTTTCCCACAACCTTTATGGGTGTTTTTTTTCTTAGAGGGTAGAATTTTTTTGCAGACATTACATTAATGTTGGAAAAACTTTGGCTCCTAATATGCTTAAATATAGAGGGGAAATGTAGTAATTATATTTGGTAGAAGACTAAAGTCTTATATTTAGGTGCCTACTAAATTTTTTATGGATGGTACTAATAAGCCACCTATTCGTCCTAACCATAGTTTGCAAACTCATTGAGTTGCCGAGTACTCATGACTTTTTTTCTTGGCTGAATTTTTGAAAGGTAAACTTACGATTCATCTCAACAAAGTTCTCGATGAGTTTCAACACCAAACTTGCACAAGTACTTGATAAGTCCAATGCTGGAACTTGCCATATGCAAATTGTACACTAAAAAGTGTAAAGACATAGGTTTTATGCAGAAAAAACACTATCCTTTGGAGTTTTAGCTAAGTGTGCTAGACAATGCATTAGTTTTAGACATGTAATCTCACTAGATGGGCACCTATGTATGGTGTATGCAAGGGCATTATTATTGTAGGTGAATTTTTAGGTAACGTTGGCCTTCAAGGTTGTGGGAAAACTACAAAGCTCTTAAGCACTACCATGTAGCTGGTGCTTGAACTTGCACATGAGCTGCGTGCAAAATCCACATTAAATCCATAAAAGTCTACTTGAAAACATTTGAAACATTCCAACAAATTTTATTAAACCTTTTTAATTACTTGTTGGAATTTGCCCCCTCTAATTGAGTGCTTCGTCACATGGTGCATGAGCTAGTTCCTAAGTGCTTAAGTTTGTAGACCTTGGTTATGTAAAATTTGTGTTTTTTTAAGAAATTGGTTGTGTAATTTTTTTTAAGAAATTCAAGTATTTTTTATTAAGTTGCCAAGTTTTTGCCAAGTCAAAATTTTTTAGTTTGTCAAGTCCGGGTCGAGCCTAAGTTTGATCCTAAGAATTTAGAAGGTCCTCATGAATAGAATCCTAAATATGCAAATGCTCAAAATGCCTAGAAATGATTAACTAAAATTTATAATGCAACAAATAAATATTTAAACTCCATATGCAAAATTACCTTATTGAACTTAGATATTGTGATTTTCAAAACAAGGATAAATATCTTGTCAATTTTAGAACTTGCAATTGCATCTTACCTTGCAAGCTAAAGAGTTGGTCTTTGAGGTCTTTTTATGTTCTTGAATCAAGAAGAGCAAAAGTCACCTCAACAAGGAAAGCCTTAAGAACAACCAACATATCTTTGCCTCCAAACATGAACAAGCTCTTAATTAAATGAGCGATCATAATGACAAGATAAATCATAAAAGACAAATAACCTATGCATAGTAACAAAATTTTTTTCAAGAATAAATCGACAAACCAAAGCTATAAGATTTTTTCAAAAAATTAGGATTAGAAAAAAATCAAATTATCAAAAAATGTATATAAAAACACAAAAAGAAAAGAGAAAACCTATTGTTTTTTAAATTTAAAGGCATTTATAATTTATATTATAATAATAAAAAAATGTCAAGAGTGAAGAATGTAGATGACACAGAGCAGAAGGAGGACCAAGTAAAAGAAGATGGTGAACAAGAAGAGGCAGCGGCCCTGGGAGGTTTGCTTGTGGGAGCATAGGAGGATTGCAAAATGGATGTAGAGGGTAACTGAATGGCGATTGGGAATGTTAATCTTTAGATCTCCAAAGAAATTCTAAATCTTAGCATCCCTGAGGAATTACTTAACTCCAAAGTGGAGAAATTGAAAAAGAGAGCCGTAATCATGAAATTCATAGGAATCTGGTCATCCATGAAATGAATCAAAGACTAGATGGAGCACAAATAGTTGGGGATGAAATCATAAATAAGTTTTTTGGTGCTAGGGTTTTTACAAATCATTTTTGAGTTTGAGTTCGAGCGAGATAATATTATGAAGGGTGGTCCTTGGTTCATGGGCAATGCTAGATTATATATTAGGGCTTGGACTCCCAGGTTTGACCCTCATCATGAATTAATTTGTGACACTCCTCTATGGGTGAGGATGTATAAGCTACCCCAAGAATTGAGTCTTTAAATTGATCGGGGGTGCTCTTGGAGAATATGTGTGCAGCTCCGAGGCCTCGTAGAAGGGTAAGTTGGCTACCTACACTAGGATCTGCATCAAATTAGATTTGAGTAGGCCGATCTGGCATGCAATCAAGTTTTCTTCTGTTATGGGAGATTGGGTGTAGAAGCTGGACTATGAATGTCTTCCAATTCGGTGCTTCAGTTGCTGGAAGGTAGCGCATCTGGCTAGGTAGTGTCCAGTGCCATATCCAGGGAAGCTAAGGGGAAGGCTGCCAAAAGCCCTTGTCCTCCAGTTGATGATGAGAAGCCATCAGAGCCAGTGATTCCCTTGCTAAAGGAGAAGGGGGAGCTAGATCCTCCTCCACAGTTGCAGGTCAATCTGGAGACAGTGATTGAACAGTTGGAGAATCTTGGCCGCTCCTTCAAGTTTGGCAAGGAGGAGAATTCTAGAGCGGCTTTGAGCCCTATTCTTAATACCTTTTCGAGTAGTATAGGAGGTCTTAATTCTTCCCCTCAGAACTAGGAGTTGGAAGAGATTCTAGGTGTTGGTTCAAGAGGTCTCAAGTAACCTAGAAGGAGGTGTCAAACGACGAGGAGGTTGAGAAAAATAAGGAGAATGATTGGAAAATTGTGACAAGGAGTGGCAAGAAGGGTAAAAACAATATCCTAATGGATGTGGGAGGCCCAATTGTTAGAGGTAGGAAGACAGATACCAGTAAGGCCAAACATGTAGTGCTAGTGGATGTTAGGAAGGGCACTCAGGACACCCTTCACAATTTTGTAAAGCAAGGAGGCGAGCACCTCCATGGTAAGGGGGTTAGATGAAGGTTTTAAGATGAATGTATGTGGCCTTAATGGCTAGAAGAAGCACCGTGTAGTGAGATGGCTGATAGAAGTAGAATCTCCAAATATTTGCCTTTTTCAGGAAACTAAGCTGGATCAAGTATCTATGGAGGGTTTGATAAGTAGATTATGGAAGATTGGGGAAGGGGTTGCTGTTGGTGCTAATGGTACTGCTAGTGGCCTAGTGATTATGTGGAATAGGTTAGATTTTGTGGGGGAGCTGCTATTCAGTTCAAAGAATCTGTTGGCCATCAGACTCAAACTTTTCAAGGTGGCGGTCCTTTTTTAATCATGAATGTACATGGCCCCAATTTGGAGAGGGACAGATCTTTGTGCTGGGATAATTTGAAGAATTTCAAAGACATTTATGATGGAGAGAATTGGATTCTGGGAGGGGATTTCAATGCTACCCTCACTGATGAGTGCTAAGTTGCACCCATGAAATACATCTTTTTACCTCTCTTTTTCTCCTTCCTGATTCCATCTTTCCTAATGTCTGCACCTGAATAGGCTAGCAAGATTGTTCTAGTTAATGATTAATTGAGATAAATTACTTAAGATCATAATTTCTAATTAAAGGACTAATGTGCATGGGATTGATGGAAAAATGCAGAAAACTTCTCTCTTTTTGTATCAACAGGGGTAGATGCTCGGAATGATAATTTTGTGCATCTCTAGAGGTAGTCTTCAATGATCTCCAGAGACAATCCCAGAATACCATAACACTAGAAGTTTTGAAGTAAAGAGAAAAGCCTCTCCGGAATTGGGCGGGAGTCTGGAGCATCTCCAGAGCTGAACAAAAAGGTCACAATGGTATCTCTGGAGCTACAGATATATCTCCGAAGCTACAGACATATCTCTGGAGCTATAGACAAGGATAGCTATCTCTGGCACCTCCTGAGAGCAGGGCATATTTCCAGCATAAGCTGCTGATCAGGCACTCTCAGCAGTGATCGCAATACCCCTTATTTCACTCAAATCATCACCTGAGTGGTGAAGGGTCATACTTAGTTAACTCCTACAGTTTTTATCCTTTTAAAGTTTTTGCATGAGTTACAGATAAAACTGATTCAATATCCATATTTTCAGGGCCTCACTACTGTTGTGTGGTTACACAACACGCCCCATTTTGACTTGGCAAAACAGGGACCCAACTTTTGTTTTGGCTTGTGTTGCCTGTTTCTGGCGGTTTGGTAAAAATAAGTCAGGTGCATCATCATCATGAAGGTCAGGATGAGGTAGGTCATCATCATGAGGTTAGTTTGTCAAAGTTCATATTTTGTTTCTATGACTTCATGGTTAGAAAGAGCTTGAAATTCCATGCAGGTTTGCCTTTTGCATCACTTGAAAATTCATCCATATGAGGGAGTTGTGAACAGTCAAAGTTTTGGTCAAACCTGATAAATGTTGTATGATGAACGTCATCATCATGATATTTGAAAAGCCCCCCCGATAATATCCTGAGGTCGAAACATCCGGACGTCAAGTTTAAGTCGTAATAATCCTTTCCCGTCAGGCGGTCTTTTGTATCGCCAAAGGTCATCATCACGATCTTACTCTATCACCTGATAAAAATCATGCAGTCCCGAAACATCCGGACGTCAATCTTAAGTGCTAGTGTGTTTTACCCGTCGAGTAACCTTGGAAACATTGCGAGCATCATGATATTCCAACATCACCCGATATTATAATATCATGCTGATATTATAATATCACCTTACTTAGAGAAATCTGCCATCTGCATAATTTGCGCGCGCACGACAGTCTTGGTGATCAACATCATCATGATATTTCAGGACCCGACATTTCCTAATATCCTCCTGATCTCCTTTTGCGTGATCATGATGATCACCTTATCTTTCGAAACGGAGGATGATTTTCCTTTCCCAAACCTTGTTGAACAAGATCATCATGATCTTGTTAGTCTTTCCGGACAGTTCGTAGTATCATCCTGCCGACAAGTATAACCTTTTGCAAATATGATGATGACGATGACGTCACCATCACCTTTCTCCCTCGGCAGGATATTTTTTTCAAGGCATGATTCTGGTTCCCGGATATGATGATGACGATGACGTCAAGGATATCCTGATGACGTCATCAGGACTTTCAGCAGGATCATATTCTAGATCACCCAATGCGGATATGATGATGATGATGTTCATCATCCTGATCTTTTGGCAGGTTCCCTTCTCCGAAAAGGGTCATATTGCATTCATCCACGCGATCATCTTCCTTGGGGGGAACCCGATATTCCAGTTATCTCCTGATCTTAATGAAACATGACGATGACGTCATCCCTTTGCATTTTAACCAAGCCTGATGATGACGATGACGTCACCATGATTTTTCCTCAGCGGCAGGGTCATTTTCCAAGTCCTCCTGTTTGTCTTCATCATGATGATGATGACGATGTCTTTCTTTCCCGAATATGCAAAAACAAAACATCCTGATGTGCTTTTCCTCAGAGCATTCGGAGGCGAGGAGCATCATATTTCACAACATCCTGCGGCTAGATATAAGACATAGAGTTGGTCATCATCATGATTTTCGGCGTAGGTATAATTGTTGCCGTCGGCCAGGTCCAGTATTGTCGATCTGATCATATGTGGTCGCACTAATGCGAACATGATGATGATGACCCGAAACATTCGAACGGAGCATGCAAAGCCAGGTATGAAGTAATTTGTTAAGGGTAGTTATTTCCTTGTATATTTTGACATACCTGATCATATTTGAACCCGATATACAAGAAAATGGGCAAAAACATGGAGCGATAGAAATTTGAAAGCCCGACTGCCTGATTTTGGTCAACGAGGGTTGACCTGGTTGTTTTTATGCTGTTTATGCATTTAGTGCATATTTTTCACAGGTAAAGCCTGATTACCTGTAGCTGCACATGGGGAGGTATGTTTAATAAAATGTTTACTTCCTGTTGTTTATCCACATGATGATGAACTTAATGTTTGTCTGTTTATTTGCAGGAAGTCATGATGCTGCTGAAGCTGAACATTGAAGTCATGGTGCTGCTGAAGCTGAACATTGAAGTCATGATGCTGCTGAAGCTGAACATTGAAGTCATGATGCTGCTGAAGCTGAGCGTTGAAATCATGATGATGCTGCTGAAGCTGATAATTACAAAGTTGCGCATGGAGTCAACATGGGCCAGAAATGAGGAGGATATTGTCAAATATGCTGTTTGCCAGCTGGAGACCGAATCAAGTCGAAGATGCTGGAATATTCTATGCCAGCTGTGCATTTGCCAACTGACGAGGCATGTGCTTTTCATCTGGACCGTTGTTTGTTATGAGAGGATCCTGATCTTTGGATCGTTGTAACCGTTTTTTTTGGCGGTTGTTCTATATAAGGAACAGGGCTTGTCATTTTAAAAGGGGGAAATACATTAGAATATACAGACGCATCTGGCGCAAAAAGTCAATTACTGTAGAATCAATTAGGAGATCGAATTACTGAGACTAATGAGGATAGAATTGTTGAAATGTCAAGGTTCTTTCTTCAGATCACTGTAAATGTACCTGTTCTTGAGCATACTGAATGAAGATGAAGTTCCAGATTACATCTTAATTGTAAATTTTACGTAATCTTTCTGTTGATTTCTGGATATGTACTGGTGAATGCTGTGTTCAACTGGAAGCGCTTTCATTTCATTACATATTGTTGTCAACTTTCCTTTGAAGCTTTGCACTAGATCATGCGGATTTGTGGAATGTCCTGGTGAAGTATGATTTCTAGTTTTCCTTCTTTTCATTGCAAGTATGGGAGCTTGTATGTGAATCAGTGATCTAAGTCCAGTAGTTTTGGGAATCTCATTCTTTCACCCTTTTCTTCTTTTAATTTCATTAATCCATCACCATAACTGCAAATCATGATAAATAACAAGCAGAAACATTGAAATATGCTGAAATCCTGTAGGTAACTGAAAATCCTTAGCATATTTGAGTTAGATGCATAAAGTATTGAAAATATCATGCAAGGAATCATAAATAATGGTAGAAATCATGCAAATATCAGCCTGTATGCACATTATTTGACTAAATTTACAGTGCAGAGGTAGAATTGTTGGAGACTTATGCAGAGCGAACATCCAGAGCAGGATATTTGAAGATGATGATGATGAACAGTGCAGAAACACGTAAGGCCCCTGAATGGAAAACAGCAACACACATCAACCACTGAGTAACGTCAGTAGATTAAGACCTAATCAATGGAGACTTGGGATCATGAATTCTTTGAATTCATCGTATCTTTCAAGATGAGTAAAGGTTGTTGTGTAACTTTTATTCTATGTTTGCGAATGACTAACATCATGACCAACATAAATTGGCGCTAGAAGGAGGGCCTTGAGTCCAGAAGATCACGTTCATCATCAGTACTTTCAGGTTTGATGACACTCAGAGTAAGGTAACTTCAGATCGTTTGTGAATTTCAGTAAATTTCGTAAATATTTGCTGCGATAAGTTTGTATATGCACATTCTATGTAAAGATTTCCAAATCTCACATAAATATTGCAAGCTTTACAGTAGATTTCTTTAAATTCACTAAATATTGGCCAAAGATGCATAAATTTGTTCAAGCTTTGAGAATTTGAGCCTTAGACACGTGAGATCTGGTGCTACCGGTCGAAATATCCCAATATCCTGTCATATTTGCAGTGTCTTCGCAAATATCGCGTAAATATTCAGTCTGATTTGCAAGTTGACCGCAAATATCACCTCGTCCGGTGGAATCCAGCCAATATTTGCAAAGTTTCAGCTAATTGGCCTCCAAATCGAGAAATCCTGGCTCACAGGATAAATACCAGGTCTAGACATAGTGAAATTTTTGAAGAATTGCCTGTCAGAGGTTTTAGACCTAAGACTGTAGATGTTCACCATACTCCAGAGTCTAGTGCGTCCAGAACTTCACCAGGACCTCCTCCTGTAACTCTTGTTGGTTTGCAAATACCTTCCGGTATACCCGTGACACCTTCTGTTCAACCTCAGGGTATACCTTTAGTCCAACCTCAGCCAACTGCACCACCAGTTCAGCCCCCTCAGGTTGCAATGTTGTTCTTTGCAGCGGAATCACCATTGACCTTTAATGCGTATCATGAGTTACCAAAGTATCCAGACAAACTTTGTCCAAAATACCATCCTTATCAGGATGCGGATGATCATATCAGGACGTTTAAAGAAGCTTGCTGCAGAGCCAGAATAGAGCATCAGGATGTGGTGTGCAGATTATTCCCTTTTTCCTTAGGGGAAGAGGCTTATAATTGGTTCATCAGTCTTGGTCAATCTTCTGTAGGTTCGTGGGCTGTCTTAGAGAAGGCCTTTCTTGACAGATTCAAGGTCCCTATTGATCCATCCATGAATTACCACCTGTTTGCCACAATCAAGAGATTTGAGCATGAACCTATTGCAAATTTCAATGCTAGGTTCCAGAAAATGTTGTCCAAGCTAGTTACCCCATATGTGGTAGCTAATGATGCTGCTAGAAGTATTTATTATTCAGCCCTGGATCCATTAACCGCCATGTTCATCAGGAGAACACATCCTGAGATCACCACATTGACAGGAGCTTTTCAAGAAGCTATCAAGGTAAATCAGCAGCTGATACCTGCTCCTACTCCAAATATAGCATTCCCTGCTTTGCCTGGCATGCAGTCACAATATCCAGCACAGTATCCTGCAGCTTATCCTTCACAATATCCTGCACAATATCCAAATGGAGCAGTGATGCCCCCAGCAATCATGCCTGCACCTTTGCAAGTACCTCCATTGAGTATCATGCCTCCTCCTAATGGAAATGGCCAATTGCCACAATATCCTGCACATACTCAGACACCTCAGGGTACTGATCTATCTCATAATAACCATGGATCTTCCTTTTTCCAGCCTTAGACTGAAAATGTAGTGGCCAAAGCTCAAGAGGAGAAAGAAGAAATCAAAGAAATTGCTGCTCAGTTGAGAAAACTCACCACAGAAGTAACACACTTGAGAAATCAAGGGTTTTATTCACAGTCAGGTCAGAATAGGAGTTATTCCAATGACAGACCAAATTACCCTGACAGAGGATACAACAATAACTTCAACAATAATGGTGCAAATAACAATAATCCTCCTAGGCAGCCCAGAGTGTGGAACTCCAGGCCAAATAATGGTTCATTACCATCACCCCTAGACAATCAGCCTCCTGGTGAAGCCAAACAGACTACTAGAGTCAATCTTGCTGAAGCAGCCCTTACCAATTGGTGTAGGATTCACAACACCAATGCACATGCAGAATTAGATTGTCCACAATTTAGGATTGCTGCCAGCATCTTTCAGACTGAAGTGTCTAATACTTCTGGAAATCCACCTCAGGCAGAAGGAAATGAAATAGTTCCTTGTGGATATGATTCAGCTTTTGTGCTGGAAACATACACTAATCAGCCTCATCAGGAATATAATCAGACCTGTGAAGAATCTGCTTTAACCTTTGAAGCAAACTATGTCTTCCCTTTTGAGGATGAAAATGAACCTACAAGAGAGCATGAGGAAGTACATGCATACCAGCAGCAATACCCTGGTAAGCATAGTTATAACCTGAGGAGTAATGCCAACAGACCTGCCGGTCCATTGACATCATCTCTACCTCCAAACAACTTCAACACACCTCCTGACCCTAAGGCTAGCAATAACCCTGGGTTCCCTAAGGTGAATGCTCAATACTTGTCTCCTCAAAACACAGTAACAAAAGTCGCAAATGCACCTCATGAGTCTGACAAGTTAGTCAGTTATTTGGCTGATGAAATGAAGAAAATCAAGATCAGCCTATCCCTATCTGAGTTACTGAAAACTCCTACCATCAAAAGGGCATTCATGAAGTCGCTGGATGATCCTGCTTCTAAAGAGGATAACCACCTTTCGAGTCAATCCAATAGCAGAGACCATACTGCTAAAGATAACACTGTCAAGCCCAAAGTGTCAGCCACAGTCCAAGCTGCTGAAACCTCTCACATGACCTTGTACAGAGATAAAACTGAATCACCTCCGTTTCTCCTCACCATAAGAATGTTCAGTAAGAATTTGCACAACTGTTTAGTTGATTCGGGAGCCTCAACTAATGTTATGCCTTTGTCAATATGCAATGCATTAGGACTGCATCCTGCTAAATCCTTAAAGAAGGTCACTCAACTGGACAAGACAGAAGTAAATGTCGTAGGAGAACTCACTCACATTCACATGCAGCTAGCGTCTGATCCTAGGATCCAATATTACATTGACATTCAGGTGGTTGACATACCTGATACATACGGGATGTTGCTTAGCCGGGACTAGTCTAAAACGCTTAACGGATACATGTCCACAGACTTCAGTCACATGTGGTTGCCATGGAAAGGTATACCTAATCAGATCAGGATTGATGCTGAGCCTAGGATGAAACATATGATCACGGAATATAATAGAACAAATGAGATCATGTATGTAAACGTAGAACCTGGAGTTTATCACATCAGGCCGCAAGCTGTCCAAATAGAAGAGGTCCTGATGCTTGATGTTCATCATCATCATCATGATGATTATCATGAGGATATGCCAGTTGTAGAGCTTAATAGTGATCTTGATAATGAGAATGAAATAGATCGCTTCAGGGATTTTCAGATACATTTATCTACTCAGATAAAACGTTGTCAATTATTAAATATACCTGCTAATGATATTTTGATTGACGGATGGTGCAGATTGCATGGCGAGGCACACTCGGAAAAGACTTGCGAACCATGCTTAGACATGATCATGCTGGAGCAGACGTATAGTGAAGCATCATCATCATATTCCGAGGTGAGTGCTACATCTGATGATGATGATGATACTAATTTTTATTTGTCTTCTGCAGGAACAGAAGAGTCGACGGATCCTGATGAGGATCATATCCAAAAAACAGAGGAGATCCTGGTGTCCAATCAGACGAATGATGCGAGAAAGGAAAAGATCACTCCTGGTAGTGATTGCTTCATGGAACCGGATTACGAGTTGTCTGATGAGGATAAAGGCAGTGACCTGACGAAGTTCGAAGAATTTCTGGTCAAAGAAATGAAAAAAATGACACAACAGTGTAGATCTCCCCAGGAGGTTTTAATTAAAGGTTGGTGTAGGCTGCATGAGGCGCCTCACTCAGAAACCACTTGCTCACTGTGCTTACACATTTTGAAGAAGCATGCAGCTGTATGTGCTGAACATCATCCTCCTGCTAGGATGGAAGAGAAAACAGAAAAGCCATCAGGCTCATCAGATAAAGGAAAGAAGAAGCTTGAAGATGATACACCTAAGTTAAGGTGGATATCAGGCGGAGCAGCAGCCAGAGCTGCAAAGAAAAAAGAAAGCTCAAGCAAATGTCCTGCTGAGGATAAGCCTTGGATCCTGAGGTTTGATGGATCCAAATCTAAGCAGGGTTCTGGGGTAGGAATTGACCTTGTTGATCCATCAGGAAAATCCTATTTAGCAGCTTACAGATTACAGTTCCCCTGCACTAATAATGTCACAGAGTATGAAGCTCTGATTCATGGACTGTTGTTTGCCCATAAGAAGAAGGTGAAGATCCTGCATGTCTTTGGAGATTCAGAACTAGTTGTGAGACAAGTAAGAGGAATTTACTCTTGTAACTACAGAAAGCTGTCAAATTACAGGCATCGTGTGTGGGATCTGATTGAAGACTTTGATGCCTTCAACATCGTTCACGTGCCAAGAGAACAGAACCAAAGGGCAGATGCACTTGCTCAGGCCGCCAGTACGCTGGAACCGCTGTCTATATCTGGTCTAAAGAGATTTTCAGTAGAATTGGTGTCAGTACCTTTCGTACCTGACAATGTGACTAATCTCCAAGTGTTTGATGATGATCAGCACATCCTGGACTTCATATCAAACAGAGACGTATTTGAAGCTCAGATCATAGATGAGAATGGTATGGAAGATCATGTCTGGGAAGAAGATGAGATATTAGAGTTGCCTAGCAACACAATTCCCAAAGGTATGATCGAATTAGAAAGAGCCTTTGATCTGGATAATATGCTCAAACATAAGGATCTGCCTAAGGCAGATGGAGGTCAATATTCACAGGTGAATATTGGACAGGCTGATGACAAGAGGAATGTCTTGTTGGGTAAGGTTTGTACACCTGAAGAGTTAGAAGGAATAACTCAGGCCCTTAAGGATTATATACATGTAATTGCATGGACTTATGACGAGTTGAAGACGTATGACACTTCTGTCATAACTCATACTATACCTCTCAAGCCAGATGCAAAACCTTTCAGACAGAAGCAGAGGCCAGTCAATGCTCTGCTTGAGCCCATCATCCTTGAAGAGGTCAAGAAATTGTTAAATGCCCGGATAATATTTCCTGTAAGGCACTCCACTTGGGTGGCAAATCTGGTACCAGTCAGGAAGAAGAATGGAGACATCAGATTGTGTGTGGATTTCAGGAACCTGAACAGAGCATCAGAAAAGGATAATTATCCTTTGCCCTCTTTGGATGAAGTTCTGCAGATGGTAAATGGAGCCAAGATGATGTCCTTCTTGGATGGGTTTTCAGGGTACAACCAAGTGATGGTGGACAAAATTGACAGATTAAAAACTGCCTTCACCACGAAATGGGGGATATTTGCATATAGACGTATGCCGTTTGGACTGATAAATGCTGGAGCTACATTCCAGCGAGCAATGGACATAGCCTTCAGAGGCTTAATAGGAAAATGTATAGTCATCTACATGGATGACCTGACAGTATTCTCCAAGGAAAGAGGAGATCATGTTGCTGATCTCAGAAATGTACTGAAGAAGTGCGAAGAATATGGAATATCTTTGAATCCCAAGAAGTGCATATTCGGGGTCACAACAGGAAAGTTACTAGGCCACCTAATCACAGAGGATGGGATTATCATTGATCCTGACAGGGTGGAATCTATTATGAAATTACCACTTCCAGGAAGCAAAAAGGAGCTTAAATCTTATTTTGGTAAGATAAATTTTGTGAGGAAGTTCATCACTGGCTTTGCTGAGATTGTCAGACCACTGAATGCCATGTTGAAAAAAGATGCACAAATTGACTGGACACCAGAAGCCAGAGCTGCTTTTGAAGATATAAAGAAGGCCATTTCAGATGCTCCTGTCCTCATTAGTCCAGATTATACAAATGATTTTTACATCTACTCATTTGCTTCAGAACATACTTCTGCAGCAGTGTTAACTCAAAGAAATGAAGATAAAGAAGAGAAACCAATTGCCTTCATGAGCTGTCCTTTCAGGGATGCTGAGTTGAGATATGTAGATGTTGAAAGACAGGCACTTGCATTAGTCAGAGCAGTAAAAAAGTTCAGACATTACATACTAAGAAGTAAGGTGATTGCTGTGGTACCAGATGCAGCAGTAAAGATGCTGCTGATGCAGAGTGAACCTGGTGAAAAAAGGGCCAAATGGATTACGGTACTACAAGAATATGACATGGAGATCACACCCATGAAGCTAGTAAGAGGACAGGCTCTGAGCCAGATGATATCTGAAACTGATCCAAACATCATCAGTCAGCAGTATGTAATCGATGAGAAAGACAATAAAGAATGGTATTCAGACATCAGGCACATCCTGATCACTGGAAGATGTCCTTCGAGGATGCAGGCTTCACAGAGAAGAGCCTTAAAGATGAGATCCCAGAAATATATGATGAAGGGAGGAGCCCTGTTTAAAAAGAATTATGAAGGGATATACCTGAGATGCTTAGAGAAGTCAGAAGCCAATAAAGTTTTGACAGAGCTACATGACAAGTTTGGAACTGCCCACGGATCAGCGTTGGCCACCACACATGCAATCCTCAGAGCAGGATATTACTGGCCTACAATTTTTAAAGACACAGCTGATCATGTTAAATGTTGTCATGTTTGCCAGGTTGCTGCCAACAGAGAAAAATATGCTGCACTACCGTTGCAGCCAGTGATGGAGGAGCGCCCATTTGCACAATGGGGCATGGATTTCATAGGACCAATCAATCCTCCGTCTTCTTCAGGCCAGAGGTATGTTCTAACAATTACTGATTATTGTACCAGATGGACTGAGGCTATCAGCAGCAAAACTTGTACTGCTGATGATGTCATTAAATTTCTGGAAAGCAACATTGTCACCAGGTATGGGATTCCTTATGCATTGGTAAGTGATAATGGTTCTGCCTTCATTTCCACTAAATTGTCAAGTTGGGCTTTTGATCATGGGATTATACTTAAGTTCTCATCCAATTACTATCCCCAGGGAAATGGATTAGCAGAATCCACCAATAAGAATTTACTGAGTATCATAAGAAAATTGATAGAGAAAAATCCCAGGGAATGGAATTCATTTCTGAAATATGCCTTATGGGTAGACAGAACTAGAATGAAAATTGCATTAGGAAACTCACCCTTCCAGCTAGTATATGGGGTAGATCCTATCCTCCCTGTAAACTTGAAAATTCCTACTCTGCAGTTTGCCCAAGACTATCTAGGCATAGATAATAAACAGGAAGTCAGGTTGCTTCAGTTGATGCATCTGGAAGAAAAACGAAGCCAGGCGATTGACCAATTTGCAAAACATCAGGCTATTGTCAAACGCTGGTTTGACAAGAGAGCCAGAATTAAAGCGTTCAGGATATCAGATTTAGTCCTGATGTGGGATAAAGCCCATGAAAGGAAAGGTGATCATGGTAAGTTTGATAGACTATGGATAGGTCCCTTTCAGATTTCTGAAATTTTAGGAGACAGCACTTATAGGCTTAAGAACCTGACAGGTGAGGATGTCCCGTTGCCAGTCAATGGACAATTCCTCAAACATTATTTCCAGGCCTGAGTGGCTTCATGACAGTCTTGTGTATCATATTGTGTATTTGTATAGTTGTTTGTGCAGTTTGCTTGTTGTTGTTGTTGTTTGTTGGTTGGGACCTTGTTCTGGTAAGTCAGGATGATGCACTTCATCACCTAAGAAAATAACTAAATTGTTAGGATTCAAGTGATGAGATCAGATTTAGATATAGATTGTAATTCATTCTGATAAATACTCATGATCAGGTTTATGATGTCTTTTCATCAGGGTACTTTTTCTTGTCCAAAGTGAATCAAACACAATGAAACACCTAACAGCCTTGGGTTTGCTGAAGATATGAGTATAGGTGTTAAGTGAAAAATCTAAAGGGACTCCCTTGCTACCAATACAATCTCCAACCTAAAGCTGCAAGTGACTACACCTTGTACAAATGAGCAGACATGATGATATCAAATTTAAATTTTTAAAGGAAAATCAGAAACGAAATAAAATTAGGCCATCTAAGTAACTCTACCGGGGCTATGGACGCCTGCTGGCAGTGGGGCTCTACTTAGGGAGATTGTATAGATAACCTTGCCGGGGTTATAGACACCTGCTGGCAGCAAGGCTCTATCCAGGTTGGCTATGAGGGATGATCTCCAAATATGTAGTTTAACACCAGTTACTTATGTTTTCAACTTACTTTCAAGATGAGGATAATTAATCATCTGCACACACATGATCCTTTGTTAGCTTTATCACCATAATGAAATTTTATCATTCAAGGATCATGATGATTTTACTTAGATAGAATTAGAACACTATAGATGAATATGATCATATCACTTGAATTATTTGAATTTTGTTGTTTTCTTTGGTGGCAAGTTGTTGTGTGGTTACACAACACGCCCCATTTTGACTTGGCAAAACAGGGACCCAACTTTTGTTTTGGCTTGTGTTGCCTGTTTCTGGCGGTTTGGTAAAAATAAGTCAGGTGCATCATCATCATGAAGGTCAGGATGAGGTAGGTCATCATCATGAGGTTAGTTTGTCAAAGTTCATATTTTGTTTCTATGACTTCATGGTTAGAAAGAGCTTGAAATTCCATGCAGGTTTGCCTTTTGCATCACTTGAAAATTCGTCCATATGAGGGAGTTGTGAACAGTCAAAGTTTTGGTCAAACCTGATAAATGCTGTATGATGAACGTCATCATCATGATATTTGAAAAGCCCCCCCGATAATATCCTGAGGTCGAAACATCCGGACGTCAAGTTTAAGTCGTAATAATCCTTTCCCGTCAGGCGGTCTTTTGTATCGCCAAAGGTCATCATCACGATCTTACTCTATCACCTGATAAAAATCATGCAGTCCCGAAACATCCGGACGTCAATCTTAAGTGCTAGTGTGTTTTACCCGTCGAGTAACCTTGGAAACATTGCGAGCATCATGATATTCCAACATCACCCGATATTATAATATCATGCTGATATTATAATATCACCTTACTTAGAGAAATCTGCCATCTGCATAATTTGCGCGCGCACGACAGTCTTGGTGATCAACATCATCATGATATTTCAGGACCCGACATTTCCTAATATCCTCCTGATCTCCTTTTGCGTGATCATGATGATCACCTTATCTTTCGAAACGGAGGATGATTTTCCTTTCCCAAACCTTGTTGAACAAGATCATCATGATCTTGTTAGTCTTTCCGGACAGTTCGTAGTATCATCCTGCCGACAAGTATAACCTTTTGCAAATATGATGATGACGATGACGTCACCATCACCTTTCTCCCTCGGCAGGATATTTTTTTCAAGGCATGATTCTGGTTCCCGGATATGATGATGATGATGACGTCATGTTTTAAAATTAACGAAGGCCAAGGATATCCTGATGACGTCATCAGGACTTTCAGCAGGATCATATTCTAGATCACCCAATGCGGATATGATGATGATGATGTTCATCATCCTGATCTTTTGGTAGGTTCCCTTCTCTGAAAAGGGTCATATTGCATTCATCCACGCGATCATCTTCCTTGGGGGGAACCCGATATTCCAGTTATCTCCTGATCTTAACGAAACATGACGATGACGTCATCCCTTTGCATTTTAACCAAGCCTGATGATGACGATGACGTCACCATGATTTTTCCTCAGCGGCAGGGTCATTTTCCAAGTCCTCCTGTTTGTCTTCATCATGATGATGATGACGATGTCTTTCTTTCCCGAATATGCAAAAACAAAACATCCTGATGTGCTTTTCCTCAGAGCATTCGGAGGCGAGGAGCATCATATTTCACAACATCCTGCGGCTAGATACAAGACATAGAGTTGGTCATCATCATGATTTTCGGCGTAGGTATAATTGTTGCCGTCGGCCAGGTCCAGTATTGTCGATCTGATCATATGTGGTCGCACTAATGCGAACATGATGATGATGACCCGAAACATTCGAACGGAGCATGCAAAGCCAGGTATGAAGTAATTTGTTAAGGGTAGTTATTTCCTTGTATATTTTGACATACCTGATCATATTTGAACCCGATATACAAGAAAATGGGCAAAAACATGGAGCGATAGAAATTTGAAAGCCCGACTGCCTGATTTTGGTCAACGAGGGTTGACCTGGTTGTTTTTATGCTGTTTATGCATTTAGTGCATATTTTTCACAGGTAAAGCCTGATTACCTGTAGCTGCACATGGGGAGGTATGTTTAATAAAATGTTTACTTCCTGTTGTTTATCCACATGATGATGAACTTAATGTTTGTCTGTTTATTTGCAGGAAGTCATGATGCTGCTGAAGCTGAACATTGAAGTCATGGTGCTGCTGAAGCTGAACATTGAAGTCATGATGCTGTTGAAGCTGAACATTGAAGTCATGATGCTGCTGAAGCTGAGCGTTGAAATCATGATGATGCTGCTGAAGCTGATAATTACAAAGTTGCGCATGGAGTCAACATGGGCCAGAAATGAGGAGGATATTGTCAAATATGCTGTTTGCCAGCTGGAGACCGAATCAAGTCGAAGATGCTGGAATATTCTGTGCCAGCTGTGCATTTGCCAACTGACGAGGCATGTGCTTTTCATCTGGACCGTTGTTTGTTATGAGAGGATCCTGATCTTTGGATCGTTGTAACCGTTTTTTTTGGCGGTTGTTCTATATAAGGAACAGGGCTTGTCATTTTAAAAGGGGGAAATACATTAGAATATACAGACGCATCTGGCGCAAAAAGTCAATTACTGTAGAATCAATTAGGAGATCGAATTACTGAGACTAATGAGGATAGAATTGTTGAAATGTCAAGGTTCTTTCTTCAGATCACTGTAAATGTACCTGTTCTTGAGCATACTGAATGAAGATGAAGTTCCAGATTACATCTTAATTGTAAATTTTACGTAATCTTTCTGTTGATTTCTGGATATGTACTGGTGAATGCTGTGTTCAACTGGAAGCGCTTTCATTTCATTACATATTGTTGTCAACTTTCCTTTGAAGCTTTGCACTAGATCATGCGGATTTGTGGAATGTCCTGGTGAAGTATGATTTCTAGTTTTCCTTCTTTTCATTGCAAGTATGGGAGCTTGTATGTGAATCAGTGATCTAAGTCCAGTAGTTTTGGGAATCTCATTCTTTCACCCTTTTCTTCTTTTAATTTCATTAATCCATCACCATAATTGCAAATCATGATAAATAACAAGCAGAAACAGTGAAATATGCTGAAATCCCGTAGGTAACTGAAAATCCTTAGCATATTTGAGTTAGATGCATAAAGTATTGAAAATATCATGCAAGGAATCATAAATAATGGTAGAAATCATGCAAATATCAGCCTGTATGCACATTATTTGACTAAATTTACAGTGCAGAGGTAGAATTGTTGGAGACTTATGCAGAGCGAACATCCAGAGCAGGATATTTGAAGATGATGATGATGAACAGTGCAGAAACACGTAAGGCCCCTGAATGGAAAACAGCAACACACATCAACCACTGAGTAACGTCAGTAGATTAAGACCTAATCAACGGAGACTTGGGATCATGAATTCTTTGAATTCATCGTATCTTTCAAGATGAGTAAAGGTTGTTGTGTAACTTTTATTCTATGTTTGCGAATGACTAACATCATGACCAACAACTACCCAAATGTATTAAGACTCAAACTTAGAATTCTGAGTGGACTTCTGTTCCACTCAATCTACTTTTATTGCATGATTATTTTTCCATAAGTTAGACAGCTAGTGTAATAAAGAAATGGGTGTCATCTCATAGAAGAACTAGTAGATAAGATAAGTGATATGTCATTACTCATTTTATATAGACTGATAGAAACAATAGAAAGCATATACAATGATGGGATTATTCTGATTCTCGGTAATCTCAGTTTTTCTCTGATATCAATATTTTTCATGAATGCAAAGTGAATGGAATTGGACTGGATTTAGTTGTGATCTTCTTATTTTGTGTTGATTCCCTATTGTAGCCTTTAGTCCCAAGGGTGTGGAGCAAGGGCCCACTCTCACCACCAAGGCAAAAGGCTAGTACCACTATTTTGTTACTTTAGACTTTGCTATGAAAAGTATTTATTGATTTTGATAGATAGATGCATGTTATTGTTTTTAAGATTGCTTTAAGTAACTTCCTGTTTAATTCCATTTTCAGCATTCCTTAAATTCATTCAGTAAGTAGATAGATTAATCTCTTCAAATTGGTAGAAGTTATTAAGATTAGCTAGGAAAATTGGTAATTGTAGAATCCCTAATTGCAGACAGTCGAGGACATAGCCCCTAGATTTTGACATCTGAAATATGATTAAATGACGAGGTACAATGACACCTTGTCATTTTTGGCACCGTTGCCAAGGATATCTTGTGTTAATTAGGGAAACTTAGCTAAAACATTTTTTAGGATAGATCTATATGGTTAGAGCTAGAGATTCAAAAGGAAGATATATAAAACAGACACCCCATCAACAAGCCATAGGGGAAAGTAGTGGGGTGGGAGAGAAACCTAGAACCTACTTTGGAAGTTGCACCTCAAATCAATAATCCCTTAGATCCTCCAAATCTTCCACTTGCTGATTATATCTAGGAATTACAACAAAAGTTTCAGGCAGATCCTTTGATAGAACCTAATTTCCTAGAACATCAGGGAGAAGAACTAGTACTAAACATGGACAATGATAATCATGAAGAAGAGGAAAATTAGGCTCCAAGAACCTTCTCATATCCTATTATTTTGGCTGTTGGAGACAATGCTCCTATGAAGACTATCTCACCAACACACTTGCCAAATTTTAGAGGACTTTCTTCTGACGATCCAGATCAATTTTTGTTTGAATTCAAAGTAGTCTGCCAAACCTATGATTATGGATTAGATAACCAAAGACTCAAGTTGTTCCCTTCAACCCTAAAAGATTCTGCGATGAGATGGTTTATGGGTTTACCCCAAAATTCTATCCATTCTTGGGATCAGTTGGAAACAATTTTTTTGGGAAAGTATCAAGATTACTGTAGATCCAGTAATAAAAATGAAGAATTGTTTAAAATTAGGTAGGGGGAGGAAGAGACATTAGAGGACTATGTGGATAGGTTTAATTTTGCCTTGAGAAGGTATGGAAACCCAGTAGATCACTCCTTGGCTAGAACCCTGTTTGTAAAAGGATTGGATAAAGAATCAAAACAGGCACTGGATCTAATGGGAAAAGGAAATATAAAAAAAAATGGATATACCTGCTATAGAAGAACTCTACAAGAACTATTCTAGAACCCAAGATGGAGTGAGGTTATCCAAAACTTTTAAATGGAAGAATGAAGTAGGACAGTTAATGGAAGAGATTGCAAATCTAAAAACAAATATTTTGGGCCAATTAAATACCACATTGGATGGGATTCAAGCAAAAACTAGAATAGCTGATCAAAATAGAACCACTCTCCATCTATTGTCCTAGGTGTAGAAATAAGCATCTGTTGAGAGAATGCCCTTTGGACAAATCAGAGATTTGTCAGATCTATGATAGGGAATATCCTACCAGTCAATGTAGTCAACTTCTAGCCTTGAAAAGGCTGAGTAAGAAGAATGCTGTAATAGAAGAGGAATTGAACTATGTGGGATAAAAACAAGCTCAAAATTTCCCTTATAATTAGTATCCAAACCAACCTTCTTACATGGGTCCTTCTAATTGGGGAAATAATCGGTGGAATCCAACTTGGCATGGGCCTCGAAATAATCCTCCTTGGGGACAACAGGATTGGCCAAGTCAACATTGGCAAAACCAAAATTGGCAAAATCAGCCTTGGGGAAATTAACAGTGGCCACCACAGTTTGGATCACAAAACATGCAACCTCAATGGGGTTCTCAACAGGGATATAATCAACAATACCAGGGACAACCTAGACATTTCCAACCTCAACAACAAGCTTTACTAACTGGACCCTCCAACACACAAGGTTAATCACAAAATGAACCAGTTAGCCAACCACCTTTACCAGCTCAGCCTATACCAAACCCACGGAATAAACAGGGAGCAATTGTTTACATGATAGAGCAAGAAAATCTGGCTGGAATTAATGCTATATATTCAAATAAGCTCTAGCTACATTTTGGGAAAGCATTCCCAAGACCATCTCCTCCAACTATAGTTGAAGTAACCAATGATGAGGAACTTGAAAATTCGTCCACTCAACTCCCGGAGGAGATTACTAATGAAAAAGTGCTAAAAGAATCATCCTTGGACAACTCCAGAGTTGCTCCTAAAAGATCGACTCTAGAGAACATTCCTAGACACAATTCTGACAACAGCTCTAGAGATGCTCCGGAGATGAAAAAACTAGCACCATACCTAGAACGGCTTAAACAGTATGTTCCCCAGAAAAAGATCTTACAAAAACAAGTCCAAACCAACTTGGAATAAAATTTTTTACAAGAAATCAAGCAACTAAACATCAAAATTCCTCTCTCCAAGCAATTAGAGATGTACCAGAACTAAATTAGTTCATTAAATAGTATTGTATCAAAACACAGGGTAGGAGGAAAAACTTCCCTTCCACAATACAGGTGGAAGGAAAAGTAGTAGATCTATTGATGGGAGAAATTCTCTTCCCAAAATATGGAGACCCTGGAAATCCTATCATAACTATTTTCATCTCAGGGGTAGAAATTTCAAATGTTCTGGTTGATTTAGGAGCAACAATTAATGTGATGATAGTTCACACAATGAACAAATTAGCTCTATCAGGTATCCAATCCACAACTACAATTCTTCAACTTGCTGACCAATCAGTAGTTGTTCCAAAAGGAGTAATTACTGATGTACCAGTTGTGATAGATTCATGGCAATTTCCAGTGGACTTCCTGATATTAGAGCCTAGAAACTAGAGAAATGCATCTATTGATTGTTGAACTAGAGATATGGTCATTTCTAATGGGATAGATTTGAAGAAAATATCTTTGTATCCTCCAACTAAACCATCAATACATTATACAGGAAGAGTATGGGTGGATGAACCAGAGAATAATGACAATAGTGTCTCAGTAGCTATGGTAACCATCAAGGAACATTTGGGAGAGTTAGAAGAAGAAATATACTATGATACAATAGAAGACATTACTCACATCCTAATCAATAAGGATGTGATGGAGCTCACCCAAGATTCTAGGAGAGAATTTCTTACTTCTTCTCATTGTACCCTCACCAACATCATTCCTTGTGGGGAAACCTTTTACATAGACTTAGCCACTTTCCACATGTTGCTTCCACATTCTTGTCCTCTCAATACCATGACTCCAATGTACAGATTAACTACATCTATGGATCAAATCACAAAATAGGTCATGATTTTACCAGGGAAAACACTTAATATCAATACTCAGTTAACAACAAATCAAGAAGAAAAACTTATCCAACTTCTGATTTCCCATTCAGTATCTTTTGCTTGGGAATACCAAGATATGAGAGGCGTACCTCCTGAGATCTGTCCGCATCATATATACACTGAAGATATTAAACCTATCAGACAACCCCAGAGAAGATTGAATCCTGCTTTAAAGGACATTGTCAAAACTGAAATAAAAAATTACTTCAAGCAGGGTTTATATATCCAATCTCAGACAGTCAATGGGTCTCACCCCTTGTCATAGTGCCTAAAAAGAATGGGAAATGGAGGGTGTGTATTGATTATAGAGAACTAAACAAGGCCACAAAAAAGGACTACTTTACCTTACCATTCATTGACCAAGTACTGGACAACCTTGCTGGGAGAAAGTATTTTTCTTTTCTAGATGGATTCAGTGGGTATAATCAAATTCAAGTAGCACCTGAAGATCAGGACAAAACCACCTTCACCTACTTTTGGGGAACTTTTTCTTACAAAGTTCTTCCCTTTGGACTATGTAATGCCCCAGCTACATTTCAGAAACTTGTTTTAGCTATTTTCACTGAACTAGCTAATGAATGCATGGAGGTCTATATGGATGACTTTACTGTGTATGGGGATAATTTTGAAGAAGCATTCACAAAGCTTGAGAAAGTACTGAAATGTTGTGAGAAAAATCAATTATCCCTTAGCCATGAAAAGTGCTTTATGATGGTGGAGGAAGGAATTGTTTTGGGACACCACATTTCAGAAAAGGGGATCAAAACAAGATAGAAGTGATCACATAGTTGCCTTCACCCAAAAATCAGACAGATGTTAGAAGTTTTCTGGGTCATGCAGGCTACTATAGGAGATTCATAGAAAATTTCAGCAAAATAGCTGCCCCCTATTTACCTTGCTTAACAAAGACACATAATTTCTATGGACAGAGGACTGTCAATCAACATTTGAAACCTTGAAAGAAAGGCTTATTGTCACACCAATTTTGAGAGGACCTAATTGGACTTTACCATTTCACATACAGACTGATGCTTCAAATGAGTCCATTGGGGGTAGTTTTAGGACAAAAGGAGGAAGGAGAGAGTATGCATGCCATTTATTACATCAGCAAAAACCTTGCCTCTGCAGAAAGAAATTACACCACAACTGAAAAAGAATTCTTGGTAGTCATCTATGCTATAAATAAATTTAGGCATTATATCACTGGATATAAAATATTTGTACACACTGATCATGCATCCATCAAGTACCTAATGAATAAACTAGTAGTGGATGCAAGGATCATCAGGTGGTTATTGCTATGGCAGGAATTTGATATTACCATAGTTGATAATCCAGGTAAGTTTAATTTGGTTGCTGATTTTTTGTCAAGATTGCATATAGGAGGAGAAAACCAACCAGTGGAGGACAAGTTCCTAGATGAAAATCTTTTTGCTATCTCCCCTACTGTACCTTGGTTTGCTGACATAGCTAATCTTTTAGCTACAAGCTTGTATCCATCCCATTTTACCTCAAAACAAAAAAAATGCTTGGTTAAAGAAAGTTTATCTTACAAATGTTTGAATGGTTTACTATTTAAATGTGGTCCTGATTTCATTCTACGCAGGTGTTTAAAAGTTGATGAGATTTTTGATGTGTTGAGATCATGTCATGATGAACCATCTAGTGGTCATTACTCCTTCCACCAGATAGTCCACAAGATCCTCGGAGCTGGTTACTACTGGCCCTCTCTTCATAAAGATACAAAGAAGTATGTGCAACACTATGACTAGTGCTAAAGGATGAGACAACCAACCTTTACCCAGGAGATGTTACTGCATTCTCAAGTCATGATGGAACCATTTGAGCAGTGGGGTTTAGACTTTGTGGGACCAATTTCTCCACCATCATCTAGCAAGGAGTACATTCTAGTATGCATAGAGTATGTTACTAAATGGGCTGAGGTTCAAGCATTACAATTTGTAAGAGAAGAAAAAGTTGTTGATTTCCTTTATAATAAGATTTTCTTAAGGTTTGGAGCCCCAAGATCAATAGTTTCAGACAGAGGACCTTAGTTTACTTCACAAGTAATCAAAGCATTCACAGATTTATATCAAGTCAAGCATAAAAAATCTTCACCTTACCATCCTCAAGCGAATGGGCAGGTAGAAGTCACTAATAGGGAACTTGAAAATATTCTGACAAGGACAGTAGCAATGAATAGAAAAGATTGAGCTAACAGATTACCTGAAGTAGTTTGGGCTTACAATACCACTTGGAAGTCCACAACAAAGTTCTCACCATATGAATTGGTTTATGGGAAAAAGCCTATTTTGTCTATAGAATTTGAACTCTAGACACTTAAAGTTGTATTGGATATTGGTCTACCATTGTCTATAACCCAACAAAACAAAATTTTTCAGTTCAATGAGTTGGATGAAATTCAGACAGAGGCCATTCAACAAACAAAACTGGTTCAGTATCGAAGGAAGCAATGGCATGACCAACACATCAAAAGGAGGACATTTCAGCAAGGTGATTGGGTTCTTCTTTATGATTCTAAATTCAAAGAGTTTAAGGGGAAATTACAAACTCATTGGATGGGTCCTTATCAAATAAAGGAATTTTTTGAAAATGGAACAGTATTATTGGAACCTATTGATGGAAACATAGACACATTCTTAGTAAATGGTCACCGAATCAAACTCTATAAAAGACCAGCTACTAAAGAAGAGTTCCTTAATGATTTGTGTTTTGATACAGGGGATACCTCCTTTGTCTCAATGTTGGATTAAAAAAATAGAAAAAAAGGAAGGTTGAAAACCAGTAAATGGCGGCCTTCTAAAAAAAATAGAGAGAAAGATGGAAAACCAGTAAATGGTTGTCTTTCTCGACCAAGGGAGTTGAAAACCAACAAATGGCGGTTTCCTTCTTTAGGACAGTTGAAAACAATTGAGCTATGGAGGTGATTAGGTGTTGGGAGTTAGTCAAATGCACCTCTGACACTTCACAAACTAGGAGCACCTCCGGTGCTTCACAAACTAGGAGTAGCTCCGGTGCTCCATCAATAAAGAGTCATTTACAACAATGGGGGAGGGGACCCACCTCTCTAGGCATTAAAGTGGAAACATCACATGATGAGTTCATCATGACTCATCCTCTACTTTATCACAAGAATAAAATAAAATTAGCACGCATATCATTTGCAAAGGTATTTACAAAGATGGCGCTGATGTCACCCAAGGAAAGTGGATTCCCAAACCACTCTGCGAAATGAATGCAGGTCGCATACCAATGGAGTAGTGGGCGTCATCTCAAGCCAACAAAAGTTGCTCATGTGCCATGACGCGTGCAGTCTCATAAAATGATGCAGCATCTTTGCCGAGTACATCGCTCCTCATCATTAAAAATGATCCAGGTAATTCTATTTTAAATTAAGCATTGAATAGCAACTGTCTTGTCTTTATGTTTTTGGGTGCTGTCAATATGACACGTCCTCTTGCCATCATTTTCTTTTCCAAATTCACGCATGCCACCATCTGTGCTGTACTGTCACCTTACCTCCAGAGTGTCCTATCACTCTGTTGTATTTATGACTGCCTAGGTAATCTAACTAATCTGCAAATCTTCCATAAGACTAAGCTGAGAGACATAACAATCCTCATTCAAACTTCCAAAATACCCTGAAGAATACAGTAAATTGAATAGTCCTCTGGAGCCTATAGAGTTAAGAAGAAGGGACAAACTGCAGATAGAAAAGTGAGGAATTAAGCATAGAAGGTGGAACCAATTTAGCAATGGGGGTAAAGAAGAAGTCTGAACCAGAGAGTGTTGCGGGTCTGTTGCAAGATGAAGTTGCAGCAAACATTTTGAGAACTGCAGGATGGTTGGACTTTCTAGAAAAAATTGAAGGGTTTCAAGAAGATGTTGTGGATGAATTCCTAAGAAATCTAAGGGACAATTAGACAGCTGTCAGAGGAGTCTGAATCAATCTCTCCTCAGCCACTATTAGTCACATTTCTGGGCTGCCTGAACAAGGTGAGAGGTTTTATCACCTAAATACCTTATATACTGATTTGATTAAGAATTTCTCTGTTCAAGGTGAACCTGCAATACAACTGCATTCAAATAAAAATGAAGTAAAAGGATTTCTTAGGTCCACACTTCCAAACCCTTGGCAATCTGTTGCCACCTGGCTAATGAAATATTTCACTTGTGATGGTCAATTTTCTTTAGTTTTAGGACCAATTTGCTGATTTTTCTAAGACATGGGAATGCACACCTTGAATTTAGCATAAATATTCCCAATTTCCTATATTCTGCCATCAAGGCAACTGCAAAAAGATATTAGCAAAACAAGGGTCCTATGAAACATCATGGCCTCATCTTTCTAGTAGTTAAATACCACTTCCTGTCTCAGGCCAATGGGGAAGAATTATGGCAAAACTTCCTTGAACAAGATGATGAGTGCCAAGTTGCACCCATGAAATACATCTTTTTACCTCTCTTTTTCTTCTTCCTGATTCCATCTTTCCTAATGTTTGCACCCAAATAGGCTATCAAGATCATTCTAGTTAATGATTAATTGAGATAAATTACTTAAGATCATAATTTCTGATTAAAGGACTAATGTGCATGGGATTGATGGAAAAATGCAGAAAACTTCTCTCTTTTTGAATCAATAGGTGTAGATGCTCAGAATAGAAATTTTGTGCATCTCCAGAGGTAATCTTAAATGATCTCTGGAGACAATACCTTAATACCATAACACCAAAAGTTTTGAAGTAAAGACAAAAGCCTCTCCGGAGCTGGGTGGGAGTTTGGAGCATCTCCGGAGATGAACAAAAAGGTCACAATGGTATCTCCGGAGCTACAGACATATCTTCAGAGCTACAGACATATCTCCGGAGCTGCAGACAGGGACATATATCTCCGGTGCCTCCTGAGAGCAGGGCATATTTCTAGCATAAGCTACCGATCAGGCACTCTCAGCAGTGATCATAATACCCCTCATTTCACTCAAATCATCACCTGAGTGGTGAAGGGTCATCTTTAGTTAACTGCTAGAGTTTTTATCTTTTTAAAGTTTTTGCATGAGTTACGGATAAAACTGATTCAATATCCATATTTTCAGGGCCTCACTGCCCAAATGTATTAAGACTCAAACTTAGAATTCTAAGTGGACTTCTGTTCCACTCAATCTACTTTTATTGCATGATTATTTTTCCATAAGTTAGACAGCTAGTGTAATAAAGAGATGGGTGTCATCTCATAGAAGAACTAGTAGATAAGATAAGTGATATGTCATCACTCATTTTATATAGACTGATAGAAACAACAGAAAGCATATATAATGATGGGATTATTCTGATTCTTGGCAAACTCAGTTTTTCTCTGATATCAATATTTTTCATGAATGCAAAGTGAATGGAATTGGACCGGATTTAGTTGTGATCTTCTTCTTTTGTGTTGATTCCCTATTGTAGCCTTCATCCCCAAGGGTGTGGAGCAAGGGCCCACTCTCACCACCAAGGCAGAAGGCTAGTACCACTATTTTGTTACTTCAAATTTTGCTATGAAAAGTATTTACTGATTTTGATAGATAGATGCATGTTACTACTTTTAAGATTGCTTTAAGTAACTTCTTGTTTAATTCTATTTTTAGCATTCCTTAAATTCATTCAGTAAGTAGACAGATTAATCTCTTCAAATTGGTAGAAGTTATTAAGATTAGCTAGGAAAACTGGTAATTGTAGAATCCCTAATTGTAGACAGTCGAGGACACAACCCCTAGATTTTGACATCTAAAATATGATTAAATGATGAGGTACAATGAGACCTTGTCACTCACTCTAGAAGATAAGAAAGGGGGAAGAATGATAGGCAGTCTTGGTTCGACAGCTTTCAAGAAACTATGTGAAGAACTATCTTTGGTGGACATCCTCCCAAGGGAAGGCTGGTTCACCTGGTCCAATAGGCGAAGTGGGGTGGAAAATATTTTATGTAGGCTTGATAGATTTCTGGTAAATTCGGATTGGCTTTTGTCTCCTATCTATCTTTATTCAAAGGTGATGGATTTTAGAGGTTTAGATCACTGGCCTGTTAGGCTCCTCATTTCTCAAAGTTGGAGGCCTAAACGTCCTTCTTTCAAAATGGAAGCCTTTTGGTATGAGCACCCAAATTTTAAGAAGGAATTGGAAGGCTGCTAGAGAATGGAATAAGCAGGTTATGGGGGAATCATTTTGAGACCAAGACCAAGGTGGAGGAGGATCTAGCCAAGGTGGAAAAGGTTTTGTCAGAAGAAGGTTTGATGGAGGCGCTAAGAGAAAAGGATTCTAATCATGAAGAAGATGGGTTTTTGTGATGGCTGGTGTGATTGGATTTTTAGTTGTATCTCCATGGTGTCATATGCCATCTTGATCAATGGTAGTGCCACAGAGTTTTTCCTAGCCAAGAGAGGGCTAAGACAGGGGATCCGCTCTCTCCTTTCCTTTTCCTAATTGTGGCAGAAGCTCTTAATTTTGTGATCAAGGAGGCTGTACGAAAGGGCTTGATCAAAGGTCTGAAAGTCTCAGGAGGCTGTCCCAACCTCACTCATCTTCAGTTCGTTGATGATACTTTACTGTTTGGAGAGGCGACAACAAGAGAAGAAAGGGGCATTAAGAAGATCCTTCTTCTTTATGAGCAAGTCACTGGTCAGGTCAATTCTGGTAAATCTTGTATCTTTTTTCTAAAAGAATATTGTTTAGATGCATTGGAAGTGCAAAGAATCTTGGGTTTTAATGTGGGCTCTCTCCTGAGCAACTATTTGGGCATGCCCCTAGTGGAGGGCAGAACTTCTAAGTTAGAATGGAGGAAAGTGATGGATAGCATGCAAAACAAGCTGGCTTCTTGGAAAGGGAAATGGTTGTCTTTGGTTGGTAGGATAACACTGATCATAGCTTCTTTGGCGGCTATCCCAATTTATATTATGTCTATTTTTCAATTGCCTAGCAAGGTTGCCTAGACGCTGGAAAAAACTTAGAGGATTTTTCTGTGGAGAGGGACAGAGGAAAATTTTAAGTACAGTCTTGTCAAATGGGATGAGGTGTGTTTACCCAAGGCTAGAGGTGGTTTGGGCTTTAGGAATCTCAAAAAGGTTAATAAAGCTTTGGGGGCTAAGTTAGTTTGGAGAGTGTATGAAGAAAAGGGGTGAATGTGGAGCAAGGTGATTCAAGCCATGTATCTCCAAAACAATGTGGACAACCTCTTTGATGAAAGTGTTATTTTTCCCAAAGGGTCAAGTGTTTGGAATTTCTTGAGATTGTGCAGTTTTTTGTTGTGGCCAAATTTGGTTTGAAGGGTTGGGTTGGGAAATAAGGCTAAATTCTAGATGGACCCATGGATCAAAGACAAACCCTTGCTAGAGTATGAAAGGTATATTCTTGTGGGTTTGGCTATGGAGAATCATTTTGGTCCCAGAGTTTAGAATTATATTGTTGAGGAAGAAGGGAAGAGACGGTGGTGGTCACAAAGCCTTCAGAGTGGGGAGATGGAAGCAAGATGGAAGGAGATTAGGGTCTTGTTGAAAAGGAAGCCTCTCTTAGAGGAAGAGAACAAACTAGTTTGGAATGGCAGCGGAGAAGGCAAGGCATCTATGAGGGAGGTTTATGGCAAGCTTCTACCTCATAGTCGGGGAAGTTGGAATATGATTGCAGGCAAAATCTAGAAAGATCTAGGTCTGCCCAAGGCTAATGCTTTTTTCTGACTAGCTTGTAAGGGGATGGCTCTCACATGAGATAGGCTAAAGAGAATGGGTAAGCTTGGTCCTTCCCAATGTGTTCTCTGCAAGGAGGCTAGTGAAGATAATGTCCATTTGTTCCTTCATCGCAAGTTTGCATGGTCCTTGTGGAGCAGATTTTTATCCAAATGGAATCTTTGTTGGGCTATGCCTAATAGTCTCTTGGAGGTGATGGAATTATGGGCAGTTAAATGCAGAAGCCTAGGCATGAAGCTAGTCTGGGAGGTTTTCCCAGCTGTCTTGATGTGGAATTTGTGGCTAGAAAGGAACAGGAGAGTGTTCCAAGATAAAGAAAGATGTGTGGATAGGATCTGGGATGGGGTAGAAAGTCTCTTGGGGGAATTGGGTGATATCCACTAGAAAGAAGGGTGGACGACTCCTTCGGAGGAGTCCCATTTGGTAGATGAGTGGCCCTGCCTCAGGTGGTTTAGCAAAGAATCCTCCTCGACGACTTTGGAGTCTAGTAATCAGGTTGTTTTCTAGGGAACTCCTGAAGAAGAATGGGTCAAATTGAACTTCGATGGAGCCGCTAGAGGAAACCCGGACAAGGCTGGGTGTGGGGGGGTTTTCAGAGACCAAAAGGGGCAACCTCTTGGTTTTTTCTCCATGGATCTAGGTTAGGAATCAATTAACATGGTGGAAGCCACTGCTCTATGGAAAGGATTACAAATAGCTCTCCAGAGAGGATGGTTCAAAATCTAGGTGGAAGGGGACTCGAATGTGATTATTGATTAGTTGAAGGGAGGCTTGGTTAGGAATTAGAGATTGGAATAGATTGTGAAGGAAATAAGGAGGCAGGTCACTCTCTTTAGCTCCTTCAAAATATCAAACATCAAAAGGCTTGGCAATCAAGCTACCAACTGGGTAACCAACTTTGGAATTGATCTTATTTCTAGAGGTATTCCTCTAGGTTGGGTGTGGAAGGAGGAGTATCCTAGAGAATTACTTCAGCTAATTCAAAGGGACATCAAGGCTCACCCTCCCAATAGTAGGTTAGCACATTAAATAGTCATTATGATGTGAGGTGGAGAGCTGTTTGGCATGTGTGATTAGAAAGCTGGCAGGTTTCTATCATTTTTGAGAGTGGCGTGGTGTAGAAGGCAAGTTGCATTCTTGATATACAGTCATCTCAGGTTTTCACATTCTAGTTGTTTCCTATTTGTTTTGTTTCTATTTCAGATGGATGGTGGTGTGGATGAGGGCTCGGGCTCCAGGGGTAAGTAGGCGAGGCCTCATGTAGCTCATTGCAGGCAAATTTCTCTCTCTGGAGTTAATAAGTTTGTTGGTGGCTGATTGAAGAGGAAGTACACTCTACGGCACAGAATGCAGAAAATCCCAGTGGAGGTTGCAATGGAAGGGTTCATGAAGGACATTGAGAAGGAGATCAGGAATCCTATCCTGTGTGAATGGTTGTTTCATCTACTCAAGGTTGCAAAGGAGGTTGACGGCCAAGAGGGGGTAAATGTCAGAGAAGCTATGGCTCATCTATTGCTCAACCCAGGGACTTCCAGAGGTAGGTGGAATGTTTTTGGTGCTGCCCAGTCCATTGCGGTGGCAACCATGCTATTGGTAGCTGTTGCATTGGTTTTAACTCATGAGGACCTGGTGGAGTCATCCAAGTAGATAGGAGAAAACCATGAATTTTTGTTCGGGCACTTGCATGACATTCTGCTGAACGTTCTAGACACCAGAAGGATGGTCGAAGGAGTGGTTGCAAAGCTTGAGGTTCCTGTTCCTGTGTAGGCTAAGCCACTCTACACCTGTACGTGCGATGAAGAGGGCATTGTCGATCTAGGGGGAGAAAGAGATAAGTAGGATAGTTGTTAGTAGTCCAAATTTTGTTTAATTTTAGCTCTTATGCTTCTATATTTGGTATAGACTTTGAATGGATGGAGTGCAGGTCATGGTAATTTGCCCCACTCCCTAGACTGATGTAATGTTTATCATAGTTAGGCAGATATGTTTCTCTCTTTTCTAGAATAATGTTACAGACTGAAGGGTTCAACCCTTTTTTTGATGGGTCCCTTGTCACTAACCAGGGTTTTTGTAAAAAAAATAATTAAAGGCATTTTAATAGCATAGAGATACAAAGAGCAAATAAAAATGAAAGTTTAGCTGATTAATTGTGGAATATAGATTTTTCATTTATGTTCATATTGCTAATTACATTAAATTGCACAATGCATACTTCATAGTGTATAAAATGATAACTCGGTACTAATAATTCTCAAATTTTTTATGGAGGTCATCCACAAATTCATTTTTGCTACCTGATCTGGGAGCACGAGACTTAGGCTGAACCTCTTCAATTGAGAGCCAAGGACTGAGGGATATCCATTATGCCAAATTTTCCTGGGACATGATCTCAACCTCATCCCTTATGGTGTCAAGGGCCTTGTACTCAACAAGACTTGATCCGTGGTGGGCTCATTCAGAACCTTTCAACTTCACCAGCAGACTAAGGGCCCTTTGACTAGTTTTCAAAATTTCAATTTCAATCTACTTTGTAAAATGCTATAGAGGAAGACAATGATTAATCCTTATAAAAGATCTCAGAGATTGGATCTACCTAAAGCAAAGTTCTTATATAGATGTTGTTCTCAAAATCAGCTACGCTCATTTTTGTAGACAACCCCTATGAAACTTGTCCATTTCGTAGCCTACACTCTAAGTTCACAAATTGATACAAGTACTCTTGTTCTCATGCAAAGTCATCTGACATCCTAGAAGAGTTTGCGACATTTCCTTATGACAATTCTCAAAAATTGTAAAGCTTGTTTTGGTCGTAACCTCGCCAAAATATCAATTATTGAATATTTTGGGGTGTTGGAAAAGTTTTTGTTATTACATGCAATAGCAGTCCAAATAACTGCTATTACATGTGTTTTAGTTGTTAGGTGTGTGGAGTCGGCTCTTTTTGCCACTTTCACATATCTTACTAAAATTTTCTTTTGACATGTGAGGGCAGTCCAAACCTCCGTTCATGCATGTCCCTTGACCTATTAACATGTAATAGCGGTTGAAATTGCCACTGGAGCATGTCATTTAAAGTTTGACACCGCATGCAGTGTCGGCATTTTTTGCCGCTCTGACATCCCTCTGATCACATGTAATGTTGGCATTTTTTACCACCTGAATGAATCCCACAAGATCAATAACTCATAGTATACATTAATGGCACTCGTACCATGTTTAATGCACAATTCTTAAGTCTTTTAAAGTAATCTATCTCATTCTAATTTGTTCATTACTCATATTAGAAACCCCTAAATGAGATTAGAATACCTTTCACACCAGATCTCTTCACAAAATTCGTGGGGATTCCGTATTTACTCGATCATGATTTCTTCATTACATCTAGTGTTTTGTAGATCAGGTAGGTCATTATAATTTTTGTCTTCTTTTCATTATGCTAGGGTTCTTGGTATGAATTTTATGTGTTGTTCAAATGTAGTGGCGTATTTTCCTTTTCTTGATTCTGTTGAAACCCTAGTTTTTCATTTAGGTTTTTTGCATTGTTAGAAAGCATCGTTGTTTTCCTACCTTTTCCAGAGTTAGGGTTCTTGGCCAGTGTTTTGACTTTTAAATGAGGGGGCGGTAGGAACTACCACCTTCACATTTACTTCGTCTTGTGTTGATAGCCCATGTAGTGTCGGCATAAACCGCCGCCCCTACATGGGCCTTGTGTTGATTAGCTTCACTTGTAATGGCGGTTAAAGCCACCGCCATTACACAATCATTTAATTTCTATATCTATAAGGGTGGTTGAAAATGCCGCACTTACATAGTCTTTATGTATCTTTTACATGCAGAAGCGGTCAATACGCCTGCCTTTACACATAACTTCAAGTTTTCGAAAACACTTGTAATAGTGGTCCATTTCATCGAATTTGTATGTGTTACCAACTCAAATCTTACCCTGATGTAAGGGCAGTCATTTTGATTGCCCCTACATATAAAACTTATACTTTTCCAAAAACACATGTAAAGGCGGTATTTTTTGCCGACTTTGCATGACAGTTATAAACATTTCCTATTAACATGTAAGAGCGGTCAAAATGACCGACTTTACATATATGAATAAATCCCTCATGCAGGAATGGTCATTTTGACCACTTGTGCACATTTTCCTAAATTTTTCCTAACACTGGGAAAATTCACCTTTCAAGACCTGTTAACCCGCTTTTGCCCTTTACCTCAATTTGCATGCACTCAAGCCCTTCAACATATGCTTTCCTGTCCATGATCATCAAATTGTGGTTTTCCCAATTTATCCATTTTTCCCCTAACTGCAAGATCATGGCCTTTTGCAGTTCTCAACAAGCGTTTGTTGTAGATATCTCTTCCAGAGTTCTCTCCAGAGCTGATGTCGAAGCTGTCTCCATCCAAAGCCAAAATCATGAAGTACAAGTACCAAGGTGTCTTCTCGGTGACTTCAGTGCATTCAAATATTGATGAAATCAGGGATACAAAAATAGGACATGTGGATATGGTAGAATTTGTGGACAGAACAAAACAAACAAATCCTTCTAGACATATGCAAAAGATCATTGACAACAATATTCACTTGGTTGCCTCATTTCTGGTTTCTGCACATAATCCCGAGTTCGTTCTTTAGGTGGCTAGCCATTACAACAGGGACACTAGGGTTGTGACAGATTCCCAAGGGAATGTGATCATGAGGTTGGATGCAAAATTCCTTGATAAAATCTTCATGTGTCCGCCTATTGTAAACATTGGACAAATTAATTTTTCTCAAGGGCAAAAGGACTATGATACATATGTGGAAGCTACAAGAAGGTATATAAACAACAAATGGTTGAAAATTCCTCAAAGTAATCTGACCAGATGGCCGAAGGATCTTCCTAGGAGTGACTTTGTAGAGGAAGTTTGTGACTTGATCACACTTTTGAGTTGCATTAGAGGACTCCCTTCTTCCTCCAAGTTTCAAGAATGGATGTACACATATATCAAGGTGATTCTTCAGGGCACACAAAGAATATTTTGGGGAGAGCAAATCAATAATGCATTGCATGAACAATTGGTGAAGGTCAACACAACATTCAAATTCTATATGACCTCATATCTTGTAGATGCTGCTACTAGCATGAGAAGCTTTTCTAGTTTGACTCAGGTTGGTGACAAGAGATTGGTTCCTTTATGAGTATTATCCTCAAATTACTCTGAAGGGATCAATCCATCATTTCTGAAGGGTGAATGATGCTTTCTTTTCAGTATTAATGTGCTTATGGGACAATGAATTTGTTCAGAAGAGGGTCTCAGATGAAGATTGGGAGGTTGTGAAATCTTTTGGCTGCTTGTTCTTACAATTCCCCACTTTCACCTATCTCAGAGTAGGGTATTATCCTGGCTACCCTTATATTCTTCCACAATATCCCAGTGACTGTATTGTCCTCATGGAATTATGTAGATAGCTGATTGTAGTGCATAATAAACAGATGGAGCTGAAGAAGTCAGGGATAAAGTTCCCCATTGAAATTGGAAGGTATTCAGGTCAATCAGCTAACAAGGAAAAAATAGTTGATTCTGAATTACAGTTGGTCACTATGAAAACTGTCAAGAAAAGGGACCATTTTGACTTCAGGAGAGTACAAGACAAAATCAAAAGGAAGTCAACTTTCCATGTACCTATGGTAGAAGATATTTGGGTTGATCTCAGGACACAAAATGAGATCAGGAAGTTAGACTAGTGCAGACTTCATCTGAGTTAGATAGAAGCGCTGGGCCTCGCTGATATTCCAGATGGAATGGAGGATGATGGGGATGTTCTAGATCCCAAATATAACACTGAGAATGTTGAAGTATCACCTCTTCCAGAGGTGAAATGGTTAGTTAAAGAGGAAACATCCATAAGGAAAAGATTTCAGCCGATCTTGGCTAACACAAATATATGGCTGGAAAGAAAAGGGATCAAATTGAAGGAATTTCTCACAGAATCTGAGACTGAAGCATAGGAGCAAACAAGTAATAAAGTGGAGAATAGGACCAAAAATAAGAGTGACATCCCTTCTTCCTCCAAAATATGAAAACCAAAAATTAAGTTTGTATCCAAGGGAGGGAAGAAGAAAGAAGTTGCAGAAACCTCCAATGTCACTGAATCAGGTGCTGAAGATACAAATGTTGAACAAATGGAGATTAAAGATGTTGAGATTGAAGAGAAAAATATTCAGAAGTCTAAGGATGCCCAACAAACAAAAGTATCTGATAAATCTGATGAGGAAGATGAAACCAAACAAGGCAAGGATGAGGATGCAGAAAAAGAACAACTTGGTGATCCACATTAGTCCCCTGAGAAAGATCTCCCCACTGGAACATAAGTTTCTACACCCCTTCCTCATGCTCCTATTTCTGGTAGTTTTCTAGTAGTTTCAAGTGTTCCTCTTTCACCTATTTTCATTGTTTCTTCTGATAATACCCCTACTTCTATAAGAACCAGTTTTGGGACCGTATTTGATTCTTATTGCTCTATCCCAAGTTTATCTTCTCTGTCTTTTGACATTGGTGAACAATCTATTTTAGAAAATCTTCTAGATGGTTCAGAGAAAGTTGTTGATACAGGTGTAGTTTTTACCAACACTAGTCCTATTGTGACCATAACAGGTGTAAATATGGATCCAATGAAACAAGTAGTGGACTCATCTCCGATTATTGGTGCTTCTGTGCTTCCCCCATGGTTGTCTGCATATACTCCAAAGAGAAAGAAGCAAGCTATTTCGCCCAATGGGATTGATATTGAAAAGTTGTTACCTATGAAATCAAAGACTCTGAAGAAGAAGCCTAAGACTATTTCTAGGCTTATCAATGAGAAAGGAATCAGATATGCAGAGATTGCTAAGCCACCGGAACATGCTACTATCGACAATTTTGACATGAATGATTATGTTGTTTCAAGGGTTGAGTTAGGCAAGCTAACTCATGAAGGCATAAAAGTAGATTTTCAAACTACTGCCAGCACCTTGCTTGAAAAATATGATGAAGTCAAAAAGGAAAAAGAACAGTATAAGGCTAAAGCAAAACAACTTGCTGCAGTTCTTCAAAAAATAGTTAAGTCATCTAAAATTGTGGAACCCATGGCAGTAACTATAGAAGATCCCCTGATCTAGAAGGTTAAAAAAGCTCAGGCCAGAGGAGGGGTGGTAGGAGATATTGTGGAACGTTTGCTAGCTCAAGGGCGAATTCTACTAAAGACCACCGTAGAAAGAAAAGAGAAAATGGATAAAGCCAAAGCTGAGCTTGATAACATGGTTGACTTACTTTCCCACAAACTTCAGGATCAAGAAGAGAACTTGTAGGAGTGGAAAGAGATGAAAAAGATTAAGATAAAGAATCTGATCACCATTGGGGTCATTGCAAATAGGAAATCATATCTTAAGACTAAGGAGTCTCTGGTTCATCGTATCCACATAATAAAAGGTTTACTTGAAGATCTATGTCAAGCTCGTGAAGCCGGTGAAGATAGTGATGTCATGCTTCTACAAAGGTTGGAAGAACTCCCATGCACCCTCACAGGTGAAAACCATAAGTTCCTTTCAGCATATGAGATGATAAGTTCCTTCGAAAAGATGGTTCAAAGGAAATTCAAAGAGGAGGTGCTCTGAGTACTTTCCATGGACAATCTCTATGATCATCATTCAACTTTTGAGAACCTAAAGGATAACCTTGACAAACATGAGAAGGCAATAAAGGCAGTAAAAGATGCAATTCTTTGGGCCTGCACTATCTCAGAAAATACAGCTAAGCTGGATGCATGTGAAATGGCAGCTATACAGGCCATGTACTAGAATTTTCTGAAGAAGAATGATGGAGGAAGTTGATACCTTAGTTTATTTTATTTCTATATATGTAATTTTCCAAAATGTAATTACATGTGAGGCAAAGGAAGTCCTAAGTCAAAAAGGATTCTTCTGTTTGAATAAGTCAAAGTAGTTAAGATTTTCCTATTTTTGCTCTCGGTTTCTCTTATAAATACAGAGAACCCCCATTGTAAATATTATCTTTTTTCTATTGCAAAGAAACTCTGCCAAATTGGAAAACATTTCAAGACTTTGAGCTTTTTGTGTTTATCATATTTTTCAAAGTGAATATCAATATAAGCAGGCAATTTGAGTATCAAACTTTGAGTTGAATCATATTGTTTTATGATATCTGTGTTCTTATGTCATTGGTGCTATATTATATTGGATCATTGTTGGAATCATGAAGTTTATTCAAATTTGAGAGGAGTGTTCTTGTTTTGGTTAAATAGACTTTATGCTATTTTTCTCATTGCGAGAGTTTGTGTTTATTTGTGAGAAATGAATTGTTTAGAGACTTTGTGCTGCAAACTATTGCGTTCAAGTTAGTTATATCATATTGGGTGAAAGTAAAGTCTTTGAGCTGCTATTATCTTTTGTGATCATATATTTTATCGTAGCATTCGGCGAATACTTTGAGCTACACCTTGTCCTACTTAGTTCTAAATTGTAAATCAATAAAAGGAGCAACGATAGACTTTGTGCTCTGGTGGGTTTCTTTTTTATTCGAATTTGTATTGTGAAAGTGCTCTTTTATATTGTAAACATCATTTCTGAAAAAGAGAAATGGATGATGTGGTCTCACCCCGAAGTTAGTATTTAGTGTAAATAAGTTTGTGATAATTAATAGGGAACCTCCACTTGCTAAGAGGAGAGATTTATCTCATTACACTGTGGTTGATATAACCATTTTGCTTTTAGTTAGTTGAAGACCAAATATTCCACCAACAATAGACTAATCTTAATGTTCTCTGTTAATGTGGAAAATAACCACTCATTCTTAGAGATTGAAGACCTAAAGCAAAGTTTCACATTTTATAAGGATTAATCGTTATTCTTATTTAGACTAATCTTAATGTTTTCTATTAATGTGGAAAATAACCACGCATTCTTAGAGATTGGAGACCTAAAGCAAAGTTTCACATTTTATAAGGATTAATCATTGTCTTCCTCTAAAATCTACTAGTGGTTAATGTTGTGGAAGATCTCATGCTAGTTAATGTACACCATTTAGTGATTTCTTTCGTTGACCCAACAACATCAAAGGTTTAATAGTTTTATTAATAGAATTGCATGGACATGGATACCATATTTTTGAAGACCCACTAATATGGATATGGAATTATATACATAATTATATATTATATAATAAAATAGAATAAATGTAAATTTAAAATATTAAAATAGAGTAAAAACAAATTAAAAAATATGTTTTTATATAATTATTATATTAAAATATAATTTATTCTTTTATACCTAAAAATTTATTAATAATAAATATTAAATTTATTAAATTTAAATACTAATAAAAATACTAAATCCACCTATAAATAAAATTAAAAAAACAAATTATATTAAACTTAATAACAAATTTATTAAATAAATTATTAACTACATATATATATCTTAAAAATAAAATTTATAAAATTGAACTTTTAAAAAGTAACATACAAGTATATATATATAATCCGTTAGATGTGGAGTTAGGGCCCACTCCCATAATAAATATTGAAAGAGAATAAAGGTAACTGCTTCAGATCCACGGAAGGGGAGCATGATAACTGAGGTGACCAAAAAGAAGAGATAAGATAAAAAAGAACCTACAGAGTGTTGTGATAGCAAAAAATAATCATTGCAAGTGGCATCCGAAAGAAGCACGAAGGAGCTAGAGACTATTCAAAGCCAAGTACCAACATGTACTTGCCATCATGTTTGTTTGGATAATCCCTTCCTTCTACTCCTGGTAAGAAGGGCGTCCATGGTCCAAAAAAGAACCTACATAGTGTTGTGATAACAAAAAATAACTATTGCAAGTGACATCTGAAAGAAGCATGTAGGAGCTAGAGATAATTCAAAGCCAAGTACCAATAGGTACTTTCCATCATGTTTGTTTAGTTAAGCCCTTCCTTCTACTCCTGGTAAGAAGGGCATCCATGGTCCACTGGGTGCCATCATCAACTACATCTCGACCTTCTATTCTTAATTTCTCTACTTCATATTTCCTTCCTTTCTTCTTCCTTGGAATGGTGATGTTTGGTTTTGAAATGCCACTCATAGTTTGGTCAATGGAGCACTTCTTAAAAGGGACAAACACATCCTCATGATCTTAAAAATCAGGGAAACCTTCATCAAGATCCTCTATAAAAGGAAAAACTCTCATCATCATCAGAGTGGTTGCCCTCCCATTTTGAAACCTGATTAATTCCATAGAGATCTTCTCTGGGAAGACTCTTAGAAGGGGTTGGCTCCACAATAGCTGCTATGTCTACAATAGACACAGGTTCAAGCCTTGTCTCCTTTTGGGGTTCCACGAATTTTCCTTGATTGCGCCAAATGAAATTCACGTCTGGAGGTCTTGGTTTCTTGATCCATTTTTTAAAACTAATTACCCTTGATCTTGGATTTTTATTAATAGTGCTTCCTACAATTTTTTGGCCAATGGTGTTGTAATGGAAGCATCTAAAAGGCAAGCCCTCAAAGTTTAGAAATTGAGTGCAGAAACCAATGGAAGAGTATATTCTTATAGAATGGAGCACAGACATTGAAATATCCACCATGACACAGACCCTTGTATATCTGCTTGAATAAACTACTAGATTGTCATCCCACTTTATGAAGGTTCCCACCAGATCAATCATTATCCTTATGAGATTTATGTCCCTCATGATCAGAGGGAGATTGTATAATCTGATCCAAATTGGAATACCAGTAATTTTTGTTGCTGCTGGGTCAAAAGGGGGTCCATGGTGTAATGAAGAGGCTCGACTGTCCAGAAAACCAAGGATCATTATGTTTCACAAAATTGTAATCATCTATTGAATTGAAACAAAGAAGGAAGAAGCTGAAATCCAACATTTTGATTGTAAGGGTGGCCAAGTTGCTCCAGGTAGTCTTCATCCATTCCACTAGCCATTCATAAGTCAGGTGTTTCCTCAAGAATCTGAGGATAAGGGAACGACTCCCTACCTTAGCTGAAACTTCATTAACACAGGAATCCAAGATATGGAAATCCACAGGTTCATCTGCCAAGACCACCTCATAATCTCCTAGTGAGAAGGTGTGTTTTCTTGGTTCATGATTCAGATTTGTTCCATGGGCCTAGACAGAGTCATCCAGATTTTGAGTCCTCTCTTTGGGTGTAGGGTTAGGGATTTCTCTCACCAGTTGTTCCCTATAGAAGGCATAGCACTCATGATAAGGGTTTGCCTGATTTTTGCAGGCCTCAAGGCTTGCAGTTTTTGACATGGGACTAGGCACCGCTTGTTTGGGAGTTCCTCCGCTTGTCGCTGCCCTGAGGAGGTCAAAGCCCAAGCCATCCTTGAGTTTTCCCTTTGAGCCCTTCTTAGATTCAATCTTCTGATTACTGCGCCTCCTTTCGCCATTATTTCTTGCCACATGCATGTGCTCCTACTCCTATTCTTTACATTACGCTCCTTCCCCTGCTTGCATTTCACACATCTTGCTCAGCTTTTATAAATTTTACTATATCAAATCCATAATGGGGAGAATTTTGCTCTAAATAATTTCAAGAATATATATATATTGCTACCCAATATTGGAGCACAAGCCTAGGCCCAACTTCTTCATTTTTGAAAGAAAAAAACAAAATAAAAGAATTGCCAAAATAATGAATAGTGGCTTTTTAAAAAGTAAAATTACAATTTACATATAAAAAGTAAAATAATGGTGGAATAAAAATAAAGTAAACAATAAAATAAAATAAAATAATTTTTAAATAAAAATAAAAATATATGTCCCCATGTAGTAAACAATATTAGTAGTTGCACAGAGTTTTTACTCAACGGATTTGCCGATAGGCTATTAGTAATGGAAGAAATAAATTGTGGAATGAAATATAGAAATAAAATTTCATACTTATATTGTAATATGAGACAATGACAATGGTGTTTCACTTTTTGTAATGTATAAGAAGCATTTTTAATTTACATTTAAAATATATAGTATTTACAGTAAATATTCTTTGTATGAATAGGAGTAATACATAGTTTATAGAATTTGGGTTTTCATCATTAACATAAGCGTTCTCTTGTATTATAGTATTTAGGGTAGTATCAAATGCACCTGTATTGAAGGATAAAACATTAGTATGATGTTGTAGATGATTACATAAGGTAGAGATATTTTCATATTTTTAATGCAATAAAATCCATTTGAAGTTGTAGTGAGTTCTGCACGGTGGTGTGACAAAGTATGCAGACTATATCAGTAAAGAAACACAATGCTTGGTGTTAGTAACCACATCAAGCATAGAAGGATGCAAAAAATATGGATCATTTAGTTTTTTTTCCTCAAAAAGGCATTGTTAATATTACCAATTGCTTAACTGCTAACATTACATATTGACCATCTTACAATACTAAATGCTATAGCCAATACACTCTCCTAGAGCTCATCTTAAGCCAAGAAATTGTAATTGCATAAATAATAATAAATAAGAGACGGATCGACAACACAATCACTCAAAAATATACTATACAAGAATAAATACAATTATATTAGAGACTATATATTATATATAAAATAAATATATATAAGTTATAAATACTAATATTAGTAGTATTGATTATGTCAGAAATTAACCAAATTTCAGCATAATTGTTGTTTTTCATTATGGTTTATTAGTATTTATGTATTTTTTGTTTAATTTTTTTTTACTATTATTCTTTTGTACCTATAACTTTAAGAGGTGGGCATTTGTACGATTCCTTTGGATTCATGTCTTGGAGTAGATTCGTAGCCCCATGTTTGTCAAAGAGTGGAAAACATTCTTGAAACTTTAATTTTAACAGTGAGAAAGCTTAAGAAAAATAATAATAATAAGGAAACCATGCCTTTATAGTCAATCAAAAAAGAATGTTTTCTGTAAAACATTTGTTCATATGTGAAAATAATATTCACTTGGCTAGAGAATCAAGTATTCTTTGTATAATTTGTAAGTAAAGCAGGTGTTTGAGTTTGTAGTTTAAAATATAAGAAAAATAAAATTTAAAAAACTCTAAAACAAAAAATAGAACATTTTGATTGACTACACAACTGAAATAAATTATACACTTCCAATACCTTTCCATTTAGTAAACTTCCAATCATACACAACTGAAATAAACTATACATGTTATCAACTATGATTGCACCCATGATGCAAAGCTGTGAGGCTCAACAATCCTGTGTAACATGGGAATACCTTCAGGTTGTGGGTTCCCTATGGTGAAGGTAGACCTCCAGATTATGGGTTGGTTCCCTTATGATTTTCTAATGAAAAACTGACTTTGCAAGAAAAAAGGATAGGAGGAATTGCAGTGAAACAATAAACTAAAACTGAAAATGTGGTGATGCACCTATATGATGATAAATCTTGCAGAATAATTCACAGCTATTCTTAGAGACACTGGTTACACAATTTAGAAATGGTGACTTAATCATAAAAATGTTTCTAAAGAAGGCCAACCAGTTTGTCCTTTCAAGAGGAAAATAAAATTTCACAGTTTTAAGGAAAAAATGAAACAAGCACAATTTGAGACGTGTGATGGATGCACAATAATAAATGAGACAAACTTAAAGGCTTTAATGGCTAAAAACAATAATTTCATCAAATCCTTCATAAAGGCACTTGTATATTTCTGAGAGGGTAAATTTAGTGTATTCTAAATGAAAAATAGAAGGAAAAGCACTGCATAAGACAAAAAATATGAACCTGTAACCTATTGTACTATATAGATCTGAAAAATGAGTTACAAAACTCCTGTGCCTCTCTGAAATGTGTAAGAGAGAAAAGAAGGCAAGAACTGAGGAAAAACCTATGTTTTTCTCCAATATAATAGAAAAGATGACTTCCCTTAGTCAAAATAAGTGAACTCCAGTCAACTCAACATCAAAATATCTCCACAAAACTCCCTCAGGAGTAGAAATGGAAATCCCTAAAAAGAAGGGCTATAACTGATCCAATTTGAGCTAAAATAGCTCCAATTTGTCTCTAACAGCCAGTTCGACCATGTGGAACTCCAAACTCACCCTAGTTTGGCCATAAATCAAGGAAAATACTCCAAAATATCTTAGTCAACTCAACTCCTAACTTTGCATGATTTTGGAGATAAAGAAAACAATGTGAACAAATAATAAAGTAATCGTCATGATTTACTTTACTATTTTTTATGAATTTGTCTACTCTTGCTTGCATTTTCATGATAAATAATAAAGTAATTTATAATTTATTACTTTATTATTTGTTTACATTTATACATTGTTTCCAAATCATGATAACCTAAGGAGATTCTAATTATTTTTCTGTTTCTTTTATTCTCCCTTAGTTTTAAAAGTCAAAAAATAATATTCTCCTTATAACTCCCCTTTGACTTGTAAAATGTGATGCCCCGTCATGCAACTCTAGAGTGCTAGACAAACAAGAGACAATAATACAAATTTTTTTTTTTTTGAAACAAGGAAATGCATTAATCATTACAAATATCTGCTTTAATAACAACATTCAATGAAATGATCAGCTAACACTTCTAGGGAACATAACCGCATCAGATAAAAGTAAAACCATACAAGAATTTGTATCTCAATACAATAGAGTAATAATACATCTTACATTATCTGGGATGAATAATTACAAATTCCAATACAAGATTACAAGACCGATTACATCGGTTTACAAATAGTACAATAATGAAAGTATACAACAACTTGAAGATGATGAGCAAACTGGAACTAGAACACTCCTGCTTTAATCTGGAACTGAATATTCGAGAAGACCAATGGATAGCTCTACCTCCCAACCATGTGGAACCCTGAGGTCCACCCCACCGAGCTAGGAGATAATAATGAGGATTCTGCTAGGTCAAGGTTACAACCATGAGCACAAACACAAGATCCTAACTCTATGCAGACAAACATGATAACAAGACTGCACAAACCTGATAGTACTCAAAAACATCAAGCTAAGATCAATTATGAAGACCAGTCTACACTCTAGAGGTAACAACAAAGATAAAATAAAGCAGTAATTGAATTGCGTAAGGAGAGTGTCATCGAATGGTCCTAGCATGGGTTACCCAGGCTATCTCTCACTAGAAGCTGGCCCCCATCTATCGTTACCCTGGCAGCCTCTCTCTAGGCACGGCCCCATAGGGTGACACATGCGGAGCCGACATGTCCTCTCATGAAGACAAGGAGGTCAGCCTTGTCAATCAGGCCTTCTCATCCCACCCTTAGCCTACGAAAGCACTCAAGGCATGGGTGAGGTAATCTTACTTATCTTGTTATGTGAATTACTACCCCAACCCTCCTAAATAAGTTATTAAGTTTCCACTTGCTTACAACTTCCATGGGGTTACCCAGGCATCCTCTCACTAGGCACCAGTGCCACCATGAAAGCCACTCTCCTAGCAATTCTTTGATCAATCATCCAAACCACAACATGCAAGGATAAGGGTTACAAAATGGTTGTGATCCATTACATATGCCATTCACTTGGCCACAACTATATAAGTCCCTTTATACCCTTCAAAAATTTGAAGCAACACAATCTAAAACAAAAAGACACAAATATCAAGTCAAACGGTTAAGCCTCTGGAGTCGATAATGGAGTTCCTTATTAGGTTACCACAGTACCTTTCCTGATATGGAACTAGGTTTCTATGATCATGACAATGGTATAAGGCCAATAAGGGATAAAGAGAGAAAATAACACAACACCAATATATTCTTGCCACTATATCACACTGGATTCCAAGGTAACAAGTCTCTAGAGTTACACAGATATTAACACGACTATCAATAATCAACTAACCAAAACATGACGCTTACCAACTTGACCCCCTACGAAACTCACATGCTCACCATTTCATTAACTAGATAAGGCATAACAACAAGACTCAACACTAAAATAATTGCAATGACCCAATTGCATCATTGATATACCTCGGTTTAAAGTTAACAATAAACATCGAAGAGTATATATCAAAACACTATTCAAGCTATTTTACTATGGATTAAAAAACAAGAAGGCTTTAATTCTCTCTCTTAAGATTAACTCATAAACTTATGCTAACCACCCTCTAATCACATCTCAAAGATCTATAATTCCCACTCAAAAACTATAAATTGATTTTCTTTTAAAAATAATTCTAAAAAAATTACATATACTATTCTATTCTAATAAAATTCAATTTCATCTTTTATCTGTTTAATCGATATCATAATAAATCAAGGAATACTATTAAGATTATGATCTAAATCCTATACTATGAGAATGATCACTGCATACTACTCACAGAATGACAATAACTAATATGTCTACAAGATTGAAAGTAACATTAATGCCAGTAGTCACTATTTTTAATGACACACAAATCCAAAGCATTGCAATGAGTACTAATATTAACTAGAGATGATTAACAAACATAGCTAATGGTGTAATTCAATTATACTTATCTACCAATAATAAATGCAAAAATTGGATATTCTATTCTATAGATTTACTAATCTAATTAAAAGAACTACTTCAATTATAAAAGACCACTTACATTAAATCCTTTATTATCTAAGACCCTACATTCTCTCCTATTCCAAAACTAATTTATTTTATCTACTAATCTTATTTTGTATGCCATACAAATTTGCTCACAAAGGATTGGTAACTCTTCAAAGAAAGATCCCACAATAACACTTTCTATAACAAAATAGATTTCTTAACCTAAATGTATCGATTAAGACAAAGAGATTATGGGATATCTAAAAAAAAGAATAATTTCTTATGCTAACTTAAAATACATAAGGCAATAATTAATTAGGAAACTTCCTAAAACCAAATCTTAAAGGAAATCATACCCTTACGTGGTGAAGGCAAGGAAACTTGCTAAAATGATTATATACGTTTCAGATAGAATTTGCATAAAGTTTCTCTTAATAAATGACTCATATAGGAACGAATTGCATTGCAATTAAGGCTGAAAAAATATTAATTGAGAAGATAGAGACATTGGTCATTCTCAGGGCGAATAAGATGTTTGCAGAAGTAAGTGTAAAAATGGATCTGGGGACCATACGCCAGGGAAAAAAAGGTTCAAACTGCTCCATAACATACTCAGCGAGCTACAAGAGGATCCACTAGCACAAACTGGCTTCTAAGAGAGGAGAATCAAATTTACCAATCGAGAATCACGCAAGGACATACAAAAACCTACAGCAAGTACCTATTCATCCACCATGAGAAGCTTGGTTTGGCAAGACTGTTCGGCAGAGAATCAGGTTCTCTCTAGTTTGCCTTAACTAAAATCACCAGTCAAGCTCAAAAGAAAGGTAAGAGTCATTTTAAAATTGCAAGGACCAAACCATGGGACGCCCAACAAATGGCATACTTTAGACAAATCTGACTACAATTTCTATGCTAATAAATAGGCAATGATACACCCATGAATTTGTTGGAAATGGAGGATGCAAAAGACTAAACTACGAAGCAGATCGGTTGCCGACAGGGGTGCCATTTGAAAGAAGAACCAAAGAAATGTCAAATTTTGTCAGGAGCAACACGTCTAGCAGTAGAGGGCTCAGGAAGAATGAAGTTTGCAGCAAACAGATTGACCAGAATTGCCCAACCAGGTTATAAGAAGAAAGAATAAATCTAACAGAAACAAGAGCATGAGGGGGGAAAGATTAAGGCCGTACAACGACTCCAGAAGCTAGGAAGACCACAGAGATTGTCACACTAAAATCAACGATCCCAAAAGAGCAAAAGGGTTCAAGAACGACACATAGGTCAATAGATGATCTTGCTTAAGTTTCTCTAGCTGATACCATTGTTACACTAGCCTGACTAATGAAAGGGCATGGTTGCACATTTCCAAAATAGATTCCAACAACTAAGAATGGAAGAAATCAGGGGCGATATCTCAGAAGGATGAGTCACATCAAAGATAAAGATTTTATTTTTTCCTTAATACAAATAAAGAATTCAGATTCAACGAATTCAGAGATAGTCTTGGACTTGAAATAGTCAAGTTGTTTATAGCAGGGTTGGAGTGAAAAAGAATAGGTTTGATGCCCTTACTAAGACTGATCAGGGTAGATAGTATAAACCTCTATCTAGGAAGAAGAAGAATGATTTAATTAATATATTGGCTGCAACAAAAATACTGTCTGGTTGCCACAAAAATCCCAGAACAAAATGAAGTTCTCTTGAAGTCTCAAGGTCTCCATCAGGTTTCTTGATGCAAGTCTATGCTGATCTAGGCAAAAGTGATGAGATATACAATAATCAGAGGAATAAATGGATTTCAAAAAGATTCCCAATTGGTGGTAGAAAGGTAAATACATTCCACAGAACAAGACAATGGCAAATTAAAGAAATATTCAGGATAAAATGTGTGCACAGTGGGTTTCCAGACAAGCACAACATCAGGGAATATACAGAGACAAGACATTTATTTAATTAGGTAGAAAAACATACCCATAAATTCATGCTCCAAAATTGAATCCTCTTCTAGAACTTCCCCTTCTTCTCCCCAAAACAATCCTTTGAAAACCTCCCTTTTCCAAAAAAACTTCCTAGAACCAAAATAATCCTTAGACACAAAAACCCACCAAAACCTCTCTCGAGACCAAAATAGATAACAACCATTAATTTCAGTAACTCCCAAATCTGTTACACAATCCCCCTCATTAAGAGAAATTTGAAATTTTACTTAACATAGAATTTCCATATCTCCAACATATACAACAACTAGCCAACAATAAATGATTATCCAAAAAAATCATTAAATTAACATCCAATACTATTCTTCAAAATACGATATACTAATTAACCATATTAACTTATGACATAGATACTAATAAAATCATTAACATAATCCATTTAATCTATACTAGAATTTACTTAAATAATATTCCAATTTAAGCAAAATACCATAATATTCGACAACGATTAATATTCATAATATAATACTACCTCATTACGCATTACCCAGATACACATGGGCTAACTACCCAGAACTCGGCAATAAACATTTAGACCACAAGATGACTAACCAACTGAAGGTTGAACTGACCTAAGGAATAAACCTCATGTTATCTCCGTCAACATTATCCATGGTGTAGGGCCCGCTCAGACCTGCTAAGTTAGGTGGAGTCGAGGCTCGGTACCTGCAACATGCATAAAAACAGTGGGTTGTATATGATCAACCATGCTTCTTTCTTCATTAAACAGCCCCAAGACTCCATTTCCTAAAAACTTGCTCCAGTGGGTATAGAAGATTTTGAAGCAGGAAAGCTTAAGTGCATGTTCTACTATCCCAATATACCACATCTGCACACCATTTAAGCACTAGAATGTCAAACTCCTCCATCTCCAGAGCATGATGACTTGCAATGGATGATTTAGAAGAAGCTCTGAGAGTTTGACCCATCTCAAGCATCTGCCCTGGAAGCAGAGTATCTATGGGTGCCTTGAAGCTTTCTCACACTATCATGTCTTCATTATTGGTCAAAACAAAGTTGCCATTGTCAAGGAAACAAGAACCCACAATACCTATATTACTGGTATTGCTACTCCAAGCAGGGGTTCCAGCGAAGTGATCAAACAAAATGAAATTCCCATCAGCGTAGAGCTCAAAAGTGGAATTAGAGGTCACTCTGACATCCTCCCTTGCTGTCCAAACCACTACCTGTGCCTTCTTGGGGATAGAATTATACCATATTCCCACACTGTAAATCCCATTGTGTTCTTTTGAGAAAAAAAAAACATTGCAAAGGTGCCATTTTAGGACAACTAGTAGTCCTCCCCTGAAGCAGACAACTTGGAACCCAATGGAATACTAGCCCAGATGTGTTTTTTCTCTAAGTTGCATGTTGACATTAGCATTACAAAAATGACTATAACCAGTAAGTGACACCCTGACACCTTGAAACCCAAGCAAGTGCTGAAGTCACCATTTTTACTACCTCTAAAATTTTATTTTCCTCTCTTGAACAAGAATGCTTCTTGTGAACTCACAGTTGTGGAGATAGACTCAGGATTTTATCTTCTAGGCATTAGTACAATTAAGATCTGGATAATTGCCCAAATGACAAAAACTGTGAAAGCAACAAAAATTGAATAAGATAGTTGCATCTTCATTTTTTTTAAAACTGCATAATTAATCTCATTAAGGGAGAATGAAGACCTTTCAAGCATTGTTTGATAGTCCTTTGACTGATTCTTTCATTGTGGATTGCATTCTTTTCATGCATTAGTTTCATGCCTCTCTTGATGGGCTTCTTTTTTGATGAAAACATGATAGTCAAGATGGCTGCCCTATACTTGTGGTGGCCTAATGGATATTTCATTTCCTTGCTCTCCTAGATTGGACATTATCAAACTTTCATAACAAACATAAGAGTTTAAAGACTGTATTACCTAATTGCACCTTACATTAAGTGATTGCTCCATGATGACTTTATGAGTCAATGACTATAACATCCAGTTTTGTTTTTACCCTAAAAACTAAGTTTAACCAAAGGTAATAATTTTTTTAAAAAAGTTTAAAACAGAAAAGTAATTTGTTTTCAATTCTTAAAACGAAGTAGTTCATCCATCGACTAACAATAATCATGAAATTATAACTTATACAAAAGGTTATATCCATCTACAACATTAAACAATATGTTGTTAAAAGTTACTTAGAACAATTCCAAAATAGTAACTTACCAAAGTCACTGCATCTCGATTGTCGACCATCCAAATTCAAGTCTTGGCAATCCTTAGGAATATAGAAGAGAAAGTATCTTTAAGGAGCTTAACCTAGAACCACAGACCGTTGGTCTCCCACACTCCTTCCTATCCAGAAGTGGCCCTACCCTACTCAAAGAGGATAGACTTAGGATAACCAATGGTGTTTTCCATCTAAGTACTGGTGTTGTGACCTACATAACTTGTTATCATGCAATCCCCTAGATACCCTCTAGTCAAGCATGACCACTCCACAAGCTACGCCATCCAGTCATAGTGAACTATCAATGCACTTGAGGCTCATGCATTACTTTGGCCAAAGGATTTGAATATAATTAGCGTTGTATCAACGCAAGTAATAAGTTCACCCACCCCAACTTGACTCGAATTAATCGCAATCCTACAGTTACCTATAAATAAGTTCAATATAACGACCTCGATAACCTCAAGGTGTTTGAAATTCATCATGCATTAACGCATGGTAATGAGTTTTACTCTCTCTCTACTTAGCTCATGGAAACATTTCCATCCACATGATAAAAGAATGGGTTCCTAGCTTATTGATTATTCAGATAATGCTATAAGTTATTTCATTGATCTTTAAGTTAGCCCATTGCTTAAATTATCCACTCAAGAGTAGACACTAAACTCATCTTTGTTGTTTCGGAAGGGTTATACTATAAGCCAATTTATAGAATACAAATGTTCAAAGACCCTATGTTAAAAATTGAACGCTCTTAAGATTCTACTTTGACCTATCAAAATCTCCAACATAGCTTAATCTTTGTTAATCTAAGCATTTAGAAACCCTATCTTGTTGTTTCTACTAGCAAGGAGATTGCATGCAAGTCTAGGCTAAATACTTGACTAAAGACTCATTACATTGTTCAAAAACTTCATTATATTAACTTGAATGGCTGTAAAGTCCAAAACGTAAGTCTATACCTTCCCTCAGGGACACAATAGTTTGAATACTTTAATAGCAAAAGAGTTGCTTACAAAGACAAATGGACTAAAACTTGTTATCATTCGTAGTAAGATTAGTAAATTCACTACGGTCGACTGACCATTTTAAACTCAGAAATTATCTAGGACTGTGAAGTCTAGCAAGTTTTGACATACTCTTCACACCATTAATACTCCTCTGTTGACGTATATCACAAAACAAGTCTTTTACTTTAAAACTAGTTGTCTTTTAAATTTGACAGAACCAAGCATTTGTATTTGGCTGGCCAAATGAGAACTCATTCTACATTGACCTAGGTTTTGCCACTGCGGCTTGTGATAGCTATGAGTTATTTTAAGACCAAACACTTAGTCTAAATTGCACTCAACACAACCAAAAAAAACCTCCTAAAGTTGAGCCAACAACTACACAATAATCTCAACCTTCAAAGATGCTTCGAAGAACAATGTAATTATGCTGTGGGTTTCACGACAGTGGTACGGTGTAAGGAACAAAAACATTGCTTCTGTTTCAAAGGTGATGAAAACACATAGACTATAGTTGGTAACAATTCACACTTTGCACCTTTAAGCAAATACTAAGTTCCTTCGTAATGCAAGTAAAGTCATTAATTATTATAAACATAACTGATAACTAAGACTGCGTAGAGATGAGGTGAAGAGAACCTGAAGGTAATCTCCTGTGTCTGCTTGTAGACTGGTCCAAGGTGTTCATTCTTCTCTTAGTCGTTCACCTTTTACTTCTTGCTCAGTCTCCTCTCTACTTCTCTGCATTCTCCCCTAAAACTGACACTAACTACTCTCTAAATCCCGTCTAATTGCCTCTCCACTCACAAGACCATGCCTAACAATAAGGGTAACTACCCGGCATGCATAACATTCTCCTCCTTACGCGACCACTACTAGAAATGGTTTGGCCTTTCCACTCAATCCATGATTACTCTCCAAAGTGGAGCTCCATACTTCGCGGGGTGGCAATTGACAGTTTAAACCAGCTGTCACACTACTCACATCTGCTAAAGAGTATAAATCAAATGCAAAAACTATGAAAAATGGCTAGGTCGATGACCATCATGAGATTTAAAGCTTGAAGGTAAAAAGATTATTTCAAAATAAAAGACATCAAGAAAGGACTTGAGTGAGTCTCTTTCGAGCTACAGCCCGATTACCAACGTCACAAATGAATAAAGGAATTACCTCAAAATGATAATTTAAACATAACTAAAATAATATTGTATATTCCAATACAATATGACAAAGGTACTACACACCATGGTCTCAAGATTTAAAACATTATTTAAACCTTTTATAATACGATAATAGCCCAATATAGAAACAATTCAACATCCGTCAAATTTTGCAAGTAGACGTTTACGTCATACGCTCGTAGAGCTTTAGGACGATAACGACGAATTGAGTGTAAACACAAAACATGGTCTGGGGTCGACTTACACCCAACTTTTGACTTTTGCACCAAACCAAAAATAAGACACGACTTACAACTCGACCTCAAATATATACATACATATACATATAAACAATATATTGGTCATCCGTATTTGACGACATGATTCAGAGTATTACGACACCGATGTTGATTTCCTATACTCAAAACGATAACTTATGAAAGAAGAAAGACCTATTCTTGCAAACCTCGACATCTCATCTAAAATTGACTTAGCCCGTAATCAAACCTTAACTCAAGGCATCTAGGTTTATCTACCTGATATTCGTTTTCAGTGGCAAGCACCCATGGGTTTTTCCAGAGTCTATTCTCTCTTTCTCAAAGATACTTTCTCTTCTTCTTTCTTCCTGGCAAACATGTTCCATCTATTCCTATCATTGACAATCTCACATACAACTTGTGTTCAAAGTACCAATGTTCTAATCAAAACATATTTATATCAAATCATTTCATTTTCATATCGAAAGACATTTTAATTCATAACATCAAATCGATCATAATCAAGTAAATTCCATAATTTCATAAAATTAACCTTTTCTATTCATGTAATCATTTTCTATGATATTAAAACATATCCACATGGCTGTATTATTCAAGAAAAAGTAAATAGTAATATTGAATCCAACAAGGGGATGTAACATATCTTTCCCCTATAGAATCATTGTCCCCGATGATTGAGTTTACCAACCAAAATCTTAACATAAAACAAACTTTTATGGATTAACATTAATGTTTTTGAAAAGATAGGGAAATCTTTGGTAGATGTCATTAGAGTCTTCCCAAGTGGCGCTATCCTCACCATATTGATCCCACTAAATTTTGCATTGCAAAACCTCTCGATTACATAAATGAAGTTTACACATTTCAAGCACCTTGAGTGGCTTGATCACAACCAATCCTGGCTCTTGTATCTGTAAGGAATTCCATTTAAGAATGTGGTCATTACCTACAAGATATTTCTTTAGGTATGAAACATGAAAAACATTATGCATTTTGGACAAGACTGGAGGTAGAGCAATTTTGTAGGCCATTGGATTGATAATCTCAAGGACTTCAAAAGGTCCAACATATCGAGGAGCCAACTTTGATGATTTACCAAATTTGATTGAGCTTTTATGGGGTTTCACTCGCAAAAGAACTTTCTCACCATCCAAGAAATGTCTAGGCACCCGTTTGCGATTTGCATAACTTTTTTTGCCTATCGTTGGCTTCTACCAACCTCTTCCTAATCATTTTTACTTTTTCTTCCATATCTACAAGCATTTCAGGTCCAATGCTTATCCTATCTTCTTGGTTATCCTAGCTTATAGGAGTTCTGCATTTCCTTCCATATAATGCTTCAAACGGTGCCATCTTAATCGCAGAATGATAGGAATTGTTATAGGCAAATTCAACAAGAGGTAAATATTCCTCCCATCTATATTGCTGGTCCATGCAATACATTCTTAAAAGATCCTCTAAGCCCTGATTAACCCTTTCTGTTTGTTCATCAGTTTCAGGATGGTAAGTGGTGCTCACATTGAGTTTAGTCCCTAGTGTTGAAAATAAAGTTTGCCGAAACTGGGAGGTTATTCGAGCATCTCTATTGGATATAATCTTTTCAGGTACCCCATGCAATCTAAATATTTCTTGTACAAACTTCCGAGCCAAAATATGAGCTCCATCTGTCAAATTTCCTGGTATAAAATGTGCTACCTTGGTTAGTTTATCTACAACAACCAATATTGCATCATGTCTATTCTTAGACATTGGTAACCCTTGAATAAAATCCATACTAACAACCTGCCACTTCCATTCTGGAATATCATGTGGGTATAACAATCCAACAGGATGTTGGTGTTCTGCCTTCACTCTCTGACACTCCAAGCAACTTACTACGAACCTTGCAGTGACGCTTTTCACTCCTTTCTAGAAATATAGTGGTTTGACATTAGCTAAAAGTTTTGTTACTCCTGGCTGTCCAGAATAAGGTACACAATGAACTTCCTTCCAAACAAGGTTTATAAGTTCTACAGAATTAGGAACGTAGATTCTTCCCTTAAATCTCATCAATCCATCTGACTCAAAAGAAAATCCATCATATCTTGGGTCCCTCAGGTTTAATTGCAGAGCTTGCTTCACCTGCTCGTAATATTCATCTCCAGATAAACTTTGCAATACTAAATCTTTAAAATTAGCATGAATAGAGATTATAGAAGCTATGTGTCTTCTTCTGCTTAAGCAACGGCTACTCAGTTTTCTTTACCTTTGATGTAAGCAATCTCAAAGTCATAATCTGATATTAATTCTAACCATCTCCTTTGTCTTGCATTGAGATGAGGTTGTGTAAATATGTAACGAAGACTTTGATGATCTAATTTTAGTATAAAAGTCTTTCCTAACAAATAATGTTGCCACATCTGAAGGGCATGAATCACTACTGCCAGTTCTAAGTCATGAGGAGAGTAATTCTGCTCATAGTTTTTCAACTTTCTTGATTCATAGGCTATTACACGCCCATTTTGCATAAGCACACCTCCTAACCCTTCTCCCGAGGCATCAGTAATAACCTCAAATTGCCCTTCAGGATCAAGGACTTTCAAGATTGGTGTTGTTGTTAACTTTTCTTTTAATAAATCAAATGTCTTTTGACATTCGTCTGTCTAAACAAATCATTTTCCTTTTCTCTGCAAAGAAGTAATTGGACTAGCAATACTTGAGAAATTCAAAACAATTTTTTTTTAATATCCAGCTAATCCCATAAAACTTCGTACTTCTGAAACATTGGAAGGTATAGGCCATTCCATAATAGCCTTAATTTTAGTTGGGTCAACTGATATCCCTTCTGCTGATATAGTATGTCCCAAATATTGTACTTCTTTCTGAAAGAAAGTGCATTTCGAGAGTTTCGCATACAATTTGTGTTCTCTTAATCGTTGTAAAATAATTTGAAGATGTTGTCTATGCTCCTCCTCATTTTTGGAATATATCAGAATATCATCTATGAAAACTAGGACAAATTTATCAAGGCAATCTCTGAAAACACTATTCATGAGATTTATGAAAGCGACTGGTGCATTAGTTAATCTAAATGGTAACACAGTAAACTCATAGTGACCATATCTTGTTCTAAATGCAGTCTTATGAATATCTTCATCTTTCAACCTCAACTGATGGTATCCAGATCTCAAATCTATCTTAGAAAATACTGATGCACCACGCATTTGGTTGAATAGATCATCAATACATGGAAATGGATACTTCTTCTTTATTGTTGCCTTATTTAGTATCTGATAATCTATACACAGTCTAAGGGTTTCGTCCTTCTTGACAAAAATAACCGGAGCTCCCCATGGTGATACACTTGGCCTAATTAGATCTTTAGACAATAGCTCCTATAATTGAGCCTTCAATTCCATAAGTTTAGTAGTGGTCATTCGATATGGAGCTTTAGATACTGGCTCAGATCCTGGTTTAATATCTATGGCAAAATCAAAGGGTCTTTTTGGAGGTAAGCCTGGCAGTTCCTTAGGAAATACATCACTGAAATTGCAAAGATATGGGTATTTTTCCTTAATTGTTTGCTTCTCTAAGGCTTCCTCTACTAGGTCCATTTTGATTGCAAAAAGTTGACATCCCTTATGCCTAGCCCGCTTTAATTGTTTTGAAGAAATATATCTAATCCTTATTTCCCTTTGAATACCTTGAAAATTAACTTTGTTTCCTTTATCATCCAAACACTCAATTATTTTATGAAAACAATCCACCTTGGCCCTATGTCTCCACAACCAATTCATTCCTAAGATGACATTGTAGGATCCAAAGGTGCTACATATAAATTTACCTCAGTGGAGAAGTTTGAAATATCAATCTTAGCTTTGAACAAACATTTCTCTACCTGAGCCTTTGAGTGATTTGCATACTCAACTGTCCACGGTTTTGACATAAAACCAGCTCTTCTAGGAAATTTACTTAAGACTCTAGATGACACAAGATTTTCTATTGCACTAGTATCAAACAAAATAGAAATAGGGACTCCAAATAATGTACCTGTCATCTCAATGGGAGTAATCTGATACTCAGCTTGTCGATTGTCAAGGGCAGCATGAATCCTTTATTGAAATGCTTCCTACTACAAAGGAAGTACCGTATTCCTAAGCTATCTATTTTGCTTGTTATTAGGACAACAGTTGGCATAATGGTCTCCACCACATGAAAAGCAACCTCCAATTGGTCCTCTCTTCTCGGATGGTCTACTCATAGCATCATCGTTCCTCTTAAAATTGTCATTTTTCTTAAAGTCTTCATTTCTTCGTTCATTACCAACTCCCTCTTTGTTTTTCCAGTTTCCTTTATCGAACCTCCTATTTCCATATCCTTTATCATTCTTCCTTTTATACATCTAATCATTGAAGTTCTTATCAAATCTCTTACGCTTCTTTTCACGATAAGCAGAAATGGATTTGATCTTCTATTCCTGCTTAATTGCTTTCTCATACACCTGGTCCATTGTGTTTGGACCATGCACCTCCACTTCACTGTCGATCTGAGGATTAAGTCCCATAATGAATTTTCTTATCCAAAATCTTTCATCCTTTTGATATTGAGGAACATACTTCAACAATCTAGTAAATTTTTCTGCATATTCAACCATAGACAAATCACGTTGCCTGAGATTTTTGAAATCTGTTAGCTTTTGATCAAAATAGAGCTGTGGTAACCACCTTTTTCGAAAACGTTCCACAAATTCATACTATGTCACCTTCGAGGGGCTTAAATCCAGTTCCATTTTATTATTCATCCACCAAGTGGATGCTTCTCTAGATAACTGATATGCTCCCCACACTGCCTTTGCAATCTCAGAATAATTTCTAATTTCAAAGTATTTCTCTATTTCTGTTAGCCATGCTTCTGCTACATCACCGGTTTTCATTCCATCATATTTGGGAGGGATAATATTTTTCATATCCTTAGATAGTTCCTGTGCAAGTTTATCTTTTGTCTCCCTTTGAGATTCACTATTGTCTTGATTCTCACTTGATGTGCCATGTTCTCATTGTTTACTTTTACTTGCATTATTAGAATACTCATTATCACCCTCCGTATTCTCAGTTTCATTCACTTTCTTTTCCAATTTGCCCAACCTTTCCTTAGTTTTAGTAAGCATATTAAGAATTCTATCCAATTTATCGGTGGAGTTTTCTTGAGAGTTGTGACCTTCCCGATCTTCTCTCTCATTAAACTTTGATTGATCCATGTTTATTTATTTTCTCACTTGCTTTAGCAAGTACTAATCAGTTCTATGATTTATCATTTTGAATATTATCAAAACATAACAATTTCTCATAACCATAGTTATTCTCAAACCAAAATTTGTCTTTATTATTCTTTGCACAACAATAAATACATTCGTTAAGGATAGACATATTTCATGTTTCACTTAGTATTTACAAGAGGGGTGTAACCTTTGGATTCATTGTCCAACACATATTCACGAGGTGTATAACCCTTAGATTCGCTATCAGATGATAGTACAATGATTTCAACTCTAGGTGGTATATGGGGATCCCTAGTGATCATTGGTACACTAATAGGGCAACAATCGACCATGATTCGAGCTGCCATCTTAGATGTCTCTAGGAGTTCTTTTTTCATTCGTTTGAGTCGTGACAGAGCATTGGCAAGAGTTTCCACATCATCTAGACAAATGTCATTTTCATCATTCATTTTCTCAATAGTCTTGATCATCGCAAGTCATTTATGCTTAGCTTACAGATAACGTTCGTTACCAGCGAAGGACTTCCTTGCAGTTTTCTTGAGACGTACCATCCTGACACAGTAAATCAAATCTTTAGCTACCCGCATAATGTTGATTCCTAATCAGGTTAGTGGACTCATTAGCCCTAGCGTTGAACTTGGTTAGCTCTGATACCATATGTAACACCCAGTTTTGTTTTTACCCTAAAAACTAAGTTTAACCAAAGGTAACAATTTTTTTTTTTGGAAGTTTAAAATAGAAAGGTAATTTGTTTTTAATTCTTAAAACCAAGTAGTTCATCCATTGACTAACAATAATCATGAAATTATAACTTATACAAAAGGTTATATCCATCTACAACATTAAACAATATGTTGTTAAAAGTTACTTAGAACAATTCCAAAATAGAAACTTACCAAAGTCACTGCATCTCGATTGTCGACCATCCAAATTCAAGTCTCGGCAATCCTCAAGAATATAGAAGAGAAAGTATCTTCAAGGAGCTTAACCTCCAACCACAAACCATCAGTCTCCTGCACTCCTTCCTATCCGGAAGTGGCCCTACCCTACTCAAAGAGGATAGACTTAGGATAACCAATGGTGATTGCCATCTGAGTACTGGTGTTGTGACCTACATAACTTGTTATTATGCAATCCCCTAGATACCCTCTAGTCAAGCATGACCACTCCACAAGCTATGCCATCCAGTCACAGTGAACTATCAATGCACTTGAGGCTCATGCATTACCTTGGCCAAAGGATTTGAATATAATTAGTGTTGTATCAACACAAGTAATAAGTTCACCCACCCCAACTTGACTCGAATTAATCACAATCCTATAGTTACCTATAAATAAGTTCAATATAACGACCTCGATAACCTCAAGGTGTTTGAAATTTATCATGCATTAACGCATGGCAATGAGGTTTACTCTCTCTCTACTTAGCTAATGGAAACATTTCCGTCCACATGATAAAAGAATGGGTTCCTAGCTTATCGATTATTTGGATAATGCTATAAGTTATTTCATTGATCTTTAAGTTAGCCCACTACTTATTTTATCCACTCGATAGTGGACACTAAACTCATCTTTGTTGTTTCGGAAGGGTTATACTATAAGCCAATTTATAGAATACAAATGTTTGAAGATCCTAGGTTAAAAATTAAACACTCTTAAGATTCTACTTCGACCTATCAAAATCTTCGACATAGATTAATCTTTGTCAATCTAAGCATTTAGAAACCCTATCTTGTTGTTTCTACTAGCAAGGAGATTGCATGCAAGTCTAGGTTAAATACTTGACTAAAGACTCATTACATTGTTCTTAAACTTCATTATATTAACTTGAATGGCTGTAAAGTCCAAAAAGTAAGTCTATACCTTCCCTCAGGGACACAACAGTTTGAATACTTTAATAGAAAAAGAGTTGCTTACAAAGACAAATGGACTAAAACTTGTTATCATTCACAACAAGGTTAGTAAATTCACTACGGTCGACCGACCATTTTAAACTCAAAAATTATGGAGGATTGTGAAGTCTAGCATGTTTCGGCATACTCTTCACACCATTAATACTCCTCTGTTGACGGATATCACAAAACAAGTCTTTTACTTTAAAACTAGTTGTCTTTTAAATTTGATAGAACCAAGCATTTGTATTCAGCTGGCCAAATGAGAACTCATTCTACGTTGACCTAGGTTTTGCCACTGCGGCTTGTGATAGTTGTGAGTTATTTTACGGCCAAACACTTAGTCTAAATTGCACTCAACACATAACCAAAAAAACCTCCTAAAGTTGAGCCATCAACTACACAATAATCTCGACCTTCGAAGATGCTTTGAAGAACAATGTAATTATACTGTGGGTTTCATGATAGCGGTGCGATGCAGGGAACAAAAACATTGCTTCTGTTTAGAAGGTGATGAAAACACACAGACTACAGTTGGTAACAATTCACACTTTTCACCTTTAAGCAAATACTAATTTCCTTCGTAATGCAAGTAAAGTCATTACTTATTATAAACATAATTGATAACTAAGACTACGCAGAGATGAGGTGAAGAGAACCTAAAGGTAATCTCCTGTGTCTGCTTCCAGACTAGTCCAAGGTGTTTGTTCTTCTCTTAGCCATTCACCTTTTGCTTCTTGCTCAGTCTCCTATCCGCTTCTCCTCTGCGTTCTCCCCTAAAACTGACTCTAACTACTCTCTAAATCCCATCTAATTGTGAAGGAAAAACTACCTCTCCACTCACAAGACCATGTCTAACAATAAGGGTAACTACCCGACATGCATAACATTCTCCTCCTTACGCGACCACTACCAGAAATGGTTTGGCCTTTCCACTCAATCCGCGATTACTCTCCAAAGTGGAGCTCCATACTTCGCGAGGTGGTGGTTGACAGTTTAAACTAGCTGTCACACTACTCACATCCGCTAAAGAGTATAAATCAAATGCAAAAACTATGAAAAATGGCTAGGCCGACAACCATCATGAGATTTAAAGCTTGAAGGTAAAAAGATTATTTTGAAATAAAAGACATCAAGAAAGGACTTGAGTGAGTCTCTTTGGAGCTACTGCCTGATTACCAATGTCACAAATGAATAAAGGAATTACCTCAAAATGACAATTTAAACATAACTAAAATAATATTGTATATTCTAATACAATACGACCAAAGGTACTACACACCATGGTCTCAAGATTTAAAACATTATTTAAACCTTTTATAATATGATAATAGCCCAATATAGAAACAATTCAACATCTGTCGAATTTCACAAGTAGATGTTTACGTCATACGCTTGTAGAGCTTTACGACGATAACGACGAATTGAGCATAAACACAAAACAAGGTTTGGGCTCAACTTACACCCAACTTTTGACTTTTGCATCGAACCAAAAACAAGACACGACTTACAACTCAACCTCAAATATATACATATATATACATATAAGCAATATATTGGTCGTCCATATTTGATGACATGATTCAGAGTATTACGACACCAATGTCGATTTCCCATACTCAAAATGACAACTTATGAAAGAAGAAAGACCTATTCTTGCAAACCTCGACATCTCGTCTAAAATTGACTTAGCCTGTAATCAAAGCTTAACTCAAGGCATCTAGGTTTATCTACCTGATATTCATTTTCAATGGCAAGCACCCATGGGTTTTTCTAGAGTCTATTCTCTCTTTCTCAAAGATACTTTCTCTTCTTCTTTCTTCATGGCAAACATGTTCCATCTATTCCTATCATTGACAATCTCACATACAACTTGTGGTTAGAGTACCAATGTTCTGATCAAAACATATTTATATCAAATCATTTCATTTTCATATTGAAAGACATTTTAATTCATAACATCAAATCGATCATAATCAAGTAAATTCCATAATTTCATAAAATTAACCTTTTCTATTCATGTCATCATTTTCTATGATATTAAACATATCCACATGGTTGTATTATTCAAGAAGAAGTAAATAGTAATATTGAATCCAAAAAGGGGATGTAACAATGACAGACTTACTTTTCACTGTACTCCACTATACAATCATGGTGACTACTCTGATACTTGTGCATGTATGCTCTATTATTACAAGGTTGATGTAATGAATAATTGTCTCGATCTACAGTCATTGCTCCTTTAATGATGACTGTCCCATGGACAGTCCACATGACTGAAGTAGTCGTTTCACCTTTTGTGGTTTCTTATGCTACTTATGTCTTGATGCTGACCTGTAGCCTATGATTTTTCTACTTTCAGAGGTATATGATGATCATGTGATGAATGTTCTATCTTTTGGGGTGACTGTCCTCCTTCTATTTAGTTGTTGTTAAGATACAGTTGGCTATCTCCATTACTGTTTCATGGGACTTGATTGACGGCCCCTCCAATGGTTAATGGTTTAATAACAATTTTACACCTCATTCACAACAAGAAGTGGTATATCCTTGTGCTATTCCTCTTGCCTGACTACTTCTCCCTAGTGCATCTTTGGCTGTTATGAATGTAAAATGTGCTTAGTTGCCTTACAATTTGATCTTCAAATAGAATATGCTTTATTTGAAAAGCTTAATCATGTCCCTCTAAAAATTTAGGGGGTAGCATGCCAGGTTCAACCCTTGTGGGATCCCATTTTCTCACCACATGCTGAAATATCATGCACAATGATGAATGTACCTGTACCTGCACATTGTACAAACAAGTTAGATAAAAATAATGAAGTTCAATGCTCATGTGATAATTTGATCTTTCTAGCTCTCTTGCACACATCTGGTAATGGCTTAATTGATTTAATGCATCATAACTACAAGTTATATTTCTTTTGATGCAATATATGATGAGATTTCATGTCCCAAACTCTAACCAAATCTTTCTATCAAATGTAGGTACATCTAGAGATAGAGAACAAGAGGAGCTGAAGATAGAAGGATCAAGCTAAAGATAGAAGGATCAACATCAACATCATCCCTTAAGGCAATGATGGATATGATTTCTTCTCATGTGTTTCTTTATTTACTTTATCTTCAGATGTATAGCTTGCATACATTGTTGCATTAGCTTGGTTTTGTAGTGCCCCTCAACTTATCGTCTTTTGGACTGATGTTTGCTTAGTAGTACTGGACATTTTGACAGTATTTAGGTCGTTGATGATGGATTTCCAGTTATTTTGCTATTTCAGTATGAACCTAATTATTATGATAACAGATGATGATGTTGGATTATGTCATTATGCTTTACAATTTGATAAACGAACTGATGTTTTAAATGCTTTGATGTTATTCATGATATGGGATTGGAAGTTAGTTGATCATTTTATGTTGTAGATTAGTAATCTGATATCTTGTTCAATTTAGTTGATTATTATTTATAAACGTGAATGGAACAGTGTTGTATTACTCGTTCTCGAGTACCCTACCTCACTGCGATTTCCATTCACGATAGGACTGCATGTGATGTATATGTATATCTTGTTACGGTTAACTGTGCGTTGCTGCAGGATGCAGGTACTAGGCATCGACTCCACCTGATTACAGGTCTGAGCGTGCCTTCGCCAATGGATTAGTTGGTTGGAGTTAACATGAGGTCCCTAGTCAGTGTTCCTTCGTCGTCAGTTTACCCTTGTGGTTAATGGTTGTCATTCGCCCATGTCTCACTGTCAGGTAATATTGTATTTTGGAGTCAAACCAAGTTCAAAGGTGTTTAAGTATGTGCGGTAATGTTGTGCTTTAATTAGAATTATTCTACGGAAGAGTTTAGTGTTGTTAAATAGGCATATTGTCGTTAGTTGTCGATTTTAGTTATAAATAAATTATTATTTTAATAGAGGTGTTGTTGATAAATAAGTTGTAAGAAGTTTGTATTATTCGATATAATATTATTTATAATAAATATTTAAATAAATAAATAGTTATAGCCACGCTTGTAAATTGTGTTTCACAACTGGATTAATAAAATAAATTATAGGATAGTACAAAATTATAGATAGTGAAGTAGTACTATTCTATTAATGATAATATTTTGGGGTCGGTTATAAAGAAAATAATAATAAAATAAAGTATCTAATAATTGGGAATCATTATATTAAATTAAAAAAAATACATATTCTTTAAAAAGGAGTTACACGGAATCACGTGGGAAGCCCTAGGAGAGGAGAGAGGGACTGAGTTATAAAGGAGTTGTCGGTGTATCAAGGAGGACATCACAGGGGTAAGGAAAGAAGCAGCTTGGAACTGCAACAATTGGAGCGGGTTCGTCGCGGTGATTGCGAAATCAGGTTCCGTCGAATGCCTTATCTCTGAACTTCCTTTCAATCTGTAAATGTGTTTATAGTTTGTTTGATTCCGCATAGTTCGGCAGTCTGTCCTTTCTGTGTGTGATCAGCATCCTCTCTTAGGGTTTAAATACATCGTTTCTGCTCAAGGATTCCGTAAGTCAAATGTTTTCCTTCCACTGGTTGCCGAATTATTCTGCATGCATTCTCAGACCGGCGTGATCTTGGTAGGGTTTGTAGGACACCTCGATAGAATTACCGTGAATTGCGGTTGGTTCCAGCTAGTCGTCCCTGTAAGATCTGATCAAGGTTATTAGTGTTTTCTCTCTGTGTTAGCTGGAAACTGTCTGGGAAACCCGCTGTATGTCTCTTGTATCCAATGATCTGCATAGGCTGCGTGCCTGCTCCCACATCTGCAACTGGAAATCCTTTTGGCTCAGAAACCTGTATAGCGATTGTTACTGGAGATTGACTGCTGAGCATACAAGAAACTGAAACTGTAGGGCTCAACGAGCACGATGCATTGAAATTTTCCTTCCAGCGTAAATGAAGGAAATGGAGGCAACTGGGGTTCGGCCAAATTTGTCCTTTCTGGATTGCGTTTTGGGAAACCTGGGCTGTTGGTTTCATTTCTGTAGGATGGATGGTCTTGCGAGGGTTGACGGGAAATTTTTAATTGGCAGATTTGCCATAGAAGAAGGGAATTCAACTTCAGTATCTCAGTAGTCTCAGATTTAAGCAAACAAGGGTTTCTTTAGAATCTTATTGCGTGGTAAGGGGATCTATACCATTTTGTCTTTACAATATATGATTTTGTAAATAGAATGAAGCGTCTAGGTTGTGACGGTAAATGCTAGTTATTAGGGATGAATGTCGTCTTTGGCTCAGATATGGTTCTCCATAATACGTCATCCCTACTTTAGAGATTGGTTACTTGCGAATTCTGGCTTTCGAGAGGAACAAAAAAATCTTTCTCTTGTTCTTTATAGCTGAGCGGCCAGGTGGTGTTGTCTTTGGGGTTAAACCCACGGGTTCTTTTTCTCCATTGTCTAGCGCATTCCTTAGCTGGAGTTTCTTCTTGTTTTGATACCTTTCTGCACACGCTTCAGTGTCATCTTGTCATGGATCTCCATGAAAGTATAAGAGGAGTCTCTCAAGGACAATGCGTTCCAACAGCCAGCTCGATCTTATACACCTGGTGCAAATCGAAACTTACAGAAATGCCTAGACTTGCGTGAATTTCCAAGCGTGTAAAGTGCAGATTCTTTCTAGAGAGGTTGAATGCATATTTTTGACAGGCTGTTCGTTGCTGATTAACCCTAGTTTAGCGATCTGGCCGGCACTCTATTCGTTATGCCTTGTAGCGTTTGATAAGGTTTAGCAGTGGGTCGTTAATGTTGGAGACGCTGCATATTGTTAAGTTAGGGCGCGATGGGAGGTGATGAGTCGAGTAGCTCGCTGCCGTTTTGTCTCACCATTCGCTCTCAATTGAAGTTCTGCTTGTTTAAAAGAAAACTGGTGAGCCAACTTGTCTGAGATTCTATGTATTTTAGTTGCGGTTGATATTGGCTATTAGTGGATCGGGATATCAGGTCACGCTGCAAGGTTGAGATGCTCGCTGCCGTGGCCTTATTGTTATTCGCTCTTGTTGAAGTCACAGAAGTCTTTTCAACATGACCATTTTATGGCCACCGTCAGTCATTGTCAGTTTTGGGACGATGATTCTTTGTACACCAGCCATCTTATAGCTTGGGATACCGCGATTTCACTGGCTTTCAAACACGCTGAGCAAACATCATTAACCCTGGAAGATGATGGAGGCTGTAGCATTCAATATCGAAGTTGATTAGGGTATTCGTCATACATCAATCTCTGACCGCACTCATAGCTTATATAGCAGTAATAATGTCTTAAGAGTTTATGCTTACTGCAGTTGCTAGAGGTGAAAATCTAAACTTAGTCAGGTTTAATCTGTAGACTGCCGTTGTCTTAGCTGGTGCACGTCTGAAAAAGTTTGGGGTGACCTCAAGATAGCCAGTGAAGGCAAGATGGTCAATAACCAACTGTTGGTATAATGTAGTAATAGTTCCAAGTGTAATTTGAGTAGCTGTCTGTTTCTAATAGCTACTGTCTCGTTTTGGCTAATCCTCAACATCTGAATATCTCAGAAATCTGATAACAGATTCGGCAGCAGCAGTGTGATAGAAAAATTATCGACATAGCTCTTCTTACAGGCAGAAAGCCATTCTAGTATACTAACGAATGCAGTTCGCTTACTGAGTTGAAATGAGATTGCTGTGTGGGCAAAACCGTGGTCTTCTTTTATCACATCATAAACACTCTCCAGTTCTTTCCGATTTACGTGGATACCGTAAACGCAGTAAAATTTGCAAGTTCAGAGAACATAGCCGGAAGTCATCAGACCGGATGCATATCATTCACGTCAGTGATTAAACAGTCAATAGCAATTTTACACCTCAGTAGTAAAATATCCCAAGCTGTTCGCATAGGGCGCATTTACGATCATTCTCTTGAGAAATTAAATCACTATGGATAAGATCAGTATCGGAGATAACTTCAAATCATCATAAAAGAATTCTTTTGGATTTCGTGTTTGAATTTCGCCTCGTGTGATTGCCGTTCAGCCATGAGACATCTCTCTTAGCGTTATTATCCTTAATAGAATAAACTAATCAGATAAGATTGAAGGATAGTATATAAGATCGTATCTGGAATTAAGTGGTTCTTACATCAATTATTGTAATGATTTAGTTAATCAATTTACTGATCTTTTGAAGCAAAATAAGGATTTGTTAGAAATTTAGTTGCAAGTGTTATGATATAATGTTGATTTTATTTCAGAAGTTGTTTGCATTAAAACTGAGAATGAATTGTAGTATTTCATCTCTTGAATTTTGAATTGAATTGTTTGAGTGTTGTAATGAGTCGTATTGAGGTTGTTCAAACTTGTATTCCAGAGGCTTAGTTGTCGTTGTTATGTATTCGCAACTTGTGTATTGTTGTTTTTTGTAATTACGACATAATAGCGTATGTGTATCAAACAAAGTATGAAGTATAATGAGGTTCTGTCAAGGTTGAATGTTGTGTCATGTAAAGTAATAATTCTCAGGATGGAATATCAAACCACTTGTGATCTTATTGTGCCGTTTTGTCATATGGAGAGACCTGAAATCTGTTAAAGGATAAAGTTATGTAATGTTAAAAGTATTGGATAACAATTGATGTTATGATTCTATTTTGATGCAAGAAGGTTTATGCCTTGCAGTGTTCATTTACGTGTATTGTTATAAGTCTTGCATGATGTTTTAAGGATTACTAGGTGTTAGGAAGGAGAGTGGCTTTCAACGTGGGGCCGGCGCCCAAAGTGGCAGTCAGGATAACCCGTTGGAAGTAGATTAATCAAGTGATAACCTAAAAATTAACTAGGGGGTTAAGGGTAGATCTCACATTAATAAGATTAATGGATTCCTCTCCCATGGCCTGTAGTGCTTGTTTAGACTAAGGATGGGTAGAGAAGGCCTGGTCGGCATGATTGACTTCCTTGTCCTCATGAAAGGAAGGTCGATTCCGCATGTGTCACCCTATGGGGCCGGCGCCTAGTGAGAGGCTGTCAGGATAACCATAGATGGGGGCCGGCGCCTAGTGAGAGGCTGTCAGGATAACCCATGTTAGGACCATGCGATGACACTCTCCCTACTACAACCTAGCATCCCTTGTTCGGTCTCTCCTCGTTTGTTTTGTGTCACCTCTGGAAGTGAAAGTGGAAGTTAAGTTAAGTTATGTTGTGTTGTATTGGCGTTTGGTCGTCCTTTGTTCTTGTTTGTCTTTCGTCTACCTGACTGTCAGTGTTGGGACCTCATGTTAACTCCTAGCTCGGGGGGTGGACCTTAGGGTTCCACATGGTTGGGTGGAAGAGTTATTTTATCCATTGGTTCTCTTGTCAGGATCTTATGCAGAAAAGGATTTGTTTCAGTTGTACTTGTTTCAATGATGATGATGTAAGTGTACAACCTTGTACCAGATTTATGTAACAGAATATTCTTTATGTATGTGACTTTAGGCGTAGACTAAAAGTGGCATTGTAATGATGTCTTGATGTACTTATATGAAAGCATTTCAGTTATGTATCTTATCATGCTGATTCCGTTATCTGATGTTTGCAATGAATGTGAATGAGTTATTTATTTGAAAAGGAATTTGGATCAATTACTGATGTATGTTAATTTATGTTAGTTGATTGGTTAAGTGATGCAGCCTTGGTCCCTTAGAGAATATGTTGTAATTAGTTGTGTTAACTTACTTTATCAGTTTTTTTTTTAAAAAAAAAAAATTTCCTGTTTCATATTGCATACATGTGTATTCTTTAAGGCGTTCAAGGCGGGCGTTACAGGTTTAGTCATTGCCACAGCTTCTGTGGGACATTTGATTTTCTCTTTTCCTTTCAATGAATAAAAGAGCAATGCCTATGCAATCTTATGTATATTTCATTACAAAATGAATGAAACATTGTAAATTGAATGAATCAACTTCCTATAATTCATGTATTCACCTTTATGCTGCAAAGCATTGAATAATGAAAACTGAATTCCATCTCTTTAAACACCTTTAAATATGCAATGGTTAAGCATAATGGAAATGTATGAAATACCTTTCACCTTTAATATCATAAAACTATTTCAGCTCTACCAATTTGAGTTGTAGGTGAAAATTTGGTAACAATACACTTCTAATAATTTTTTTTGTCAACAAAATATTTGGAGACTTAATACTATAGAGCTAATTCAACTTTGAAGAGACCAGTTTAACAATGAGAAAGCTTAAGTAAAATATAAGTGCAAGTACAATAAGAAAACCATGCCTTTATAGTCAATTAAAGAAGAATACCTTTTGTAAAAAATATGTTCATCTCTGAAAATAATATTCACTTGGCTAGATAATCAAGTATTCTCCACATAATTTGTAATCAAAGTAGGTGTTTGAGTTTGTATTTTAAAATCTAAAGAAAATAAAATTTAAAAACTCTAAAACAAAAAAATTAGAACATTTTGATTGACTATACAACTAAAATAAATTACACACTTTCAATAGCTTTCCATTTAATAAATTATTTTATATAGTAAACTTAACCAAGTCAATAATTTAAACATAATCAAAATAACATTTACATTTAAAAAAAAATTCATCAAGCCTTCCTCAATATGAATGTGTGCAAAACATCCTAGCTTAGTTACATCCTAAAACACAACCAATACAAAAAAATGCAAAATAATTAAAGAAAACATAAATGTGAAAATGAATGGGGAAAAACAAAAAAAGAAATAATGTTCTTGCCCCAAAATGATGCATGTCAAGCTAACAACATATCCCTTGCAACTGGTGCAAAATTATTTATGGCAACCTTGAAATAAGAGCTCAAAAATATTTATTGAAGTATCTATTATAAGATGTTCTATTAAAGACCAATTTGTGGCATTGGATTTCTCTACTTAAACTATGATGTCGAGAGAATCTAGCCCGGTCCAAGGTGACTCATTATTTTTTTTGTAAATATAAACTTAAGAAATTGTCAAAACTAAGATATTATAAGTACATATTTAAACAAGAGGTGCGGAAGTTTCTGCCAAATTGTTCATGAATAGTAGTGTTTTAATTTGTTGTATTTGTTTAAAAATATTTCATTAAAAACCAATTATTAGAACTAACAATTAGAAAAGAAAAACTTTATTTTAGTTTAATGAAAGTAAACAAATATGCAACTACACATGATTGATATGCAAATATACAAGTACTAGTTCCCCTTTATTTCTAAATAAAAAAATCATTGATTAAATAAGTGTTTTAGTTTTAATTTTTTAATTCATTAAGTAAATTTCAAATTTACTTTTTGTCAAACCAACAAAATCCTTATTATTTATAGTAATAATATTAATTATATTATTAATATTTATTATAACACTTAGATATATTATTTTAATTGATATTATAGTATTATAATATAGTATAATACTAATTGATAATATTTGACTTAATTTTAAACAAATATATTTTTTTAAAGCCAATATAAATATTATAACAAAATTGTAATATTTATAGTATACTTTATAAAAAAATTTAGTTTAAATATTAATGAAATAGTATAATTAATTATTGATTGATAATAAACAATGTTTATATTATAAATATGATAATAATATATTTATATTATTACATTATTCTAATATTATAATATTTTTATATAGTATTATATTACTTTTTTTTATATAGTATTATATAATATTTTTAAAAATCTGAGCCAATGACAAGATTGATGATTGATTTTTCAATAATATTTGTTAAAATATTTGTATTTAGGAAAAAATTAATATTTGTTTAACGTTTAAATACCAATTAGATTAAAGAAAAATAAATTTTCAAATATGTTATAATATTTGCATCTATACAATAGCTAAATATTTTTTAAATAGAAAAACTATTTCATTTCTCATTGGTTGCAAAAAGAGTTATTAATAATTGCATCTATACAATAGCAATAGCTAAATATTTTTTAAATAGAAAAAACTATTTCAGTTCTCATTGGTTGCAAAAAGATTATTAATTAGTTAAGAAAAAGTGAATATAAATATTATAATAAAATTGTAATATTTATAGTATACCTTATAAAAAAAATTAGTTTAAATATTAATGAAAGAGTATAATTAATTATTGATTGATAATAAACAATGTTTATATTATAAATATGATAATAATATATTTATATTATTACATTATTCTAATATTATAATATTTTTATATAGTATTATATTATATTTTTAAAAATCCAAGCCAATAACAAGATTGATTTCAATAATATTTGTTAAAATATTTGCATATAGACTTGGAAAAAATTTAATATTTGTTTAACGTTTAAAAAAAACTGGCAATTAGATTAGAGAAAAATAAATTTTTAAATAAATTTTGTTATAATATTTGCATCTATACAATAGCAATAGCTAAAGATTTTTTAAATAGAAAAAAATTATTTAGTTCTCATTGGTTGCAAAAAGAATTATTAATAACTAGTTAAGAAAAAACGAATATAAATATTATAACAAAATTGTAATATTTATAGTATACTTTGCCAATTAGATTAAAGAAAAATAAATTTTTAAATAAATTTTGTTATAATATTTGCATCTATATCTATACAATAGCAATAGCTAAATATTTTTTAAATAGAAAAAAACTATTTAGTTCTCACTGGTTGCAAAAAGAATTATTAATAAATAGTTAAGAAAAAGCGAATATAAATATTATAACAAAATTGTAATATTTATAGTATACTTTGCCAATTAGATTAAAGAAAAATAAAATTTTAAATAAATTTTGTTATAATATTTGCATCTATACAATAGCAATAGCTAAATATTTTTTAAATAGAAAAAAACTATTTAGTTCTCATTGGTTGCAAAAAGAATTATTAATAACTAGTTAAGAAAAAGCGAATATAAATATTATAACAAAATTGTAATATTTATAGTATACTTTGCCAATTAGATTAAAGAAAAATAAAATTTTAAATAAATTTTGTTATAATATTTGCATCTATACAATAGCTAAATATTTTTTAAATAGAAAAACTATTTCATTTCTCATTGGTTGCAAAAAGAATTATTAATAATTGCATCTATACAATAGCAATAGCTAAATTTCTCATTGGTTGCAAAAAGATTATTAATAACTAGTTAAGAAAAAGTGAATATAAATATTATAACAAAATTGTAATATTTATAGTATACCTTATAAAAAAAAATTAGTTTAAATATTAATGAAATAGTATAATTAATTATTGATTGATAATAAACAATGTTTATATTATAAATATGATAATAATATATTTATATTATTACATTATTCTAATATTATAATATTTTTATATAGTATTATATTATATTTTTAAAAATCCAAGCCAATGACAAGATTGATTTCAATAATATTTGTTAAAATATTTGCATATAGACTCGGGAAAAATTTAATATTTGTTTAACGTTTAAAAAAAAAACTGCCAATTAGATTAAAGAAAAATAAATTTTTAAATAAATTTTGTTATAATATTTGCATCCATACAATAGCAATAGTTAAATATTTTTTAAATAGAAAAAAACTATTTAGTTCTCATTGGTTGCAAAAAGAATTATTAATAACTAGTTAAGAAAAAATGAATATAAATATTATAACAAAATTGTAATATTTATAGTATACTTTGCCAATTAGATTAAAGAAAAATAAATTTTTAAATAAATTTTGTTATAATATTTGCATCTATATAATAGCAATAGCTAAATATTTTTTAAATAGGAAAAAACTATTTAGTTCTCATTGGTTGCAAAAAGAATTATTAATAAGAAAAAGCGAATATAAATATTATAACAAAATTGTAATATTTATAGTATACTTTATAAAAATATTTAGTTTAAATATTAATGAAATAGTATAATTAATTATTGATTGATAATAAACAATGTTTATATTATAAATATGATAATAATATATTTATATTATTACATTATTCTAATATTATAATATTTTTATATAGTATTATATTATATTTTTGTTTTTATATAGTATTATATTTGTTTGACGTTTAAAAAAATACTGCCAATTAGATTAAAGAAAAATAAATTTTCAAATATGTTTTTTTATAATATTTGCATCTATACAATAGCTAAATATTTTTTAAATAGAAAAACTATTTTAGTTCTCATTGGTTGCAAAAGAATTATTAATAATTGCATCTATACAATAGCAATAGCTAAATTTCTCATTGGTTGCAAAAAGATTATTAATAACTAGTTAAGAAAAAGTGAATATAAATATTATAACAAAATTGTAATATTTATAGTATACCTTATAAAAAAAATTAGTTTAAATATTAATGAAATAGTATAATTAATTATTGATTGATAATAAACAATGTTTATATTATAAATATGATAATAATATATTTATATTATTACATTATTCTAATATTATAATATTTTTATATAGTATTATATTATATTTTTGTTTTTATATAGTATTATATTATATTTTTAAAAATCTGAGCCAATGACAAGATTGATGATTGATTTTTCAATAATATTTGTTAAAATATTTGCATATAGACTTAGGAAAAAATTAATATTTGTTTAACGTTTAAAAAAATACTGCCCAATTAGATTAAAGAAAAATAAATTTTTAAATATGTTTTGTTATAATATTTGCATCTATACAATAGCTAAATATTTTTTAAATAGAAAAACTATTTCAATTCTCATTGGTTGCAAAAAGAATTATTAATAATTGCATCTATACAATAGCAATAGCTAAATTTCTCATTGGTTGCAAAAAGATTATTAATAACTAGTTAAGAAAAAGTGAATATAAATATTATAATAAAATTGTAATATTTATAGTATACCTTATAAAAAAAATTAGTTTAAATATTAATGAAATAGTATAATTAATTATTGATTGATAATAAACAATGTTTATATTATAAATATGATATTTTTATTTTTATATAGTATTATATTATATTTTTAAAAATCTAAGCCAATGACAAGATTGATGATTGATTTTTCAATAATATTTGTTAAAATATTTGCATATAGACTTAGGAAAAAATTAATAATTGTTTAACGTTTAAAAAAATACTGCGAATTAGATTAAAGAAAAATAAATTTTCAAAAATGTTTTGTTATAGTATTTGCATCTATACAATAGCTAAATATTTTTTAAATAGAAAAACTATTTCACTTCTCATTGGTTGCAAAAAGAATTATTAATAATTGCATCTATACAATAGCAATAGTTTAAATATTAATGAAATAGTATAATTAATTATTGATTGATAATAAACAATGTTTATATTATAAATATGATAATAATATATTTATATTATTACATTATTCTAATATTATAATATTTTTATATACTATTATATTATATTTTTAAAAATCTGAGTCAATGACTAGATTGATTTCAATAATATTTGTTAAAATATTTGCATATAGACTTAGGAAAAATTTAATATTTGTTTAACGTTTAAAAAAATACTGCCAATTAGATTAAAGAAAAATATATTTTCAAATATATTTTGTTACAATATTTGCATCTATACAATAGCAATAGCTAAATATTTATATTATTACATTATTCTAATATTATAATATTTTTATATAGTATTATATTATATTTTTAAAAATCTGAGTCAATGACAAGATTGATTTCAATAATATTTGTTAAAATATTTGCATATAGACTTAGGAAAAATTTAATATTTGTTTAACGTTTAAAAAAATACTGCCAATTAGATTAAAGAAAAATATATTTTCAAATATATTTTGTTACAATATTTGCATCTATACAATAGCAATAGCTAAATATTTTTTAAATAGAAAAAAACTATTTAGTTCTCATTGGTTGCAAAAAGAATTATTAATAACTAGTTAAGAAAAAGCGAATATAAATATTATAACAAAATTATAATATTTATAGTATACTTTATAAAAACATTTAGTTTAAATATTAATGAAATAGTATAATTAATTGCTGATTGATAATAAACAATGTTTATATTATAAATATGATAATAATATATTTATATTATTACATTATTCTAATATTATAATATTTTTATATAGTATTATATTATATTTTTATTTTTATATAGTATTATATTATATTTTTAAAAATCTGAGCCAATGACAAGATTGATGATTGATTTTTCAATAATATTTGTTAAAATATTTGCATATAGACTTAGGAAAAAATTAATATTTGTTTAACGTTTAAAAAATACTTCCAATTAGATTAAAGAAAAATAAATTTTGATTATTTTTAGAGGGTAGACATTTTTATATTTAAAAGAGAAAAGAAACCCCTATATCAGTGACAAATACCTTCATAAATTTGCATACATATATGTGTCTAAATATATACATTATAGCTTATATACACTTATATATCTTTGACATGATATTTGTATATAAACATATGCATGAATCAATAACAAATATTGGTTGTTCTATAGTTGAAATGGTTGTTATTGTATAGTTGGGTTTTAATGATAGTTTGGATATATTTTTAGGTTCAATAAAATAATTTCCTCTCATGGTTTTTTAATAAATAAGTTTGTTTTTTTTATATTTAAATTAGAAGTCATATTTAGTAAATTCTTATAAATAAAGAATAAACAATTAAAATAAAATAATTAAATTAGAAGTCATTTTGATTAATTTATTATAAATAAAGAATAAAAAGTTAAAATAAAATAATTGCAATGAAAAAATTGACATTAATATATATTTATTATATTATTTTGTATATTTATTGGTGTTTAATTTTTAAGTAAAATATAATATTAAAATTGAGTTTGGAAAAAATAATATTATTTTAGAATTTAATAGAAAATAATTTATAAAAAATAATTAAAATAAATTAAAGAATTAAAACTATTTATTAATCTATTGATTGTAAACCAATCAAAAGAAAGGGTTATTTTTCTTGTCGGGCAAATTTGATTTAAATTTGTATTTTTCCTATGTCAACATGATAAATTTTAACAAAAAATTATTGAAAAATGATTTATCTGTATTGTCATTGGTTTAAAAAAATGACCTATTCTCTACAGATTGTTGGAGAGTGCAACAAAAAACTATACCCACTAGTTAAGTCATGCCTAACGACAATTAAGTTTTTGCTTCATTAGCTAAAAGTAATTTAATTTTAATTTAGTTTTTAGGGTTCTACACATTTTATTTTATGTAATTAGATTATTTTAGGGATTTCAACTTTATTTACTCAAGAGTTAAAAATCTTGGATTTCAATTTTATTTAGTCAAAACTTTAAAATCTATCATGAAATTTATTACATTTTTTATTTTATTTTTCAAACTTACAATATTTTAATGCATTTTAAATTATAAAAGTATTAGTATTATTACATTAATTGATTCTTTAATCATTATAATCATTATTATTATATTATATTAAATATACACCCTAATAATTTTTTATAAAACAATAGTGACAAGAGTTTAAAGACTATTTTGTTACTTTGCTTGTATTTAATTGTTTTCTTGTTGTTTAGAGAATTTTTATTTACCTCTTAATATGGTCAGTCATGTTAAGTTTGAAGACCATTTGACCTCACATTATATGAATTTTTAAGTAAAATATATATTTATATTAATACCTTAAACCCCATCTAATCCCTACCTGCAATGACATGCATTAGTTAAGTAGGTAAATAAAATAAATGAAAGTAGTACTCAAAACACAAAGATTAAGAATTCAACTATAATCTTCCTCTTTGTTTCATAATATTCAGTTGAGTCAAAATAATATTTTCATAGTTACATATCAAATCTTATAATGATTTATCAAGATTTAACTATGTAATATCCATACAATGACAACACTAAATAGGAAATATCATAGCATGTTAGTCCATGATGGGGTATTTGTTATCAATAAATAAATAAATATATATCATAGCATGTTAGTCCATAATGGGGTATTTGTTATCAAAAAATAAATAAATATATATCATAGCATGTTAGTCCATAATGGGGTATTTGTTATCCAAAAATAAATAAATATAGTTGGGTATTAGGTGTAGAGAGGGTCATTATATTAGTGTCAAATTTAAACCCTAATAATAAATATATATTTATATTAATACCTTAAACCCCATCTAATGCCTACCTACAATGACATGCATTAGTTGAGTAGGTAAATAAAATAAATGAAAGTAGTACTCAAAAAATAAAGATTAAGAATTCAACTATAATCTTCCTCTTTGTTTCATAATATATCTATAATTGACTTGTACTCATCTATAGAAAATGTCCAAAACTCTTTCAACAAAAGCTTCCCTTGGTATCTCACCTTATCCATTTGTTGTTAAAATCAAATATGAGTAGTGCAAAATCCTTAAATACACATCTCATAATATTTGAATTTAGGAAAACCGTTATTCCTTATAAAATACTTGTGTATCCAAATACTAAGAATAACCATATAAACTATTAGATGATCAAAATTATCACTATCTAGATGGTGTGTTCTAAAAAATCATGTCTTTGCTCAACACAACATACCAACCAATAATTTGTTTGCTCTATATTTTCCTGAAGTGTAACCAAAATATATATGTCATGTACAATAATACAATGACTAGTATAGATCAGTTGAGTCAAAATAATATTTTCATAGTTACATATCAAATCTTATAATGATTTATCAAGATTTAACTATGTAATATCCATCCAATGACAACACTAAATAGGAAATATCATAGCATGTTAGTCCATAAAAAGGGTCTTCGTTGTGCTTTCAAACCCATTTCTACTTTCAGGAATCGTATCCCGTCTCCCAAAGACCCTAGTGACCTCTTCCTTAACTCAGGTGTCTACAAGGTGGTTTGTTCATGTGGCACCCCCTATATTGGGGAGACAGGTCATTCTTTTAGCATTAGGATCAAAGAGCACAGTGCCGACATAAAACATGAACGAACTCAAAAATCAGCCCTGGCCGAACACTCCTCTAAAACCAAACACCACATTTGCTTAGAAGACACTCAAATCTTAGTCAAGGAAGATAACTTTTTTAAATAGAAACTCCAAGAGGCTATAGAAATTGGCAATCACCCCTCTAACCTCAATTGAGATGAGGGTTGAAGCCTAAGTTTCTCTTGGCACCCCTTGCTCTCCCATCTCAGGAACCACTCTCTTCCCCCTCCCAATCCCCATTCTGCCTAGTCTTTCTCCCCTTCCCCGTGTCTTGGCCCTGGCTCCCTCTCGATTCGTCCTGTACTTTTATGAACTATTAAAACAAAACCCCCCTCCTCTCTTCCCCTTCCCCCTTTTTTGCTCTGTCCTTGACGTGCTTTTATTCCTCTCCCTGATTCCCCGGGGGTGACTTCATTGTTTCTAGTATGTGTCTCCTCCATTAGTTCTCGTCTCTAGTGATCTCGTTCTCCTTCTCTATGGCTTGCTCTTCCCCCTTGGCTTTTCTTGATTACCCCCCCTCTCCCTTCTGTCCTCACACCTTGTCCGCTCACCCACTATCTCTCCCATTCTCTCGTTATCTCCCTCTTGTTTGACCATTCCTTCGACCTATGTTCCTCTCACCCACTGAGTTAGGTGTACCTTTGTGGTCTCTTCTTCACCTTGTTAGCCTCATTTTATATTTTTACTCTGTCATGCCTCATTCATTCCCTTATGTTTCTTTTCCCTCCTTTATATTTCTTTAATGTTTATTGATTCTTATATACTTATATCCTTTCATACATGCATTCTTCCATATATATATATTCTTGTTTTCATTCTTTTATTTGCATTTTTTGTTCCTCTGTTCTCTTTATTCATTTATTTGTATTTTTTTTATTTGTTTTAGGTCTCTTACTTTTCTCTTCCTTTTATATTTTTCTATGTTTTTTGTTTATTTATTGTTTTGGTTTCGGTCATATTTCCTTTTCATCTATTTGTATTCGATTTTTGTGCTTTAGGTCATCCACGTATTTCTCTTTTTCTTTATTCTTCTTATTTTATTAATTTTTATGTGTTCTCTTTTTCTCATTCATATTGCGTTTGTTGCCCTTTTAGCTCTCATATTTTTTCATTATTTTCTAATTCTAGTTATATTTTCTACGTTTTGAATTTTTTTTGGTTATTTTTCATTTTCATTTAGTTTTATTAACCTTAATGAAAACCTTTTCTTCTTCATGTATTTTTTGATACTCATTTATGTAATTCATTATCCTCTTGCATTTTTACCAATTTTTTATAATTCTTTATTTTATTTTATCTTTATTTTTATTTTTTATAGCAAGGTTTTAATATTCTCTATATCTGTTCTTCTATAAGCATAATTGTAACATTTCTTTGGATGAGTGGTTGTTCCCCTTCCCCAAGACATCCCTTGGCATCCGTGTCCGCTCTACCTCCCTCTTTTTATGGTGCTTTAGTCTACAGTTTATCATTTGTTGTTCTCCTCTCTTGCTCTCATTCTCCTGATGATGGATCACTGAGTGTGATCCAAAACGTTGAGTAAAAAGAAGTAACACAATCAAATCCAGAAACATTCACATACAATAAATATATTGTTAGGTATTAGGTGTAGAGAGGGTCATTATATTAGTGTCAAATTTAAACCCTAATATTTTTTTTATAAAACAATAGTGAAAAATCCCAAGAAGTTAAATTTCCAAAACAACGGGAAATTAACTGTATAAAACCCTAGGCAAATATGAAATAAAAAATAAAAGCATATTTAATCATTATAAACATCATCATTATTATTAGTATTATTATTATTATACATTAATTAATTATTTAATCATTATTTAAATATTTAATATTTAATTTTCAAAATTCATATACAATTTTAAGTGAAAATATGGACATTGAATATTTAATACATAGGAAACAACTTATACGTACACATTATTCTTAACATTCAGTAGCAAATTTAGAAGTGATGGACATGTAGCTGGACTCTTTTGAATGGTAAAAATCTAAGTGTAAATTCAAATCCTATAAAATTTGAAGCCAAAATGGGAATTTGTGAGGGACTGTTGTGACTATAAACATTCTTCAAAAAATATTTTTTCAATTATTAGAATACAATTTGTCTATACAACCAATAGCTAAAATTATAACTAAACAAATACTATAATAACAACACTACAAGGTAGGTACTGGCCACTAGTGGCACTTGTTATGTAATATAATAGTAATTTAATTAGAAATCTAATGTGAGGTATCCCATAATAGTAATTTAATTATAAATCTAATGTGAGGTATCCCATGTTTTATTTTCTCAATGTTGATTGATGTATTTAGTATAATAGCTAATGGGGCATAGTGATGCATTATATTATATTATTATATATATTAATATTATATATTGATATTATGTAAATTATAATAATATTATAAACTATTATATATTAATATAGTATATAAATTATAATAATAATATTATATATTGATATTACTGTCCATAAGTATAATAATATTAATATAATATATTTTAATAAATTATAGTATTAATGTATTATGTATATTAATATTATATAATGTATAATCCAACACCAACTTTCCTAACTACTTAGGAATTGAATAGAATTATACTATTATTTGTACAAAGTTTATTAGTGTATATTTTAAATAATGTGAAGAGTACAAATTTTAAATAAATAGGAATGCCAATAATTTTTTATTAATTGATTTTATTATTTTTTTAATTAAAAAATTGCATATTTACTTTATCAAAAATATACTTTAAATAAAAAAATTATAATATATAATTGCTTGAGAAATACAACTACTAATGCAATAAATATAAAAATAAATAAAATATATTGTCTAATCATTTACTATGGATACATTGAAACATATAAAACTTTATCTTTTAGTGTTTTGTACGTATCTTTCTTAATACTTTTTTTATTATTCCAATCTTTGAGAAAAAAAAAATCACAAAGACTTATATATAATATGTTTTGTTAATATAACTAATATATTGGTCATCCTTCCAATAAAATCTTTTAATGTAAAAGATTTATCATTAAAATAAAATAAAATAAGTTAATGTAATTTAAGAATACATTTATATATGATATACACTTGTTTATGTTAATGACCATCTTAATTGAAACTCTAAATTTAAATCAAGATTAGAAATATTATAATTCATAAAGGATTCATATAAAAAAATTCTAAGAGGAAAATACCTTCTCTAAAGCCTCTTTAACATAGCATCTCCTATTGCACTATAGTGCAAAAATTTTAAGGTGTTTGATTATTCTATAAATATTCCCGCCTCTTAGAATTGACATTAATGGAAGTATAATCTATCTGCACTTAAAGTAACACATTCCATTGGTCAAGGATTTGGTTCTACTATAATATCTAGCACATAAGTAATGCACCTCTCTATACCACTTTCACTTCAAGAGCTAAAATGTCAAACATTAATCTAAAATAAATTGCAAACATGTTGACATGCAAAATGAAATATAAACGATATATAATTCTACCCCAATTTTATGTTTTCCTAAAACTTAAAAATGTTCCTCATTACAGTTTTTGGTGGATGAAACAATCTTCACAATGTGAATGACTATTTTTGGTTTGCAATCCACCAACAATTCTCTCAACAACTGTATTTTAACACTATTTTAGCTTTCACTCTCCTTGCAATAGTTTGATAGGTGTCTTTATTGGTTTATCTTGTTATGGGTTCGGATATTTGGGTGGTGGTGTGAGAATGATCTTTGCATGGTCTTTGGTTTTTGTGAAGTGGTATTGCTTGGAATTATGGAAAGTGGTAGTAAGGGCCCCCTCAAGCATGGTTGGCTTTTCAACTATCATATGAGTAAGATCTTTTGATGTCGTAATTTAATGTTGTTGAATCTAGTGAAGCTCATTTTAAGGGAGGAGGAAATTGCTAATAATAGGTCCTTAATTTTTGAGGCTACCATTGTTGTTTTTTAGAAGAAGCTTGAGCTCAGGTGGTTTAGTTAGAGGATGTTCATGGTTGGTTGGAACTTCTACTCCTCCACTCTAAGAATGCAATGGTGCTAGAGGATGATTTGGAGGAGGCAGAGGTTGTCATGGGTGATTCAAAAAAATTGGTTGACACCAACATGGATAGTGTTGAACTTAAAGTGATTAAGGAAGAGTTGTGTGCAATGAATAATGGAGTTGGTCTGTCAAAATTTATGTTTGGTTGTCAAATTCCTATTGGTTTCTCATAATAAAGGCACTCTTGAAGTTACCAATGCATATACTTTGCCTCATCTTTATGATGGTCACCTACATAGAGCTTTAGAGTGCTCAAAAATTATTCATAGTATTAAATTCTTATGTCTTCTAGATGGGAATGGTGATATGAAACCAAATTTGATGATCATGGTAGCTAATGGTTGGAAGAATTGCATGTTAGGCAGGGAGTCTAGGGTCTTGGGTCTAATGTTAATGTCAATCATTGGGGTCTTTTTGAACTCTTGTAGCTTGGTCTATGTTGGTGGTATATGGTTGGTTTAGTTTTTGTTTATTATTAGTTCCAATTTGTTGTTTCATTTTTCTCTTTGCCTACTACTACCCCTATGTGGATTTTCTATGGAAACATTTTAATAGTTGTTCTCATATTATACTCTTATTTTATGTTAGTCTTATGGGCTAGGTGCCTTATAAATCCCTACTACTATGATCTAAAAAAACTAATTACTTGATCCATTGAAGTTAACACAAATAACAATATATATTTCCAAATAGCAACTCTAAGGAGACTTTAAAGCCAAATTGTGATGTCATTTATTTAAGTTATATAGTTATGTTGATATTTTTTTTAAATTTATAAATTAGGGAAATTAGATATATTGTAACATGAGATACATGTTCCCTTGAAATATTTTGTATCTTTGAAATGTCATTTGCAAGATCTGTGTAAGGTTTAATACTAATTGAGTTACAAAATATATGGAGAATTTATATAATAGTCACTCTTACATTGAAGAAATGATTGCATTAGTGTTGTAAATGCTCTTAAAGTTATAAAATGAATTTAAGTTAATTGATTTTAAAAGGCAAGATTAAAAGGTAAGGGATTTTACCTATATAAAAGATCATTTATTTTTCATTGTATTTTTTAGTTTATATTTTAAGTTGGAAGCTTTTTATATCATAGCTACTAATATAGAAAAGAATTAATAATGTTATTGAGTATGAAAATCATTTATCTTATGAGTGGACATTTAAGGTGGCTTAGATAGCTCAAAATGTAAAGAAAAATGTGGAAGCTAGTTATAACACTTTTGTAAATGATCCCATTCAGTTGCCCTACATTTGAGTGATGAAGATAAATATATTTGAGGTATTGAGTTGATGATGCAGGGGCATCTTCTAAATTTTTAAAATTTGTGTTAGAAGCTGATTTTTGGGTTTGATATGTTTGAGTCTAACAATAGATTAAGCGTATTACTAAAAGTGAATGTGAGGTTGATATCATTTTACTAGTATTTTAGTTTAAGATTGCACTTCCCATACATGGAAGGTTCTTGTCTCTGTGTTGGTTGTATTGGGTTTTCTGTCACTGATTTATAATTTGAAAAGACTTTATTGTAGAGTTGTTTATGTTATTGGCCTGGTTCTTGTCACCAATGCGATAGGAGGTCTATCAAGACTGTTTATTGTGAGGAGACCAGGTATTCATTTGTTAGATAACATTGGCAATATATGAATCTGTGCTATAAGCACCTAGGTCTCAGAGCATGGATGAGGAGTGTACTATCAAATTGGTATCAGAGTGCAAGGTTGGTTCTGAGTGCTGAGTAGATCAGTGAAGTGAGGCAACTTAGCCAGGACCTACGGTAGTAGAGGAAGGTGAAAGAAAGAAAGATACAGAAGCATGCAAGTCTCGATAAGTGATACCAAAAGAGGGAAAACATGAAGAAGCAAAATACAGAGTTTGAAAAAGAGCTGGCAGATTTGAAAAGAGATTTAAAAGAGTATATGATCGCAAGGCAGCAATGGCTAGAGGGAAGTAGCCAGGAATACTTTTAGGTATGGCCAATAGATAAGAAAGTAAAGTGGCCTGTGAAGATGATTATGGAGATTATAAGAAGGCAAAGGATGAATGCCTTGAGAGGAAAAGATAAGAGTATGAGAGGATCCCTGAGAGTTTGGGACAACAGAGAGTTGCCTATTGAGCAACATAGACCAGTAGAGGTCAAAGAAGTTCTCATAGTAGAGGACTTAAAGGAAAGAAGGAAAGAGGAAGAAGAGAAAGTGCAGCAAGCAACACTTGAGGAAAAGAGAAATGAAAAAGGAATAATGTCCACAAAGAGGGCATTAATGGAGACAATGTGGTCTCTTATTTTGTTTGCTAATATTATGTTTGTAGATTTATATACAGGTATGAAGAATGCAATGAGGAAGGTCAAGAATGAGGCCTTGAAGGTGATGAAAGATGGGACAAGAATAGCTCCCGAAGAAGGAATTGAAGGTGTGAATGTGAGAAGGTTGATTGCAGCAGTATGTCAAGAGGAGGTTGTAGTAGAGGTACCTTGCAAAGTGCCTAAGAATGAAGAGAAGTATGAAGCTGAAGATGTCCAGTTTGATGATGAGAAGCTAGCTCCAGAAGTTTATGATGCCTTGGAAGAAGTTGCAGATGCAGTCCAAGCTGAGTATGTAGAAGAAAAGGTGGAAGTCAAAGAAGCCACTGAAGGGAACAAATCAGGACAGTAGGCTATTGCTCATACACATGGAGGTAAAATTGTTGTTTTTGATCATGAATGTAGAGATAAGAATGGGGATAGACAAGTTGATAGGGAGAGGAAGAAATTGGAAGATGTAAATGTGATTAAGGATCATGGATACATAGTTTCATATTGGCAAAAGAAACAAAATGTTAAGGAGAAGCAGTTGAAATATAGGGAGAATGTTGCTTTTGATTATGTTTATATTAACTAGCAGGTGCAAAAAATGAAAGGTGTACAAAGGAATAAGTGGTATACAGATATGAAGGTAAAGTGGCTAGCAAAGGGGCCCAGAGAAAATATTGCAAGGCAAAAGGCAAGAAGACCAAGTGCAGCAATAAAGAGCAATCAACCCAAGGTTGTGGCAAACAAGGTATGGAGAGAAAAAAGTGTGGTAGTAGTAAGGGCAAGTGGTGTTGCAATAAATTATGCTGAGACAAAAATGGAAGTTAAAAAGGATGATATTGGTAAAGAAACTGTGAACGAACCTGATGGGAAGAACATGGAGGCACCAAATTGACAAAAGTTAGAGAATGCCAATGTGAAAGGTAAACGAGTTGAGTTAATTCATGATGTTTTTGAAATTTTGGATGATTTTGTTGAAAGAAAAGATAGAGAAAATTTAAAAGAGATGGTAGATTGTGATAGTAATGGTTATGAGGCTTTAAATGAAATTAATAAAGAAGATACCAAGGTTGATGAAGTGAATAGTGATTGGGAGATGAATGAGTATGAGGTGGAGATGTGGAGGATTGTGGATGAGAAAGATGTAAGGAGGAGAAAATATCAAAAGAAGAAAGAAAATAGAGAAAGGCAGATTGGGAAATCCAAAATGAACATAGGAGAGTGTGACAGGAAAGAGGAAAAGTTGGTTGGAGGAGCTGAACATAAAAAAGAGGACAACAATAGCATGTGGGGGAAACCATGAAAGTGTAGATTTGAAAAAGAGACCAGCCACAAATGAAAAGGGTGATGATAGAGTAGTAATGACCCAGGAAGAAGAAGGCAAATAGAAGAATGATGAAGATGGTGCAACAATAGAATTAGAAGGAGGAATAGCAAGTGAAAACACAGAAGAGGATTTATGGGCAAAGTATGAAGCCATCAAAAAGGAGTGGAATGATAATGTTAGAGGAATACAAACAAGTGAAACAGTGGCCAATGTATAGATGGAAGTTATGGATCAAGGGATTGTTGCTGAGAAGGAGACAGATTTAGCAAAAGGTTTTATGTGTGGGGGTGCAAATAATGAAGTTGATAATGGTGTAGTATTGCAACAGTTGGACTTGGAGGATGATGAATCAAGATAACTTTAAGAACCCCCCTCCTCAGAGAAGGTGTATAAACCTGGCGAATCATGTATACTTCCCGAGAAAAATATTAATTTTATTGATGAATTTTTTTATTTTTCTGGGAAAAAAAATAATCTTATTTGGTGAATCTTTTGTAATTGCTAGAGGTCTATGGAAAATCCTGGCAAATTGTAAATTTTTTAAAACCAATAAATTATTTTCATTGGCGATTAAAACCTATTTTCAAACCAATTAAATATTTTTATTAGTGAATTAAAACCTATTTTCAAACTAGTAAAATATTTCTATGGGCGAATTAAACCTATTTTCTAAATAAAAAAATATTTTTGCTGGCGATTAAAATCTAATTTCAAACCAAAAAATATATTTTCATTGGTGAATTAAACCAATTTTCAATCCAATAAAAAAAATCATTGGCAAATTAAATATAGTTTCAAACCAATAAAAAATTAATTGGTGAAATAAACTGTTATGCCAATAAAAAATCATACAGTGTGGCAAAATGTCATGCCCACATTTCCCATGCGGTCACGACATGCATCACACATGTCATGTCCACATTTGTCATGTGGTCATGACACGAAATATCAAAAATCTTTCCATGCTTCCCTAGAAACCCCCTCGCATGCATAAGCGTGCTCAGTGGCATTACGCTTAAGGCGTAACCTGATAGTTGAATGTGGGGTAATGCGTTCACTTACGTATACCAATCACAATGAAGGCCAACTAGGGGGTCGAAGCAATGCGGTTAACGTTGCCAATAGGGTTAGGATCAACGATCGAAACCCTAATTTAATCTATGTGAAAGAAGGAATTTTGACATAAGTCAAAATCAATAGCCAAAATCAAGTGCATGAGAAGATATAAAATAATACAAAAATCAAATGACGATACTCGGCAAAAAACAATACTATAATCCCAAATAAGGTTAAATTCTACTAACCTAGCTAAACCCTAAATTTTGGGTAAAATCTGGCAACATAACGCCTCAGGGGTGTGAGTAGGGTTTATTGTACTAAAACTAATTTTGATGGAAAGGTTTACTGGTTTGATTTAGTATTACCTACGTCTCACTAGTTGAATTGGTAGATCAGTTGAATAAGTTAATTTGTACATTTTTTAACAAAGCTCGATCAATTTGTTCTCCTTTACATTTTCTATAATTTAACACATTTTTCAACAAAGCTCGATCAATCTATTCTCCTTCACGTTTTCTATAAATTAAAACATTTTTCAACAAAGCTTGATCAATTTGTTCTCCTTCATGTTTTCTATAATTTAAAACATTTTTCAACAAAGCTCGATCAATTTGTTCTCCTTCACATTTTTCAACAAAGCTCGATCAATTTGCTCTTCTTCACATTTTCTATCAATCAGAGTTATCGCTGCATCCTTTACATTATTCCTAATTTCTTGGTAGATCAAATCACGGAAGCATGATAAACTAACTTCGTTTTAAAAGTTTACTAGGTTTCCAAGTTGGATTTAAATCATCGTCTAATTTAAATTTGTTAATTAAATTTCCCCATAATGATTAAAAGGAATATTAAAGTTTATTTAATTACGATATAGTTTAAATCATCCTTGTCAAGTTAGGTTTTAAAGACCAGGGTTAATATCTCAATAATTATATAGTTATAAAAGTTAATTTAAAACAATTAAAATCCCTTCTTTGAAATAACCAAATTAAAGAAGTCAATGAACGTATAAACTCCCTCTAATCATAAACTAACCTATATAATATTATGCCACTAACAAATAAAAAAAATAACATCCCAAAAAGGAATTAGGATTACCCATCTCATTATTTATCTAAAATTCCCTTTATAAATTCAAAACTTAAAACAAATGAACAAGATAATAAAAAGAGGGGAAGTTAAATTTTAAAATAAATTTTAAATTCACCTTGCCCTAAAATCCTCCATCAATTAAATATAATATCTTTAAGGGCAAAAATCCCTAACCCTAGTTTTGAAACTCATTTCATTTTTCTCCTCTTTGTTTTCTCTTCTTCTTTCTTTCTCTTTCTCTCATTTTACCTTTGGTTGTGTTGTAGGTTGTAATGGTGGCCATATATGAAATGCATATGATGGCATACAAGTATATATATATATATATATATATATATATATATATATATATATATATATATATATATATATATATATATATATATATATATATATATATATATATATATATATATATATAAACTGGGTTTTCTTTTTGTAAAATAAATATATTTATTTTTATTTAAACTGAAAACCCCAAGGATTTTTTTTACAGAGGGGAGTACTGTTGGGAGATTGGCGGTGGCGGATTGTGGCAGAGGGTGGAGGTCCATAGTAGTGGTGGCGAAGGTCCGGCGGCAGAGAGGTGTGGTGGCTGGCAGAGAGAGCGGAGGGGAAAGGAACGGCAACTGCGGTAGTGGCAGAGGTGTTTGAGAGGGGCCGCGGAGGAGAGGGGGCCGGCATATAGGAGTTGGGAGCGAGGCGGATACGAGGAAGTCCACGGGGGTTTGGAGGTGTGGGGATGTGGAGAGGGGTGGGGGCTCTGCCCCCTCCCCACATTCCCACTCATATGTAATGCGACGATGGGGAGGGGGGTTCGAACCCCCCCTCACCACATATAAATTTTCTTCCCATTAAAACTACGACCAGTCAAGAAACGCCTTCTGTCTATTTATGTGTAATTTTATTTTTAATGAGATTTATTCAATATATATATATATATATATATATATAATGTAATTTTTTTTCTTTGACAGAATAAATAAAATCAATTTATTTTTTAAATACATATAAAAATACATTCATTCAAATTACACATAATTTATATAATTGTATATATATATATATATATATATTTTTCAACTATAATTTTCCTTCTAATCACTTACAAATTTTCTTTTTAAACAAATAAGCAAGGATATATATATATATATATATATATATATATATATATATATATATATATATATATATATATATATATATATATATATATATATATATATATATATATATATATATATATATATATAATCAAATTTCTATAAGGCAAGGAACTCATTTTTTTAACAAAATATATTCATTGTATTATTAATATTTGTATTTTTAAAGAAAAGAACAATGCAATTGAGTAAATACTTCTAATACATAACATCCACTAATTTTCTTTCTTATAAGAACTAAATACAAATTTCATGTTTGCCTCAACAATAAAACCACAACTTCCCTATTTGATATTTCAAGGATAAACATACAAATGAAATAACTTTTAAAACTAAATTTTCTTCCTTCAACATTTTTTTGAATGATAAGCATTATAATCAACAAATTTTAAATTTCTATTCCAAATGTAAATAGCTTACACACAAATAAAAAAAATATACTTTAACAACAAGAGAGAGAACAATGTTCTCCTCTTTGAAAACTAACAAATGATACAAACTCCTAAATAGGTCAAGCTCTCTCTCAAGAGCTAAAAAGAAATAGGATATCAACTCCAAGAAACAATGGTGATTTTTCCAACTTCACAAACTTAGCTCCAATGAACCTGCAATATCACAAGAAGGGGAAAGAAGCCACAACAACTTGCTCTCCTCCCTACCATAGACCCGCTAGTGGGTAACCCCCAAGCTAGGGATGTCATCCACACACTTGGAAACTCATACCACATCACAACAAGGCATTCAACAACCAAACACAAATTTACTCCCATGGTTAACATGACACAAGAACTCACTCAAGATGAGTTCAATGGGGTAGGGGAGTGGACAACACTCAACTCAAGAGTGCCACTCCTAAAATATCCCAAAACAAAATACCTCTCAAGGCCTCAAGACAACACCTTTGAACATAATTTCACAAAGCTTCCAATTTGGCTCTCAAGCCATTTCACATATTGCACATATTCTCATATTGCCCTCAAGGCTACAACACCACAAAATCAAGGAAATGATCTTGAGGAGGTTCACTCCTCCCCCACCCCACACTTGTTGAGCATCTTCTCCCAAGTGGGAGAGGCTCTTACAACACTCTTACAATTTCCCCCCACAACAACAAGTAAAAACTCAAAAATAGAACTCACACATAGTATCACACAAGCAAATAAAAATGCATAAGGGAAGGCCTTAGCCTTGAACCCTATCTTAAAAAGCCCAATTTGGTAGATGGTTGATGTAGAGCTCCTCCAACTCCTTCTCCAAAAGAAGCCACAAAACTCTCTCCAACTTTTTCCCCAAAGTAAATTCCAAATCAATGAAATTTGCCAAAAATTCAACAACCCCTTACCCTTCTCTAAGTGGGATTATAATAAGCTCTTCCCATAAGCTTTGAGGAATGGGGAGGTGACACTTATCACCTCCTCACTCCTCCTCCCAACTACAAGCAAGACCCATGGAATGGGTGGTGACACATGTCACTCACCCATCTCCCAAGTCTCTCTCCCTTCCACTTGTCCTCCCTAGGACATGTGGGAGAAAAAAGTGGAGCTTAAGAGGGAATGGGTGCCACATGTACCCCCAATCCTTTCCTTCCAAGAGGGACCACACAACCCCAAGGTACCCTCACCAATTTTGAGAGAGACTTGGAGTAAAGTCCTCCACAATTGAGGGGTCTTGGAGACTTCCCAACCTAGGGAAGAGGAAAAGATGAGGTTGAGTGTTGTCCCACTCATTCTCTCCCTCCCATGCCCCCATTTTCGTCACTTTACTTCAGGGTGAAGTTAAAGTGACCAAATGGAGGTTTACCTTGGGTTACCCAAAGCAAAAAGGTCCCTAGACCCAAGGGGTACAACCCAGGGTCAAGTTTAGCCCATTTTGAGCACCAAGGGTTGAGTTAAAGCACATGAAAAGGGGTCTCAAAAATTATAACTTCATAAATGAAATTCAAAAGACAATATTCTTACAACACCAATTTGAATTCAAAATAAAAGAGGGGTAGACTTAGCCCAACTAACAACATGCAACACATTACAGAAACTCATCATGCAAATGGTTGATCTTGGTTCCTCTTGGAAATAGATCGGCTTCACAAGGGAAAACAACACCGTGTGTGGGATGATCTCCAATTTCTGTGGCTTTGTTAGAAATACCTGCGCACTCAAATGAAAAGTTAATTCCACATATATATAATAGCCAAAGCAAATTGAAACAGACACTCACATACAACATCACATATCCATATAAGCATCAAGGAAGTCACATTACAATTAGATTCTAAATTCTGCATTTCAAACATCCATTCCCAAGGTTGAATCACAAAACAAATTTCTAACTAACATCACATGAATAATATCCAAATAACAACATAATATAAATCATAAGTCAACGTCAGTGAATCAATATCCACGTTTAAACATATCATAAAGCATGCTAAGCATAACAATCCACATACAACATAAAGTCCAATAGTCTGAAAATTTAGGATCAACAGTCCCATAAGTCTAAATGTATCACCAACAGTAAAATAAATAGTCAAATATAAGGGATTGAAAAGTAGGCCTCACACGAAAATATCAAATGTTACATATTGTTCTATTCCAGGATAAATTTTACACACATCAAAATTCCTTCATAAAGTGTCCGGAATGGGGACAAGTGTCAACATATTTATTATGTTTGAAGCAAGATGTCAGTGCAAATTAATATAACAGATGATAATTCGATGAATTTTTGATGGACGGTTGTAGTTGCATTCTGGAAGAAAATGTCTGAAACACTAGACCTACGACTTCAAACCTCTGGAATAACACTTGAACCGTTAGATTTCCAAATATCAATGGTTGACATTTCATATGAGAAACCCTCTAGATAATCTTATGTTGACTTTCTATGTTCGGTTGCCAGTTGTCTAGCTTGAAACCTGAGCCATCAAAACCATGTTGTTTACTAGCCCCTTACACCTAGTCTTGTCGGTCCCCTCTTGGTGGGGAACGGGTTAACCTAGCAGAGTCCACTTTTTAAATGCTTTAGCAAATATTATGAAGAAGCCCTAAGAGACTTAAAGGGTGAGCTATTAAAGGTTTAAATAAGACACATGAGAAATTTCTCAGCAAGATGTTTTAATCTTAGCCGTCCAATGTTGAAGAATTTAAGCAAACAATAGATGGATTGAGAAGTTAATGTGCGAGCATGTTGGAGGGCCCATGTTAATCCTAACCATTCCTCGCTAGCCTGTTGTCAGAAGATGCACAGGTGATAAACCCAACGGGCTAATGGGCGAATGCCATGTATTAGACTTTGCAGCCTGAAGAGAAGGTGGGGTCTACCGAAAGATGAGTAAGCAATGTTGTTTGGTAGAAAAATTCATCATGGCCATCCATCTTGCCATCTCATTAAGAGATCAACGGCTAGAGTTTGAAATATTTTAGCAAATATTTTGAAGCAGCCTTAAGAGACTTAAAAGTTAAAGAGTGAGCTATTAAAGGTTTAAATAAGACACATGGGAAATTCCTCGGCAAGATGTTTTAATCTTAGCCGTTCAATGTTGAAGAATTTAAGAAGACATCAGATGGCTTGAGAAGTTAATGTGCGAGTAGGTTGGAGGGGTCCCTAGGTTAATCCTAACTATTCCCCGCTAGCCCATTGTCAGAAGATGCACATGTGATAAACCCAATGAGCTAACAAGCGAACGCCACGTAGCAAACTTCACAGCCTGAAGAGAAGGTGGGGTCCACCGAAAGATGAGTAAGCAATGCCGTGTGGCAGAAAACTTCATCACAGCCATCCATCTTGCCATTTCATCAAGAGATTAACGACTAGAGTTTGAAATTGAGAAAGTTACCATGGGAGTCGTTCTGCTTCGTGTGAGTGAGCATTAATGGTGGTTTTAACGCCTTAAAAGTAGTCTTTTGCATAATTGAAATCCATCTAAGTGTTTTAAAGCATTTGGAGGCAATTTCAATCTCTCGAGGCAATTTCAATCTCTTGGCGATCAAAACTAGGGTTTTCAAAGTGTTCAAAGCCATAAGTTAAAATCTTGCCCTCTGAAATTCACTACTTATGCTCACCATCATGGTTCTGTCAATAGGAATTACTGGTAAATTTTGATTTCTTTTAGGGTTTTACCTTCTTAGATTGTTGAACTATAAATTTTGAGCTTTATCGCTGCTTTAAGTCAGAACCCTAGTTGTGAACCTACAATTCTTACTAAACTATAACCCTAATTTGCAAAATTATCACCATAATGGCACCTCCATGAGCTCAAACCTCAAGCTCTGGAGAGATGAAAAGGCCCATAGTCCAGGACCTTCTTGATCAATTAAATCCCTCCACTAACAACAAAGTAAAAGGTCAGCTTTTGTTCCAGGGTTCCAAAATTAAAGAAGGCCTCATAGATAAACATATCCATATCAAGGATGCCACCATACCACTTACAGAATGGTCATTGTTCAAGAACTAGTTTGGGAATAGGAATTTGAGTTCTCCTATATGTAATCCCTAGAGATTGGACATGGGGAAATTGGTTGTCTCAAATGTCTACATGGATATGGACTTGTTAAAAGTTGTGGCAATCAGATATGATCCTATCTCCAGAGTTGTCAGGACATATAATGGGATCGAAATGGTAAAGATCAACTGGGAAGAGATTGCTGAAATTTTTCAACTTCATGAGTGGAATGGGGATTTGGTAAAAATTGATTTGAAATCCTTTAGGAGTGAATACGTGAAGACAAGACATGTCTTTAAAATCACAATGCTGTCAAATCATCTAGCATCAATTGGAAAGGGAAAGGGGAGAATTATTATTGGTCCATCAGATAAGGAACCCTTCCCAATAAAGTATTTTGCTCCATATTTTTAGAGAACCTTCTATTCTTTGTGTCAAATCTTGGGGTTTGATCCTGCTTCCGGAATGCCAATGGCTTTCATGTATATGGTTGCTCATATCCAACACCCCACTTACAACATAGTCTATGACTTTGCTTCCTACCTAGCAGATAACATTCATGAGGCTTTAATTTCATTAAAGAATGGTAAAGATTCGGTTTAGTTTTGGTGGTACTCACTATTAATGCACATGTTTTTATTCAAAAGGGCAAAATTCTTTGAGAATGATATGAAGTTGCAAAAGGAGGAGGATGGTGTTGAGCTTCCTGTCCAATGTTGGACAAGAATTCTAGACAAGGATGATATAAAGTTTGATTTTGTGGTGTTTGAGAATGTCTTTGCATCAAAGTTGAGGAATGACCTAATCTTGAATCCACCAAGGATTCCAACTGAACTACATAGTTTTCTTAGGCCAAAATAAAGGTCTAATTTAAAAATTTATCACAAGTGGGGAGATGTCATCCCCTATCTAGATTGTACAATTCTCAAAGTATATGGCACTATAGTTAGACCACATGTTCTCCCAAGAGATGTGCCACTGAGAATTGGATTCCTTAAGGTCATTTGGTAGCTGGCTAATGTTGAAGATGGTCACTTGTTAAACATGAGGAAAGGAACCTTCTTCCCAACATGGATAGTTTTTGCATACTTTGTGATTGAACCATACAACATGAGGAGAGTGCACCCAAGAAATCATGATCCTAAAGGTTTCATGGTTGCATTGAAAGTGAGGATCAGAAGCAGCCAGTTCATACATAACTTCTATTTTCCTGAAGATGTTATTAGGAACATCTTTAATTACCAAATACAGGAGGATAGGAAGGCAAAATGGATTGCCTATGATAAGATGGTGAGGGAAAAATGGAAGACTGATCCCCAATATGACCCCCTGCAACTGCCTCAATTTAAAAATGAATTGCAAAAAAGTAGAATATATGCTCCAGAATTTTTAGCAAGTAGTTGGCAAGATGAAAAGATAGATATTGGTTTCTAACAAAGGAAAGGCTATGGTTGGGGAAGAATATGAAAAGGATAAGGGGAAGGCCCCAGTGTTGGAGGAAAGGCCTACCTACCAACCACCACAAAAGATTAGTCTTTGCAAGGAGAAAAGGTATTGTGAGGAAGCAACAATCTATTGCCACCCCAACTACATCTTTTGATTTCCTGAGCGCTCAAGAGCTTTGTCACCATTGCGTGAAATGCCACCATTGTCTCCCCCAAGGCAAGCAACTCCACAAGTAATTGAGGTGGATTCACCTCCAAGACAATCACTACCAAAGAAGCAAAAGGTTGAAAGCAGCTTGGTGGATTATCCAGATGACTTAGATGATGATATCATTGTCACTGAGGAGGATATGAGACAGGTAATGCCCTCTCCCCCTAGGGAGATAATAAAACCATAAAGTAGCCTCAGGTTGGGCAAGGCAGACCTCAGGGGGTTGAGAAACACAGATGACCTTAGGGAGGAAGCTTGCAAGACCTTCATGACAGATGATTCATTTGTCCAAACCCCTTCTTTTAGAGAGTTTGCTTGGAGGGCAAGGAGATATGAATATATTGATAATGTTTCCAAAAAGAGAAGCTTGCACCCTGAATTACCAGAAGCAGTTATTCAGGTTGAGGTTAGAAATGAAATGAAAGAACAATTTTAGAAGATAACAGTTGAAAAAGGTAGAGTTGGTGAAGGAAAGTGGTATTTTATTACTACTAGAGTGGGATTTAGCCTCAGAAATTACTTTTGACACAGTGTGGAGGCACGACAAACCATTGTATGAAACAGAGGAGGAAGTAAAATTGGCTTTGCAGGGGTGTGCTTTCAGTGAAGAATGGGAAACACTTGCTATTTGGGCATTGGCCCCAGGTGCAAGGAAACCTGTAGTTGCTAAGCCTGCTCCAAACATAAGTGGAGGGCTAATTATTAAGAGAGTGTCTGATACCCTAGCAATTGAGGCAACAAACATGTTAGTGAACATTGCTAAAGTCACAAAGGCAACAATAGAGAATATCACTGAGGAAAGAGATCAATATAGATCCAAGTATAATGACATGGTTGTAGAGTATAATGACAGTCAACAAAAGGTTACCAAGTTGGAAACTGAAGTGGTATTGTTAAAGCAACAATTGCAAAATATGCATGCTCATGGGCCAACATAGACTGACTCTGCTGTCCTTCCAGAAGTTTCAATGGAAAGCATTCCATACAATCTTGGAGATGCACCCCTACCCCTTGCAGTTGAGGAGCCAAGCACATCAGGTGCAGCTCCATCAAGTGAGCCTACTAAAGAGGAATTATTGGATCAAATCGAGACATACAAGAAATTGCTATCACAGGTTAATGAATCAATTCATTCAAGTAATATGAAGATTGTAACTATAGTTTTTACACACTTGAATAAAGGGATTGATAGGAGATTAATTAGCATTCATTCAAATTATTCTTCTATGTTTGATGCCATAAAGGATTTTGATAAGAATAAGGATGTTGTAACATCATTAATGGATACATGGATCCCTAGAGCCTAGGCATTAAGAGACATGGCAATTGCAACCAAGCATGTCAAGGATGCACCTCCTAACATTGTCCCAACTCTCAGGCTTATAAATTCAATTAAGGATTTTTAGGGGTTGGTAGGTCCTTTGGAAATAAATATCAGGGAGCTTGTCAAAAAGTTTGATGAATGGAATTTCAGTCTGCTTCCTGTTATTTTGAGTGAAAATGGTGGGGTTAAACCTCTACAATTGTGGAAGGACCAAGCAAAACAAATAATATCTGCTCAAGTTAAGCTCATTTGTGACATTGTTGATTTAGATATGTTGAGAAGCAGCATGGATAAGTTGATTCACACTGGCATTTTCTTAGAGGAATTTCACAAGGAAGCTAATCGAGTGGTTATAGTACACACCTTACAGGACCAAAGTAGATGAACTTGTCAATTTCATTTGGCCAATAGAGGAGGACTATCAGCTATGGAGGTCCAACTATGTTGACAATTTAGATTTCTAAAATGTTGAAGTATATGTAAATGTTAATGTTTTGATGATTATTGTACTATTCATTTATTGAATATATTTGATTTGAGATGACTTTGGTTGAAATTAGAAAAAAAAAAGAATTACTCCCTCTTTTTATAGTATTTATTATTAGTTTAAACTTTATTGTATATAAAATTAGTCAGACCTTACATATCAATTTACAAATATTGTGCTCCTTTTAGTTCAAAATTGGTGACATGTGTCATGGATTGCATACGTGGAACATAGTTTGGAAACACTATTAAGTATTATCTATATACTTACGTCAAATCAAGTATAATTATTTGCATGCAAATTAAATTCACTTGAAAAGATATATCATATCACTTAAATATTGGCACGCTTGGAAAGATATCCCAAAGCTTTGAAGCCGAGTGCCATTAATGAAGCCTCACTCTATTTAATGGAGCCCAACAACGCCTCATAGTCATACCAAAGTTTGAAGCTAGCTTTCTGCTTAACAAAGAAAATAGATATGCCAATTTGCCTTATAGTGCTACGAAGGAAAATTGCTTTCTTGGGTTTCATAACAAACTCGAGGCTTAGAGCTATAACGAAGCCTCACAAAATTGCCTGTTTGCACTTCCTAGATTTGGAAGCCATGAAAATGGTGCTTGGGAGGGACTTCTTAATAGATAGGAATAGATACATAGTGAATTATGACATAGCTTCTTGGTTCTTGGCGTCATTGCTAGACCTTGGAGGTGTGAAGGTGGATATTCTCATTTTGTTGCAAGAAATTTTCAAGGCACATTATCTGGGTAATGATTTCGAGGTGGTTGTTGGGGCAGAGATAGGTGTGAGGATTCTGTGGCCTTCTCTTTCTACTCAACATGACAGATGGGGCTCTTGCCCATCACCATCACTGGGCCACCATCAGTTTGAATTTTCTAAGGCACACTTGAGCTCTCGACATAGATCCAAATATGGAACGGGAGCTGCACTTTGCAGATCTAGTGGAAACAGGAGATTTTTATGATTTCCCTTAGCCAGTGGCCCAGTGTTTTAAACTTTTGATTTTTGCTATGTAATATTATCATATGAGTATCAATTGGGAAAGAATATGCATGGGAATTTTTTGTAACATAATCATATGCTAGGGGCATAGCTATCCCCCAGCTGTAACAATTTTTTGAGTTAATATCAATTGAATACCCATTTTGCTGATGTAAAACATAAAAAATATTTGCATGCAGATTTAAAACATAAATCAATAAAAATGAAAAAAGAAAGTTGCCAACAAATTGACAAATTACTTTTTAAACACTAAAATTTGTCACTAAAAGTAGATTATGTTTATTGTTTATATCATAAATTACTCGACCATTCGATGAACATTTGATGGATGGTTGTAGTTGCATTCTAGAATGAAATGCACAGAATGCTAGGCTTGCAAACTTAAATCTCCAGAATCACCCTATAACCATTAGATTTACAAAGATCAATGATTTAGAAATTGTTGTGAGCTATCAATGCAGGACAACTATCAGACATGTACTAATTGTGTAGTCCAGATGCAACATGTTGAATTGACGTTTCATTCACTAAAAAAATCACTTTATAAAAAAAAGAAAACTTTCTACTTTTTACTGCTAAGTGATTTTATTTTTAAGTGAGAGCTGAGAGGGTCAGCACATGGGGAGATTTCAGATTGCTCATTGCAGTGCCATTTCCAACAAAGCCGGTTAGACAAGACACAGAATTCCTAGGCTACGTTTCATCGTTTCTTACAATCTCATTTTGTCAAACTTTTTTCTTAAAATCTTATTTTGTCAAACTTTGCGTTTAGGGTTGAGAGACTTAAGAAAAATTAAGGACTTAAGAGAGAATTCACAATTTCACACTGTATAAGCATGTCTACTGCCACTAGCAAACTAGACAATTTTTTTGGGAAAGGCAGAGCAAGTACGGATAGAAAAATAGATTATTCTGAATTGCTTACAACCTTAGGTTTGACTAATTAATACCATGATATTTATGATCCTAACATGTATGGTAAACTTACCTCAGAACTTAGATTTTCATGTGAGAATAAGGCTGCCAAGTAAAATAAAGTTGATAGTATCAATGCACCGTGGGTAACTGGATTAGGGCACATGATGTTACACGAGGTTTTCCCTTGCCCATAATTTATCATGGTTTGTGCCCACAATTATGATGATAATAAAAGAGCAATTGTAAATAAGGATACCAAAGAAGAAATTTTATCCATTAATGTAGAAGAATTTGGAAAAGTGTTGGGGTTTACAATCGAAGAATTTGGAGACGTCCACATTGACCTAGAAAAGCTTGCTAGTGATTATGAAGTAGTGGATGAAAGGGACAAAAATGTTTTCCTAAATAAAATAGTTTAACAAAAAATAACTTGAAAGATAACCATAAGCCTCCTTATCCTTTAAAATTTTTTAAATCATGGGCTCATGATACTATTTCCATGCTAGCATTTTGCCTCAGACTGGATAGTAAATGGGAAGTTGATGCAAGCCTCCTTGAAATGGTATATAATATCCATTATGGTATTGGTGTATATGTCAAATATAAATTTATTGAGCACATTGTAGAATCCATGCATAAACAATTTTTAATGATTAAAGGACGTTCCACCAAGACATTTAGGTTCACAACCTACTTGTGCTATTTTTTCCTATTCAAATTTAGTGGAATGTTTCAGACCAAGAAGCTTCATATTCAGGCCTATAGTAATGCTGAGGAAAAGAAAATGGCTCTAGTATATGATTGGACCACTAAGATAAGGATGCATGATTCTTGAAGGAACTACAATAATTTTGTAGACTACTTTTTGGCTCCATTGCATCAAGCAATTACAAATAGTCCAATGCCTAGATTGCCTATATCATGTAGAGATTTTAGTGAACTAGGAAAAAAAATACAATTGGCTGATTGGTACTTACTGGAAGAATATACTGTGCTAAGATTTTATGGATTAGGAGTAGAGCCATACAAACTTCCAATACATGTGATAGAAAGGGTTTTTGCATTGGAATATGTAATGCAGATGCAGAGTACTGATGAACTACACTTTGCTGGTCAGCAAAAGAAGACCTTATTTCCTTTTTTACATGTTTCATGTTCACATTGGAGAGAAAAGCATTTAAGGTGGCACATGATCTTTTGAAAATTTTTAATTTTGATACTGTCTGTCACTGGTAGTATGATCCATGTGACACCATTAAAACAATGATTATGGCCAATAGGAATTCTGCAAGTAGAATTCAACATCAAAGTAAACCCTTGCTTGAAAACTTGAGGAACAAGGATTCCTGGGATGAGGTCAAAATAGCAATGGAGAAAACTGTTGCTAAGAAAGGTATTTCTTTTGAACAATTATCAACAGAAAGTATGGCATTGCACCAAAATATAGGAGCACTAGCACTAGCAGAGAATGAAATCAGGAGGTACAACAATTTTTATGGAAAAAAGTGATAAACCATCTATTAGAGAAAAAATGCCAGATTCTCTAGATGAGTCTATTACAAAGAAATATTGGACACGATAAAAAATTACTGCATTTTGGTCTATGAGGAAGAAGCTAGGTGAACCAAGAACTATTGTAGACTATGGAGAAATCGATGAAGATGAAGAGTTTAGCAAATTGTGGAATATAGAGCATCCCAATGAAAATGAAGATGAAAAATTGATAGTGATGATGAACTTGATGATGATAGGGATGAACAAAGCAATTTCAAACTTGGTTTAAGTCAGGCCACAAAAAAAGTAGATACTTCAGGAGCAGCGATAGCTAAAAATATGGGTTATCATGGTGGTTGTTTGGGGTCCCAAGGACAAGGCATTTGGAACCCAATAGATTTAGTGATCACTAGAAAACCAGTTGATAAATGAGGCCTTTGAGCTGAATCAGATGATAAAATAGACCAGGTTCATACAAGGAGAACTAAAAGAATTGATTATATTACATCTTCAAATCCTAATCCTCATGGTCAGATGCAATCACAACTTGGACATGCCTATGGTGGAGAGCCTAGTGTGACTGGCACTGCCACTGGTGGAGAACTTAGTCAACATGTGCTACAACAACAAGTCCAACAACAAATTACACACAACAGGACACCAATACAAGATACCACACAAATACTCAGTGATCAAGGGATACAGAAGAGACAAAGGATTATGACAGGTCCAAGTCCAACTACCAGTTCCACTACAAAGAAATTATTTCCAGGCACTCCCCTAGTTAGTGTGGCTATAACAAAAATTGCAAGTACTCCTATTCCTTCACCATTCAAGCATTCCCTTATTCCTGTGTCCCTGGGTTTTGATTACATTCAAGAGTTTAAAAAGAAATTAGAATTGTATAAAAAGGAAAAGAAGCAACTGGGGGAGAGTGTGTTTGTTGTAACTTCAAATCCTGCAACAACCATGATATTACCCACATTTGACATAAATACAGAAATCATGGAGTACACAATTGTTGTTCCCACAGTTCAAAATAAACCAGAAAATCAGATGGATTGATCTGAATTTTAGGTGAGCAGTTTGCAATTTGATTTTTATGGATTAAAAAATACTGACAAAATTAATATATCAAAGAACAATGAATTGGTGTACACATCATTGCTAAAACATGATAGAAAGAAAAAAAGTTGCAGAATCAAATAGAAAAATTATAGGTAGACTTAGCAAATGAGAAAGCAAAGAGGAAAGCAACAGATAACAAGAGCAATGAATTGGTGTACACATCATTGCTAAAGCATGATAGAGAGAAAAAAAGTTGCAGAATCAAATAGAAAAATTACAGGAAGACTTAGCAAATAAGAAAACAAAGAGGAAAGCAATAGATAACAAGAGCAATGAATTAGAAAAAAGAATAAAAAATCTGCCTCTACATCAACAAGCAAAGAGGATAAACAAACAGAGGTGGAATTGAATGGACTAAAGCAAAGGTTAGATGAGAGCAAAAAGAAATATGATGAGGAAAAATCCACTTCAGAAAAATTAAGACAAAGCATTGGGAAAGCAAATGAACAATGGGAATAAAAATTGGAGAAAGAGAGGCAAAAAAATGAAACATTGGCCGCAGAGCTTATGGAAGAAAAAAATGAAATAAAATCTTGTCAAAAAAAGTTAACTAAATTTTGTAGACAAACAATGAGGCACGTGAAACAAAAGATCTGGGAGGAAATAATGCAGAGGATTGATCATTTGTGTGAATTCTTTCAATTGATTGATGCCATGAGACTACATCATAATAAGCTGAACAAATATTTAATGGACAACAAAAATATGCAACTGCAGGCAGAAGAGAAATCTGCAAATCAAGTTCTAGAAATAGTCTACAAAGCCATTGACAATGAATTGATTTCAAAAGGCATTACTAATCGGATTGAAGCCTCAATGAAGGTGACATCTATCATTCAAAAGTGTTCAAGAATGTGTGAAACATCAAAATTTGTGATTGAGGCTACAACAAAGATTAAGGAGGATGAAAAGGTAAGGAACTTGACAAAGCTTGGTTTTCCACATGCTTTTGACACAAATGACCGATTCATTGGAAAGGATAATTTCAGAAAGAAGATGAAGGATGCAAGTAAGATTGATTTGGACCAGTTTCCTCAGAACCAAGATGAGGTGAACTTTTTAGATTTCATCAAACAACTGATAATCTTGAATGTATCTTTGGCTGAAAAATTTAAGACAAACCCAGGATCCAAATTGAAATTTGATCATACATTGTTAAAAAAAATTCAAGTTAGACAACATCAGCTAGAAGAAATGACAATTCCACCACCTAAATAGTGGAATTTGTTAAAAAAGCTATTAGAATGATTTGATATTGATAATATGAGTTTCCAAGTTCCAACTCAGCTCTGTGCAAAGTTGTCTTTGAGCAAGATTTTACATTGCCTCTATGTATTCCTTCATTTGAAAATCAATAGAAAACTCAAATTCAGTAATGTGTTGATGTTCAATTATCTCTATTATTTATTTTATCAATTGAATATAAACTCTAGTTTCAACTAATAAATACACATTCAACGATTGTTGATGTTCATTGTTCTATATCCTACTATTGTTAATATGTTAAGCTAATGTTATTTACCATTTCAAATGTTTTATTCACATGCCATTTAGACTGCCCGCTATCCCTCTGGCTTCACCAATGTTTAGAGCTTAACTTTTTTTATCATTGGATGGTTAAGAATGAAACATCTTACCACATATTTGCCCATGTGCTTTATAATTCCTTTAAGTAGCTCACTGTTTAAAACCCAATGCAACTCCTTCGAAATATTTGACAAAAAATTTCATGTCATGTCTTCTAAAGTCTCTTCAATGGTCCAGATGAAGACATGCGTCATCTCCCCACTATCCCTCTAAGAGATGAAATCTTTTGGTGGACCCCTCGCAGGCTAGAGGGGAACGACCTAGATTGACTCTGAAGATGTCAATTTTCAATGCTTTGATGTTCAATGTCTATAGTGGATGATGGGTCCCACTTTGATAGGCAACATGTGTCACTAGCCTGCTATCCCTTTGGATTTCTTAAAACATTATTTTATTCGAGTGGGCTGGTGGGAAGAGGTCAGGATTCAATCTGTGAGATCCAAGGGCTCCCATTAATGTTCAAATATGCACATGTGAATTATTTGTGACTTATAAGTAGACAACCCTAGGTTGACGGGACAAAGGGACATAAAAACTTTGCGGGTCAAGACTTAAGATAAAAGATGAAATATTTAACCCCTTTAAACATTTTTTGACGTGTAATGTTCCCAACCAAGCAATGACCAATGAGACAAGGTAAGGGGGCCAGTAATACTAACGAGTTTGATGGTTTAAGTGTGAACTTGGATGACCGGGAACCAGCAGTAACAAGTCAACTTAAAATTATAACGCAAAAGGCTAAAAGGTTAGGTTTATGTATATTTCATTTTCTAACTTAGTTGTGGATAAGGCACTGATCAAAATAATTCATAAACTGTGAAAAATGATGCAGAATCACATATCAAATCAAAAACCAAAATTCTACTTTACTACAAATTTTATGTTTTATGCACAAATCAACTTTAGCAAGGAAATATTAAGCATTGAGTTGAATGTTGAATCACTGAGCACATGTAAAACTTATCAGTATGACACAATTAAAATATGAAATAATTAATAATATGTTAATGTATTCAATTTGATTCACAATTTCAAGGAATACAATATAAAATGTCATCAACTACAGTTTTGGAATATAATTCATGAAATGCAGTATAAATACCTAAAAATTGCTAATTCACTTCCATTTCCCAAATCAAGTTAGGGTCCTCAAACTGACATTCAGATAAAGAAAAAGAGTCATCTTGATTTTGAGTTTCGTCTTCATTTTCTTCGTCTTGATTCTGAGTCTCAAAGTCAAATTCATCAGTCATTGTGTCACTATCATTTGTCCCACCACCACCAGCGTTTGAACTTGAAGTGTTGTACAACCCTCTTCTTTCGCATATGGACTTCCAGATTGTAAGTGCCCTTTCATAAGGAAATTTTTTGACATTATATGCACATCCTGACACCTTCAAGCAATTTTCCAAATTCTTGTCTAGTTTGTTTCTTATCTTTGATTTCAAAAACCCCAATGCACTAAAAACTCTCTCATCTTCCACTAAACCCAATATCATTATTTGACATAAATCAACAAGTTTGAAATATTCTGATATCGAAACACGCAATATTTCACTCTGACCCAAGTTTTCCCAGGCCTTTGTTATTGATCCCACTTCGAAGGGATTCTCCATGGCATTAAACTGGTCTATCATACTTCTTGTAAATGAACTACATTGTCCTCTAAGCTTATTTCCATCTATAATTCCTTCTATTTTCTGTCCATTGCATTCTGCACTTTTCAAAAAGTATGTAATCAAGGTAGTTACTTTTTGATGAAAAAAGCTTGGGCTATCTCGGTGACCTTGAATCCAAAATTGAGGATACACAATAGACATGGCATCAAGTATTTCTTCTCCAGGGAATCGATTATAAATCCCTATTGAAAGATTGCTTGCAATTTCCTTCAAATTATTACTAACAAATTCAACAATGCCATCAAAATCTTCCTTTCTAACAGGTACTTCTCTGATAGAGCGCCTAACAATCTTACAATGGTGCATTGGTATCTCAAATCCACGTACAAAGGCACATAACTCCTCGCTTGCATTAAACTGTAAATAATTTTTAGGATGATTCAAATATGTAATTATTTGCCACCTAAAAAAATTGGGCTTTGAGAAGTTAGATCTAGATATAGATTATTGAGGGCCATGCATGTCATTCTACGTAGTTTGGTATACTCATAGATATACATAGTTCTGTCTTGGGCTTTCTTCACAAGATTGTTCATTTCATCCAGCATGGGGAGAATACTAGCTAAAGTTAAGAGTGTCTCTATATCGCTTAAACTATGTAAGAGGTCAGGGGCTTTGTCTACTGTGTTACGATGCTCATACATTATTCCAATCAAGGATGGATATTTTGAAAGAACTCATTGCACTGGTCCATGCAAGGAGATCCATCCGGTATCAACATCCTTTAGAAGCTTGTTTCCTATTGTTATTCCCTCAGCAAAATTTTGAAATTCTACAAAACATTTGGGACTTCGGCAGAAGTATGTGTGGAGCTCGCAAACCAGATTTTCAACTTTTGATACTATAGGAAACTTGTTTACAATTTTAAATGCTAAATTCATTTTGTGGGCCATGCAGTGAATGGTAAGCATGTATGGTGCACAAGTAGTTTGTAATTTTGTACAAAGACTGGTCCTATGACCTTGGATTACTGCAACTCCATCAGCTCCTACACACACCAACTTTTTGGCAATTGTCAAGTCATCCATACCTGCAATTCCATTCAAAGACTTCTTAACTAGTTCAAATAGATTTTGCGATGTTGAACTGTCCTTCATTTTATGAACATAGAGTAGATGAGCTCAGCGGACATGTTCTTTTATAGTATACACATGCATACAGACCCAAGAAGTATTATCTACTACAGTAACTTCATCTAAAGATAATGCAATGAAGTTTGACTCTTTTACATTCTCCTTTAAATCTTGCTTTTCCACCGCAAGGAGACAGTTTGCCCATTCTCATCCAGTGTTTATTGACCAATGTGTGCTAGGATAGTGAGGAACACTCAAAAAAGATAATAAATTACTATACTCTGGGTAGTCTGTCATAGGACACCTTCTGGACAAAATATGAAAAACAACATTCATCTAAATAGTTTTTGCCAGTTGTGCTCCTTCCATTGCTTTTCCAAATTGAGCCTTGATTGTACCTCCACTTGCAGCAAGCTTCGTCATTCTTTTCTTATGCTCATCATATTTTGCGGCATACTTCACATGAAGATATTCTTCCTTTGATTTCCATCTTACTACTGATGTTTCCATTCTGTCTATGATTTGTTTTTCATAAACTTTACCTATATGCTTTTCTATAGTGTCAAGCTTTAGCTACAATTTCTTGTCTATTTTACATTTCCAACTACAAATCACACACTTGCATTCTGTTGGTTGTTCATCTTTGTTTGCTTTCTCCACTGGTTCAATGAATGGGTACTTTGACACCCAATCAAGCTGAAAATTCCTTGACATTTCCCACTCGCGCCCCGGTTTTGAATCTTTTGATTTGTCTTTTGAATATTTTGATTTGCCTTTTGAATCTTTTGATTTGCCTTTTCTTTTCTTCTTGCCAACATCATCTACAGTGCCAACATTTTATTTTTCATCCAAGTCAATTATCTCAATTTGGCTAACCGGGTATCCCTTGGGACATCTTCTATGGTATTGCCATCCTCATACTGGTTAACCAGGGTTTCCCTTGGAACATCTTCTGTTGTATTGCCATCCTCAATCTGGCTAACTAGGGTATCCCTTGGAACATCTTCTGCGGTATTTCCATCTTCATTATGGCTAACCAAGGTATCCCTTGGAACATCTTCTTTGGTATTTCCATCCTCATTCTAGCTAACCAGGGTATCCCTTGGAACATCTTCTGCGGTATTACCATCCTCATTCTGGCTAACCAGGGTATCCCTTGAACATCTTTTGTGGTATTTGGGTAAATGCAAGAAGTTGTGTCCACTTAAGGTGGAAGTTTCAGAGTTAGAAAAAAATCCGAAATCGGGTTAACCAAAACAGGATCCCGCTTTTTATGAAACGAGATCCCGTTTTGCTTCGGGATCTCGAGCCAAAAGCGGGATCTTGTTTTCAAGAAACGGGATCCTATTTTGAGTTTCATAAAAGGTTAAAATATTGATCCTGTTTCATAAAGGTTAAAATATTAACCTTTTATGAAACGAGATCTTGTTTTAAAACGGGATCCCGTTATTTAAAATTTGAATTTTAAGCTTGGGTTTTGCTTTGTAACCTGGTTCGGGAAATGCTTTGGGGACCCGAACCTGACCTCTGGACCTGGTTTGACTTGCAACTTGAAGGTCTTGTCAATGTCACAACAAAATAGTGACTTTGGCCATATATCTGAAGGTCTATTTTGCAAAATATTTTGATGAAATTAAAACCTATTATAGATGAGACAGTGTAGATTCCAAATATGTAATATTTTTTACAATTCAATTAATTTTTCTATTTTTTAATCAATTTCTAATGAAATAGGTCCATAAACTTGAATTATTAGGGTTTTTTAGTATTTTAATAACTTTTTATTAACATATTTTTTTGTAAAAAAAATTGTAGGAAAACGTACTTTAGACAATTCTTTTCAATTTAAAAAAAAATTTCAAAAAATGTTAAGTTTAGGTCATCTTATACGTGACGTACACGATGAATTTTTAAAATACCAAAAATGGCCAATAAAAAATTAATAAAAAAAATATTCAATAAATAATTACAAAAAAATATGGAAAACGTGCTTCAGTGAGTTACAAATCTTTTCCTAAAAGGATTTTGAAAAATATGATTATTTAGGTCAAAATATGGATGACGTACACGTACATGGTATAGTAAAAAAAAGACTTTTAAACAGTGGTTTTCAGAAACGCCTATTCAAAATTGATTTCTATCATCTGGGTATTGAAAAAAATTACATATTTGGAAACTAGACTCCAAGTACTACATTTCATATTTAGTGACTTTTTCCAAGATTCCACATTTAAGTGCTTCAAATTTTTAGGTCAAATGTGACAAATTCTGAAAATCAGGGAAAACACTTCTACTTTTTGGCCAATAAGTGGACACAACTTCTTGCACACACCCATTTCCATCCTCATTTGACTCAATGGCAATCCCACCTTGTGGTGGTGGTGAGGTATTGCGAATGACTTTTTCATCATTATTTGGTGCAAGAGTTGATGGTGTAGCTCCATCTTGATTTGATGGATCAGAAACATTGCAAGTTCCAAAGTAAGACTGTATACTAACTCCACCTTTTCGGCATTTTGATGGCCTCCCAGTCCCTTCACCTTGAGGAGTCTTACCCTTGTCAGACTTGTGGCTCGACATCTTGATCTCCCACTTTAGATAAAAGCTGGAAAAAAATGTCTTCTTGTTTAAGAAGGACATACTCAGAATATAGATCCCATTCCCTACTAAATATCTTCTTTAAGATTGAATCAAGAATGGAAGAGAGATAAAGAAATCTTATAACACTAATACTATGAAGAAATGATTACTCACCTTTAAATTTAAGTTTTCACTGAGCTATTCATTAATGCAGGAATGCCTGTGTTGCAAGTTTGTAACTTTGCCTACGATCAACTTCAAGGTTCCAACTCCAACTTCCAAAATCCAAATCAAGAGCTCACAAGTTTAGAACTGAACAAAATGTGTAAGAATAAATCAGAGTTTCGATTGTATTTATATCAATCCATATTTGGCGAATTCCGAGGGAATTCTATATGGTATATTAAAAAAAATTGATGAATCATGCATGATTATATAAGGGCGAATCAAACCTCAACAGACTATGTACATTGTAATTTCCAAGGAGAATATGGCCCTACAATTAGCATGGAGGTGTCATGGAAATTGGCAAAATGGCCCCTCATAATCAACTACTTGTAAATTTTAATTAGTGAAATGGGTCCTCACGCGCAGTGACCATTTAATGGGGTTGGAAAAATGGGTCCTCATGTGCAGTGACCATTGAATGGAGTTGGCGAAGCGTGTCTCGATACACAATGTTGTTTTAATAGTATTAGTGAATATATAGGTGATTTACTACTTGCTTCCAAAATTCCAGGCAAAAAAATTAGTCAGCCCATTTGAAACGCGTAGTTTGTTATGGCGAAAATCTTACTAAGTTGATTCTCATAAAATAAATCGATGGCGAATAGATATGCATTCGACTGATAATACGTAAAATCTAGGCGATTTGACCGCCCTGTTGGATGCGATTTATTCGCCAATTCCAACTTGGCTGATCTACGATATTCGCCAATTGGCGAATATTCGCCACTAAAAAAATCTCTGATGATGATTGGCTACAAAACATATTAAGTGAGGTGGTAGGAAGTGCAAATGTGATGAAGTGTGCAACTGAAATAGGGGTTGTTATGCAAATGTATGCGATGAGTGAACTAGCACACATTAAAATCTTTGAGGACTGGTTTTACAAGAATAGAAGGAGAAAGATGAATGGGGGAATTGATGTCAGGAGTGAAGAGTTGAATAATCAACCACAATATTAGAGGAATATGGCAGCAGTAGCATTAAGATGCTAGAAGAAGCAGAAGAAAAAGATTAAAATAAGTTTGTAGAATCACCACATGTGCCGGAGCACATGATTTTTGTTCTCTGGAGAGTCTAATGCAGGGGCATCTTCTTAATTTTTAAAATTTGCGTTAGAAGCTAATTTTTGGGTTCAATATGTTTGAGTCTGACAGTAGATTAAGCGTATTGTTGAAAGTGAACATGAGGTTGATATCATTTAATTAGTATTTCAATTTAAGATTGCACTTCCCATACATGGAAGGTTCATGTCTCGTGTTGGTTGTATTGGGTTTTCTATCACTGATTTATAATCTGAAAAGACTTTATTGTAGAGTTGTTTATGTTACTGGCCTGGTTCCTATTGCCAATGCGACAGGAGGTCTGTCAGAAACTTTTTATTATGAGGAGACTAGGTATTCAGTTGTTAGATAACATTGGTAGTATATGAATCTGTGTTGTAAGCACCTAGGTCTCAGAGCATGGGTGAGGAGCGTGCTATCAGTTGATGAGGGGAAAATGTTATCTCGTAACTTTTTCATGAGGTCCATGTTCGTCATAAATAATAGTCCTGGAAGGTGGACACACAGAGGAGACAAACGACCACACTGAAACTGAAGCAGCCCGTCTATAGAAATGCCCCGATTACAGGATATTCACAAAATGGATTTATTGAAAAGGCTTTAGAAACTTTCAAGCAAATGCAAATGGCAGGTGTGAAGCTAGAATCTACAACCTTTGCCATCACTCTCCTAGCCTGTGGCAAAATAGAGCCTTGGAACAGGATATGGACATCCATCAATGCATAAAGTATAGAGGAATTTTTTCATATGGTGTAGTTGCAACTGGTCTGGTAGACATGTATGCAAAATGTGGACGCATCCCAATAATCATCAGCAGGAATGGCATTCTAGACCTCAATAATCAAATCATCAAAGATAGATAATTTTAACCACAAGAGGGGTTTCTTGTGACGATTATCAAAGTCAACAAATTTGAAATGCACACATTTTCAGTTCCAATTAATAAATAATATTAAAAAATATGACTATAAATTAACCGATTATGGGGCAGGGGACATGTCCTTAGACTTTTTTCTGACACAATTTTTTTCCCGGTGACAGACGAACCGACAAGTTTAGAGACGGCCAATGAAAATGAAAAATCGTGCCGTAATTACCTGCTTGCCTTTTTTTTTCCTGTTACGATTTTTTACCATGCAAATAGGAAATCTAGACTGGCGTCCGATAATTTCCTAGCGTGAGACAATTTTTAGGGACAAAAATGTCCCACATATAAGCCTATCTGCTAAAAATAACTCTTATATACTTACTAAATAATTAAATATTAAAAAATAATATTTATTAAAAAAAAAAGATGTCACTTGATTCACATTATTTCACTTGATGTAAAATGCCACAGAAATGAAGGAGACGGTGAAGTGTGCATGAAGGAGCCCAAGTCTGAAGTAAAATGTGTCACCATACACGTTGTACCAATCTATAGCTTTCACAGAGTCGCCTGTTGGGAGAAGGGAAAATGCTAGAAGACATAGGGTATCCCTAGATGTAACCCTCGATTCTGGGAATGATATTTGAAAAAGAAAATCATATAGGGAGGAGGACATGAATAGGGCCACAAGGATGGGGGAGCAAACAGAAGGAAAGGAAGCACAGCAAAGAAGAAGAAATAAAGCTCAGTCTCCAATGGCTGCCATATTGTGGTAAGCACTGTTGTAAAGAGGAAAACAAATTTAAAGAAAAGTAGAAAGCAAACATATTCTAATTTTCAGTCTTCTCAAAGTAATAAAAGTGATAATAATAATATTTTTTTATTGCTCTACCAACTTCTCCTCCTAAAGAGGAATGAGCGATTCAGTTGTGTGTTACTTAGCATAGACCTATAGTAGATAATTGTTTCCTTCTTTAGATCCTAATTCTTATAACAATTTTTTTTTCCTAATCATATATCAGAACTCTATTCCCATTGCCCAAGAAAGAGAGATTAAAAAAAATTAATTAATAAATAAAGAAATTATACTAGTGTCTACAAATGAGCAAAATAGGTCAATGGGACTCAAAGGTAAGTAGTTACATGAGAGAACTATGGTAAGAAGACCTCTGATTATGAAACACAATAGAGCAAAAGTGAAAGGAAAGAAACAATTGGGTCTCTAAGAAGGTTGCCTCCTCATGTCCCATTGGACATCGACAATGTTGATATTTTGAAGTTAGCTTGCTTCTTTAGTTAGTAGGCATCTCTATTGGTTCAATTCATTCAAAAATCCTTTGCATTCCTTTCGTTCTTTCCCCAAAGGATGTTATTAACAAAAGTTTCAAGTAAGGCATTTATTGACAATATATTCAACTCATGACGTCAACAATGTTTGATATTTTCAAGTGAGCTTGCTTCTTTAGTTAGTAGGCATCTCTATTGGTTCAATTCATTCAAAAATCCTTTGCATTCCTTTCCTTCTTTCCCCAAAGTATGTTATTAATGAAACTTTCAAGTAAGGTATTTTTTGACAATATATTCAACTCATGATGTCGACAATGTTTGATATTTTGAAGTTAGCTTGCTTTTTTAGTTAGTAGGCATCTCAATTGGTTGAATTCATTCAAAAATCTTTTGCATTCCTTTCCTTCTTTCCCCAAAGTATGTTATTAACTAAACTTTCAAGTAAGGCAATATATTCAACTCACTCAGTCTCTCCTCCCAACCTTGAGATCACAAGACAACTTTCTACACTAATCATTTCTTACAAATAGTTGTGGCACCTTCACTATGCCCAACTATTGCTAATGTCTTTGATTGCATGGATGGAGGTTTCCTCTTTGTCACTTAAGGGTTTGTTCCCAAGAGTAATAAGTTGAGTCAAACCATATGCCTCATAGCAATGGAATTTGGAGTCTTTGTGCTCTCCATGAGGTAGAGAATGAACACTCTACTTTCAAATGTCCCATCTACTACGAGATGCAAGAGATGTGCAAGAGAGTTACTCTTATTCATACTGAGATTCAAAAGGTATTAAACATCCCTTGAATATAACTATTCATGCATAAGTTTTGACAAGTCAATGAGATGAAATCTACCTCCACATGTTGCTACTAGGATAAATACATCCTCTCACTCACACATTAAGCATTGTGGATATGATCTACTCAATGTCAAGTGCCATGTAGTTCTCTTTTCTTAAAACCCAATGCATGAGGAGAGGCATGTAGCCCAATATTTGTCTCTACCTATGGCAGTCCATCAAACTTAGTACTAGAAAATATTCTAGGGGAAGTATCGTGCCTTGATATAGGGTTGTCTTCCCTGTTGCCTTAGTGGTTGTGGTGGTGAATGAAGATAATGTCAATTATTCTTCTACTCTCAACATCAATACTAATAGGTCACATTGCTTGTTCACAATTTTATTATTTTTTCTCCTTGTTTCTCTTGAGGGAAACTATCCTCACATGTGCTTTGACTTTACCCACTTTGGGTTTCCCTCTTGTTGTACTCTTTATTGGTTTTCATAATTTAATACTTAGTCACTTTTTCAATTTCTACGCATTTTTTACCCTTGTACTTTTCTATTGTACTAGATGTACTTCCCCAGTCCCATTGAACCACCTTGGTCAATCCTCATCAATATATTTTTTTCTTTGTTGCAAATTAAAAGGAGTAATAAATATTAACGTTACCAATGAAACTTAGTGTGATGCAATGTATCCTCCAAATCTAAGTTGTCAGTCTTGGTATGGGGACGGGTATGGGTATGGGGATGGGTATGGGTTTGAGGTATGGGTACGTTGGTATGGCAAATTTTTTCCCAAAGTATGGGTATGGGTTCATATATATATATATAATTTTATATATTAAAAATTCTAAAAACAATAATACTCAATAATTGCCAATAAACAAAACATTTAAATACCTCATAACTTGCAATAAAGAAATACTCATGAGTTGAAATTCATAATTCAGTGATTTCAATACAAAATGAAAATTGCAATCAATATTCAATAATCTTCATATGACTCTTCATCAAGAGCATCAAAGTCAACATTTGGTTCAATTTCATTTGAAACACAATCAACTGTAGTGCCACTCCCACTAGCCATGTCATATGTAGAAGTTGCCTCATCGATAAAGACTTTGGCACACTGTGCAAAAATAGCATCTAAGTCAGCATACTTAGGAGTTAGATCCCAATTCCTTGTCACCCTCCACTGTAATCAGGGTTCTTATGTGACAAGAGATGCAAGTTGGAGTGTAGATACAACATTTACAGTTATAAAACATATATTATAATATATAGCAACGAAAGAAAAATGAGGAAGTTAAACATTTAAAAATAAAAATATACATACTTGTGATATAACTTTTATTGCAAGAGGCTGTAGGTAAATAGAGCCTTAGCCATCTAGGTACCACCATTTATGAGCCTCTTTCATGTATTTGTCTCGAATAGTGCAAACATCATGATTCTTTGAAGATATGAAATGGCCAAACTTAGTGAAGACAACACTTTGTATATCTACATCTGGGAATATTCTTTTGAATGTAGTCTTGTACCTAGTAGCAACCTCCTCATCTCTATATGGTGCCACCCTCCTCAACAAGAAAAATATCTCCTTGCTATAATACTTTGGGGACAAAGCAAATACTAAGAGATGCAAGGGTGTGGTCATCTTGTTCAAACAGTGAATAATGATCTTTTGCACTCCTTTGAAAAATGCTTCTATGTGGTTATGCTCCTTGGCTTCTATTATGGTCCTTATTTTTCAACCATGGAGTCCATCCCATTATAAATTTCATCCAAACATTGTTGATTTGTATCTACATACCTAATCATACTCATGATGGGCTCAATGAAACTCAAAACATATTCCACACGAGCCCACCACTCATCATCCAGGATCTACATTTTGAGTTTTTGGACTCTCTCTATTTATGATTGCCTCCATACACTCCAAAGAGTGTTGATGACTGTGGTGCTCAATGCCTCTTGCACCTTCACAAGCCATGTCAAGACAATTATGCATGATGCAAATTGAGTTTCGGCAACCTAACATGGTGTAAAAAATAAAACAAATTAAAAATTAAAAAGTAGCAACTTAGCAAAAATTTAAAAATTTAAAAATTTAAAAATAATAAATATACTAAAAAATAAAAATAAAATTATCTTCAACAACTCCATTTTGGAGAAGGTCCTAAATATGGCTTGTGACATATGATGATTTGTCACAAACATTTGAATCTCCTCAACCTCCATGTAGATTTCTTTGACCCACTCAATCTCTGTGCCAATCTTTTGTAATATCAAGTTGAGAGAATGGACGACACATGGTGTACAAAAAATATGCCCATATGTACCCTCCACTATTGAACCAACTACCCTAAAATTTTTAGTGTTGTCCATTATGACTTGGACAATGTTTTTAGGGCCCACCATCTCAATGGCTTGTATGAGGATATTGGCAATGAAAGTTGCATCCTTCACTTGCCCGTCACAATCAAACATCGCCACATTACCTAGGGACACTGCAATGACATCAAATAATGGTCTGTTTTTGCAATCCTTCCATCCATTAGAAATGATGGACACTCCTATTTTAGGCCATGTATCCTTGATTTCTCTCAATGATGCCTCTACAGAAGCTTTTTCCTTGGCCAATAAGGTGGTGCACACCTTTCATACCCATGACTAATGTAATCAGCAGGTGCATTGGCAATTGTTGTCACCATATCCCATCAATATGGTGATCTAACAAGGTTGAAAGGAAGCCCATTGCTATAAATGCATCAAGCAATGCTCTCATTTGCAACCTCCCTTGCCTCATTCTTGAAGGCCTTTTCCAATGGGCCTCTTTTATGGGAAAGAAATGGGGTATTCCCTTCTCAAGAAGATGATGGTGGCATGAAAGGATGTGGGCCAACCAGTTGTGTTAAGCTACTAGGAGGTTTTTGTGATCCTCTCTTGAAAAGAAGATGTACTCTTTCCTTTGCTCTGTTACTTACCATGTCAGCATCCTCTTGTTCTTTGATATATCTCGTTATTTTTTGCTTTGGTAGCCCTTTTTTATTTGGCCCTAGACAAACTTTTATTCCTAAGCTGGAAATAGCACATAGGTGAGTTTTCACTCGACTATATGAGCTCTTATACTCATTCCTACATTGGCTATAATGCTAATGATAACCTCCACCACCAGGAATTTGTTCAATCATGGTTGTATGTTGCCAAAGAGGTGACACTATGTCAAATTTAAATGAGCTCTCTACATGTGCGGCAACTAAACTAGAACTACCATATGTTATGTATGAACATAACAAAACAAAAAAAAACATTACAAATTTTAAAATTTACAATCCTACAACTTTTAAAAAAATCTTCAAAGCTTGATAAAAATTACAAGATTCACTCACCTTTGATAGATAAATCTTCCCCAAGTAGTTCTTTCTCTCCTATTGGTGTAGGTCTTTCAATCTCATAGCCTTCACCTTCAAATAAAAATGCAACAATCTTCAAAAATGAACAATGGCAGCCTAGAGGCAAAAATGTTGTTTTACTCAGTTGTGTTTGTGAAATGAGGCAAAAGAGGTTAAAATCCCTCACTTTAGGGCGAAATTAAGTGTTGAGGGTCTTTTTTGATTTTAAAAATATTAAAAAATATATATATTTTTTAATTTTTTGTGACAAGGCGAGTATGGGTACACCTAGATTCCTCTAAGGTCTAACCTGCGTTCACCCAAGGTCTACCCCAGGCACCTTGAGTTCCCTATGGGTCCTTAACAAAAGGACCCCAATGGAACCTAGGATGCCCAGGGAAACCCTAGGTCATCCTAGCCTCGAATTGGACCCATACAGGTATGGGGGACGGGGGGTTTGCCGAACCCTACAACATAGCTCCAAATTGAAAATGAGATTGCTTTTCAATCTTTAAATTTGCATGGAAAATTTCAAGGTTGAAAGAAATATAAACATTACAAATGAAACTTAGTGTGATGCAATGTATGCAAACATCTAGGTGAACAACAATGTGCAAAGATGCGTTAGGACTATGCATTGAGTAATGTGCAATACTATCTTGCACAATGTTGTGATTTGACTGTTTAGTGCACATTGAGTGTAGACAAGTGCACATGTTGAGCAACTAGGTGAGACTCTAGTTGTGCATGTGGCTGTTGCGCCTGGATCATACTCTTATTCCTACCGAGATTCAAAAGGTATTAAACATCCCTTGGATACAATTATTCCACGCACAAATGTTGACAAGTCAGTGAGATGGAATCTACATCCATGTGCTACTACTAGGATAAATAGGTCCTTGCACTCACACATCAGGTGTTATGGATATGATCAACTTAGTGTCAAGGGTCATGTAGTTCTCTTTGCTTACAACCCAAGGCATGAGGAGAAGCACGTAGCACCATTTTTCTCTCTACCCATGGTAGTCTATCAAACTTAGCGCTAGAAGATATTTTAGGGGAAGTACCATGCTTTGCTATACAGTTGTCTTGCCTATTACCTTAGTAGTTGTGGTTGTGAATGAAGATAATGCCAATTCTTCTTCTACTCTCAATGTCAATACTAATAGGTCACACCGCTTGTTCACAATCTTATTATTTTTTCTCCTTGTTTCTCTTGAGGGAAACTCTCCTCACATGTGCTTTGACTTTACCTACTTTGGGTTTACCTCTTGTTACTCTTTCTTGGTTTTCATGTGTTAATCCATAGTCACTTTTTAAATTCTGAGGCTTTTTTTACCCTTGTAGTTTTCTATTGTACTAGATGTACTTCCAAGTCCCATTGAACCACTTTGGTCGATTCTCATTAATATTAAAATTGCCAATGTCAAAACTTAGTGTGATGCAATGTATGCTCCAAATTGAAAATGAGCTTGTTTTTCAATCTTCAAATTTGCAAGCAAAATTTTAAGGTTGAATTATATAAAGGCAAATGTTGTTGGCAAGTATGAGGTGAGCCAGTGTTGTCATTGATGTCAACATACTCATACTGCACTGACAAGAAGGATTTGATGAGCTTTGTGCTGAGGATATTGAGAAAATTAGCCTCAGCCAGGAACAGTGAAGAACAGTGATGAGAAGAAGGTAAATATACTGTATAGGATGAGAACCGGAGGATGCGGATTAAAGGGTTAGTAGATATGAATCTTGAGATGCTACAGTTAAGATTTCAGAGGTCCGCATGAAGATCTGAAGGAGTTATGGCTGCCGGTATAGAACCGGGTCTGGCAAGTATCCGGAGGTGACAGAGGATCACAAAAAGGTCCGGTGAGGTCCGGAATTGTATTATCATAATCTGCGGATTGGAAGGAGTGTTTAAGATGTCCTTGTGATGTGTCATCCTGATTTGTGTGTGATTTGGAGGTCCGGAAGTACCTCCTACATTATGACAGTGGCGACAGACTGTGTTCTTGAAGTTCCGGATGAGGAAGACAAGAGATCCCAGTAAGCAGAGGAAGTGCAGATGTATCCGGACATTCAGACAGACTTGTGAAGGTTCTTGAATCATGTTTAGGTTGTGTTGTTGGTCCGCATTGATGGTAGAGCCCGGAATTGAAGTTATTCTTCCGGATGAAGTTATTGCTCTGTTTAGCCGACCGGATGAGTTGTTCATCCTGCGAATGTTCTTGTGATAGCCGACCGGATGTGTTATTCATCTTGCGGATACTCCTATGGTTGTTTGCCGACTTAGATGCTTGTTCCTAAGTCGATGTCTTGTATAAATAATGATTTGTGAATTCATTTCAGGGTGTGGCATGTGGATGAGCAGGATATAGCGAAGAAAGGTGCGAAAGGCAGAGCAGAGATTGTTGGGCTTAATTGGAACTGATCCGGACATAGTAGAGATGTCGTTCTCCAGTTCAAGACTGTGATTTTTATCACTTTGTAGACAGTGTGTCTCCTTGTAGGCAGTGGGCCTCTTTGTGAGCAGTGTGCTCGGGCAGTGAGCCCTTATTGGCATGTGCCATTCATTTTTCCTTATTCTTCTAACAGAGAATAATTCTTGGGTTAATCACCCCGTGGTTTTTCCCTTAACCGGGTTTTCCACGTCAAAATCTTGGTGTTCAATGTGTTGATGCTTATCTGCTCTTGTGTTTATGTATTGTGCTTCCATGAATGATTATTTGATATGCTGCTAACTAACAACAGAGAATTAAGTGTTTGAAAGAGAACAAGTTCTATACAACTGATTCACCCCCCCCCTCTCAGTTGTATGCCCTAGATCCAACAATTGGTATCAGAGCTAAGTTCCTCTGATAGGAGCTTAACCGCTTGAGGTGATCCAGGATGTCGTCATACAAGAAGGATAGTCCGAAGTTCGATGGAACCAACTTCACTCTCTGGAAAGGTCGCATGAAGTGTCATTTGGAATGTATGGGAAAAGCATACTTGGCTATGATTTCAAAACCATATATACCCCCACAAGGTGGTCCGACAACTCCAGATGAAACCACAGAAGCTGAAAACAATCTGCGGACCAAGGAAGCTCTTCTAAGCGCATTGAATGACTCAGATCTCTCGAATGTCATTGACCTACCAACTGCATATGAGATCCTAACTAAACTGGAACTTCTGTATGAAGGAGATGAGTTTGTCAAAAGTGCAAGGTTGCAAAGTCTGAAAGGGAAATTTGAAAGATTGAAAATGAGAGATGATGAAAACATTACTACCTTTATGCCAAGAGTAAATGAGTTGGTATGTGGAATCAGAAATGCTGGTGGAACTCTAGATGAAAATGAGATTGTCTGCAAAATCCTAAGATCCCTTCCTGCTGCCTACAAAATCAAAGTTGCTGCCATTGATGAATTCAGAGCCCACACAACAGTCACAAGAGAACAACTGGCTGGCAAACTAGCTGCATTTGAAATGACCGAGTTTGGAGATGATCCTCCCAAGACTGAATCTGCTTTCAAAGCCAGTGCCTATGTGAAAGGCAAACAGAGATTTGATCCGGGTGAAAACTCATCAAGGAAAATGTCATGGTATGATCAAGCAAGAAGAGACATGGAAGAAGAAGAAGCAGAAACAGCTCAACTTGAAGCCCTCATTGCAAAGAGACTGCCAAGAGGATCCGGTAAGTATGAAGGAAAACTACCCTTTAAGTGTTTTAACTGCAATAAGATTGGTCATTTTGCCTCAAGATGTCCGGAGAGATCTGCAAGATCTAATACTCACAGACAAAGGTTTCAAAAGAATTGCTATTATGTTCATGAAGAAGATGACAATGAAGGAGTAACAGATGATGAATCAGATCCAGGAAGCAAATCCGGAAATGAGTGGGTGTTTATAGCCATCAAGGAAGAAGATTCCTTGCTCTCTGAATCTGTCAATCACAAAGTTGTTGAAAAAGCCTTGGCTGCTCAAGTGGAAGAAAAGGATGATTGGGTTATTGACAGTGGATGCTCTCACCATATGACTGGTGACAAGAATAAGTTCTTAGACTTGGAAAGATATGAAGGAGGAATGGTAAAGTTTGGTGACAATTCTGCTGGCAGAATCAGAGGTAGGGGAACTATTTCCTTTGATGGTAAGAGCAAAACAGGTAATGTACTATATGTTGAAGGATTGAAGCACAATCTTCTCAGTGTTGGTCAGTTAGTGGACAAAGGCTATGATCTCCGGTTCAAGAATGGAAAATGCAGAATCTTTACAAGCTCCGGAACTGAAATTGCATCCGGTACTCAGACAAGAGGTAACATCTTTCATCTGGTTGGTTCAAATAAAAGTTGTTTGTTTGTTCAAATTGATCAGAGTTGGTTATGGCATAGAAGAATGTGTCATGTAAATTTTGATAACATCATCAAAATAAGCAATACTCAGGCTGTGAGAGATCTTCCAAAGTTGATAAAACCTACAAACAGTGTGTGTAAAGAATGTCAGTTAGGCAAACAAAGCAGAGTCTCTTTTAAAAGCAAAGATCAGTCTTCTACCGGATTGTTGGAATTAGTACATACTGATTTATGTGGTCCGACAAGAATCAAGAGTCTGCAAGGTGATAGATATTTCATGTTGTTAATTGATGATCATTCCCGGATGATGTGGGTTACCTTTCTAAAAGAAAAATCAGAAGCTTTTGAGAAGTTCAAAATCTTCAAAGCTATGGTGGAGAATCAAACCGGATTGAAACTAAAGTGTCTAAGGTCTGATAGAGGTGGTGAATTTACATCTGGTGAATTCATTGACTTTTGTGAGAAACAGGGTATAAGGAGACAGTTGTCTGCTCCTAAGACTCCACAGCAGAATGGAGTAGTTGAGAGAAAGAACCGGACCATCCAGGAAGCTGCTAGGACAATGATGTTGGAAGCAAATGTTCCTCAAATGTTTTGGAAAGAAGCTATCAGCACTGCAGTCTACACTCTCAATCGAGTTCAAATCAGAAACAACACCGGTAAGACCCCCTATGAACTTTGGTTTGGCATCACTCCTACTGTGAAATATTTCAGGGTATTTGGTAGCAAGTGTTATATTAAAAGAGATGAAGATCTAGGAAAGTTTGATGCTAGAAGTGATGAAGGAATTTTCTTGGGCTACTCCACTCAAAGCAAAGCATACCGGTGTTACAATAAGAGATTGAGGAAGATGATAGAAAGTACCAATGTAAAGGTTGATGAAGGAATTGAGAAGCCTTCAAGATTTTATGAATTTGATGAAGATGACCAAGATAGTGTTCAAGGAACTCAATCTTCTCCGGTGAAACAGAGTCAGCCTGATCCGGTAAATCAGGAAGAAGAGTTAGGTTTGAATGAGCCTGATCAAGAAACAGCAGTACTGGATACTCCCAAAATTCCAAGGTATGTAAAACTGAATCACTCTGAAGATCAGATCATAGGTGACAGAAGCAAAGGTGTACAAACTAGAAGGAATATTGCTCAAGATCAGAATGAATGTTGTCTGATTTCAAAGATTGAACCTAAAACAATAAATGAAGCCTGCAATGATGAAAATTGGACCAAAGCAATGGAAGATGAACTGATGCAAATTGAGAAAAATCATACTTGGGATCTTGTTCCCAGACCTAGAGACAGGAATGTAATTGGAACCAAGTGGGTCTTCCGGAACAAACTAAATGAAGCTGGTGAAGTAATCAGAAACAAAGCTAGATTGGTCTGCAAAGGCTACTCTCAAATAGAAGGAATTGACTTTGAAGAGACTTTTGCTCCGGTAGCAAGAATTGAAGCAGTCAGATTACTTCTTGCATTTGCTGCCTTCAAAGATTTCAAGGTATATCAGATGGATGTCAAGTCTGCCTTCCTAAATGGTGATCTGGAAGAAGAAGTCTACATTGAACAACCGGATGGATTTCAATTGTCTGATAATAATGATATGGTCTGCAAGTTGAAGAAAGCTTTGTATGGATTGAAGCAAGCCCCAAGAGCATGGTATGAAAGGTTGGATAAGCATCTTGTGCAGATTGGATTCAACAAAGGTACTGCTGACAGCAACTTATATTTCAAAATTGATCATGAAAACATTCTGATTGTTGAAGTGTTTGTGGATGATATCATTTTTGGAGGAAGAGATAGTATGTGTAAAACTTTTGCAAATCAGATGAAAAGTGAGTTTGAAATGTCTATGCTTGGTGAAATGAATTTCTTCTTGGGTCTGCAAATTACTCAAACAAAAGAAGGGATCTTCATCTCTTAGACCAAATATGTGAAAGAATTGTTAAAAAAATTTGGTATGGAAGACTCAAAGCCTATGAACACTCCTATGGCAACCGGATGTAAGTTAAGCAAAGATGATGATTCTCCAAAGGCAGATCAGACAAAGTATAGATCAATGATTGGTGGATTGTTGTATCTCACTCAAACTAGACCAGATATAATGCAAGCTGTTGGTCTTGTGGCAAGATTCCAGGCTGATCCTAGAGAATCTCATGTTATGGCAATCAAAAGAATTTTTAGATACTTGAAAGGGACAGTTGAGTATGGTCTATGGTATCCTAGAGATCCGGATTTCTCTCTTCATGCTTACACAGATGCAGATTGGGCAGGAGATGTGGATGACCGGAAGAGCACTAGTGGTGGAGCATTCTTTTTGGGGAAGAGATTGGTTTCTTGGCTAAGCAAGAAACAAGATGCAATATCTCTGTCTACAACTGAAGCAGAATACATTGCAGCAGCAGGTAGTTGCACTCAAATCTTGTGGATGAAGCAGATGCTAAGAGACATCAAAGTTGAATATGAGGAGCCTATTACAATTTTCTGTGATAATTCAAGTGCAATTAATATTTCCAAGAATCCAGTATTGCATTCTAAGACTAAGCACATATCTATCAAATTTCACTTTTTGAGAGAACAAGTAAACAAGGAAGAAGTCAGATTGGAGTATGTTCCCTCCAAGGATCAGATTGCAGATATCTTTACAAAACCTCTTCCCAAGGACTCTTTTGAATATCTCCGGGAGAAGTTAGGGGTCATGGCCCCTCCGGTGATGAACTAAGATGCACTGATGTGCATCAGTCCGGTGGCTATCACAGTCATATCTTGTGATCCGGACTAATGGGGAGCTGCAACTAAGGGGGAGCAGCTGGTATTATTCTGATGCATGAGAGTTGCAAGTATGAGCCCTTTGCCATTGATGTCAAAGGGGGAGAGAAGACATGTGAAAAACAAGTGTTTGATGATCAAAGGGGGAGCAGCAAAGGAAGACATGTGAAGAGTTGTTGTTGATAGGGGGAGCTGTGACAGAAAAGAGAAGTTCTTGTCTTAATGGTTTTTCACATCATATGTTGCCATCAATGACAAAGGGGGAGATTGTTGGCAAGTATGAGGTGAGCCAGTGTTGTCATTGATGTCAACATACTCATACTGCACTGACAAGAAGGATTTGATGAGCTTTGTGCTGAGGATATTGAGAAAATTAGCCTCAGCCAGGAACAGTGAAGAACAGTGATGAGAAGAAGGTAAATATACTGTATAGGATGAGAACCGGAGGATGCGGATTAAAGGGTTAGTAGATATGAATCTTGAGATGCTACAGTTAAGATTTCAGAGGTCCGCATGAAGATCTGAAGGAGTTATGGCTGCCGGTATAGAACCGGGTCCGGCAAGTATCCGGAGGTGACAGAGGATCACAAAAAGGTCCGGTGAGGTCCGGAATTGTATTATCATAATCTGCGGATTGGAAGGAGTGTTTGAGATGTCCTTGTGATGTGTCATCCTGATTTGTGTGTGATTTGGAGGTCCGGAAGTACCTCCTGCATTATGACAGTGGCGACAGACTGTGTTCTTGAAGTTCCGGATGAGGAAGACAAGAGATCCCAGTAAGCAGAGGAAGTGCAGATGTATCCGGACATTCAGACAGACTTGTGAAGGTTCTTGAATCATGTTTAGGTTGTGTTGTTGGTCCGCATTGATGGTAGAGCCCGGAATTGAAGTTATTCTTCCGGATGAAGTTATTGCTCTGTTTAGCCGACCGGATGAGTTGTTCATCCTGCGAATGTTCTTGTGATAGCCGACCGGATGTGTTATTCATCTTGCGGATACTCCTATGGTTGTTTGCCGACTTAGATGCTTGTTCCTAAGTCGATGTCTTGTATAAATAATGATTTGTGAATTCATTTCAGGGTGTGGCATGTGGATGAGCAGGATATAGCGAAGAAAGGTGCGAAAGGCAGAGCAGAGATTGTTGGGCTTAATTGGAACTGATCCGGACATAGTAGAGATGTCGTTCTCCAGTTCAAGACTGTGATTTTTATCACTTTGTAGACAGTGTGTCTCCTTGTAGGCAGTGGGCCTCTTTGTGAGCAGTGTGCTCGGGCAGTGAGCCCTTATTGGCATGTGCCATTCATTTTTCCTTATTCTTCTAACAGAGAATAATTCTTGGGTTAATCACCCCGTGGTTTTTCCCTTAACCGGGTTTTCCACGTCAAAATCTTGGTGTTCAATGTGTTGATGCTTATCTGCTCTTGTGTTTATGTATTGTGCTTCCATGAATGATTATTTGATATGCTGCTAACTAACAACAGAGAATTAAGTGTTTGAAAGAGAACAAGTTCTATACAACTGATTCACCCCCCCCCTCTCAGTTGTATGCCCTAGATCCAACAAATGTTATGTTAAGGTTGTTGATGATTATTTTCATGTTATTAAACAACACCAAGTTAATAATAAATTGTCTAATGATCTCTGTGATTCTAATGTTTTCACTGACCATAATCAGCATCTTAATTATTTGTGGCATTAACACTTGGGTCATTTGAATCATTGTAGAATCACATTCATGAACAAATTAAAATGATGCAAGGCTTGCCTGATGTATTCTCAAGTGGGCATTTCCAAAGGTTGCATAAGAAAAATCATAGAAATTATTATGGAAGTGTAAATCATAGAGAGCTTTCAATAAGTTGCATTTGTTTCATTGCTACTAAATTAGACATATCCAAACTTCTTTTGCTAGATATGCACTTTGAGTCTATTGATGATTGTATTTGATGTGTTTAGGTTTATTTTCTCAAGTGTAAAGATCAAATTCTTGATAAGTTCGATGAATTAAAAACTTTCTTTTGATAGCAAAGTTGTTATTACCATGCCTTTAGGATTGATGATGGTAAATGACATTTCAATGGCATTAGAAATGAAAAGATTGTTGATTTTTCACCTTAACAAAATGATGTTGTTGAACATAAGGATAGAACAATTACTGAAATGGTTAAGTAGATTCTTCATGCTAAAATCTATTTTATGAGTTTTAAGTTCAATCCATTTGTTGTAACTTGTGATACATACCTTACAATAAGTTGATATGAAATTGCACTAGACACTCCAATTGATAAGCAAAAAATTAATGTAATTAAATCATTGCTCAATGAATATGCTCCATACAACTTAAATTCATACTATACCAAAGGAAATACAACATTCAAGAGAGGAAAATGTAACTGTTACACCCACTTTAATTTAACAAAATAGAAAATTATCTATTAACAGAATTTTAGCAGAAAGATAAAGTTGATTAACTAGCTATCTATGCAAATACAATTTCACGTTTACAACTAACTTTCATTTTCAGCTGAAGTAATCTGATTATATGCAACCAATAATAATTTAACTAACTTTCTTCAATGAAATTCAAATAATAAGAGTGATTAAGAGAAGTACAACTTGAATAGCTTCCTGCTAATTTTGTTTGTAGATCCTCCTCTGGATTTGGAAAAAGAAATATCAACAAGGGTTTTAACCACCCAACCAAGACCATCTGGTCTCCCATGCTTCTTCAAATGAAGAAACCCGACCCTTCACGAGGGTGATGACAGGAATCAATTAACAACAATGTGCCTCTGAGCCTAGTCTCAAGACCTATACCTCCTGATCAATCTTTTCCCTATAGGTACCTCTTAACTAGAAAGATCATTCTGACTAGTGGTATATCTGGTACTTGATCGTTGACAGATGCCTAATCTGCATCGTAACCTTGGCTAAGGATTTCTAGTATATATATATATATATATCTGACACTACTGTGTCGTCAGCCTTCACCCTTGCTCGACATTGTTATTAATTTAGTATTTTCTTCTTTTGTTTATGATTGCAGGTTTTTGCATGGTATCATACATGTCTTACTTGACAAACTTTTAGTTTGTAGTAAGTGCAGAATAGAAATATATAGACAGAAATTACTCTATCATAAAGGTACAACAGTTTCACTGTTTTCAGTGTAAATATAATACACAAGTTGTAGTAATAGAAATGATTATATATATATATGCTTATATATATAAATAAACACAAGTCTAGTCCTTTTGCCTATCTTCCCCGCCTTCCTATGAAAGAAAAATGCATCATGGAATGTGCAGAAGTTCTCCCTACTCCAATATATTGAAGTGAATGCATGCCAAGAAAGAATGGACGTCCCAAAAAGAAAACCGCTCCACTATGTTTGAGTGCAAGGAGTGGTTCCCTCTTGCACTCCAATGGAGTGGAGAAGAAAGGGAAGTTACAAACAAGATTCCAACTCAAACACTTCAAGCACTCCACAAGGTAAGACCCAAATAATTTATTTAATAAACTTAAGAGATAAATCTTTTTCACCACTAGAATATCCCTTAATTATTGTTTTTCAATTCCTGTAATCACCCTCTCCCTGTTGATATCCCTTTTTCTTTGCCACCTGTTTTGTCCTACAACCACTTATACAAGTAAAGAAGGTTAAATCATTTCCATGATACGGACAATAATTAATATCATTTTTATCAATATATTTTCACATATAAGTAAGAAAATATTTGCAATTAAAGAAAAGTCATCGTATACATTTTTCCATTGATTAATTTCACATTCATATGAAAGCAGTCGTACTTAACTAACAACATAATTAATATCTCATTGTTCAAACAAAAGGGGATGTAACAGTAACAATTAACATTCAAGAGGTGAAAATGTGAAGTTCACAAGACTCAGCATTTAGGATGTATCAATATAAACAACAGGATACAGAGAAGTGCATTGTAGCTCAAGCCTCATCCGATCTCAAATACAAAAAGGTAATTGAAGTTTTAAAAAGTCATAATTCCCACTTGGTAGTTGATGCTTGGAAGATTCAAGAAACAAGATGCATTGGGAGAAGTGTGATTTTGAGAAAAAACTCCAAATGCCCTCCTTCCATCCCTCCCTCAATCTTCCATGTGTACTTTCCACTGAGATACCAACCTTACACATGTTTGAGTATTTTCTAGAGCATGGAGTGAACCTCCAACTTTTACCCCTTCAAGCTACACATCACTTAAGTTTACCTACCCCGGCTCTAATGCAATGTTGAAAAGCCCTAGACCAGCTAGCACTAGAACCAAGGACCTCTTAAGTGCATCTATAGGTGCTCTACCACTATGATACAAGCCCTACAAATGTTCAAGTATCTTCCAGAATGTAGATTAATACCCCAAAATGGAACTTCTACATTAATTTTACACATGTGACCAAGGTTACAATAGATGTTGTAGTTAGTAGCGGGGTGCTTAAAGCACCATAACCAAAAATAAAAAATAAAAAAAATAAAAAATGATACTATATACACAACATTGGTGGCTGAGTGGTTAAACCACCATAAAGAAAAATGTGATACTTATAAACATGCAAACATAAACTCAAAGTGAAGATTATGGTGGAGAATACACTGTAGCCCACCACATTATTATACACGTATTTATTTACTGCAGTATAAAAAAAATATCACTTTCTCTCCAATATTCCCATCTATTAATGTACATGTATGGACTTCTAAATACCTAATAGTTTCAGACAAATGAACCATACGTAACAGGAGCTGCACTGTAGCTAGAGTCCCTACCAAATGCTAATGCTATCAGAATAGAATATGGCATCTTTGTAACAAGGCATGGATGAGCTTCAAAAGTAGAGTTTATAGACCTAAAAGTTTGAAAGCAATTATAAATTAAAATATGTTATCCTACTACTCTTGCTTATGAAAGCACGAGCTTCAGTACTGGTAGTGGTAGATATGCTTATTGAGGAATGCTAGAACCAGTCACTTCAGAATATGCCACTTGTGTCCTCTCTACTAATCACAACATGATTTATTCAAAACTATGAAGCACAAAGTATTGCAACAACCACACTATTAGGCATGTATGCAAATTTTAGAGCGCTTGCACTGGTTCTTATTGAAAATCATCCCAACAATGAACTTTGAAAAATAGAAAGGCAATACACAACATGAAATACATTGCCATAAAAAGCATGGGGCTACTTCTACACAATACATGTTTAACTTTTAGCAACAATGCACTTGTATTCTAGATAGTCGCAAGTGGGTATAGAACAGTTGACACACTTAAGGGATCAAAGTCCATGTCACTGGAATGAAATGAATTTTTTGCCTCCTTCATAGGCTAGGCCTATAGAAAAGAAGCAACATTGCATTGTTAGGTCTGAACCCAAGTGGTAGCAAGTTCAATTAGATAGACAAGCACATGATCAAAGCATATCACCATTAATTAAATATGAACAATAGCACAACATACTTCAAGACATTACAACTATGATTATGATGTTTGAGCAAGCCACCACTACACTATAGACCTTACATAGCAACGCCATACATAACTTTAGTTCTCTATTATATCATCTATTATGCAAGTACCCTTTCTTTTCAAAAAATTGCAAAAACTATCTTGCCATAAGTCATATCTAGGTCTCCCAAATAGAGATTCACATCCTACATAGTCAAAATTAGGACCCTTGTATAGGAGGAAAAGTTAAAATCCTCAATAGATGGAACTACTTGTTTGACATAAATCAATGGCAATACAAGTACAAAATATGAGAAGCTAAGGGATGGAGAATGGCCAAGAGAGCATTTTCCACTCACCTGCCTACATACAATATGGTGGAAATTTTGCTTTAATATCTATAATAATTCTATCCATGTATTATAATTTGAAAAGGAAAAATGCATCATAAGAGTGAAACTATCTGATTAGCTTGCCAAAAATTCAAAATTTGGCATCACCATTACCATATAATTATTATGAATATCAAGCTTTTATAACACATGCACACAAAATGTAGAAGCATAGACAACATAGGTAAGCTATTTGTGATGTCCCCTCCTCTATAAGCCAACCAAAGACATCACACACATCAATGATAAGGGGAACATTGGTTGTCTTATATGATTAAATCAAGGCAATTGTCTAGTGAGCAATGATTTTATTAAGAGTAGCGATTACTCTATATTTTGGCAACAATGATGATCTATTCATTGATTATTTATAATATTCAATGGCATAATTATTATCTTATAACATAAAATGTAAGACAAGCTGTCTCATTCGCTATAAGCGGCAATTGGTGTAGAGGATAATCTGAATCAATAATAAATAAACAAGTCATTAATAAGAGATGCGATCTTATGAAAGGTCACCACCCTTGGAAAGAAGGTATCCATTCTCATATACATGAAGCTATATATATATCACTGAGGATGGGCATTCTTTGGAGAGGAAGCATCGGAGATATTAGAGCATTCGACTCAGAAAGAAAAAGCATCAGAAATATAAAAAGTATTAGTTGTGGGAGATAAAAGTAGACTGTAGTATTTAGAGATTCAGTCTCAGATCTGCTATATACAGAGACAGAGCAGCAGACAAAGAACTAAGAATCAGAGTAACATATATTAATAATAATTTGTAAGTTTGTTAATATAGTAGCAATAAAGAATTAATATCCCTTGCAATTTGCATTACTTATGTATGATGAATAATGTATAGAATATGAATACAACTTAACTAAAAATGCTTGTATTTATTATGCATCAATGTATTTTAGATATAAATTGTATTGAACCTCATCATGGAGGAAAGGAAGGACATGTAGGTAAGAGGGTATACGGTTTCCATCTAAGTACGCCACCTTGGATGGATGTCAAAGCCCTGCCATCAAGGCTAAGAGGGTCAAAGTCCTGCTCTTCGGCTTAGATTGGATAAACTGAGAACCCCGCTACGATCCCCATACCATTCCTACCATGATGAGTTGTTAATTATAAGAGATAAGGCATGGATAGGGAATAAGACAAGTCCTCTATAAAGTACGCCACTTTGGTGGATGTCAAAGTCCTGCCACCAAAGCCAAGAGGGGCAAAGTTCTGCTCTTGGGCTTAGTATGAGTAGCTGAGTCAAACCTATCATGTCCTTATCTCTGTATGTTGATAGTAATAGAAATATTAAAGTTAAATTCTAAATTTACTATATGTTTGGTTAACCCTAACAATGATATTAGTTTATATGTATATATGCATGCACTTGTGTTTTCTATGTGATGAGTGCAGGGTTTATATTCAAGAACATAAGGAAGAAATAACCACCTGTAAGTCATCTTCCTAACCCTAATTTATCATAATTGTGATTGTCAGGTTTAATCTAGGGCAAATCTAAAAGGGGACATTACAATTAGTATCAAAGCATGTTCTTGCGAGCCTGTGGGACATACCTACTGTAACTGCCATTCAATTAGAATTAACTACTCAAAGTGGGTCAATCTTGCATTTCTATAGGACTGTGCTTCCCTGTGTATACTTTGTGACTTATGAACTCGTGTAAATACTTTATGTATTACTTGTGTTTGTGTGTATGCTTCATGCTTGTTGTGTATACTCATGTGTATGCTTGGTGACCTTGGGATGGTGGATGGATCCACGGTGTAGTATTGTTGGGAATTAAGGTGTCTCAACCTTGGTAATTCTTAGCATTTGTAATGTTTGTATTTATTATTCAATTGCCTATGTTGTAAATAATTGGAAATTCCACTTTGTCATATTGTGGGATGTGACATGGTGATGTGTCAATCCTACATGGATTATGACAACTTATTATTTTGTCCTCACATGAGGAGATAGGTGCCCCACTTAGTGGTAGGAATATTCTACCATGTGTCGGCATCTTCTATGTTGTGTAAGGAATGTTTGACCGAAACGGTTATGACAGATTCCTATGACAAATCTATGACATGTAAGAGTCAAGAATAGAAGGTTGTAAGACAGGTAATGACATGTGTCATGAAGCATCTTTGAATGAGGCATATTTGGGCTCTTTAAGGTGGAATATGATGTGTTGTAAGAGAATATGCTATTTATAGCATGTGTATGACAGATTCTCTTACAACTGTAAGTTGTAACTGCTATGACGATCGTAAGTGTCGTAAGACAATTTGTCATAGCCCATTTTGGAAATAGGTGACCTCTTTGGGCTGGGAGCTGTGGACAAGTGTCAGACACATTCTACAATGTTGACCAAGTGTCCCTAGGCGTGGGTTTTGGTCCAAGATGCCCTATTGGACGCCCATTCCAAGAAAGGTCCAAAATTGCCTTATATGTTCTATTTAAACAGGTGCTTGGAGATGGAGTTTGTATCACAGGTTTGCAGGTATTGTTATGCTACCGGATTGACTCCAGACACGAGTGTCAAAGACCATTGAATCTTGCATTGCAAGTGTGTTGTAAACATTCTTTCAAATTTGTTAATACATTGTGCAGGTTTCTGAGTGTGGGGTTTTTCACCCAATAAGGGTTTTCCCCACCATAAATCTCTATCTCTCTTCTTCTGTCTTCTTTCTGGCTCTTGTGTTTTGCTGCTATATCTCATGTTAATGGTTTAACATCACTGTAATAGTTAGGATGATTTTGAATTTGCATAGCCCTCTCCTCAATAGATTAGTGTAGGAAACGTTTCTGCACACTTAGCTTCCTTTTAGTTTGTATCAAAGCTTGATCACCTTTGGTCCTAGTTGTTGGGTAGGAGTTTTTTGAGCTAATCTTAGGTTGAGTGGGAGTCTATGTAGAGCATTCTATATCTTATTGCAGCAAGGAGATTGCAAGCACATTAGGAAGGTTTGAAGTAGAGAAGTTCAATGACAGTAATTTTGAGCTGTGGAAACTCAAGATGGAAGACATGTTAGTTGACCGAGACCTTTGGGAAAGTGTGAACAGAACTAAACCAGCTACAATGACTCAAGATGAGTGGGATCTCAAGGATCAGAAGGCTAAGGGTCTCATAAGACTTAGTCTTTCCAATTTTGTGTTGTTAAATGTCCATGAGGAGGCTACTGCAAAACTCCTTTGGAAGAAGTTGGGGGATGTGTATCAAGCCAAATCCCTTGTCAATAAACTTTTCCTGAGAAAGAAGTTGTATTCTCTTCGAATGGAGGACGAAGGATTTGTGGCTGAGCATATGAATGCCTTTAACATGTTGGTTGCACAATTGACATCTATCGGTGTAAAGATGGGGGAGGATTGGTGTATGACCCTACTTTGTTCTCTGCCAAACTCATGGGATCATCTTGTCATGGCAATCGGAAGCACCACATCCACATTCAAAATGGAAGAGGTGGTTCTTCATTGTTATTTGAAGAGATGCGGAGAAAGTCTTCTGAGGCAGCCAAAGAAGCCCTTGTAGTTCGTGGAAGACCCAAGGAGAAAGGGAAGAAGAAGGACAAGAAAGCTGAGAAGGGTATATCCAAATCCCGTGGGAGATCCAAATCTCCTGGAAAGTCCAAGGCTCTTTGTTGGAACTGTGGAAAGACCGGGCATTTCCGAAAGGAATACAAAGAGGAGAAGAAGAAAAAGAAGAAAGCTCCTGATTAAGATTCTGACAAATCACAAGATGACAGTGATTCCTTCATTGCAGCCGTGGAAACCCATGCATCTAATGATGTGTGGTTAATTAACCTTGGTGCATCATTCCACATGACCTTGCATCGAGACTGGTTCACTAAGTATGAGGAGTTCGATGGTGGAAAGGTGTATATGGGTGATGACTCTCATCTCAAGATCGTTGGTCATGGAAGAGTCTCTATCTGATTCCCTGATGGTCGAGTGAAGGGGATCTCTAAGGTTATAAACATCCTAGGCTTAGCACGAAACCTGCTTTATGTAAGTAGTTTGAATGATGCAAGTGTGCAAGTTGTCTTTTCGAAAGAAGGATGCAAGATGACTAAAGGATCTATGGTGCTTGCTAAGGGTACTTGGAGAGGTCCTCTATTTCAGCTGGAGGCATGCATTTCACAATGCAATAGTTCTTTTGACTCAAGGAAGAGGGCAGCAATCACTTCATCCCGACCATCTAAATGAGCAATGAAGAAATCTGTTGTTTCTAGTCTTGATGGTTGTAATCGTGCATTAGAAGTTAAACTTCTTGTAGAAAAGACAATGTTGTGGCATAAGAGATTTGGCCACATGTGTGAGAAGGGTCTATGTACCCTGAAAAATAAGAACCTCATTGAGGGGTTAGATGATTGTAATCTTGAGTTTGACTTTTACGAACATTGCATTTATGGAAAACAAAATCGTGTTTAGTTTTACTTGAGTTCTCATAAGTCTTCTGGTGTGTTGGACCTCATTCATTCTGATGTGTTTGGTCCTATTAATGTTCCTTCATGATCAAAATCTATATACTTTGTATCTTTTATAGATGATTACAATAGAAGGACATGGATTTATTTTCTCATAAGCAAATCTAAAGTCTATAGCAAGTTTAAGGAGTTTAAAGCCTTTGCTGAAAATTAGACTGGTAAAAAGATTAAATGTTTGAGAACTGACAATGGTGGTGAGTTCTGTTCTATAGAATTCGATAAGTATTGCAAGGAACTTGGGATTGAAAGACACAAGACAACTCCATACACCCCGCAGCAAAATGGAGTTGCAGAGAGGATGAACAGGACACTGATGGAGAAGGCTAGGAGTATGCTTAGTGGAGCTAGTCTAGAACAAAAGTTTTGGGCTGAAGCTGTTGCCACTGCTTGCTATCTAGTGAACAAATCTCCTACATCAGCTCTTGTTGGAAAGACACCTATGGAGGTGTGGTCTGGTAGAAAGCCTTCAGTAAGGCATCTTCATGTTTTTGGTTGTGAGGCATATGCACATGTGCCTAGGGAGAAGCGATCAAAGTTGGAGAACAAAGTTGTTAAGTGTATCTTCATCGGCTATGGTTTTGGTGTGAAAGGATACAAGCTTTGGGACCCTGTGGCTAAAAAAGTGTTGTATAGCAGAAGTGTCATCTTCAGAGAGCTTACACCTTCTTCCATTGTTTTACAGCCAAAAGAAAAAGAAAAGAAAGAGGATGTTGTTCAATTTCCCCTCACCCCTGAGAAGACTAAATAGAAAGACAATGTTGGACCTAATGATGAGGAGAGCTCTAGTAACTCTGAAAGTTTAGAAGAAGAAGTTGAACCTCAACCTCAGCTCTTGAGGAGGTCTACACGGATAAGGAAGCAACCTGAAAGGTTTGGTTTTACATTGCTTGATTCTATATGTGCTTATGCTTTGCTCACTAACAGTGATGAACCTAGAACTGTATCAGAGGCTTTGGATATGAAGGATGCAGGTTCCTAGAAGGAGACCATGGAGGAAGAAATGGCTTCTTTGGAAAAGAATCAAACTTGGGACTTGGTGCCTTTGCCTCCTGGACGGAAACCCATTAGATGCAAATGGGTGTTCAAGAAGAAGATTGGTGCAGATGGTAGTATTGAGAAGTATAAGGCCAAATTGGTTGTAAAGGGGTATTCACAAGTGGAGGGTATAGATTATGGTGAGATCTTCTCTCTCGTTGCAAAGTTGACATCCATTCTATTCCTATTGTCTCTCACAGCAGCTTATGACTTGGAGGTAGAACAGATGGATGTGAAGATAGCTTTCCTTCACGGTGACTTGGAGGAGGAAATCTGCATGTCACAGCCAGAGCATTACATGGTAAAAGGTAAAGAAAATTTGGTTTGCAAACTTAAGAAGTCTTTGTATGGTTTGAAGCAATCCCCTGGGAGATGCTACTTGAAGTTTGATGCCTTTGTGTTGTCAATTGGATTTGTGAGATCAAAATCAGATCACTGTGTTTATTATAAGTTTGATGGTGATCATATTATCATTGTTGCACTGTATGTTGATGATATGTTGCTCATTGGGAAGGGTAAGAATATGATTTCTGATTTTAAATCTCAGTTGTCAACTCAGTTTGAAATGAAAGATTTAGGGGCAGCCAGGTACATTCTAGGAATGGAAATCAAAAGAGACAGAACCAACTAAAAACTTTGGTTAAGTCAGAGTAAGTATGTTAAGACCGTGTTGGACAGATTCAGCATGGGAGATTGTAGACCATTGTGTGTTCCCGTTTCCTTGGGGACAAAGTTGTCTATTGAGGATTGTCCAAAATCTCCTAGTGAGGTGGAGGACATGAACAGAGTACCTTATGCTAGTGTTGTTGGCAGTTTGATGTATGCTATGGTCTGTACAAGACCAGACATTGCCCAAGTAGTGGGAGTCCTTAGTCGATTTATGGCTAATCTTGGACGGGTTCATTGGGATGTAGTTAAGCGAGTGTTCAAATATTTGAGGGATACTTCCGAGTATTCCATTTTCTATCATGGTAATGTTTCAGGACCTCCGCATTCTATTGATATTCATGGATTTGTGGATTCAAATTGGGCAGGTGACATTGACAGCAGGAGATCCACCAGTGCTTATGTTTTTACACTGTTTGGTGGTGCTATTAGTTGGATGAGTAAGCGACAACCTGTTGTTGCTTTATGCACGACAGAAGCTGAGTATATGGCAGCAACTCATGCTTGTAAGGAATTCATTTGGCTTAAGAGATTGTGTTCTGATATTGGTGTTGATGCGAGTCAGATCATGATCAGTTGTGATAGTCAAAGTGCAATTTGCCTTGCAAAGAATCCAACTTTCCATGCTAGAACCAAGCACATTGATGTTCAGTTTCACTTCATGAGGGACATGGTTGAGGATGGAAAGGTAAATTTGGAGAAGGTAGATACTTTGAAGAATGTTGCAGATGCATTGACGAAGCTAGTGGGCACAGAGAAGTTTAGATGGTGTTCGGAGTCTATGGGCCTCTCGGCCTATAGCAGTTAAATCCTATTTTTCTATTGGCTCTTACAAGGTGTTCGACAAGTGGGAGAATGTTGGGAATTAAGGTGTCTCAACCATGGTAATTCTTTGTATTTGTAATGTTTGTATTTATTATTCAATTGCCTATGTTGTAAATAATTGGAAATTCCACTTTGTCATATTGTGGGATGTGACACGGTGATGTGTCAATCCTACATGGATTATGACAACTTGTTATTTTGTCCTCACATGAGGAGATAGGCATCCCACTTAGTGGTAGGAATATTCTACCATGTGTCAGCATCTTCTATGTTGTGTAAGGAATGTTTGACCGAAACGGTTATGACGGATTCCTATGACGAATCTATGACATGTAAGAGTCGAGAATAGAAGGTTGTAAGATAGGTAATGACATGTGTCAAGAAGCATCTTTGAATGAGGCATATTTGGGTGCCCCAAGGTGGAATATGACGTGTTGTAAGAGAATATGCTATTTATAGCATGTGTATGATAGATTCTCTTACAGCCGTAAGTTGTAACTACTATGACAGATTCTATGATGATCGTAAGTGTCATAAGAGCATCTGTCATAGCCCATTTTGGAAATAGGTGACCTCTTTGGGATGGGAGTTGTGGACAAGTGTCAGACACATTCTACAATGTTGACCAAGTGTCCCTAGGTGTGGGTTTTGGTCCAATATGCCATATTGGACGCCCATTCCAAGAAAGGTCCAAAATTGCCTTGTATGTTCTATTTAAACAGGTTCTTGGAGATGGAGTTTATATCATAGGTTTGTAGGTACTATTATGGTGCCGGATTAACTCCAGACATGAGTGTCGAAGACCATTGAAGCTTGCATTGCAAGTGTGCTGTAAAAATTCTTTCAAATTTGTTAAGACATTGTGCAGGTTTCTAAGTGTGGGGTTTTTCACCTGATAAGGGTTTTCCCCATCGTAAATCTCTATCTCTCTTCTTCTGTCTTCTTTCTGGCTCTTGTGTTTTGCTGCTATATCTCATGTTAATGGTTTAACATCACTATAATAGTTAGGATAAATTTGAATTTGCATAGCCCTCTCCTCAATAAATTAGTGTAGGAAGCGTTTCCGCACACCTAGCTTCCTTTCAAGTATGGGATGCACTAAATCCCCTTCCCAGTTGTCCAACAGTATACTTACATGTATTAGTGCACCTCATGTGCATTCATATTTTATGACTCCCTGTATTTATGAGTGTATACTCTATGACTTTGTATACTCTATGACTTTGTATTCAAGTGTATACTTCATGACTGTGCATTCGAGTGTAAACTCTATGACTTTGTATACTCTATGATTTTGTATTTGTATTCAAGTGTATACTCTATGACTTTGTCTTTGTATTCAAGTGTATACTCTATGACGTTGTATTCAAGTATGATTATGTATTCAAGTGAAAACTCTATGACTTAGTATTTGTATACAAATGTATACTCTATGTGTTTGTATTCAAGTATGATTATGTATACTCTATGACTTTGTATTTTTATTCAAGAGTATACTCTATGACTTTGTATTCAAGTATGATTATGTATTCAAGTGTATACTCTATGACTTTGTATTTGTATTCATGTGTATGTTGGCAACATAGTCAAGAGACACTGCTGATTAGGTAATGTTGTCATTGATGGAAACAAGGAAAACAGAGCATGATGGAGCTAAGGATGATTGGGAACTCAACTTGGAACAACCTGCATACAAGGTTCTAGTCCAGACACAAAAGACTAAGGAAGAATGGCTAAGTACACACAACACATAAGTACTAACAACACAGAGTTAGTAGCAGAGACTCAAGTGGTATTCCTCCGCAGTTGATGGTCAAGGTATGCAGTTCAGGTATGTTATTCAGAATTGTTTGAAGGTTCCATGTTCAAGATTGCAAGTCCTGATGACTTCTAGAAATTAAGTTGTGATTGGTCTAAGTCCTGGTGAACACAGTTAAGTCAAGAACAATATACAGTACCAAAGTAAAAGGGTCCGCATTCCTCTGCTATTGCATATTTTGTTATACAGTTCTGAAGGTATAATAAGAAGTCCAGAATGAATGTTGGTTATGAATCTTTAAGTCTCATATGGTCCGCAGTGAAAGTTATGATGTGTTAGATGAATTGGTTAAGCATGTTCTTAAGTGACAAGCTGACATGTATGTTAGATCTTTATGTGGAAAAGAGATTTTTTTGAACAATCAATCTAAGTGGTTGAATGATTGGGGCTGACCTATATGGACACTATTGAATGATTGTTTGGGTCTGCATTGTAGATTGTGCACAAGTTCAAGCTGACAAGATATAACATCTGTATACACAGTTCATATTTGTCTTGCTAACCAAATTATGAGATAAACCTTGTAGCGGATATATATACTTGATGGATTTCAGTGTTGAAGGTGAGTGAGATTGTGTGGTGTGTACGAATCCAATGTGTATGTGATCTAAAGCAGAGTTGTGACCAGAAAAACATCGTAAGGGAAAAAGAGCAGAGTTTATGTAGAGCAGAGTAGACATTATGAAGACTTTTAAATCTGTATATTGAACTATAAATGGAACTACACCCCAGCATTCTGTAGATACATTTGTAGCAGTCATCTCCTAGCAGTGAGCCTATCTTCTTCTATCTTCTCTTCCATTTTCTTAGCAGTGAGCCTATTGCAGTCAACACTTCTTGGACAGTGAGCCCTAAGGCAGTGAGCCTTCATGTAATTCAGTATTGTTATCATAATATATTGTGAGCTAACACTCACCATGGTTTTTCCCTTTTGGGGTTTTCCACGTAAGATTCTGGTGTCTATGTGTTATGAATTTGTGGTTGCTCTTCTCATGTTTACTTTACTTTCATGTTATAGAATTTGGTAAATGGATAAGTGAATGTGTAAAAGAAAAGGTTTTAAGAATATTGATTCACCCCCCACTCTTAGTATTCTCTGCAATCAACAATTGGTATCAAAGCAAGGTTCCTTGGAAGAAGCCTAACAGCTTAAGGAAGATCTGGGAGAGTTCACTCATGGCAGCCAGAAGATTTGGAAATTTCTCATATGAAAATAATGTTGAATTGGAAGCAGCTCTTATTGATTTTGAAAAATCTAAAGCAGAAATCAGGGATGTGAAGGATAACATACAAGAAGCTAATGAATGCATTCTAAAGCTAAAAGAAGAAGTCAAGAAATTCAAAGAAAAATACAAAGAGGTTAGTGAACAATTGATATCAACAAATGAAACCCTGGATGATTTAAAAGTGGAAGTTGTAGAAAGAGCTAAAGCAGAAGATGATCTAAATATGTTGGTAAAAAGAAAATTAGAAGAATGTGATAAACTTGAAAAAGAAATTGTAAGCCTGAAATCAGATTTGGAGAAAGCTAAGAGTTATGAAGTAAAGTTCAAGATAAGCTCTGCAAAGCTTGATGAGATGATTGCTAGTCAAAAGAATTTAGATGACAAGAAAGGGTTGGGTTTTGAAACAGGAGAAAGTTCTAATTCAAGTCAAGAAAATCTTGAAATGAAGAAAAACAAAGGCAACCAGTTCCAGAATCAAAGAAGAAGACCTAGAAGACCTCCAATCAGACAGCCAAATGCTCAAAGGTACCCATCTTTCAATGGCCATTGTTTCAATTCCAATAAGTTTGGCCATAAGGCTACTCAGTGTAGGAGTAGAATAAATCATATTGTTCCATCATTTTCTGGTCAATGTTTTAATTGCAAGAAAATTGGTCATAGATCAAATGAATGCAGAAGTCTGGTAAGGAATGGTTTTTACAATGCAAGGAATTGTCAATCATTCAATGGAAAGTGTTTTACATGCAATAGATTTGGACACATGGCTAATCAATGCAGATCAAGAACAAATCCAATCAATAGAAGAAATCAAGGACAAAGAAATGTGGTATGCTACAATTGCAATAAATTTGGACATGTTGCAAGATTCTGCAGAAGCAAGAATGAGAAGAGAGACTATTCTACAGAGAAGAGGAAAACAGAGCAGAGAGAAGATAAAGGCAAGAACAAGATTGATCTAGTGGAAATCAAGAAGGAAATGAGTAAGGTCTGGATTAAGAAAGTTGTTGATAATATCAAGGATGGATTTGCACCAGTTTCTGATGCAAATACTTCCTTAGGGAAGTAGATGGTGAGCTCTAGCTTAGGGGGAGTTGCAATGAAAACCTTAATCCCCTAGCTAGATTGTCAGTGTTGAGATCCAGCATGAAGATATGATGAAAAGATACATATGACAAATCATTTGAAAGAAATTCTGGTGAAAAAGGTTCAAGTGCAGAGCATTGCGGAGCAATCTTAATAGACCACATTCTACAGAGATGTGTTTGACATCTTTTTCAATAGGGGCATTTATGGTGATCAGGTCAAGACAGATAGAGTTAAAAAGGGGCTCATTCGATAGAAAATTCATTCTGCATTTAAACTTTCAAGTGACTAAGGCTAACTAAAGCAAAATTCCAAGCAACATAGTGATTTCCAAAGCAAATCAAGACAAGATCAAAGAAAACCCTAATTCGACGAAAAGAGGTATTTTTCAGATTCAAAACCCTACCGTGAATTTATTTGAATCTTTGCAAAAGATGGCAACTCCACATGTGATTGATATAACTGAAATATCACGGCTAAAATTTGAGAAGCATCCATTCAAATCAATAGAGGTTGATCCAAATGGTGCATTTTTAGAAATATCATTTGGTGTTATGCATGCAGAAGATGTTAGAGCTTATATACATGTTCCCCTAGAAGAACATGGAGGTAGTCAACTCAAAGATCTATATCTAAAACATCTGACTGACATTAAACTTGATTTGAAGGAAGAATTCAAGGTATTGGAAGAGAAGAAACTTATTCAATATATAGATTTGCCAGTTTTTGGGGAAGATGAATGGGTCTGATATGTCTTAAGCCGAATTCATGATGAGTTTATATGGCTCAATTCCACATTCAAGATCACCAAAGATGCCATAAGGGCAATCACAGGACTAAACTCTACCAGTATAGTGCCTATATTGAAGGCTATGAAGAATGATATAGTGATGAAAGCCACCGGAGCCAAATTTGACGAAAGAGCATTGACAATTAATGACATTGAAGATCATGCAGTTAGGTTTGCTTCCATGGTAATTGGTTACAAGGTCTACTTCACAAACCAGGAGAACTCTGTCTCTGGTACTGCCATATATACTGCCTATCAAATGGTTAAGGAAAATGCAGAGTATGACCTATGTGAACTGCTCCGTCAACAGTTAATGGAGAACCTGAAGAAGACAAAGGAAACCAAATATCCCTTCAAGTTCGGTACGTTGATTATGTCCTTGTTCTTCTACTTTATGCAAGAGTTACCTGGCATGAAAAATCTATTTTGGATTGGAGACAAACCTGTTGCAGTACAGATTAGAAACTGGTTGACTAGTATAGGAAACATTGTTGCACAAACTACAACCCTATGGGGCTATTTCAAAAACTTCAAAAAGTTAATGCAATCCAGGGAAAGGATCCCTAGATCAATTGTTGATAAATATAAGGACACCATATGCTTTATTGTGACAAAAGACCAATGCTTGATGGAGGTCGTTGAACCTAGAACAATATGGGTTATGCCAATGGGCTATGAAGTAGATGGAGAAATACTGGAAAATTATGCCCAACATATGCTAAGCAAACTAAGAGATCCCAAAGAAGAAAGATTTGGGACTTATGAGGAGTTATCAACAAAAATCCATGTTGAAGTAAGCAAATCTGAAATTTCAAAGAAGGCCCAGAAAATGGTAGAAGAATATGCACAAAGCAAAGGTTTCACCAAAGAACAAATATCAGCTACAAGAGCTAGAACCGAGGCAGTAAAAGTAGTTAAAGAAAATGAGGAGCAAGAAAAGGAAGAAAATAAAGCTCCAGAAGTTCAAAAGACACAACAAGAGGCACTTGTTGCACCAAAAAGAAGAACAAGAAGTATTGGTTCCTTTGGAACAACATCTAAATCCTTCGGTATTCCTTCCACAACAACTGCAAAAGAGCAAACAGGCAAGAGGAAGAAGACCAAGGGTCAAAGAGTGTATGTCGGTGTTGATCCAATTGATGATGAGGAAACTGAGACCGATGAAGAAGTAAAGAAGATGAAGACACATAGTGCACCTCCTTTCAGTTCTCAGCAAGGCAAACCCTCCAGTACCACAAAAGAGAAGACATCTGGCAAGAGTAAATAAAGAAAGAAAGCTAAGATTACAATACCTGCAGAAGAACAGGCTACAATGAGCTTATAGGAAGTTTTAAGGGCTATTACAATTGATGGCAATCTAACACCCATTGCCAAATTCTATGATGATTGTAATGATGCAGACAAAAGGATTATTGAGAATGCTGTTGTAAAATATTTGGATATATATATATATATCAAAGTTCTCATTGAGATAATTACTGATCTCCCAAATAGTTTGGGAATAATAATGTCTGCAAGAAAGGAAGCTGCTATGGCTAAGGATGTTGAACTTATAAAGCATACACTAATAAAGTTATGTCCAGAGATCACCCGTGAAGACAAAATAGAAATCTCCAAAGCACTAAGAAAGGAGTTCAGAACAAAGAAGAGGATGAACACTCTCATGTTAGATGACATTGAGAAAGTAGTGGAGATTGAGGAAATCACTTTGAGAGTGTTAAAGGAATTTCATCTTCCAACAATATATGACAATGAAGAAATAAGTGTTGGAGATGACACATCTGTTCCGGATGTGAACATGGACCAAGGATCAGACAAAGAGCCTAAGGAGAAAGAAGGCCAAGTTCATGCTACTGATACAGCTGTCGAGGACAAAATTAAGATAAATCTTCCTCCGGAACAACAAACTGATGATCAAACACTCAAAAAGAATGAGGAACAAAATAAAGTAGATGAACAACAAGCTGAGATAAACCCCACTTCAGAGAAAAAAGTTGATGAAAATAAAGGTATGGATTTAGATTCTCCAGAAACAAACCAAGAAGAAGTCTCTAATATAGCAAGAGACACTGCGGAGTTTGTCAAGGAATTCTTGGAGAGAGAAAAACAAGTATTGGATGAGCCTGAGTTCTTACAGGGACCAATAAACCTAGACTCAATGTCTCCAATACATAAATTTAAATTGGTATCAATTGTGCAAGCAAAGGCATAGGAAGAAATTTTGAAGTCACACATACAGGACAGTGAATTGATTGGTGAGGCATCCAACATTTTGGAGAAGCTGATGCCATCATATTAAAAGGACACTTCAATGTCTTCAATAAATCAACTCAAGGGACTCAAACTTTGTAAGTATTCATTTTGAATCTTTTGAAAAGTCTGTTGAAACAAAAGTAAAGAAAGAGTTTGATGAGAAAAGATTAGTCGAGTTGAAGTCCATATTAGCAGATGACAAAACTCTGTTGGACATTGGAATAAAAAATATACAGAGTGTCATCAAAGAAGCTTGTGACCTATACAAATTTTGTGTATCATGGTCGAAAGCCATAGAGAAGTTAGGAGAAAAGATCAAGGATTTGTAATTGCAATTGACAAATATCTCTAAGTCATTGACCCAGCAGTTGAGTCAATAAGTTGCAAAGAGATGCAAGTTATCAAAATTCACAACGATTTAAGTGATTTAATGATTAAGAGGGACCAAATGAAAAATAGAATGTGTCAATTGAGAGGATTGATAATTCCCCAAATAGATTCAATGAATAATCTTGTAGAAGAAGCCTTGAAAGCAAAATCATTAATTGATACACCTTCAGACATGCAAAAGGCAGAGAAATTAGTTTTTCTGGTAAAGGGTCATAGTAAAATTTTGGAAAGAGCTAAGAATAAGTGGATTGAAGAGATTAGTCAATTAAAGATTGTGTGCAAAGAAATTCTTTCACCTACATGTGGCAAAGTATGATAGTTTTTGTAGTTTTGACATAAAAGTTTTGACCCAGCACAAAGTTGTGTCACACTTTTAGCCGACTTATCAGCACAATCGAATTTAAGTATTTCTAACTAGAAATCAATTTTGGTCAAACATATGATCTTGTAAGATTAATTCTAGCTAAGTTAGATATGTGCACAACTTTTACAACTAAAATTGTTGGCTAAATGCATATGTAGCACCATGATGAGGCCAATTTAACAAAAAAATAAAATTATTTGAAAAATTTGATATTTCAACAACTTCTACTCGTGTAAATAACATTTTTTTAAAAATATAAAAATACCCTTTTGTAGATCTATAAGTTTAGTTTTCACAAAATATATATTTTAATAGTTTAATTATTATTTATATTTTACTTTTTATTTTTACTAAAAGTAGGTTATCAGCACAAAACATTAAGTCAATTACCATGTCAAGGAAAAATAGTAAAACTTATTTAAAAAAATTGAAAAAAATATGATGCCCTAGATAAAAGAATCTATATCAAGATGGTATAATTTTTTTTCTATTTTAGATAAATAGTTAATATGAAAGTTGATGTCAACTGGAAATAATTATGTTTTAATACACGCACATTTTAATATTTGTTTAAAAATATATGTTTATCAAAATTGAAAAAAAATATATCCATGCCCTAAAGTTTCAAGTTATAAATACAGACAAAAAAATTAAAGAAAAACAAAAAAAATTTACTGTATAAAGATTGATGTCTCATGTAACTTCATTTTTCAACATTTTATCAGCAACTAAATTATAGTGTCAATTTATTAAAAACTATATTCAAATAATTTTTTAATTTTTTTAAAAAAATAGAAACATAAAATATACTAAAAAATAAATATTTTATTAATTTACATCATTTCAAAATTTAAAACATATATGTCACTTTTTAGTGATTCAAATTTAAAAGTTGGATCAGCGTTGGCCGTTTCCTTTATAAAAGTGTGACACAACATTGTACTTTTGTACATATACCTTTGCCATTGATGTCAAAGGGGGAGAAGAAGACCAGTGAAAAATAGGCAAACACCTGAGGGGGAGTGAAAGAACAGTGTATATAGAAAGGGGGAGCAGATACACATTTTTCACTGAGTGTTGCCATCAATGCCAAAGGGGGAGATTGTTGGCAACATAGTCAAGAGACACTGCTGATTTGGTAATGTTGTCATTGATGGCAACAAGGCAAACATGGCATGATGGAGCTAAGGATGATTGGGAACTCAACTTGGAATAGCTTGCATACAAGGTTTTGGTCCGGACACAAAAGACTAAGGCAGAATGGCTAAGTACTGACAACACAGAGTTAGTAGCAGAGACTCAAGTGGTATTCCTCCGTAGTTGATGGTCAAGGTATGCGGTTCAAGTATGTTATTCAAAATTATTTGAAGGTGCCATGTTCAAGATTGCAAGTCCTAGTGACTTTCAGAAGTTAAGTTGTGATTGGTCTACATCTGGGTGAACACAGTTAAGTCAGGAACAATATATAGTACCAGAGTAAAAGGGTCCGCATTCCTCCGCTATTACATATTTTGTCCTGCAGTTCTGAAGGTATAATAAGAAGTCCAGAATGAATGTTGGTTATGAATCTTTGAGTCTCATATGGTTCGCAGTGAAAGTTATGATGTGTTAGATGAATTGGTTAAGCATGTTCTGAAGTGACAAGTCGACAGGCATGTTAGATCTTTATGCGAAGAAGAGATATTGTTTGAACAATCAATCTAAGTGGTTGAATGATTGGGGTTGACCTATATGAAGACTATTGAATGATTGTTTGGGTCCACATTGCAGATTGTGCACAAGTTCAAGCCTATAAGATATAACATCTATATACATGGTTCATATTTGGCTTGCTGACCTAATTATGAGATAAACCTTGTAGCAGATATATATACTTGATGGATTTTGGTGTTGAAGGTGAGTGAGATTGTGTGGTGTGTATGAATTCAATGTGCATGTGATCTAAAGCAAAGCTATGACCAGAAAAAGATCATAAGGGTAGAAGAGCAGAGTTTATGTAGAGCAGAGCAGACATTATGAAGACTTTTCAATCTGTATATTGAGTTGTAAATGGAATTGCACCCAAGCATTTTGTAGATACATTTATAGCAGTCATCTCCTGGTAGTGAGCCAATATTCTTCTATCGCCTCTTCCATTTTCTTGGTAGTGAGCCTATTGCAGTGAGCACTTCTTGGGTAGTGAGCCTTCATGTAATTCAGTATTGTTATCATAATATATTGTGAGCTAACACTCACCGTGGTTTTTCCCTTTTTGGGTTTTCCACGTAAAATCTTGGTGTCTATGTGTTATGAATTTGTGGATGCTCTTCTCTAGTTTACTTTACTTTCATGTTATAGAATTTGGTAAATGGATAAGTGAATGTGTAAAAGAAAAGGTTTTAAGAATATTGATTCACCCCCCCTCTCAGTATTCTCTACAATCAACAGTGCATACTCTATGACTTTGTATTGAAGTATGATAACTTGTATTTGTATTCAAGTGTATTCTTTGCAACATATGTTCATGTGTATACATTGTGACTTGAAGTCATACCTTGCAAATTATGTGTATTCATGTGAACACTTGTGTGCACTTGGTGACTTTGTGTACTCACACTTTGCGGCTTATATGTATTACACATTTTTTTGACTTTGTGTATTTACAAGTGTACTTCATGACTTATGCATGCTTCATGTATTACGTGCATTAACGTATATGGTTCATGCTTCCAGTGTGTACTTTATGTAGTGAATACTTGGTGACTTTTGTGTATTCATACTTGTGACTTATGTGTATTCATTATAACTTACTTGTGTTCATGTGTATACTTTGCGACTTGCGTGCATGTGAACACTTTGCAACTTATGTAGGTATGCTTTGTGACTGGCATATACTTCATGACTTATGTATATTCAAGTGTATACTCCGTGACTCATGTGTATGACTTATATGCTTAGTCAGTGGCTTACATGTATTCAAGTGTATACTTTGTGACTTGCTTGTATGCTCCATGACTTATGTATTTTCATGCACGTATGCTTTGCGTCTTATGTGATTCATGTACATACTTCATGTATTTACATGTATGTTTCATATTTCGTATCTTACGTATATTCATACAAATACTTCATATACTTCATGTTTCATGTACTACATGTATTCATGTGTATACTTTGTACTTCACGCTTTGCATCCTACGTGAATCATGCTTAATGTGTTACATGCGTATGCTTCATGCTTGTGTATTACGTGCATATATTTTGCATACTTCATACTTTGTGTATCAAGCGTATGCTATATGTTTCAAGTATTACGTACGTATACTTGTGTATTATACACTATGTTTATGCTTCATGCTTCATATACTTTTGTGCATTACGTGTATGTTCCATATTCCATAAGCTTTGTGTATGCTTCATGTATTACACTTGGTGTTTTACATGTATACTTCATATATCACATGTACGATTTATGTTTCACATATAATTGTGTATTCTGTATATCTATGTATATGCTTCATATATGTATACCTCGTGTATCACATACACTTCATATATTACGTATATTTATTTGTATGCTTCACACTTTGTGTAACACATATGCTTCATGTATTACGTGCGCTTCATGTCCAGGGTTTGTTCGACAAATTTACTCCATGTGTTTTTAAGATTACTTTATGTTTAATGGAAATGCTGAATCTATCAAAACATTATTGTCAAACACTTCTTGAATTGATTAGTCCGCAAATGGGGGTAGAAGGATAAATCAATTCATTGGCATCATTGTTAGACTTATGGCACATAACTGAGAGGGGGGGTGAATCAGTTGTTCAAAACTTTCTATCTATTTAAACACTTAATTCCATTTTGCAATTCAGTAGTTTAATGATAAATCAATCATGGAAACATAATGCAACAAATCAAGAGCAGAAACACATCAACGCATGAGACACCAAGATTTTGATGTGGAAAACCCGGTTAAGGGAAAAACCACAGGGTGATTAACCCAAGAATGTATTTTTTGTTAGAAGAATAGAAGGAACAAAATGGCACATGCCAATTAGGGCTCACTGCCCAAGCACACTGCTCACAAGAGGCCCACTGCCTACAAGAGACACACTATCTACAAAGAAATAAGTATTACATACATGAACTGGAGAATGGCATCTTCACCATGCTTGAATCAGTTCCATTTAAGCCCAATACTTCTGCTCTGCCTTTCGCTCTCCTCCTTGCTACCACACTCTCATCTCCACAAGGACAACTTTGAAATGGCTTCGTAACCCCTTATTTATACAAGACATCAACTTAGGAATAATCATCTAAGTCAGCAAACATCCACAAGATGTGTAACTTATCCAGTCTGCCAGTCTTAGGAAGAACACCGTCATCCAGAGGTTATTCTTCAATAGTGAGCTCCAACTCCAATGCGGACCACTAACACATGTTGGACACAGTCCAAAGTCCTTCACAAGGTTTCCTGAATCACCAAGAACATCCGCACTTCATCTGCATACTGAAATCCTTCTCTCTTTCATCTGAAACCTCAAGAACACAGTCTATCACTACTGTCACCAAAGAATGGATACTTACGGACCTTCAATTCATGAACTAATCAAGTTGACACATCAAAATTACTTCCTCAACACTCCCTCAAATCTGTAAAGCAGGAAACTGTACTTCTGGATCTCACTGGACCTGTCTGTGTCACTATGTTACCTCTGAACGCCTACCGGAACTAGTTTTACTTGAGCGGCCACAACTTCTTCATATCTTCATGCGAACCTCTGAAATCTCTATTGGATCACCTCAAGACATATATCTACAAACCCTTTAAACCGCATCTTCTGATCCTCGTCCTATCTTGGACTTTTTCCTCACTGTCATCATTGTTCTTCCTTGTTCCTAATTGAGATTAATTTTCTCAATATCCTTAGCTCACGGCTCATCCAAACCTTATCATTAATGCAACAGGAGTATGTTGACATCAATGACAACACCAGGTAGGCCCATACTTGCAACAATCTCCCCCTTTGTCATTGATGGCAACATAAGATGTGAAAAGCTATTTTATCCATCAAGTCAGGAACTTCTTCTTACTGTCACAGCTCCCCCTATTAGCATCAACCATTCACATGTCTTCTCTTCCTTTATTGCTCCCCCTTTGATCAGCAACCACTTGTTTTTCACATGTCTTCTCTCCCCCTTTGACATCAATGGCAAAGGGCACATACTTGCAATTCCAACACTTTAGAATCATTCCTGCCGGTCCCCTCAAGTAGCAGCTCCCATCAATCTGGATCACAAGATATGACTATGATATCCACCAGATTGATGCACCTTAGTTCATCACTGGAGGGGCAATAACCCCTAACTTCTCCCTGAGATACTCAAAAGAGTCCTTATGTAGAGGTTTAGTAAAGATGTCTGCAATCTGATCCTTAGAGGGTACAAACTCCAATCTGACTTCATTCTTGTTCACTTGCTCTCTCAAAAAGTGAAACTTGATGGATATGTGTTTAGTCTTTGAATACAACACCAGATTCTTAGATATACTTATAGCACTTGAATTATCATAGAGGATTGTGATAGGTTCCTCATTATCTACTTTGATATCTCTTAGCATCTGCGTCATCCACAAAACTTGAGTGCAACTACCTACTGCTGCAATATATTCTGCTTCAGTTCTAGATAGAGATATTGCCTCTTATTTCTTGCTTAGCCAAGAAACCAATCTCTTCCCCAAAAAGAATGCTCCACCACTGGTACTGTTCCGTTCATCCACATCTCCTGCCCAATCAGCATCTGTATATGCATGAAGAGAGAAATCATGATCTCTAGGATAACACAGACCATACTCAACCGTCCCTTTTAGATATCTAAAAATCCTCTTGATTGCCATGACATGGGATTCTCTAAGACCATCTTGGAATCTAGCAACAAGACCAATAGCTTGCATAATATCTAGTCTAGTTTGAGTGAGATACAACAATCCTCCAATCATTGATCTGTACTTTGTCTGGTCTGCCTTAGGAGAGTCATCATCTTTGCTCAACTTACATCTGGTTGCCATGGGAGTATTCATTGGCTTTGAATCTTCCATCCCAAATTTCTTCAATAATTCTTTCACATATTTGGTCTAAGAAATGAAGATTCCTTTCTTTGTTTGAGTAATTTGTAGACCCAAGAAGAAATTTATTTCACCAAGCATAGACATCTCAAACTCACTTTTCATTTGATTTGCAAAAGTTTTACACATACTATCTCTTCCTCTAAAGATGATATCATCAACAAATACTTCAACAATCAAGATCTCTTCATGATCAATTTTGAAATATAGGTTACTGTCAGCAGTACCTTTGTTGAAACCAATCTTCAAAAGATGTTTATCAAATATTTCATACCAGGCTCTTGGGGCTTGCTTTAATCCATACAATGCCTTCTTTAACTTGCAGACCATATCACCATGATCAGACAACTGAAAACCATCCGGTTGCTCTATATACACTTCTTCTTCCAAGTCACTGTTTAGAAAGGCAGATTTGACATCCATCTGATATACCTTGAAATCCTTGAAGGTAGAAAAAGCAAGAAATAATCTAACTGCTTCAATTCTTGCCACTAGAGCAAAAGTTTCTTCAAAATCAATTCCTTCTATTTGAGAGTAGCCCTTGCAGACCAATCTGGCTTTATTTCTACTTCACCATTTTCATTTAGTTTGTTCTGGAAGACCCATTTGGTTCCAATCACATTCTTGTTTCTAGGTCTGGGAACAAGATCCCAAGTGTGATTTTGCTCTATTTGTACCAGCTCTTCCTCCATTGCTTTAGTCTAGTTTTCATCATTGCAAGCTTCATTCACTGTCTTAGGCTCAATCTTTGAAATCAAACAATATTTTTCTGAATCTTGAGCAATTCTCCTTCTTGTTAGTACTCCTTTGCTTTTATCACCTATGATCTGATCTTCAGAGTGGTTCAATCTTACATACCTGGGAACTTTAGGAACTTCTTGCACTTCTAATTCTTGAGCAGGCTCATTGAGACTTATTTCTTCTTCCTGGTTTACCAGATTAGTTTGAATTTGACTAACAGATGAGGCTTGGGCTCCTTGAGTCAAAACACCATTCTGATCATCTTCATCATATTCATAAAACCTTGAGGGTTTCTCAATTCCCTCATCTACCTTCACATTTGTACTTTCTATCATCTTTCTCAGTCTTTTGTTATAACATTGGTATGTTTTGCTTTGAGTAGAGTAACCCAAGAATATTCCTTCATGACTTATAACATCAAACTTTCCTAGATCTTCATCTCTTTTAATGTAACATTTACTACCAAAAACTTTGGAATACCTTACAGTTGGAGTGATGCCAAACCAAAGTTCATAAGGAGTCTTACCAGTATTGCTTCTGATTTGAACTCTATTGAGAGTATAGACTGCAGTGCTGACAGCTTCTCTCCAATGGATATGAGGAACATTTGTTTCCATCATCATGGCCCTAGAAGCTTCCTGTATGGTCCCGTTCTTTCTTTCCACTACTCCATTATGCTATGGAGTCCTAGGAGCAGATAGCTGTCTCTTTATTCCATGTTTCTCACAGAACTCTATGAACTCACCGGATGTGAATTCTCCACCTCTATCAAACCTCAGACATTTCAATTTCAATCTAGTTTCATTTTCTACCATAGCCTTGAATATTTTGAATTTCTCAAAAGCTTCTAATTTCTCTTTTAGAAAAGTTACCCACATCATCCGAGAATAGTCATCAATTAGTAACATGAAGTATCTATCACCTTGCATACTTCTGATTCTTGCCAGACCACAAAGATCATTGTGAACTAAGTCCAATAATCTGGTAGAAGATAGTTCCTTACTCTTGAATGTGACTCTTCTCAGCTTACCCAACTGACATTCTTTGCACAAGCTATTAGTAGGTTTCACCAATTTTGGAAGATCTCTTACAGCCCGAGTATTGCTTATCTTGATGATATTATCAAAATTCACATGACACATTCTCCTATGCCATAACCAACTATGATCAACTTGAACAAATAAACAACTTTTACCAATACCAACCAAATGGAAGATATTACCTTTAGTTTGGGTACCAGATGCAATCTCTGTTCTGGAGCTTTCAAAGATCTTGCATTTTCCATCTTTGAACTGGAGATCATAGCCTTTGTCCACCAACTGTCCAACACTGAGAAGGTTGTGCTTCAATCCTTCAACATATAGAACATTACCAGTTTTGTTTTTTCCATTAAAAGAAATAGTTCCTCTACCTCTGATTCTACCAGTAGAATTATCACCAAACTTTACTACTCCTCCTTCATACCTTTCCAAATCTACAAACTTATTTTTGTCACCTGTCATATGGTGAGAGCATCCACTGTCAATGACCCATTCATCCTTTTCTTCAACTTGAGTAGCCAGAGCTCTTTTTACAACTTTATGATTGACAGATTCAGAGGATATTGGTTCTTCTTCCTTGATGGCAATAAACACCCATTTATTTCCGGATTTGTTTCCTATCTCTGATTCATCATATGTTACTCCTTCATTGTCATCTTCTTCATAAACATAGTAACAATTCTTTTGGAACCTTGATCTGTTAGGATTTGGCCTTGAAAGTCTTTCCAGACATTTTGAGGCAAAATGACCAATCTTATTGCAGTTAAAACACTTAAAAGGTAATTTCCCTTCATATTTACCGGATCCTCTTGGCAGTCTTTTTGCAATAAGGGCTTCAAGTTGAGTAGTTTCTACTTCTTCTTCTTCTAGGTCTTTTCTTGCTTTTTCATACCATGATAGTTTCCTTGAAGAGTTCTCTCCCGGATCAAACCTTTGTTTACCTTTAACAGAGGCACTGGCTTTGAATGCAAATTCAGTCTTGGGGGGGTCATCTCCAAACTCGGTCATTTCAAATGCAGCCAATTTGCTAGCCAATTGATCTCTTGTGACAGTTGTATGGCCTCTGAATTCATCAATGGCAGTAACTTTGATTTTGTAAGATTAAGGTAGAGATCTGAGAATTTTGCCAACAATCTCATTTTCATCCAAGACTCCACCAGCATTTTTAATTCCACAAACTAGCTCATTCACTCTTGGCATAAAAGTAGTTATATTTTCATCATCTCTCATCTTCAGTTTTTCAAATTTCCCTTTTAGACTTTGTAACCTTGCACATTTAACATACTGGTCTCCTTCATGCAAAAGTTCCAGTTTTTTCCAAATCTCAAAAGTAGTTGGTAGGTCAATAACATTTGAGAACTCTGAGTCAGATAATGCGCTTAGAAGAGCCTCTATGTTCTGCAGATTGTTTTCAGCATCTGTAATTTCATTTAGGGTTGTCAGACCACCCTGTGGAGGTACATACTGTTTTGTAACCATGGACCAGTACACCATTCCCATACACTGTAAGTGATATTTCATGCGACCTTTCCAAAGAGCAAAGTTGGTTCCATCAAACTTCGGACTATCCTTCTTGTAAGACGACATCCTGGATCTCCTTAAGTGGTTAAGCTCCTTTTAGAGGAACTTAGCTCTGATACCAATTGTTAGACTTATGGCACACAACTGAGAGGGGGGTGAATTAGTTGTGCAAAACTTTCTATATATTTAAACACTTAATTCCATTTTGCAATTCAGCAGTTTAATGATAAATCAATCATGGAAACATAATGCAACAAATCAAGAGCAAAAACACATCAATGCATGAGACACCAATATTTTGACGTGGAAAACCCGGTTAAGGGAAAAACCACAGGGTGATTAACCTGAGAATGTATTCTCTGTTAGAAGAATAGAAGGAACAAAATGGCACATGCCAATTAGGGCTCACTGCCTGAACACACTACTCACAAGAGGCTCACTACCTACAAGAGACACTGTCTACAAAGAAATAAGTATTACATACATGAACTGGAGAATAGCATCTTCACCATGCTTGAATCAGTTCCATTTAAGCCCAATACTTCTGCTCTACCTTTCGCTCTCCTTGCTACCACACTCTCATCTCCACAAGGACAACTTTGAAATGACTTCGCAACCCCTTATTTATACAAGACATCAACTTAGGAATAATCATCTAAGTCGACAAACATCTACAAGAATATCCACAAGATGTGTAACTTATCTGGTCGACTAGTCTTAGGAAGAACACCATCATCCGGAGGTTATTCTTCAATAGAGAGCTCCAACTCCAATGCGGACCACTAACACACACTGGACACAATCCAAATTCCTTCACAAGGTTGCCTGAATCACCAAGAACATCCGCACTTCATCTGCATACTGAAATCCTTCTCTCTTTCATCTGAAACCTCAAGAACATAGTCTGTCACTACTGTCACCAAAGAATGGATACTTCTGGACCTTCAATTAATGAACTAATCAAGTTGACACATCAAAAGTACTTCCTCAACACTCCCTCAAATCCCCAGAGCAGGAAACTATACTTTCGGATCTCACCAGACCTGTCTGTGTCACTCTGTTACCTCTGAACACCTACCGGAACCAGTTTTACTTGAGCACCACAACTTCTTCATATCTTCATGCGGACCTCTGAAATCTCTACTCGATCACCTCAAGACATATATCTACAAATCCTTTAAACCGCATCTTTTGATCCTCATCCTATCTTAGACTTTTTCCTCACTGTCATCACTATTCTTCCTTGTTCCTAATTGAGACTAATTTTCTCAATATCCTCAGCTCACGGCTCATCCAAACCTTATTATTAATGCAACAGGAGTAAGTTGACATCAATGACAACACCAGGTAGGCCCATTCTTGCAACAATCATCAATCGCCTATCCTTTAAGAAATCAAACAATCAAAACATCCAAAAAGATTTCCAAGGAGGGAACAATCATAACAACTCAATATAGTTAATGATAAAATCTAATGATCTAACTTAACTATAGAAACTCACATTGCTATCACTAGTTGTGACAAAAACTTAGGCATAACTAAAGATACAAAGAGGAATTAAGATTATCTTTCAAGCTTCGAGATAAGCATATTGAGATATCATCTTGGCCTAGGATCGTCAATCTCTTAAAAGCCAACAATTTAATCCTTTAGGAACCTACAATTTGAACTTTTGAGAGATCTTACGAGAAATATTGGAAATCTATCATAAGATATATTCATCAGGCTTTTGAAAGGAGGACCATAATTAAGAATAGGCTGTTCTATTTCCTTTGGAAACAAGATCAAATATACAATCAAGTGATCTATCCCACACTAATTGAAACAAAGGCAATACAACCCAGTCCATAACACATATGATCAATCTTGAAAATTGACTTAATGAACTTTGTAGATCATTTCATCCAAGGCCTTAAGTTTCCTTTCTTGATTAGAGTAATGTAGAGTTACAACAAAGTTGCTAATAAGCGTATACAAAGTTACAAATCCCCAGGTCAAAAATGAAAGAAAGGATTATGAGGACATACCATGATACTCCATGAAAGGGTCATCAAGAGTAAGACTACTCTAGAACATACAAATTAGTAAGACCAAAAAGATATATTGGAAAAGAATATTGCATTTGAGGTCATAGATGTGTGTCGTACTAATATAGGAGAAATTCTTGGACTCAAAGGATATCCATGTGCAACAATTGAGCCAAATCAATTTCCTCTCCCTAAGACGAGAGAAACTTGTCTTAAGTTAGGGACCTTACCAGTTACTAACTCTTGGTTTTGTTGTTGATAGCTATTGGAATTCTAGTAACTCCAAGAACATCCTAGTGTGTAATTGCTTAAGGACAAGTAATTTTGGGAAGGGTGGATTGTGATGTCCCCTCCTCTATAAGCTGACCAAAGACATTACACACATCAATGATAAGGGGAACATTGGTTGTCTTATACAATTAAATCAAGGTGGTTGTCTAGTGAGCAATGATTTTATTAAGAGTAGCGATTACTCTATATTTTGGCAACAACGATGACCTGTTCATTGATTATTTATAATATTCAATTGTATAATTATTATCTTATAACATAAAATGTAAGACAAGTTGTCTCATTCGCTGTAAGTGGCAATTGGTTTAGAGGATAATCTGAATCAATATTAAATAAACAAGTCATTAATAAGAGATGCAATCTTATGAAAGGTCACCACCCTTGGAAAGAAGGTTTCCATTCGCATATACATGAAGCTATATATATATATCGCTGAGGATGGGCATTCTTTGGAGAGGAAGCATCTGAGATATTAGAGCATTCAACTCAGAAAGAAAATGCATCAGAAATATAAAAAGTATTAGTTGTGGGAGATAAAGGTAGACTATAGTATTCAGATATTCAGTCTTAGATCTGTAGGGACACATATATTATATACAAAGAAAAAGCAGCAGACAAAGAATTGAGAATCATAGTAACATATATTAATAATAATTTGTAAGTCTATTAATATAGTAGCAATCAAGAATTAATATCCTTTGCAATTTTCATTCCTTATGTATGATGAATAATGTATAGAATATGAATACAACTTAACTGAAAATGCTTGTATTTATTATGCATCAATGTATTTTAGATATAAATTGTATTGAACTTCATCATGGAGGAAAGGAAGGAGACTTAGGTAAGAGGGTATACAGTTTCCATCTAAGTACGCCACCTTGAATGGATGTCAAAGCTTTGCCATCAAGGCCAAGAGGGTCAAAGTCTCGCTCTTGGGCTTAGATTGGATAAATTGAGAACCCCGCTACAATCCCCATACCATTCCTACCATGATGAGTTGTTAATTATAAGAGATAAGGCATGGATAGGGAACAAGACAAGTGCTCTACTAAGGATGCCACTTTGGTGGATGTCAAATCCTGCCACCAAAGCCAAGAGGGCCAAAGTTCTGCTCTTGGGCTTAGTATGAGTAGTTGAGTCAAACCTATCATGTCCTTATCCCTATGTGTTGATAGTAATAGAAATATTGAAGTTAAATTCTGAATTTACTATATGCTTGGTTAACCCTAACAATGATATTGGTTTATATGTATATATGCATGCACTTGTGTTTTCAATGTGATGAGTGCAGGGTTTATATTCAAGAACATAAGGAAGAAATAACTACTTGTAAGTCAATTTTTAGAGGATCGTCATCCCTCTTGACAATGTCCTTAATGATGTTATCTCCATTGGCATTATTTGATTTTGCAAACACAATCCCATCCTATAACAGGGGAAAAAAACATCCATTCAATTTCATATAAAACAATACAACATCCACTAAATTTCATAGAAAACAATACAAAGCTAATTCCTAGAATTTTAGGAATGTTGACATGTTGTAGCCTTAAAAGAATGTGACCAACATCCATATTCATCAATATTCTCCATACTCTATAAAAGTAATTTAAAGCTAATATAGTGAATGGGGCAAGAAAGTTTGTTGTCTCAGAAATCACCAAAAATTTAAAATTATAATCAGAAACTAGAATTCCCAACCAGTAAACCAAACACAGAAAAAGTAAAGTAATTAGCCAATTCAATAACATGTGAAAACAAATCAACCCATAACTTGATAAGGCTTTAGAAACTTTCAAACAAATGCAACTAGTAGGTGTAAAGCCAAATCTGACAACCTTTCCCAGCATCCTCTCTCCCTACGCTAAAATGGGCGCTTTGGAGTAGGGTATGGACATCCATCAAAGTATAATGGAAGGGCATCTTTTGTCAAATATTATAGTGGGAAATTCTCTGGTAGAAATCTATACAAAATGTGGAAGCATAGACAAGGCACGCGAATTGTTTGACTGAATGCATATCGATAGCTAGGCTTATTTCAGCGCCTTGCAGCTATAACCCATTTAATACACATGCATTGACAAGTGGCTCACACCTGACTAATAGGTGGTTGGCCGATAGCCCTCCACAAAACCTTGACATCACCCATCTGTAACCTGCCATGAAATGATTTTTTTTGCAAAAGCCCCTAATTTCTTTCCCTGAGCAATTAAAACATTAGAAATTTGCTTTAATTTTTAGCAAGCGCAATCTATGATTGGAGTAGGATATTCCTTCCAATTTCACAAATGGTAATTCATAAAATCAGCAAGGCAAATTCAGACTAGCCAATAAAAAAATAGAAAGCAGTGATTTGTATATTGGAAAATTTATTATGTTATTCTCTTACACCAACTATGAAATAAATTAGAAAAATATTGGTATATAGTAGACTTTATTAATTTGTATCAGTGAACAAACAAAGATATTGTTGATTAGTGTTGCTTATGTTCACTTGAAGTGAGGAGAAATTTCAAAATACACTATACATTTGTCTCCCACAAGCATTGCAATTTTATTTCAAACCTTGCAACTAAGCTATGTTGTATTCTTTAATAGTGGAATACTATTGGCGATCTAAAGATAATAGATTAATTGTATTTTAGCAATAGTGAAAGGTTTGCATACAAAAGAATGTAAAGTGAGAAATAGCTTCACTCCTTCCAAACAATAAGATATCTAAGTTTAAGGGATACGTTTACATACTCCATTTTATTTTTATATAAACTTAATTCAAATAACCTAAACTTGACTACTCATTCTTGGGCAAGGCTTTTAACTAGAAACATAAGATAACCATCAACAAGAAAAGAACTAATTTGAAGGGCCTAATGTGAGATGTCCCCTATGTGGGATCAGATTTAATCTTTATCTGATGATACTATCAAACTGGAATAACTCAAAATATCTACAATTTGCCAATTACATCTGAATTTGTTCTTGTCTACTGATTTCTATCAAACTAGAAACTCACATAGCATTCACATCTACAAGTATCAATTGGATAATTCAAACAACACTTGAATCATAGTAACAAATAGGAAAACTCAGATCTCAATATTAATTGTTTGACTGGCAACTCAAAAACTGATTATGAAGGTTATATTGTTGCTACAGTTTTTGATTCAGAGCTCAGTCTAATTGTTGATTAACGTATTGATTTACATCATACTCATCATACTATGGCTTGAATCATGAGGCTATCAAACTTGGACGTTGCCTAGGGTTGTGAGATCTCATAATGCTATAATGTTTTGCCAATATCTCATTGGGTAGCCATCTTTGGTGTGCCACCATGAACATATTCAAAATGGACTAAACATTATCATAATGAAGTATCTTACCTTGGAGTGGATCCTTGATTTTCTCCATTCACCTCCATTCTCTTTACTTCAGCCATGCTTGGAGCTCCATTTAATATGCCTTGGAGTATTACCTCCTTCTTGCCCACCTTGAATTTGAACTCTATTGTTTGGTAGTTTTGAGTAAATTCCCCAAGTGAGTGCAACTATTGCACACCCAAAACTATATCCATTTCTCCTATCCCCACAACGTAGAATCATCCTTAACTTAATGCCTTTCTGAAGATAAGTTGAGTTGTTTATTTGCTTCCTACAAGGAATAACGTGACTATCCACAAGCATGACATTAAACCCATCGAATTCTTCAATATCTAAGCCCTTCCTAGAGATCAAATCTCCATCTATGAAGTTGTGAGTAGCCCCACTATCAATTAATACTATCACTATGTGACCTTACAAAACTCCCTGAACTTGGAAATGATGGTACTTGGGTGCTCTGGAAGGAGTAGCAAGGGTGCCTTTTGAGGACTCTCCTTCCTTGCTCTTAGGCTCCATCTCATCAACCACAATCTTAGGCTTGGGTTCTTTTGTCTCTGAATCCTCATCAAGAATAACCTCTATGTAGTGTATATGCCCTTCCCAAATATCTATTTCCTAGCTTCCATGGCTCTTTATGAAAAAAACATAATTTCTTCCTTTGGAGTTCATTCTTGGATTCTTTGACCTTGCTTGGTTTTGGAGGTAGTGCCTTAGGTTGAGGGAAATCTTTTTGGACATATTTCTTATGCTACTCCATTGGTGGGATCTTGGAATAAAATTTGTTCTTGGCCATTGAGCTCTCCAAATTCAAGGCTCTCTTGATTGCATCCTGTAGAGACATTGTGTTAAAAGCCTTAACCAAACCCCTGAGTGGTTCGGTTAGTCCCTCCATAAATAAAACAATGAGTCTCCTCTTTGTCACATCTAGAACCATGACTGGTACTTGCTAAAATTCTGCAACATGATCATTCACTGTACCATGCTATCTCAACTGGGTCAGCTCCTTGAAATGGATCTTGAGGTCCTTGTCAAACCTATCCATGAGTCTCTATGTGAAATCAACATAAGTAACAATATGGTTATGCCCTTGTGTGATTAACTATAATGTCCCCTTTTGGCGCATAGCTATTTTGTGCGCACTTAGCTAGTTTCCAAGTCTTTTGGATGCTAATTGGTTAGTTCGGGAGAACTCCAATGTTCTTGGAGAGCTTTGGTTTGGTCAAATGCGAGTTTGGTTTGTGGCAATGAGCTCAGTTGATTTTGTGGAGTCCTTTGATGCTTTCAGAAATGGTTTCAGGCTTGTTGGAAGCTCTCCAAACTTCTTGGAGAAGCTGTCTGTTTATAGTAAGTCACTTAGTTGGCATAAATCATCATCCCAAACCTTCAAGGTCATGTTGGTATGGTCAAATTTGCAATTCACTTTACTTTGGGATTTTTTGTAAGTTGGGTGAGTTATTAAGCCATTTAATTAATAAATTCACTTAAGTGTAATAACTCATTGGAAAGGTAATTTGATTTATTATTTGATGGGACGCATAAAAGTGAACGCCTAGGCATGGGATAAAGGGAATAATTAAAGTACGCAAAAAAAATTATTTATCTTCAAAAAAAATATATTTCCCAAGCGCCCTAAAAGTGTCTATAAAAGAAGATTTCAATGCTCATTTGAGGATTATGCGTTTTGATATCAAATTTCTAGAGAGAGCCTCTATACTTGGTCTTGTGGGTTTGTAACCTTCATTTCTCCTCTAGTTTCTGTTGTGAAAGATCAACCCTAGCTAGATTATTGGGTGATTTTGCCTTTGAAATCACGTAAAACTTCAATGGAGCTTTTCTACAACAGTCTACTCGAGGAAGTGTTTGATGTTTTACTAATTTTTCTTGTGTGGTTTGATTGATTTCAGTTCTTAGTATTGTATTTACAGTGAAGGTTTATTGAAGATATTTATTGGATTGTTATGTTTGAAGGGCATACCTTTCTTGCAAATGCTAGGCGAATCATTTAATGATACTCTTTGGTTAAACTTTGTAGAATCTTGTGGGGCTGCCTCTTCCAATAAGGAGATCAATGCAAGTTGGTGTTTGAATATTGAATTGTATTAATCCTTGAAAATGCCTTACCACTTCCTCTCAAGCTTACGTAAGGGTTTAAGAAATATCAATTTAAATGTTTGAAGTGTTTGGGAGTTGGGAAAGGTAAATGGAGTTTGGAGAAGCCACTTCCTCTGAAGCTTACGTAAGGGTTTTAGAAATATCAATTTAAATGTTTGATGTGTTTGGGAGTTGGGAAAGGTAAATGGAGTTTGGAGAAGCCATTTTCACATGTTAGAAGAGATCACACCATTTTATGGTTGCTATTCTATTAATCATTTTTTGATGTTGGGGTAATTTCTTGAAACCAAACAAGTCTTTTTTCTAGGCATTTAATTCTGATATTTTTAGAATTGTTGTTGGCTGGGTTACTTTGGCAAGTGTTTGACATTTTGAAAGTCTAAGAGTGCATTTTCAGTGGTAGTGCTGACTGGGGGCAGATTTGTTATCATCTGTGATAAACTTGTATCAGCTGATAGAGGGGTTTTGGAGTGTATACAGCATGGTTTCAGTTCTAATATATCACTGTTAATAGCAAATCAGAATGTTTTTCAGTCCAGCAACGTCTTCTTGCTTCATCGAGAGAGGTTATATCATTAGTGAGTATGTTTCAGTGCTTTCAATGGTCTACAGTGATTGTTTGGGCATCTGGAACCATCTGCAACTATAGAACTCCTGTGGGTATGTTTCCTTGAGGTTATATGTAATATCCCCTGCCGAACATTATACAAGGAAATTGATTTAATAAATTAAATTAAAGATTTAATTTATAACAAGTCGACTTCATTATGGCTGACTCCCTAAAATAGCAGTGCCAAGAATCATGGATTGAAGACATTTCAAGTGGCTGACTTCCCTCCTATAGGCAATTTGAAGATTTAAAATGCTGGCCGACCTACTGGAATATCTAATGTTGATGGCCAACTACATTTTGAAATCGCGTGTAATGGTAGCAAGTGTATTATTACAAAGGCAACGACTGTCACGTCTCATTTTTATGGACAATATGATTATTTTAGTTTAGTGAACAATTATTGTGATTGACTTTACTTTAAATAATTTTGCATACGTGGAGGTAATTATTATGAGTTATATTGATGAAAATTGGAAATCATTTTAAATGTTAAGTAATATTGATGTTAATACAACAATTTGCTTCGGCTATGTTGCATATGCATTATTGAATGGCTTTTATTGCATTAATGTGTGAATATTAATCATTTTCAAATGCATGATGTGATTACTTAAATTGAATATCTTTTTCGAATGATATTTAAAAGAGTATTGTATGTTATTTAAATAAATAATAAAATATTGTTTCTAGATGTTTGGAAGACAATATGTCCATGCAATTTAAATAATTATATTAAATTATGAAAGATATATATAAATATATTATTTTATTATTCTTTATTAAGTAAGAGAGTTTGTATTTTTAAAAATAATTAAATTATATTAAAAACAATATAATTATATTTAGAAGTTGAATAAAAGAATTAAAATGAGTTACTGTCACCCATGCAACAGTAATCTGCAAAAGATATTACTGATTGTTTTAAATAGCTATTATTTGATTTAAAATAAGAAAGATTGTGAGTTTTTAATTATTATTTTCATGCAAACTGAAAATGAACTTCAATTGTAAACCTAATGAGTTCACCAAAAATAAAGAGAATTCTTGGATGATAAAAGAGGTGGATATGGGCAGAAGACATTACCATGTTTTTTCACAGTGAAGGAAGAGTTTTTCTGTGTAATTCGGAGCGAAAGGAGAAGAAACCCACGTTTTAGCAGCAAAGGCAACTTTTTCCTGAGCGACAGGAGTAGAAGGAATTTTAGCGAAAACAGCTATAGATTCTTCTTTATTTCTAGGTTTTCTTCTTGACTTGGTTTATGTTTAAGTTGCGTGATTAAGGTTGTCTTTAAATGTTGTTATCTGTTGTCTGGTTGGGTGACTGTATTTGTTTAAACGTCCTTGTTTTTGCTTGGTTGTTTCTTCTTGTGCTGGTCACTTCTCTCCTGGCCATTGACTCTTTTATGAGTCGTCCCTCTCTTGTTTTTCTTGAGCGACTTGAAACTTGATCGACCTGCATCCATTGGTTGTTATTTTCCCTTCTCTTGCCGTCATTTCTTAGTTGTTCATTTCTTATGGCCGTAGCCTTTTAGTTTGGCCGCCATACCTGTTATGCTGGCTGTTTAAACCTTCATGGGTGATCTGGAATTGCTGAATAGATCAACCCACTTACCTTGCTTGTCACCTGCACTTTGCTTTGACCGATCATTGGGTTTCATGATTTGGCATTTGCTTTACCTTGTTAAACTTTCACTGCTAGAAACCATGTTGCCGCTATGCCTAGCAAGCGTTGTTATTCAGATCTTGATTTCTACTATTGAAAACTATAAATCGACTCCCAGATGGATGATAATAACCCTTTGTAAAACATTATTACGACTGTATTCTTTTGTATGCTGGCTGAGATCAACGATAGATCAGCAAATTGACTTCTTTATTGATGAACAAACCTCTTGAAAGTAGGCAAAACTGATATTCCTATAGTGTTAATTTCCAATTTACACTACTGTAGCAATTCCTTTATTATCTCTAAGAAAATAGTTTCTATAGTTCTCTGTATGACTGCAAACCCTATAAACTTCCTAAAGTAGAAATTAATATCTTGTTGTAGCTGATTAAATAGTTCATGTGGCTCTGTTGGAAAACTCGTTTTAAAACACTATTTTGATTAAATCTGAGACAGTAGATTATTATATTGTTTCCCTTGAATGCTGAAAAACACTAAGTTTGTTATATTCATGATCGGAAACTAATTAAAACTATAACCTATGTTCACTTCTTTATTCTTGCAATAGCTCCTATCGCAACTTGTTTTTATTGTCTTTATTGTTTGTGAGACTTCATGTCACAAAAATAACAGTAAGATAGATTAATATCTTAGAATGACTATTATTGAAGACATTGTGACTGAAATACAAGATTAGAAACTATATCAAATTTATAAACTTATGATTTCGATTGTATGACCAAAAGATGGTTCATTGCTTGAAAGTGTATTTTTCCTTAATTGATGTTATGGGAAAGGGATTGAATTGATTTATTGGAAATCTTGAATTTGTGATTCTTTACTTATTTTCTTGCTTCTGGGGAAAGAAGTAGTTTTTGTATAGGAATGTATTGGGTTACTTTTGGGATTGCGATGCCGAATGTGGATTATCAGAGATGGCTTTTCCTCATTTCAGGAATTGAACTAGGTTACTTATAAATTATTAGATCTAATCGGAATGACATTGAAACATATGTTTATTGTCTAGCAAATTTATTTATTGATATCTCTACCACATCTTGTTGTTAGACAATTTACTTTTCATTACTTAGAATTGCACATTCAAACATCAAGGTTGCATTGGGTGTTCCCTCCTGCTAGTTGTTACTAGGTAGCTAGACATTTCATGCAGGGTTGGGTTTCCTTCATTTTAGGAAGGGATCCGGGGAAGTGTAAATACTTCATGGTTAGGTGGAAAAGCACCTGAGCCATGTTCCCATCTCTCGGCTTGCAGGTGGTGGAGACCACTTGGTTCATGCAGCAAGAGAGTGTATTGATTTATTTATTATTGATGTACTTGTTTTTGATATAGATAAGCTGCTAGCATAGGAGCAGAACCCAATAACAAAGCCAAATGGCAGCAAAGCAAGCCCAGGGCCACCAACAGCTGACTAACAGTACAACCAAAAATTAAACCAAAACATAAAATGAATCTTAAACAAGTCTTTTAAAAACATAAAATAGTAAACCCCTAGCTAAGAAGAGATTTCCAATCATCAGATATCATATTGATCAAATTTTCCTGATCCTCCAGTAGAGAATCCACGGTCTTCTTTCAGTCCACCTGTAGGATAGAAAAGACATCCGCAACCTTGAGGGAAGTCTTCAGAACCATCTTAACCAGATTCTTAACCTTGTTCTCCATCGCAGACAGGCGAGACTTCACCTCAGCAAGATCCGCTTCTAGCTTCTTGTTGTCCATGTCCCTTCTTGCATTCATCACTTCCATCTCAGGGGTTTCTTGCACCTTAGTTTCTTCCTCATTAGTGTCATAGAAAGAGTTATTCATAGAAGCAAAGTGGCTCGCTCCCTCCTGTTCTTTCGTGGGGGTAGTTTTGGTTCCCTTCAAATCAACATCTTGTCCTGTGTCCTCCCGATCAAATGTAGTGGAATAATCCACTAACTTTAAGCCCTGAGACGAACCCCCCACCAAATGAGAAGATCTCCTCAAGGATGGCCTTCTGGCAATGCCATCCTTACCCAAAGCAATTTCTTTAACAATCACCACCTCCACCTTCTCCAGATTCCCTTGCTTTTTATTATCTTCTTCGACACCTTTCTTATCACCTCTCTCACTATATCTCCTTTTAACAGATTTGTTCTAAACAGGACCCGCGCATTTACATTTTTTGTTCACTTGCATAGGGATCCTGCTTTTTAGGTTACACAGGCCCTCAACAACAACATCATGGGATTTATCCTAAGGGGCCACAAAGGATTGACCTGGGGATTGGCTACCAGAGAAGGTTTTCATGAAAGAGGTGGTATTTGACACAGGTAGGCTAGACAAAGGACCCAAGGGACCGCTCATAGGCTGGTTAGAAGGGGAGGCGGGCCGAGAGGTCTTCAGAGTGGCAGGCTTCGCAAGTCTCACACTTAGGGGAATTTTATCTTCAGACTCATCATTGGAACTCTCCTCAATAAGATGGGTAGTAGAAGATTTAGAAGGGCTCAGAGCCAAGTGGTAATGATACAGCCAGAAAATTAGGCCTTGGTGTAAGGGCACCGAAATCACCTTAGGGTCATCTTCACAGACTTTTTTGGTGTGCATGACGGAGGCTTCAAGGCTGGACAACAGAAAGGAGGGGAAATTCACTAGAGTCTTATCGTGAAAATGATTTAAAAAGGCAAAGTGATAGTGATAAAACACTCTGTATCTACCCTCAAGAGTAAAATACTTCATTATCAGAAAGCATACCTGGTTCCACGATGTGACCAGACTCTCCCACTCGAAGCCTCCCTATAGCCTAATTTGTTTCTCACCTTCTTTAAAGAATAGTTTCATGCCCTCCAAATTCAGGACATGGGTTTGCTTCTTGAGTCTATTCCTCGAACATGGCAAACTAGATGCAACAACAATGGCTTTCTCTGAGACAACGAATTGGACCCCTCTAACCTTCACCATATGCCTTTCGTCCCATGATTCAGAAAGTTGGGTTGAAATATTTTCATCATAGCCATTCAAGGATTCCATGAAAGTTGTAATTCCTCCCTCATATGCAATGCTTCACACTTGTAAGTCCTCCTTGAATTCATTGCAGTTCATAGGCTCCGTCCTCACCTTCTCCCCCCGATAATTCTATACCTCCAGGACACAAAATTAGAAACCTAGAAGCACACAGAAACAAATTCCTTACTGTAAAAGATGTTGCAGAGAGTAGGGAGAGAACACAAGAAAACTCTAGAAGTGTATGATAAAAGAAACTTAAGTTTCTTTATCATCCTTTGCATGCCCTTCCATAACTTGAAGGCATTTGGCTCATAAATGTCGTTAGGTCTCGACTCGTGCAAGCCCCTCAAATCCAGCCCATTAAGCTGAGGTTGACAAGACCCTTTGCAAAAATCTTTCCGCCAAACATGATTTGAACTAATTATCTCAAGGTGCACAAAATACTCAGTACACCACATCATCTCAAGGTAGTTAGTAGGATTCCTTCTATTGTCCTCCATGCCACGTCCTCCCATTATTTCAGAAAGGCACGCCAAAACACACCTCCAAACACTTAAATTCATCATATCAACAATCATGCGGGGTTAAGGGCCTCCTTCTGGATACAACTATTGATTGTCCTAGGTAGATTATCCAACTTCCTCCAACATCTTAAGGGATGAATATTAATCCCCAAATTTGCCATAAGATCTGCAGCTTTGTTTCCCTCCCTATAGGTATGTTTCAATTTTTTGCCCTCAAACCTTAGGAGAAGACCCTTTATATCTTTGATGACATCCTCTATCTGCCAACTGACATTTCCATTCCCTTTAACAGCTTCTATGACAACCATGGAATTGCCTTCCACGATTATGTTTTTAATGCCTATAGACAAGGCAATTTTAAGACCCCATGGGAGGGCCATGGCTTCCGTAGTGTTATTGGTGTTTTCCCCAATGCTACCAGTAAAAGTAGTAATTAGAGAACCCTTATCAGATCTTATCACTCCTTCGCCACTAGCTAACCTTGGGTTTCCTTTGGCAGCCCCATCAAAGTTTAGTTTTGACCAACCACATGGGGGAGGGATCTAGTTAGTATTGGCTCTGGCCTTTTTCTTCCTATCATCCACTCTGCAAGTACTTATAGGAATAGTCCATTGTTTAATTATGCTGATTTATTTAGCATTTGGGGGATTTTTAGTAGCTTTTATGGAACTGTTACTGATGTTGTCTTGTAGCAGTCTGATAGCAGAACTGAAGACTTCTTTGGGATTCCTAAATTTTTCCCTAAAAAGTCTATTGTTTCTTTCCTTCCAAAGGCACCAAGACAGAAAAGGGGGGTTTGGGCCCATATTTCGTTGCAAACTGGATTTGAAAAGGGGGGGATCCAGGCCCTAATGAGATCTTCCAAGTTTCCATTCCTGCACCAAGGAATATCCAAGATATTCAGGGCCATACTCCAAACTTCCCAGGAGAAATCACAATGTAAAAGAATATGAGAGACAGACTCTCCTTTTATACACAACACACATCTATTCAGAATTTGGAAGCCCCTTATCTAGAGATTATCAATAGTAAGGATTTTGTTTTGAACAGCCACCCACCAAAAGTGGTTCATTTTTGGCACCAGGTTGAGGTTCCAGATTCTCTTCCATAATTTATCACCTTCATGGGGAAGGGATAGATTATAGGCAGATTTAATAGTAAACCTCCTAGACTTTTCCTTCATCCAAACCAATCTATCTTTTTGTGGGAAGAGGGGAATTCTACATCCTTTTAGGATTAGTTGTATCTCTTCAGCAGCTCTAGTCAACTCTGCATCTCCTTGACAACACTCTGATAGCCAGACCCACTTGCCACAACCAGGGAGGAAGTAATCCTTCACCTGGTCTCTGAAGTAATTAACAACAAGTTTCATCAAATCCTGAGTGTTTAGACACTTTCTTAGGGGTCCTTCATTGATCCAGTTGTCTACCCAAAATCTTATTGATTCTCCATCCCCCAATTTCTATTTGTTGCCTTTCAAAAGAATATTTTTACATTTCATGATATTGTTCCAAATTACCAAGCCCCTAGGAAAGTCAGGAGAGAGTAAAATGTCTTCCAAGGTTGAGTTCCCCATATACTTGGATTTCATAATGCTACTCCAAGCTTTGCCCTCAGCAATGAGGTTCCAACCAAATTTGGTTGAGTGCTTTATTAAGCAAGTTCAATTTTCTTAGTCCTAAGCCCCCCTGCAATTTAGGTTTACAGACTTTATCCCAGGCAACAAGAGCCAGCCCCTTTTTGTCTTCCATTCTTGTCCAAAGAAAGGTTCTTTGTATCTTCTCAAGTCTCTCGGTTAGGTACTTAGGCATTTTGAACAAGGATAAAAAATACACAGGAATTCCTTACAGAGAAGCTTTGAGGAGTTGAAACTTACCAACCTGACTTAGGAGTTTTCCTTTCCATCCAGCAAGTTTCCTTTTCATCCTTTCCATTATGGAATTCCAATACTCCAGGGTGGCATCCTTGACTGAGAATGGCAGCCCAAGATATATCCTAGGGAAAGAACCTACAACACTACCTAGAATGCCCATAATTTTTTGTTGCAGATCCATCGGGGTGTTGAAAAAGTAGACATGACTCTTATCAAAGTTTATACATTGGCCCGCTAAGGTAGCATACTCCTGAAGCACTTTTTTCCATTTCTGAGCCTCCATAATTGAAGTAGCCCCAAACAGGATGGTATCATCAACAAATTCCTGAATGACAGCAGGCTCAACTGTTGAAGCAGGTTTAACCCCTTTGATGACTTTGGAGTTAAGCAAGGAAATGAAGCCCCTAGTCAGGGATTCAGCCATGAGAATGAAGAGGTATGGGGAGAGGGGATCCCCTTGTCTTAGACCTCTACCAGCATTAAAGAAGCCCCTCGGGATGCCATTGACCAAAACAGAGAATCGAACAGAGGTAACATAGATCATGACAAGATGCAGAAATTTATCTTGGAATCCCATCTTCATCATGACAGTAAAAAGGAACTTCCAATTGACTTTTTCATAAGCTTTTGAAATGTCAAGTTTGAAAGCCATGCCCGAGCTTCTGCTTTTTTCCATGGAGTGGATTATTTCATGTGTAGTAATTTCCACATCCGTTATCTGTCTGCCTGAGACAAATCCTTTTTGACAACTATTGATCAATTTCTCAAGTATAGGCTGGAGTCTCAAAACCAGAATTTTGGAGATCTTATAAACCGTATTGCAAAGACTTATAGGTCTAAAATTCCCCATGCACACATCTTGTTTTGGGGGAATAACAGTTATAAAGGTATGATTAAGTTGCTTTAACAACTCTCCCGTCCTAAAGAAATCTCTGGCAGCTTCAGTGACATCCTTTCCCACTATCTCCCAATACTCCTGAAAGAAAGCAGGAGGGAAACCATTAGGTTCTAGGGCTTTAAAAGACCACATAGAGAAGAGATTGGCCCGGACCTCTTCCTTAGAGATATTTTTGCTAAGTTGAGCATTATCCTCCTCATTCAGCAGGGTTGGAATAATATCTATGAGCTCCTGATTGATACTACTATCTTGGGCTCCTAGGAATTTATGAAAATAGGAAGCAACCACCTCCCCAACCTGCAGATCAGTTTCAACCATGACACCTCTATCATCCATTAGCTTGGTTATGCTATTCTTTTTACCATGCCTCATTGTAGATTGATGGAAAAACAAAGTATTCATATCCCCCTCTTTCATCCATTGAACTCTTGACTTTTGCTTCCAAAAAATCTCTTCTTTAACTAGTAGTTCTTTCCATTCCTTCAAGTAATGTCTCCTTCTTAGCTGTAGCTTCAGTAATGTCTCCTTCTTCAAGTCTTTTTTGTAATTCTTTTAGTTTTAAGTTGATTCTTCTTTTTTCCTCAAATATATTCCCAAAGTTGAACCTATTCCAGCCCCTAACTTTTTTCTTTACCATTAGCAGCTTCTGAGTCAGGGGGAACATAGGTGTACCTTGGACATCTATCCTCCACCATCTAGCAAGCATTTCCTTAAACTCTGGGTGTTTAGTCCACATTATTTCAAATCTGAACAGGTAGGGGCCTCTTCTATTCTCATCATTCCAGGAGAGCAACAACGGGTTATGATTGGAAGTTGTTCGAGGTAGAGTTTCAAGGGCATGTGAGCTTAAAAATTTCCAACTGGAGGAAATCAAAACCCGATCAAGCCTAACTTGGATTAGGTTCTTACCTTTCCTCTGATTTGACCACGTAAACTTGTTGCCTTGTGGCTCCAAGTCCATTAGACCTTCCTTATTCAAAAAATCATTTAGGTTCAACATACTGTCAGTGTGATATATAGTATCTCCCCTCTTTTCAAAAGGGAAAAGGGGGGTGTTGAAGTCTCCCATCAACATCCAACAGCTATCCAGTTCGCTAGAGATCAGACCAGAGAGCTCCCACAACTCCCTTCTAGGGCCCCTCTGATTAGGGGCATAGATATTAATCAGGTTCCATGAGAAGTTGTCAGTCTCCATCCTGGACACCAAAAAAAAATTGTTCTTCTTGATGACTCTTCCTTTAATAGTATTACTATTCCACATGGTGACAATACCTCCCAAGGCACCACATGCATCACAACCAAGGTATTCAGCATTAGTCCAAAGATTCCTGGCCACTGAATGGAAGTTATCACTTTTCATTTTAACCTCTTGGAGCAGCAAAATGTCAATTTTATTCTCAAAAATACTATTTTTGACCAAAAACTATTTGTGTGGGTTATTAAACCCCCGGATGTTCCATGATAGAATTTTCATTTGATAAGACCTTTCTTGGAGCCCATCTTCAAGGTCTTCTGTCTTCCCAAAGCAATATCCTTATTGATCACCTTCTATCTTGTTTCTCTATGGGACGGTCGGCCCTATTTGGTGTCTGCCCCCACATCCACAATCTTCTTTCCTAGGCCTCTACCCTTCTTTTTAACTATATTCCAACCCTTCAAGCCAACAATGCTAGAACTTGCCCCAGGAGTAAGGGTTGCAGAGTTGTTGATAGGGGATACAATCCCTGATCTTGTCTCCCCACCAGTCAAAGTATCAATCATAGTCGACGCCAGGCTAGAGACCACAGGGGGCAGCACAACCCCAGGAAAAGCTTATTTTTCTGCAAGATCCTCTTGAAGAATATTCCCATCTTCAAAGCCCAAAGGCAAGGAAGCCATGCTACTGACAATACCTGAAATAGGAGTTCTCAGGCTATCAACAGGAGTTTGATCATTGATCTCCACATTAAGTGGTTGGGTATTATCCTCAACAACAATAGCAGCCTTGTTCTTTTCTGAGGATTTGATTATGTTCAGTAGATCCTCCCTAAATGGATAGTCCTCTACTTCTTCAGCAGTCTGAGCCTCCATAGCATGCAAAGATTTAACTTTGCACTATGGGGCTAGGTGGCCCTTTTTAATGCAAATTTGACAGAATGTTGTAGAGTTTTCATACAATATGGGTGGAACCCATTGTCCATATTTAGATTTAAGAGTAATGTTGTTAGGGAGGATCTTGTTAATATCAATGCTAACACATATTCTAGCAAATACTAACCTTGATTTGTTTCTGGTTGTGCTGTTAAGAGTTATGAAGTGTCCAAGTGAGTTGGCAATCCACATAAAAATTTCTTCATCCCAGAACTCCAGAGGAAGGCCTGGGAGTTGAATCCAAACTGGCTCTATTTTATTCAAATCAGTAGCACTATCAAATCCTAGTTTCCATTTGCATAAAGATAAGCTACGCTTTCCAAACATCCAGGGTCCCCCTGCTAGCACAGAGGTGAGGTCCTCCCTTGTGAATTTAAAGAGGAACATCCCGCTATTCATAGCGTTTACAGTCACGCTGCCTTTAACCCTCCATTTAATAGTCACCCATTTTCTGACTACATCAATATTAGGTCTGAAGGAAAAAAAATTCCCAACCAAAGCATTCTCCATAGAGGAGACAATCCAATCCATCACACCGTCAGGAAGTTCTAGCTCAAAACCATCCGCCAGTGCACGAAAAGTTGGGGAGACCCCAGTATCCACAGTTTTCTCCCCAAACAGGGCCTTTTTCCAGGCATTGGGCCCCAACACCTTGTTTTGCAGTGTGTGAGCAGAGGAATCTTCGTCCCCATCACAAAACACGTGACCCACAAGGTCCTCATTTCCGTCCAATCCACTTGGGATAGTCCCTATCCCCAAAGCATCCCCTGAGGGACCCTGCAATGGAGGGTCTGGGGGATTGCCCGGGTCATCGGCAGCCATCAAAATCAAATTCAAACAGCGAGCAGGAAGAAGCAGGGTAGGAAGTTGTAGAGCTTAGAGAATATATGACCTACACATTGATGTACTTGTTATTGTACCTATTTTGGATGTATTATGGCATGTTTTCCAAAGGATTTATGTATATTATTTTATAGTTCTTGTTACCTAGACTAAGCACGTGAATATGTAAGATTTATTGACATTGAGATTTTTATTTTTGAGATTATCTTTTATTGGAGATATTGTAATCAAGCGGATTAATTACACCTTTTACTTTTGAATATTGTATCTAAGTGGATTATTTACATCTTTTTATTTTGTTTATTGCGATGTTGTATTTAAGTGGATTATTTACTTCATTTTCTTTTGAGTTGGTTTAAATGCTTTTACATGACTTGTGAGGCTTTACAACGACTATAATCTAAAAGAAGGCAACGATTAAGGTTGGTAAAAGGCAAGACTGTTTGAAGAGTCATGTCTCCTTGGAACAAACATTTCCTAAAAGGACACCTCCCTTAAGAGATATAAAAAGAGAACAGATATCTGAAACAAGGGGCAGAAAATAACATATAGAATAATACAACAATTCTCATATAAATGAATCATCTACAAGCGATATAGAATAAGGAATAATATTCATTAATTGAAGAGCAGACATTGGATCTGCAGATGTTTATATAAATATACACAGTCATATAGACTGCTAAGACATCAAAGGGTATATTGCTAAACATGATTTAACAGGTCAGATTAGTGACTATTGACTAAATTATTTATATCACTGTCTTTTATATATATATATATGTCATAAGACTCACCAGTCCTAGAAGAATGGTGAGGGGATTACGTGGAGGCAACCCTACCATGCCCCCCTAAGGGCCTATTTGGAGGAAGGACTAATTAGTACCTCTGCCATACCTCCCTGAGGGGACTTTATGGAGGTCTTGTTGATAGCCTAGATCCTACCAAGCACCCCTAGGGCCCGTTTGGAGGGAGAACTGAGTAACACTCTGCCATGCCTCCCTGAGGGGCCTACATGGAGGTATTGTTGATAGTCTATGCCCTGCCATGCTGCTCAGCACCGTCCCCTTCTATGACTGAGTTGAGTGAATAAACTGAGTTAACTGCATAGTAATAAATAGATGATCTTTCTATATGAATATTGTTTATGAATTTGAATACAAGGAAAATCTTATCTAACACTAATATTTCAAGAGGTATATTTGTATATCTATATTTTGTATGTGTTTTCTTATGTCATGATTGCATAATTAGAGCACAAGAATTATGCAGTTTGAAGATAGTCTAAATGGTAATTCTGAAACCCTAACCCTAACTTGTGGCATTCAAATTTTCTAGGGCAAATTAGGTAAGGGACATTACAATTGGTATCAGAGCATCCTTCTTGCCATCCTGTGAATGATAGTTGATGCCTTACGTACATTCATGTATATGCTTCATAACTTACGTGCATTCAAGTGTATACTTCATGACTTATGTGTATTCATGTGTATACTTCATGCCTTACGTACATTCATGTATATGCTTCGTAACTTACGTGTATTCAAGGGTATACCTCATGACTTATGTGTATTCATGCATATACTTCATGGCTTACGTACATTCATGTATATGCTTCGTAACTTACATGTATTCAAGTGTATACTTCATGACTTATGTGTATTCATGTGTATACTTCATGCCTTACATACATTCATGTATATGCTTTGTAATTTACGTGTATTCAAGTGTATACTTCATGACTTACATGTATTCAAGTGTATACTTCATGACTTAAGTGTATTCGTGTGTATACTCCATGACTTACGCATATTCATGTGTATGCTTCATGCTTCGTGTATTTATGCGTATACTTTGTGTACTACTTATATGCTTCATGCTTCTTGTATTACATGTGTATACTTCATGTATTATGTGTATGCTTCATGCTTATTGTATTACATGTATTTATGCGTATACTTTGTGTATTACGTGTATGTTTCATGCTTCGTGTATTACGTGTATTTATGCATACTTCGTATATTACGTGTATTTATGTGTATACTTTGTGTCTTACATATACTTCGTGTATCATGTGTATTTACGTGTATGCTTCATTCTTCACATGTATTTATGTGTATACTTCATATATTATGTATGCTTAATGCTTTGTGCTCTACGTGTATACTTCATGTATCACATACACTTCATGTATAATGTTTCTTCAACAAATTTACTCTGTGTGTTTAAGATTACGTTATGCAAAAAAATTATGAAAATGCCAAATCTATCAAAGCTTTATTTCTCAAATACTTCTTGAAGCACTAACAAATTAACTTATGTAATAATAGTTGTAACAAGTGAAGTGAACAAGTACGACTCCCTCAAACTTGAGGTATAAAAGAAGAGAACATTTCATTTAAGAAAGACATCCAAAACATCATTTCAATTGAGAATAGAACCCTAAGTAATTTTATAGATAAATTAAATTAGGATCTCAAGAATAATAATGATGAGAGAAAGGATGAAACCCCAAATACAAAAAAGTATGACCCTTCGAAAATATTAAAGGGGAATCATTTCCTTGTGAAGAAACCATCAATAGGAAATAAATCTAACAATCAATTCAAAAGGTAGAGTATTATTCTCGAAAAAGGTAGCCAAAAAGAGTAGTAACCCCTTCAAGAGATAGATATAAAGGATAAATCAATTCATTGACATAAGCAATCATCACTCATCTATTCATCAGGAAATCATGTAATCAAAATGTCAAAAGTTTTCCCAAGGAAGGAACAATCAATCATAACCACTTAACATAGTTGAATCTAACAATATAATTTGACTTCCAATCCTCAAATAAAAATCTAGTTGTCACGGAAACTTAGGCATAACTAAAGATACACAGATGGATTGAGATTATCTTTCAAACTTTGAGATTTAGGTACACTGTGGTATCATCTTGACCTAGGATGGTCAATCTCTTAAAAGCCAAAACAACAATTTTGAAAGAATGTAATGAAGACAACTCAATTCTTTAGGAACCTCCAAATTTGGAGAAATGTTGGAAATTTATCATAAGATTATATTCATCATGCTTCATGGAAGAGGAACATCATTGAAAATAAATTGTTCTATTCCCCTGGAACAAGAGCCAATGTACAAACAAATGATCTATCCCACACTCAAATGAAACAATGGAGATACAATCCAATCCACACCACATATGATCTACCTTGTAACCTATAAAATTGATCTAGTGAACCTTGTTTGGGGACCAAATTCACTTCTATATGTAATATCTAGAGTAGATCATTTCAAAGTAACTCCACATTCATAAAGAGCAAGGACATCAGTATTAGGCATGTAGGTACCTTAGATAAATTTGATACTAATCAAGTTACAACAAAATTGTTACATAAGCTATATTATGGGCCCACAACCTACAAAATCCCAGGATCATTCTCACCTATCAACCTTGGGATAAATTGATATTGTTTAAATGAATCGGTACTTTCCCAAGATATGAAAATAAATTTAGTACCAAACATGGGGATGCTTTTGATGTTCCTATACTTATGATGGAACTCCTTTATGGTGGCTGATATTTAAAAATGCGATTCCAAATATCCTTAGTTTGGTTTTTGAAGTATTCTTAGTCTGGAATTCTTTGGGAGGCATATGACATGGCCTGATTACTAGGAGAAACTTACTCGTGTTTTTAGGTATCTTCCTTGCAAGCTAGTATTTATACTAGGTGAAGTTAATGAGCTTCTCACTTCATTTAACCTTTGTAGTCAGGATCAAACATCTTTCGTATCTAGTACATACACTATACATTTTTGAGAAGTTTATCTATGATCACAATCATCTGGTATTGTTATATAGTTTCTTAATATAGTTCAGGTTTTCGAGATTCCTCTGCATCATTGTGCTAAAAAATCTGATCCCTTATCACATCACCATGTCTGGACAATTCATCACAAGGCAGTTTACAATGTATTCTAAGATTTGGGACATAGTCTCTTGACTTGGTTGTCCCTTGAGTGATGTAACAGAATTTATGAACGATGATAGGATAAATTCTATAACAACCTTCTAACTGTTGACCAACCTATTAACTTTATGATAGTAAGGTTGAAATCTAGGATGGTAATCCTCTCGTCACGATTGTTCTTTTAGTGGCAAATGATTCTCATAAGAATATGGTTGTCCTTGTTGACAAGACCTTCTAGGTGGTTTGAATGTCATGACAATGTTAAAATATAGATGACAACCCATGGATCATATCATTTCAAAAAAGAACATTGCATTTGAGGTCATTTATGTGTCATACTTCTAATAAGAAGCTCACTTTCTTTCTTAAACTCAGAGGATATTCATGTGCAAGGGTTGGGCCAACTTGGTTTCTTCGCCCGAAATGAGAGAAAACTTGCCTTAAGGTAGGGACCTTACACGTTACCAATTCTCGATTCTGTTGTTGAGAGATATTGGGAGATACAAATATATGAACCAAAAGACTATTGGATGGTACATTATCCTCATACTTTAGAAAGGCTTATCAACCTTATGACCTCAAAAGGTTATATTGATGTTTGGGTGGAGACAAGTTTACTAACAACCAATCTTCAAGAAGGATTGAATTGGGATGTTGAGTACTTTAGGAGCGTCCTAGTTTGTGATTGCTTAAGGACAAGCAATCTTGGGTAGGGCAGACTGTAATATCCCTTGCCGAACATTATACAAGGAAATCGATTTAATAAATTAAATTAAAGATTTAATTTATAACAAGCCGACTTCATTATGGCCGACTCCCTAAAATAGCAATGACAAGAATCATGGATTGAAGACATTTCAAGTGGCCGACCTCCCTCCTATAAGTGATTTGAAAATTTAAAATGATGGCCAGCCTGATGGAATATCTAATGCTGACTTCATACTAGCTATGCTGGCCGACTACATTTTGAAATCACGTGTAATGGTAGCAAGTGTATTATTACAAAGGCAACGACTATAATCTAAAAGAAGACAGTGATTAAGGTTGGTAAAAGGCATGACTGTTTGAAGAGTCATGTCTCCTTGGAACAAACATTTCCTAAAGAAACACCTCCCTTAAGAGCTATAAAAAGAGAACAGATATTTGAAACAGGGGGCAAAAAATAACATATAGAATAATACAACAATTCTCATATAAATGAATCATTTACAAGCGATATAGAATAAGGAATAATATTCATTAATTGAAGAGCAGACATTGGATTTGCATAAGGTTATATAAATATACACAGTCATATAGATTGCTAAGACATCAAAGGATATATTGCTAAACATTATTTAACAGGTCAAATTAGTGACTATTGACTGATTTATTTATATCATTGTCTTTTATATATATATATATATATATATATATATATATATATATATATGCCATAAGACTTACCAGTCCTAGAAGAATGGTGAGGGGATTACGTGGAGACAACCCTACCATGCCCCCCTAAGGGCTTGTTTGGAGGAAGGACTGATCAACACCCTTGCCATACGTCCTTGAGGGGACTTTATGGAGGCCTTGTTGACAGCCTATATCTTGCCAAGCCCCCCCTAGGGCCTATTTGGAGGGAGAACTGAGTAACACCCTACCATGCCTTCCTGAGGGGCCTACATGGAGGTATTGTTGATAGTTTATGCCCTGCCATGCTGCTTAGCACCATCCCCTTCTATGACTGAGTTGAGTGAATAAATTGAGTTAACTGCATAGTAATAAATAGATGATCTTTCTATATGAATATTGTTTATGAATTTGAATGCAAGGAAAATCTTATCTAACACTAATATTTCAAGAGGTATATTTGTATATTTATATTTTGTATATGTGTTTTCCTATGTCATGATTGCAGAATTAGAGCACAAGAATTATGCAGTTTGAAGATAGTCTGAATGGTAATTTTGAAACCCTAACCCTAACTTGTGGCATTGGAATTTTCTAGGGCAAATTAGGTAAGGGACATTACATTATATCTTCAGTGAGTATGTTTCAGTGCTTTCAATGGTCTACAGTGATTGTTTGGGCATCCAAAATCATCTGCAACTATAGAACTCCTGTGGGTATGTTTCCTTGTGTTGTTTGAAATGTTCTTCATGATTTTATGCTTCAACAGTGTGCTTCAGTCTGAAATAAATATTTGGAATGAAATTGCAGCTTAATCCAACAATGTATTTCAGCTTGTAGTTGCAATATTTTGGTGTTTGTAACTCATTGGATGGTAGTACCACTAGTGAAATTGTTTGTCCTTGATTACATGTTTCCTCACCCCACACCCCATTGAATACATGGTTACATTGTAAAGGCTTCATGCTAAATTTTAATATTTGTAAAGATAATTTTGAACAAAAAGTTAAAAGACAATAGAGAATCACATGTTCACTTTCAATGGGTTCCCTATAATTATTTTGGTTTTAGTGCTTGTATTGGTTTTAAGATTTTGTAGAGTTTTTTTTTTTCTGCTTTGGAGAATATATTGTAGGAATCCATAAACACAACCCAACAATAACCCACCTTTTAAAAACAATCCATAAACATAAACTAACAATAACCCACCTTTTAAAACTAATCCATAAACTCAAACCAATAACCACTTATTCATCCACTGCAAAAATCAGTTCTAAGCATTCACACACATTCAATGGACATTGTAGTTGCATTTAAACAAAATTTAAACTCAACAGAAGTACACAAATCTCTATTGAAATTGCAATTACATAATTTGATACCCTTTTATACAATAAACTCAATACCTTTAAAAACTAATCCATAAACTCAAACTAACAACCATGAAAAACTAATCCATAAGCTCAAACCACCATGACTGTCATGTTCCCTTTTTCTCAAATTTAATTAATAGTATTTTATTAAAATAAAAAAGTGTTTTTAAACACTAACTAAAATATAAATAAATAAATTATATATATATATTTGATAGGGAAGCTCTAACATAGGGGGTAGATCCCTTTTAATTAAAAACCACTGAAAAGAAAATACATCAAAGCATCAGTTCTAACAAGCGTGCAGGTTTTACATTCAATCACTTGGTTTCCTCAGATACCAAAGGAACCTCAAGCCCTCCAAGAACTCGAAAGCTCTCTTGATTTGGGGTGGTTAAAGTAAGTCTCCATACTAGCTCAAATGGAAGTTAAAAACTTCCATGTTGTCTCTTCGAATGCCATCGTGAAACAAGCTAAGGGCTTCGGCAGCAATCTGATTCCTGTTGACTACTGCAGTGTCAAAGATACTTGCAATCATCCTGTAGGCTGGATCTTTGTTAAAAGGCTGAGATGGCGTCATTCGCCATTCTCCTCATTGCCTGTGGGAGGAACCCGTAGGCCATTAGTTTCCCCCATTTCTTCCTACCCAAGATCAACATGGTATTCATTAGAAACTCTTCGTAGAGGGTCCCATCAAAGACGTGTTCTTCCCCGAATATGTGTGCTCCAATAACCTGCTTGATAGCTTCCATCGTTTTGTCACCTTCGGCTCTGAAAATCCGCCTTATTTGCTCCTCCGGTGTCTCATCTTCTTCCTCTTCATTCTCTCCTTCCCCTTCCTCCTCTTCTTCTGCATCATCTCCTTCTTCCTCCTCCATTTCCTCCTCTTCATCCTCTATCTCTTCCTCGGGTTCGACCATACATTTGCACTTGCAAACACAGACCATTTGTTGTGCCATCACGACCTTCCATCTTTGGTTTTGAAACTGTCTCTTTTATCCCTGTGTAGTGGTGAGCCTGTGAGTTCTCGAATCTATCTCATATCTTGCAGAGGTACTTAGTATCCTTGCCGACCGATATGAAGGACTCATTTTTCAGACCTTCCCGCCGTTTGCAATTAGAATCTCTGCCAATCCGTTCCACTTGGAGTTCGAGTCAGCAATTTTGTAGCTTTCTAGTTGTTTGACTCCTTGATTCGCTAGGAAATTTGCCGCTCTATTTGCCTCTCTAAATATATGGCCTATTGAAAAATTATCCATTTTTTCTAGCAACTCCCATGCCTCTTCCACTAGTCTTTGTATTTTCCAGCTCTTTATCTGCTTTTTCTTGATAGCATTTATGCTAATCAAAGAGTCTCCTTCTATATCGATAGCTCATAAATCTTTTTTGATGCAAATTCTTAGTCCTGCTATCAGTGCTTCCATCTCTGCTTCATTGTTGGTTCCCAGTCCGAGTTTGGTTGAGGCTGCCTAGATGAGGACTCCTATGTCATCTCGGATGATGCATCCCGCACCCGAGGATCTAGGATTACCTTGAGAGGCCCTGTCGAAGTTTAACTTGAGTCTTCCATGCGTGGGGGCCAAATATAAAAATATATATAAAAGTAAAAATAAAGGCAATTTCAAATAATGGCAGGAAAATAGGTCTCATGGGTCCTGTTTTGGAAAGGTATATCAATCAGCTTTCGTCTTCCATTTGCATCATCCAATTTGCATGTTGCATTGTTCAATTTTGAGTTCGAATTTGAAGTTTGCATAAGAAGGAAATCCCTTGGCTGCAGACTTGTGAATTGGGAGGAGGAAACCTCTCTTGGCTCGCCAAATTCAAGGTTAGGACAGAAACCCTATCCTTTGCTTGGCAATCCTATGCAAGGATTGCAAGGTGGACTAATTTAGACAATTATTCTTGTTCTCAGGATTTTGGGTGAATCAGATTTGCATCCTAAGCATTCTTCTTGGGGTTGCTGCCTTCCAAATTGAGCGCTTGTTGCTGGTTTTAGAAGACATTCACAAACAACGAGGGCGACCAAAGGGAGGTTTGAATTTATTATTGGTGCCAAGTCCAACCAGTGGCACCCATTGCGTCAGATGTGGTCATTTTAATTTGCAGCTGGAGAAGACTCATACCAATCACTAATCGCCGCTGAGTGCTATCTAGAGCGTTAGAACTATCTTTCATGTCAATCGCCATTACAAGGAATTCTAATCGACTGTTGCTACATCAGGGCGGGTATGTGGACTGGAGGAACATCTTGAATCATCATTCTGAAGCTAATTCAACCACTGCGCATTGTTACCAGCTAGGATGCATTTACCAGCAAATCTAAATTGGCCATATCGTGGAGTGCTGGATTGTGGGAGGGCTGTCTACTGTTAAGAGGCCGTAAGGACCAAGGCCAGATTACAATCAGCACAGGAGATGACACTCAGCTGGTCGGTTATGTGCAGCAGCACCATCTATAAATCAATCACCGACCCAATTTGGCTAGTTGCGTCCCACTAAGTCAGCCTACATCTGCTGCGAATTGACTCATCACTGTTACCAACAGTCAAATTTGCTAACATTGGAAATCGGCGGGAGTACTCAGAGTTAGAACTAATCACCTTGGTCTGGATACTTGCAGAGAGCCTGGCAGGATAGTCAAAACCAGTGAGTTAGTTCCCAACTGTTGTAATTCTTGATTATGAAGTTCCTGAATGAAGTTATCTGTTTATAACCTACTCATCCCGGGTCTGTCACCTAAATTGTAATTCTACACTTGATCTGCATCAAGTATTTCCTATGTTTGTAATCAGATTGCAGAATAAATTCAAATAAATATTAAAGGTTGTGGCATTCAATTGACTACTATTGTCGAAGTGCTATTATGGTGAAACATTTAATTGTTACATGAAATTTTAACCAGCAGGTATAATATCAGTTAAATATATAAGGGGGGGATATTACAATGGCCCATTTCCCCACTGGAGAAATCAGTTGTAGACATTCACACTCAACCAATATAAAACCCAATATCATATGAATCCATTAAATTCCAATGACCATTGCAATTGCATTCAAACACACAATCCAAAACATAAATTTTCACGGCTATAGTAATTGCAGTGAAACAAAGACAAAACTCAATATGAATACTTAAATATCTATGTCCATTGCAATTGCAGAAACATGTAACTCTTCAGACCATGTAACAAAGTGTCTGTCTCTGGCCTTATCAGGATTCCATGGCTTCCGTATTTTATCTTATTTTTTTTTCCAATGGGCACTTGAATAAATTTACTATCATTAGCATCGGCAACAACAAAGATTGGTGTATTATTATGAGCAACAACACTATGTTGTACACCATGTGGCTTATGAAGTGAATAGAAACAGTAGATATAGAGAGCAACACTAAACAGGGAGCTGGGTATGAATGTATGGTGGTCCCCCAAAACAGTAAAAATTGGTGTTTACATCTGGCACTAACTATTAACAATTGTCAACTGCTGTGAAGGTATACAAAACACCTGTCCCCTGCACCCCTCCCACACAAACTCCTGCATGCAGCAGGGAGTAAACACAACATTTGAAATTGTTTTAATTTTTGTTCTCAACCGTGTTTTGATTGGACATAGCTTTTTCATAATTTAAAAGAATGTGAAATCAATAAATCTACCTCTAAAATAGAAAGAACCAATAAGAAAACAGACAATAGCTATATATCTTCCACACTTCATTCACAACTTCTCTGTTATGGAGTAAAAAGTGGACAATTGCCTTTTTACCTCCTTGTTTAGCTCCTAGGTCCCCGTTATTAAATTGTGAATTATAATTTATTAAATTGTGAATTATAATTGATCATCCTGAATAGATTGCCCGACACCAATGTGAATTTGGGACCCTGGGCCCTTCCTTAATCTCATCCTGGACTAAAAAGGGGCTCCTAGACTTGGGCGCCAACCGCCCAAGTCTCCCCTAATTGGTTGGGGCTAATTAATGATATGTCAGCATAGGACCTTTAAAAATGTTCCTCTTTGTCGGCTCTTGTGATTTAATTTCACGAATGTTAGCAGGAAAACATATATAAGTGTGTTTTTGAATTCATTTGTAACCTAGGATGGAGATAGCAAACTTATGATCTTGGAGCAAAGAGCATTCAAAGCATTCATTGTGTTATTAGAGCAGATTTGTGTTCGTATTGTTTGTGTTGTTGCAGGTTTAGAATCATCATCCATTTCCTTTTGAGTTGAAGGATCTTCATTCTCCTAAGGGCTTCACCTCCGAGGTGATATCATTGTTATTTGAATCATTCTGTCATCATTTTGTTTAGCCTCTGCCCTATTACGGCACGCTCTCTTATCTATCAATGGTGTTGGAAGGTTTGAAAAGGTTTGAATGCCATTCCGGGGTTTGACTGAGGCAAATCCCTAAACACCATAACCCCCCAAACCCTCTCTTGTCATCTTCTATGTAGGTTATAGGTACAGGATTCAGGGAAAGTAGAGTTACAGGAAGACTGTGTAGGAATCAGGGTTTCAAGATCCGAAGGAAGTTTCGGATTATTCCTCTATAAAGACTTGGGCGGTTGGCGCCCTTGTCTTCTGGGCATTTTTGACCTCAGATCCGGCATCTGAGCATCCTTTACAACATCTTCTCAATTCTGACTATCGACGGATTCTCACTTTCAGAACTTGGGCAGTTCATATTTCGTCCTCCAACACTTCATCTTCAGAGACACAGGTTCTGATATCTCTTTGATCATCCTTGTACATTCAGATTCTAAGTATCAGTCATTTTCTGTCTGTCTGTTATAAGCTGATTATCTTAGAACTAGGGTTTTATGCATACTTGACCTAGGGTTTGATAAGAGGCTTGGTTAAATCTGATCTTTCCATAGCAAACAAGAACACAAAATTTGTCACTAAGTAAATTTGTCACTGAGTCCACCTCCCTTTGGTTGTGATTTGGCTCGGTCTTGTCCTTGAATGTTATTGTGGAAGAGGGTTTTGATCTAGTGTGCATGCTTATCTCCTTCATCCCCTTTTTCATACATAACATTCTCCTACATAACATTCTCCTACGGAAACTTGCAGCCCTCACTCCTATCAAACATGTATAGCCATGCTTTCTTTTCATAGCTGACACAATTCCCTCTTGACAACAATAATATACGTCATCCATAAGTGATCTAAGTTCAAGAATCATTAAGCGGTTCTGACCACATATCAATCCAGGTTAAAACTATATATTGGAATTTGGAAATAATATTATAATAAGCTTACCATGTTCCTTTGCCATCACATCTCATTAGAATTCTACCCAAAATTAAAAGTTGTGAAACTCTTAGATTACATATATTCAGATTAGTCTTGGACCCATGGCATTATTTTACGACCATAAATATCACTTGAATGCATAAATGACTATAAGAACCAATTACAATCCATAGCTTTAGTTGAATATTACTTACTACCAATCACTAAGCCACACCCTAATGGATATCCTCTGAAGAGCATTAGACAGAATCCTCAATGTATTTTGTTTTTCTTTAGTGGAAATGCAGAATAATTATAAGGGATTTTTATAGCCACCGAATAAAATGACTGACATGAAGCATACCACAGGGATGTATAGCTCAATGGTAGCAACAAAATATGATTTCCCTGTGTCAACAGCTCCTTCACCATATCCCCGTACACTGTTAAAGCCTCCAATTGGGAACGCACCATGTGGAGCTAAATTTCCTTTTACAGTGCCAAGTGGATACTGCATCAAAAAATAAGGTGAGCAGGGCAAAAAATTGGTTATTTTCAACATAAATCAGATAATTTTTTTTGTAGAGACTAAATAGCAGATATGGTAAATACTAAATATGACCTACCTTGACAAGCCAAAAGCTGGGCCTAGTTTAATTCCCTGCCTTTTGTGGACCTCCAATCGTTTAAAATGTAGCCAGTGGGGTGAAATAGGTAAACCTTGCTCCAGTAGGACATTGTACTGCAAACATGATTTTAATTATAATAATTATTCAACCAAAATTAATTACATATAGTCTTCTAGGCATGCAAATAAAAGAGTTATAGAACTGTGTTTCTGAGTATCAAGATCGTATTTTCAACACATACTTTCTTGGTATGGAATCACTATCTTGAGAAAAGAAACTGTCATTAGATTCAATGTATTCTGTCCCCATCTTGGCAGCAAGCATTCTATCATATGGGTTTCCACTGCATAACCAGAGTTCACTCAGTGTGGTTATTGCTCCATACATGCATATAAACAGTTTCAACATATGGTTGATGCAAATTTATTACCACATCTAGATCATGCTTTTGTACTGTATATCCTTCTTTATTTTCTATCTATAGTTAACATTTGCCTTGGAATTTTTCAGATTAAAATGTGGTAGATCTCAACCAATATCATATATCTGAATGTGATTGGACACCCTTATGGATCTGTATGTATAGGATGGCCATCATCACCAATGGGGCCAACTTGCTGAAGCAGTGCAACCATACAAATTAGATTGACTCATCAAAGCAGAACTACATGTGATTCTGAAGTAATTAGCAGTATTTGCTTGGAATGTAGGCTACACAAGTCAAGGGTAAACTTTAGCATGAAAGACATGCTTAGAATGTAGGACTTTAAATTTGGTATATGGCATAAATGCAGTGCATCCTCCCTGGACCTGTACAGGAATTCAATCTGGACACGCCCCCATAAATGTTCACTATTTCTTATGAACACATTGCTTGTATGACATACAAGTTTGTGGTACTGGGTTCACAGACTGCAAAACCGCTTTCCTCATTACATTTAAGTATCTTGCTGTATCATAGAGCTTTTAGTGTTCATGCTCACCTCGATTCTAATGCCCACTATTTTGCTCAATTTTGAGTCTGAAGCCCATTTTTGGTCTATTTCTATGGCAAGTCTCTGTAATCTAACACCTCCACGTACAGAGCCAAATGAATCAGTAGCAATGCCATGGACAGAAGTTGCTGTTGTTAGTGTATTCTGCACATGATTCCAATGTTGGCAGAGAATTAAACTCATTTGCAAGTGATAAGATGTTGCAATATATTCTTGATCCAAAGTTACATCAGATCATATTTAGCCTACAACATCATATTGATTCAGTTTTATGAGGCCAGATGATCTTTGAAATTCAAATTTATCCATTACATAGTTGTGTCCAGACATCTGACATTATGTTTACCTGTGAAAATTTAAAATATTTAATTCAAATTTATGATAAGCTCATGAAAGATTTTAAGAATTGAATTAGGTTTCAGAGGGTCAAGCTTGCTTGGGAATTAACCTGGTGATAACTGTGAAGTGTGTCCTATTCTAAGAGATGCTGAACCAAAATAACGTCCTAACTGGAATCCTCACATATGAATGTAAGAGCAGGAAAAGGTTTGCTTACCTGGAAGCAAATGGATTATTGCTGTCTGTCTCCATCAAATCTTGTTTTTCTAAAATTCACTCGATAGCTTGAATAATTGACAGCCTTCTCCAGTAAAATTTCTAATCTTCATCTCCTTGAAAAGTATCAACCATTTGATCAATGACACTAATTAATTTCAGCAACTTCAACTTGGCTAAAGAAATGAGAGATCACCTTCCAACAAGGGCTGGTAGAGGACTGCTTGAAGCCCTGAAAGAAATTAAAGTTTATATTATGATAACAAGAAACTAAAATATGAAAATTTTAGCACATTAGGAATCATAGGCATACATAACCTACTCGTTGGCCAAGCAATCTGCTGATGATAATCCTCAAAATGACAAACTAATGCTATTAAATTATGAAATACAAAATTGAACAAAATATACAAATATAAAATAATATTCTAATATGCAACACAAAATAAGCAAATATAGAACAAAACAGAATTATTATTATTATTTTAAACAATGCCTCACAATTATATGCAAAGAATATGGTAAAAAGTAGAGAAATCGTGTAACAGTTACTGCATAATGACCTTGGACGCATAGTGGAAAAATACAATGTATCATTCTAATTACTGCTGCATATAATTCTCTTTGCTTTCAGTCTTGGTTCGCAGATACTCTGTATCTAATCTAAAGGTTTATTTATTTATTTATTAGTAAGTTAAGTTTCGTTTTGTCTGTGTGGAGGCATTGATATCAATGTATTGATTGATACATTTAGTTTTAACTTGTGATGTCTTCTGCGGTTGTTCCTTAAGTTGACAATTTTTTGAGTTTTTGTAGCGTTGAGTGTTTTTTTAGTCCTTAGGGTACATGGCTTCAAAGAGAATGCCTAATTTCTTGCTTTGGTTGGGTCAGGGCTTCTGCATTAAACCTTGCTTTTAGAATTTACCGCAAAACTGGTTTCTTGATTGAGTCCACACATTCTTATGGTGTTTTAATGCATAGATAATTTTGCAGACAGAACTGTATTTGCAATTCATGATGGAATATCAGTGGTTCTAACCATGTTTCTGTGTGACATGCATTGTCCCAGAATAATTTAGTTTTGCCCCGTGCCTTTCGCTTTCTCCTCCAATTCAGCTACTGGGGATGCCACCGTTTCTTTTGAATCCTTTACAAGTGTTTTTAGACAAGAATATAGTTACCAAATTTTAATACTTGTAAAGATATTTTTGAACAAAAGGTTAAAAGATAATAGAGAATCTTGTGTTCACTGTCAGTGGGATCCCTATAATTTATTTGCTTTTAGTTCTTTTATTGGCTTTAAGATTTTGTATTGAGTTTTTCTTTTCCGTTTTGGAGAATATATTGCGGGAATCCATAAACTCAACCCAACAATAACCCACCTTTTAAAACTAATCCATAAACTTAAACTAACAATAACCAACCTTTTAAAACTAATCCATAAACTCAAACCAATAATAACCCGTTCATCCACCGCAGAAATCAATTCCAAGCATTCACACTCATTCAATGGACATTGTAATTGCATTCAAACAAAATTCAAACCCATCAGGAGTACATAAATTTCTATTGATATTGCAATTGCATAATCTGATACCCTTTTAGACAATAAACCCAATACCTTTAAAAACTAATCCATAAACTCAAACCACCAATGACCCATTTACCCACTACAGAAATCAGTTGTACACATTCACACTCAAACAATATAAAACCCAATATCATATGAATCCATAAAATTCCAATGACTGTTGCAATTACATTCAAACAAACGCACAATCCAAAACATAAATTTTCAAAGCTGTAGTAATTGCAGTGAAAGAAAAACAAAACCCAATATGATCAATACTTAAATATCTATGTCCATTGCAATTGCAGAAACATGTACCTCTTCAGACCATGTAACAAAATGTCTGTCTCTGGTCTTATCAGGTTTCCGTGTCTTCTATATTTTATCTTATGTTTTTTCCAATGGGCACTTGAAGAAATTTACTATCATTATCATCTTCAGCAGCAAAGATTGTTGTAGTATTATGAGCAACAACACTATGCAATACATCATGTAGCTTACGATGTGAATAGAAAAAGTAGATAGAGGGCAACACTAAACAGGAAGCTGGGTCTGAATATATGGCGGTGCCCCCAAAACAGTGAAAACTAGTGTTTACATTTGGCACTGACTATTGACAATTGTCAACTGCTATGCAAGGTATACAAAACACCCGTCCCCTGCACCCCTCCCACTCAAACACCTGCATGTAGCAGGGAGTAAAACACAACTTTTGAAATTGTTTTAATTTTTGTTCTCATCCGTGTTTTGATTGGACAAGCTTTTTCTTAATTTAAAAGAAATGTGAAATCAATAAATCTGCCTCTAAAAATAGAAAGAACCAATAAGAAAACGGACAATAGTCAATTTTATGGTTATAAAAACTGGAAAAAAATGTTAAATAATAGGTATTCCATTAAATTTTTCCTTTGCACATTTTACAAAGCAGGATTAATAAGAAAGATGATCAGATGAAAATTTAAGTCCCCACCATATAGGCAGGGACTAACAATCATGCAAAACTAGGATAAAAGAATTAAAGAGAGGGAACTAAGGAATTGATAGGGAAATGAAAATTTCCATTTCAAACAAATGAATCTTTTATGTCATCGCAATCGTCATCTCTATCCATTAACCAAAACTAGGAGAAATAGCTAAAGACATTCAAAGAATACCTATGAAGTCTATGACGATGTGAAAAGCATGAAGCCCTGTCATCTACATTTTGACACGTTGACCTCCAGCTCCTATTGTAAGGTACCCTAAAATTATAGCCATTAGGAATCCATTCATACAATCAAGTGTATTGATAAAATTTCTTTGTCTAGCCCAAACCTGAAAGGAATTTCCCCATATATTTTAGAAACAAAATAAGCCACAAGAGAAAGACAGAAGTATGCAAGGAAATTCTTATGGAAGAACTTATGAGCACCATTCATTTGTACTTCGGAGAGAACAGCCATTAAATGCTGCTAAGCCAAAAACAGTTTGAGAAGTTAAAAAATGATTGGCTCGAGCTTAATACTTACTTTCAATAACTACAATGCTTCAACAAAAGGCTTCGATCCAAAGATATTCATTTGAAGAAAGGCAGCATGTTCGTCCAAAGACATATCTTCCAATATGCTTCAATTCTAATAAGGTGTAGCTTGAACCGCACCTCCTATCAAAAAGTCAGAACAGTAAATATCTTATTCAGAATCTTTTCATGACATTTTTTCTATGGAGCATAATGTATTCTATGTAAAGTAAAAGATATCACACGGACAATGAAATTACAAGCAATAACATGGCACATATCCTATGCAGCCCATTCTTATCAACATTAAATACAGGCTTTAAAATTACCCTTCTGAAATGCTTGAACATTATTGCGAATAGATGAAAGCTTTGACAAGTCGAAATTTCCAGCTATAACCGTTGGAATGATCCATATCGTCGACTCCTCCCGAACAAGGAAAATATTTATTCAATTTCAAGCAATCAGAATTCCCCTAGAGAGTTTTGTTTCAGCCAAATGACTAAGATTTTATTGAACATCACGAGAAACATTAATTTTTAAACTAACTCCAAGGAAAATACAAAAGAGCTGATTATTGCCATACCCAGATTTTTGGAAGAAAACAACTACTACAGTTTCTATATCGTGGGAATGAAATAAAAATGTGACTTTTTGCATCACCTATAAAACCTTTGGTGAATTTAAAAAATTGCCACAAAAAACAGATGAGAGGAGAGATGTATGTGCTTATATATGTATACCTGCATACATATAGAATTCCATACAAACTGGCATGACTAAGGAATCTTAGAATATGATTCACAAGAGGTTAAGTTCAGGCTAATGTAATAGGAAAAACAAAGTTTAGAGGGACAAATTTATATTTCTTCAAGATAGATGCCAATAAGAACAGCTCTTGAACTATGCCCTGCTGTTTCTTCTATTAAATTCAATCCTTCTCATATAGTTTTACATTGTCAGCCAACAATACATCAATGCAGATGCAATACATCCATCCCTAAGAGAGATGCAAGGAAAATAAATAAAAGTAATCCAAATGATGCAATCAAGGATAGGTATGGCAGAAAGCAAACTATTGATTATAATCAGCACTCAGTACAGTTGCAATCTCTCATAGAAGCAATGAAAAAAGCAAAGAAAGTAAGGTAATTGATAACCCATAACTGTCTACTAGAAAAAGCAAACTGCTTATGATACAATACACTATATTCATACAAACACCATCTTAGCTGCACAAAACCTCTTTACACCAGTCTATATCACCGCCAACTACTTGCAAGCTGACACTGACTAGTCACTCCTATTAACCGGCGTCTATACAACTAAGCAACATAAACAACTGAAGAAACCAACTCTCTACTTGAAAACTTGTTCTCTTTCACTTCCCTCCATTGAATGTATCTTTTCTTTTCAACAATACCTTCAAACACAGAACCTAGCCTGCTTACCTCCCTGGCCATGTTGCAGCCTCCCACCGACTTTTTGCCCCATAACATGCTTTCACTCTTCCAGACATTTCTTGCAATCCCACTCACTAAGCTTTTATTTTGATATTTTAGAACCCTGACTTGCATTATTTTCCTGCTACTTCAAAGATGTACATATGTCATTTGTGTAAATTTTCTATGAACATTCATTTTACTATTTTTGCAAACATTATAATTGTGTCAGCGAAAGCTCATTGGACAAATCCCTGATATCCACTTAACAGAAAGTGTGAGTTAACCCAGAAAACTGCAGTGCTAAATCTATGCCTTTGGAATATCATGAAGCTAACACTGACGAGAATTTGTGCTGAAATTGGGTTTTACATTTTTCTTCTCAGAGATGCATTTGTTTTGCATTGGGACTTTGTCCCAAAATAGAGTATCTATGTTCTACAAGATATCATTTATACGTTTTCATTGGTTCATTGTGTTCCCACCTGCATTTGATATTTTGATTCAAAAGTATTGCCAATCTATGCATCACCTTTCAGTAAGGGCATTCAGTTTATGGATACTGTTGTGCTCCTGTTATGTAAGCCTATAAGACAATCATTATGTATTTTGTTGTGTGCATAGCGTTTTTATAATACAAATAGAACATGCAGCACTTTCAACAAAACAAAAAAAGCATTGTAATTTTTTATCATATTTCTCATACAAGTTACAACTGGAGGATATCATGTCAAACACAGGTATAATCCATAGCAATTATACTTCCAGTGTAATGAAATTACTTGATCACAAAGCAAAATAACAGAATAAATGCACAAACAACAGCATAATAGAGCAGATCTACATAAAATGAGCAAATTAAGAGAAAATACATGATTGTTTGACTAAGACATTTTTAAGGGGCAACCTCCAAAAGTCTTGTAAAAAGAACAAAATTTGTAATACAATGATTAACGACTACTCACTACCTCCTATGCAGATCACTGGGATAAAGACTTAAAAGTCATCCTCTAATCCCAATGAACCTGACTACTACTACAAATATTATATCTAGGAACTAACAAATGAAGTTAAGGATTATGTAGGCCCTAGCCGGCCATAACAAATCCTAATGCATACAATGGGTTAATGTAATGTCCCCTTTTTGGAAGTTCAAAATTTCTTAACCTTGCACACAATTTTGACTTGTAAAAGAGAACATTAGTAACCAATAAATCTTTATAATATCAACATATTGCAATTAGGGTTAGTAACTACATAATCATTATCAATATCAAAGTTCATTACATATATGCATTTCACATTTTCTCATTCCCATCATATGAATATTTCATGATATACCTCGAAAGAGTCATTATTGACCCTGATCATTAATCTACTCTACTTCACCCACCCCATATGAGATAGTTATGTTAGGGCGCTGGTGTAACAAGACCCACTACTATAGGCCCAAAGGCTTCATTGCACACTCGGCAATTCCTTGCCATTTGGTTCAAGGGGCTTCATGCTACATCCGACGATTCTTCACCCACTTGAGAGTCACCTATCGTTAAGCCATTTATAATAATATTTAAGTCTACACAACCATAGGCCCAAGGGCTTCACGCTACACCTGACGATTCTTCACCACTTAGCTTAAGGGGCTTCATGCTTCACCCACTTGAGAGTCACCTAGGTACTAGAACACTAAACTGCCCTTCCCTAACTCACCACCATACTCATAGGGTGATAGATAGATTAACGGTGAGGCTACTTGCTCTCATTTCGAGTATACCATGGTTAGAGTGATGTATCATGTCTTATATGAACTTATCCTTACTATCTCGTGATCCCATGGATCACGAGACAGTACATCTGATCATATTGTTCCTCAATGGGAACTTAACTTTGTACTATCTCATTGATTTCCATACAAATTACTTGGCATCATACAATATTCTTCCTTAGAGGAATAACATTCATCATTCTAATATGATCATACACATTCTTATGTCATAAGCATTCTTAGTCTATCATGTTATAGACATTCTCAATCTATCATGATTATAAACATACTCATGCTATTATGATTAATCTCATGCTATCTTAGATGGAATTATTCATAGATTAATGATTATGATACATATTACTTGTGCTAAGAAACATACCTTGGTATGATCGATCCTTAACACTTGCTGCTATATGATACCTCTGCTGTTCTTCTACCAATGAACCGTTGATGGAGATGCGATCTATTATTTGATTATATTGTGTTGATGGATCTGTGTGTGTGTGTGTGTGTGTGTGTGTGTGTGTGTGTGTGTGTGTGTGTGTATCAAACTTGATGTGATCAAATGTATTGTATTGTGGTGAACTGCTTAATGATTATTAGATAGATCTTCGATTGCTTATGAATCAGATGAATTATTCTCTGATATGCTATTGCTTAAATAAATGTTTATGAAGAATGATCGATTGTTGGATGATGCTCAATGACCCATCGCTACCGCCACTTATATTGTCTTTATCTTGAAAGTCGCGATCATTAGGAGAGACGTCTCCTTTGACAATCATTGTTAATTACTTTGTTTATCCTCTAACATGATCAACACTTGAGTTATTTATCTTTTTGCATTATTTGTCTTATCCTTGATTTGTTGTTGGGTCATGCTACGTAGAATTGTAAGCTTCCCACGATTGGTCTTATTTAACCATCTTTGTAATCGGCACTCCTTGTTAGAATGTTATCAGAGATACAATTAATGCATAGCAAAATTCTGCCATGCTCTAGTCTTCAGTGGATCGATCATGATAAGTTAATCACCATGGTTGCATTGATAATCTTCTTTGATTGATGAAATGGGTCTTATCATTCCAATCTTTAATTGGAATGGAATAATCGATTGGATGAGAGACATGACATGCCTCCCCTCTTAAGATTGCTTATCCTCAAGCAATGTTCAAATTTGGATGTTTGAGGATCTCCACTCCTTCCCATGTGGCATTGTCTTCGGGTAGATCTTTCCATTTTATGAGCTATTCAGAGATGCTTCTATTCCTCAATTTTCTTTCCTTTGTACTAAGTATCCTTTTTGGTTCAAGGATTAATTGTCCCTCATCATCAAGAGGGGGTAGTTCTTCACACGGGGTAATCTTTTGTCCAAGTACTTTCTTGAGTCTAGAGACATGAAATACGTTGTGAATCTTACTATTTCCAGGTAGATCCAACTTGTAAGCAACCTCGCCAATCCTTCTCAAAACTTTGTATGGTCCATAAAATCGAGGCTTTAGCTTTTTGGATCCGCTAACCTTGATAGAAGTCTACTTATAGGGTCGCAACCTCAAGAATACCATATCTCCAACTTCAAAGGTTCTTTCAGCTCGCTTTCTATCCGCATATATCTTTTGCTAGTTTTGGACATGATGCAAGTTGTCCTTAAGGAATCTCATGATGTCTTCATGTTGTTAAAGGAAGTCTTTGGCTTTGGGTACCTTGCTGTCTTGAAGAAGCAGACTCCCAAATGATGTGGCTTTATACCCGTATAGGGCTCGGAATGGACTCATCCCAATGGACATCTGATGAGTCGTGTTATAGCAATATTCTCCCATGTGTAGCCACTTTATCCACGCTTTTTGTTAACTGGTAACATAGTTCCTTAAATAGCCCTCAATCCATTTATTCACTATTTTTATTTGACCATCAGTTTGAGGGTGATATCTTGTACTTAGCATAAGCTCTATTCCGGACAATCAAAATAATTCTTGCCAAAATAGACTCATAAAGCGACTATCTCTATCACTGACTATGCTCTTTGGTAGCCCATGGAGTCTGAAGATCTCCTTGAAGAATAACTTGACAACTTGAAGGGCTTTGTACTAAGATGAGATAGCCATGAAGTGTACATACTTTGTGAGTCTATCTACCACCACGTAGATGCAATCTCTTCCTTGTATCTTAAGAAGACCGGTAATGAAGTCCATTGAAATGCTGCTCCACTTCTATTCAGGTATGGGCAATGGTTGTAATAATCCCGTTGGATGTGAGTGCTCTACCTTGTTCCTTTGGCATATGGTGCATTCTTGGACATACTTAAGTATATCCCTCTTAAGCCCTTTCCATGCGAACCTTTCTCTTACCTACTTGAATGTCTTATAGTACCCTTGGTGTCCGACAAGGGGGTTGTCATGGAACTCCTTGATTACTCATTCTTTCATTTTAGAACCAGTTGCCAAATATACTCTATCCTTGTAGAAGATGAGGTCTTCTTTTATGGTGTACCCCTCATCTTTTATGTTTCCTTCCAACACATCATTAGTGTAGGGATCCTTGACATATTCAGCTATGATGGAGCTCTTCCAATCCAGTGATATACTCGACATAGCACATAGATGTGGTCTCTGGGTAAGGCATCGGCCACCACATTATTCTTTCCTTTCACATAGGCTATGTCAAAATTATATGCTTGAAGCCTGCTTACCCATTTATGTTGCCTAAGTACTTTCTTGAGTCTGGAGACATGAAATACATTGTGAATCTTACTATTTCCGAGTAGATCCAACTTGTAAGCAATCTCACCAATCCTTCTCAAAACTTTGTATGGTCCATAAAATTGAGGCTTTAGCTTTTTGGATCCACTAACCTTGATAGAAGTCTGCTTATAAGGTTGCAATCTCAAGAATACCATAACTCCAACTTCAAAGGTTCTTTCAGCTCACTTTCTATCTACATATATCTTTTGTTGGTTTTGGGCATGATGCAAGTTATCCTTAAGGACTCTCATGATGTCTTCATGTTGTTGAAGGAAGTCTTTGGCTTTGGGTACCTTGTTGTCTTGAAGAAGCAAACTCCCAAATGATGTGGCTTCATACCCGTATAGGGCTCGGAATGGACTCATCCCAATGGACATATGATGAGTCGTGTTATAGCAATATTCTCCCATGTGTAGCCACTTTATCCACGCTTTTTGTTGCCCGGTAACATAGTTCCTTAAATAGCCCTTAATCCATTTATTCACTATTTTTGTTTGACCATCGGTTTGAGGGTGATAGCTTGTAGTTGGCATAAGCTCTATTCCGGACAATGGAAATAATTCTTGCCAAAATAGACTCATAAAGAGACTATCTCTATCACTGACTATTCTCTTTGGTAGCCCATGGAGTCTGAAGATCTCCTTGAAGAATAACTTGACAACTTGAGGGGCTTTGTACTCGGACGAGATAGCCATGAAGTGTACATACTTTGTGAGTCTATCTACCACCACATAGATGCAATCTCTTCCTTGTATCTTAAGAAGACCGGTAATGAAGTTTATTGAAATGCAGCTCCACTTTTGTTTAGGTATGGGCAATGGTTGTAATAATCCTGTTGGATGTGAGTGCTCTACCTTGTTCCTTTGGCATATGGTGCATTCTTGGACATACTTAAGTATATCCCTCTTAAGCCCTTTCCATGCGAACCTTTCTCTTACCTACTTGAATGTCTTATAGTACCCTTGGTGTCCAGCAAGGGGGTTGTCATGGAACTCCTTGATTACTCGTTCTTTCATTTTAGAACCAGCTGCCAAATATACTCTATCCTTGTAGAAGATGAGGTCTTCTTTTATGGTGTACCCCTCATCTTTTATGTTTCCTTCCAACACATCACTGTCTCACGTTGTTTCAAGTGTGTTAATTCTTTAAAGTCTTCTTGCAGATGCCTTCTATCAAATCTTTTGCTGAACTTTCAGGAGAAGTCTTCATAAGATGTTATGTTTTGATGGCCTTGGGTGTGTTTTCCATGGTGCCACCATTCATATGCTAACCCCTCCAAGTGTAGGATGGTAAATTGCAAGGCATCCTTCTCGGTCATCGGACTTAGATAGAAGTAATCATTTAGTTTTTGTAACCATGTGTGAGTGGAGATCTTGCTGGAGCCATCAAAGTTAGATGGATATACCTTATTTGCTTTGTGCTTCAAATCTTTGTTCATGGGTCTTCTTTCTTTCTTGGCTACCTCATTTCTCTTTGAATTACTAGTCATTAAATGATACTGCTCTTCTTACTTTGGGTTCCAAGCTTGTATAGGCTCACGCAATATCATCCGTACTCATTGAATTCAGAGTAGACTCTTCCGTTCTCGATGTTTCCTCTTCGGGAAGAAAGGATGGTATAGGAACCTTTGGGATTGATGAAGTATTGCTATTTTCAAAGTGGTTAGATCCCACTTCTCTCTCATTGGTTGATTGGTTTCTCAAATTTTCCATGGTGTTCCCCATATTTTGCAATGCTTGCAGAAGAGCTTGAGTGGTTCTTTCATGTCTTTCATTTTGGTCCAAATTCTTGGTCGTTTCCATAAAGGCCCTCAACTCATTGTTCATTTGGCCCTCCATATTGTTGTTGTTGTTACGTGTGTAATGTCTTGTGTAATGTTGCATACCAGATGGTAAGATGACTACTCTGATACCACTTGGAATGTCCCCTTTTTGGAAGTTCAAAATTTCTTAACCTTGCACACAATTTTGACTTGTAAAAGAGAACATTAGTAACCAATAAATCTTTCTAATATCAACATATTACAATTAGGGTTAGTAACCGCATAATCATTATCAATATCAAAGTTTATTACATATATGCATTTTACATTTTCTCATTCCCATCATATGAATATTTCATGATATACCTCGGAAGAGTCATTATTGAGCCTAATCATTAATCTACTCTACTTCACCCACCCCATATGAGATAGTTATGTTAGGGCGCTAGTGTAACAAGACCCACTTCCATAGGCCCAAAGGCTTCATTGCACACTCAACAATTCCTCGTCATTTGGCTCAAGGGGCTTCATGCTACACCCGAGGATTCTTCACCCACTTGAGAGTCACCTATCATTAAGCCATTTATAATAATATTTAAGTCTATGCAACCATAGGCCCAAGGGCTTCACGCTACACTTGGCGATTCTCCACCACTTGGCTCAAGGGGCTTCATGCTACACCCGGCAATTCTTCACCCACTTGAGAGTCACTTAGGTGCTAGAACACTAAACCACCCTTCCCTAACTCACCACCATACTCGTAGGGTGATAGATAGATTAACGGTGAGGCTACTTTCTCTCATTCTGAGAATACCATGGTTAGAGTGATGTATCATGTCTTATATGAACTTATCCTTACTATCTCGTGATCCCATGGATCACGAGACAGTACATTTGATCATATTGTTCCTCTATGGGAACTCAACTTTGTACTATCTCATTGATTGCCATACAAATTACTTGGCATCATACAATATTCTTCCTTAGAGGAATAACATTCATCATTCTAATATGATTATAAACATTCTTATGTCATAAACATTTTTAGTCTATCATGTTATAGACATTCTCATTTTATCATGATTATAAACATACTCATGCTATTATGATTAATCTCATGCTATCTTAGATGGAATTATTCATAGATTAATGATTATGATACATATTACTTGTGCTAAGAAACATACCTTGGTATGATCAATCCTTAACACTTGCTGCTATATGATACCTCTGTTGTTCTTATACCAATGAGCCGTTGATGGAGATGTGATCTACTATTCAATTATATTGTGTTGATATATATATATATCAAACTTGCTGTGATCAAATGTATTGTATTATGGTGAACTGCTTAATGATTATCAGATAAATAAGGCTTCGATTGCTTATGAATTAGATGAATTATTCTCTGATCTGCTATTGCTTAAATAAATGTTTATGAAGAATGATCAATTGCTGGATGATGCTCAATGACCCATCGCTACTGCCACTTATATTGTCTTTCTCTTAAAAGTCACGATCATTAGGAGAGACGTCTCCTTTGACAATCATTGTTAATTACTTTGTTTATCCTCTAACATGATCGGCGCTTGAGTTATTTGTCTTATCCTTGATTCGTTGTTGGGTCGTGCTACGTAGAATTGTAAGCTTCCCACGATTGGTCTTATTCAACCATCTCTGTAATCGGTGCTCCTTTGTAGAATGTTATCAGAGATACAATTGATGCATAACAGAATTCTGCCATGCTTTAGTCTTCAGTGGATCAATCATGATAAGTTAATCACCATGGTTTCATTGATAATCTTCTTTGATTGATGAAATGGGTCTTATCATTCCAATCTTTAATTGGAATGGAATAATCGATTGGATGAGAGACATGACAGTTAAGAGCATAACATGCCCCCTTCAAAGAAGCATTGTCCTCAACACTTAGCTATGGGTGCTTTTGAATGGACTGATCATCTTCCGAAGTAGCATCTTCCAATGGTAAGTTCTTTCATTTGATGATTTATTCAGTGATCCCACTAATTTGCAACTGCTTGCTCCTTGTTTGAATTCTCACTTCTATTTCCAAAATGATTCTTCCTTCTCCACCTAGCTCTAGAAACTTTATTTGAACCAAAGCTTTATCTCTAATGACCTTGAAAAATGACACATGAAAGACTAGATGTATTCATGTTGATATTGGTAGCTCTAGTTTGTATACAATGCTCCCAATTAGATGTATTGATGCTGATATTGGCAGCTCCAATTTGTATAAAATGCTCCCAATTCATAGTTGCACCTCATAAGGATCATAATATTTGGGGGCCCACTTCTTGTCCTTTTCTTGCTTGAGAGATATTTTCTTGTATGGTTGGATCTTCATAAACACCCAATCACCTACTTCAAAATATCTTTCACTTCTATGATGATCTATGATCTGCCTATTGCTTGATCTTATTTTGTGCCATGCCGAAATTATCTTTGAGAATTGAAAGAACTTTTGGCTGATGTTGAATATGCTCCTTGATTGCAAGAACTCAAGGATGTAATTTCATTAAAAATGGAATAGTTGTGGGTTGGCACAGGTATAGAGTGCCACAATGGTGACATCTTGGTCATCATATAAAAATAAGTGTCGTACCACCATTCTACTAATAGTAACCAAGAGGCCCATTGTGACTGATTATGCGATACAATGTAATGAAGAAAGCCCTCCAAACATTTATTAACCACCTTTGTTTGTCCATCTAATTGAGGGTGGTAAGAAGAACTAAAAGCCAACTATGTACCTAGACAAGAGAATAAATTAGTCTAGAAATGACTGGTAAATATAGGATCACAATCACTTACTATAATTTTTGGAATGCTATGTAACTTTTGAACTATCCCTTGAAATGCCTCAGCCACTATGTTGGTTGTAAAAGGATGAGATAGAGAACACAAATGAGCATATTTGGTAGTCTATCAACCACTACCTTTATGACATTCTTCCCTTCTAACTTGGGTAACCTTGTGATGAAGTCCATTGACACCTCTCATTGTTGACTAGGAATGGATAATGATTGTAGAAACCTTGAGAGTTTACTATTTTACTCTTGTTCTATTGGAAAACCAAGCATCCCCTTACAAACTTCTATTTACAGCCCCTTTGAGATCTGATGGCATGATTGTCATTGATGTCAAAAGGGATTGGTTCAGTGATAATGTTGATGTTGAATCAAGCTAGTGAAATAATTGGTGGGTTGATGGTCATGATACTTGTCAGTTGATCTGTTATTGCTTTATATGCTTCATTAATCAAGAGTTGGTTGTTCATGCTGATGGAATCCTAAGTATTGAATCCTAAGGAGTTGGTTGTTGTTGCACTGTTTCATGTTCTTCATTCACATGTTCATGATGTCTGATTTGAGCAAGGGTTTTTGATATTTGATTAGAGTTGATTTGAGAAGGACATCATCAGGTTATCATCATGCTTCATTGAGGTGCTTCATTGATGTCATCATTGAATCAAGTTTTGCATCCTCATCAAGGATATGTTTGTAGTACTTGTAAGATCAAGATGCTTTGATGTGTTTGTAAAATCAAGATGAGAAATGTAGATGCAAAATTCATGTTTATTGTAAGGATAAGAAGATCATTAAGATCTCAAGATAGTTTATGCCTCAAGCAATGCAGATGCACATTCTATGAACAATGCAGGTTTTACATTAGTGTATGTTGACTTCATGGTGTGATCAGTGTTGTATGTTCTTGATTGCATCATCAGTGTGGTAAGTTCATTAGTTGATCATTGTTGCAACAAGGAGTTCATGCCAAGTTCATACCAAGTTTCCAAGTTCATGCCAAGTTTCATTATTAGGATTATGTCCTTTCATAGCAGAGTTATTTCTCATGTCCATCATGTCTGCATCAAATCAAATCAGGATCATAGGATCATTGATAAACCTTGGTCAGTGATAAGGTTTGTTCTTCATATCTTTCTATAAGTGTCAAGCTTTATTCTTCATAGTGACAAGTTTAGAGACAATTCAGTGCTATATCTATTCAAGTACAATGCAAGATGGTCATGTTTTTAATGCAGTGAAAATCTCTGATCATATTTGTCATGATACAGAGGATTCTATTGTTTCTAAAGAATTAGGGTTTGTTTTAAGAAGTTTCATGCTTGAAACTCTAATTTAAAAAGTGCTAAGTGTATACAAGGAGCCTTTTATTATAAACATCATCCCTTTTCTTATATTTCAATGTTGACCTGGTGATGGAGGTCGAAGTCACTTAAAGTGACCGGTTGAAGGGTTATGAAGCCATGTGTAACTGGCCCCTCCTCTCTTTATCACCGATGGAACATGTCTCTTCCTTATGTGCGCAAGCGCGAATTTCAAATCGATGGCTCCTTTTAAAAGAATTGTGAGTGCAAATTAGATGATCAATTATGGTCTTAATTCAAATAGCCTTCTTGTCTCCCAAGCTCCTACATTGACGGGCTAATAAGTGTCACCATGTGTGACAACTTTTAGAAAGTTTCTTTTAAGGTTATTTTTTGAGCTCGAGTAAAAGGCAAATTTTTTGTGGAATCTTTAAGAAGATTTTGTGAAGTTTTTTTTTCTATTTTTAAGCTTCCTCGTGGTAAATGAATATTTAAGGAGGATGTCATGGATTTTATGACTAAAGTGAATATATTTTTTAAAAGAAGGAAAGTTTCTTTTTGAAGATACTATTCTTTTGTGAGCAGGGGATATTTTTATGTAAAAAGGGCATTGGTTGAAGATTTTTTTTGAGAGGTTTTTTTTCTCAGAGGTGAATTGATTTAATCTTGCAGATTGAAGAATATTAAAGGTTTGTTTTGAAAGAAGATGAATATATAGAGAGAAAGGAAAAATGGATGTAGAGGAATGTGTATGGTTTTGAAGGAGAGATATTATTTTTTTTGGGGGTAGATTGCTTAAATTTTTTGATGACTTTATTTGATGATATATTATGAATATCATTCATTTTTTTGGAGAAGATAAAAATATTTTGCAGGTGAAAATGAATAGATATCATTTATGGTTTTTTATTGGAGAAGACAGATATTGAAAAAAAATATTGAAGAGTCATTTTTATGAAGAAGATTATTGATCAATGGTCCTGAGGAGAAGAATAGACAGGAGGCAGATTGAAGATTTTATTGAAGAAGTTATTTTATGGGAACAATTTGTTTTCAAATTGAAGATAAGCAGAGGAGAGGAATTCCAAGAGTCTTTTTGTTTATAATTTTATTGCAGATGCTCTGTGAAAGAATGGGATTACAGGAATATGAAAAGATATTTAATCTTTATATATTGGTTATGCAGGTGCTTTGTATGTAAGAGTTATGATGTGGATTAATATGCAGTAATGAAGATCTTGTGCAACAAATTTACAGATTGAATCACGAAGACAATATGCAAATGATTGTGCATCAGGTGAATTGGTTATGAATAGATAATGAGACTGACATTCAGATTGAATTAAAAAGAGATATGCAAACTCAGAGAAGACAGGTTATGTAATGGTGCAAATCAGATTGAGTTGCAATCATTTCTTGCATAGTTGATTTTGTGGTTTGATAATGGTGATGGTAGATGCAAGTGAGGCTTGTATGGTCAGTGAGACCTTCCTGTAGCCAATGAGGCTTATATGGTCAGTGAGACCTACTTGTATCAGTGAGATTCCTGATTAAGCTAGTGAAGCATTTTGACTGGTTTTTCTACCCCATGAGGGTTTTCCACTCCAGAACTCCTTGTGTCATGATTTGCCTCTATGTGTGTTCTTTCTAATGTTTTACTCACATGTCCTGATTCATGCTTTTCATTATCATACATTTGCATATGTGTTTAACAATTCATTGATGTATTTCTTTCTCTTTGTCTTGTAAAATAAAAGTGGCAAAAAGTTAAAAGTTTTCACAGCACTGATTCACCCCCCCTCTCAGTGTTGTCCTAGACTCCAACAAGTGGTATCAGAGCATAGGTTCCCTTTTTTGAAGTCTAATAGGCTCGGGTAGGTCCTGTTAGTGGAGTACCATGGGTAAGTGCAAAAGAAATAAGAACATGAGAAATGTCAAGTCTCATTCTGATCAAAAGGTGCAGTTTGTATCAAATTCATATGTTGGTAAACAATTAGTTGATATACAAAATGCTACACAAGATGTTCCTTTCTTTGATGGTTCAGATTTCTCAGTTTGGTGTATGAGAATGCAAGTCTATTTATCCTGTTTAGGGTATGGTGTATGGATGTCTGTTGAGAATGGATATTTTAATTCTTCTCAATCATCTAATTCTACAAATAATGTAGAGGCTTTTAAATGCAATCATACAACAAAGTAAGCTATTCTATCAGGATTATCTAATGAAGTTGCTTGTAAAGTTCTACATTGTGAAATAGATCAGGATGTTTGGAAAGAATTAATAAGAATCTATCAAGATGATGGTGAAGAAGAGGATAACTTGGTGTCTAAAGAAAGTGACATTGAAAGAAGACAATCACATGAAAAAGATGAGACCCAATCAGATTCAGAAGAAGATCATTATTAGGAGTATGATGAACAAGAATGTGAAATTGAAATAGAAGGAGAGCTCATATGTGCTCTAAGTGAAATCAATAAATGCAAAAAAGGAGAATCAAAAACTAAAGGTGCAACTACAACAGGAAAAAGAATCCAAAGACAAAGTTATTTTAGATTTTGAAAGAATAACTTCAGACCTTGAAGAAGCAAGAAATTAGATTGTGAATTTAAGGACACATGTTGATGAATCAAACAAGTTAATTGTCAATATGAAAATAGAGGTCGAGGAAGCTAAGAGGATAGTTGATGTAACAAAGTTTGAGTTGGAAGCTAAAACAATTGAATGTCAAAATCTTGAAGGAGAAATAGGTTCTTTAAGAAAAGATCTTGAGGATGTTAGAAAGCAGTTGGAAAAGAATCTAAATTTTGAAGAGAGCACAAGCAAGTTACATGAGATGCTGGGTAAACAAAAACAACATAGAGACACTACTGGTTTAGGATATGAAGAAGGAGAGTGTTCCAAAGCCAGAGAGACTCCTATAAGGAAAATTGATTTAAGTCATCATGTTGCTGCCCCTGAAGGTAAAAAGAAAAGTGAAGCTGAGGAGATGACCAAAGATGAATTTGTAAAAATATACAATCAAAGAAGAAAGTTCAGAAGAAATATTCCAGTAAGACAAGCATATATGTACAGGTATAATTATTCATTTAATGGTTATTGTTATACCTGTAATATAGGACACAAAGTAGTTGATTGCAAAAGGAATACTAACTTTGTATGTTACAAGTGCAATAATGTTGGTCACATACAAAGAAACTGTAAAATGCATAGAAGGTATGATCATGCATGGAAGCATAACATAAATGCTCAAAGGATGTCAAAAAGGTATTATCAATCATTTTATTATGATTACAATATAATTTGTTATATGTGCAACTCTTTTGGTCACAAAGCACATAGTTGTAGAAAAGCATTGCCTGATTTGATAGGTTGGAAATGGAAAGAGGCTGAAAAAGTTTGGAGGAAGAAAGATCATGTAAAAGTGTGGAAGCAAAAACAAAGTCATGAGAAGACAAATCCTAAACTTGTGCATCTTGCACAAGTTAGATCATCAATTGAATAATAGACAGCATGATGTGAAGGGGAGTTGTTCATGTTCTATCAATTATCCCCAAGAAGTTTCAGGAGGTGTATGTCAGTGAAACAGGTGATCAGTGATTCATGTTGTTATTATGCATACAAGATGTTGAAAAGATATTCAGGGGTTCATTGCACAAAGTGTTTGATAATGTTGAGTGACTTGGTTTATAAATGATCTTATTCATATCATATTGATACTTACAAAAGTTGAGTTGTCATGCTGTTGCAATTCAAATGTTCTTGATATTAATATTCATGTATTTTAATCATGTGTTTTGAGCTATGTGTCTTGCATGATAATTGGAGCCTTCAGGTGGATTGGAGATAGTACCAAAAGAAGATGATGGACTAGATGTCAAGTCATGTTCATTTGAAAGTGTTCTTAGTGTATTAATTTGACATGTTCTTTGATGGTCTTCCTCATTAGTATGTTTCAAAAAGGTATGTGTAAATTGTGTGCTTCTAGTTTTGAAGTGGTATCAATTATGTGATTCAAACTATGACAATCTAGAACTGCTTATGATATTCATCAAGTTCTTCAATCAGAGGCAGTTAAAGGTATGGCAGATGATAATAGTAAAGTTCAAGTACTAGTTGGTGTTGTGTCTTCTCTATTTCCTTTCTGCAAGATTGAGTGATCTTGTTGTCACTATGATGAAAGTTTTGGGAAGGTCTTCTCAAGAGTGGTCATCATGTGTTGTGATGTGTTTATGACATCCTTGCATAGAGTTCAAGTTCATATAAGTTATATCAAAGAAGTTGGTATTTGATTGTAGAGATATGTCAGGTTTTCATCTTCATATTTGTGTCAAGAAGTGGTATTATGTTGAGGTTGACATACATGTTTTATTTTAGCAGGACAATGCTCTTTTGTGCAGATGGTGTAACAGTGATGTTTGTCCTTGTCTGTGATTGGCAGTAATATTTATGAGAGGTGATTTGTTTGTGCACTTCAATACAGGGGGAGAAAATAGATTTGAGTCTTTGTCATCAGATGTCAAAAAGGGGGGGAGAGAGAAAATGCATCATATAGTTTTTCCATCAATGACAAAGGGCAAGATTGATGGCATGATTGTCATTGATGTCAAAATGGATTGGTTCAATGATCATGTTGATGTTGAATCAAGCTAGTGATAGTATTGGTGGGTTGATGGTTATGATACTTGTCAGTTGATCAGTTATTGCTTTATATGCTTCATTAATCAAGAGTTGGTTGTTCATGCTGATGGAATCCTAAGTATTGAATCCTAAGGAGTTGGTTGTTGTTGCACTGTTTCATGTTCTTCATTCACATGTTCATGATGTCTGATTTGAGCAAGGGTTTGTGATATTTGATTAGAGTTGATTTGAGAAGAACATCATCAGGTTATCATCATGCTTCATTGAGGTGCTTCATTGATGTCATCATTGAATCAAGTTCTTCATCCTCATCAAGGATTTGTTTGTAGTACTTGTAAGATCAAGATGCTTTGATGTGTTTGTAAAATCAAGATGAGAAATGCAGATGCAAAATTCATGTTTATTGTAAGGATAAGAAGATCATTAAGATCTCAAGATAGTTTATACATCAAGCAATGCAGATGCACATTCTATGAGCAATGCAAGTTTTACATTAGTGTATGTTGACTTCATGGTGTGATCAGTGTTGTATATTCTTGATTGCATCATCAGTGTGGTAAGTTCATTAGTTGATCATTGTTGTAACAAGGAGTTCATGCCAAGTTCATGCCAAGTTTCATTATCAGGATTATGTCCTTTCATAGCAGAGTTATTTCTCATGTCCATCATGTCTGCATCAAATCAAATCAGGATCATAGGATCATTGATAAACCTTGGTCAGTGATAAGGTTTGTTCTTCATATCTTTCTATAAGTGTCAAGCTTTATTCTTCATAGTGACAAGTTTAGAGACAATTCAGTGCTATATCTATTCAAGTACAATGCAGGATGGTCATGTTTTTAATGCAGTGAAAATCTCTGATCATATTTGTCATGATCAATACAGAGGATTCTATTATTTCTAAAGAATTAGGGTTCGTTTTAAGAAGGTTCGTGTTTAAAACTCTAATTCAAAAAGTGCTAAGTGTATACAATGAGCTTTTTATTATAAACATCATCCCTTTTCTTATATTTCAATGTTGACCTGGTGATGGAGGTCGAAGTCACTTAAAGTGACCGGTTGAAGGGTTATGAAGCCATGTGTAACCGGCCCCTCCTCTCTTTATCACCGATGGAACATGTCTCTTCCTTATGTGCGCAGGTGCCAATTTCAAATAGATGGCTCCTTTTAAAAGAATTGTGAGCACGAATTAGATGATCAATGGTCTTAATTCAAATAGTCTTCTTGTCTCCTAAGCTCCTACATTGACTGGCTAATAAGTGTCACTATGCGTGACAACTTTTAGAAAGTTTCTTTTAAGGTTTTTTTTTAGCTCGAGTAAAAGGTAAATTTTTTGTGGAATCTTTAAGAAGATTTTATGAAGTTTTTTTTCTATTTTTAAGCTTCCTCGTGGCAAATGAAGATTTAAGGAGGATGTCATAGATTTTATGACTAAAGTGAATATATTTTTTAAAAGAAGGAAAGTTTCTTTTTGAAGATACTATTCTTTTGTGAGCAAAGGATATTTTTATGTAAAAAGGGCATTGGCTGAAGATTTTTTTTGAGAGCTATTTTTTTTCAGAGGTGAATTGATTTAATCTTGCAGATTGAAGAATATTAAAGGTTTGTTTTGAAAGAAGATGAATATAGAGAGAGAAAGGAAAAATGGATGTAGAGGAATGTGTATGGTTTTGAAGGAGAGATATTTTTTTTTTGGAGTAGATTGCTTAAATTTTTTGATGACTTTATTTGATGATATATTATGAATATCATTCATTTTTTTGGAGAAGATGAAAATATTTTTGTAGGTGAAAATGAATAGATATCATTTATGGTTTTTTATTGGAGAAGATAAAGAGATTGAAAAAAAAACATTGAAGAGTCATTTTTATGAAGAATTTGTTTTCAGATTGAAGATAAGCAAAGGAGAGGAATTCCAAGAGTCTTTTTGTTTATAATTTTATTGCAGGTGCGCTGTGAAAGAATGGGATTACAGGAATTTGAAAAGACATTTAATCTTTATGTATTGCTTATGCAGGTGCTTTGTATGTGAGAGTTATGATGTGGATTAATATGCAGTAATGAAGATCTTGTGCAACAAATTTATAGATTGAATCACAAAGACAATATGCAGATGATTGTGCATCAGGTGAATTGGTTATGAATAGATAATGAGATTGACATTTAGATTGAATTGAAAAGAGATATGTAAACTCAAAGAAGATAGGTTATGTAATGGTGCAAATCAGATTGAGTTGCAATCATTTCTTGCACACTTGATTTTGTGGTTTGATAATGGTGATGGTAGATGCCAGTGAGGCTTGTATGGTCAATGAGACCTTCTTGTAGCCAGTGAGGCTTATATGGTCAGTGAGACCTACTTGTATAAGTGAGATTCCTGATTAAGCTAGTGAATCATTTTGAGTGGTTTTTCTACCCCATGAGGCTTTTCCACTCCAGAAATCCTTGTGTCATGGTTTGCCTCTATGTGTGTTCTTTCTAATGTTTTACTCACATGTCCTGATTCATGCTTTTCATTATCATACATCTGCATATGTGTTGAACAATTCATTGATGTATTTCTTTCTCTTTCTCTTGTAAAATAAAAGTGGCAATAAGTTAAAAGTTTTCACAACACTGATTCACCCCCCCTCTCAGTGTTGTCCTGGACTCCAACAAGATCATCCCAAAAGAAATCATGATTGACTCAATGATAAGATTTCAAGAACCTCGAGTCTCTGCCTATTAGAGATGCATGAAGTTCCCTCAAAACCTTATGCTTGAGGAAGTGTTTCAACCAAAAAAAAGTCGATCTATGTACAACAAGCTTCCTCCTTTCCACACAATTTCTCTAATGCACTATAATCCTATTGTAATCACTAAATGAGTTTTGAAATATTTGGATCCCACTACTTTTCTTGTCTAGCCTCGTTTACCCAATCTACCTAGAGTAATGAAGTAACACAAATTACTACTTTTGTGTTGTCTTCACTTTTGGATAATGCATCTACAATGACATTCTCCTTGCCCTTATTATATATGGACTCCAAGTCATATCCCAACATCTTAGTGACCCATTTTTGTTTCTCCTCTAAGGATAGCCTTTACTCCAAAAAGTATTTCAAGTTGTCATGACCTCTCTAGACCTTAAAGTGTCTACCCTTAAAATAGTGGATTTGGTGAGAATCTTTCACTTAATTTGTTGGCTCTCAAATGCTATAGGTTTCCCTTCTTTTATTAGAACTATCCAAATATCATACCTTGAAGCATAACATTCCACAATAAATGTCTTCATTAAATCTGGGATAGCTAAAATTGGAGTTGGGCACATATCTTGTTTGAGTTGTTCAAAGGCTTATGTGGCTTTTTCGTTCCAACAAAAAGTACCCTTCTTCAACAATGTTGTAAGTGGGACAACTATTTTTCCATAGGTCTTGACAAAGCATCTTTAGTGTCCTATAAGACCCAAAAATCATCTTTATGTTTTGAAGAGTTTTGGGAATTTTGCAATCAAGCATTGCCTTGATCTTAGTGGGATCTACTTTTATGCCCTCATGTGAAACTATATGACTCAAGTACTCCACCTCTTTTATAGCAAATGAATATTTGAAAGGTTTGCCAAAAAGATGATTTTGTTTCAATAACTGCAATACTTTATCTACATGTTGAAGATTTTCCTCTCTAGTTTTGCTATAAATGAGTATACCATCAAAGAAAACTAATAAAATTTTTCATGGAAATAGTTTGAAAATAGAGTTCATCAAACTTTGAAATGTGGAAGGAGCATTTGTAAGACCAAATAACATGACTAGAAATCTATAATGACCCTAATGTGTGCCAAAAGCAATCTTTAGAATGTCCTCTTCTCTAATTCTAATTTGGGGATAACCAAATCTAAGATCTTATTTGGTAAAGAACAATGCCACATTCAATTCATCAAGCAAATCACCAATGACAAGAATAGGAAACTTATCTTTGATAGCAAGCTTATTGAGTTCATAGTAGTCCAAACACATTTGCCAACTTTCATCCTTCTTACAAACCATCACCATCGAAGAATAGTATGCACTTTAACTATGCAAAATAATCCCCAGGTCAATCATTTCTTGGACCTTGCATTCAATCTCTCACTTTTATACATATGAGTAGCGGTAGGGCTTGATCTTGCATGGTTCACCTCTAGAATGAGCTAGATAGCATGAACCCGGTCTCTACTTGGATGACTTTCCTTTAGCATATCTCCAAATACCACTAAGTATTTGATGCAGTCATGACTAGAGGGTCCAATTAAATTATCCAACCATGCAACCAAACACACAAGCCCTCAATAGGTCCACATAGTAAAATGAAATAACACAACAAATAGAGGGAACAATGATATTATTGATTCACAGTCTAAAATACAATCACAATCTTGGGTATGTCCATGGAAATGGGGGACCAAAAGGGGCTCAAAAGTGGCCACTTTGTTTTGAAATAAGTAAAAACTAATATTGGATGAGAAATTGAAGATAGCCATGCTCACAATTTGAAGATGTGACAAGAACAAAATTTCTATTGCTCATAATCTAGTTTCTAAACTACTATTTTTTTTCAAAAAAGGCAGAGATTAAGAGGTACAATATGAGGAGCACACAAAGCACTCCTATTTTTGCTAAAAAAATCTAACATAGCATCTTGTGTGTTTCCCTTAAAATGTTGACTTTTTTAAGTATTTCACAAATTGCTTTGGTGAAAAACTAGCTAACATCACGTAGTTTATGTCTAATTTTTCTACTAATTTTTTATGAATTTTCAAAGTGAAGACATCATGAAAAATAAAAATTTGAGTGTGCTCCCCCCTAATTTTTTTAAAAATTAATAAAAAATTATTATTTTTGAATATGTATAGAATAAAGTCTGTAATCTAAAAATATAATTTGTTTCAAATTTGACTGAATGGGTGACAAATGACACTAAAAATACTATACATAGGTTTTCGATTTGATAAAAAAAGAAAACACTAGCAAAAGAAAATTAAAGATGGAAACTTTAATGTTTTTAGATTTTAGAAAAAATTACATGGTTAGAAAGATAACAAAAAATATGAAGTCATCTAGCATTTTTTCAATTAACATTGAAAAATGTGTAAACGTAATAGAGAGCACACTCAAGATTTGGTTGATTTTCTATGTTTTCTTGAAAACATGTCTTTGGACGTATAAAGGTAGGTCCAACCCTTTGGGTTGGAAATTCCCAATGTAGTTAAAAACATGAGTGTGTTATAACATGTTTGCATTTTAGATTGCCTAAAAAGGTAAGCAATGGCTTGCAAAAAAACATAACATGTGAATTTGGACCCACATGTTCTGTTTAATCCCCCATTCTATGCTTTTTGTGACATGCAAACAAAATTTTGATACTTTTGAGAATATACAATTATTAGTTGACAAAGTTATCTCACTTTTTGTTCTTGTATCAACGTAAAAGATTCCAATTGCATGTTTTTAAATCAAATTTAATATTGTAAATAATTGTTTTCATGTTTTGAGGAATTGGAATAATTGTTTGACAGATTTAACTAATTATTTGTTTTACATTGATAAAAACATTCTAATTATATGTTTTATATTTGAATTTGATAAATTGTCAATCATTGTTTGTATTTTTTTGACCAATTGTGTTAGATTGATATAATGCAAAGAAAATAAAACAAATGAGACAACTTCATAAAAATAAGAAATTATACAACGATATAGAGGAGGGTTCTAGAATTGTTCAAGGGATTTGAAACCCTCCATGGGCAATTTGTTAGGGACCTCCTCTTGACTTGAATTTGGTCTCATTTGTGTTTTTTCGTATGAATCTGTATGATTTCTATTTCTAGATTGTTGCTTGGTAATGTTATGATTGTGGTTAGTGTACAGTAATATTGTTGTTATCATTGGTATTTCAAAAGTTAAAAGGCCTGGAATTTTAAATTTGAAAAGTAATTCCCACCTATACATTTTGGGGAGAGTAGCATCAAATAGGTTTTAGGCCTACCTATGCTCATAGGCTCTAGGCAGAGTATTGCTCTAGCCAAGGTAATTAATCCTTGGCTGTGAGGATTAATGGCAAGTGATAATATCCCAGTGGAGTGCAAGAGAGAAAATATAGATGATAATTGGAAAACATTTCATGAAGCGCTCAATTTGTAGAATGCTAAGACTCTGACCCAAAATGCTCACTTTGAGGTTGGTGAGGAGCACAGAGTATTCGAAGCCAGAAATGAACTCCCCAATAGAGGAGGAGAGAAAGATAGTGGAACACAGGAAAAAGGTAGGCCTCACTTCGTGCCCAGAAAGTTGGTCTTAAACCCTAATGAAGATATGCAAATAGCTATAAAGAATGAAGAACCTATACTAAAAAATACAACTGTTTTCTTTGTATGCCTAAATGTTGACAAAATGCCCTCGAGGAGATTTCTAGATAATTGGATAAACACTGTTTGGGGTAAAAGGCTGGGAGTTCAAGTTTCATTTTATAGATTACTAAGCAATAGATTATTTGTAGTCTTTTTTTCACTCGATGCAAAAGAGGGTATTGGACATGGATTACTGGAATGTTGGGCAAACCCTCTTCAAGGCATTCCCATGGAGCCCTGAGGCTTCACACCAAGAAATTATTTTTTGTTCTATGCCCAAATGGCTTTTGGTCAAAAAATTACTAGAGCAGTTATGGCCCTTTTTTCCACAAATCTTAGAACCCTTAGGAAAAGTGATGAAAGTGGATGAAACCAGAGCCACTTTACCACATACGGATGCAAGAATCTTAATTTCCCTTAATACAAGGATTGATATCCCGGAGGTCCTTGAGATTAAGGTTGGAGAAAAAAACTTTTGAGTGTGGTGTTATTGGGCTTGGGGGGCTAAATTCTTGTTTTGTATGTAGAGGGGCACTAGAGGAGAAACTGTCCTAATATCATACTAAATAACATAGGGAAAAAAATTGAAACTAATGCACCTAACTTGGAAAGGGAAAAATTAGTTGAAATTGTTATTGCAGAATCAAGACAACCCAACCTCTAAAGCATAGGATGGAGTAGGTGGGGCTTCTAAAATTAAGGCCAAAACAAAAAAGAATGCTTAGCAATTAGTTATAATAAAAATAAGAGAAAATATCCTGGCCAAGAAATTGGAGAATGTATTAGAGACTGTGGGCTCTCTAATTAGGTTTCAAACACTAGACCCAAAGGACTTAGGTGGTGAAATTCTCACTACGAAAACTAAGGATAGTGTTGAAGAATGCCCTTCCAAGGTTGATGAGGGATATTATTTAAAGAAGGATGAAGGCAATAGAAAGAGAAGATATGTGCATAAAAAAAAAGCACTGAAAAGAAAGTGAAAGGAGCTAAGCTCCCTAAGTGTTTTGATAAGCTTGGGCTCAATAGCACATGAAGTGAGTAGCTTGTGTATCTGACCAACCAATTGATTATGAACTGTTTTAGTTGGAATGTAAGGGGACTTGAGTCTCTAGATAGGAAATATATTTTAAGAGACTTCTGCAATAAAAATAAAAAAATGGATTGTTTAATTTTACAAAAAATTAAAGCCAAAAGATTCCATTTAGACAACACTTTAAGATTTATATGGAAAGAGGCATTGAATTTCTACTCTAACCATGAAAGAGGCAAAGGAGGTACTACAATATTGATTGATAAGGAATGGGGACAATACATAACCCAGAGTGAATGCATCCCTTGCAATAGGTCTGTTTGGGTGGTGATTGATAAGGCGAGTAGTGTTGAACACCCAGATACTAAGAGGGGGGTGAATCAGTATCCAATCAAACTTCAAATCCACTAGAGTAGATTAAAACTTAAACTTTACAACATTAACATAAACATGAAAGATCAATCACAATGCATAACAACACATAACAACACATAACACCAGATATACGTGGAAAACCCAAGAAGGGAAAAACCACGGTGAGGATTAACTCACAATATATGAAGCTCAAAATTACAACTTTGTTTTAGGGCTACAACCCAAGGAAGCTACTACTCCAAGTGCTAAATTTGTTTTAGGGCTACAACCCAAGGAAGCTACTACTCCTTGAAGAAAGGTTTTAGGGTCACTCCCAAGGAAGCTCCAACTCCCTACCAACTTTGTTTTAGGGCTACAGCCCAAGGAATTAACTACTCCCTAAATTGAGAACAAACTCAGAAAAGATTACAACATGACAATCCTTCTACTGTTTGAAAATTGACATTGAAGCTCACTCCTTTTGATGATTGCACTTCTACCTCTTTACTCCTCTTTTGATGATTGAATCAATTAGGCAAACTCTTCACTTCACTCCCATCTTAAAAATGTCTTCAAGATGAATCAGGACAGTATCTAACACTTCTCTTTCTCCTTCAGTCGCACATCATAATGCATATCATATTCATATTCTGCTCTTCACATATTCATCTTCGCAATCATACTTCACCTAGATCAACTAGGTTTACTATTTATACATGATATTACATCAATTGCATTACAAGTTGACCAATACAACAAGAATATCACAATTTACAAATCGGCCAAATATCAAACATCATGAAACTTGTAGAGGGCAAGCCTTAACATGAACTCCACGCAACACCAGGAAGAGGAACACACCTTGTGGATTCCAACACTTGCTTAACCCGGTCCTAAACATCCTTCACAGCATCATCCTTCAAGGAATAACATCCACATGTTACACACATTTGAAATAGGTCACCCCTAAGCAAGAAATCATGAAATTTGTAGTACATCGGCATTTACAATCTTGGCGGTACACATGAAAGATTGAACATTACTTGCGCATCTTCCAAATGAGTCGGTATGACCTATACATCATCTCCAAACACTCCCTGAACTCTGCACAAGAAGAACTTTGTGCTAGACACCTTCAATCATGTCTTCTGGTAACAACCAGGCATCCAGAACTATATGTAGCTCACTGTTACTTGAAAATGAACTTGTGGACCACCAAAACACTTGATACTGCAAAGAAGCATGAATTGCACTTCCTTGAACATGTCCACGAAACTACACATCCATATCTATCACTAAATAGGAAACAATCCTTCATTATCACCTCATTCTGCCAAAGCACAGATGAGAACTTTGTCACTTGTAACTTCCACTACAGAGGAGCAAATGATCTGAAACTTTGGATTTAGTACCTTTATAGCCTACTAAACTTAACTTTTGAACCACATGACCATATCTTTAAATGTGGAGGAATACAGAGCATTTTACTAAGTAATCTTCTAGGCAACTTCCTACAACAACAACCTTTACCAACATCTGGAGACCAGAGTCTTCTTGTAGCAACACATACTTCCTTAGGAACAATAGGAAGGATCATACAACATGCTTCAAGTTATCAGCAACAACTTCTCATAGCTTCTAATTCCCATCTTAATATATCATCATGAAATCATCTCCGCTGACCACAAACATGCTCAATACAACCTTACTTTACATTAATCAATGCATGACATCCAACCATGAACATTAGCAACCAACCATGAACATCATCAACCAATCAACAACCACTACTAGCACACCATCAAAATAGTATATCATCATCATAAGCATCCAAGCAGACTGTTGACATCAGAGACAACCACACAACCACATTAGCGACAAACTTAGGTAACATATGTGCAATGCTCATTAGTGTTGACATCAATGAAAACCACACAACTACATCAGTGACAACCATATGTGCAACAAGTAGGTAGTATGACATTTGCTCAATTTATGCCCCCAATGAGCACAGAGAATGAAGTGAACTATGGAGTTGGATGGTTGACAAACTTCCTAAAATCCCTTGGATTGTTGCTAGGGACTTCAACATGGTGGAACATAGAGAGGATAAGAATGGGGAAAACCATGCAGAATGGAAGGGAAATAAAAAGTTTTTTTGGTTGAGAATGAAAAAATCTCTAGGTCTAATAGACCCTCTAGAAGGAAATAGGGCCACACGCCAAGGAATCTAGTTTTCATGGTGTAATGCTTAGAAGGATAATAAAATAATCTATTACAGGCTAGATAGATTCTATGTCAACAAGGATTTTTTCTATTTCCAGAATTCTGAGAAATCCAATGTTGTAAGGGTCATCCCTAATACCCTATCTGACCATCACCCTATACAAGCTCTTATCAATACTGAGATTCAGGATAGGGAAAAGGGTCATAGAAAAGAAAGCATGTTCAAACTGAATACTCAATTGCTTTCAAACATGGACTGCCTTGATGAGGTCTGTAATCTAAGATTTATTATGAAAATCATGGTTGAGAAGAATAAAGCAATTCAATATTGGAATGAGCTAGTCAAAGCATATAAAGGATTTTTCCAAGTATGTGGAAAGAAAATGGCACTAGATAAAAGGAGAGAGGAAAAACTTCTTCAAATTGAGTTCTTGGAAATTGAAGGGAAGTTGCAATAAAACCCGGATGATAGAGGTAAAATTAGACAACTTGGAGAAATAAAAAACAAACTTAGGAGATTGGAGATGTATAGAGCCCAAGGGGCCAAAGTTAGGGCAAGGATCAATTGGCTGAAAGATGGTGATTGACAAAATATTTTTTTGACATTCTTAGGTCAAAGTTTAAAAAGGAGCATGTTGGGCCTATTAATGAGAATGGTGCAACATATAATGATATAGAAGATATTAAGAAACTGTATAGAGACTTTTATTAGAACCTTTTTAGGTCTGATGATTAGAGTGTGGAATGTTTGGAGGCACATGAATTATGCTTGAATATCTATCCAAAAAAGATTGATGAGATAATGTCCAGCAAATTAAAACAAAAAATCTCCAAAGAAGAGATCAGAGAAGCTATTTTGTCAATGGAAGATGGTAAATCTCCTAGGCAAGATGGGCTACCAGTTGAGTTCTACAAAGCTACCTTATCTTCGGTAGTGGATGATTTGGGATGTGTTTCAGGAGGCTTGTAATAGAGGATCTTTGGGAAAGGATATAAATAGAGGTATCATCAAGTTATTACCTAAAGATGGGGATAAATCTAACCTAAGAAATTGGAGGCCAATTTCTCTATTAAATGTCTCATATAAGATTGTTGCTAAAGTATTGGCAAGGAGGCTCACATATATTCTATCCATAATCATAAACTACACTCAAATAGGGTTTATAAAAGGTAGGTACATTTTAGAAAACTTGTTAACAATCTGGGAAGCATTGCATTGGCCAAGATCATCAGGTCAAAAGGTTGGTATCCTACTGCTGGATTTTTAGAAGGCCTATGACAGAGTGGAATGGTCCTTTATTTTAATAGTGCTAAAAGCCTTTGGTTTTCCCCAAGAATTCTATGACATGGTTAACATGCTCTTTAGGGATGCTTATGCTCAAACAGATATTAATGGCTCTTTAACTGCTCCATTCAATATGGAGTGATCTATTAGGCAGGGTTGCCCTTGGCACCTGTACTATTCATTATTGCTTCAGAATCTTTGTTCCATATGTTGAGAATAGAAAGAATACCTGGGATGATGAAAGGGATTAGACTTCTTGATGACATCATGTTGTTAAACATGCAATTTGTAGATGATACTACATTATATCCCGTGCTTGAAAAGGAGAACTTGAACAACATGGAGAACATACTGAGTATGTTCTGTAAAGCCTCTGGGGCTAAAGTGTCATTCAATAAGTCTATATTGTTGGGTTGGTCAGATAACCCTCTAGAGTGGATGGTGGAGGGTAAATGGCAGTGGGGTGATCCCCATATGCAAGTCAGATTCCTGGGGATACCTTTTGTTGTTGACCCTTCCCTTAAAATGATGTGGAATTAAATGTTTGCAAAAATTGAAATGAAATTAAAAATTTGGAACAAACAAGTCTTGTCATTGGAAGGAAGGGTACAAGTGTGTCAAAAAACACTCTCTACTTATGCTATTTATTATGCCTCAATGTGGCTATTCTCTAATCACCAAATTGATAGTATTCAAAATCTTATTAGGGGTTTTTTGTGGTCTAATGGTAAAGGCAAAGGGAAAAATCATGCTATGAAGTGGGAGTGGTGTTGCATGAGTAAGGATAAGGGTGGACTAGGGCTTAAGGATCTGAGAATCTAGGGTGTGACTCTTGTCACAAAATGGATTATTAGATCATTAGAAGGGTCTAAGCTCTGGAAGGTTCATATCAAAAATAATATCAATCATTTTCTGGTGCAGGAGCACATTCTCTGTAGTGCAGGGTCATCTTTTCTTTTGTTGTCTCATAAGGTTCTTAAGCCATTTCATTTTGTAATAAGGGTCAATTTGGTCCCATGAATGTAATTGTGCAAGGCACACATGTAGTTTTGCTTGTATGAAGGGTAAACCAACAGCTAACTGATTTGAAAATTAGTTTGCACGGTTGGAGGGGATAACTGCTGTCTCTACATCTTCTTTAGAGGCAGGTTGTATGTCACACGGGGAGAGAGAGAAGTGTGTATTACAACTAGTTCTTCTTGATAACTGAATAAAGAGAGTTCTGGGTATGATCTGTGTTGATTTTCGTGGTTGTTCTTAGTGATTTGATATCTTTATCCTGATTTTGTAAATGGAACCCTAACCGGATGCTATCTGTCAATCCATAGTGACTCTATAGTGTGCAGGCGGTGTAAAACCCACGGTTCCACAGTGACTGGTTTGTAACCTAGGAGTAGGGTTTTGATTCATACATGGAGGCCCTTTCCTCTGTCCACTGAAGCCCTGTATAGTATCAGTGTGATGGGGGAAAGACTTTTCACGTTTGTTGTTGTTGAATTCTTACCCAGGAAGCCAGCGAACTCAGTCAAGTTCGACTAGACATCATCATGTGGCTAGTCGGGAAATTAGAGTGAAATTGGATAGTTTGGCTATGGGATCAGATTGCTACAAGTGATCGAGGGTTGATATATGAATCGGCCAAATTCCATTGTTCTGTCGAAGGGAATCCGAGTTCGGCGCCTCAGAACAATTGGAGATCCATCGGTGTGAAATACTCTCCGTCTTACCGAAGATTGGTATAGTGTCGGAGACACATACCATCGTTGTTCGCATCGGCGAGAGAAACGAAATCGGGCTAAGGAAAATACACTTAGCCGACGGTACAAGGTTTCACCGATCGGTGAGACATCTTCGGAGTGTCGCCGATAAAGAGTATCGGTGTGAGGAAGCACCGTCGGGAGAAGACTTGGAAGTCCCACCGATGAGCGAAGGTCATGCCGATAGTAGAAGACATATCAGTGTGAGAGTCATTATCGGGAGTTTAAGTAGAAGTCTGGCCGAAGCAAGAGGTCTTACCGACGATTAAGTTCAACGCAATGCACATCGGTAAGAGTTTGTATATCAGATAACTAAAAGAAAGTTATACTGATAGTATCGGTCTGGCTGATGTACCCGACAGTATCAGTGAGAACTTGGCCATCAGGATAAAAGAATAAGGAGCGGCCGATAGTTCATGTCTTTCCGATAGCGAAGACATCCTTGACTTCGGCGAAACACTGGAGGATCTCTTGCCGATAGGGAAGATATAGTCAAATCTTCATCCGCTTCTGCTAGCACTCTGCATCAAATTGGTATCAGAGCCAATATTCTGAATCACAGCCGTGTATGTTAGACAAAGAATTGGAGATAGAAACAGAGGCTAGCACAATGCCTCCCAAGACGATGAGTAAAGCAGCCATCCAGAAGATGGTGGAAGAAATGCTCGAAGAGAGACTGAAGGAAGAAAGATCCAAAGAGAAAGATGGAAGCACTTCTGAGTCAGAAGAGGATGAAGAAGGAGAAACTGGGGAGAATCCTCAAGGAGAAGGTATGACTGCTGATCAAAAGGCATTTCTGAACGCACTCAAGGGTCATGGAGATAGTGGTGATCTGAAAATGGATGTTCCCACGTTCAATGGGAAACTGGATGGAGATACTCTTGTGGACTGGATTGAAGCCATAAGTAATTACTTTGACTTCAAAGAGTATAGTGACAATAAGAAAGTAAAGTTTGCAAAGACCAGACTGAGAGGTTCTGCATTGGTTTGGTGGAACTACACTCAATATGAAAGGGAGAAGGTTGGAAAGAGTCCAATCACCAAGTGGAGCAGAATGGTGGCCATGCTGAGAGCCAAATTTCTACCATGTGATTATGATCTGCAGACTATCAGAAAGTTTAATCATCTTAGGCAGAAAGATATGGACATGGCTACATACACTGAAGAATTCCACAGATTGAGCATGAGAGCCAATCACAGAGAAGAAGAGAAAGAGATGGTGGCCAGATACCTGGATGGTCTGAGGTACAATATACAGGATGAGTTCAGTATGGTGGTTCCCAAGACTGTGGATGAATGTTTTCAGTTAGCCTCTAGGGCAGAGGATAAACTGAAAAGGAGAGGTGATCAAAATAACAGAGGAAGAGGTGGCAGGAACAATAGAGGAAGAGGTAATTTTGGCAGAGGACAGCCAAACAAAGGTGAAAGTTCAAGTCAACAAGAATCACGTTCTGATACAGAACAGAAAGGTGGTGGTTTCGGAGGTTGGAGAAGACCTAATGGCAGAGGAAGAGGTGGTGGTGCAGGCAGAGGACGTGGAGTCTTCACTGGAAGATGTTACAACTGCAATCAAGTAGGACACACTGCAAATAAGTGCCCTGAGAAGGCATCTAGCTCTCATGATGGTGGGAGAAGGAACCAACTATTGCAGGAGGATGATTGTCAAAGTGTAAACTCACCAATTGGTAGTACTGCACCAGTGCTTGAAGGAGAGAATATGATGATTAAGAGGACCCTCGTGAAGATGCCATTGAAGCAGGAGCCCCCACAAAGGAAGAATCTCTTCAGAACCCAAGGAATAGCATATGGTAAGCTCTGTAAAATCATTGTTGATTCAGGTTCTACTGAAAATGTAGTGTCTACTGAAATGGTAGAAAAGTGTAAACTAACAAGATTACCCCATCTTAATCCTCACAAAATATCTTGGTTGAATAAGAATCAGAACTATTTGGTGGAAGAACAAACTTGGGTAGAGTTTGAACTAGGTGATTATAGGGATAAGGTGCTATGTGAAATTATTCCTATGGATGCTTGTCACCTTCTTCTTGGACGACCTTGGCAGTATGATGTGAAGGCATAGCATGATGGTGAAAAGAATACATATATGATCACCAAGAATGGTAAGAAGTTTCAGATGGATCCCTTACCAGAGCAGGTTGGAGAGAAGAGCAATGACAACAGTGTCATGTTAGTGAGTGGCAAAGAGTTCCTACAACTCATGAAGGAGAAGGATACCCAAGGGTATGCACTGATGATGAAGCCTGTATCCAATCAGCAAAGCAAATAGCAGAAGGAGATTCCATTGGAAGTGCAACAATTACTGGATAAGTACCAAGATCTTGTGGTAGAGGATACTCCTAACTCCTTACCACCTATGAGGGACATAAGTCATCAGATTGACTTGATTCCTGGAGCCACATTACCCAATAAAGCTGCCTACAAGTTGACACCACAACAGAATGAAGAAGTAGGTAGACAGATTCAAGAACTTTTGGAGAAAGGTTTGATTAGGAAAAGTCTTAGTCCATGTGCAGTCCCTAGTGTACTTGCTCCTAAGAAAGATGGCAAATGGAGATTATGCACAGATTCAAGGGCTATCAATAAGATCACCATAAGGTATAGATTTCCTATGCCAAGAATTGAGGATCTGTTGGACTATCTTGGTGGTTCATGTTACTATTCCAAGATTGATTTGAAATCTGGTTATCACCAGATCAGAATAAGGCAGGGAGATGAATGGAAGACTGCTTTCAAAACAAATGAAGGTCTCTATGAGTGGCTTGTCATGCCATTTGGACTCAGTAATGCTCCAAGCACATTCATGCGGTTGATGAATGAGGTACTTGTAGAATTTATTGGAAAATTTGTTATTGTTTATCTTGATGACATATTGATTTTCAGCAGGACCAAAGAAGAGCATGTGAAGCATCTTGGACAGGTGTTAAAGAAATTGCATGAGAGTAAGTTGATGATCAACTTGGATAAATGTGATTTTATGAAAACTGAACTAGTGTATCTTGGATTTGTGATTTCCAATGGCTGTTTGAAAATGGATCCTACAAAAGTTGAGGCTATTCTCAATTGGCCTACTCCTAAGACAGTAGGAGATGTAAGAAGTTTTCATGGTTTGGCAACTTTTTACAGGAAGTTCATTAAAGGGTTCAGTCACATAAGTGCTCCTATTCTCAATACCATCAAAGGTGGAGTGAATTGTAAATTTCAATGGACAAAACAAGTAGATGATAGTTTTGAACTGTTGAAACAGAAAGTGGCCGAGTTACCTACGTTGGTACTCCCTGATTTTGACAAAGTATTTGTTGTGGAATGTGATGCAAGCCAACAGGCTATAGGTGCCGTTCTTAGTCAGGAAGGACATCCAGTAGCATTCTTTTCAGAGAAGTTGAATGAGGCCAAACAGAGGTATTCTACCTATGACCTAGAGTTGTATGCAATGGTGCAAGCTCTAAAAAAATGGAGACATTATTTACTGCCAAAAGAGTTCATTGTTTTTACTGACAACCATGCTCTTAGTTTCCTAAATAGTCAAGAAAAGTTGAATCATAGGCACGTCAAGTGGATGGAACAATTACAGGCCTATACCTTCACTATTAAGCATAAGAAAGGTGTTGCCAACAAAGTGGCAGATGCTTTGAGTAGAAGGATACTGGTCATACAGGAAGTACAAATGGAACATATGGGTCTAGAATGTCTGAAGGAGTTGTACAAGGATGATGCAGATTTCAAGGCTGCCTATGACGTGTGTGCAAGTTTGGCTAACACTTTTCATGGTGAGTATTCTGATTTTGTACTGCAAGAAGGGCTCCTATTTAAAGGTAGTTTGTTGTGTGTTCCTAAATGTTCCATGAGGGACAATATCATCAAGGAGAAGCACAATGGAGCCTTAGGAGGACATTTTGGGTTGGACAAGACTTTGGAACAAGTCACCAGGTTCTACTATTGGCCCAAGGTACAGACAGATGTAAGGAGATATGTTGCAAGCTGTACCATATGTCAAAAGGCCAAGGGTATGTCTTCTAATGCTGGTTTGTACCAACCACTGCCCATTCCCACCAGACCTTGGGAAAGCATTAGTATGGACTTTGTGCTTGGTCTTCCTAGGACAGCAAGGGGTGTAGACAGTGTTTTTGTCATTGTGGATAGATTCAGTAAGATGGCTCATTTTGTGCCATGCAAATGCACAAATGATGTATCTCATATTGCTGGTCTCTTTTTCAGAGAGGTGGTCAGAATTCATGGTTTACCCCTATCAATTGTTACTGATAGAGACTCCAAATTTGTTGGTCATTTTTGGAGGACCCTATGGAGAAAATTGGGCACTCGGTTGTCTTTTTCATCAGCCAACCATCCCCAGACTGATGGTCAGACTGAGGTTGTTAATAGGTCCTTGGGAAACCTTTTGAGATGCCTTACCAAACAGCATGGATTGGCATGGGATTTAGTGATCATTCAAGCTGAATATGCTTATAATGATTCAAGAAACAGAAGTACTGGGAAAAGCCCTTTTGAAATAGTTTATGGTTTCCACCCAAGAGGACCACTTGAACTCAAAGACCTCCAAGGATGGGATAAAAGGAGTGCTCTAGGAGAAGATTTTGCTGCTACCGTGAAAACAGTACATGATCAGGTCAAGCTTCAGTTGGAGAAAACTGTCTCCAGGTACAAGGATAGGGCAGATCTGAAGCGAAGGGAGGTACAGTTCAAGGTAGGAGATTTGGTGATGGCCTACCTCAGAAAGGAAAGATTACCTAAGGGGCAACCAACCAAATTGTTGATGAAGAAGATAGGACCGTGTAGGGTAGTGCATAAATTTGGTCCAAATGCATATGAGATAGAATTACCATCCGGCCTTGGTATCTCTCCCATTTTCAATGTTGCAGACCTGTTCCCTTTTAGACCTCCATTACATGCTGAAGATGGCTCAGATGTTGTGATTGAAGATGAAGACTGGATCAGAGATTTACCTCCAAGTAAGCCTTTGCAATTGGAATGCATTTTGGATTCCAAAATTGTCAAGAAGACAAGAAAAGGGGTATACAAAGACTACTTGGTCAAGTGGCAGGATCTTCCTGATTCAGAGGCAACCTGGATGAGTGAAGCAGATATTCTAAAGCATGGGAAGACACTTCAGCAGTTAGCAACTCAAGGGACTTGAGTTTTTCCTGCAGGGGGAGTATGGTGCAGGAGCACATTCTCTGTAGTGCAGGGTCATCTTTTCTTTTGTTGTCTCATAAGGTTCTTAAGCCATTTCATTTTGTAATAAGGGTCAATTTGGTCCCATGAATGTAATTGTGCAAGGCACACATGTAGTTTTGCTTGTATGAAGGGTAAACCAACGGCTAACTGATTTGAAAATCAGTTTGCACAGTTGGAGGGGATAACTGTTGTCTCTACATCTTCTTTAGAGGCAGGTTGTATGTCACACGGGGAGAGAGAGAAGTGTGTATTACAACTAGTTCTTCTTGATAACTGAATAAAGAGAGTTCTGGGTATGATCTGTGTTGATTTTCGTGGTTGTTCTTAGTGATTTGATATCTTTATCCTGATTTTGTAAATGGAACCCTAACTGGATGCTATCTGTCAATCCATAGTGACTCTATAGTGTGCAGGCAGTGTAAAACCCACGGTTCCACAGTGGCTGGTTTGTAACCTAGGAGTAGGGTTTTGATTCATACATGGAGGCCCTTTCCTCTATCCACTGAAGCCCTGTATAGTATCAGTGTGATGGGGGAAAGACTTTTCACGTTTGTTGTTGTTGAATTCTTACCCAGGAAGCCAGCGAACTCAGTCAAGTTCGACTAGACATCGTCATGTGGCTAGTCGGGAAATCGGAGTGAAATTGGATAGTTTGGCTGTGGGATCAGATTGCTACAAGTGATCGAGGGTTGATATATGAATCGGCCAAATTCCATTGTTTTGTCGAAGGGAATCCGAGTTCGGCGCCTCAGAACAATTGGAGATCCATCGGTGTGAAATACTCTCCGTCTTACCGAAGATTGGTATAGTGTCGGAGACACATACCATCGTTGTTCGCATCGGCAAGAGAAACGAAATCAGGCTAAGGAAAATACACTTAGCCGACAGTACAAGGTTTCACCGATCGGTGAGACATCTTCGGAGTGTCGCCGATAAAGAGTATCGGTGTGAGGAAGCACTGTCGGGAGAAGACTTGGAAGTCCCACCGATGAGCGAAGGTCATGCCGATAGTAGAAGACATATCGGTGTGAGAGTCATTATCGGGAGTTTAAGTAGAAGTCTGGCCGAAGCAAGAGGTCTTACCGACGATTAAGTTCAACGCAATGCACATTGGTAAGAGTTTGTATATCAGATAACTAAAAGAAAGTTATACCGATAGTATCGGTCTGGCCGATGTACCCGACAGTATCGGTGAGAACTTGGCCATCGGGATAAAAGAATAAGGAGCGGCTGATAGTTCATGTCTTTCCGATAGCGAAGACATCCTTGACTTCGGCGAAACACTGGAGGATCTCTTGCCGATAGGGAAGATATAGTCAAATCTTCATCCGCTTCTGCTAGCACTCTACATCATTTTCATCCTAAGAAGGCTCCCCTATGGAATAAACTACATCCTCATGAATTTCTCTTTGGGGACTTCAAAACTAAAATCTTTGGGTCTGCGGTGTTTGGGTCTGTTTGGAGGGCATGGGAAATAGTTAAAAGGCTAATTTTAAATACAGAGTCTATCAATTGTATGAAAAAATGGATTGGGGTTTATAAACCATTGTGGTGGAATTTGAGGCACAAAAAAAACCACTTGCCCTGCTTCAGGGCTACTCTGCTCTTAAGTGGTGCAAAAAAGGCTTGGCTACCTTTGATGATTTGATAAAGGATGAAGGTATAAAATCATGGGAAGATGTTAGATTAGAGTTTGGTTTGCCTAAATCTCAGATAAGGACATTATCTATCATCTATAATGTTTTTTCAAATAGCTGAGGTCATCTTGAGAATCTAGGTGAATTGGACTGGTTGGAAACTGGGTGAATTGGATTGGTTGGAAAAGCTAGCATGGGAAGATCAAACTTTGCTACTAAAAGGTGAACCCATGAAGTTGTACAACTACTTTTCAATTCCCTAGTAGTCTATAAACATAGTGGTAGGGTATGGGAGTTGAATGTCAACCACAAACAATTAGCATCTTCATTTTGTTTATTCTAGTCTAAATACGTTGAACCTAAGAAGGGCAGTCTTAGATGGCTCTTGCTTTTGAAGAAACTGCCTATAGGGAACAAAAACTATGTGTGTCCTCTTTGTAACATTGTTGAGTCTTGTGAACACATTTTCTTTAAGTGCCCCTTTGCTGTAAATGTATGGTCTATGTTTATGGGTAATATAAAAAGCTAGTCCTCATTGAATAAAATGTATTGGAAAGAAATTATGTGTGGGTTCACTAGTGGAATGAGTTCTAAATCTAACATATTTTGGCTTTGTCTAACAATTAAAATTTTATGAGTTTTGTGGAAAAAAGAAATGAAGACCACTTTCAAGACAAGAGGAGATGACTTACTGGGTCTTCTCTTAGACTCATGTTGTCTAATGTGTAAATACAAGTTGTGATGATGATGGAACTCCCTATTGAAAGATTTATGAAGATTCTAGATGAGGGTTCATAAGTCATATACAGGGTAGATATACAGTATGCTGAGTTTTGGCCACATGATCTAAGAAAAATGCACCAAAAGTTTAAGGATGAATACATTGACTTTCAAAATAGGTATTGTAGGAAGCACAAGTTGGAAATAATGAGAGATGAGGCACAAAGGGATCTAGAAGTACATTCCAAAACTTTAATGTTGACAGTAACCAGTTCAGGGCTTCTCCTCCAATAGGTACTTTTCAGGGACATTAACTCATTTGATGCTAGTGATAACATGGTACATTTGGATGGGATAAACAAGAATTCAGACTAGGTGGCAAGAGGGAACATGCATGATGAGGATATAGACCTTCAAGACAGGGAGCATTTCAGATTCACCAGATCTTCTCAGACTGAACAACAACAGGCAGATACTATTAGAGTCAGTTCAGCAGAGGAACTATAGGATATAGACTAAAAGATGGATGCAAAGGATAAAAAGGATTAAAGGAAAGAACTGGTATATAGAAAAAAAAAGTATAGTTTTTTGATAGTATTTTGATAGCCAAGTATTGATAGACATGAAATGAAATATATAATTGTGTATAAACTTAAGTAGTATAGTATGTCTTATATTTCTCTGCATATACTATCATAGTTTGAATTGTAAGTGAAGTGATATATCTTGTGGCTCTCTTGGCCACATACCATGTACTAATCTATTTTTTATATATATAAAGTGCACTATCTTCAATTAAAAAAAAAGAAAAAAAGAAATTGAACTCCATAGATGAAGATATACCATCTTTTTCAACTGAATTAGATCATCAAACATTCAAGAAAGATAAAGATTTGGATAAATAAAGGGAATGGATGAAAAAACTTTGTACAAGTAAGAAATTGAATGCAGGAGTTGAAGGTACGTCATCTTTGCCATCTTAATTTGATATTGTAGAAAATCTTCAATCACTGATTGAAAATGATGATGCATTTTTAAATATAAATATAGATGTTACACCAATTGATCAATTGTTGAATGAGAAAAAATATCTAATGAATCAATTTTGCCATTGAAGACACCTCCTAAAATTTTACGTAAAAAACTAAAGTCTTTAATTGAAATTGATGAAAATATTTAAAAACCAATGCCTAATAAGATTTCTAAAGATACTTGTAGAAAAATGTTAATAAAATATAGAAAATAGTTTATAAAAACTTAAGTGAAACCGAAAGATGTCAATTGTTTGTTGAAATGATGAAAAATCTTATGGTTAGACCCATCATGAAGATTCTTGGTTTAAGAAACATCAAATACTATTAGCAAAAAATCTATTGTAAAAAATCTAATCAATGCATATCAAAACATGGGTTTGACCTCATGCCCAAAAGATAGTAATGCTACATAACGTATCATTATATTAAATATAGTAATTAAGCAAACAAAAACCTTTCTTGATAAAGAAAATGAGCCAAGCATTAAAAATAAGTAAAAAAACACTAATGAAAGTCATTGGGAGGCGTGAAAGAATTAAGGACCTGAATAGAAATGAACTATGGGCATTCTGTGGTACACTCCCATGGAAAGATAAAGTCATAGTTGAAGCCTTAAAATCCCTAATTGAAGAATTTTAGAAAAATAAATGAAGAGTATCTCCTAATTAAAGAGATGCAAAAAGAAAAATTGGTTTTCAAAACCGTGAACCACATCCAAAGCATTTTTTGGATACGACTCAAACATAATTTCTCTCCAAATTATTAGAGAATTATCCTCAAATAAAAATTAGTCAAAGGTATTTTGAAATAATTTTTTTTATGTCAAATAAATCTCACATGCACAACTTGTTGTTGTAGAGTCTACATGAAATTTTCTATGCATTATGATGTTTTTTGACATATATATGTATCTTTGCATACTGATAATACTTTGTAGGAGTGTATGATAGAAACTCCACCTAAATGGACAAAAGATTTCATTTCAAGCATTTTTGTAAAAGAGTAGATGGACAATTATTTTAGAATAAATCATGTTTGAATGGAACATGTGATAGTTGTGGTGGTTTGCAATGTTTGAGAAATTGTGTACACATGGAGAATACACATGCGATTGGAAATGCATTAGTATATTTTGAGAAATATAAGTTAGTGGCATACATTCTAAAAGATGGTAAAGAGGCAAAAAAAATGTGAATTGGTGAGTGAAAAAATACTAGTATCTGAATTTATGCATATTTTTTAAGAAAACATAGTGTATGAGTATGCAAGACATACACATTGAACTCAATGGTTGGAGTTGCAATTCACATTATGCAAGGACACATTTCTTCTTCATATAATCATGTCAATTGCAGAATTTGCAGAGAATTATACACTACAACCATAAAATGGGGCTCAATCATAGTACTACAACCCCACTCAAGTTGCTATATTTGTGCATATAATATTCATTCATGCAATTGACAATACAAAGGAAGATAAAAAATATCTTGAGGGAGTATTATTTTTATATTAGTGATAATCTCACATATTTTATAGAGTTTGTGCAAGGTTGCTTTCAAATGTTCTATGGTAATTTGAGTAATAGGAACATCATGTTTGGTCAGCGTATCATATGGTTAGATAATTGTACATCATAATTTAAGAATTCATGGATGATCTATTATTTGATTAGGATGCATACGATGAGTGATGTTCAACATATACGAAATTTTTCTAAAGTTGGACATGGAAAAAGGGAGCATGATGGTGCGAAAGCATGTATTAAAAGAGTCTTAGCATGAGAATAGTTGAAGTACAAAGATAGAGTGAAGTTGATAGATGCATCATCCATCATCAAATAGTGTAACTCTACAATAGGTCTAGGTAATGAAGGTAAGGCTACAATACGTAGATTTTTTTGGTTGATAGAAGAAGCTAACATTGCAGAATATGAAGATTGTTGTATAGTGGTAGGATCGAGAGAGTTCCACTCTTTTAGAATCTCAAATGCAGCTTCATAGACTATTCATACGAGACATATGACATGCTTTTGTTATTCATGTATAAGTATTTTTTGGAATGAATGTGAGTCAAAAGAGTGGGTTGATGAGTGGTGTACTAGAAATTTAAGCGCACTTGAGACATATCAACTTTCAGGAGCACTACAACTCATGGAGATGGAATCATCAGTTGACTTTGAACATATTAAATAGATCTAGTTGAACTAGGTACTATAGATGCATTACTTAATGAAAATTAATGTATTTTAGATTATGATGTAGTATTTTTGTATCATTTATTGAATTAATATTTTTTGTGCAATTTAATGCAGGGCACATTTATGTAGTTATTGCAAATGAAGATAATGTTGAAGGAATAGATTAATATTATTAATTGTGTCATTGTGTTGAGGCAAAAAAAATTAGCAGCCCTTGTCATAAATGGATAAAACATTGAGTATCGTACATGATCAATGGTTGTTATTGGAACATGGATTAGAAAGTACTTAATGAAGAAGTATGATGTGTGGTTGTTTGAGGACTTTGACACACATCAAAAAATTCTTCATTATTCTAACCTTGTTGTGGCATCAAATGTTCAATTGATCAAATATGGAGGTATCCCATTGAATACGAACTTGTGGAAAGTTTGTGAGTCTGACCATGAATCAATACTTGACACTATAAAGAGTAGAATGGATCATATGGTTCATTGGATTGAATTGGTGTAATGACACAAAGATATGTTATGTACTTCTTAAGTTTTATGATTTGAATACATTTTTCTTTTCTTTTGTTTATGTTATGTACTTCTTAAGCTTTGGTTATCCTCATTTCACCTTGTATACATTTACCATGCTTTTCTTATTCTCATTCCACCTTCTATACATTTACCCTTGGGTAAGAGGGATATTCTGTTTGGGGTGGAAAAGGTTGAGAGCTGTTCCTTCTCCTTATGATCATGAAGGACTTCAATGAGGATTTTAATATAATTGTCAAGTGTTAAATGACTTGACTCATAAATATGTATATGTGAATCTCTTTTCACTTTCACAATTCTGTCACCATGAACATAGTTAAAAAATTGGACCATAAACGGAATTACCTTTAGTTGTTCTAACCAAGGTGGGACCAAATTCTCCCAAGTGACATAGAGAATATATCTAATGAAGGTTGAACATGAAATAATATTTCCAATTCCTTAAGCCACACTTACAAAGGTAGTATAATGCTTCCCAAAGTGTTACTACATTGGTCATTTTCAAAGTAACATGTGAGCATGCATAACTATCTTGTTCTAAATGATAGTTGAATTTAAGAATTATTTCATAAATATAGTATGCCTATTTAATGGATCAATTAGGATATCTTATGGATCATCATGGAGAAAACCTCAAACATAAAGTGGACAGTAATAGTTGTTCTGGTGGATCTCCTCATCATAAAATGAAATAACAAGAGGTACATGAGGAGAGAAAACACTAGTATGAGTCATGGCCACAAAAGTATCCATAGGAGCGTGGGAAGATGTACAAATATGATGTGTATCCATAAAATCTGCATCTATTTGTGTACATGTGCCATAGTATTCATAAGATTCTTTGGAACCTACTTCAAATCTATATTGTTAGAATATGTAAGAAGTGGATTGGTATAAATTTACAAATTTTGATTAGGTTGGGTAACTAAGTCATTTCCCTATCATTAACAACATCCACAATGTATAACATTATTACAAGTCAAACCTTAGACTTTATACTTTAAGGCCATGCAAATATATGTATGGTTCTATTAACTCTATGATAATTGTAACATACACATACTCCTACCTATTCCCATCTATTTTCAAGCATTGTACACATATTCTCAACCAATACAATAAAAGAGAATGAGATGAAACATTTATGAAGTAGATTTCTATATTTCTTAATGCATTTTAAGCATTATTAGTGTTCATATTTCTAAATCAGATCTATTCAAGATTTATTAAATTTTATATTAATTGTTCTATACTTTAGTATTTAAAGAAATTTGGTCAGAGTTGAAAGAACAAATTTAACAACTATTTCATGTTTAAAAATATAAATTAGATTTCTTTGGAATTGTTGATTAATTTTATCTATTTACTAATTTTGTAACCATAATTTATAATGGTATTTATTTTTTCTTTGACTCTAATGTACTTGTAATTGCAATATGATTGGGTAGTTATTATTTAAAAATTGAATAATATAGAAACTACTAGATTTGATATTGTAGAGGCTAAAATTAGATTAAACAAGTGTAAGTGAGTCATAAACAAACATACAATCCAATACTAACATCTACCTTCAGTTTGAGCAATAATGGAAGTAGAAATCACAATGCAAGATGCAAAGAAAAGCATATTACCTTCATTGTTCTTGTGGATGTGCTCCAATGACTATAGTGGTGTACCATGATGTAATGTGGGTTCTCAAGTGCTTGGTTATTGCTTAATTTAGCAGCATGATGGCAGTACATAAATAGGTGATGGAATGAGAGGGGAAAGCCTCTCTTAAATAGATTTTTTGAATAAGAGATGGAGGGATAGGATGCAAGGGTGAAATCAATGGTTGAGATTTCATGAGCAAGGAGTGGGGGATGAGTTAAACATGCTCACACATGTGTGAGCAAGGAGTGGAGTGAGTCAAACATGCTCACAAATATGGGAGCATGAAGTGGGCTGAGGTGGAGGGCTATCATGCCTCCAAGTTGACAAGTTCACACATGTGTGAGAAGGGAGTGGGATGGATTAGCATGCTCACACACATGTGAGAATTAAGGGGGGTTTGAGCACATGTCAGATGATGGACAATTTAGATCTTGATCCATGTAGATGGATTAAATGGTTAGGATTAAAAGGAAAAGGATTGAGGGTGATGTGGATTATTGAATTAGAAGAAATGTTAGGGGGATTAATTAGTTTTAATTAATTGACTAATCATGGATTAACTAATTGATTAAGTTGGAGGAATAATTTGGGCTAAGGTTAATTACTTATGTGTATTTAATTAATTAACCTTGGGGATGAGAAAGGGGGTTAAATACGATGGGAATGGAGTTAGTTTGAATTAGGTTAGTCACATTAGTTGTGATGTAAGGGGAGAATTAATTAATTGCAACATTAAATTGGTCATATTAATTAATTATGGAAAATGGGATTAAATGACAGAAAGTGGTTAATTTGGGAATAATTGTGGGAAAGTGGTGAAGTAAGTTTGGGGTGTCTATATTTTGCCCCTCTTTGAGACGGTGTCATGAAGTGGCATCGTGTCAAAGAAGAATAAAAGTAGTGTGGAAGAAACTTCGATGGGAAGTTGCCTTAGTTGCTAGGAAGAATAGGAACTAATGGTAGATTGGAGGTATGAGATTGATGATAGATTTTGCCCCAAGAATAAAAGATTAAGGATTGATTGATTTAATGGATTGATTGATGATAGCATTGTTGACAATAAAAATAATGTAGGGATTGTGTTGCTAAGGATGAGAATAACATGATGATTGAATGATTTGATTGGAATGATTGATTGTTTGATTAGATAACATTGATCTGATTGGATTTGAAAGATGCTTTGACACTTGGGATAGGTTTAGATTTGGGATTCAATTGGATGATGGGATGATAGGAGGATGCCCCCTCAAGAGAATAGGCAAGTTTGAAGAACATGAGTGTGCTCTCAAAATGGATGAAAGTGATGTTAGGAAAGATGAGGATTTGGATCTAGGATGAGGAGTGAAGGTGACAAAAGAAAGGGATTAAATAGTGAATGTTATTGATGAAGGATATGAAGATGCAAAGGGTGGTGAGGATGGGGAGGCGAATGAGTGCCATAGGGGTGTGCCACCTATGTCTAGGCATACGTAGATGTCATGGCGCATGACACCTACACTTGGGGAAGGATTTTGGACATGTGTAGAGGTCACGGTGCTTGAGACCTGTGCTTGTGTAAGGATTTTGAAGGATTGGTGGAGCATGCACAGGTACTACAGGGTGTGTCACTTGTGCTTGGGAGGGATTTTTGAGGTTTTTTAGAGCATGAAAAGGTGATAGGGGGTGTGGCGCATGTGCTTAGGAGGAATTTTTGGGGTTTGTGGAGGGGGATAGTGGCAACGGTACATGACTACAGATAGTGTGGAGATGGACGGAGTATGAGTCCATGTGCCATTTTGTATGACACACTTAGGAGATAACTTGAGCCAATGTTTTGATCTCGTGATGTTATATTGGGGTGTTTAGTTAGACTAGATTGGGATTTTATGGGTACACAAGATGTCTCATTAGATAAAATCATCATGTATGTCTTCTGGTGTGGATAATGGCACATGACTGAAGGGATAGAAATGAATGCAATAGAATATAAATGAATGTTAGAAAGGGATGTTAGAATGGAAATGAGTAGAATTGTGATAGAAATGTGAAAATGGCATGAGATGATATGATGGATGTGTGTGATGTTGCGAAGACAATATCCATGCAAGAGAACAACCTAGATTTTTTATAGCATTGGCATTATGCATCATGATATAATGGATCATGATGACAACGTGTGAAGTGCATATGGACTGCCATGAAAACACATGTGTTGCAAAGAACCTAGTGATCCAATGGGAATGTTGTCAAGGTGCACCAATATATGGGGGATGATGGTGACCATGACGATGTGTTGTGTGGAGCATTAGGACTATTGGCAACAATCAAACACACACAAGCAAATAAACACCCACAAAAACATGATCTAGAAACTTATGCAACATTGAAGCCAAGGTAGTGGATGGGGGGCTGGGATAGAGGGATAGAAGTGGTGTATATGTTTGGTTTAGGATTAAGGATAAAAGAATGGGGTAGGATTAGATTTTTCCCCTGGTCGATCTATGAGCCATAAATTGGTCTGATGATGATGGCATTGTTAACGATAAGAACAATGCAAGGATATTGTTATTAATGATGAGAAAAACACAAGGATTGGGAATAATGTATCTTGATGATGATTGAATTATTTTTTAGGACTAGAGATGAGCTATAACAAGATAGTGAACAAAGCTTATGGATGTTTTTGGATGAGTGTAGGGTATTGGGTGAGACTTTCATGGATTTGGAGAGCTTGTACATGAATGAGGTGTTTTAGGGATCATACTTTAGATTGGGATTATGCTTGGGTAAGTATTTGATTGTGGTTGTACTATTTGAATGGTGGAACCAATGGCAATGGAAAAGCCAAGCCTAGAGATGAGGATGGGACTGGATTAGATGAAATGGTTGAGTGATACAAGCTAGGATGAGATGGATAATAGATGTATTGATGGATGGATGTAGGGTGAGATTTCCAAGGACTATAGCACAATGGGACACTAGTAGAAATATGGCAAATAAATGACCAGGTGACTAAAACTTTTAGTCACGTGACCAAATTTTTTTGCAACACAGCTATAAATGACTAAATAAATGACTAATTTGGTCATCTGTTGAAATGACTAAATAAATGACCAAATAAATGACTAATTTGGTCATCAGGCAAAAAACACAACTAAATAATTGGTTAGACAAATAAAAATGACTAAATAAATGACTATTACTCTTCTATTCTTTTTTATTTCCAATTTGATCATAATCCATGAATTCAAAGACAATACAAGGCAAGGCAATAAATGTCCACATAGACCAAAGGAATAAAGGGAGATAAATCTCGGATGTTTCCCATGAGTGGAGCTGGATTATCTTGGCTCTTCAATCTATCTCAGTGCACTAGCCATGGCACAACATGCCCATTAATGATCCGCAGGCCTCGGGGAATTGACTATCCAGCCCCGACCTACCAAAAGCATCATTACTTGCCACCTTGCCAACATCTACCGAGGCCTTCAATCACACTTTCTGACTATCAAAAAATAGAGCCGGCCCACATAAAATGTCTAGGGGCTATCTCTACCCCCTCCATGTGACCTCTCATGTCTGCCTAAAGATCTAGCCCTTTATCAGATGATTATATAATATATATTATATTATATATTATATAACATTATATTATAATATTACATAAAATTTATATTATAATATAATATAATATTTATATTATAATATATTTAATATTATATAATAATATAATATTATATTCTTTCCAAAAAGGTTATATATACCTAATGTAAACCAAGAGAAAAAATAGAAATGAGAGAGAACAAAGAGTAGAAGAATATATTTAATCTAAAATAAATTCATGTATCTTACCACTATATGGTCTTCTATAAATGTTTTATCAATATGAGACCCATATTTTATTGCGAATCCTATAGTTGTGCATAATAAATAATATATATTTCAATTCTGATTTCACATGAAATTCCAAAATTTTCTTGTGCATATAGTGGCGGATGAAGCTTCATCAGTGGGAGGTCAACTTTTCAGTTGGAAGCATTCTGGTGTCTCCCCGATGGGCTGATCACACACAACAACAAATGGATATCGAAGTGACTCCAAGGCATCAGAGTGACTCATTTTTGGGTCTCTTCGACTGAGTGATAAAGTAAGGGTCCAGGAGACTTTGGATCGTGAGCCATGTGTCAAGATCAGAGTTGATCTTTAGAGATAGAGGATCTAATGGCTGTACTAGGCCCGCAAGGGAGTCTTGGGAAGGCGTGGCAGACCTGTGAACAGGAATAGGGAAATTTTGGGGATTTTGGACCTCCTTCCTCTCTGTAACTATTTTAGTCCTCATCTATTTGGTCTTGTTGTAATTGATTTTTTTTGATATCTTTGAGGAAAGCAATTGAAAAGAAGCCATTAACAAACTTTGACAGGGTGAAAGGAGAAGAATGGGCTGAAGGCTATTGACATCTAACTGGAAACCTCTGAAAAGTTGGCATGATCTTGATCTTGCAGTGAGTATCTCGAAAGAAATGGATTGCTCAGAAAACCCTCTGTAAAATTAGTGAGGAGCTATGGTTACAACTTATAAGGTTTGCTTGTGCTTTTTCTCAAGTAGAATCACAATTTATTCATCTGCATTTAGGTAAAATAAATGAGGCAGAATTGCATGAATTAGTGGAGTGATTTTGGTTTCCTCTTTTAAATCCTCATAACTTTGTAAGCCCTAGTTTTTATAGTGGATTGAGACTCTTTGCAAGAATTGGGTGTGTGTCTTATTTTTGTTTGGTCTTGTTGTAGTGAATATTCAAGGCCGATCTTGCTCACGTCTCTGTTGTTCTTAAGAAAATCATTAGGCCATTGTAATTGTTTCATCCACTACCTGGAGGGATGGTAGGTTCGAACTAGAACAAAATGCAGGTCATGTCATTTCTTAGTATATTGAAGCTTCAAAGTCATAGTTTTAATATCAAAAATTAGAATCCAATCATAGCGCACACCATAGTGCATGCATTAAAATAGATTACTCACTTATCGCATTCAAATCATAGCATATTTGTGTAGTGTTTCAAGACTCAACTCTGTTATTTAGGGTAATTTGATTGTGATTGCATTTATTTGCCCTGATACTTCAAAAGAAATCTTTTATTTCTTTTCACTTTCCAATTGACAAGCCTTACCAAGCACGATACATCCATATTTACAGATTAAAATTTACAAGGTGATCCCCATGTGTGACAGGTGTATTCAGATGCTAGTTTCTTCTTAGGATTTTATGTCCTATTGTGCCTCCATGATGCTGGGAAGCATATCCCTTTCTAACAAAATGTGGTTAGTGGCCTGGAGTGGTTTTAGACTCTCATGTTCCTATAAATATGAAATGAAGAGCCTAAAAATTTGTGGATTTTCTATTTGTTGAGTCTGGATTTTTTGTAAATATGATAGAGAGCACTGTTGAGCAGAATGAAAGATCCCAATTTAGTTTCTATGATTAAAATGGTTTTGAATGGAGGGCATTTTCAATATGGATTTTCTTTGTCAAAGGAAGTTCCAATCATATCTATTTTGTTTTCTTCTATGTTTTATGAATAGTTGAACATCTCTAAATTTTGATGCTATCAGAACTTTGTCTAATTTCATTTTTATGTTCTTTTGCTTTGAATTGGATTGATATACTAGTTCATGAAAATGACGTGTTTAGAACATGGTGTTTTTGCATGTTTTTATAACTAATACAATCATGACTTATTTCCTATACTTTTTTGAAGCATGATGCTATTTTACTATTGGTATAAATGGTTATATTGAGTTTTAAAAGTCTAGAGATTCAATGTTTATGCCAAATGAAGCTTCTTTACCTAAATTGTTTGTTTCTCCTTTCTATGTTTACACAAAATAAAGAAAACAAAATAATCAACTATATTGTAGTTTTTCAGTTGTGATAAAAGCATTCACGTATCAAAAGCATGGTTTTAGCTAGAAATAATTGAAATGAAAATGAGTGTTATGTGGACAAGATAGCGGTTTTAGAAAGGTCTAGATGAAGTGATGAGAATGGAAGCTTGGGAGATTTTGATTGTTGATCAGGAATTTTTGAAAAGATAATAGGGTGCAATGGTTGGTGGGAGGATAGATCCTAATTTAGTTTCCATGATTACCATGGTTTTTAACTAGACATTTCGATATGGGTTTCCTTTGGCAAAGTGTGTTTCCAACTACCTATGTTGTTTTCTTTTCTACATACCTATAAATAGTGGAATAATTATAAATCTTAATCCTGTTTGTTTGATCTCAACTACTATGCTCTTTTTGTTTATATTGAGCTCATCTGCTGGTTGATGAATTGAGATGTTTACAAGAACTAACTGCTAAGCCTTTGTGCATATTTCTATCAAAATTTGCCTCCTGTATTGCTGTAAAAGAATTTTGCCTTTTCTCCCTTTGTATAAAAATTGCTTATATGAAACTTTTTGAATTTTTGAAATGCGAAAGGTTATGTTGAATGCAAGCTATTCATATGTGTAGTGTAAAAGGTTGATTTGGTCACATTTTATCTGACAATGCAGGATCTAATGCCTATCTTATTGGTGGCTGTGTAAGAGATATCCTTTTAAAGAAGATATCTAAAGACTTTGACATTATCACAAATGTAGATCCTATATAGGTTTCTTTACTTCCACAGAACAACTAGCATTTTTGCAACAATTTTTTGTTTTGTATTATGAAGTTCATGCTTGTAACTGAATGTTTCTCTGCTAGTGTAGATTATCAAAAGATTTCATAGATGCCACCTAGTCAGGAAATGATTTCCTAGTTGTCTTGTGTGGGTTAGAGGTTCTATGGTTGAGGTACTAATAGAAGTATTAAGGTTTATATCATTTATTATAGCATAATTATGTTTTCAGTAAAAAGGCCTAAGTTTTTGATCTTGGTACTAATATGGGTATGGGGTCTAGGTATGGATTGAAATAATAACTGATAATTGATAATTAAATGCCAAATATCATGATCAATCCAAATGAATTAATAGTCATTGGTAGAACTACAATTAACAATATAAAATATAAACTCAATATAAATCATCATACTGCTTTTTGTTTAGAGCATCAACATCATCATGTGGTTGATTTGAACCAAAAGTAGTAGTAGTGCCAATCCCACTAATTATACCATGTGGGTCCTTTGAAGGACTATCTTTTCATTGTCTATAGAGTAATGAAAGATGGTAAATGGGAGTATCTAAAGACAGGATGCTCTTGCAATAAATCCTATTTTTCTTACTTAGCCTAGTCATGTGATAGAAGGCGCAAGTTGGAATGCATGTAGATCAATTCCACCTTCTTTGCTTCTAATTGGTTGTGCTTATTTGAGTGGATAAAGGAGAATGTACCCCAATTCTGCAAAGTTGAAGAGGAGTTCACAACCTATTGAGTTAAGACTCAAAATCAATGCACAATTAAAATTTACAAATTTTAAAAGAAAATTAAAACTAAATGCCTACAAAATTAAAACTAAATGCCCACAAAATTAAAACTAAAAGAATGTTACAAACTCAAAAATCACAACTACAATGGGATTTAGGTTTCAAAAAGATACAAGTGCGTACATCCTTGCGCATGGATTCATCAACATGTATGAACATCCTTCTTTCACTTATCTCAAAGAGTGCCAACACTGTGACATGTGGAGGCCATGAAATTCCCAAACTCACCCACAACTATGTCTTCTACATCTCAATCAGGGAAGAATCTAGTGAATGCTGGCTTATATGCATCACTAACATCACATCCTTGTATGGTGGGGCCTTCCTAGGCCAAGAAAGGATCTCCTTGTAGTATTCTGGAGTCAAGGCAAAGACAAGGAATGAATTAAACAAGGTGTCCAAAATATGTATCTATACCTTGCCTCAAATATGCATTCTCGTGGCTTTGCAATTTTTAGCATTGTCCATTATGAGTTGGACATGTATTGAGTCCCCACTTTCTCAATGGACTTTATGAGGACATTGATGATGAAAGTGCTTCCTTCACCTCCTCTTCACAATCAACAACTTTCAAAAACATTGCTTCTTTTGAGCACACTGTAACCATATTAATCATTGGCCCATTAGCTACATCTTTCTATTCATCATAAATGAGGGATACCCCTGTTTTGATCAATGAATCCCTAATAAGCTACAATGAATCATCTACCTATTTTCTTTCTTTGGCCAACAAGGTGTGCATGACATCTCCTTGGTGTAAATACAGTGTCTAATGATCTGATCTACTACTCATTTTGAAATAACCTTTCCAATCTGTTTGCACCTTCTATTCTTTTTTGAGAAAGAGATGAGTTCTCTTCATCTGCATATGGTGTCACCAAAAATGGATGTGTTTAAGATGGAGCAGTAGGTGGATTGCTAGGTCTAACTTCTTTATTTTCCAAAGGATGCTTTAATTTTATCGCAAGTGCTGCAACGACTTCTTCTTGCTCTCTGATCTATTTATAGATCTTTGATTTTGGCAACCCTTTTCTACTCAGCTAAGACAACCTAATAGTCCTTGGCTAGGAATTTCACACAAATGGGATTTTACCAGACTGTATTAGCAAAAATTTTCACCTTTTTGGTCAAAATACATAAATGCACATTCTGAGCTGTATTTTAGAAATAAAGAAGTGAAGAAATATGTTAGTATTGTGCCAACTAGTGCAATCAGGTATGACTTGAGCTTTTCCAATTTATCAAAATTTACCCAACTTAGCAGTGAAGAAAGGTTCAATGTCAAGTTTAATGGTTATTTTTCAAGTGTGTGTGCACACTACTACATAGGCTTCAAGGACTAGGCAGGGTGATCATGATCCACACATTAGGGAACTAGGATTTCTGTCACATAAGCATTGTAGCTTCTTATAATCTCTTTTTTTCTATGTTCAAGTCCATATTCAGTTGAGGTTACAATATACTGGATAGAATTGTTTTTCAGATTTTTGGCTATTTGGTTGTATTTAACATTTATTGATTGTGGGTTTCAGTGGAGAAGGTGTGCCAGATCTCCTTATGTTACTTGTATAGTTAACACAAAAAATTATGGAGGAAAGCTTATGTACATCAGCGAAGTTTAGGTAAGGTTCGTTCTAATTATAACCTCTTGAGACTTTGCTAAGATGAATGCATTAGTTTATTCATTGTCAACAGTATCATTGGAAGTATAGCTAATGTATTGCTAGCATTTCATTGTTTGTGGCTTTAGATGTTTGCAATAGTTTCTCTGCATGACTTTATGTTGGATGGATGTGGCTTTATTTCTTCCTTGTATAATTTCACATGTAAATGTTTATGTATTGTCACTTTAGCAAGGAAATCTTCTTGGCCATACAAGAGGTGTAGATTGAGTTGAGTTGCAGATCTAATGTTCTAGCTTCCTCTAAGATTCTATTCAGTGTCCTTTTAGGGGTTTATCTTTCATTCATGCCAATAATTCGCATGGAACCTTGAGTAGTAGGCTTTGCACACTTTGCAAGATCTTTAGGCTTAGCACCAACACTGGGACATCCTTATCATTATTGTTTCTTTCCAGAATATGTAGAGGAAAGGCCCATAATAAGGCCTCCATATTGGGAACAATGGATGTCATGAGTAAACTAATTTGAGTTGAGGTGATCGCTCATACTTGGTAGCCTATATTATAATTTTTATTGTAATGAAACCTTTACACAATTCTGCATAAAACTGGACTCACAACAAGATGATAGTCTCTAAAAAGAGCTTTTAGTGAACTTTTGACTATCATGACAATCTTATTTTTGCGCTCTTCCATCCTACCCACATGAGATTATAGAGGTGTCCTTCCATATGCAATCTCTAACTTCCACGGTCAATTATTGTACACTATGTTGATAGGAAATGCCTTTTAAATCTTAAGTTCTAGGTGTTAAACCTCCTTGTGGTCTGATCAATGTGTGACAACCTTTGAGACATCCACCCTCATCTTGAAGTGCCTAAATCAAACATTCATAGCTCTAAAGTAATCTTTGAATGGCAAAAATCTCAACATCATTGATATCAAGTTCTAGACTGACCTCCTTGGATAATAACCATGATTTGGAAGATCATGATGGTGGGAGAGAGACAAAAGGAAAATGAAATGACAGTGATGGCTGTCATTACTATTTGACTATGTTTCACATCTTAGGGTGATGAGTGGGTGTCTCCACTAGCACTTTGCTTTGAATAAATAGATATAGCAATCTTTAGCCTTCCTCTTTGTGGGGATCTTATGATCTTATAAGTGCAACAATCATTCATATATGATTGTTATGGAGGTACTTTGGCTGTGTACAAATGTAAATATCACAAGATTTGATGCCTATTTTAATATGACAGTCCATGACAATAGTGTCCATGGAGTTTTATGACTACCCCCACACTAGTGGTGATTACATATGCTTGACTAAATCATGTTGTTGTCTCACTATTGATTACACTTGGGGTGGAAATTTTAGGACTATTGTTTATGGAGGACTGATTTTCATCTTTGCATTAGAACTTTCTTGAGATTGTCGTCATAGTATTGGACCTTCTAGGTTTGTGATAGGGTTTACTTCTTGTCACTCCACTTCAAGCATTGTCAAAAATATTCCAAATAGCACCCATGCCCTCATGGTTGTTACAGTATTTACGACAATCCTATGAAGGAACTTAAACTAAGATAGTCCTCCAAAAGTAGATGTTGCCTCCTTCAATGACTAAACTACCTTTTACCCCAAGCCCTTGGTACTATAGCTTAGAAGGACATTGTTCAGGAAGCTCAAACAGTCAGGTGGGTACTACAAAGAATGAGACACCAACAAAACCCAATGTTGATGTATCCTATGACCATTATATATTAAGATACCTGCCCATACCAATCTAGATTGGATGGAATCCAATATGCATGATGATTTCCCTCTGTGATCCGATAACATGAATGCATTCCCTTATAGCTAGGATAGTATTGTTGGGCATGACAATATGGCCACAATACCACCCTATGACAACAAATCCAACTTCATAACTATCCCCCACTTTTATCAACCTAAGATGGACTGGCATTCATAATGATTGGCCTCATGTTTCTTTCAGATCTAATCAACCTATTCTTCCATGGATTCACATAAGTGGCAACACTTTACCAAGAATGGGAAACATCTTGCTAGGGTTGGATAGTCTTTGTTTGATTGTGACATCATTTACACAAAATATCTCCAATCTCTCTTAGTATATTAATACCCTAACTATGATGCAAGACCTAGCAATGGCCCCCAAGGTAAGGTGTTAGGACATAATAACCATACACCTAAGGTTTTGACAAGTCCCCACCTAACAGTTGTTGACAGTACTGCAAAACAATGCCTTCATAAGGCAAGATAAAAATATGGGTAAGAGCACAACCAACTGCCTTAGGGTTTGCAAAAATTGCACAACCTTTGCTAGCATCCTCCCTGCGTGTGCCAAAATGGGAGCTTTGGAACTGGGTATGGACATCCATTAAAGCATAAAGGATAGAGGAATTTTGATAGATGTTGTAGTTGCAACTACTCTAGTAGACATGTATGTAAAATATGGAATCATAGATAGGGCACGTGAACTGTTTGACAGAATGCCTCAAAGAAATGTGGTCTCATGGAATGTCATGATTACAGGATGTGCACAAAATGAATTTGTTGAAAAAGCTTTAGAAAATTTCAAGCAAATGCAATTGGCAGGTGTAAAACCAAATTCCACAACCTTTTCTAGCATCCTCCTTGCCTGTGCCAAAATGGGAGCTTTGGAACAGGGTGTTGACATCCATCAAAGCATAAAAGATAGAGGAATTATGTCAGATGTTGTAGTTGCAACTACCATGGTAGACATGTATGCAATATGTGGAAGCATAGACAAGGCACGTGAAGTGTCTGACATAATGTCTCAAAGAGATGTGGTCTCATGGATTGTAATGATTGCAGGATATACAAAGAATTGATTTATTGAAAAGGCTTTAGAAACCTTCAAGCAAATGCAATTGGCAGGTGTTAAGCTAAATTCTACAACCTTTGCCAGCATCCTCCCTACCTGTGCCAAAATGGGAGCTTTGGAACAGGGTATAGACATCCATCAAATCATAATGGAAGGAGGCATTTTATCATATATTATAGTTGGAAATGCTCTAATAGACATGTATGAAAAATGTGGAAGCATAGACAAGGCATGTGAACTATTTGACAGAATGCCTAAAAGAGATGTCATCTCATGGAATGCAATGATTGCAAGATATGCACAAAATGAATTTGTTGAAAAAGCTTTAGAAACTTTCAAGCAAATGCAATTTGCAGAAGTAAATCTAGATTCCACAACCTTTTCCAGCATTCTTCCTGCCTGTGCCAAAATGTGTGCTTTTAAATAGGGTATGGACATGTATACAAAATGTGGAAGTATAGACAAGGCATGTGAACTGTTTGATAGAATGCCTAAAAGAGATGTTATCTCATGGAATACAATGATTGTAGGATATACACAAAATGGATTTGTTGAAAAGGCTTTAGAAACTTTCAAGCAAATGCAATTGGCAGGTGTAAAGACAAATTCCATAACATTTGCCAGCATTCTCCCTGCCTGTGCCAAAATGGGAGCTTTGGAACAGGGTGTTGACATCCATCAAAGCATAAAAGATAGAGGAATTATGTCAGATGATGTAGTTGTAACTGCCATGGTAGATATGTGTGAAAAATGTAGAAGCATAGACAAGGGATGTGAAATGTTTGACAGGATGTCTCAAAGAGATGAGGTCTCATGGACTGCAATGATTGTAGGATATACACAAAATGGATTTATTGAAAAGGCTTTAGAAACTTTCAAGCAAATGTAATTGGCAGGTGTTAAGCTAAATTCCACAACCTTTGTCAGCATCCTCCCTACATATGCCAAAATGGGAGCTTTGGAATAGGCTATAGACATCTATCAAATCATAATGGAAGGGGGAATTTTATCAGATATTATAGTTGGAAATGCTTTGATAGACATGTATGCAAAATGTGGAAGCATAGACAAGGCATGTGAACTATTTGACAGAATGCCTAAAAGAGATGTCATCTCATGGAATGCAATGATTGCGGGATATGCACAAAATGGATTTGTTGAAAATGCTTTATAAAATTTCAAGTAAATGCAATTGGAAGAAGTATAGCCAGATTCCACAACCTTTGTCATCATTCTTCCTACCTGTGCCAGAACGTGTTCTTTTGAACAAGGTATGGACATCCATCAAAGCATAAAGGATAGAGAAATTCTGTCAGATGTTGTAGTTGCAATTGCCCTGGTAGACATGTATGCAAAATGTGGAAGCATAGACAAAGCACATGAACTGTTTGATAAAATGCCTCAAAGAAATGTGGTCTCCATGGAATGCCATGATTGCAGGATATGCACAAAATGGATTTTGCAAGGATGCTCTTAAAATATTTGAATTAATGAAGCACTCTGGAACATATCCTAACATTGTAATATTTGCTTGTGTTCTATGTGCATGCAACCATGCAAGTTTAATGGATGAGGGTTGTACATACTTCAATCACATGAGTAACCCTTATTGCATTACACCTATAGTTGATCATTATGTGTGCATGGTTGACCTTCTTGCCTATGCTGGCTATCTTGAGGGCACCCTAAACTTTATCATTAAGATGTCAGTTAAGCATGTGCTGGTTGTGTGGATGTGTTTTCTTGGTGCCTATAGATTACATATGAATATAAGCTTAGGGGAATTTACAACGATGCTACTTTTTTATTTGGATCCTAAAAATGCCGTGACTTATGTTCTCTCAAATATCTATGTAGAAGTGGGCAGCTGGGGCAAGGTTTGAATGATAAGGAAGTTGATGAAAGACAGAGGAGTTAAAAAGATCCCGGGGTGTAGTTTCTTTGCAATATCTTAGTGGACTTTCTTTGCAATCTTAGTGGACTGATATCTTAGTGGACTTTCTTTGCAATCCATTTTATTTTAATATACATCTATTAAAATTTTATTTTGAAAGAATCCACAGTGCACAACAATAAGAAGTAGGTTTTTTTGGAGTCTAGTCTTATTTTAATGTAAGATATTGAATTTGCCATTTGCAGGCAGTCCTTTGTTCACCCAGATGATGTAGTTGCAAAAGATGTAAATCTTTTATCTGAGACTACAATCCATGTGTTTGTTCTTTGTTCATTTAATTTTTCAATGCATTTTGTTTGTGCATCTTATTTGGTTTCAGTCTAGTTTGATATCTGAATTTGTGACTTTTCTTGAGTTCCAGATTGTTGTCAGACTAAATAGTCCAAGAGGATCTCATTTTCGTCATGCAGGACCAAGGAAAAAGGTACGTCTCTTTGATGAAAATAGATTTCAAAGTAAAATTTCAAGTTTGCCCAACTTGAATATGTGATGCTGATTTTTCTTAACATGTCTATTTTAAACCAAATGAAGTGCGTGCCTGTATAGTAACATGGGGAGGTCTATGCCCAGGGCTTAACACTACATATGCATTTCTTCTTGACTATCAAACCTGTATAAATGAACTATGGAGTTTGACTATCAGACCTATAAATGCATTTCTTCTTGAATACTTTCATAATATATGCCTATATTTCTATAAAATTCCTTATCATCCCACTTTGTTTTTCATATTTCAAAGTTTCATAAATCTTTTAAAAATATTAACAAATTTTGAGTTTTTTTTAATTGTGGACAGGTACAGGGCAAGGAGAAAATGCAAAACTAGTGCCTTCTAGATGCATTTATAGCCCACCCCATGTGCAACAATGGCATCACTGAAGACATGCATTCACACCGATGGCTTTTTAGCTTTAGTTTTAGATTTTTTTCAATTTTAAAAGCATAATAAATCAGCAGTTTGCATACTGCAAAAAGATTTTGTCTTGAAAACTCTATATATAGAGTTCTTTGTAACATATTTTATATACAGTTTGAATATACAGTGAATTATTTTACAGCATTGTTGTTTCAATCCTTTGAGAAAATTTGTTGATAAATGAGTTCTTTGTAACATATTTTATATATAGTTTGAATATAAAGTGAATTATTTTCTAGCATTGTTGTTTCAATCCTTCGAGCAGATTTGTTGAAGTTTATCAACAAAAAATAGCATAGTTGATGTTTATCATGTACTAGTTGTTTATATATGACCAGTTGATGGAAAAATAATGATTAAAATGACCAAATATACTACCAATGGATGGAAATTAGTTAATACAAATGACTAAATATACTACCAATGGACAAAAATTAGTGACTAAATATACTACCAATTGACGACAATTAATGATTAAAATGACTAAATAAATGACCAGTTAACAACAATCAATGACTAAATTAATGACTAAATATACTACCAAATTGATGACTAAATATACTGCCAAATTACCAAATATACTACCAAATTGATGACTAAATAGACTACCAAATTAATGACTAAATATACTACCAAATTAATGACTAAAATTTGTTTGGTCATAAATTTGGTCGTGAGATAAATGACCGACAATAAACTACCAATGGTCACGTGACCAAACTACTGATCACATGACCAAGTTTTGGTAGTTTATTTAGTCATTTATTTCTATTTTTCTACAAGTGGGATAACATGTTTTATCCAAGATTTGAGGTTGGGTAATGTTATGTAGGCAATGGCATGATATTAGATGGTGTGTAGCCAAAGGATGGCCATGTCAAGAGTGTGCCAAAGCATGTTTTAGGTTTTTTTCCTAATCCTTATCAAGATCAATGGGAGGATGGATTGGATGGGATAAATGGATTATGTCGATATGATGGATGATTGTAATGGGAGAGATAGGTATGGTGGGATGGATGAGACAACTTGCCCCCAAGTGCAATGGTACACATGGATGGATTTTACTCATGACACCCATGAATGGGTTTTCATCATGGCACTTGCCCAAGGTGTCATAAGAATTAGTTTTCACCATTGGAAGAATTGATTTCTCTTTTTACTACTTTTAATTTTTTTACTATTTTTTTATTTTTGAATTTTGAATTTTTGACTTTGGTACTTCAAGTATTAGGTCCTTGTCAATTTGATGTAGCCATCTTGGATGCTTCTGTCATGACATGCCAATAGTACCCTACCTAGAGTAATTGATTTGCTAGGATCATTCCACTGTTGTACAATATGCAAGTGTTGGGATGCTCTTTGATAGTTGGGTTCTATTGGTTCCCAAATTTGCACACATGAAACTCTAAAGGTTTGCCACTTCTATGATCAAGCTTAATGGAGATCTAGCCAACAGAGTGGGAGATTATTAGCACCTATCTCCCATGTACTTTAGGCTCTGCCAAACCTAGGGGGTGTCCCTTATTACAACAACATCAAATGTATCTTTCATTTACATTCCGATAGATATGTTCTCATATATTTGTACCAAGATTTGTAAGATTAACCCTAGACTGGCAATATTCTTGGATTATCTTCACAGTTTAAATTTGAGAACATGCAACACCTAATCTACAAAAAATATAAAATAAAATGATTCAAATGATTTGTCTTTAAAATTATTAGGCTTCCTAGACCTTTGGGCAAATATGCTCCAGATTAGTGCTTTAGCAGGGCAACAGAGTCAAACCTAGCAGTGTAAATGCTTCCTTATGGCACAAAAACTTCATATCTAGAGGACTAATAACACTAGTATTATTGCATTATAGTAATATGTCAAAGAAAAGGTATTACCTATGACTCTTCTTCACTAATCCCTTGATACAACACACTTCCCTTTATATTTGATTCAAAGTAATTTAATCCATTTCTTAAACAGATGCAACAAACTAGACATACAATATAGAAAATGTATATTGATGAGATCAGAAACCCTTGGCAACTTTACTCAAAAGAAAAATGCTCATACCCAATGAGACAATCATAGATAACACGCACAACAAGTGTTTCTCATATAACTCAATCTAGAAAGAACAATGTCATTAATAAATTTATTCATTTACAAAGCAAAACATGTCTGTGCAACTCAGAGTCTAGTCACCTTCTCCTACAAAAAGCAATTTCCCAAATATGTGGATCCCTTGTATCCAAAGCCCATAATTCCTATATATATTTTGTATTCTTTCTACAATATTACACACTCTCTTATAACAGAAAACAAGACAATGTTAGACTATGGCTAACCGACATATTATTTCATTACATTTTTTAATTCTCATTTAATGTTTGTGACTTGAAAGTTTGTATTCCTTTTTTCTAATTGGCTAGTTTTGAAACAGACTCCTTTGATGAATCCTTGCATGATATACTACTTCTTTTGACAATAATATTTTGGGGTATAAGAGTATTCTAGAAGATTTTAGGAACATCAAGTATTTGGAGACAAATGTTCCCCATTTCATCCCATTTTCAAACTCAGATCATAGGCTGCTGGGAAGGCAACATGACTCCCCATCTTTCAATCTCCTATTGTTAATTGTCAGGTACCCTGAGACTATTGAGAAGGCCATCAATAGTTGAGGCAAAAAATAATTGGGACTGCCTTCAAGAAGGTAACATTGCAAATGTAACCCTTAAGGATTTCTTTGACTATGTGCATAGAGTCCAAATCTTCCATCATAAACTAGGCCACCTGAATATGATAGCCTTCCCCTCTTGCAAATGAATATTTGATGAGTGCCACCAAGCAAAAGGAAGGAGAGAGAACACAATGATGCCTCTCTATCTACACATATGGGTTCCAATTTAGGTCGAGGCTGGTGAAATTTCATCCAGTTGGTCCACCCCCACCAAGTATCTTCATGCCATTAGAGTTTTTGGTCAACCTTTTCCCTTCCTCATGAGAATAACACTATTCATCTATGGTTCTGTGAAAGCAACAAGGCTATTGAAGCCAGAATCTCTTACTTTTTCCAATACCTCCCATCCTTTGGGAAACACTCACTCTTTCCTTAATTCAGAAGGAACTAGTCTGCAACCAAGAAAATAAGACTTTGCCTTTTTAGGAAATAGAAAAACATTAGCAACAAGAAAGAAAAACTCTGCACAATACCCATGCTGATAATTAATGTAAACAATCATGAAAACACTTCTACTTATAGTGAAAATGGAATAAGGTCCTTTGCCTGAGCAATTCCCTCTCTCCAACAACCTCTATAATTCCATTTCAGGTGTCTGCAAACTTTGCATGCTTGAATTCATATTTGGAAATATTTGGGAATCACATCACAACCTTCAAAGCAAGAAATGGAGGCGCAAGGTAGTCATGGATTACCAAATCCTGACTACAAACACATTTTTGCATAGATGACACATGCCTGGCTTGGTTACCAAAATCTGATTAGGGACTAGGATCTGGTAAAGAGGTGTACTGCTTGTCAAATCATGTTAGATTTTTCTTGTGCCAATATACAATCCAGATCACTCATAAACAAGATCCTAAATTTGAATTTGGTATGTCGATTAGAACAAGGTGGATGGCTTAAGATATCTTTAGAAGAAGGAAAATCCACTTCGACTAATGAAGAAGTCAATATCCAATTAGGGAGTGCTAGCGATGACAACTTGATCAACCAAAGAAATACAATCTTGCCATGTGTCACTTCATTGCAACAACACAAGCTCGATAGGGACACACATTACTACCTCTGCGCTCACACGCTAGGCATTTCTTTAATTCCTTACGATAGAATTGGGTCCCACTCTCCAGTTGTCATTCTGTTGCAATAGCGTAAAGAATATTCCATGACACCTCCTCGCAGTGTGCTACTGCAATCCAACATGGAGCGAACACATAAAAAATGACTTAGCAAATAAGATTTTGGGTTCACAAATTCAAAATCACAAGTCAACGCATCAACACAAATCCAACAATCCTAACAGATCTAAATCCTACGATATCGTGATAGTTGTCCATTTGTCTTCAAAGGATACACCACTAGTCTTAAGAATTGTAGACTCAACTAATTTTAGGGTTTAAGCCATAGAGCAAGAAAATTGAGTGGGAGGGTTCCACCAGTGGCTCTGGTTAGGGACACATGGCTCTAGTAGGCTTGACAAGGACCACAGAACTCCAGGTACAGACCATGTGCAAAATCCATTGGGCTACTTTATGAAAACTTCAATTAAGAATTGAAAATTGATTGAAAGGTGACTCAATCATCATCTCCAACACAGTGGCCCTTGGCCACTAGAGACAAGAAATTAATGCTTGCCCTTGTCAAACACTTTATTTTCAATAGACAACCTCGTGCTCAATCTAAGAGACCATACAAACATACTGTCAATCAAATCACATGCACTGAGTGAATAGTGTTAGCATATGACAAAAGATATACATAAAATTCATCATTCATATGTTTATAGAACTTTTGGTTAACAAAATCACTACTGTGAATTCTCAGACATCCACCATACTGATGTGGGAAACAAACTACTTCATGACCCAATAGATGACCATTATCATAAAGTTCAACTTCACTTCTTATTTCTAGATTAGATCTAAAATAATCATACAAGATCTCTGATGACCCCTGCTGTAAGTTACACTTATTATAAACCAACTTTGGATCATGAAAACTGAATGACTCATATACAACTGGCGAACTCATGTTCAAATTATCTTCTGCACATAACATAGGCAACTCTTCCACTTGTTCTATTGAATCTTGACATTCAGATCCACAAAAATCTTTCATCTCTATGGCATACTTACAATCAAAACTATCTGAAAATTAATCATTCTTGCAGGTTTCATGATAGTCATACTGAAAAGGTTCATTCTCCAAAATAGGTAGATTCTTATTATCTTGTCTAATTAAATTTCCATATTCCTGCTACTTACTTACCTCAAAAGGTTGCCCCTTTGCCTGCTCAACCTCCATGCATTCTTCTCTTGGAGTGAGTAGAGATATGAGGTATGGCTCCCTTTGTCGCCTTGCCTGATTTAGATGATAACAACACTCTTTGACTTCCTGCAAGTGTTGTCTCGCTTGGGCAGCCAACAATCTCACCTCCCTAGCTTTTTGTAACCATTTGCAACACATATTTTGTAGCTTCTTAACATCCTCCATGATATGATATACAAAATCAGAGCCGTTGTGACTAACACCCAAAACATGAATGCCAATTTCAAGAGACTCTTCTACCCTATTCTCCTCATATAAAGTAGCAGCTATCCACACTATGTCAACATAAACATCTAAGATTCATTCATTCTCATCAAAGTGAACCCTTTCATCTACATTTTTATTGTTAGTGAATACCTTGGTATCTGTATGATTATCATCACCCATACATTCATGTGGTTTTTGGACAACATGGATGCTAAAAAAGGTAACTTCATGTGTGTCAATGCAATCAGTATTTACATGTGTTTCCTTTATAGACTGATCATAAATATCACTCCTGTTACAGAGCATGCCTTCATTTTGCATGAAAATCTCCTTACTTTTGTAAGTGATACCATGCTTAACAATAGGAGAACTATAATTAACACTCTGAGGTACAAAACTATCTTTGTTCTGAGACAAAGCATTAATATCTGCATAAAATGTCTTACAGTAGTCAATACTTGCAATTGCATGTCCTGATGGTATTGCATACTTCAAATTATTCTCAATGTTTATTACAATTTCACAGGCTTGACAGAATGTGGTAGGTTCCTTATTTCTCAACAAGTAGCCTATTTACTCATCAAATGCACCAAGATAAAGTACCAAAGACAATGTATCATTCAGATTCATATACTCTGGGATGTAATTAAGCATTTTTAAGAATCTCAAATTAAAGGTTGAAACCAATTCATCTTGCCCCTTTTTAATGTTTAGGAATTGAATAACTAATGAGGTCACATTAATTCTTTCACCAAATTGTTCTAAGAAGGCAGTCTCAAGATCTAGCCATGAAGAAATAGAACATAAAGGCAAATCTGAAAACCAATCCCTAGCATGACCCTTCAATGACTGAACAAAAAGCTTCATAACAACATCTTCAGCCTTAATCTCATAGTCTCCTATCAAATCATAGAAATCTTGCAAATGGGTACTCGGTGACTCAAAATTATTTCCACTATACTTTGTCAAACATTTTATAACTTCACTAGGAAAAATATTTGGGTATTCATGAATACCATTAAAATTCAAAGCTTTGTATCTTTCAGTCGAGAACAACTTCCTCTGAGAACATGACTAGGAATTATTGACAGAAAAAAATGAAGTACCTAAGAATATATCACAGTTTCAATACGTTCAACAACAGAGTCACCACATCTCCAAAGAGGACAAAACATCATGAAGCTAAGAGCTCCTACCTAATCAATTATATTCTAGATTCACTTCACCATTAGAGCACCTTTTAAAAGTTTAAACATGCTGCAACAATTTCTTTCTCTAGGTATAAAGACCTTCACTATCTAACCTTGATGGTCAGATCATGATAATGGATTGACTCTTTTCAAATGGATAAGTAAGCCTTTCCCAGTAGAGTCACCAATTATGTTGGTTCCCAAATCTGCACACATCAAACTCTAAAGGTTTGCCACTTCTTATGATCAAGCTTAATGGAGATCTGACCAACAGAGTAGGAGACTATTAGTACCTATCTCCCCTACACTTTAGGCTTTGCCAAACCTAGGGGTGTCCCTTATTACAACAACATCAAATGTATCTCTCATTTAAAAACGTACAGATACGTTCTCATATATTTGTACTAAGATTTGTAAGATTAACCCTAGACTGGCAATATTCTTGGATTATCTTCACAGTTCAAATATGAGAACATGCATCACCTAAACTACAAAAAAATTTAAAATAAAATGATTTAAATGATTTTTCTTTAAAATTCTTAGGCTTCTTGGACCTTTGGGCAAATATGTTCCAGATCGATGCTTTATCAGAGCAATAGAGTCAAACTCAATAGTGTAAATGCTTCCTTATGGCACCAAAACTTTATATCCAGAGGACTAATAACAATAATATTACTACATTACAATAATATGTCCAAGAAAAAGGTATTACCTATGACTCTTCTTCACTAATCCCTTGATACAACACACTCCCCCTTATATCTAAATCAAAGCAATTTAATCCATTTCTTGAATAGATGCAACAAACGAGACATACAATATAGCAAATGTATATTGATGAGATCAGAAACCCTTAGCAACTTCACTCAAAATAAAAAATCTCATAGCCAAGGAGACAATCATAGATAACACAAACAACAAGTGTTTCTCATATAACTCAATTTGGAAAGAATAATGTCATTCAGAAATTTTTTCATTTACAAAGTAAAATATGTCTCTACATCTCAGAGTCTAGTCACCTTCTCCTATAGAAAGTAATTTCCCAAATATGTGGATCCCTTCTATCCAAAGCCCAGAATTCCTATATGTTTTTAGATCCTTTTAACAATATTACACATTCACTTATAAAGGAAAACAAGGCAATGTCAGACTATGGCTAACCGACATATTATTTCATTACATTTTTTAATTCTCACTTAATGTTTGTGATTTGAGAGTTTGTATTCCTTTTTCCTGATTGACTAGTTTTGAAACAAAGTCCTTTGACCAATCCTTGCGTGACATACTGCTTCTTTTGACAACAATATTATAGGGTATAAGAATATTCTAGAAAATTTTAGGAACATCAAGTATTTCGAGACAAATGTTCCCCATTTTGCCCCATTTTCAGACTCAAATCATAGGCTGCTAGGAAGGCAACATGACTCCCCATCTTTCAATCTCTTGTTGTTAATTGTTAGGTACCCTGAGATTGCTGAGAAGACCACCAATAGTTGACGAAAAAAATAATTGGGACTGCCTTCAAGAAGGTAACACTACAAATGTAACCCTTACTTAAGTAAGGATTTCTTTGACTTTGTGCATAGAGTCCAAATCTTCCATCTTCAACTAGGCCACCCGAACATGATAGCCTTCCCCTCTTGTAAAAGAATATTTGATGGGTGTGACCAAGAAGAAGGAAGGAGAGAGAACACAATGATGCCTCCTTGCCTATGTATATGGGTTCCGGTTTAGGCCCAGGCTGGTGAAATTTCATCTAGTTAGTCCACCCCCACCAAGTATCTTCATGCCATTGGAGTTTTTGGCCAACCTGTGCCCTTCCTCATGAGAATAACACTATTCATGTATGGTTCTGTGAAAGCACCAAGGCTACTAAAGCTAGAATCTCTTACTTTTTCCAATACCTCCCATCCTTTGGCCAACACTCACTCTTTCCTTAATTTGGAAGGAATAAGTTTGCAACTAAGAAAACAAGAGTTTGCCTTTTCAGGAAACAAAAAACAACAGTAGCAATAAATAAAAACTCTCCACAATACCCTTGCTGATAATTGATGTAAACAATCATGAAAAGACTTCTACTTATAGAAAGAATGGAGGGTCCTTTTCTTGAGCAATTCCCTTTCTCCAACAACCTCCATAATTCCATTTCAGGTGTCTGCAAACTTCGCATGTTTGAATTCATATTTGGAAATATTTGGGAATCACATCGTAACCTTCAAAGTAGGAAATAGAGGTGCAAGGTAGTCATGGCTTACCAAATCATGACTACAAACACATTTTTGTACAGATGACACATGCCTGGCTTGGTTACCAAAATCTGATTAGGGACTGGGTGATGGTGACTGGTTATCATTGATGTCAAAAAGGTTGGTTGATGAGTAGTCTTGCAAAGAATGTTTCAGGGATGCAGAATGGTTGAGAGATTTGTGTTTGATCTTGTGCAAATATTTCATGAGATCCATGCTCCATGTTGTATGAACAAGTTTCAAAGTGTAGGTTGTGCTTCTGTCATAAGTTGAATTGTCTAATGCATAAAATCAGATGTCTTGGTACAGTCATGATCAAGTGAAAACTTGATTAGTTCAGTGTTGAGGATCAGGATCATCTATGATATTTATTGTCATTGGCATTGGTGATTGAAATTGTGTTCATGCTGTTTGAACACCTTTACACATTAAAATGTTTGTACCATGACATAATAGTCAGAGGGATAACAATATTAGTGATATGTGTTGGCTTTGTTTGATGTTGAGCTTATTTTCTTTATCAAGAGATTAATCTTATGGTGTCAATATACTTTGGATGTGATTATAACAAAGGTGATTAAGTATGAAGTTCTATCAAAATATGTTAGGATCATTTGAAAGTTCCTAAGATTCAATATTTTTTAAAAAAAAACAAATGGCTCTCATCTTTCTTGGAGCCCGTCATCCACATTGTGTCACTTTTATTCTATTTGAGTGGTGACTTCTAATAAGAGGTAAAGTCACTTAAGGTGACTTACCAAAGGCACCTTTATACATTGAAATTACCGGCCCCTCCTTATGGTTACCGGTGCTCACAGGTTGAAGAAATATGTTTGAGCGGGCTTTCTACATCGACGGTCATGGTTAAATTAGAATGTTGAGCGCCAAAACAAATCAAAGGCTGAGGTTTAAATAGTGATCTCCTCTGAGCATAGAATTTGAAGGGCCAGTGAACGTCAAAGCTATGTATAGTATGTTTTTAAAAAGACTGTTTATGGTATGTTTTTTGGAGCCCGATTAGAAAGAAAGTTTTTTTAGAAACATTACTTTGAAGATTTTTTTCTAAAACAAGAAGTAAATCACTCACGGGTATTAAGGAATTTTTTAGAAAAGAATTTTTTAATGAGAGTTTTCAAAGCAAGTTTATTTTGAAGATATTGAGTAGAGGGGTTTGCATGAAGATGAATAGTCTTATGCAAAATGAAGTTTTTTTTTCAAGAAGTTGAAGGATCATTCTTGTGAACAAATTTTTGTAAAGAGTTTATGAAGAAAAAGTGAAAAGAATGAAAGACAATTTTTTTTATGGCAGATTGATACAAAACCTTGAAGAAAATTTTTGTTTATTGAAGACATTTTGAGAAAAGATTTTGAAGAAGATTTTATTTGAAATTTGCAGAAGTGATAAGATTATAATATCAGAGAAAATGAAAGGTCAAGTTTGTCATTTTTGCAGATGTCAAGGGTCAGAAAAATGTGTTGGGGTTTTGGTGGATAGATATCATTTTATGTAAATAAGGAGGAGATTGATTATTTTTATGAAGAGATTTTATTTTTCTCTTTCAAGGGCAAAATTTATTGAATGTTAAATGATATTTTTGTATAAGATTCTTTTGCAGGAATATGAAGGATCTTGCAAAGTTTGAAGATGGATTTGAAGAGGTCAGATTTAAAAATGCAAGAATATCAAGGAATATGAAAAGATTTTTCTGTGCAGGTGAAAGGTTATTCAATCTGTATAAAATGGTTTTTCAGGTACATTGAAATGTGTGTGTGGGTTTATGAAGAAGACATAGTTGAAAAACACAGATGATGAGAGATTGAATACATATAATGTGTGTCAAGGTCATACAGATTAATGATTTGATGATACAAATGACAAATTTGTAGAGTAGAAGAAATATTGAATCAAGCTTTGATTGCAGTGATTGATAAAAGATTGATAGAGATAATTTGCAGAGAAAATTGTTTATAGAGATTTGTATATGGAGCTTGTTTGCAGTAAAAGAAAATGGTCTTGATTTGAAAATCAAACAGGAGGTATAAGGTTGTATACAATGGTGCAAATCCGATTGAACAGCAATCATGTCTTGCACACAAAGATTGATGTTTTGTTAATAGGCATTGTATTAGCCAGTGAGGCTTATAGGTCAGTGTGACCTTAATATTTGTCAGTGAGACAATTTGTATTGCCAGTGAGGCATGTTTTCAGTTAAGCCAGTGAGGCACTTCATGAGTGGTTTTTCTACCCCTGAGGGTTTTCCACTCGGTAAAAAGGTTGTGTCTTGATTTCTTCTATGTGTGTGCATATTATTGGTTTGATCATGTTTTGTTTACATCTGTTATTGTAAGTCTTGTGCATATAAACTCAACAAATCATTAATGTGTTCCTTTCCATCTGTTCTGTAAGAGAAAGCTTGCAAAATGTTGGAAAATGTTTGAAAATTAATACAACACTGATTCACCCCCCCTCTCAGTGTTGTCTGGACTCCTACACTGGGATCTAGTAAAGATGTGTACTTCTTGTCAAATCATGATTAGAATTTTGTTGTGCCAATATACAATCTAGATCACTCATAAGCAAGATCCTGAATTTGTATTTGGTCTGTCGATTAGAACAAGGTGGATGGCTTAAGATATCTTCAAAAGAAGGAAAATCCACCTTGACTAATAAAGAAGTCAACATCCAATTAGGGAGTGCCAGCGATGATAACTTGATCAGCTAAAGAAATCCAATCTTGCCATATGTCACTTCATCGCAATAGTGCAAGCTTAGTAGGGACCCACATTACTACCTCTGTGCTTGCGCGCTAGGTGCTTCTTTAATTCCTTATGACAGAATCGGGTCCCATCCTCTAGTTGTCATTTTATTACAATAGTGCAAAGAATATTCCATGACACCTCCTCGCAGCATGCTGCCACGATCCAACAGGGAGCGAACACATAGAAAATGCCTTGGTAGATAAGATTTTGGGCCCACCAATTCAAAATCACAAGTCAACACATCAACACAACTCCAACAATCCTAACGGATTTAAAGCCCACGCTATTGCGATAGCTATCCATCTGTCTTCAAAGGATACACTACCATTCTTAAGAATTATAGACTCAACTAATTTCAGGGTGTAAGTCATAGAGAAAGAAAATTGCGTGGGAGGGTTCCACTAGGTTCACTTTATCCAAATTTGTACATCTTAATAGGGTGCCATCATAGGCCTTATGGTAAAGTGTCACTGCCAGGATACAACGGATTTGGGGTTTCGAGTTCTTGGATGGGAGGCATGATTTTGGATTTGGATGGGGAATGCTAGATGTTGAATTAGGTGATTTAGGTTTGTGGGATTTAGGTGGATATATTGGTGATTTAGATTGGGTTGGAGGATTCTTGACTCGCCATATTTGGGATGGTGGATTATGAAATTTACATTGGGGAGAATGATGGAAATTAGGACCAACATTTGTATACAATCTAGAAGGTGGTGGACACCTTTTATGTGCAAGGCATATCTTATGGGGTGGCTCCGTGTTTTGAGTGATTGTAGGATTTGGATATTGAGGACCAACATTCTTATACAATTTGGAAGGTGGTGGACACCTATTATATGAAATGCGTGACTTTTGATTGATTTCTTCCTTGTGACATCTTACTTTGATCATATTTAGTGCTTCACTTTGCTTTGGGAGCCATATCACTTTCTGGCTTCTCTTTTGATTTTTGAATTCATGTTGCTTTCTAGATTTGTTTGGATCATTATCTTGATTTTAATTTTTTGCTTGTTTCTTATTTGGTGTTTGATGTCAATTTTTTGCTTTGATGTGACTCTTCACTTGATATGATGTACAAGCATGCTGGTCCAAATCAATGGGTTTAGGATGTGGGAGGTGAAGTTTGATGGGATGGTTCAAGGTGGTAGGAGTGAAAGGGTGAGTGACAACAAGATTATTTCAAGGGATACGAATAGCCTCTATTGTGAAATTTGCATTGGATGAAGTTACCCCAACAATCTACGAAGGATCACTAACTTCATTAGAGTGCTTGTAGCCAAGGCCTTGATGTCCATGATTGGCATGGACTTGTACAGTTTCTAAGATTCCTTGCTCTTGAAGGCCCAAGCCTTTGCCGCTATAATCCATGAGTTGACACATTTGGTTTGCAATGGCATACTTGCGTTGAAAAAATGATGCTAGCCCATTAGTGTATTTCTAGGAACCTTTAGAACTTGCAATTGGTTCATCTACAAGGAGTATAGATTTGACAAAGGTGGTTGGGCCAAATTGGTAACATGGTTTTGCTTTCTCCTTGTTTATGATTATAGTGGCATATTGACCAATGATATGATCAATGTGATCAATTTTATCTTGTACATCCTCATGATTGATGGAATCCATGGCATTTATTTGATCATCTATGTGTCCAAGGGAGGCAAGCATCTCATCTTGGGAAAAGAAGGTTGTTGGATTATGGATGTGATCAACTTCATTTTTTTGGTCATGGATGGGATACAAGTTGATGAGGGGATCATTTTGGGCTTCTTGGTCATAAGTGGGATCTTGATCAAAGATTAGACTAGTTTGGATAGGATTTTGATCAAATATTGGATTAGTTTGGATGGGATTTTGATCAAAGATTAGATTAGTTTGGAGTTCATGACCATCTATGGGGAATGTTTGGGTAACTTGATTTAAAATGGAGCTTGTTTCATCATGCTTTAGGCTTGGCTCTTGACATAGATCCAATGGTTCAGATAATGAGAGGTGAGTTTGGATAGGGATGGGGAATTCTTCAATGGGCTCAGGAGTTTTGCATGGAATTAATGGATCTTGGGTAGGAATCTCTTGAGTGCGGTTATAGGTGGTGAAATGCATGATGGTGTTGTGGACATGGAGTTCTTGGATTTTTTGGTTTGTTTTTTATCCCATGCGATTAGTGCTTGGACAAAGTATTTAGTAGATGGATGAGACCAATCAAATTTCTAAGGGTGGGTGGATTTTGGATAGGATGGGCTAGAGCATTTGGATGAGGATGTGAATGACATACAAGATGTGGATGACTTGGTAGACTTAAAGGATTTTCTAGATTCAAAAGATTTGAGTGACAATGATTGGGAGGAGGTAGATGTGAATGATTTGGGAGATTTAGTGGAGGTGGAGGAGTTGAAGGACTTTGGTGACAATGATTGGAAGGATTCAAATGAGTTGGATGTAGGAGATGAGGGACATGACTCTAGGAGGGTGTTTCCCTTGCCAAGGATGGGATAAGGATGACTGTCAGACCTTTTCTTTTGGTTTATGAAGTAGTTGGCACTAGGGTGTCCTAGGTTTTGGAGGATATGGGTGTTTATGGTTAAGCACAGAGGATCTACGGAAAGCTTGCTCATTACTATCTCGTCAATGATATTTTGGTCAATACTATCATTAAATCATCATATGGGTCATAATCAGGTAGGTTGACATCATCATCATCATGTTCAAAGGGCTCATATTTTACTTGGTCAACAAGACTATCATCATCATCATCATATGGATCGTATCTTGGTTGATTAACAAGGTTATTATAGTCATTGTGGTCTTCTTGATTTGGGAAGAGGAGTTGATCTAGGGGGTTCATGGTGTTTTATTTACTCTTGATTATGATCTTTGGCCTTGATTTGATTGTGGTTTTTGGCTTTGTTTGTGTGGGACATATGTCCATGATTTTGGTTAGGTCCTAGGATTTTGGTTGTTTAGATGTTTTATATTTTAGATGATTTGGATTGTGAATGGTTTTGGATTTGAATTGGGTAATTCAGATTTAGGATGACCCTAGGATTGAGATTAATGTTGGAGATCCAAGGATAATTTTTGGATTGGATGATGATTGATACTAAGAATTAACCTTTGAATTAAGGTTGGATCATTTGGGCTTTGACCTTCCAAGGATTTATGTGGATGATATAATTATCTAGATAAGGTTGATGGTGATTAGGATTGGGATGACAAGGATTGGTAGGTTTTGGATTATTGGATAGTTGGTTGAAAAGAGATGATGAATTCCAAAGGGAGTTCAGAGGGTAATGGTAGCCTTAGATAACCTTTCCAATGATTTTGAGATGGTTTGGAGGGATGAATTGGATAGGTAATTTTGGATGAATAGTTTGGATAAATTATAACTTGGTCTATAACATAATTAAGCTTTGGATCTTAGGGATGTTGAGGACTGATTAAGATTGATGGATTTGGGCCCTAGGATGGTTAATGGTCCTAGTGGATAGATGGGATGCTTGGTTTAAAGGATCCAAGGTGCATTTTAACTTTTCCAAGACTTGTTCCTAAGGATGGTGGGTTCAGATTATGAAGATGTGAGGTTTGGATAAATGTGGATAGGAGGATTAAAGGTATGGTATGTGGATTTATGGGATTAGGATGGACTAGGTAGGAACTGAGGATAAACCAAAGTGTTGAGGGGGGGACAGGTTGATTGGAGAGTGGATATGGACTAGGGATCAAGTATTGGATTTGGTTTGGTGGACTAAGGCTTATGTAGATTTGGATGAGAAATGACGTTTAAGGTAAATGTGGATGGTTTAGGAATAGGTTAAGGTTTGTTTTAGATGAGGGGGGATAAGGTGTGGATTGGATAAATGTTTGGATAAGGGATAAGGCATGATTTGGGTGATGGATAGACCAAAGGATAGAATAAGGGCTTGTGTAGGTTTAAGTTTGATTTGGATGGACTAAGGGATAGACTAATATTTAATATGGATGAAGTGATTAGGATAAAAATGTCCTTAGGCTTGGGATAATGTAAGGATGATGGGATAAGGTTAGGATGAAAAGGATAATGGATTGGGATTATGGATTATGGATAATTGGTTAATGTATGGGGATAGGATGGTGATGTGAGGTGACTTGGACTAAAGTTGGAATAAGGTTGTGGATGATGGTTGTCTTAATCTTGGCTTCAATTTTTGCATGAAGGATACCAATTTGGATAACATGTTCAAATAAACAATTGGTTTTCAAAGACTTGACTTGGTTTGAGGGTTTGCAAACAAGCACTTGGTATTCACAATACCAAATCAAGAAGACACAACAAGCCTAAATTATTAAAGGAATGTCAATCCCCATGACCCCACAAATGTACTATCTATCAAGTGAAGGATAACTAGGGAATAAAAGGTCATGGAACACCTATGAATCCCTTACCTTTGAGGCCAATTCCTTGCCCAAAGTTAGCTCTATCTCCCCAACTTGAAAGTATGGTGTGAGAAACTTCTCAGGCCTAACTCGTATTTGATGCACCACTAGGAAAGATGGTTGAAAGGTCTTAAGCTAGGTTTGAACAAGGCTTGCTAAGGGTGTCCCCGATATACGCAAGGTATGAGGGGATGAATTTTGTGAACAAGGATCCCATCTACAAGCATGTGTTCATGGTCAAATCTAATCTGACTTCACCTTGGATTCTTACGCAAAGGGGTGCCAAGGTTGTGCCAAGACACGACAATGGATAATATTAGGGTACAAATTTTGTTCTCCCCCCTTTGATATAACCCATCAAAATGCATGGTTTGGGTCATCCTCTAAGGTGATGAAATCCTTAGGCAGGCCCCTAGAGGGAAAGAACTCTAATTTCTTTTGATTTTATAGAACATCTTTGGACATGAGGGAAGAGAATACACAAACTTGGAATTCTTGGGATAAATAAAAAGTGAGCCAAGAGGTGCTTTTGATCCCCAAGATCACCTTTTAGTGCGAGGGGAGAGTATACACACTCCATTGACCCACACAAACACACCAAACAAAGTTAATTAACCTTAGGAATTGAAATGTGTGGTGTGAAGATTGATATGTTCAAAGGGTGTTTTTGATTCCCAAGATTGTATTTTGACACAAGGGAAGATCATTCACACACCTTCAAGCACACGAAATTCACCAAACGAAGTTACTTTTAAAACCCCAAGGAAATGTGAAAGCAAACACACAATTAAGGTTTGATGATAGGTATTCATCAATTTGAACCTACAAGAAACTTGTTAGTAGTTTGGATGTTTAGGGCTTGTACTAATGAACCTGCAAGTGGTAGTGATCAAATTTCAAAGAATAATCCAATCCAAAAGCATGAAGTTATCCAAAATGATAAAAAGTAATGCTAGAAAATGTATGGGGAAGCTGAAACATTGACACACAAGGCAAAAATGCCACATTGAATGCAAAATGATGGACCCATAAAGAATAATTGCCAAATTATACAAAAACAACACAGAAAATATAGAAACGCTACCCAAAATGTAGAAACCCCATAGGAGAGTGACACATGCACCTGGACAGACTCACTTAACCAAAAATACAAAGAACAGTAAAAATACTCAAAATACTACAAAAAAGATTAGCCTAGAATGTTAAGGATGCTCACAAGTACTCCTGCAAGTGAAACTTAGTGTCAAAAGCTAAGCAAAGTCAGTTAATTATCAGATTTATGTAAGGATTAAAATCACACAAACCCTACTTAAAATGATTAAAGAAATGCCTAGTTAGAGTGACTAAGAACCATGAGAAGACCTATATGACACAAAGGATGATGTTTATGAACCTAAGAGGCCTGAAATCCTAGAAAAGAGAGGGTTAAAGTTTGATCAATGCCAAAAATAAAAGACTGGTATAAGGCAGGGCATAGGCACCACAGGAAATGCATAAATGCCACATAAAATGTAGAAACACAATAGGGCAGCAATGTTTGCATAAAAAATGCCCCCAAACTGACAAAACACAAAGATTAGCCCCAAATTTCTTCAAATCCTTGCAAGATAATAGTTAGCCAGCCCCTTTAAGGACATAAACAAGCATACCTTGTAAGTAAAGTTAGTACAAATGACAAATAGAGGGATAATTATGCAAGGGGGCACCTAAGGAGAAGCCCTACAAATATTTATCCCAAAAATGATTGAAAACATTTAGGAAAATGATTGAAACACCCTAAAAAACTCAACATAACACTAAGGACAATGCTAGGGGACTTAAGAAAACCAAACACCTGCAAGAGAAATGGGGTTAGGGATGTGTAAATGTTGAAAATTTATAGGTGTAGTGAGCTAGGGCACAAACATCATGAGAAATGCATAGATGCTATGACTGCGTGTCACCTAAGTTGAAATTATGAAACTAAAGCCTAGAATATGCGAAAATGTCACGATCACCTACACAAACGTTAGTACATAGGGCAAAATTGTTTGGAACCTAGGAGCACGTCCAAGAATGTCAAAAACCTATAAAAAACTCACCAAAAACACTCAAAGGATAAAAAAATAGTACAAGACAAGAGTCCCACTAGGCATGCTAGAAATGTAGAGTCTAAAATTAGATTAAACAGTTGTGAGTCATAAACAAACCCACAATACAATACTAACATCTACCTTCAGTTTGAGAAATAATGGAACTAGAAATCACAATGCAAGACAAAAAAAACATATTACCTCCATTGTTCTTGTGGATGTGCTCCAATGACTATAGTGGTGTACCATGATGTAATGTGGGTGCTCAAGTGCTTGAATATTTCTTAATTTGGTAGCTTTATGGTAGTGCTAAATAGTTGATGGAATGAGAGGGGAAAGCCTCTCTTAAATAGATTTTTTGGATAAGAGATGGAGGCAAAGAATGCAAGGATGAAATCAATGGTTGAGATTTCTTTTGATCATGTATTGAGGAGGTGGAAGACCATGGAATGAGTCAAACATGCTCACACATGTGGGAGCATGAAGTGGGTTGAGGCAGAGGGCTAGCATGCCTCCAAGTTGGCAAGCTCACACATGCATGATAAAGGAGTGGGATGGATTAGCATGCGCACACATGTGTAAGCATTAAGGGGGGTTTGGACACATGTTAGATGATGGACGGTTTAAATATTTATCCATGTAGATAGATTAAATGGTTAGGATTAAAAGGACAAGGATTGAGGGTGATGTGGATTATTAAATTAGAAGAAATGTTAGGGGGATTAATTAGTTTTAATTAATTGACTAATCATGGATTAATTAATTGATAAAGTTGGAGAAATAATTTGGGCTAAGGTTAATTAATTATGTATATTTAATTAATTAACTTTGGGGATGAGAAAGGGGGTTTATTGCGATGGAGATGGAGTTAGTTTGAATTAGGTTAGTCACATTAGTTGTGGCATAAGGGGATACTTAATTAACCATGACATTAAATTAGTTGTATTAATTAATTATAAAAAATGGGATTAAATGACGGAAAGTGGTTAACTTGGGAATAATTGTGGGAAATTGGTGAGGTAATTTTGGGGTGTCTACAAATATGATAATCGTAGTTAATTTCTCATCTTACATGTTAAACATGTAATAAACATAGTTGATGTCTATATCCTAAGATTTTAGAAATGGAAAGAATAATATTAGTTTAAGTATTTTTTTGTAATTTGAAGTAGTGAATCTCATGACCCTAAGAAGTGAATTGTTACAAGTTCATAATGTCCAGGAATATAATTTGTATGATGAAAAAAATGTGGAAACTTATGATGTTTTTCATTAAATCAAAGCTAGTTATTTTTATGTTAATGAGCAAAGACATGTTTGTATGTTTACCCATTTTGCTATCTAGTTTATGCAAAAAATGTCATCCACAACCCAAATTCACCTAACATTGCATTTGGAAATTTAAATAGCTGTATTTTAAATGGAAGTATGTTTCTATATCATATACTCCATGTAAGTTGCACATGATAACACCCAATTATAGTTGGTACGATTTTATTGCATCTATATCACCTTATGACCTAGGGTGATCTACCAACAATGGTTACTACATTAATGCTGAGACCATTCTCATGCTTTGTAGTAATTATGGTAACACTTCCATGGTTTTTGGTACACCAAAGAACCTTCTATCTACTCATGGAAATTCTAGGATCATCCAATGGTCTTCTACATGTGCTAATGAATAAGCATCAATCTAGAATTGTCAAATGATTAAATCATCATTTAGTGTATCATCCTTGTTTGTCCTTGGTAGTTTCAAATTAGATTAAAGGGACAATTATAAAGACTTAGGGAGAGAGAGACTTCAGGAGAGAGATCATTCTTTTCTTATTCTCATTCCACTTATATGTTTGATAATTATAGAGACTTAGGGAGAGAGAGACTCAGGGAGAGAGGAAGAGAGAGAGACAAAGGGGGAGATACATGCTTGGCATGATTTACATATCCTCATTTCACCTTCTATAGGTCTAGCATATCCTCATTTCACCTTCTATATGTTTGACATTTTTGGCTTACCTTCATCTCACCTTAGATATATGTTTGACATTATATGTTTAGTTAGGGAGAGACAAAGATTATATGTTTGACATTATATCCTCATTTCACCTTCTATTTGGGTTAGGGAAAGAGCAGAATGAGGAAGAGAGGATAAGAGAGAGACTCAGGGAGAGAGGAAGAGAGAGACATAGGGAGAGAGACACATTTGACATGATTTGCATATCCTTATTTCACCTTCTATATGTTTTCTAGGAGTGAAATTTACATTTCACATCTTGTGGGACTGAATCAACAATGCCAATATGTTGGGGTGGGAAAGTGAATGCTAGTGGAGGTCTCTTCTTGGTGGTCAAGCATCCCAATTCTTTTAGGATACATTGGACCAATATAGTCTATTAATATCCCTAAGACCAAAAAGGTGCCAAACTTTGGACTGACTATTCTATCAAACCATGGCACCTAGGAATGTGTCATTTGTACATACAGGTGGATGTCGAGTCCACCTAAAAATACCTACCTCAATTTTTTATAACTCAAATTTATTTGCCTATGTGGGACTAGACTAAAAATGCTAGCATATTAAGGTGGGAAGCTGTATGCTAGAGGAGCCCCTATTTCATCCCTCAAGTTTCCCAATCCTTCCAGGCTATAGGGTTCCAACAAAGTCTCTTAAGAGACATAAAAGAAAAAACTTGCCAAACTTTGACGTAGTAGTTCTTAGAGCCTGTGGCACCTAGGAATGATTTGTTTTGACCTAAAAATGGATGTCAAGTCCTTCCACAATAATCTCTCTTAGTTTTTGTCAACTTAACTATTTGATCATGCCAACAACAGATGCATTCTTGCAAAATGCCTCATTTTTGCTTAGCATAATGTTGCCAAAGGCCATATTTTACATTTTTCACCTTATGGGACCAAATCAACACTTCCAACATGTTAGGGTGGGTGGATTTATTCTTGAGGAGGCCCCATTTCATTCCCCAAGTGTCCCAATCCTTTCAGGCTACACAATTCTATCAAAATCTCTTAAGAGACCTAAGAGCAAAAAACCTTCAAACTTTGACGGAGCGGTTCTTAGACTCTATGGAACCTAGGAATGATCCATTTGGACCTATCTATGGATGTCACATCCATCCATAATAAACCATCTCAATTTTTTCAACTTAATACCATTTGATCGTGCTAATAATTGATGCATTCTTACAAAATGCTTGATTTATGTTCAATATAATGTTTCCAAGAGCCATATTTTGTGTTCTTCACCTCGTGGGACCAAATTGATTGTACAAAAACATTGGGGGTGTATGGGTGTATACTAGAGGAAGCATCATTTCAACCCCCAAGTGTCTCAATCCTTCTAGACTACACAATTTCAGCAAAGTCTCTTAAGAGACCTAAGAGTAAAAAATTGCCAAACTTTGACAGAGTAGTTCTCAGAGTTGATGGTACATATGAATAATTTGTTTAGACCTACAGTTAGATATCGGGTCCCTTAATAATAAAATATTTTAATTTTCATCAACTCAAGACCATTTGACTGTGCCAACAATGGATGCAGTCTTGCAAAATGCCTCAGTAGCATTTAGTGTAAAGGTGCCAAGAATCATATTTTTTCTTCCACACCTCATGGGATTGAACTAATAGTGCCAATATGTCAGGAGGTAGGTGAATTCTATTGGAGGTCTCATTTTATTCCTCAAGTCTCCTAATTCTTTTTGGCTACATTGGACTGAGAGTGTCTCTAAAGAGCCTTAATAGTAAAAAGTTGTCAAACTTTGACGCGATGATTCTCAAAATTCATGGCATCTAGAAATGTTTCGTTTACACCTATATGTGAATTTTGAGTCTGTCTACAATAGCCTATCTTAGTTTTTGTCAACTCCAGACCATTTGACTATGTTGAAAATGAATGCATTCTTGCAAAATGCCTCATTTGAGAGCAATGTAAAGATGTCAATAGCCATATTTTTATTTCATATCTCATGGAACCAAATTGATAGTGCCAACACATCAAGGTGGGTGGGTGAATGCTAGTGGAGGCCTCATTTTATTCCCCATGTCTCCTGATCCTTCTAGGCTACATTGGATTGAGAGAGTCTCTTAAAATCCCTAAGAGCAAAAAGTTGTCAAACTTTGACGCAACGATTCTTAGGGTATGTGGCACCTAGGAATGATATGTTTATACCTAAAACTAGATGTCAAGTTCCTCCACAATGACCTTTCTTAGTTTTTATCAATTCAAGATAGTTTGACCATGCCAATAATGGATGCATTCTTACAAAATGCCTCAATGGCATTTATTGTAAAGGTGCCAAGAGTCATATTATTTCTTCTGCACCTCATGGGATTGAACCAATAGTGCCAACACACTGGAGTGGATGGGTGAATGCTGCTAGAGGCCTCATTTCATTCCCCAGGTCTCCCAATCCTTCTAAGCTACATTAAACTGAGAGAGTCTCTTATGACCCCTCATAATTTTTTTTCTTCTTTACTTTTCATGGTAAATTTGATGAATTCAGTTTGTGTCTAAATCCTTTGCTTGCTGTTAGCAGGTTACTTGATAGAGGTCAGAGCTGACCAGAGGAGATAACACAATATGCAAAGGTTGGAAGCTGACAAAAGACACATCCCTATGTAATGGATATAGTATATATAAAGATAGAAGATAGTAGAATGTAAGTAAGCATGGTAGAGAATAGAAGTATATTCTGATATAAGCCATGACATAGAAGTCATGTATGTAACTATGCTAGAGGATGAACAATGGATGTATACATTTGATTGCTGCTAATATATATGGAAGTCTGCCGGTACCGGGTAATTATTTGTTTTATCTTATTGTGATGTACGTGTGATGATCTATTTTGTTATTCTTTATGTTTTGTTGTCAATCTCTAGCTACCTAACTAGGGTATAAATTGACTACAAAGACTTGACTAAGGACTAGATCTCTGGACAGGTATCTATAACATCCCGCCGTGCCCCGTAACCCCAAAGAGTAAGGGCCAAAAGAGGGAAAGAATATTTTTTTTGAATATAAAGTGCTAACATACACATATTACAGTTGCCAACTTGGTAGATCGGCAACAGAGTATGGCTGAATGTACAACCCAAAGGAGAGGACTAAATCACCCTCCTTGCAAACATCGTTAAAACTACATTCATTTTAAACACCAAATTCATATATTCCTAATACCCATTTCCACTTATAAACATAAATCCATAATGATCATCATAGTACAAGCGGGTCTGATACCAACACCAGAAAACTGTAAGCTAAATATAGAACAACATCACATTTCTTCTCATTACTATAATTTACATCATCTCTCGCAAGAGAGTACAAAAAATACATAAAAGAATATACATAAATACAATGGCATAGCAATGGATAAGATATAATAACAGATAAATTAAATACAATAGAGAACATCTCCAACTGGTGCTCCAATAACCTGTACACCTATCCTCAATGGTGGTGGCAATGCCTCCCAACCATGTGGACTCACAAGACACCACCCTACCGTGCTTGGAGGTAGTCACATGGCCCATACACAAGCATAAAAATAGTGGAAAAGGATGACTTGCATACACCACCACACAAGGAAGACCTCAAGGTCACAAGCTCACATGAACACCACAAACACCCAGGGATCATGTAGGGCATAAATAAGGCAACCAAAATCATGCCCATGAAGCACCACTCAAAATAAGAAGGGGTGAGAGGATAGGGGTAGCAAGAAGGAAGTAGCTCAATAATTGTACCCATCTCAAAACCACAAGCCTATCACAAGCACATAGTTCGTGTTTTCTCCAATGGGCCTATAAGTGAGTACTCTTGCTCAATGCTACATTGGGAACTACTTCCATGCCTACCATATCATCTACACCCAACTCCAACAAGCTCAAAATGCAACTAGGTATTGAACCAGTCCATAAGGGCTCACAAGGCCTACATTTCAAGGACATTTCCCACAAAGACCTCAAACAAACAACTATGTTGAAAAAGAAGTGACAGCAACAATCTTTAATAGGCCAAAAGAAGTGACAAACTAGAATTCAAAGAGCTGGATGATATGCATACATTGATATATTACAACATAATATATTCCTAAATTAAGATTTGTACATGTTTTAGTCACCTAAGGAACCCTTATTGCATCTAAGCTACATCTAGTTGTGAATTCTGGGTTAACCTTCTTGACAGTGCTCGCAGTCTTGAGAGCACCCAAAACTTCATCATTGTGATGCCAACTAAACCTGTGGTAGTTGTAAGAATAAATTGTTTGCTGCTGGTAAAGAGGGACAACAGGGTAATTTCTAGTTTCAAGGACCTTAGAAGGAATCCCTTTTGCTGCCACCAAGGTGAAAAGTTGGCAATAGAATTTGGTTTGATAAATGTGCTCCATGGACCAACTATTAAAGTGATAGGAATCTTAGAGTTTGTGCTAGTTGCCACACTGCAACAACAATAAATTTCAAAGATTATTGCAAGAGAGAAAAGTGGTGAGAGATGCGAACCATTTCCATCATTTTAAACAAGGAACATTTTTCTTGTGGGATTTATTGGTGATGCTAAACGGAGAAATCTAAAAAATAGGCTAGCACTATAAAAATATGTAGTCCCAATTCTCTAGTAATGAAGAAGGGATTCCTTCCAAGCATAATGGAAAATAAATCTATCAGATGTTATAGTAGCAAGTGCCTTGGTCAACATGTATGCGAAATGTGGAACCATAGACAAGGCATGTAAACTATTTGATAAAATATCTCAAAACTGTGGTTTCATGGACTGTAATGAAGGCAGCGTCTGCACAAAATGGATTTGTTCACTAGGCTTACCACTGGCCATGGCATTGTGATATGCATAGACTGCATAATACTGCACCTTTTTCCACGCTCCAATCACCATCATAAGATGGCATTGCCATACACTACTCATCTAAAACCCACAACATTATGTACAGAGAGCCAGTTGAAGGAGGCACTACACATTCTAGTTACAACGCATGACCTCCCTAAGGACTCCTCTACATATCTTCAGTTATTGCAGACATGCATTCTCAAGGACACGCTCACACAAGGGGGAAGGAACATAGTCCACTCTATCATCACTCATAGACAACTTGCATTTACCACATGCACAACTTTACATAATAAGTTGGTTAATAGGAATGCCTACTGTGAGGTATAGATGAGGCACGTGAATTGTTTGACTGAATACTTCATGAAGCATAAAGTAGAAGCATAGATAATGCACGTGAACTGCTAGGTGGAATACCTCAAAGTGACATCACCTCATGGAATGTGCTGATTGCAGGATACACACAAAATGGATTTGATGAAACGGCTATAGAAACTTTTAAGCAATGCAACTGACAGATGTAAAGCCATGTTCCACAACCGTAGCTAGCATCCTCACTGCCCGTGCCTAAATGGGGCTTTGGAACAGGGTATGGACATCCATCAAAATATAATGGAAGGGGGATTTTTTGTCAATTGTTTAAGTTGCAAGTGCCATTGAGAGGCATAAAGCTAAACTCGTAAACTTTTACAAGCATTCTACGTACCAGTACCACGAATGAGAGCTTTGAAATAGGGTAAAGACTTCCATTAATAAAGACATAGAGAGGACATTTGTAAGCATAAAACTAGATGTAAAATTGCCATGGATACCATGGATTTGTAGAAAGAGTGCTAGACTTAACCGGAAATTATAAAAATTGTAGGGAATAGAGTGAAATTCAGATGCTCCTTCTCCTCTCTCAAGTCCAGAAACCCTAGCTGCCTCTCTATTTTCCCCAAATCCCCTGCATGAGCATTTATGTGTGAATTAATAATGAATAATAGTATATCATTCTCCCTTTTTAATTCTTTCCCACAAACTTAGTATTTTATTATACTTGTATTTCCTTTAACTTCTAATTTATCACGCTTTATAATTTATTCTACACCCAAGGTCAATGAGGAAATGGCATGAACATAACTGGGAATAGAAGTTTAAGAGGCCAATTAATATAAGACTAAAACTAACCCATCATCGAAGATCATGTGGAAACAACACTATGACCACATCACGAACACATCTCATGGTGAAATAGAAAATACACGAGTATACACCCAAACAACCACAAGGAACTGACTCCAAAACTACACCCGCTTGCTACAGACTCAAGAAGGACAAGGCATTCAAATGATAACTAGGTGTCGTCTGAGGGAAAAAATACATGTCAAGAACTCATCCTCGAACAGAGATGATGACGAAGATCAGGTGGTTTAGGCTAGTGTGACTATCTCCAGTAACCACCATTAGGGAATAAGAGTATGCTCAGGCCTGTGAGTCCATGCGGAGTCAATACCCAATACCTGCATCACTTTGATCACACGTCAAAGCACATGTGCATATAACATACATCATAGCCAAAGCAATAGTAAGCATTAGGAAGAGGGTCATGACATCATAAGCCTCTTGGAGACGCATGTTACAACATCATCCCTTTCATGTCTGTGATCATACAAAAGCAATGATAACAATATATAAACATATAAGCATGTAATCCAACATAATAACTAATCATGTCAACATCATAATAGTATTGAAATTCATCAAAGAAAAGCAAGAACCAAAATACGAACACGGGGGTTGTTACATCCTACCCCCTAGGACTAGGCTTACTCTTGGAAGCCTGCAACGCTAAGATGCATCCATAACGGACATTAGTCCATGAAACTTGATATAATTATAAAAATTAAGTTATCACATGCACAATTACATGCAATCAGTCCCAGTACATGGGTAAGGAATAGGCAAGGCTAAAATTTTGGTCTGTGAAATTTTTGATTTAGAATATTAAGGAACTAAGGAATTATAAACACCTAATATATTCCTAAATTTTTGATTTAGAGCAAGATGATATGCATACATTGATATCTTACAACATAATATATTCCTAAATTAAGAGTTGTACATGTTATAGTCACCTAAGGAACCCTTATTGCATCTAAGCTATAGACATTTTGGTCTATGAAATTTTTGATTTAGAATATTAAGGAACTAAGGAATTATAGACACGAGCACTATACCTTAAACTAGTCAATCACTACCACCTTCAAGCCTTTACTTTTCCATAGGAATTTAATTTTTTTTAGGAAAGATTCGCCATGGTAATTAATGCATTTTCCTATTTTTTTCAAGATTCGCCAGGATTTTCTACAAATTTATAGTGATTTAAAAAATTTGCCAATAAAATTAAATATTTTTTTCAAAAAAAGGAAAGATTCACCAATAGAAATTAATATTTTTTTCCAAAAAAATGGAAGATTCACCAGGATTTTTTATCTTTTTTCAAGAGGAGTTTCTTAAAGTTATCACTGGTATACACATTACAACACTACGTGACTATTGCTAGTAACCACATGAGGAAGGAGGAAAACAAGCGTGACTGTCTCCACAGTCCTTCATGTGGGTGCGGCCAATTCACACAACCTCCACATGGAAAGGTATTGTGCTGGAACTCCCAGGTCACATACCTCATGCGACGCGATCGTGCATGGTATAAGCCAAGCAGAGAAAGCACGCAATGGCCGAATACCACATGGCAATGTTCTACTCATAAGAACATCCCGCATAGTGTGTACCCACGAAGAAAGCACATGCGGCTACACACCAAGCCAGAGGTGCACATGGCTAGGTTCCACTTGCATGTCACCCGATTAAAACCAACGCAATCTTGAGTGAACCCTCTACTTTGTGCGAGCAACCATTCCTCTTAACACAAGTAGGAACACAACATATATACTACACATTCACGTATTTATGTACATGGCATTGTGTCCTCGAGCTCATCTCGCTACCATCAGCGACATGGCATCATCACCGACATTGTGTCGGAACATCAGTGGGGTGTGGCATCATATCCAAGGCATCATGTCGAGACACAAAAAATACAAAATACCTCTCAGCATGGGACAACATCCATCCGCACATGTTGTGGATCATATACAAATTAACTCAGGGTAAGATCATATCTATCTCTAACACTCATACCATAAACAAATGTCATCCTCCAGAACTGTGCAGATTATGCTAACACTGTATGAACCAAGTATCTAGTCCATTGATAAGGAGAAGTAGTGAGTACTTTCCCAAAAGGTTGAAATGATCACCATCCTTTCATGCCACCATTATACGTATGACATGCAATTCCATCCCAAGGAACTTTGTTGTTGCTACTACCCCTCCACATATTGACCTATCAACAACCCTCGGGTTGGTAGTCAATAGGGTGACAACAAGAAAACACATAGATGGTATGATTTTATCCCATACACATAATCCAAACATACCTTCCATGGACGGGTACACAGTATCACCATCCCATGGGTACACATTTCAAGCATTGGTTATTCATAACACTCAGCAAGAGCACATTATTAGATGTTAACGTCACATGGAGTACAATCACATTTTCTCTTACCCAGGAAATACCATAGCCCACATATGACTATGCAACATGATGCAAAATATAAAACTTTACCAAATAATTTCTCCCAAACATCCATACCAATTTTCTCTTTTCACAAGGGCAACTCATTTACCCATAACATCATCTAGATTCACTCGCAATGCTTTCAACATAACATAATAGTGCATGAACATGTATAGCATCATCACTATCATCATTACATTCACTTCTATATTCACATAACGATATACATCTCATAATAACACATAATGCAACATCATATCCCAAGTCACAATAATACCATTCATTCACAAGAAAATGTGGAACCAACAACACAATTAAATGAGTTTGGCTGAGGAACCCTAGTTATTTCTCAACATTCACATCCATACATATAAGCATAAGTAACCTTGGCTATGTCAATAGCATTCAATTGCTCACTCAAAGCAAGATATGCAACATTCTTATTACCTTAGCATTCACTATTTTTAGTTTGCATTAAAGTACAAGTGTTCACCTATATGATCTCATTAAAATCACAATGCAATAGAGGAGATCAAATTTCATCAACAAGATATATCCACTAAGCAATTACCGTCCTCATTCGAGCTCATTAAACAAGAAGGCACTAATTAACATATAATCATTTTCAAGAAAGCATGCAAAAATTCATTCTAATCTATCAACATCTGCAAACATCTACACACTTTCATATTTTACATCTATAATACAAGAAAGAATTACAAGAACAATTCATGACCAATTAGGGTCATTTCGTTCACTAGCAACGTAAAGGAAGACACAAGAAGAGCATATCCAAGAAAGGGTAATTAGGCAACCCAAGTTACCTTCAACCCACAAACACACAAGGCAAAACATTCCTACCCTCGTCTTATACCATGGGAGAGTGATCACTCTTAACCATGGGAGACTCTCAACCAAGGTCAACACTCTAGTCCCATTGAGTAAGGTAAGGTCAAGGAGGCTATTTCCTACACGATTTCCAAGAATGGGGTTGTAACTTAACCCACTAATGCCATGCTAAGGCATGAAAGAAATCAAGACTATAAAAATAGTATAACAAGCTCACACCACACACGCCAAACACAACGAAACATAGAAGGCTCAAGTATGCCAAAGCTCCCAGTGTGTGAACATGGGCTTTGATACCAGATGTGACATCCCACCCTGCAACCCTGAAGGGTAAAAGCCAAAAGAGGGCAATGCTATTTTTTTTTTAATATAAAGTGATAACATACACATAATACAGTTGCCAACTCAGTAGATCAACAACATTCATGGCCAAGTATGGCCAGATGTACAACCCAAAGTAGATGACTAAATCACCCTCCTTGCAACCATCGTTAAAACTAAATTCATTTTAAACACCAAATTCAAATATTCATAATACCCATTTCAACTTATAAACATAAAGCCATAATGATCATCATAGTACAAGCGGGTCTGATACCAACACCAGAAAACTGTAAGCCAAATATAGAACAACATCACATTTCTTCTCATTACTATAATTTACATCATCTCTCACAAGAGAGTACAAAAATTACAAAAAAAATATACATAAATACAATGGCATAACCATAGATAAGATACAATAACAGATAAATTAAATGAAATAGAGAATATCTCCAACTGGTACTCTAATAACCTATACATCGGTCCCCAATGGCGGTGGCAATGCCTCCCAACCATGTGGACTCACAAGAGACCACCCCACCATGCTCAGAGGTAGTCAAACAACCCATACACAAGCATAAAAATAGTGGAAAAGGATGATTTGCATATACCACCACACAAGGAAGACCTCAAGGTCACAAGCTCACATGAACACCACAAACACCTAGGGGTCACAGAGGGCATAAATAAGGCAACCAAAATCATGCCCATGAAGCACTGCTCAAAATAAGGAGGGGTGAGAGGATAGGGGCAAAAAGAAGGAAGTAGCTCAACAATTGTACCCATCTCAAAACCACAAGCCTATCACAAGTACATAGTTCATGTTTCCTCCAACAGCCTACAAGTGAGCACTCTTGCTCAATGCCACATTGGGAAGTACTTCCATACCTACTATATCATCTACACCCAACTCCAACAAGCTCAACATGCAACCAGGTATTGAACCAGCCCATAAGGGCTCACAAGGTCTGCATTTCAAGGACATTTCCCACACAAACCTCAAACAAACAACTATGTTGAAAAAGAAGTGACAACAACAATATTTACTAGACCAAAAGAATTGACAAACTAGAACTCACAGAGCTAGATGATATGCATACATTGATATCTTACAACATTATATATTCCTAAATTAAGAGCTGTACATGTTATAGTCACCTAAGGAACCCTTATTGCATCTAAGCTATAACTAGTTGTTGTGAGTTCTAGGTTAACCTTCTTGATAGTGCTGGTAGTCTTGAGAGCACCCAAAACTTCATCATTGTGATGCCAACTAAACCTATGGTAGTTGTAAGAATAAATTGTTTGTTTCTGTTAAAGGGGGACTACAGTGTAATTTCTAGTTTCAAGGACCTCAGAAGGAATCCCTTTCACTGCCACCAAGGTGAAAAGTTGGCAATAGCATTTGGTTTGATAAACGTGCCCCATGGAGCAACTATTAGAGTGATAGGAATCTTAGAGTTTGTGCTGGTTGCCACACTGCAACAGCATTACATTTCCAAGGTTATTGTAAGAGGGAAAAGTGGTGAGAGATACGAACCGTTTCCATTATTTTAAATAGGAAATATTTTTCTTGTGGGATTTATTGGTGATGCTAAATGGAGAAACCTAAAAAATAGACTAACACTATAAAAATGTGCAATCCCAATTCTCCAGTAATGAAGAAGGGACATCCTTCCAGGCATAATGGAAGAGAAATTTGTTAGATTTTATAGTAGCAAGTGCCCTGGTCAATATGTATGTGAAATGTGGAACCATAGACAAGGCATGTAAACTGTTTGACAAAATATCTCAAAATCGTGGTTTCATGGACTCCAATGAAGGCAAGATCTGCACAAAATGGATTTGTTTGCTAGCTTTACCACTCGCCATGGCATTGTGATATGCATAGACTGCATAATACCACACCTTTTTCCACGCTCCAATCACCATCATAAGATGACATTGCCATACACTACTCATCTAAATCCCACAACATTATGTAGAGAGACCTAGTTGAAAGAGGTGCTGCACATTCTAGTTACAACACATGACCTCACTAAGGACTCCTCTATATATATTCAATTATTGTAGACATGCATTCTCAAGGATGAGCTCACACAAGGGGAAAGGAACACAGTCTACTCTATCATCACTCACAGGCAACTTGCATTTACCACACGCATAACTTTACATAATAAGCTGGTTAACAGGTATGCCGACTGTGAAGTATAGATGAGGCACATGAATTGTTTGACTGAATACCTCATGAAGCATAAAGTAGAAGCATAGACAATGCATGTGAATTGCTAGTCAGAATGCCTCAAAGTGACGTCACCTCATGGAATGCATTGATTGTAGGATACACACAAAATGGATTTGATGAAATGACTATAGAAACTTTTAAGCAATGCAACTGGCATATGTAAAGCTACATTCCACAACTATAGCCAGCATCCTCATTGCCCATGCCAAAATGGGGCTTTGGAACAGGGTATGGACATCCATCAAAATATAACGGAAGGGGGATTTTTGTCAGTTGTTTAAGTTGCAAGTGCCATTGATAGGCATAAAGCTAAACTCCTAAACTTTTACAAGCATTCTCTCTACCAGTACCACGAATGAGAGCTTTGAAACAAGGTAAAGAATTCCATTAATAAAGACACAGAGAGGACATTTGTAAGCATAAAACCAGATGTAAAATTGCCCTGGATACCATGGATTTGTAGAGAGAGTGCCAGACTTACCCAGAAATTATAAAAATTGTAGGGAATATAGTGAAATTCAGATGTTTCTTCTCCTCTCTCAAGTCTAGAAACCCTTGCTGCCTCTCCATTTTCCCCAAATCCCCAGCATGGGCATTCATGTGTGAATGAATAATGAATAATAGTATATCATTCTCCCTTTTTACTTCTTTCCCACAAACTTAGTATTTTATTATACTTTTTAATTCCTTCAACTTCTAATTTATCATGCTTTATAAATTATTCTACCCCCAAGGTCAATGAGGAAATGGCATGAACATAACTCGGAATAAAAGTTTAAGAGGTCAATTAATATAAGATTAAAATTGACCCATCACCGGAGATCATGTGGAAATAACACTATGACCACATCATGAACACATATCACAGTGAAATAGAAAATACACGAATATACACCCAAACAACCACAAGGAACTAACTCCAAAACTACACCCGCTCGCTACGGACTCAAGAAGGACAAAGCATTCGGATGACAACTAGGTGGCATCTGAGGGAAAAAAACACACATCAAGAACTCATCCTCGAACAAAGACGATGACGAGGATCAGGTGGTTTAGGCTAGCTTGAATATGCTTAGGCCTGTGAGTATAGGCAGAGTTGATACCCAATACCTGCATCACTCTGATCACACATCAAAGCACATGTGCATATAACAGACATCATAGCCGAAGCAACAATAAGCATCAGGAAGAGGCTCATGACATTGTAAGCCTCTTGGATACGAGTGTTACGACATCATCCCTTTCCTATCCATGATCATACAAAAGCAATGATAACAATATATAAACATATAAGCATGTAATCCAGCATAATAACTAATCATGTCAACATCATAATAGTATCAAAATTCATCAAGGAAAAGCAACAACCAAAATATGAACACGGGGGTTGTTACATCCTACCTCCCTAGGACTAGGCTTACTCTTGGAAACCTGCAATGCTAAGATGCAACCATAACACGCATTAGTCCATGAAACTTGATATAATTATAAAATCGGCTTATCACATGCACAATTACATGCAATCAGTTGTAGTACATGGGTAAGAAATAGGCAAGGCAATAATTTTTTACAAAATATGCATTATCATGTAACCATTTTTTCTAATTCAACAAGGACTAAGGCCATAACAATTAGTTTTCTTAAAGAATCATTGTCTCAAAAAACTAATTAGTTGCTTACACTATCAATTTGCAAAATTACACCAGCATAAACCACACAATTTTTCTTATAAATTGCAGCAAAATGCACTTTTCAATATACAAAATTTCCAGTTCTATAACTTTCATATGTAGCTAGCTATAAAATGGAGTTCACAACACACATATATTCACATTTACAGGATTTACAACCTCCACTTTCATAGCATGCATGACATCTCTATGCATTAAAAGCATAAATTTGTCACTTTACCAAGTATGATGATGCATATTTCACTTCTAATATGCAACTGCAAACATGACAAATTGCACAACCTACAAATACATACATACTCATTCACATCACGGGGCTACATTAGGGGTTCTTGTGAATGTCGTAGTACCATCCATAACCAATATATCCGTGAGTTCATAACCAATAACTATGTCCAATATTCATATCCATGAGTCCATAACCAATAACCATGTCTAATATCCATATCCATGAGTCCATAACCAATAACCATGTCCAATATCCATATCCACGTGTCTTGATGGAACTGACCCACCTAGTGAGCCCTTCCATACAAGCCACAATGACATACTTTCTTGTTTGTGTAAGGGTTTTAGCCTCCAAGAGATAGTCAAACAATAGGAAGGTAGTGAATTAGAGCTTAGAACAGCTCACACATACCCCCATCCTAAAGGGTTTCCCTATGTCTACTTCCTCGTATACACTCAAACGGGTGGATCTCACCATACCTAATGAGGAATCACATCATGACACAAGACCAGTATTCCAAAATAGAGAAGTCAATTAGTTTAGCCACCAAGAATGTAAATAAAGAGAAATAAATCTCAATTCTGATAATAAGATAAGAAAAATGCACAGAGTTTCAACAATAAATCAAATGTAACCACAAGAGTTACATGCCAAGAAAATATCCATGGCTAAACTAATACAAGCAAGATAAACTAAAGTGTTGGCCCACACAAGCAAAGTAAAAGTCACCAATAACTGAAAATAAGATTCACAACCTTCGAAGTAAACACATTCAAACACTATGTTACTATCACTAGTCACCACACGAGGAAGGAGAAAAACAAGCGTGACCGTCTCCACAGTCCTTCATGTGGGTGTGGCCAACTCACGCAACCTCCACATGGAAAGGTATTGTGCTGGAACTCCTAGGTCACATACCTCATGCGGTGTGACTGCACATGGTATATGCCAAGTAGAGAAAGCATGCAAAGGCTGAATACTGCATGGCAATGTCCTACTCATAGGAACATCCCACATAGTGTGTACCCATGGAGAAAGCACTTATGGCTACACACTAAGCTAGAGGTGCACATGGCTAGGTTCTGCTTGCATGCCACTCGATCGGAGTTGAGGCAATCTTGAGTGAACCCTCTACTCTATGTGAGCAACCACTCCTCTCAGCACAAGTAGGAACACAACATATATACTACACCTTCACATATCTATGTACATGGCATCGTGTCCTTGAGCTCAGCTCGCTACCTTTAGCAACATGGCATCATCACTAGCACTGTGTTGGAACATCAGTGGGGTGTGACATCATATGTAAGTCTTCGTGTTGGGACATGAGCAATACGGAATACCTCTCAACATGGGACAACATCCATCTACACATTTTGTGGATCATATACAAATTAACTTAGGGTAAGATCATTGTTGTCTCTGATACTCATACTATAAGCTAATGTCATCCTCTAGAACTGTGCAGATTAGGCTAACACTGTATGAACCAAGTATCTAGTCCATTAATAAGGGGAAGTAGTGAGTACTTTCCTGGGAGGTTGAAACAATCACCATCCTTTCGCGCTGCCATTTTACATACGCTGTGCAAGTCCCTCCCAAGGAACTTTGTCGTTGCTATTACTCCTCAACATATTGACCTATCAACAACCCTCAGGTTGGTAGTCAATAGGGTGACAACAAGAAAACATATAGATGGTATGATTTTCTCCCATACAAATAATCCAAACATACCTTCCATGGATGGGTACACAGTATCACCATCCCATGAGCACACTTTTCAAGCACTGGTTATTCACAACACTCAGCCATACCAAATAATAAGTGCTCCCAAACATCCATACCAATTTTCTCTTTTCACAAGGGTAACTCATTTACCCATAACATCATAGATTCACTTGTAATGCTTTCAACATAACACAATAGTGCATGAACATGTATAGCATTATCACTATCATCATTACATTCACTTCTATATTCACATAATGATATACATCTCATAATAACACATAATGCGACATCATATCCCAAGTCACAATAATACCATTCATTCAAAAGAAAATGAGGAACCAACAACACAATTAAATGAGTTTGGTTGAGGAACCCTAGTTATTTCTCAACATTCACATCCATACATATAATCACAAGTAACCTTGGCTATGTCAATAGCATTCAATTGCTCACTCAAAGCAAGATATGCAACATCTTATTACCTTAGCATTCACTATTTTCAATTTGCATTAAAGTACAAGTGTTCACTTATATGATCTCATTAAAATCACAATACAATAGAGGAGATCAAATTTCATCAACAAGATATATCCACTAAGAAATTACTATCCTCATTCGAGTTCATTAAACAAGGAGGCACTAATTAACATATAATCACTTTCAAGAAAGCATGCAAAAATTCATTCTAATCTATCCACATCCATAAACATCTACACACTTTCATCCTTTTCTTCCATAATACAAGAAAGAATTACAAGAGCAATTCATGACCAATTAGGGTCATTTCATTCACTAGAAACATAAAGGAAGACAAAAGAAGAGCATATACAAGAAAGGGTAATTAGGCAACCCAAGTTACCGTCAACCCACAAAAACACAAGGCAGAACATTCCTACCCTCGTCTTATACCATGGGAGACTCTCAACCAAGGTCAACACTCTAGTCCCGTTGAGTAAGGTAAGGCCAAGGAGGCTATTTCCTCCATAATTTCCAAGAATGGGGTTGTAACTTAACCCAATAATGCCATGCTAAGGCATCAAAGTAATCAAGACTATAAAAATAGTATAACAAGCTCACGCCACACATGCCAAAAACAACAAAACATAGAAGGCTCAAGTACGCCAGAGCTCCCAGTGTGTGAACATGGGCTCTGATACCAGATGTAACATCCTGCCCCGCAACCCCGAAGGGTAAGGGCCAAAAGAGGGCAACAATAATTTTTTTTGAATATAAAGTGATAACATACACATATTACGGTTGCCAACTCGGTAGATCGACAACATTCATGGCCAAGTATGGCTGAATGTACAACCCAAAGGAGAGGACTAAATCACCCTCCTTGCAAACATCGTTAAAACTACATTCATTTTAAACACCAAATTCAAATATTCATAATACCCATTTCCACTTATAAACATAAAGCCATAATGATCATCATAGTACAAGCAGGTCTGATACCAACACGGGAAAACCATAAGCCAAATATAGAAGAACATCATGGTTCTTCTTATTACTATAATTTACATCATCTCTCACAAGAGAGTACAAAAATTATATAAAAGAATATACATAACTACAATGGCATAGTCATGGATAAGAGATAATAACAGATAAATTAAATATATGAGAGAACTCTCCAATTGGTGCTCCAATAACCTATACACCGGTCCACAATGGATGTGGCAACGCCTCCCAACCATGTGGACCCACAAGGGACCATCCCATCGTGCTTGGAAGTAGTCACACGACCCATACACAAGCATAAAAATAGTGGAAAAGGATGACTTGCGTACACCACCACACAAGGAAGATCTCAAGGTCACAAGCTCACATGAACACCACAAACACCCAAGTGTCATAGAGGGCATAAATAAGGAAACTAAAATCATGCCCATGAAGCACCACTCAAAATAAGGAGGGGTCAGAGGATAGGGGCAGCAAGAAGGAAGTATCTCAACAATTGTACCCATCTCAAAACCACAAGCCTATCACAAGTACATAGTTCATGTTTCCTCCAACGGGCCTATAAGTGAGCACTCTTGCTCAATGTTGTATTGGGAACTACTTTCATGCCTACCCTATCGTCTACACCCAACTCCAACAAGCTCAACATGCAACCAGATATTGAACTAGCCCATAAGGGCTCACAAGGCCTACATTTCAAGGACATTTCCCACATAGACCTTAAACAAACAACTATGTTGAAAATGAAGTGACAAAAAAAATCTTTAATAGGCCAAAAGAATTGACAAACTAGAACTCACAGAGCTAGATGATATGCATACATTGATATCTTACAACATAATATATTCCTAAATTAAGAGTTGTACATGTTTTAGTCACCTAAGGAACCCTTATTGCATCTAAGCTACAACTAGTTGTTGTGAGTTTTGGGTTAACCTTCTTGATAGTGCTGGCAGTCTTGAGAGCACCCAAAACTTCATCATTGTGATGCCAACTAAACCTATGGTAGTTGTAAGAATAAATTGTTTGTTGCTGGTAAAGAGGGACAACAGGGTAATTTCTAGTTTCAAAGACCTCAAAAGGAATCCCTTTCGCTGCCACCAAGGTGAAAAGTTGGCAATAGCATTTGGTTTGATAAATGTGCCCCGTGGAGCAACTATTAGAGTGATAGGAATCTTAGAGTTTGTGTTGGTTGCCACACTGCAAGAGTAGTACATTTCCAAGGTTATTGCAAGAGAGAAAAGTGGTGAGAGATGTGAACCATTTCCATCATTTTAAACAGGGAATATTTTCTTATGGGATTTATTGGTGATGCTAAACAGAGAAATCTGAAAAATAGGCTAGCACTATAAAAATGTGTAGTCCCAATTCTCCAGTAATGAGGAAGGGATGTCCTTCTAGGCATAATGGAAATGAAATCTGTCAGATTTTATAGTAGCAAGTGCCCTGGTCAACATGTATGTGAAATGTGGAACCATAGACAAGGCATGTAAACTGTTTGACAAAATATCTCAAAACCGTGGTTTGGTGGACTGCAATGAAGACAAGGTCTACACAAAATGGATTTGTTCGATAGGCTTACCACTCACCATGGCATTGCGATATGCGTAGACTGCATAATACTGCACCTTTTTCCACTCTCCAATCACCATCATATGATGACATTGCCATACACTACTCATCTAAATCCCACAACGTTATGTAGAGAGAGCCAATTGAAGGAGGCACTACACATTCTAGTTACAACACAGGACCTCCCTAAGGACTCCTCTACATATCTTCAATTATTACAAATATGCATTCTCAAGGATGTGCTCACACAAGGGGAAGGAACACAATCCACTCTATCATCACTCACAGGCAACTTGCATTTACCACATGCACAAATTTACATAATAAGTTGGTTAATGGGAATACCAACTGTGAAGTATAGATGAGGCACATGAATTGTTTGACCGAATACCTCATGAAGCATAAAGTAGAAGTATAGACAATGCACGTGAACTACTAGGCAAAATGCCTCAATGTGACGTCACCTCATGGAATGTGTTGATTGCAGGATACACACAAAATGGATTTGATGAAATAGCTATAGAAAATTTTAAGCAATGTAACTGGTAGATGTAAAGCCACATTCCACAACCATAGCCAACATCCTCACTACCCGTGCCAAAATGAGGCTTTGGAACAGGGTATGGACATCCATCAAAATATAATGGAAGGGGGATTTTTTTCAGTTGTTTAAGTAGCAAGTGCCATTGACAGGCATAAAGATAAACTCCTAAGCTTTTACAACATTCTCTCTACCAGTACCATGAATGAGAGCTTTGAAATAGGGTAAAGAATTCCATTAATAAAGACACAGAGAGGACATTTGTAGGCATAAAAGCAGATGTAAAACTACCCTGGATACCATGGATTTGCAGAGAGAGTGCCAGACTTACCTAAAAATTATAAAAATTGCAGGGAATAGAGTAAAATTCAGATGCTCCTTCTCCTCTGTCAAGTCCAAAACCTTAGCTGCCTCTCCATTTTCCCCAAATCCCCAGCATGAGGATTCGTGTGTGAATGAATAATGAATAATAGTATATCATTCTCCCTTTTTACTTATTTTCCACTAACTTAGTATTTTATTATACTTTTCATTTCCTTCAACTCCTAATTTATCACGCTTTATAATTTATTCTACCCCCAAGGTCAATGAGGAAATGGCATGAACATAACTCAGAATAAAAGTTTAAGGGGCCAATTAATATAAGACTAAAATTGAACCATCACAGAAGATCATGCGGAAACAACACTATGACCACATCACGAACACATATCACAATGAAATAGAAAATACATGAATATACACCCAAACAACCACAAGGAACTGACTCCAAAACTACACCCGCTTGCTAGGGACTCAATAAGGACAAGGCATTCAGATGACAACTAGGTGCCATCTGAGGGAAAAAACACACATCAAGAACTCATCCCCGAACGGAGATGATGATGAGGATTAGTTGGTTTAGGCCAATGTGACTATCTCCAGTAACCACCATTGGGGAATAAGAGTATGCTCAGGCCTGTGAGTCTAGGCAGAGTTGATACCCAATACCTGCATCATTCTGATCACACATCAAAGGACATGTGCATATAACATACATCATAGCCAAAGCAACAACAAGCATCAGGAAGAGGGTCATGACATCGTAAGCCTCTCAGATACGAGTGTTATGACATCATCCCTTTCCTATCCATCATCATACAAAAGCAATGATAACAATATATAAACATATAAGCATGTAATCTAGCATAATAACTAATCATGTCAACATCATAATAGTATCAAAATTCATCAAGGAAAAGAAACAAACAAAATATGAACATGGGGGTTGTTACAGTATCCCTCTACATTTCTTGCTAACATTTGGTTCCATTGCTAGGACCCTAGAAGAGGGTAGTTAAAGATTGAAAGGGAAAAATATCTAGAGAAGTAGCACAGATTTCTGGAAGGAGAAAAGGTGAGGTTGGTAGGAATATTTTTTTCAAAATTGTGAAGGAATTCTCATCTCCATAAATTTCTACCTTTGTGAGGGGGGGCAGTCACTTAATGGGACGACAAGTGGGAAGGGGGTAGGGTCTAGAAGGACCTTTCAAATGATATGACTATTCAAAACTATTCAAATAATGATTCCATGGGGTATAAAAGGACTAATGGAACACCGAATCCAGCAAACCCATGGCGAAAGGGGAAAAATAGAGAAAAGGAGAGATCAGTGAAGAAATAACAACTAGAATAGAAATAAGAAAAGAAGAAAGATTGAAGCAAACTTAGGAGAGACAAGAACATTACTGCAAAAGAATGGAAAGGGCATGAATTATGGAGGAAGGAGTGATAATGAAGAGTGCAAAAGAAAAGATAGAAGAATTTGAAGAGTTCACCACTATGGGTGTTGCTGGAAGGAAGGTAGAGGACAAGCACATCGTGAAGGATGCTGCCGAGTGCATCATGGAGGGTGCTTCCAAAGAAAGGAGATTCGAAGGTGAAGACATAGAAGGTGTTATGGAGAATGCGGAGGAGCACACCACTATGTGTGTCGTTGGAGAAGAATGTGATGCAGAGGCATCCACACTATAACCTTCGCATGTAGCATGAATGTCTGCAGACCAACCTCATCATCATCATCTTTGCCATCATCATCATATTCCCTAGAACTACCAACAGCATCATCATATTTCGGACGATCGCAAACATCCGCCTGCCGACTACTGTTCACCTCCGCTTTCCTTCTAACATCATCATCATGATGTTCAGCGGGCGCACACATCCTCCTGTTCCACTGTTCATCGGGCTCGAGACACTATCGTCATCATCATGACCTTCGACACTACCTTCGTCAGCAGGATATTCAACATCCGGTTGCTCCAAATATCCTGATGACGATCACCTTCAGCAGCTTACCTTCGATGCTCCGCTAGCCGACGACACAAGCAACAGCATCATGATCTACTTTATCCGGTTCTCTTCGAAACCTCCTGATGATGTTAATACAACTTCCTGCCGCGGACTTCCGCCGATACCTTAACACCTTACGACGGCAGGATAAACTCGCACAGGGGGGATATCTCAATATCCTGATGACGATGACGTCATATCCTGATGACAATGACGTCACCCGTTATCCTGATGACCTCTTCAACACTTAGTCAAAAAAAAAAACACGAACTTTCTCTCCCGCATCTACTCACGATACGCGGATGTTGGCACTCCCGATATGATGATCCTGATGCCGATACACTCCTCGGCTCCTCCTGCTGATGATCACCCCGACGACGCACTTGCGCTTCATGCAAAAAACATCATGCTCTCCTTCAATTATCCGGATGACGATATCCGAATTGTCTGCAGGATATTCACCAAGATATCCTGATGATGCCGTTTCGGCGAACTTCTTCATTTAGCGAAATCTCTCTTCGCCGATCCTCCAGGGATGACCCGATCCAACCTCAGGGTGATCTTCGACACTCCAGTTTATCAACTTGACCTAGCACATGAGGATGCTAGGTTTCTCAGCATCTGTCGACCGTGATCCTGCATACCTGCATGCAAACGGAAAACAAACTACTACCTACCCTACTGTACATTACCATTCCACCGATCAGATGAGTCAACCGGTGGAATGGATCAGGAAATCCATGAAGTCTCTCAAACCAGCAAATTAATCAAGTAATGGAATGCAACCAGAGCAAGAACACAAAACAGGATCACTTTACTGATTTCAAAGATGCAATACAATATGATCAATCTCTCTCTCAGTCTCACTCAAGCTCGATCGATGATATCTGTCTCTATATGCAATATCAAACGATCTCATGCTTATAAAGACTTTCCTACGAGTACTACTGACCTGACTCCAAGCGGCTGGGAACTCTCCAAGCGGCTGGGAGATCCCACCGAACATACATCATGACAGTTGTTATAACTAACTAGCTAAAAATAGCAAAAGCCTGGTCAACATGATCTTATCCTGATCAGCATGACCTTATTACATGCAATTGGTCTTAACAGACCTTCTTGGAATCATAAACAAGACCTAAACTACTAACTGCCTCATGAAGGCCAGCTGTCAGGTAGGTGCTCCTGCACCATACTCCCCAACAGAAAAGAACTCATGTCCCATGAGTTTAGTATGTGGAAGTCCTCCACCTCTACACTTTGCCTTGTCAATAGGCTGACCTGCTCCAGCTTTGTCTGCTGCTGTCTCTTGGCTTCTCCAAGACTTCTGAACTGTAACTTGCTTGCTGGCAAGTAAATCCTCATGCCTGTTGATGTAGGCCCTTCTCAGGTTATCTCTGTGTTTGTCAGATTGTCTGACCAGAACCTCTTTCTGAACTGCCTCTGTGGTGTTCAACTGTATCTTCCTGTCAATCTTCATAGGACAAGCAATAGTCCCAACTATGACAACATCCTTGTCATTCCTTTCAACTGATGGTTGGTTGCACCCCTGTTTCTGAACCTGCTGCTGACCTCTGTCAGTCACAACTGAAACTTTCTTCAGCTTGTTGTCTGTAACAACTCCTTTCTCTGCAGTGTCCTGAACTGCCTTCATGCCTGCTCCTCTAGGCATCTGCACAAACTCCTTCTTTCCCATTAAAATGATTTGAACTGCCTTCTGTACTGCAGCTTTTGCCTGCAATGGCATCAACTTAATGATCTTCCCATCTTTCTGGATGGTGTAGGTATTAGCATACCCATCATACAGTACTCTTCTGTCAAATTGCCATGGTCTACCTAACAGTAGGTGACAACATTCCATAGGCAATATATCACACAAGATTCTATCCTGATATGGTCCAATCTGGAAATCCACATATGCCTGTTCTGAGACAAAAAGTGATTGACTATCACTCACCCAAGATGCCTTGTAAGGGTGTGGGTGTGGAATCCTTTCCAACTTTAGTTTATCCACCATTTCCTGAGATACCATGTTGTCTGTTGAACCAGTATCAATGACAACTTTACATACCTTACCTTTGCTCTTGCATGTGGTCTTGAAAAGAGCTCTTCTTTGCATCATATCCTTTGATGCCTGTAAACTAATTCTCCTTAGCATCAATGATTCTCCACTCTCTGGATATCCAAAATTCTCAGGACCTTTGTTTGAACTCTGTGCACTTTCTTCTTCCTTCTCTTCTTGTACCAATTGTACTCTCTTATCACTTGTTCTATCATTTCTGGATGATGAACCTTTGTTTTCTGGACATTTGAAAGATGGATGACCAAACTCTCCACAGGTGTAACACTTTCCTGAAAATGTAGTAGAACCTCTACCACCTCCAAATCTTCCTCTATTACCTTTCCATCCACCTCTGAAATCAGACTGTCCTTGTCCTTTACCAGTGTCTTCTTGACCCTCATTGGTTTGCTTTTGTGCAGGGGCTGTTCCTCTTCCCCTATTGTTTCCTCTTCCTCTCATGGACTTCTCATGTCCTCTATTCATCTTTTCTTCAATCCTGATTGCCATTTGATAACAATCCTCCACATTCTTAGGGTTAGCTAACACTAACTCATCCTGTATGTTAAACCTTAAACCAGCCAAGTACCTAGCCACCTTTTCTACCTCATTCTCATGATGACCAGATCTCATACTCAACAGATAAAATTCCTCAGTATATGCTTTCACATCCCTGTCTTTCTGCTTTAAAAATTGCAGCTTCTTAAACATCTGGATTTCATAATCCCTTGGCAAGAATTTCCCTTTGATCCTTGCTACCATCTTATCCCAAGAAGTGATCTTAGACTTCCCTTGTTTTCTTCTCTCAGATTGTACATAATCCCACCATACCAAAGCATGACCTCCTAATTTGGTCTTTGCAATCTTTACCTTCTGATCCTCAGCCACATCTTCACATTCAAAGTGATTATCAAGTGCAGCAATCCAATCTAACAACTCATCTTCATTCAAGCTTCCAGTATACTTGGTAACATCAACCTTTACCTTAGGTTTTTCACTCTGCACTACCTTTAACAGTTTTGCCAATCTCTGGTCTTCAGCATCCAGATCTTCAGCTACCTCTTCATACTCTTCAACAGTATCTGCATCTTCTTCAGACTCACTGTCTTCCACTTCCCTCTTTTTGTTCTTTTCCAGGGCTGTCAGCCTGGCTTGAAGTGCTTCAGCAAGCTCCTTCATCTTCCTCATCTCTCTAGCATGTTTCTCCTTCAGTTCCTGCAACTCCCTTGCAGTACCACTACCTTTAGGAGGCATTTTGTCAACCTCACAATCAACACACAACTCAACTCTATCTCTACCTCTGCCCTTTCAGTGACAGAATCAACACACAACAGCCCAGACCTTTTGCTGAGCTCTGATACCACTATGATGCAGAGGCATCCACACTATAACCTTCGCATGTAGCATGAATGTCTGCAGACCAACCTCATCATCATCATCTTTGCCATCATCATCATATTCCCTAGAACTACCAACAGCATCATCATATTTCGGACGATCGCAAAGATCCGCCTGCCGACTACTGTTCACCTCCGCTTTCCTTCTAACATCATCATCATGATGTTCAGCGGGCGCACACATCCTCCTGTTCCACTGTTCATCGGGCTCGAGACACTATCGTCATCATCATGACCTTCGACACTACCTTCGTCAGCAGGATATTCAACATCCGGTTGCTCCAAATATCCTGATGACGATCACCTTCAGCAGCTTACCTTCGATGCTCCGCTAGCCGACGACACAAGCAACAGCATCATGATCTACTTTATCCGGTTCTCTTCGAAACCTCCTGATGATGTTAATACAACTTCCTGCCGCGAACTTCCGCCGATACCTTAACACCTTACGACGGCAGGATAAACTTGCACAGGGGGGATATCTCAATATCCTGATGACGATGACGTCATATCCTGATGACGATGACGTCACCCGTTATCCTGATGACCTCTTCAACACTTAGTCAAAAAAAAACATGAACTTTCTCTCCCGCATCTACTCACGATACGCGGATGTTGGCACTCCCGATATGATGATCCTGATGCCGATACACTCCTCGGCTCCTCCTGCTGATGATCACCCCGACGACGCACTTGCGCTTCATGCAAAAAACATCATGCTCTCCTTCAATTATCCGGATGACGATATCCGAACTGTCTGCAGGATATTCACCAAGATATCCTGATGATGCCGTTTCGGCGAACTTCTTCACTTAGCAAAATCTCTCTTCGCCGATCCTCCAGGGATGACCTGATCCAACCTCAGGGTGATCTTCGACACTCCAGTTTATCAACTTGACCTAGCACATGAGGATGCTAGGTTTCTCAGCATCTGTCGACCGCGATCCTGCATACCTGCATGCAAACAGAAAACAAACTACTACCTACCCTACTGTACATTACCATTCCACTGATCAGATGAGTCAACCGGTGGAATGGATCAGGAAATCCATGAAGTCTCTCAAACCAGCAAATTAATCAAGTAATGGAATGCAACCAGAGCAAGAACACAAAACAGGATCACTTTACTGATTTCAAAGATGCAATACAATATGATCAATCTCTCTCTCAGTCTCACTCAAGCTCGATCGATGATATCTGTCTCTATATGCAATATCAAATGATCTCATGCTTATAAAGACTTTCCTACGAGTACTACTGACCCGACTCCAAGCGGCTGGGAACTCTCCAAGCGGCTGGGAGATCCCACCGAACATACATCATGACAGTTGTTATAACTAACTAGCTAAAAATAGCAAAAGCCTGGTCAGCATGATCTTATCCTGATCAGCATGACCTTATTACATGCAATTGGTCTTAACAGACCTTCTTGGAATCATAAACAAGACCTAAACTACTAACTGCCTCATGAAGGCCAGCTGTCAGGTAGGTGCTCCTGCACCAGAATGTGGAAGGAAAAATGGAGAAATAGGTGAATTAGGGTTTATTCCGTAGACTACCTGAACATATGAGTTAACACTAGAGATTTTGAAGATAGATGAGGAATATATAGAGGAGATAACTTTTTGAAGCATAAAGAAGATAAGTGAAGGAGGAGAAAATGTGGTAAATATTGAGAGGAGTTTGAGGGTTTTGGAAGGCTATTTGAATCATCATTGGATGTCAACATGATGTCATTTACAAATATAAGAGAATCCCCTAATTTGAAGAGACACTATGAAGAGACACAACCCTTGGACCATGAGCCATTCTGAGTGCCATATAAAGTCAAGAGAATTTTAATTGAGAAGGAAGATATTCAAGCAAATAAAGAAGTCAAGAGAATAGCAGACATCCTGAGCAATTTTACAGAGGTTTAAGGAGAAGAGTATTTTGAGATCCAATTATAGAGAGACAAGGGAAGAGAAGGAAAGAAAGTTGATAGAAGACAACTGATCTAGAGAAATAGAGAAGAGGAAATCTATTGCAAAGTACCGGAGAGTTAGAGGAAAGCAATCATGAATACCCTAGTTAAGTTACCTATATTTGAGAAGGATATTGCTGAAGCAGCCGATCATTTTTTTGTCTTAGAGTCTATTTGGATCTAGAAGGGAGAAAAAAGAGATGAAATCAAGCTATTTGACTTCATAGGCACCTTGAGGAATGAAGCATTGAAGTGGTATAGGAAGACATTCCCAAATAGTGACAAGGAATGGGATGAAATCAAGAATCTATTCTTGGAGAAGTTTGGAGTTTTGGATGTTTTGACAAAAGGAGTAAGTAAGATGAGAGATTTGATGCAATTGGAGAAAGAATCAATAAAGGAGTTTGATAAGAGATTTAAGGAGACAACTAGGAGATTGGAGGAATAGTTGGTTGAGAAGTAAAAGATAGAATGGTTTATTTTTAGAATAAACCTTGAGATAAGATCAACCCTAGATAGAAGGATGTTTGAAACATATGTAGAAGTAGTGACATTGGCATGCCGAATGGAATCTCAATCCTGGCGTAGACAAGATAAGATGAAGGAAAACCTAGAATTGGATAAGTTGAAGTTGGAATTAGAGTGGCTGAAGCTGAGGCAGGAGATATTAACTAAGCAAGAAGGGAATACATAAAAGGAAAGATCTAATATTTGGTGTTCATACTGCACAAGAGAAGGCCACTTGAGAAATGAATTCCTAGGCTGAGAGGTGAAAGACAAGCTGCTGCAATAAAAACATATACCAAAGAAACAATGAAAAAGGTGAATTTAATATAATGTGGATTATGTGGAGAGTGGGATGACCATGAAACACAGGATTGTCCTTCACAAAACTTCCAGAGGAAAAGAGACTTTGCTAATGAAGAAGATGAAGCATGGTATGGTGGAAACAATACAAACTCTACAGAGAGCAGTGATTTGACATACACAAAAGAAATAAATTCATATGATTAGGACTACAAGTAACCAAGTTGGAGAAATCAGAGGAATATTAATACAATACAAAATTCAAATTCTGGCGGTCCATCATATGGAAATAGCTATAATAATGATGATAGAGAATGATTAGCAGGCTATAGAGGAGGTAGAGGACGTGGAAGAAATTAAAGGAGGGAGGATACCACGTGCTTCAATTGTGGAAAGTTAGGACATTTTACTAATGAATGTTGGACTAGAAAGAAGACACATTGTTCATTTTGTAATAGCACAAAGCATGACCTATTTCCTTATGAGAGAGCACAACAATACTTCTGGAATGCACAACCATAGTCTAAGAGTGATGAGTTACAAAACAAACAATCAAAAAGGAGTAAGGATCATAAGAAGAGCACCAAAAGATCAAGGAGCAAGAACTTGCCGGAGAAGAAAACAGAGAGGAGATAGACATATCTTCAACTGAATCCATAGAAGAAGAAGAGTACTACCAGAGAAGCACACCAAAACCTACCAGAAAGAAGAAAATAAAAGGAAGGAGAAAGCCGTGGTAGTAACAAGACAAGGAACCAATACTAGAAGGCACTATATCATTGATACAGAGGATGAAGACACTGGGGAGGATGAAGAATTTGTTCCCACCAAGAAACAACATGAAGAAGTTGTGAAGGAGGCTAAACAAACTATAAGGAAAGAGAAAGAAAAGGAGAAACAATATAAGAAATATTTCACCAAAGAAGTAGATGTTATCAAGTAGTTAGCCCAATTAACACAACAACACAGATTGATTGACAAACTGAAGAAAATCTCTAAGTACTGGAACAAGGAACAAGGTCAAAAAGGTCAACTTTGGAGGATGAGAAGGACAGATAGAGAATGGAAGATAAAATTGATGTAGGAGCATCCCTAGTTCAAGAGCAATCTTGTATCAACCAAAAACATTTGCATTTCAGTTTGTTTGCAGTTTAGTTTGTTTCTTTTCATTTTCTAGTTCAGTTCAGGCAGTTCAGTCAGAAGTAGTTTCAATATTTTGGTCTGCATTCTGCCACAGTTGTATCTCAAACCTTGTGGAGCTAGACTTAGTATCTAGACATGCTCATCTACATCATATCCAATTCTCAGAGCATTTGGATCAGTTACCAGAAAGATATCACTATCATAAGATCAATTATTTTCTTAGAGCAGAGCATCCTGATAGTCTCAAACAATCAGCTAAAGGAGAAGACTTGCGGAGCATTCCTCGATTTGTGGAGTTTAATGACACATCATTTGATGATCTATTGTTCATGCCTGACCTTCTCTAAGATCCTCACATCATTCCATTCATTTGCGGAGGAGTCTATTCATTTAGGTCCGACCTATTCGTGTACACACGTTACAACTCTTCATTGGAGTTTGTGATCTTCCTTGGCCGATGCGGAGGAATCTATTATTCCAGAGATGATATATATTGATGTAATAGATCCCTAGGAAAGTAGTTAAAGATTGATTCATAATTCTTAGTTTGGATTCTTGATAAAGGACCTTGAAAGCTATATCTTGTGTATATTCTGATATTCTGTAATCAAGCCTATGAGCCTAATTATAAGCCAGCATGTTGCCGGCTGATCTATATTTGAATACTATGATATACTAAATGACTAAATTTGCATTTGCTTCATATATTGGAGTTGTTTCCATTGTGTTTACTCTTGTTGCACGATCTAGACAATTCATTCTCTGAACCCTCCTACCATGACTGTGCCAAGTGGTATTAGAGTAAAAGTTTGAATCTTTGGGAGTGAATTGAGTGAAGTTAGAAAAGGAATTCTATAAGATCTTGCTATGGATAGATCACCGAATTGAGGTAGGTTACTTATGTTGCAACCGATAGCTAATTGTGAGGCAGTTGTCACTTTGTAGCCCAATCGCTGAACTTGAGGCAATTTACGCCTGATCCTAGGAAGAATGCTATTGAGGAGAGTTGATGCTATTGGAACAATGGCTGGAAGAATGGATGAGATGATGGAAATGATGAAAACAATGAGAATTCTATTAGATGTTGTCGAAGAAGATAGGCGAAGAGGATTGACACCGAGACCTAATGTTGAAAGTGGTGATGAAGAAGAATTTTAATCTGTTGATCAAATTGGTGAAACCCTAGGAGGTGATGAAGAAGAAGAATTAGATCAAGTTAAGATGTTGCAAATTATTTTAAAGATTGGAAAGAGACCTAGAGTTGATGTACTGAACTATACTGGTAATTTAAACCCTGAAGAATTGATTGACTGGATAAATGACATGGAAGAATACTTGCAGTATGAAGAATACTTTGATGGTGGATGTTCACATCAATCACAAAAAGGTCTGAAATGTTAGGATAGATTTGGGAGCAGATGTCAACATGATCACAAAGAAGTTGTGGGAGTAGTTAGGAAGACCTAAGTTGTCAGAAACCACTTACAATATAATCTTGGCAGATGGATCTAACATGCAGATAATGGGAACATGGAAGAAATTTGAAGTTAACCTGATGGGGATTAAACATGTCTTAGATTTCATTGTGGTAGCCATGAAGGATCAAGGAGAAGCTTTCAACACACTTTTGGGTTTGAGATGGTTTGCATATGTAAATGGTGTCATAGACTCTTGAAGAGAAGAACTATCATTTTCCAATGAGAACAAAGTTGTCAATATCCCCCTGCGTTCATCAATGGAGGAAGCATATATAGAAGAAATCAATCAGGATGAATACAATGACAAGGATGCAAAGAATCTATATACAATCACAAGGTTCGATGCAAAGGAGACAACATAAGAGCCTAATTCTAAGGGTGAAGTGGAGATGGAGGATGATCACTATAGTATAGATAGTGAGGAGGTTTTGGAGGCATGGATGAGAGAAAAACCAGAACTAAAAACAAGGAAAATGCTTGGTTACCGGAGGATATTCATGATCAGGACAGACAAAGAAGACATACCGCAATCCTCCACACTTCATTAGAACTCATTGGAGATTACTTTCAACACATTCAAGGAGGATAAAAAATATATGGAGCAAAGATTTCACCGGGTAAGTCATATTTTGAAAGGAATTTCACATATCAAGTTGCCTAGTTTTTCAGGAGTGTAGGACCTACATAAATACTTAGCAGAAATAGAGACAATCTTTTTAGAGTAGAAGATAAGATTACAAGTTGCACAACACACATTAGTATGCAATGTTGTAAATTGGTGGAACACAAATAAAGAGACAATTGACCAGTGGTCAACATTCAAGATATTCATCAAGACAAGATATTTGCTAGATGAAGAAGAATATGACATAATACCTAAGTATTCAGGTCAGATCTCCCCACAAGAACATTTGTCCATGTGTATAATAGTATGGAAAGGTAGAAATGAATATAAGGAGGTACTATATACATAGTTCTTTTATTGGACACTATCACCCATTGCACAAACATGGTATATTAATCAAGAATGGAGGCAAGAAACTAGATACTGGGAAGAGTTGAAAAAAGACTTCATTCATACTCTTTCATTCTTTAATCCAAACAAAAACATACACACAACACTCATCAGAATTCAGAAGATCACCTTCCAACAAGATGTGGAAGAAGAAGAAGCCAAACCAGAGAAAAACCCATTACCGGCAACAATAGAAGGCATTTGGAAGGTCATAGAATGGATGAATAAAGAATCATATCTAGAGAAACACAAATGCTACAGAACATCACATTAGGAAGAAGAAGAATATAAAGAACCAAAAATAAAAATAGAACAAGGTGAAAGAGAGTTGGTGGAACCAAAAGACATCAAGGAAAAATACTACAACAAGCCTATCCGGCTAAGGGAAGAAAACATTGCCAAAGAAGGAGATATGAAGATAGCCAAGATAGGAGACTATTGGGATGAGAAGGAAGTGGTACAAGTAGTAGAAATGTTTTCTGAGTATGAGGATTTGTTCCCCAGAAAGTTCACAAAGATGAAGGGAATCAAGGAGGAAGCTGGAACAATGAAAATTCAATTGAAGGAAGGCTACAAAGCAATCAAGAAAAGGCCATACCAGATGAATCCAAACTATTGCAAGTATGGGCCTAACTAGTGTTGTCATTGATGTCAACATACTCATGTTGCATTAATGATAAGGTTTGGATGAGCCGTGAGCTGAGGATATTGAGAAAATTAGTTTCAATCAGGAACAATGATGACAATAAGGCAAAAGTCTAAGATAGGATGAGGATCAGATGATGCAGATTAAAGGGTTTGTAGATATGTGTCTTTAGGTGATCTAGTAGAGATTTCAGAGGTCCATATGAAGATATGAAGAAGTTGTGGCCACTCAAGTAAAACTGGTTCTGGTAGGTGTTCAGAGGTGACAGAGTGTAACAAGAAAGGTCCGGTGAGATCTGGAAATAAATTTTCCTGTTTTGCAGATTTGAGGGAGTGCTGATGAAGTCTTTGTGGTGTATCAACTTGATTGGCTAGTGGTTTGAAGGTCCACAAGCATCTATTCCTTTGTAACAGTAATGACAGACTGTGTTCTTGAGGTTCTGGATGAAGGAGAGAAGAATTTCAGTAAGCAAAAGAAGTGTGCATGTTCTTGGTGATTCAAGCAAACTTGTGGAGGTCTTTGGATCGTGTCCAGTTTGTGTTGGTGGTCTGCATTGAAGTTGGAGCTCGCAATTAAAGAGTAACTTCTGGATGATAGTGTTCTTCCTGAGACAGGCCGACCGGATGAGTTATGCATCTTGCGGATGATCTTATGGATGTTTTCTGACTTAGATGATCGTTCCTAAATTGATGCCTTGTATAAATAAGGGATTGCAAAGTCAGTTTGAAGTTGTTCTTGTGGTGATGAGAGTGTGGTAGCAAGGAGGAGAGAGAAAGGCAAAGCAGAAGTATTGGGCTTAAATGGAACTGATTCAAGCATGGTGAAGATGCTATTCTCCAGTTCATGTATGTGATTTTTATTTCTTTGTAGACAGTGTGTCTCTTGTAGGCAGTGAGCCTCTTGTGAGCAGTGTGCTTAGGCAGTGAGCCCTAATTGGCATGTGCCATTTTGTTCTTTCTATTCTTCTAACAAAGAATACAATCTTGGGTTAATCACCCCGTGGTTTTTCCCTTAACCGGGTTTTCCACGTCAAAATCTTGGTGTCTTATGTGTTGATGTGTTTCTGCTTTTGATTTGAATGCATTATGGTTCATGATTAATATACTACTAATAACTAAGAAAATTTAAGTGTTTAATTGGAGAAAGTTTTGCACAACTGATTCACCCCCCCTCTCAGTTGTGTGCCCTAAGTCTAACAATTGGTATCAGAGCTAAGTTCCTCTAAAAGAGATTAACCGCTTGAGGAGATCCAAGATGTCATCTTACAAGAAGGATAGTCCAAAGTTTGATGGAACTAAATTTAATCTCTAGAAAGGTCGCATGAAATGTCACTTGAGATGTATGGGAGTGGCATATTGGACAATGGTTATAACACAGTATGTACCTCCATAGGGTGTCCAAAAACCCAAAATGAAATCAAAGATGCTGAAAACAACTTGCAGACTATAGAGGCTCTTCTAAGAGCATTATCTGATATAGAGCTCTCAAATGTTATTGACCTACCAACTGCTTTTGAGATTTGGCAAAAACTAGAACTTCTACATGAAGGAGACAAGTATGTCAAAAGTGCAAGGCTACAAAGTCTAAAAGGAAAATTTGAAATCTGAAGATGAGAGAGGATGAAAACATCACTACTTTTATGCCAAGAGTAAATGAGCTTGTTTGTGGAATTAGAAATGCTAGTGGAGTCTTGGATGAAGATGAGATTGTTGGCAAAATTCTCAGATCCCTTCCTGCTTCTTACAAAATCAAGGCTGTTGCCATTGAAGAATTCAGTGACCATACAACTGTCACAAGAGATCAATTGGCTAGAAAATTGGCTGCATTTGAAATGACAGAGTTTGGAGATGACCCCCCAAGACTGAATCTGTATTCAAAGCAAGTGCGTCTGTTAAAGGTAAACAAAGGTTTGATCCGAGAGAGAATTCTTCAAGTAAGCTGTCATGGTATGAAAAAGCAAGAAAAGATCTGGAGGAAGAAGAAGTAGAAACTGCTCAACTTGAAGCCCTTATTGCAAAGAGGTTGCCAAGAGGATCTGGTAAGTATGAAGGAAAATTACCTTTTAAGTGTTTTAACTGCAATAAGATTGGTCATTTTGCCTCAAGGTGTCTGGAAAGGTTTTCAAGGCAAAACCCTAACAAGCCAAGGTCCCAAAAGAACTATTATTATGTACATGAAGATGATGATAATGAAGGAGTAACAGATGATGAATCAGAGATAGGAAACAAATCTAGAAATGAATGGGTGTTCATTTCCATCAAGGAAGAAGATCCAATGTCCTATATATCTGTCAATCATAAGACTATGGAAAGAGCTCTAGCTGCCCAAGTTGAAGAAAAGGATGATTGGGTCATTGATAGTGGTTTCTCTCACCATATGATAGGTGACAAAAATAAGTTCATAGATTTGGAAAGGTATGAAGGAGGAGTGATAAAGTTTGGTGATAATTCTGCTAGTAGAATCAGAGGTAGAGGAACTATTTCTCTTGATGGAAGGAACAAAACTAGTAATGTATTGTATGTTGAAGGATTGAAGCACAATCTTCTCAGTGTTGGATAGTTGGTGGACAAAGGCTATGATCTCCAGTTCAAGAATGGAAAATGCAAGATCTTTGAAAGTTCCGGAACAGAGATTGCATCTGGTACTCAAACTAAAGGTAATATCTTTCACTTGGTTGGTATTGGCAAAAGTTGCTTGTTTGTTCAAATTGATCAAAGTTGGTTGTGGCATAGGAGGATGTGTCATGTGAATTTTGATAATATCATCAAGATAAGTAATACTCCAGCTATAAGAGATCTTCCAAAATTGGTGAAACCTTCTAACAGTTTGTGCAAAGAATGTCAGTTGGGTAAGCTGAGCAGAGTCACATTCAAATGTAAGGAACCATCTTCTACTGGATTATTGGACTTAGTTCATATTGATCTTTTTGGTCTAGCAAGAATCAGGACTATTCAAGGTGATAGATACTTCATGCTACTAATTGATGACTATTCTCAGATGATGTGGGTAACCTTTCTAAAAGAGAAATCAGAAGCTCTTGAGAAATTCAAAATATTCAAGGCTATGGTAGAGAATGAAACCAAATTAAAATTGAAGTGTCTAAGGTCTGATAGAGGTGGAGAATTCACATCCAGTGAGTTCATAGAGTTCTGAGAGAAACATGGAATAAAGAGACAGTTGTCTGCTCCTAGGACTCCACAGCAGAATGGAGTAGTGGAGAGAAAGAACCAGACCATCCAAGAAGCATCTAGGACCATGATGATGGAAGCAAATGTTCCTCAGATCTATTGGAGAGAAGCTGCCAGCACTACAGTCTATACTCTCAATCAAGTTCTAATCAGAAGCAATACTGGTAAGGCTCCTTATGAACTTTGGTTTGGTATCACTCCTACTGTAAGGTATTTCAGAGTTTTTGGTAGCAAATGTTACATCAAAAGAGATGAAGACCTAGGAAAGTTTGATGCTAGAAGTGATGAAGGAATATTCTTGGGTTACTCTACTCAAAGCAAAGCATACCAGTGTTATAACAAAAGACTGAGAAAGATGATAGAAAGTACAAATGTAAAGGTTGATGAAGGAATTGAGAAACCCTCAAGGTTTTATGACTATGATGAAGATGATCAGAATGGTGTTCTGACTCAAGAAGCCCAAGCTTCCTCTGTTAGTTAGATTCAAATTACTCCAGTAAATCAGGAAGAAGAGATGAGTGTCAATGAACTTGATCAAGAATCAGAAGTGCAAGAAATTCCTAAAGTTCCTAGGTATGTAAGACTGAACCACTCTGAAGATAAGATCATAGCTGATAAAAGCAAAGGAGTACTAACAAGAAGGAGAATTGCTCAAGACTCAGAAGAGTATTGTTTGATTTCAAAGATTGAATTGAAGACAATGAATGAAGCATACAATGATGAAAACTAGACTAAAGCAATGGAGGAAGAGCTGGTGCAAATAGAGAAAAATCACACTTGGGATCTTGTTCCTAGATCTAGAAACAAGAATGTGATTGGAACCAAATGGGTCTTCCAAAACAAACTAAATGAAGCTGGTGAAGTAATCAGAAATAAAGCCAAATTGTTCTGCAAGGGCTACTCTCAAATAGAAGGAATTGATTTTGAAGAAACTTTTGCTCTGGTGACAAGAATTGAAGTAGCTAGATTATTTCTTGCATTTGCTTCCTTCAAAGATTTCAAAGTGTATCAGATGGATGTGAATGGTGACTTGGAGGAAGAAGTGTACATTGAGCAACCGGACGGATTTCAGTTGTCTAATCATGGTGATATGGTCTACAAGTTGAAGAAGGCACTGTATGGATTGACGCAAGCCCCTAGAATTTGGTATGAAAGATTGGACAAGCATCTTTTGAAGATTCGTTTCAACAAAGGTACTGCTGACAGTAACTTATATTTCAAAATTGATTATGAAAACATCTTGATTGTTGAAGAGTTTGTTGATGATATCATCTTTGGAGGAAGAGATAGTATGTGTAAAACTTTTGCAATTTAAATGAAAAGTGAGTTTGAGATGTCTATGCTTGGTGAAATGAATTTCTTCTTGGGTCTGCAAATCACTCAAACAAAGAAAGGAACCTTCATTTCTCAGACCAAATATGTGAAACAATTGTTGAATAAATTTGGGATGGAAGATTCAAAGCCAATGAATATTCCCATGGCAACTGGATGTAAGTTGAGCAAAGATGATGACTCTCCTAAGGCAGACCAAACAAAGTACAGATCAATGATTGGAGGATTGTTGTATCTCACTCAAACTAGACTAGACATTATGCAAGTTGTTGGTCTTGTTGCTAGATTCCAAGCTGATCCTAGAGAATCCCATGTCATGGCAATCAAGAGGATTTTTAGATATCTAAAAGGGACGGTTGAGTATGAGCTGTGGTATCCCAGAGATCATGATTTCTCTCTTCATGCATATACAGATGCTGATTGGGTAGGAGATGTCGAAGAGTACCAGTGGTGGAGAATTCTTTTTGGGGAAGAGATTTGTTTCTTGGCTAAGCAAGAAACAAGAGGCAATATCTCTGTCTACAACTAAAGCTGAATATATTGCAGTAGCAGGTAGTTGCACTCAAGTTTTGTGGATGAAGTAGATGCTAAGAGATATCAAAGTGGAGTATGAGGAACCTATCACAATCTTTTGTGATAATTCAAGTGCAATAAATATATCCAAGAATCTGGTGTTACATTCAAAGACTAAACATATATCCATCAAATTTCACTTTTTGAGAGAGCAAGTGAACAAGAATGAAGTCAGATTGGAGTTTGTGCCTTCCAAGGATCAGATTGCAAACATCTTTACTAAACCTCTACCTAAGGACTCTTTTGAGTATCTTAGGGAGAAGTTAGGGCTTATTGTCCCTCTAGTGCAGAACTAAGGTGCACTGAGGTGCATCAGTCTGGTGGATATCACAGTCATATCTTGTGATCTGGATTAATGGGACTTACTACTCAGGGGGAGCAGTAGGTATGATTCTAAAGTATTGGAATTCCAAGTATGTGCCCTTTGCCATTGATGTCAAAGGGGGAGAGAAGACATGTGAAAAAAAAGTGGTTTCTGATCAAAGGGGGAGCAGTAAAGGGAGAGAAGACATGTGAATAGTTGTTGCTGATAGGGGGAGCTGTGACAGTAAGAAGAAGTTCTTGACTTGATGGTTAAAACAGTTTTTCACATCTTATGTTGCCATCAATGACAAAGGGGGAGATTGTTGCAAGTATGGGACTAACTGGTGTTGTCATTGATGTCAACATACTCATGTTGTATTAATGATAAGGTTTGGATGAGCCATAAGCTGAGGATATTGAGAAAATTAGTTTCAATTAGGAACAGTGAAGAACAGTGATGACAATAAGGCAAAAGTCTAAGATAGGATGAGGATCAGAGGATACAAATTAAAGGGTTTGTAGATATGTGTCTTTAGGTGATCCATTAGAGATTTCAGAGGTTCACATGAAGATATGAAGAAGTTGTGGCCGCTCAAGTAAAACCAGTTCTGGTAGGTGTTTAGAGGTGACAGAGTGTAACAAGAAAGGTCCGGTGAGATCTGGAAATGAATTTTCCTGTTCAGCGGATTTGAGGGAGTGCTGATGAAGTCTTTGTGGTGTATCAAATTGATTGGTTAGTGGTTTGAAGGTCCACAAGCATCTATTCCTTTGTAACAATAATGATAGACTGCATTCTTGAGGTTTCAGATGAAGGAGAGAAGAATTTTAGTAAGCAGAAGAAGTGTGGATGTTCTTGGTGATTCAGGCAAGCTTTTGGAGGACTTTGGATCATGTCTAGTTTGTGTTGGTGGTCGGCATTGAAGTTGGAGCTCGCAATTGAAGAGTAACTTCTAGATGATAGTGTTCTTCCTGAGACAAGCCGACCGGATGAGTTATGCATCTTGCGGATGATCTTATGGATGTTTGCCGACTTAGATGATCATTCCTAAGTTGATGCCTTGTATAAATAAGGGATTGCAAAGTTAGTTTGAAGTTGTTCTTGTGGTGATGAGAGTGTGGTAGCAAGGAGGAGAGCGAAAGGCAGAGCAGAAGTATTGGGCTTAAATAGAACTGATTCAAGCATGGTGAAGATGCTATTCTCCAGTTCATGTATGTGATTTTTATTTCTTTGTAGACAGTGTGTCTCTTGTAGGTAGTGAGCCTCTTGTGAGCAGTGTGCTCAAGTAGTGAGCCCTAATTGGCATGTGCCATTTTGTTCTTTCTATTCTTCTAACAGAGAATACAATCTTGGGTTAACCACCCTGTGGTTTTTCCCTTAACCGGGTTTTCCATGTCCAAATCTTGGTGTCTTATGTGTTGATGTGTTTCTATTTTTGATTTGAATGCATTATGGTTCATGATTAATATACTGCTAATCACTAAGAAGATTTAAGTGTTTAATTGGAGAAAATTTTGTACAACTGATTCACCCCCCCTCAGTTGTGTGCCCCAAGTCTAACACAAACATGAAGAGAAAAGTAAAAATAGAACTTGACAATATGCTAGTAGGGATCATAAAGCTAGTGTAGGAAGTAAGGTGGATCAGTCCAATGGTACTACAAAATAATAAAACATGAGAACTTAGGATCTATGAAGACTACAGAGACTGAATAAGGCTTGTACTTATGATCCTTTCCCTACACCATTTATAGAGGAAATTCTGGAGTTAGTTTCCAGTAGGGAAATCTATTCTTTCACTGATGGGTTCTCCAGATATCACCAGGTAAAAATTAGAGAGGAAGATCAACCTAAAATAACATTTGCATCTAAATTATGATCTTTCATATATATTGTTATGCCTTTTGGATTGAAAAATGCATGTGCAGTATTCAGTAGAATCATGGTCAATGCATTCAAGGAGTTTATACATGATTTTCTGGAAGTCTATTTGGATAATTGGATTGTATTTGGACTAGTCAAAGATCACACACAAGCATTAAGATTGATGTTGAACAAGTGTAGGAGTTTGCAAATTTCCCTAAACTTGAAAAAATGCACTTTTGTGGTACCTTTTGGAACATTATTGAAGCATATAATATGTAAAGAAGGACTAGAGGCTAATCCTCTAAAATTTACTATCATTCAAAACTTGTGGCCACCAAAAACCACATCTAATGTCAAAACATTCTTAGGGTATACTGGGTACCACCGAAAATTCATCAAGGGATATGCATCCATCTCCACACCTATGGAAGAACTACTAAAGAAGAAACAAGGAAAGAGTATTACCTGGAATGAGCAACATCAAAAGGCATTTGACACTTTAAAGCAGAAGATATTAGAAGTACACATACTCATATTTCTGAATTGGAAAAACACATTCCATGTTCATGTGGATGCATCAAGACTCGCAGTAGGAGAAGTGCTGACCCAACCAAGAGGTTCTAAGGATCACCCTATAGAATTTGCAAGAAGGAAACTATCAAAAGTAGAGAAGAACTACACCACAACTGAAAGAGAAGCCCTAGCAATGGTATATGCACTACAAAAGTTCAGACATTACTTCTTGTCAACACCTTATGTATTCTATACTGATCACATCAATGTGAACCTTTGAAATACCTACTCAACAAACCAATCATTCAAGGACAAATTTGTTGGTGGCTACTTTTGTTTCAAGAATTTAAATTCTCAATCATGGTGAAACCTAGGAAGCACAATCATGGACCTGACTCTTTGTTAAGACAGGAGAAGACCTGGAGGAATAGGAAGAGGAACTACCTAGCATAAATCTATTTAGACTAACTATGGTACTGGAAGAACTGGAAGACATAGCATACCTACTGGCTACATGGGAATTTATAGTAGAAATTCCATCACAAGAGAAATAAAATCTAATGCAAAAGTCTTTTCCATACACATTAATTCAAGGAGAGCTACATATCTGAGGAAAAGATGACATCATTAGGAGACTAGTATATGAACATGAAAGAGAATAAATTCTAAGGGAAGCTCATGAAGGGATAGACGAAGGACATAATGCCAGAGACATAAAAGCAAGGAAAATCAAACTAGCTGGGTTATGGTGTCCTACACTTTTCAAAGATGCAAAGAGATATGTAAGGAATTGTGATGTCTATTAGAGAACATGAAGACCTACTACAAGAGGTGAAATGCCATTGAGACCAATTTCAGCACAATTACCTTTTCAAAAATGGGCCATTAACTTCATTGGACCTATAAATCCACTGGTAAAGTAGTCTAAAGCTAGATTCATCATTACTGGAATAGAATACTTAACTAAGTGGGCTAAAGCACAACCAACAAGAGACTGCACAACAAAAACTACAGCCAAATTCATCCATGAAAATATAATTACTCGATTTGGTTGTCCATTGAGCATAACAAGTGATCAAGGTAAACATTTTGTAAACAAGATGATCTCAAATCTACTCGACAATTTCATGATAACACATAATAGGAGTTCCCCATATCAACCACAAGCAAATGGAGCAAGTGAAGCCCTGAATAAGATCAGTGGAGTAGCATTGGCAAAGATGTACAATGGGAATAAAATAGATTGGGACCTGAAAATACTTGCGGTACTATGGGCATACAGGACAACCTTCAAAAGAACCACTAAGTTCACTCCCTAAGAACAAGTATATGGACTAGCTGTTATAATACTGGTACAGTTCATATTGCCAAATTGCTAGACAACAAGGACTCTCAAATTGGGGGAAGAAGAATCTCTCACATAGATGATTGAAGAATTAGAAAAACTAGATGAGGACAAATTGATGGCAACATATAATATGAACTTGGAAAGAAATAGACAAAAGGCCTGAAATGATAGAAACTTGAGGAACAAGACATTCAAGCAAGGTGACTTAGTACTCTTGTATGACAACAAGTTTAAGAAGCAAGGAAAACTGAAGACAAGGTGGTTAGGACTATACTACATTAAAGAATTTGCTGATTCCAAAGTAGTCAGACTAAGGAACATGGAGGGTAAACTATCAGTCAGATATGTCAGTGTTGCCAGACTCAAGAAATATTATCAGCTGGAGCAAGACAAGCCATGTATGTAACTATGCTAAAGGATGAACAATGGATGTATACATTTGATTGCTTCTTATATATATATATATATATATATATATATATATATATATATATATATATATATATATATATATATATATGGAAGTCTATCGATACTAGGTAATTATGTGTGTTATCTTATATATACTTCCATATATATGTTATATATATATATATGGAAGTCTATTGATACTGGGTAATTATGTGTGTTATCTTATTGTGATGTATGTGTGATGATCTATTTTGTTATTCTTTATGTTTTGATATCAATCTCTAACTACCTAACTAGGGTATAAACTAACTACAAAGACTTGACTGAGGATTGGATCTCTGAACCAGTATCCCTCTACATTTCTTACTAACACTCGCTCACCCTAAGTTCTAATAGCTAGCACCTAGGGTTCTCAACCCATGTAATAGTGGTCTCCACCCTTTTTAGGCATATACCTCCCTTGCTAAATGGGTCTCATTGACTTCCTCTAACTAGCCATTATGAGCCAACTGAAGCAAAAAAATATTTATTTTAAATCATCCAAGAGCTATCTAGGGATCAAGAGAGTAGTTGGTGCAGTCTAGAATGGGAGTCTTACCAGACAACCAATTCTAGTAGCCAACAATAACAATTTCACACAACATTGAAATGCATTATGAGTTTTATTCAATTTTTACCAGTTTACATTCATTACATAGGCATTTGGAGTACATCATCTACACATTCTTATTCAATCATTCCCTCTTCACAAACAATTTTTCTTTCTCCTTCAACTAGAAGAGCAACAAAATACCATCAATTTTTTTTATACTTAAGATGGAGGAAGTCAAACCATCATCAGTTATGGAACTAAAATGTTGTAAATTGAAATCTCTAAAAAATATAACACTCGAGCTCCAAAATGGTTTGTGATCCAAAATAATTGTCCAAAATGACATGTTTCAGCAATTAGGTGTCGATTTAAACTTCCAAACTTTGCATAAAGTGCTCTTTTGGCAAATTGGAACCCTTTCAAACATTTAAACTTCTTCATTGGTGATTTGGTCCTTCTGTGAACCATGGAAAGTCTCTTTGTCAATGATTATGTTAGTTCAAGAACTTAAGAATCTGTCGAAATACTCTTATAAAAGCTCCTTTCGACATATAACAAAGTTCCCAAACTTATAAAATTGCTGAAACACTTTAAGCAAATTCTTGGAATCCTCTCGAGACACCTTTTAGTGAAAAGAATAGTTCAAGAACTAGAAATATTTTTGAAAAGAAGAAAACGATAAGATGAAACTCCTTTTGGCAAAATGAAGAGTTCTTGAACTCAAATATTTGTCAACAAGAAGAGTGACAAACACCATCAACTAAAGGAAAAGTTTAGGAACTTGAATAATTGCCAAAACACTTCTTAAAGAATACTTTAAGTTTTTGCCAAAATACCTTTCAGCAAAAGAAATGGTTGCCAACAAGTTCTTTCAGTGAAATGAAAGGTTCAAGAACTTGAATTTTCTCCGAAATAGGTTCATGAACATGGATTTTTTCTGAATTGCTCCAAACTACTCCAAATTGCTCCAAAATTCATCAAACTAGAAGTTAACCAAATTCTCCCCAAACTTGACTGACTTGAATCATAAAATTCTCCTAAAACCAACTATCAAAACCAACTGAAACACAACAAAACTAAACTGAAACTGAAAACAAAACTTGAAATATTTTTGGTTGACACAGGATTGCTCATGAAATTGTATGCTCCTACATTAGACACGCAAGATAAGAGAAATGTTTCATGAGTTAAACAAATCTCATGAACATTTTGTCAAGTCTAGAATGGAAATTTTATACTTAACAAGTTCTGAAGCATTCACCCAGGTGGCTTCATCAACTACTTTGTTCTTCCAACAAACTAGATACTCCTTAAATTCTTTTCCTCCTGCTCTTTTGATCACTTAGGAATCCATCCTTGTATCCATCCTTGTTCATCCTACAAATCTGAATGTGTATTCCCTTGTGTAGTTAATTCCCCTTCATAATATCTATACAAATCAACAACATTAAATATTGGAGTATCAATACCTTCTGGAAGTTCAATTTCATATGCATTGGATGAAAATTTTCTTAGTACTTTACATGGGCCTATTTTATTCCACTTCAATTTATTATATGTTCCCTAAGGGAAACTTTCCTTTCTCAAATGTGCCAATACCAAATCACCCACCTGAAATTCTTGCTCTCTTTTGCTCATATCAGCATGTTCTTTGTATTTTGAGGCAAATTTCTCAAAAATTTTCTTTAATTCTTTATGCAGTTCTTGTAGATATTCAGCAAAATCCTTTGGAACATCACTCTTTTTTCCCAAATCTACACTGTCCATTTATTCATCAACAACCCTGGGACTATAACCATAAACAATGTGGAATGGGCTTTTGCCTACACTTCTATTGATTGAGTTATTATATGCAATTTTTTCATGGGCCAATATCAAATCCCATTGATTAAAGGTATGTCCCCTACCAAAAATATTAGAAAATTACCAAGACTCCTATTGACAACTTTAGTCTTCCCATCATTCTAGTGATGATAAGATGAACTGAACCCCAACTATGTTCTCAATTTCTTCCACAAAGTGTGCCAAAAATGACCAACAAATTTTGTGTCCCTATTAGAAATAATACTCTTTGGAAAGCCATGCAACCTAACTACTTCTTTGAAAAACAATATAGCTATATGTGAAGCATCATTAGACTTCTTGCATGAAATAAAATGAACCATCTTTGAAAATATATCAACCACAACAAATACTAAATCATTACCTATTTGTGTTTATGGAAATCCAAGAACAAAATCCATGCTCACATGCTCCCAAGGTCTCTCTGGTATAGGAAATGGATGGTACAAGCTTGTATTTTTTTCTTGCTACTTTGGCATGTTGGCAAATTCTGCAACTTTGTACCATTTTGTTTACATCTGTACTCATCCTGGGCCAATAATAGCCTTCATTCAACTGTGCTAAGGTCTTGTCCACTCCAAAATGTCCACTAAGACCTCCACTATGTTTTTATCTTATCAAACTCTCCCTCATTGATCCCTGAGGTATGCACAATCTCCTTCCCTTAAATAACAATTCTTGTATGAAATATTCTGGCCATGGAGTTCTATCCTCCTCTACTAGACTTTTACACATTGTCCATGTGATTCTTTGAAATCTGTATATTATTCATATAATTCCCTCATAGAATCAAAGCCAAAAACATTTACTCTTAAGTCATTCAACAACAAACACTTTCTACTTAATGCATCAACTACCCTATTAGATTTGCCCCTTCTATGTTTTAAAACAAAGGAATAGCTTTTAAGAAACTCAACCCACTTCATATGGTTTTGATTTAATTTACCTTGACTACTTATAAAATGAAATGCATGCTAATCTGTGTATAACACAAACTCTTTAGGTAGCACGTAATTGATGCAGGAGCATCCAGTGGTGTAAGGGCAATCTTGCATCACCCAAAAAATGATGATTTTGTTTCCTATTCTTTTCAATTTTTTTAATTTTCGGATACCCATTTGCTTGAATAATGATTCAAAACCTTCAAAGTTTCTGAAAAGGCTAAGAATACTAGGACTTACTATTTTTAGTAACATTGTATCGAAGAAGCAGTTGGGCCTGAAATTTTCCCCAAAGTTTTGGAATAGCAACATAAACATTCCTGGTAAATTTCAGCCCAAGATCATGTCTGGATTGAGGTTCATGGAAAAAGTTTCAAAATCAATTTTGAGGCACTTAGAGGTTCCTAAATGTATTAGAAATTGATTGAAAATTAAAATATCTCTTAATGGGACATTTTATGGACCTTCATTTTTCCGCAAGCTTTCCAACACATCAAACAGTTTGTCAATCAGCCACTCGGTTCAAAAGTTATGGCTCCCGAAAGTTGTGCTACCTAGTTTCTGAATTTTAAAATTTTAAAAATTCTTTCTTAGGTGGGAAAAAGGGACAATTGGGTTCATTTTGGTGCCCAAATGGGAGTTTTACATTTCAAAGCATGCCAACATTCAGGAAATTACACTAAGTGGTGTTGATGTGTCTTTATAGCCGATTTTACAGAAGTAGTAGGGGGGAGGGGTTATTGACAGGTCTTGTTCATGCGAATAAGGATGTCAGGTAGATATCAGAAGATAACTTTAGAAAGCTCTATAAGTTAGATATTTCTATTGCAAGACATCCCAGATTGCTGTAATAAGCGGGCATATGACCTTGGGAATTGTATTTCAGATTTGTAGCCTTTCACAAGCAAGTTTAATGAAGAAATTCTGAAATAGTTTACAGTTTACTTAACTAATCTTTCTTGAGATCTTGTTCTTGTCTATTTGAAATCTATAAATTGTTGTTGTATGTTTTTTGGTTGGATTCCACCCTCATCAAGTGGTGTCAGAGCCAGGTTTCCTGAGTGTGTAGATAGATTGCCGACTGTGAGGCAGTTTACACTAGGACCTGAGGTTGTGGGTTTGTTATAGAGATCAAAATGCCTCCACAAAGAAATTGTAGTGGGAGAAATGCTTTGACAGAAAAGGGTTTTAGAGCCCTACAAAGGTAAATTGATGCATTGCAAGAGGAGCTACGAAGAGGGTTTGAGCTAATAATAAGAGAAGAAAGTGAAGATGAAGTTGAAGAAGAGTTATCTGAGGAAGAACAAGATGATGTAGGAGATTCTGTGCAAGTTAGGTTGTTGAGGGCCATTTTGAAGATTGGAAAGAGGCCTAGGATTGAAGTTTCTACCTATTTTGGGGATCTAAATCTGGAAGAGCTTATTGATTGGATAAATGAATGGAGGAATATTTTAAGTATGAAGATGTGGAAGATCCAAAATGGGTCAAGTTTGCAAAAATAAAGTTGAAGGGCCATGCCAGTACTTGATGTAAGGAGGTCCAATTAGAGAGAAATAGAAGAGGAAAAGGAAAGATTACTAGATGGGATTGGATGGTGGACAAACTAAAGAAGCAATTCATCCCTGTGGACTATGAGTTGAAGTTGTTGAAGAAGCTGCAAGGATTGAAGCAAGGTAATAAGTCTGTTAAGGAGTATACAAAGGAGTTTTATAAGATTATAATCAGAATAAGCCATACAGAGGCCAACAAGGAGAATGTATCCTATTATATTAATGGGTTAAGGCCAAGTATTCAAGATGAGCTAAGCCTAGTTAGAATAACCACCATAGAAGATGCTTACTAGTTCTCCCTGAAGGTGGAAGAGAAGCTAAATAAAAGATTTGAAAGCAAGCAAAGAGGAAGAGGTCATGGCAAAAGGACTAGTGGAAGATTCTATGGAGGCTGAAATGAAGATCAAAAGAAAAGTGAGGAAGCATGCACTGGTCGAAATTAGAAAGGAGATAATGCCTACCGCCCTCATGACTAAAATAATGGTGCGAAAAGAGGAAGAGGAAGACTTGGGAAAGGACCTAGATGAGTAGGTTTCAATGGAACCTATTTCCAATGTGGAGAAGAAGGACATCAAGCCTATGAGTGTTCCCAACATCAAGGAAGGACAAATAGAAGACCTGAAGGTAATTCACAAGTTGCACATGTAGACGAAGTTGTGCAGTCTAAGCATTCTGAAGATACTGAAAGGCGAGAAACCCTAGTTATTAGAAGAACCTTGTTAAATGAGGAGAAAGAATGAAATCATAGGAAGAGTTTATTCCGCACAAGGTGCAAGTGTGAAGGTAAGTGTTGTGATATTATTATTGATAGTGGAAGCACTGATAATCTTGTCTCAGAGGAGATGGTTAACAAGTTGAAGTTGACAAGGAGAAGGAATCCACATCTATATTAGATTGCATGGTTGCAAAAGGTGTTGGAAACTTGTTGGTGTTGTCATTGATGTCAACCTCCAATAGATGGTTCACTTGTTTTCTAAGTGCTTTTGAAAAAAATTGATAAAAAGGTGTGCAGTGTGATAGAGGTGTTCTCAATGTTATGCTCCGCATTTCTTCTTCATTGAAGATATGCTTGTGCGGTTTGGAAGTGTTGATCAGAGGTGTTAATAGGTGCTATATCTAGAGTTTTAGTTTCTAGATCCTGTGGAAATGAAAGATGTGTTTTACAAAGTGTTTGCCAGTGTAGAAGATTGTCTGGGAGAAATGAGATTTCTTCGCATTTCTCCGCATTGAGGTTTCTTGTCCTGTGGATCTGGGGATGTGCTTATATAGTCCATATCTACCTTCCCTTGAAGTTTCTAGTGATGGGTTGCTCTACAAGTTTAGTTATTGTGTTTATGTTCAAAGATAGTGGATCCTGATGTGCAAATTGAAGACATTCTTTGTTTCAGGAGATTACAAAAGTGTTGCAAGAGATTCTGAGGGTGTTGAATGTTATGGGAAGGTGTGTGAATGCTATGGAGTGTCTCTCTCTAGTCTACATGATGTTTTTGGACTTGGAGAAGCTTGGATGTGGTCATTAACTCAGGTTTGGCTGACCTAGCTTACTTGTGTCATGTGTGGAGATACCTTGTGGATTGTGGAAGTGATGAGTAGCTTGGTGATATAGATTTGAGTCCTAGTTAAGCCTTGATGTGGTCCACTTTTACTTCTTTCCACCATGTAAGTGTTTAGTGCCGACCTAATTGGTGTTGCATGTTTGAGGTGCACACGCTTCATTAGGACCAACCTAATTGAAATAGGTCTTGGTTATAGATGGTATAAATGCAAGATGAAGTTGAGTGGAGCAAGGTAGAGAAGAGAATGTGAATGTGAATCAAGGGCAGTGAGCTATGTGTGAGCTTAAATTCTTATTTATACTCCAGAATGCAGTGAGCAGAAGGTGTCTACATTTTAGTGTGCCAGAAGTTGCTAGAGGCAGTGAGCCAAAGGTTGCGGATGGCAAGGAGTGGCAGTGGTGGATCTCTCCCAGTGCTTTGAGATAGTGAATCTCTTTTTAATATCTTCTTCTTTCTTCTCTTTTGGGTAGTGAGCCCTTAGCAGTGAACCTTGCTTTGGCAGCGAGCCTTTCTTCTGGGCAGTGAGCCTTTCTTCTGGGCAGTGAGCTTATTGATTTTTGGTGTTGTTATTCATATATATGTGAGATAATCCTCATCATGGTTTTTCCCTTATTGGGTTTTCCATAAAAATCTTGTGTTCTTATGTGTTTGGATGTGTTTGCATTGATGCTTCATATGTTTACATTCTGCTAATGCATGTTAAAAGGTTTATGATTGGAATTTCTTTGAGGGCTTAAGGTTTTAATACACAAATGATTCACTGCCCCATCTTATTTGTCTTGTGCATTCTAACAATTGGTATCAGAGCTGAGTTCCTTGAAGAATCTTAACTTCTTGGGGTAGATTCAGATGGCGCACAGGAAAGGTATGGAGGTTCCAGTGTTTGATAGAAAAAAATTTTCTTTTTGGAAGACTAGGATGGAAAGCTTTCTTGTCTTACTAGGATATGGTGTATGGAAGATAGTTGACAAAGAGTATACTATACCTCCTAATGGTCCAAAGACTAAAGATGAGATTAAATAATATGAGAACAATGGCAAGGCAAGGAGTGCTCTTCTAAATAGTCTCTCATATTCTGAATTAGTGAAGGTGATGAGTTTCAAAACCACTCATGAGATCTGGAAGAAGATGGCAAGTACCTATGAAGGAGATGACAAGGTCAAGCAAGTAAAGATACAGATTTTGAAGACCAAGTTTGAAACCCTAAAGATGTCAGAAGATGAAAATATTGCAAGCTACATGTAGAGAGTGGATGAAGTTGTCAACTCCATCAATGGTCTTGGTGGGAAGCTAGAGGAAAGTGGAGTGGCAAAGAAGGTACTAAGAACTCTTCCAAAATCTTATAGTGCTAAAGTTTCTACTATTGAAGAAACTCAAAATTTGGATAAGTATTCTAGGGATCAAATGTTTGGTACTCTAACTACTTTTGAGATAAGAGAATTTGGTCAAGATGATTTGAGGAAAGAAACTGCTTTCAAGGCTAGCAAGACAAAAAAGAATGTTGAATTAGATCTTGATGAATTTGATGAAGTGGAAGCAAATTTTGTGAGCAAATTGAAAAAGGGCTCTGGAAAATACAAAGGTAAGTTACCCTTCAAATGTTTCAGCCGTGGAAAGATAAGTCATTATGCTTCAAAATGTCCAATCAAAATTTCAAATGACAAATACAAGGATAACAAAGGTAAATCATTCAAGAGAAGTTATTATGTTAAATAAGATGAGAGCATATTTGATGATGAGTCTGACTATCTAGATGATGAAAGTAATGAATGCTTGTTCATGGCTTTGAGTGTTGGAACTAATTCTAAAAGAGGTATGAAGGAAATTCCTTTGAAAACAAAGCATAATATCAAAGGAGCTCTGGTAATTGCTTTTCATGGAAGAGAAGAGGAGAACCATTGGTTAATTGATAGTGGGTGTTAAAATCATATGATAAGTGATAAGAATAAGTTTGTGAATCTTGAGAAGGTTGATGGAGGTTTTGTTAAATTTGGAGATGATGCATCTACCAAGATATGTGGAAAAGGTTCAATTAGTTTTGATGGCAAGCACAATGTAGATGATGTTCTTTATGTCAAGGGTCTCTGACATAATCTTCTAAGTGTAGGACAAATGTGTAGCAGAGGATACAACCTTGTATTTTAGGATGGTGGTTGTGAAATCAGAAAGGAAAATTCTGGAACTTTGGTTGCTATAGGAACAAGGATAAAAGGAAATATATATCAACTCAAAGGTGCTAATGGTATGTGCTTCATGACTTAGGTTAGTGAAAGTTGGCTATGGCATAGAAGAATGTGTCACATCAATTTTGATAGCCTAGTGAGGATTAACTCTACTCAAGCTGTGAGGGATTTGCCAAGAATTACGAAGCCTATCAATGCAACTTGTAAGGAATGTCAGATTGGGAAGAAAACAAGGAAGAATTTCAAGGTCAAAGAATATTCTACCACTGGACCTCTAGAGTTGGTGCATATAGATCTGTGTGGACCTACAAGAGTAGGAAGCTTTCAAGGTGATAGCTATTTCATGTTGTTGATTGATGATTACTCTAAAATGACTTGGGTAACTTTTCTCAAAGAAAAAATAGAAGCTCTAGATAGGTTTAAAGCATTCAAGGTTATGGTTGAAAATGAAATTGATCTGAAAATCAAGTGTTTGAGGTCTAGTGGTGAGTTCACCTCCAATGAGTTTAACTGCTTTTGTGAAGATCATGGAATAAAGAGGCATTTGTTAGCCCCTAGGACTCCTTAGCAAAATGGAGTAGTGGAAAGAAAGAACATGACTATTCAAGAAGCAACAAGGACAATGATGAAAGAAGCAAATTTACCAGATATCTATTGGAGAGAACCTATTCACACTACAGTCTACATACAAAATAGAGTGCAAACAAGGGTTAACAATTCAAAGACTCCATATGAGCTATGGTACGGAAGAAATCCTACTGTAAAGTATTTTAGAATGTTTGGAAGCAAGTGCTACATTAGGAGAGATGAAGAAAACTTGGGAAAGTTTGATACAAGATCAGATGAAGGAATATTTCTTAGATATTCTACAAAGAACAAGGCTTACAGGTGCTACAACAAGAGACTGAAGAAATTAGTGGAAAGTGCAAATGTCAAAGTGGATGAATAACCATATTAGAGTTTAGTTTTAATAGAAGGATATGAATTTGATGAAATCCCTTGCAGAGAAGAAGAAAAGGAAAAGTAGAAGCAAGTTGGTGAAGAAGATTCTCTAGAAAGGGTTCCCAAGACCCCCAAGTATGTGTAGAAGAATCATTCTAAAGATTAGATCATTGGATATAAGAACAAAGGTGTATTGACAAGAAGAAGTATTGCCATGGCAGATGAATTTGTAAATTTGTGCTTATTATCTAAAATAGAACCTAAAACAGTGACTGAAGCATGTAAAAATGAGTACTGGATCAAGGCTATGGAAGAAGAATTGATGTAGATTAAGAAGACTCAGACTTGGGAAGTTGTCCCAAGGCTAACAAACAAAAATGTGATAGGAACTAAATGGGTCTTCCGAAACAAATTGAATGAGAATGGAGTAGTCAAAAATAAGGCTAGGCTTGTGTGTAAAGGCTACTCACAAGTGGAAGGAATAGATTATGAGGAAACCTTTGCTCCAGTGGCAAGATTGGAGACCATTAGAATGTTCTTGGCCTTTACAGCTCGTAAGGACTTCAAAGTCTATCAAATGGATGTGAAATCTACATTCTTGAATGGAGAATTGGAAGAGGAAGTATACATTGAACAACCGGAAGGCTTTAAGTTATCAGATGATCTGAATATGGTTTGCAAATTGAAGAAGGCATTGTATGGACTCAAACCAGCTCCCAGAGCTTGGTATGAGAGGTTGGATAGGTACCTATTGTAAAAAGGTTTCAAAAAGGGGATTGCAGATAGCAACCTGTATTTTAAAGTTAAAGAAAATCAAATCCTGATTGTGGAGGTATATGTTGATGATATAATTTTTGGAGGTAATGAAGATGTGCAAAAAAATTGCAGAAGAGATACAAAAATAATTTGAAATGTTAATGTGTGGGGAAATGAATTTCTTCCTTGGGTTACAAATTAATCAATCAAAAAAAGGTATTTTAATTTCACAGTCAAAGTATGCTAAGGAAATGTTGAAGAAGTTTGGAATGGAAGACTCCAAATTGGTATGTACTCCCATGACTACTAGTTGTAAGTTGAGCAAAGATGATGAATCCCCTAAGGCTAATTAGAGCAAGTACAAATCAATAATTGGTGGATTGTTATACTAGATTGTTACTAGACTGGATATCATGCATACAATTTGTCTTGTGGATAGATTTCAAGTTGATCCTAGAGTCACATGTTTCAGCAATAAAGAAGATATTTAGATATTTAAAAGTCACTCCAGAGTTTGGCCTATGGTATCCCAAGGATATTGATTTCTCCTTGAGTGCATATATGGATACAGAATGGGCAGGATGCACAGATTACAGAAAAAGTACAAGTAGTGGTACTTTCTTTCTAGGAAGCAAACTTGCCTCATGGTTAAGTAAGAAGCATGATTAGTTTCATTATCTATTGCAGAGGTAGAGTACATTGCAACATCTTGATGCACATAGGTGTTATGGATGAAGCAGATATTGAAGGCTATCAAAGTGTCATATGATGAACCTATTCCTATCTTATGTGATAATACAAGTACTATCAACATTTCAAAGAATCCGGTAATGCATTTAAGGACAAAGCATATTTCAATCTAGTACCACTTCCTAAGAGAGAAGGTTGCAGAGAATGAGGTGAAGTTGGAGTATGTGCCTACCAAGGATCAAGTTGCATATATTTTTACAAAGGCTCTTCCTAAGGATACTTTTGAGTATCTTCAACAGAAGTTAGGGGTTATTACCCCTCCTTTTAACTAGATGCATAAGTGTGTGCATCTATCCGAGAAACATTTTAAGATACATTCTTGGTCCTAGACTGATGTTGAAGGCTACCTCTCAGGGGGAGCAGGTAGAGATACTATTGGTTGGTGTAGTCAGATGGAGCATATTCTATGACCTTAAGGGGAAGAGTGGAGCACTATAAGAGCAGTGGATATAGAGCAGATACTTTCTGGTGTTGAATTTGTTGTCCTTTACCATTGATGTGAAAGGGGGAGAGAGTTGAAGTGATTGAAAAACCATTGTGTAGAGAGGTATGTGAAGAGTAAGAGTTGTTTATGTTAGGGAGAGTATTACTGGTTGTAGAGCTGCTGATTGACTGCTTTAGGTCTTGGTGTCTTTTCAAAGAGTTGGTGTTGCCATCAATGACAAAGTGGGAGATTGTTGGAAACTTGCTGGCATTGTCATTAATGTCAACCTCCAGCATATGGTTCACTTGTTTTCCACGTGCTTTTGAGAAAATTTGATAAAAGGTGTGTAGTGTGACAGAGGTGCTCTTAGTGTTATGCTTCGTATTTATTCTTAGTTAAAGATATGCTTGTGTGGTTTGGAAGTGTTGATTAGAGGTGTTCAAAGGTGCTATATCCAGAGTTTTAGTTTTTGGATCGTGCGGAAGTGAAAGATGTGTTTTACAGAGTGTTTGCCTATGTAGAAGACTGTCTCGGAGAAATGAGATTGCTCTGCATTTCTCCACATTGAGGTTTCTTGTCTTGTGGATCTGGGGATGTGCTTATACAATCTATATCTACGTTCCCTTGAAGTTTCTAGTGATGGGTTGCTCTGCAAGTTTAGTTATTGTGTTGATGTTCAGAGGTAGTGGATCTTGATGTACAGATTGAAGCATTCTTTGTTTCAGGAGGTTGTAGAAGTGTTGCAAGAGATTCTGATGGTGTTGAATGTTATGGGAAGGTGTGTGAATGTTGTGGAGTGTCTCTCTCTAGTTCACATGATGTTTTTGCACTTGGAGGAAGCGTGGATGTGGTCATTAGCTTAGGTTTGGCCAACCTGGCTCACTTGTGTCATGTGTGGAGGTACCTCATGGATTATGGATGTGATGAGAAGCTTGGTGATATAGATTTGAGTCCTAGATAAGCCTTGATGTGGTCCATTTTCATTTCTTTCCATTGCGGAAGTGTTTAGTGCCGACCTAATTGGTGTTGCACATTTGAGGTGCACACACTTCATTAGGACCGAGCTAATTGAAATAGGTCTTGGTTATAGATGGTATAAATGTAAGATGAAGTTGAGTGGAGAAAGATAGAGAAGAGAATGTGAATGTGAATCAAGGGCAGTGAGTTGTGTGTGAGATTAAATGCTTGTGACTCTGGAATGCAGTGAGCCAAAGGTGTCTACATTTCAGTGTGCTAGAAGTTACTGGAGGCAGTGAGCCAAAGGTTTTGGATGGCAAGGAGTGGCAGTGGTGGATCTCTCCTATTGCTTTGAGATAATGAATCTCTTTATAACAACCTTCTTCTTTCTTTTCTCTTTTGGGTAGTGAGCCCTTGATAGTGAGCCTATCGATTTTCAGTGTTGTTATTCATATATATGTGAGCTAATGCTCACCATGGTTTTTCCCTTATTGGGTTTTCCTCGTAAATCTGGTGTTCTTATGTGTTTGGATGTGTTTGCATTGATGATTCATATGTTTACATTCTGCTAATGCATGTTAAGAGGTTTATGATTGGAATTGCTTTCAGGGTTTAAGGTTTTAATACACAACTGATTCACCCCCCTCTAAGTTGTTGTGTGCATTCTAACATAAGGACCATAGATCTTTGGTCAATGAGTAGTATTTAGTCAAGTTCAAGATTGGAGACTACCATGATGAGGTATTGTGTGACATCATACCAATGAATGCATGTCATATGCTATTGGGAAGTCCGTGGAAGTATGATAGGTGTGTTATCTATGATAGCCATGCAAACACCTATTTCTTGACAAAGGACAGAGTTCATCATAAGTTGAAACCCTTGAAGGAGGTGGAAGAAAAGGTATGTAGTACTTCCAAAATTTGATTGGTAGATGATAAGAAATTTTTTGATGGTATGAAGCACGAGCGTCATTGTTTTGCGTTGATTCCTAAGATTAGCCAGGAGAAATGTGAAGATGTACTAGCAAAAGTCTCAGATCTATTGGAAGTATTTTAGGACATTGTCTTGGATAATGTACCAAAAGGTTTACCACCAGTGAGGAAGATAAGTCACCAAATGGATTTGATACCAAGAGCTAGTTTACCAAATAAGGCAGCCCATAGAATGACTCCTGCAAAGAATGAGGAGCTAAATAGACAAGTTCACGAGCTGTTAAGGAAAGGACTAATAAGGGAGAGCATAAGTCCATGTGTTGTACCTAATTTACTAGCATTGAAGAAAGATGGGGAGTGGAGAATGTGTATAGATTCCTGAGTCATCAACAAAATTATAATCAAGTACATATTTCCATTGCCAAGGATGGATGATATTATGGATTGCTTGAGTGGAGCCAAGTACTTTACAAAGATTGATTTGAAGAGTGGATATCACCAGATTCGAATCAGAGAAGAAGATGAATGGAAGACAACCTTCAAGACTAAGGAGGGATTGTATGAATGGTTAGTCATGCCATTTGGGCTAACCAATGCACCAAGCACATTTGTGCGGCTCATGAATGAGGTACTCCAAGAGTTTTTGGGTAAATTTGTCATTGTTTATTTGGATGATATTTTGATTTTCAGTAAGAATTTGGAGGAGCACATGATGCATGTTCGAAAAGTTTTTGAGAAGCTGAGGGAAGAAAAGTTGCTGATTAATATGAAGAAATGTAGTTTTGTGAAGAGGGAGTTGGTGTACCTGGGATTTGTTATCTCAGTTGATGGTCTTAAAATGGGTCCAGAGAAGGTGAGGGCTATCATTGAGTGGCCTACTCCAAGGAGTGCTATAGAGGTACGATCTTTTCATGGTTTGGCAAGTTTTTATATAAAATTTATTAAGAATTTTAGTAGCATTTGTGCACCCCTAATAGAGACAATGCGAGGGGATAGAAAAGAGTTTAAATGGAGTATAGGAGAAACCAAGAGTTTTGATATAATGAAGCAGACAGTCATAGATAAACTTGTTTTGGCACTTCCAGATTTGAATAAGGCATTTCAGGTAGATTGTGATTCTAGTGGCAATGTTGTAGGAGCTGTTTTGAGTCAAGAAGGTAATCACGTTGCCTATTTTAGCGAGAAGCTTAATGATGCCAAGAAAAAGTATTTTGTTTATGATTAAGATTTTTATGTTGTAGTTCAGGCTTTGAAGAAATGGAAACATTATTTTTTGCCGAAAGAGTTTGTTTTATATATTGATCATCAGGCTTTGCAGTATCTTAATAGTTAAGGAAAGTTAAATCAAAGCCACTTAAAATGGGTTGAGTTTTTATAGAGTTATACTTTTGTTTTGAAGCACAGGAGTGGAAAGTCCAACAAAGTTGCAAATGCCTTAAGCAGAAGGCAAATTTTGTTGACATAGATGAAGATAAAGGTTGTTGGGTTCAATGAACTCAAGAATTTGTACCTTGAAGATCTAGACTTTGCAGAGGTCTGGAAAGATTGTTTGGAGTATGTTACCCTAGATAGGATGAGATGGTTGGATTACATAATCCAAGATGGTATGTTGTTTAGAGGAAGTCAGTTGTGCATTCTAAGGAGTTCCATGAGAGAGAACTTGATTAAGGAGAAGCATAGCAGAGGGTTGGCAGGACACTTTGGTTGAGATAAGACCATTGCTCTTGTTAAGGAGAATTATTATTGCTCACAATTGCTCTAAGATGTGAGGAAATTTGTGTAAATTTGTAGAGTATGTCAAATGGCCAAAGGAGTGAGTTAGAATACTGGGCTATATCAGCCATTACCTGTACCATATGAGCCATTGGAGGATATCGACATGGACTTTGTTCTTGGTTTACTGAGGACACATAGAGGGCATGATTCAATATTTGTGGTGGTTGACAGATTTTCAAAGATGGCACATTTTATTCCATGTCAGAAAACCAGTGAAGCTATTCACATTGTAGAGTGGTTTTTCAGAGAAGTGGTTAGACTACATGGTCTACCAAGGAGTATAGTTTCAGATAGAGATAACAAGCTTGTTGGGTATTTCTAGAGGACCTTATGGAAGAAGATGAAGACTAAGCTGAAGATTAGTTCTGCACATCATCCGCAGACTAATGGACACACATAGGTAGTGAATCAGAGTTTGGGCAACCTGCTAAGATGCTTAGTAGGAGATAAGCCCAAGGGATGGGATTTGATATTACCATATGTGGAGTTTTGTTATAAAAATTCTATCAATAGGAGTACTAGTAAATCCCCATTCCAAATTGTATATGGGAGTAGTCTAAGAAATGCTTCTGAGTTGAGAAAGATAGATAGAGGAGAGAAGAGTAGTGTTGAGGCCAAAGACTTTGTAGAACACCTGGTATGACAGTATTGTTTCAAGCATGGGCCTAACCGGTGTTGTCACTGATGTCAACATACTCCTATTGCATTAATAATAAGGATTGGATGAGCTATGTGCTAAGGATATTGAGAAAATTAGTCTCAATCAGGAATAGAGAAGAACAGGGAAGATAGTAAGGTAAAAGTCCATGATAGGATGAGGATCAGAGGATACGGTTTAAAGGGTTTGTAGATATGTGTCTTAAGGTAGTCCAAGAGAGTTTTCAGAGGTCCACATGAAGATCTTAAGAAGTTGTGGCTATTTAAGTAAAACCAGTTTCGACAGGTGTTCAGTGGTGATAGAGTGAGACAGATAGGTCTGGTGAGATCCAGAATTGCATTATAATGTTCTACAGATTTGAGGGAGTTCTGAGGAAGTGTTTGTGGAGTGTCAACTAGATTGGTTCATGGTTTGAATGTCCGTAAGCATCTATTCCTTTGTGACAATGATGACAAATTGTGTTCTTGAGGTTCCAGATGAAGGAGAGAAGGATTCAAGTAAGCAGATGAAGTATGGATGTTCTTGGTGATTCAGGCAAGCTTGTGGTGGTCTTTGGATCATGTCCAGTTCATGTTGGTGGTCCGCATTGAAGTTGGAGTTCACTTTTGAAGAACAACTTCTGGATGATGGTGTTCTTCCTAAAACAGGCCAACCAGATGAGTTATACATCTTACAGATGTTATTGTGGATGTTTGCTGACCTAGATGATCATTCCTATGTTAATGCCTTGTATAAATAAGGGATTGTGAAGTCATTTTGAAGTTGTCCTTTTGGGGATGAGTGTGTGGTAGTGAGGAGGAGAGTGAAAGGCAGAGCAGAAGTATTGAGCTTAATGGAACTGATTCAAGCATGGGAAGATGCTATTTTCCAATTCAAGTAGGTGATACTTATTTCTTTGTAGACAGTGTGTCTCTTGTAGGAAGTGAGCCTCTTGTGAGAAGTGTACTCGGGTAGTGAGCCCTAATTGGCATGTGTCATTTTGTTCTTTCTATTCTTCTAATAGAGAATACATTCTTGGGTTAATCACCCCATGGTTTTTCCCTTAACCAGGTTTTCCACGTCAAAATCTTGGTGTCTCATGCGTTGATGTGTTTCTACTCTTGATTTGTTGCATTATGTTTCCATGATTGATTTATTGTTAAGCTGTTGAATTGCAAAGTGGAATTAAGTGTTTAATAGAAAGAAAGTTTTGCACAACTGATTCACCCCCCCTCTCAGTTGTGGACCCTAAGTCTAACAAGCATATTAATAAAATGAATTCTTAGTACAAGGCTAAGGCAGATTGAAAGAAAAAGTTTAAGGAATTCATGGTTGGTGATGAAGTCATGGTTCACCTAAGGAAAGAAAGGTTCCCAATGGGGACATAAAATAAGTTAAAAATAAAGAAATTTGGACCATGCAGGATCCTGAAGAAGCATGATTTAGGAAGTGCATATGAAGTAGAGCTACCGAGTGGAATCAACATTTCCCCTGTGTTTAACATTGTTGATTTAACAGAGTATCATGAAGGTGGCATAGAGGATGGACCAACAAAAGAACAGTGGAGTATCCTGACATCTACTTCAAAAGAGGAGATAGAAGAAATCTTGGATAGCCATGTAGGCAATATGAAGAATATCTGGTGAAGTGGAAAGGAAGGCATGTTGAAGATTCTTCTTGGCTATCTAAGGCAGAGGTTGACCATTTGGGTTTTCCTCAAACACTTGAGATGTGACAAGGTCACTCCTCAAATTACCTTGGATGTTTGATGCAGGAGCATCTAGTGGTGTAAGGGCAATCTTAGATCACCTAAAAAATGATGATTTTGTTTGTTTTTCTTTTTAATTTTTGTATTTTCATATACCCGTTTGCTTGAATAATGATTCAAAACCTTCAAAGTTTTAAAAAAGGCTAAGAATACCAGGACTTACTATTTTTAGTAACCCTATATTGGAGAAGCGGTTGGGCCTGAAATTTTCCCCAAAGCTTCGAAATAGCAACATAAACATTCTTGGTAAATTTCAGCCTAAGATCATGTCTAGAATTCAATATATTAAAGTTTTAGTTTTTGAGGTTCATGGAAAAAGTTTTGAAATCAAATTTGAGGCACTTAGAGGTTCCTAAACGTCTCAAAAATTGATCAAAAATCAAATATTGGTTAATGGTTCGTCAATCAGACACCTGATTCAAAAGTTATGGCTCCCGGAAGTTGTGCTACCTAGTTTCTCAATTTCAAAATTTGAAAAATTCATTCTTGGGTGGGAAAAGGGACAGTTGGGTTCATTTTGGTGCCCAAATGGGAGTTACACATTTCAAAGCAAGCCGACATTGGGGAAATTCCACTAAGTGGTGTTGATGTGTATTTATAGCCTATTTTCTAGAAGTAGTAAAGGGGGGAGTTATTGGCAAGTCATGTTCATGCGAATCAGGAGGTCAGGTAGATATCAGAAGATAGCTCTAGAAGGCTCTATAAGTCAGATAGTTCTATTGTAAGACAACCCATGTTGTTGTAATAAGCGGGCATATGACCCTGGGAATTGTATTTTAGATTTGTAGCCTTTTACAGGCAAGTTTAATGAAGAGATTCTAAAATAGTTTGTAGTTTGCTTAATTAATCTTTCTTGAGATCTTGTTCTTGTCTATTTGAAATCTATAAATTGTTGTTTTATGTGTTTTGGGTGGAGTTCATCGTCATCAAGTTCAAAAGTTATCTAAAGTGTTGTCCCAGTTTAAGTTCTTGCAGTCCTCAAATTGTCTATCGCCATAAATCATGCTTGATTTAGGATCTTCTCTAAAGTCTCAATTAGAAAAACTCTTTAATTATGAGTAAGCAACTGATTAAGTCCAAGTTTTGCTACAACTAAGTTTATTCTAGTTCTTTCTATGAATAAAGGCTCGATTGTATAAGTAAAAGCTAGGTAGATTTTTAGAGTTAGTTCCATTTTTCAAAATTTGGAATTATTGTTTTCTTGAAGCAAGTTCTTCCTATTTTTCATCGTGTACTCATGCCCATTTGGGTTTCCATTATATGAAAATAAAGAGGAATTTCCATTGAAATCACATTAGCTTAGGAGGATCCTTCCAGCTGGGAAGTAGGGCCTACTTACCCAAAGGAGGAGATCACTTGGTATTCTTTTTTGATTTTATTGCATTCTCTATTTATGTTAGAAGTACTTAATGTGTTGCATTATATTCTATGTGTTCATCAGTATTAGATACTTGTAGGATGTCCTTTAAATCAGAAAATCATAAAAATAAATTTTGTTCTTAAAAATTCATCTTGTGAAACAACACTAGTTTAATTCAACTAAACTTGGATTGTGGAAGCATGAGTTGAATGGTTTCCTTTCAGTTATTCATTTTAGCGATTCATTTCTGTTGTGTGATAGAATAGTTTCCAATGCTTTAGCAATTCAATTTAATTAAAATAGTTTCTTTTCTACAAAGTAGTGTAAACGCTTTCAATTCCTTTCAAATTCCAACATGTGTGTTTAATTTAGCAACTAGAATAGTTTGAATTCCAGCATTGTCCTTTCAGTTTACTTAGATTCAGATCCATACTTCAAACCCCCAAGTGAGTAAACCTTGTTGTAGCTCACTCCAGACACCTCTGGATTGATAAAATTAAATGATGATGATTTAAAAGAACTATGATGATCTCATCACATAACTCCTCACACCATCTTACATCGTCCACTAGACAAAATAACCTACACACCTACATCATTCAACTTTTTGCTGATAAAAAGTTTTGTGCCAAACCAAGGATATGTAAAACACCTTTGATCCACTTCACATGTCCAACTAGGAATCTAATAAGAACTCTTCCACAACCAATAATATTTATGTGAGATTCATCTCCAAGATACACCTTCCTACCATCATAATCTTCATACTTATAAATCCACTCCTAATAATAGGTCATATGGAAGAAAGAACCCAAGTCAATCAACCATGCACCTTCTTATGCATGTGTGTCAAAGGATATAGTAAAGGCATCTGCATCATACTGGGAAGACTTCTAAAACTCATCATGTAAATCATTTTTCCTTTTCTTCTTTTCTTTCTAATCCTTACTATAGTGCCTAATCTTGTCATAGTTCCAACACTTGGCCTTAAAATTTCTAGAAGATTTGGATCTCCCATTGGATTTGGATCTTGACTTTTCTTTCTTCTTTTCCTTCTTGTATTTCTCCTTTGGTCTTCTATGAACAAGTAGGGCCTCTTGAGTTGATTCAAAAGTTTTTGTTCTCATTTCCTTTGAAAGTATTATGCCAATACCTCATCCATCTTAAGCTTAGATGTAGTGCTCCCAATGGATATCACAAGGTGATCCCATGAGTCTAGAAAAGAACAAAGAAGTGTCATGCAATGATCCCCCTCCTCTATTTTTATTCCAATAGAGTGCAACTAGGTCATGACCATATTGAATGTGTTCATGTGCTCAACTACAGAACCACCATCCTCCATCTAAAGGGTATACAACTTCTTTCTCAGAAAAAAATTATTCACAAAGGATTTAGCCTAATAAATTACTCCCAACTTCTTTTGAGGGCTTGTGTGGTGGTTTCTTCATGTACATTTAACAAAATTGAATCTACTAAGTAAAGTCTATTGATACCCTTCACTTTTCTATTCAATATGTTCCCAATTGGATTAAAACATTACAGTAGGTTTGGATCCAGATACAACAACCCATAGATATCTATCTATGAGCATATCCTCCATCTTGAGCTTCCATAGCTCAAAGTTAATTCCTATGAATCTCTCCATATTTGTCCTTGATGTGCTTTCCATTTTTCCTATAACAAAAATTCCTTTTGTGCAAGCTCCCACTCAATCGAAGATTAGTACAAAAAACCATGTCCCTAACACCTAGAATTCAAGGTGATCAAGCTCTAATACCAAATAAAATGAAGCAACAATGTGGAATAAATTTCCTACACTAAACATTGAGGGGAGCTATGTGCAAAAATAATTAATCTTATAGTTACAAAAAAGAATACACAAAAAGACTATACCATAACAAGATGATTTACTAGGGAAAATCCATTTTGTGAGAGAAAACCCACAATCCAAAATAAAACCAATTGAATTATTCAACAACTATGAGGTTATAATACAAATCTCAAATTATGCCTTTACAAGAGTATTACCAACACTCAAAATATGGAGCAATTCTAGCAGCATAACTATACATGCAATTCAATTGAATATAACCCACATACTTGTCTCCAATCCAAGCACCCAATATAAAATATATCTAATAGAAGAAACCATAAGTGGTAAACCATAAACCATGGGCTAGTACCATGACCCAAGTTCTAATACCCCCCTCCATGATGAATTAACATGCTAATGATAGTAGATGCTCATATGTTGTCATAATTCTCAATAACTCTATCATAATCTACTCACCAAATTGGGCACTCTGTTTTGGCTCTATAATATTCCTTAAAAGATGCTCTATGGTGCATCATAACATGTGTCATAAAATTGGTCAAGGTTCCTACTCAACAATGTAACTCCCCTACAATCATGCTCTTGCAAGTCTAAATATCTCTTTACACCACTATCTTTGTCATAGATTCTCTTACACATCCTTCATGACAAGATATTCTCTTACACACCATTCACATCATAATAAGGCATGATCTACACATAGAATAATGGGAAAGTCATAATTGGGGCATCCTTTTCCATGTGGGCTCACAAATAATAAATAAAAACAATATTATCAATTTAGAACATTGGAATTGCAAGGTATATATCCCAACTCTTTTCAGAATGCAATTTTACTCCTTCCATATCTTTGATGTTTTAGATTTCAATTTCTAAACCAACTTGCAACAAACTATAAGCCATCTTACCAACTGTTGTCTAGTTTAATTTACCAATTACTAAATCATTAATTTTGATACATTGAGTACTTGTAATATAATGAATTTATTGCATTAAAAATTGTATAGGAAGCATTGCCACTCTTTTAAGTTAAATAATGGTAGTTGCATACTTTATAGACTAAGTATGCATGAAGGAAAATCTACTATTATTTACTTCCTATCTATGTAACTAGATATTGTAGTGTTACAATATTGATTAGATTGAATTCTCCTAACCTACCACCATTAACTCATTTTAAATAGTCATATCATGCATTCTTTAATTTACATCAGAAGATTTTGACACATGGGATGAATTAAATTTGGTAGAGGCCTTATGACAAACTTGTAGATATTTCCATCATGATATGTACAAGTCAACCAACCCTTCCCACACATGAGAGAATGAATAACCTATCGCATGTTGGAGTGGATTTCAGCCCAAACTATAAATATTATATGAACAATTTGCATAATTTGCTTAAGTGCTGCATATTTCTATAAATCTGATATACTCTTTTGGATTATTAGAAAGGAAGAGTAAGAAAAATAAATATTCACATTCATGTTTATATGGGGAAATGGGAGGCAAGGTTCCTTGGGAATTTTGACCTTGATCAGATGGCAGCAACCTTTTGTATAGTGTCTCCCATGGTTGCAGGAGCTCTAAGGGTTGTGATTGGATATGAGATTCTAGAGTAAACAACAAGACTACTTGACAATGAGGTCATGGTGACTTTGCTTGCAACCTCAATCGATTTGATTCAAGATGTGAGCACTATGAGTTTCTTGGCAGAAGCATATTGTATAAAAAATACATATTCTTTGATTTCCTTTATTGCACATAGTCTATATTTTTATTACATGTAGTCTATATTATCTCATGCTCAACTTTCCATCTTGTGGGGTTTACGAATCTCCCACCAACATTGAAGAAGCTTGAACATATTATTGTTGGTTTTCATTTTTATATATTACTCAGATACATGACATGTAATGAGGGTTTGCTTCCCCTTGATCCTATGTGGTCTTGTGTGGCCTTAATAACTATGGTAAAACTACAATGACTATTTCATTCATAGTGAAGGGTTAACTATTTGTGTAATTATTGTTTAAAAAAATAATAAATTTCTAAGTGATGATTTTTATTCAATAATATTCTTACTATTTTTTTACTTTAAAGTTGTCTTTGGGACACTTTCCCTTATATAAGTTAAATATTTAAATATTTAAATTAAGGCACCCTTATATTTGAAGCTAATGCAGAGTTTCAATGCCTAGTGTGATTCTATGGGGCATGCAACCCCAACATTACTTAGGGTCTTACCTTCCCATGCATCAATATTCTCCACTATAATGATCATGCCATTTTAGTCCTATAAACAATGTACAAACCTTTTTGTATTGATTTTTTATTTTGCTAACAATCACCATAATGTAATGTTCAATAAGAATGTAAATTGAAGGGCATAAACACTAACTTGAACTATTTATAGTAATTATCAATTCAATCTATACTAATCATTCACTTTCATTAGAGATAAATTAATGTAACAAAAAAAATATTTTAAGCTACAAGTATATAAATAGGAGCCAAGGTATCGCTAAAGTGATACCTTGAATAACATCACTATATACTTTGCAATACCTAATATAGAAGTAAATATAAGGTGCATTTAAATAAAAAAGTAAAGCTATCACTAAATTGATATCTCAAGTAATGATACAAAGATAACAACAATGCTATTTCCTTTGAGATAATTGAAATAACTACTAGAGTTTCTTCACCTTTCAACCTAGATCAATTAACATTGTATAAATTTAACAATTTGGATTTCATAAATTATAAATAAAAGAAATCACTAGTAAGAAATTTTGTTGCAGCAATACCTCAAATAAATTTTCAAAAATGTCTCCAACAATTTAGTTTGAGTATAAATGTTTTAATTTTCTAGTATGATATACTTTTTACTCACCTGTATAAAATGTCACCCCAACAATATCTCAAATTTTAGTTTGCTTTCTTTCATCTCATAAGAATACACATATTACAATTCTTATTAAATTTGGAAACTAATTCTATCTAAAATATATAAATCTATTTAATAAAAAACCCAAAAAACATTACAAATACTATGAGCATTGATCTTTTAACAATTGCAAATTCTATATATTATCACCTTGGTGACATCTTATATAAATTATCTTGGAAATAGGTTTTCTTCTTTTATTTTCCTAAAGTAACAATGGACTTTCATTCCAAGGATATTATTGTTCTATTGACTAGAATAGATATCTTAAATACATCTATCTAAAAGACGTTGAGAGATATTAGTCTCGAGGCGCCTATCTATTCTCAAAACAATTTAAATATAGGCGCCTCGAGATTGATATCTCTCAGCGTCTTTTAGATAGATATATTTAAGATATCTATGCTAGTTTATAATATATAATATATTATTTAAACCTCTTAATAAAGCAATAAGTGTCTTTAAAATACTATTCAAAAATAAAATATAAATTAAATAAGTATTATAAATATGAGAAATTTTATTATACACTAATTTCATTAAAAAATCACAAAATTAATACATACTAATTGATACATCTTACTTATTTATAATTAATAATTAATAATTTAATCCTCTTAATAAAAATGTGTCTTTAAAAAACAATTCAAAAATAAAATATATGGAAACCTTTTCTAACAAATAATATTTTCATAATAAAATAGAAGTAAAATTTTATTTAAGAATTATAGATTAGAATTTAACTTTTTACCTTCATTTTTTTTTTTGAAAAATATACAAATCATAGAAAGTAAAAATTATTTTATTTATTTAGAAAATTTGCAAATGATAGAAAGTAAAAATTAAATGCACATACTTATTTGTATTGTTTTGCCTGATTATCACTTAAATTTTTCTTGAAATAATTGCTGCACCTTCTCTCAATTCGTAAAATTTATTAATTACTTTTCCTGAAATAATTGCTGCACCTCCTTACAATTCATAAAATTTATTAATTGCTGCACCTTCGTCAATTCGTAATTTTTTGTGAATGCATAATTATTTTTTCCTTCTTCCTCTCTCCATTTATATAAATCTTTTTGGTTGGCACCGATTCGTGTGTCTTTTAATTTATATTTTTCGGCTATTTATTTTTCTTATATCTTTTCATTGTCATTAATATAATAAATGTCGACATTTAATAAATTTTAATATGTCATTTTTTTCTTAACATGCTCACATTTTGCTCCATGCTTCCACTATAGTTATGCCTCTCGGCGTAATTAATAGTAAACCAGTTGGATGAGGAACAATATATAAATTGTTTGAGTGTTCTAAAGATTGTCCTTCCAATAGAAATTCACTACCAGTGTGTTATAGTGTAGATATTCATATGAACTATGTTAGTGTAATGGTGACAAATGCTTTAAACCCTACACTTCCATTGCCTATAACATGTCAATTTGCAAAAAAAAAATGTTACTAAATGCATTCATATTGTGGAAAATATCAATGTTGAAACATGGATTAGTCACATGCTTGACATGTTTGACATTAGATAACAGAGTGGATATTAAAAAACCTAGATTATACAATTTGATTTTGTTAATGGAATCATTGTAAGAAGAACTAACTCCATAGAGAAAGACAAAGATATTTATTGATGACAAAAATCAGTTCACTAGCTTGCAAGAAGAATTTCGTTGGCAAAAAGGTTGAGTTGTTGCACATTTTCTCACAAGGACCACAAAGTAACGACATTACATATGGATTTATACAATATGCACATCTAAGAGATATAAATTTGGTTTTGATCATACATAGATGTCAAAACAAGAATTAGGAATTTTTGTAAGATATCTCAATTTATATTATGATGAATGTAGAAAGAACATAATTTGTGAAGGGTCTTTAGCCAAATGGCCATCAAATGGGGTAGTGGTTCAAGAAGGAAATTTAATAACATTGCCATACCTAAAACCTGTGGTGAAAGAATTTGGAAATGTATGGGACACATTCGAGATCTAGATCAATCAATTGATCTATAGTTTCTTGAAGATAGATATCCAAACAAAATTTACTAGTTATATCAAATCTATTGTAAAAAAATTAGTTCAAAATGAACCAGTTCTACAAGGTAATTTTGAAATTCTATTATAAAATGAACTTCATCTAATTTACTCAAAAACTTGTTGTAAAAGGAATTTCCTTTAGTTAGGGTTGCAAATAGATGCATCAAATGAATCAAGAAAAAGCTACTTGATGTAGATACAAAATAAAGATGCCAATTTGCATTAAATTCTTTACACTTTAAATTGGTTAAGAAAACATCAATGTCTTCTTTGGTTGAATATGAAGACAAGGAAATTTGCTTCCAAGTTTGGTTAGAAATTCGTGGTTTGAAAATAAGTGGATTTTTACAATTCAAAAGGGGGGGAGTGACAAGAATTTCATGTTGGTCAGTTCCAAAGAAAACCAAGATCTAAAACATTCAAAACAAAAGACCTCTTGTGTAAATTGGTAGATGATTTAACATAGATGTCTGACTAAGGATTACATGTCAAATAAATATACATGGAACCAAAGGGAATGTAAAGCAAATTTTTGCCTTATTTACATAGAAATACATGAGAAGCTATGTCAACCATAATTTAATAGAGGTGGGCTATGACATAATATCACACCCACATTTTAATGGAATGTGGAACACCAAGTACAATGATATCATATTTTTCAAATCTGATGACTTTACATATGTAAGACATGTATCATACTTATGATTGAAAAAATATTTAGGCCATTGAATACACTAAACAAATCATTTATGTAAGGTAAATATATTACACACACAAAAAAATCTCTGAACAATATATAAACAAATGCCTTAGTCTCATTCATGACAAGGTGGAATGACAAAAAAAAAAATTCCAAGGATGGTGACTATAACATAGAAAAGTTACTTTTTTGTGTTTTATAGTGCATATAAAGTGATAATGTAAATGTGACAAATTAACTATTTTCTTACAATTGCACCTAACTATGAGAGTTAAGTTTGATACTTGGTTGTGATACGTGCATGCAAATAAAGTAAAATAGGAACATTCATATGCTAAACTAAGGAACTCAAAATAGAAAAGGTACTAGAACAAATGCACCTAAAATGATTGGGATCCACTTGAAGAGCCTACTTTGAAGAGAAATCCCAAAGTCACATTCAAAGTTGGAGATACCTCCAAGGATGGTGAGGGTACTACAACTACTATAATTCTTCAAATGCCAACCATTTCAGAAGGGTAAACTCTTGGCCAAGTACTTATCTTCCCTCTCTAGATTCTTGCTTCTACTTTAATTCCAATAGTTCTATCACAATCCCTAGAGAAAATGCCATTTCCACCTCTTGTATAGACACTGTCCCATTCTTCTTTTGGAATAATAGTTCCCCATATTACAAATAAACCTACCTCTCCAGATTTCCAAATAGTTGTTCACAATAAGATTCTCACTCCCCATGCCTCACTTTTCTAGAACCTATATCTCGGGATTCTCTTCTCACCATGTCAGTGTTCTTTAGTAGGGTTCTCTTTCCATTTTATTTAGCCTACTACTAACTTAATTAGGATATCTCCCAATAGTTTTCAATGATGAAACAATTGTAATTTTAATAGTTTAAAGATTGAAACGAGAGTTGACAAGTGTCAACCATCCAAGTGCGATGAGCATTGTCACTCTTCTATATAAATAAGGTGCATATCTTTTACAAAGGGTTGGAAAATCTTTGAAAGGTGTAAGAAAATCATTTGAGAAATAAAAGCATTATGAGTTTGTGTCAAATATGTTTTATTTAACTAATCATGATTTTCATTTTTGGGAATTTGGTGTGAGGCATAATTCTACTTGAATTTTCAAATTTTCTCCATTGATTTATCATTTGATTCAGGAAATGTTTCTGGATACGCATTTGATGTGTTCATGCTAATGTCATGCGAGTTTGAATTCAAGAAATGCTATAAAACTTTAGAAGGAATTTATCTTAGTAGGAAATATTTCTAACTTATCATATGGAGTAATTGGTGTAGAGAAAGGATTACTAATAAGAATCTAAATCTTTCAAGTATAATGGCATCTAATAATCTAAGTCTTGCAAGACAAGACCTAGTTTAATAGGATGCTCAAAATAGGCTAGATTCAATTACATATTTCAAAATAGAAGCAAGAACTGATAATTACTCATGAGTTATCTATTTTAAATGCAATTTAAATAAAATTCCATTAAACTATATATGAAATATTGTCACTATATTAAATATAATAATATTATAGCTCACTGAGAGAGTTCTCACCATAATATAACAATATAAATCTATCACGTTACTAAATATAACTAAATACATACACATAAAAAGGAACATTGAATTACTCTATAGATCATATTAATTGTTTTTTTTCTAGACAAAAGGTGCCAAGCACCTAAAATATTATATTATATTGAAATAGAGGTATTACAGAAAGCAAGGCAAAGAACACCTGTAATAATAACATCAAATTTTTCTCCTTTCAAACAAAACCTAGTAGAACCAACCAAACCTAATAGTAAACAAGGAGAAAGAACACCAAAAATATAAGTAGTGCTTCACCCTTAAATAGTCAGGGAGCAAATACAAAAATGTGCTACAAGATCATATGAACAAGACCAACTTAAACAAAAAATTTAAGGATTAGCATGCATGCCCTGAACATCTTCAAAATTTTATGTTGCATCTTCATCTATTGGAAACCCTAGAGGAGGAGGAACATGTGGTTGATATTGGCAGAGGAAAAGCAGAGCTTGAGACTTCTCATCAACTTGATTGCCCAAGCTTAACCGATTTCATCTCTGTGTGCATGTATAGAGAAGTGGAGGGAGTCTTCACATTCATTGTGCAAGCCATAACGAACTGCATTAAAGACACAATTAAAAGCAGGGGAATGTGATATCTGGCACCTTGTAAAGAGGCCTCCAACTAAGGCACTAGACTTAAACATATCATAATTTTGCAAAGATGAAGCCAACAACTCTATAGAGAATGAGTAAGAATGAGCAAACTTGACCACAAGCCCTTTTACAGTATTCACATCTTGCAGAAGATCCATAGCATTCGAGGCAAAGGCAAAGAGGATATGAGAGGGGTATAATGAACAAGGGTGATATTCCATAATTTCCCTCCCAATGATTTCCCTCAAAGTTTCCTCAACTTCCAAGCTGTCAATGGCAAATATGAATGCCAAGGCATCTGAATCAATAAGAACTAAGAAAGCAGACTCCCATTTCTGCACTGGAAAATACATCCTCTTATTAATTTGAATCTCCATTACCAGCTGGAAAGAAAGATGATGAACAATGTCTTGAACCTCTTATTAAATAGGCAAATGGAGCATCCAAGAGGTGATGTCACATGTCAAATTAACAACCAAGCTGAGATAAATAACTGCAGTTATCTGTTGTAAGGATAGAGAAAGTACAGATAACAATAACAACAATGTAGATTCGACCAAAGGTGAAAGATATCTTCTTAAGTGAACATAATTGAACACAATCTCCAAAAGTATTGCATACGTAAGGTCCTACAAACAAAACACACACAAAGTTAAAAAATGTGTGGCAATAAAGCCACTCATTACTGCATGTACTTCTCCAAGATAGCAAGGATTTTGGGGAAGCTTTTGGTTTGCTCTCCATTAGGCTAAAAAGAGTTCAAATTTAAGTCAAACGCTAAGTTCGCTAAACCATCTGCTAGAGCATTCCCCTCTTGATAACAATGTGAGATCACAAAACTATCAAAGGAATCTAGAAGCACCCATGCTTCTTGCAAGAGATATTGAATCTTCCAATTTGGTGCAAATTTCTTCTTTAAACCATTAATTATATTCATTAAGTCACCTTAAATGCATAACTTTTTAATTTTGAGACTACTTGCCAGCTTTAGGCCTTCCACCAAAGCTAACACTTCTGCCTGATTATTTGTCATATCTGGAAGCCGCTTGACTAAAGCCAAAATAACTTCTCCCCTACACTTTCTTAAAACACATCTTGCTGAAGAGGTGCCAAGGTTTTCTTGAGAAGCTCCATTGAAGTTAAGTTTTATAAAATCCCCTATTGGCGGAATCCATTTAATGGAATTTCTGTTCACTTTTTTAAAAGAATGACATCTAGAAGCTGAAATGGATTTAAACAACTGCCAATTAGAAAGCATTTTAGAATCCCAAGAAGTAAATGAGAGATTAGAAGTCCCTTCCTTTCAGAGATGAGAGATAACAACCTCAGAGATAGACTTCACTAATCCTTAGAATTATATCAATATCAAGAGATTCTCTCCTAAAGATTCTTCTATTCTTTTAATCTAGATACTCCAGATTACAATAGAGGGATAGACTACCCATAATGTGGAAAAGGTAGAATCTTTATATAAGATAGGCCAACTACAGAAAAGCTCAAATAATGAATTTGGAAGAGGTGAAAACCAATTCAATTTTAAGAATAACCACTACCAGCATTGAACAAGAAATGGACTCCCTAAAGGCTCGGTAATTTGGAATGGGATTCTCAAGACTCGGGGCCTTCTTCACCAAGGCATCAGGTGGAAGATTGGAGATGGTAGGGAAGTTCACTTTTGGGAGGACAGATGGTTGAAGGACAATCCCCTGATTGAGTTGAAGTATGGAAGAATTGCTGACAGGGAAGGCAGGGTCTTTGGCTCTAAGGTGGTTGATTATATAAGGACTAACAGGGATCACAGGAACTGGATTGTTATGTTTGTTGATGGACTTGAGAGTGAGGAGGATAGGGTGTTATCCCTGCAGCTCCAAAGGGAATTGGATGATTATAGACTCTCTCTTTTCCCCAAGAGAGACAAGATGATCTGGGACAAGAATAATAAAGGTTTGTTTACTATCAAAAGTGCCTATGGCTGCTGCTAGATCTAGGTGAGAATCAATTATGGGGGAAAGTTTGGATGCCCATACTTTTACCAAAAGTTAACTTCTTCTGGTGGATCTTGATGCATAATAGAATCTTGACCATTGACAACTTGAGAAAGAGGGGATTTCAAATACTAAGTAGATGCACTCTTTGTGGTTTTGAGGGGATTTCTTCACTATAGATTTGCTTGGGAGGTGTGGGGTTTAATCCTCAAAAAATAAAATATGAGTTGGTCCTTCAACAACAACTTAGAAGCCTTGGTCTAGGATTGGAGGCCCCCCTTCAAATTGGTCCTTCCAGTGTCTAAGGAGCTTTGGTCATAAATTCCTCCCCATTTAGCCTAGAGCCTATGAATGTAATAATATAATTTTTAGGGAAAAGTACATAATTCCTAAGTATGTCTTCTTGTGCTTCTCCAAATTGCTTATGGAGAACATCAATTCTTGCAAGTTTAAAGCTGCAGATCATTCTCCAGGAGGGGAGGAGCAGAATCTCTTAAAACAATGGAACATCAGTCCTGACTATTGTTAGGTAGACAATTCTAAAAGGATTGCTAGGGCCAAAACCAAATGGGCCTTACCATAGCAAGGGTGGTTCAAGCTCAATTTTGATGGTGCTATTAAGGGGAATCCGAGGGTGGCTAGTGGAGGAGGAATTATTAGAAATGACATGGGGGCCTTTGTGGCTGCCTTTGCTAGTGGCATTGGTCTAAAGAGAAACAATGAGGTAGAAGCACTTGCTATGCTTTGGGGGATAAAGCTACCCATTTCTCTGAACATCAGACTTCTACATGTGGAAGGAAATTCTCAGCTTGTGGTTAATGCGGCCCTAGGTTCGACTCATATCGGGTGGAACTTAGCAGACATCATGGGTGATATAAAACTGCTCCTCAACGGAATGGAGGATTTCAAGATCTTGCATATATATAGAGAAGGGAATGTTGTTGCTAATGCCTTAGCCAATGTGGGCAGTGGCAGTGAAGGATGGCATTGCTGGAGGAATTTGTCCAGCCTGCTTAAAGAAGTTCATACTCTCATTCTGAAGGAAGGTGACAACCACAAAAATTAGAGAACTTGGGTTTGTCGTCATTCTTTGGTGTTGGTTGGAGAGTGGCAGGAATGGTATGTCTTTCTGCAACCAGTCTATGGAAGGTTGTGGTCTGGGTGATAGAATTGGTGGGTCCAACCTTTCAAATTTTCAAAACTATATGTGCGGGAATTTTCAAAATTGTAGAGGTGGGAATGGTGGCACCTCGGATAGGCTATGGTCCAGTCAATAGATTAGTAGTCCTAAGTGCCATGGGTTTGAGGTTTACGTGGAAAGATGGAGTGCCACATCCCCCCTTGTCAGAAGGATGGTCGGGATGATAGGTTGGTGAATCATTAGATTCATGAGCATTAGGACTAGGGGCTATCTGGAGGTTGGGGATAGCTTGATAAAAAGGATGTCGTACGGCCAGTTGGCTAGTTTATGGAGGACTGATTGGATGGTTTTTCAGATGGGCAATAATATTTGGTTAATGCCTGCAGCTGGTGACATCTACCTTCACACGAGGTGGCGGCTAAGTTCTCTCCCCAAGAAGATGTTTTTAAGTGGCAAGGATATAGAGTATCACCTCATTAATTATGCTGTAATTATTATCTCCTTGCCATGACTCTCTTATTTTAACGGGCTTTCTCATTTTAATGGGTTGCTTACTATTTCTAACACTACCTATTTCAATCTTAGCTACCTTAACAACCCCAATCTCATTTGCCTATGTAAATTTTAAGTTGTCTCAATGGGCGGAGATATTGTTAAGATTGAACCCAATTTGGTGGAGGAAGTCAAATAGGACCCTATAGTGTGGCATATCATTCACGAAGGGGAGGTGGCCTTTTCTGGAAGGGATGGTTAGCCACGATGAGAACATCTTGCATCAGTTTACAGAGACTTGGGATGATGAAACCAGAGAAGTCAAGATTGGTGGCATTGGATTTTAGGTGTCTGAGGAAGTGATTAGGTAGGCTACGGAGCTGCCTATTAGAGGGAAGAAGCATTCGAGATGTAACAAGGTGCCAGGCCCTAAACACATGGCCCTTTTCTTCAGAGAGGGGGAGGCACCTGTAAAGCTGTACGGAGGGTTTGAAAGAGAAAAGATGTCAGAGCCATGGGGACAAATCTTCCTTATGATTATGAAATTCTTCACACTAGAGGGAAGATTCAAGGTTTTTTATCACTATCACTTTGCTCTCCTTAACCACTTTAGAAACAAATTGGAAATTAGTTTTCCTTTTTTCCTTCTTTCTTCTTTGGATAATTCTATCAAGTTAGTTAGGGAACTTAGGGTTAAAAATGCTAGCCATCTGCTTGTTCCCATTCATCAAGGCCTCATTCTAAGACTTTACTAGTTCCATCTCACTTTGTGCCCCCTGAAGTAAATTAAAGTCAAGCTACTTGAGGATCCCCAACTGAGTGTGTCTCTTGGTTCTGTAGGAAAGGTGAAAACCTGTGTGGGGACCCCAAAAACTTCCATCAAAACCCCTAAGGGTGATCCTCATACTATGGATGATATTCCTATTGGAACCCCCACCATGTCTAAAAAGAAATCTCAGCAAGGTGCAACATAGGTGATAGGGAAAAATCTGACTAAAAGAGATAGACTGGAGTCTAAGGATGAAGGGACTGCTACTAAGAAAAAAGCTAAGAAGGGTAAGGAAGCTATGACTATGGAAAGGTCAGAGGATGAAGGGACTTCTACTGAGAAAAAAGCCAAAAAGGCTAAGGAGGCCATGTTTATGGTGGAGCATGTGAAAATTGTTGAGCTAGACTCTGGGCATAAACTTGGTGGTAGTGGGGAAGGTGCGGAGGCTGTTAACCCGAGGGTTCGTCAGTCTACCCACATTGCTGTAAAACCTTTTACATCCCCCAAGAGGTGGAGATATTTGATGAATCAGAGTTTGTGGAGGAAATGATGGAGGAAGGAGGGGAAGAAACCCCCACTGAGTATGTACATGAAGTTGAAGGGGCTAGTCACTTTGCCTCCATGAACAAGTCTAGCTTTGAGGATATGGGTGAAGCTGCTAGGGTGTCAGGAGGATAGGATAGCATGGGGAATTTCTCTCTATCCATTAAGACTACTGAGGACCTAAGGCACCTTTAGGAGAAGACAACGGGAATGCAGAAGAAGTGGAAGATTATGGTCGAGTTTGTTGCTAAGGCCCTGCAACGGGCGGCGTCGATCTTCATGGTTGTCAAAGACTTGGATGACAAGGTCAAGCAGGCGGGGCTCGATAGCCTAGGGGATTACAAAGACATGGTTGAATTTTTGGTGAAGTGCGGGATGACTGACAGTCCCTAGTTTCTAGTTTTTCTGTTGTTTTTACTATTTTTGATTAGGTGTTTTTTGTCTATTGTTCTTTCATTATTAATGTGTTATTTCTGGTATGTTAATGGTATGTAGCCCATGGGGGCCATTTTGTATAGGGTTTTGGACCATCTTTTCTAGCTAAACTAATAGAAAACAAATGGATATAAGACAAACAAACGATCTGGGTATTCTTATGTCTGACCACAAAAAATGCAATTGAAGGGATTCATTACTCCTAGTTTACTCAATCTTTAACTTGTCAAAATCTTCTTATTAAGGGATAACCATGAAAATGATCCTGCTTTAGGGAGACAAGCCTTATTCTAGCATAAATGTTGAGGCCAATAAGAGACAAGGTGTCCCTTTGAAAGAACCAAAGATCTATATCCTTCATGCACTGAATATTGTCCTGTTTTAGAGAATTTCTAAACCAATTCATCTTCTTTCTGGGAAAAAAAAAATTTCCTATTCAATAATAATTTTGAGAGAATATCCTTCTACTCCTAAGGAAAGGGATATTTAGAAAAATCTTTCCATTTTACTGTGGAGAGGGGGCCCTCCTTACTAATTATAAGTAATCTTTTACTTTTGTACCCCAGCTAATAAAAAGCACTTGTTTAGCTTGTTCAATACCCTTGATCTATGATAAAGGTAGACAACCATTCCAAATGTCTTCCCAAAAGGAGGCCTTCTGACCATCATGCACAGTTTAAGATAGGTGGGGTAAAATAACATTTCTACATTTGACCAAAAAATTCCACATTTTAGATCCTTTTGGTGGATTTGAGACTGTAAAAATTCTCTCAGAGTTTAAAGAGTCTAGATATTTAAGTTGCATCATTCTGCACCATTTTGCATGAGGTTTAGAATAGAGATTCCATGCTAACTTGGCTCCCAAAGTCTGATTTTGAACTTGAATATTCTTAATACCAGCTTCTCCACTGATTTTAGGTATACATACTTTATCCCATGCCATTAAAGTTAGTTTTTTCCTCCCTCTGATTTCCCTACCCAGAGAAAATCCCTTAGTGATTTTTGAATTTCCTATATGATACCTTTAGGAACATTAAGAATTGACATCATATAAATAGGTACTACAGATAGAATTGATTTTATCAATGTAATCCTTCCTGCTAAAGTAAGCCAACGCCCCTTCCAAGAGGTAATTCTTTTGTGAATGGACTAAGTAATCTTCTTCCAGAAAGTTTTCCTGTGAGCTCCAAAAAAAGAGGAATGCCTAAATACTGACTTGGCTAAGCTTCTGATTGATAGCCCAAAAGAGAAATGATTATGTTTTGAATTGAGGGATTAACATTAAAAAATAAGGCTTTTGATTTATCAGGATTCACTACTTGATTAGAAACCTCACAGTACAAAGAAATGGTTTTCTGAATACATTTTTCTTCATTAACTGAAGGAAAGACAAAAAGTAAAGTATCATCTACAAAAAGAGTATGAGTGATTGGAAAAGAGATTCTAGGAATAAGAATACCTTTCCAGTTTTTTTTCCTACTCTACTCTGTAATACTGAGACTAAAAGCTTCTTCCATTATAATAAATAGAAAAGGAGAAAGGGGATCTCCTTGTCATAAGCCTTGTGACACCTAAAAGAATCCCGAAGAAATTCCATTCACTAAAATTGCTGATCTAACTCCTGAAATACAAGACATAATCCATTTACACAATTTCCCATCAAAACCAAACTTGTATAGAACTTTAATAAGGAAATCCCAAGAAACCCTATCATAGGCTTTCATCATGTTTAACTTGAGGATCATAGCTAGTAATTTGAGATCATGAATTGAATGAAGGACTTCATGATCAATTAAAGCCCCATCTACAATTTCTTTTCCTAGAACGAAACCACCCTATTCATCTGAAATTATCTCTGGGATCAAAGTAGTAAGCCTCATTGTAATAGCCTTTGTAAATATTTTATATATTGTATTACAAAGAGAGATTGGCCTAAAATTTGCAAAATTATTTGGAGAGTTAACTTTCAGTATTAATGCAATAAAAGTCGCATTCATTTCCTTCAAAATACATCTATTACACCTAGCCTCTTCCAAAGCTAGCCAAATATCCCTTCCTAGAAAGTCCCAACACTTTTGAAAGAAAAGAGTAAAACCATCTGAACCTAGTGCTTTATCTAGATCCAAAGAAAAAACTACACTCTTAACTTCATCCATAGTAAACTCCTTCATTAACATAAGATTATCCTCCTCTGACACTAAACAGGGAATGTTTCTCAGCACTGAATTAACTGACTCTAAAGGTGGGGCATCACCACTATTAGAAAGCAATTTAGAAAAGAAAGCAACTGCTTCTTTTTTAATTGAGATTTGATCATTTAACTGATACCATCTGAGCTACTAATTGAATGAATCTTATTTAGATGCCTATTCATTTTAGAAGAAACATGAAAGTACTTAGTATTCCTATCACCTTCACGAAGCCAAGTTTCCCTAGATTTTTGTCTCCAGTAAACTTCTTCTCTTGCTAAAATTTCTTCTAATTCCAACTGTAAAGTTTTTTGACTTTCATAAAGCTTCTTGTCCATCCCCTATTGAATTATCTAAGAATTTATAAACTAAAGCTTCTCTGACACAACCTCTTTTTCAATAAAAATGTTTTTGAAGTGAGCAGCATTCCAATGCCAAATCTTACTCTTAAGAAGGTGAAGTTTTTTGCACAATTGAAACATTCTGGATCCATCTATAAAAGGAGAAGATTCCCACCATCCTTTTAAAGAAGGCAAAAAATAGGATCTCTAAACCACATAACTTCCAATTTAAAGGATTTCTTATAACAAGTTGGGGCATCAAAGAAGTCTAATTCTAGATAAATTAGGAAATGGTCAGATCCCAAGAGTGATAATATAGAAGAAAAGAAAGAGCCTTCAAAAGCCAACAATGAGATAGAGAGAAGAAACATGTCCAGTATCTTAGCTATTTGAAGAAAATCCTTCCTCCTATTAGACCAAGTGAATTTACCATTAATTGGAAAGGGGTCTATAAGACCATTACCATTTATAAAAGCTAAAAACTCTAACATAATTTTGAATGGAGGAAGAATACCACCATGCTTTTCACCCAAATTCATAACAGCATTAAAATCACCTCCTATGATAACTTTGTCTGTAGTAACACTTTGAATCATCATACTTAAAACATCCCATAAAGCTTTATTATCTACTGTAGAAGTTGGACCATAAACATTTATAAGCCAAAAAACCTGATTTATACAATTAATTTCAGCCATCATCCAATTAGAATTAACTAACAAAACCTGAACTTTAACCTTGTTCTTATCCCAAAGAAATGCCAAACCCCCAGAAGCCCCAGAAGCAACTAAGCAATGAAAATCCCATTTTTTTTCCATTTTGAAAAGATCTCTACAACAAGCTAATTAGATAACTTAGTTTCTTGTAATAAAATTAAATCAACACCTGATAAACCCAGCTGATGTTTTATCAGGAATCTTTTATTAGGGGCATTAATGACCCTAACATTCCAAGATATAAGCTTCATTGGATGCGAGGAGAGCAGTATGCTCTCCTTAATGACGACCTAGTTAATATTTTTATAGGGTCATTTGAACTCCTACCTAAATTTCTTCCTCTGTTACCTTAGATTTAGGATCTCTACCTCTCTTAGTTGGTGGTGAAGAAGCTACCATTTCCACTAAAGGGGTTTGAGAAATAGTAGGCACTTCATTAGATTGATCATCCTCTTCATTCATAACTTCATTCGCTAATTTTCAACAAGCTTTGGCCCAACTTTTTTAATTATCTCATCAATAAATTTCTCTGCCTCTTCCAATGGAAAGGATTCAACTGAATCACCCAACTTCTGGCAATGTGTTACATTAACACCCAACTGATCTACTTGATCCTGATCTAGATGGCCCATACAATCACTCCCCAAAGAAACAAAATCTTTCAGCAACTGATCCGTCTGAGAAACAATCAACTTAGATGAAAGAGTATTTTCCAATTTATTAGTTTCTTGTGTGGGGACTAAAATATCCAAGTGATTTTGAATAGGGATATCTTCAAGTGGAGGCACCATTTCAAGGATTGGACCTACCACAGCCTCATAATTCTATTTAAAAGTAGGGACTATGGTGCAGGAGCACCTACCTGACAGCTAGCCTCCATGAGGCAGTTAGTTTGTTTTGAGTCTTGTTAATGTTTCCAAGAAGGTCTGATAAGACCAATGCATGTAATAAGGTCATGTTGACCATACTTTTCTATTTTTAGCTAGTTGTTAGGACAGCTGTATGCTGTAGGTCCGGTTGGATCTCCCAGCCGCCTGGAGAGATTTCCCAGCCGCTTGGAGTCGGGTCAGTAGTACTCGCAGGAGATCCTATATATGCATGAGGATTGGTTGGTATTGCATATCATTGATCACCGATTAGATTGCAGAGAGAGAGAGACTGATCATTGTATTGCATCTTTTGAAATCAATAAAGAGATCCTGTTGTGTTCATTTTCTGTTTGATCTCCACTGTGTAATCGATTTGCTGTTTTGGTGGTTTCATGGATTCGCTGATCTATTCCACCGGTTGATTCGTCGAATCGGTGGAATGGCCATGTACAGTAGGTTAGGAGTTAGTTTGCATTTTGTGTTTGTTTGCATGTCTGTTTGCAGGATCGCAGTCGAGAGGTGTTGAGGACCCTAGCATGGGTATGTGCTAGGTCGTGCTGATAGTTAGAGTTTGGAAGATCACCCTGAAAGTGGATCGGGTCATCCCAGGAGGTTCGGCGGATCAAATTTCGCTAAGGTTGGAAAATCCGTCGCAACGGCATCATTTGGATATTTCTGCGTATATCCTGCAGCTACTTCAGGTGTCATCCGAGTAAGTGGAGATGAGCATGATGCAGTTGTTTGCATAAGGTGAATGTGCATTGGGGTGATCATCATCAGGTGTTGCCGAGGAGGAGCGTATCGGCATAAGGTAGAAGATCGGGTTGATCGCGGGCCGAAAATGTTAAGTTTGGCCGACAGCAGGATATTGAAGGAACTGCATGTGACGTCATCGTCATCAGGATATTCGTCATCAGGATATCGGGCTGCAAGATATTAGAGGAGCTGCATGTGACGTCATCGTCATCAGGATAATTGTCATCAGGATATCGGGGTGACGTAAGCATCGAAGGAAAGGTGCGTGAAGTAGAGTATCATCATCAGGATATATGGGAGAAACCGGATGTTCTATATCCTGCTGATGAACATGATGTTGAACATCATGACGCTGAAGGTAGAGGTTGGTGGTAAGATGAACAGTGGACATCAGGAGGATGTTTGCGCTTGCCGAATATGATGATGCTGCCGATAGTCGGATATGATGATGCTGCTGACAGGCGAAGGGTCGAAGGCTTGTCTGCAGGAGGATATCGGTCGGCAGAGTAAATATGATGATGCTGACAGTGTAAAGGGAAATATGATGATGATGAAGGGTTGCAGACATCCATGCTGTATGTCAAGGTTATAGTGTGGATACCTCTGCATCAGACTACCTTAGCACACTCTAATTTAAACTGATGATCACATTGACTGTTGTTCTCAATATTTTAGAAATCAAAAATTTCCCCTTCCTCTAGCTCTGATAACAAGCCTTCTTTCAGATTTTTAGTATGAAGATGGCCTAGAGATGAATCCTTAGGGTTTAATAAATAATCAAGAGAGGGTTCCTTTTTGGGATTCTTAGTTGAAGATGAATCATTATTAGAAACACTTACTGGATCCTCACATGCCAAGTCAGAATTTATCTGCCCACTTTGACAAACACATTGTGGATCTTCAAAAACAATTTTTTGACACCAAGACCCTCTAGATGTTTTCAAGATCAAGGAATTTGGAAAAGGATGAGAAGTATTCATTATCATACAGAATCTCACAGGCATGGCAGCATTCTGAAAAGAGTTGATATCCATATGTTGAAAAACCCCTGTTTTCCTTACCAAGAGTTGAATGATTTGAATGTCTCTATATTCCAGAGGTAAATTCTCCAATCTAACCTAGGAAGGAATGTAATTCGTGTTTGCAGAGGAGAGGTCAAAGTTAGGTTCCCACTCTTGTAAAAACATACCCTTTCCATGAAAGAACCAAGGTTCATTATTCAAGATCACGGATATAGACTCTTTGTTTGAGAATATCACTATAAAAAGCCCCTAACTCTTATTGAGGACAATTACATTCAATTTTTTTTCCCAAAATACATCTATCCATGCATTTAAATTATCAGATTCAGGGCAAAAGTTCCAAATCTTACTGATTAATGCCTTTTGAGATAAATCCTCATTATGAGGGAAGATTATTTCCATGCTAGAAGCTTCAGTAGTTTTAGATCTAGGTAAAACCTCTATAGCATCTTTCTTTGCAACCCAGATCTGGTGAAGGGATGACATCCCATTATTAGATCTACCATTACCTCTTCAAAAAGATCTTTTCCCATTTCTACTTTTTGTTGATTTAGCTTGCCAATGTCTATTAAGCCATGATCCTAAAAACCTAGTGGCATTTCTGGTTCTATCATAAAATCATGCTCCATCATAAAACCCTATCTTGTCATCACCATAATCTTCAACACGTTCCTTGCTCTTCCAAGTCTGATTAGCCCAAATTGCTTCTTCGAATAAACTTTCTTGTGACGGTAGTGGTCTCCTAATAGCATTCACATAACTTCACATATTTTGCATGGTTAGATCATATTAATTGTTAACCAAGATTAAAATTAAATTCATTATTATCATCTTGATATATTTTATGTATTAGATCACTAGTAGAAATATGGCAAATGAATGACCAAGTGACAAACTTTTAGTCACGTGACCAAAATCTTTGCAACACAACTATATATGACTAAATAAATGACCAATTTGGTCATCAGTTGAAATTGTATACACCTAAAATTGGCTCATGTCGAATTAAGTAAATATTTAAATATTTATCTTAATTCTTATTCTTCTATCAATAAATAATAAATCAGTTTATTTATTTGATTCATATTTCTCCAAAAAATTAAATAAAATCATTTATTTAATTAAATCATCCAAATTCTTCTAAAATCATTCTAAATTAAATAATACCAAATTATTTAATTAATTCTTCTAAATTCCAAAGTCTTCAAATCCATAAATATCAAATCATTCTCAATATTTAAATAAATCCAAATATTTATTTAAATTGTCTATTTCCTCCAAAATTGAATTAATACCAAAAATAATTCAATTAATCCATGTGCTCATGTAATTAAATATTTTAATATTTAATTAGCTAATATCCCCTCACCCACATGTCCTATTTATCCTCCAATTAAATCAGTTAACTCTTCAATCAATTCTGTTAACTAGTCAATCAATTCACTTAACTAATTAGTCTATTTTGTTAACTAATTAGTCATCTCAGTTAACTCCTCAATCTATTCTGTTAACTCCCATATCTCAAAATAGAGTAGGACACTTGTTCTCTCCCTATTTGTGCACATCCTCTCAAATTTCCTCAACCGTTGATCCTCTTATTCATTCTACACCATTGATCTTATTTCTCACAAATCTATAAATACAACCCCTATTCCTCCATTTGTATCCATCCAAGCTTTTTATAAACTTACTCTACAGGAATCACAGCGTGCCTTTGGCACAAATCACTCCATAGCTTAAGATCAATTATCACACCATTATCACCATTATCATTGCATTGTGAAGATCCTCTTCATTGCAAGACCTATCAACAACCATTCTAGAATGTCATCTTGGAAAAAAGAAAGGAAGTGCACCTTCTGAGGGCTCTATTCATACATGAGATCAATTCGAGATAGGCGACCAATGGAAGGCACAGAATAGAAAGGTTTGCAAGGTATTGTGCTCTTTGTGTTTAATCTTATTTGTTTCAATTTCATTAGGTTATTGGATAATTAATTGTTTATCCTATTGTTCCCATTTTTCTGATAACATTTCTGGCACCCACCGTGGGACCCTTACCCCAATTTAACTTCAAAATTGAGTTTTTGTGTGTTAGAATCCATACACAGGACATTTCTACGCATCCATCACATTCTGCTGCACATCTACTCACTGTTACTGTGCATCTGTCAAATTTGTGCATCCACTCACTGTTATGGTGCATACATTCTCTGTTACTATGCATCTATTTCTGCACATTCATTCATTGTATCTACGCATTTATGCTGCTAGGGTTTTTGAGCTAATTCTCAAGAAATTTCTAACGCTAACATCATTTTCTAGAATATTCTCAAATCCACCTTGTAGGTTAAGAGCTGGTCAGGAATATAGTTGCATGGTTAGCTCTCATCTAGATCTAAATAGCAAAAGAAGTAATTGATCTTGTTCATACAAATTTCACTTAGATCTAAATAGGAGGGAAGTAATTTGTACTTGTTGCATCACAACTTGAACATAGTCCCAACTAGGAGGATTAAAATTGAATAATTGCTTTCAAAATCTTTTTCAAAGTTAACAAATCTTGTGTGCCTGATAGAGTAACTCATTTAGTTTTTCTCTTTTTAACTAGGAGGAAAGAACCAGTGTTTTCTGTGATTTTGGAATGATGATAGGACTATCCTCTCCCCTTAACTAGGTGACCAAAATGCCAGAATCATCATTTCACATGTGTGTCCTTTAGAGAGGCCTACCCTTGGAATTCCTTCCTTCCAAGTGGGACGACCTTAAGTGGTAACGAGCTAATGCCAAGCTCTTCCAATCCACTATAAATAAATTGTGTTTGAGGCGAAAGTCTCAAACAATTAGTGTGGATTAGTTACACTGACAACCCCTCTCTCCATAAACCTCGCAAGGCGTAACCCTTATAGGCTGGGAGGCTCCATAACAGAGAGTAGTGCTACCGCACATGTAACCACTCGAACGGATGACCATACTACATATCCATTGTTTGTAGAAACCAAAATCTCCTATTCGGTGACACAAGAAGAGGAACCTCTAGAGCCGTCCAATGTCATACACTCATTTAGTGTAGAGACATAAAAGTTCAACTCTTCAGAGGAACTATAACTTGGTATGCATGAGAAGTGAGTGCCGTGGAGGGGAGTCGGTGCTATCAAGTTATTAGCTGTCTACCTTTATGCAAGTGGCTGGTGTAAAAACCAAGTTGGAAGTCACTGAATACTGTCCTTACCAACCTTAGGATTATGCTTGTATTGTAGTAAAAAAATCAAACAATCATGAAAATATTCTTTGTGTGTGATCTGTCTTTCTTTCCATAATCGAAGAAACAAATTAAAAAAAGCAACATTCAAACAAATAACCCAAAAAAATTGAAAAATGTTCCTTTACCAAGTCAAAATCAGTCAAAATCAAGCAAAACAGTACATATTTGTGCATCTACTTCATCCTGCTGTGCATTTGCTTCACCCTGCTGCGCATCTATTTTCTACTACACTTTTACACAGTTATGTTGCACATCTACTTTTTCACCATACCTGCGCATACACTTCCTGAAGCTCTGCATTCATAATTTATTTTGGCGTATTCACTTTTCCACCAGATCTACGCTTTTGTTTCCTGTTGCTGGGCATATACACTTTGTTCCTACGCATCTATCACAATGAGTACTTCTGTACAATTTGTCAGAAAAACACCTACCTTTTTAAACACCCATTTTAGTCTTGTATCAGTCTCTGAGGTCAAAATTAACCATACAGTCACTTCTCCCATTCATTTCTATAGCATACCCTCTTTTCCATCATTCACTTCGTCAAAATTTCACAAAACTTCCCAAGAACAAATCAAACTATCAAAACCAGGTTACTACAAGGCAATTTTTGGATCATATTGGATTCAAGCATCACTAGTAAGTTTCCACTAATAGGATCTATCATCCTTCTATCTCAGAACTTCACTAGTTTGTTTTGGTGCAAAACTAGTCTCTACCAAATAATTAGATTTCAACCATCCTTATTTTTGGCTACTATTTTGTATCGATCGACTTGTTTGAAACCATTGATCAAAGAAAACCCTTGTTTAAATCTTATCACCACCAATATCCCCTTCACTACAACCTCCAAACACATCTTACTAAAGCATCCAATTTCACCCCACTCCATTCCAAATCACATTGCATGGTACTAACTAGATCGTAGAAGCAAAAACAAATTGAAATGGCTGAAATGTTCAACAAAATTGTCCCCTCCCCTCATAATAGTGACAAGGAGATATCTCACGAGGACTTACAATAAGCTCTCCAAGACAAAAAATTTCAACAAATGATGGACAAAGTACTGCACCAAGACCCTAAAAAGTTCTTTCTCCACCTAGAAACCAAAGGAGTTAAGCTCCTCGCTGACTTTGACGTCATAGTGTTGAAAGAAACCGAAGAGGAAAGAATTCATAAAGATAGCACACGTGAGGAAAGAACCCTTGATATAGAAAAAGGCAAGAAAACCACAAACTCAACCACACCTTTAGACATGTTGACAAAACAAGTTCAATCCCTACAACAACAATTAGTGGACCTCCAAACAAGGATGTCCACTAAACACTATTCATTGGAGGATATCTCATCGTATCCCTTCGATAAGAGCTTGAACATGATCCCATTTCCCCTTAGATTTAAAGTTCCAAAATTTGACAAGTATAGAGGAAAGGGTGACCCTAGAGACCATATCAGAGAATTCAGCGCCGCATGTATAGAGGTTGCTCACAATGAAACTTTTCTCATGAGACTCTTCCCTATATCTCTAGGAGGGCAAGCCATGGAGTGGTTCTCTCGACTCCCCCCAGGTATCCATACTTTTGATGAGTTAGTGAACATATTTGTCAAGTATTTCTCGTATATATCGAACATGAGGTATCCATGCTTGACCTTTGCAACACAAAACAAAAGAGTAGCAAATCCTTCGCTTCTTTCTTACAAAGGTGGAGGCAACTTGCACGCAAGTGCTCATATCATGCCTCTGAGAAATAGATGACATAAATGTTTGTCCATAATCTCAATCCCGATCTAAGCTATCAAATTCAAATTCAATGCCCTACCTCATTCAAAAAAGTCATTGAGATGGGGTTATTCATTGAAAAAGCTATGATCATGAAAGGACAAATAAAATTATTCAAAGACACTCCTAATTCAAACTATACCATAGTTAAGTTAAAAATTTGGACCAAAAACAAGAACATTGTCAACAATGGAGTGGTTGGTGCTAAAGTAGCAGCTCCTAAGCAACCAATTTTAAATCTCAAACAAGCATCAAATAATGCAACACTGAGCAAACCCTCATCAAATGAACTGAGATAACCATACAACTTTCCTCCTAGACAAAAATTTACACCACTGGGGGAGTCATATGAGTCCACTTTGAGAAAATTAGTGGCAAACAATGAGATCACCCTTCCCACTGCAAGAGACTATGAACCTCAAGTCAAACCTTCTTGGTGGAAGGATACCGATTTCTATGAGTACCATAGAGGCAAAGGCCATAAAACTGGTGACTGTATCCGCTTGAAAAACATCATACAAGACTTACTAGATCAAAATCATGTGGGCACAAAAGATCATCCCTCTAACAAATCACATGTGGCATTTAAGGATCTGCTCCTTAACAATGACAAGTAGAACACTCATAACAACAACAATAACAAATGGCCAAATCACAATAATGGGAACAATGATGCTAACTACATGAACGTGCCGTTTGAATGCACCGTTAATTGCATATCAGAGCATATCCTGCAAATCAATGTGCTCATGTTTAACACACAATTAGATTCCAACACCAAATTTGATTGCAATATCACCACCCGTAGTGGGAAAGTCACCTTGCACACACTCCCTCCAAGATCACCATCCTCACCATCTACCCACCACAAGTACAACATCATTGACCAACTACAAAAGACTCTAGCCCATATATCCATATTAGAGTTGTTGCGTCTATCACCATCCCACAAAGAGATTCTTGATAAAGCCCTAGTGGAAACCACTATGTCCACCAACTTGGCCCAAGAGAAATTTCAAGCCATGGTAGGTCATCTTACCTCACCTAACATCCTGTCATTCACTGAACAGGATGATCTATCCGTATCTCAACCCCATAATGCATCATTACATATTGAGGCCTTCATTAATAAACATCGCATCAAAAGAGTTCTCATTGATGCAAGAGTAGGTTTGAACATTTGTATGCTAAAATTAATCCTTACATTGGGGTTCTTAGAAACTACAGTAGATCTAAGAAAGAAGATCACAATAAAAGCCTATGATGAAGAAGAACAGACAACCAAAGGAATTGTGGTGTTACCATTAAGAATTGGACTAGTGGAGAAAGAAGTTGTTTGCCAAGTCCTTGACAGGGAGCTCGCATATAACATTCTCCTAGGTAGACCTTGGATACATGCCATGAAAGTTGTGCCTTCCACATATCATCAATGTATCAAGTTCCCTCATAACGGCCGAGAGATCACCATCCAAGGTGACCTTGATCCTTTTCAAAACTGTAACACTATCCAATCAAAACCAAATTTCATCATCCCTAATAATAGAGCTTCCACATCTTCCACCTCCCAGCATGATCCTGGCTCCCAAGCTTCCACATCAAAGGCTAAAGAGCAGAAGGTCAAGATTAAAGAAATAGGGACAGGAGAGTACTCCATCGATCATACCTTTTATTTAGCCAAAATTCCTTTATCTTTGAAGTCCTTTAGGCGACCTACACCCTCCCCAAAACCATCTGCTCCTCCTAAAACTCCCAAAGCTCCCCTTGTCAAACGAAGCACCCTATCAGATGAGAGAGAAGAAAGAGACATTCTACAATGGCTCTACATAGACGAAGATGACACACTGTGAGACAAACAATCCAAGATCTCAACATAAATCTATGGGCATGGTCAATCTGTCGAATATAATTTAAGTGTAATATCCTCATCTATACACACTTAAAATTTCAACATATATAAAAGAACCTATACCCCAAACTATAAGGTCATTAAATTAAAAAGCACTATTGAAACCTAGTTTTTAACCTAGCTTTTATAGGGTTAATTAGGTTAACAATTTATTTGGAATTATACAATCATATTTTTCTTGTTATATTAATTATATTACATGACTAATATCTTGTGGCTTCCTTAAATACTTCTAAATAGCTTTCCTTCTACTAGCATTAATACTTATACATGTTAGTACCTTATATAGTAGATTATCATTATATATAATAAAATCTATTAAATATAATTATTCCAAGGGGTGTTCTACTATGGTAGCAAGACAGAATGTCATTTGTGACTGTGCATAAAAACCAAGGCACGCCCAATATATGTTTTTAAAATAAAACCTATAACTATAAAATTAAACTTGGTAAAAAGTAACATATAAGAATATAATATTTATTATAGTTTTTGAGGTAAAAACAAAACAAACGAATTTTCCAAATAATGAATGATATATTTTTTAAGTAAAAATTAAATTCTACATACAAAACTAAAATAGCTCCTAATTCTTAAATAAAAATAAAAATTTATGTGTCCACGTAGTAAATAAAATAATTCTAAAGGAAAATAAAATAACTCCAATGAAACCTCTCAAATTTTTTATAGATGTATTTAAGATTTTACACTGGTGATAATGTATTTATTTTAATGGTAATAAGATGTTATCATTTATCTCTATCTCTTTTATTTAATTATAATGCTACACCTAGCAGATGGGCCACACGCCTTAAAAAAATCTTTTTTTTTCCTTTATTTTATTTGTATTTATCTATTTAATTTTATTTACTTCTTATTTCTATTCTGGTGCCAGTATGGGGTGGGTTTGAACCTATGCATAGTCAGGCTTAAGGTAGTCTACAGAGGTCGCAAACCAAATTTCATTAGTTTTGGATATCAAGACTTCTCTACAAGAAAGTGATGTGCCTAGTTCTAAGGAGAAGTCCAGGGTCAAGGAGAATTCCTTAAGGTCACAGGACCACCAAACTCTTAGGAACTATTAGAATCAACTTCTAATCAAAACTCTATATGGAAACCTATCATGATAGTGAGAAAACATGTGGTAAAATGGAAAAATAGGTGTCAAACTAGCCTAAATACACTAGAAATCTAATAAAGATGCAAATTTGGAAAGATATACCTAGATTATGGTTAGGGACACCCTTAAATTGGTATTAGTAGGCCACCTAGAGGTTGCAAAAAAAATCACCAATTTCTAAGGTGTGGAATTCACTACAAGGATGTGGTGTGCCCAACCTAAAGGAGAAGTCCATTGTTGTGCCTAGGTTGAAGGAGAAATCCACTACTAAGCCCATGTAGGAGAAGTCCTAGGGTACACCTGAATCTAAGGAGAAGTCCAATACCTCTATTTGGTTTGAAATTTTGTAAGGCGATTCTTATCTACCTTCTAAGCACTTCCCTCAATTGAAATTGTCTCTAGTTCTTCATAAATTTCTTTCAAATCCACCTACAAGCACAAAATCTCAATGGGAACACCTACAAACTAAAGGTTTAAAGGAGAAGCTACCTTGGTCAACCCCCTTGTGTGTTTTCAAACATGGATCCACATGGCACAAATATATTAAAAAAAATACTAGTATAAGATTTTGTAAAGAAACCAAACTAATTCTAAACATAAATAGCAAATGTTAAGTGTATTGGAGACTAGAATGCAATGCAAAAGGACTAACAAAGGGTGACTTGGGAGATGAAAAAAACTACATAAATGAGACAATAATAAAAAAGTGGTATGGATGGAAAGGTATTAGAGGTAGTATGGAGGAAAATTTAGTTTGGATATGATAGGTTTTATGAGAGTTTTGCAAAGAAAATCGAGACTAGGTATTATGAGGTTTGTAATAGAGATACTGGGTGATGGGTAAAGGGGGAAAATGAAATCAAATGGAAACCCAAAAAACACAAGTTTGATATAATACTAAATGTGACTCATATGATGACTATTATTCAATATATTTTATTTATTTTTTATGTAAAATTTGTAAATGAAGTAAAACTAAGACGACCTAGGGTTTCAATGGAGCTAGGAGGGGATGGGTAATGGAAAAGATGGGCCAAATGAATATGGGAGTTCATGTAAATGGTTGAGGAGGGGTGAAGGATGGCCTTAAAATGGGGGTATCTAGATTGGACGCTGCCCCACAATGCTATGTCCCACTTATGGGACATCCTGATTTTTTCCTAAAATCACATATTTTTTAGAAAAAATAATGATTTAAGCCTTGAGGGGTTCCATATAAATGGGTTTAATTGAAAGGAGTTAGATAAAACCCCCTTAGATCAATCCCCCTTGGATAGAACCCTCCTAGTCTTAAATTAAACCCTCGATGGAGTCTCCTCTGCACCTATCAAAATGTTGATAAAAACCAACTTTGCTTCACCTTTTGGGGGGGTTAAATGAAGTCATTTATAAATTATATTTTTTTAATTATGTATCCCTTTGTATACACTTTCCAAAAAGTGTAATTTTGAATAATTTAATTTGATTATTATATTTATTTTCTATTTTCTAGTGAACATAAGTTTTTCACCAAACAACAAGGTCTCTATTCCACACACGCATAAAAAAATAGAGAAAAAAATTCTAAAAATATTTGTGCCCTAGGTATTGATGTCCTCGTTTCAATAAAAAAAGAAAATTAAATTTTGATACATACAAAACAAGTTATGGACTACGACATATAAACCCATGTCCAAATTATAATTAATCTGACTTCAAAAATTAATTAAAAAAATATGCAACCAAAAATTATGAAAAAATATCCATGCCCTAGATATTGATGTTACAAATCAATATTTTAAAAAATAGAAGTTTATCCTTTCTATAAAAAAATTTATGCATTACGACATAAAACGTCACTTTTTTAAAATGTTGTTTACTATAAAAAAACAAGTTATTAAAAATTTTGTAAAAAAAATCATAATTTTTTTCTAATTTTTTTAAAAAATATATATTCATAATCTACACATAAAATCTCACAAATCACTAGTTCACATCATCTTCGAATTCTTAATGGTTTAGCTACTATAGGTTTCAGAAAGTGAAGATTTGGTTAAAAATGTTGATTTCAATGTCCCACTTTAGCCAAAAAGTGGGGCACAGTATTGTGGGTCGACCTTTGGACAACATAATGTAATTAAAACCAAATTATTATAATGCAAAACCTACTCTAGCCTATGCAAAAACATAAGAAATAGTTATCACAATGGAATGGTTTGGATGTAGAAATTGTTGTGGTGCTCTTAAAAACTTCTACAAAGACTAAGATGAAATCTAACACACTGTAGAAGTTTTCTAAACCTTAACATGTTCTCACTTATTTAGAAACTATTGCTCAAAAGTTACTCTTAAGATGAAATTTTTCTATTTGTATGTAAAAAATGAGATTAGGAGGGATTTTTAACAAGTTCTTAGATGGAATTTAGGCTAGAAACTTAATTCATCCTATTTGTATTGATTGTATGAGCATGTGGTAAAAATTGCACTTAATTAGAGGATGAGGATGCTACCTCTTTGTTGTGCCCAATGGCAAATAGAAGTCCTAAGGCTAGAGGTGGCTCAGTTTCCTAGGACCGGTAAAGAGGAAAGTTTACAACCCATGGGTGGTGGTTACCAATCATGAAAAGGTTTGGAAAGTTATTCTTTATGTGATCATAGGTGGTTATTACAATAGGTTTAAGGCATAAGTTCCTATCAAATAGTTTGATTAAATACATAAAAAGATGGCAAGGTGAAAGGTGTAAGGAGTTGTGAAAGGGTACAATGCCTAGGACAAAGAGACAAAAAACAACAAATAATAAATCAAACGTCAAACACATACAAAGGGTCAAGGGGACATGGAAAACTAGGACAAGGTTGGGTATGATGAAAAAGAGAGTTGAAAAGGGGCCAAATCACACATGCAACAAGATGACTAAAATGAGTGCTAAATGCAATAAAGAAAATTGTAAAGTATGCAATTTTTTATCTTACAATGACTAAAAGAAAAAATTTCCAGATAGAATAATAGATTTATCAATGGAAAGAATAATTGTTCATGGTTAGGGCATGCATGAATATGGCCATTTCATCCTACCATATACTTCAGGTAGATCCAATTTTAAACTATCATACTTGAAAAGTGCTTGAGGGATCTTCAATGCACACTACCAAATAGGTACAACTCCTTATTATACAAAGCATGACCATCAAAATATCCTCTCTATGATGCTTTGTTAAGAAATTATTTTTATCTAGAATATCAATAGGACTAAGGTGAAGATATTCCAGAAAGATGTTTCAAAAAACTACCTCCAAATCTCTAATTTTAACTAGACAACTATTTTGAAGACAATAAAAATAGGTAAGTATTAATTTGTTCAATGATTCTTCTATTCTACTAGTTGTAATATATGAATTTTTTGGTCACACTTCCTTCAAGCTATCACTCAGGCAATATCTACAAGCTTATTAGAATATGAAATCTTAATGTGCTTGTAGTTAGCGATTGAGTGAGATAAGCTTTCTCTCCAACAATATCAACAACCACATAAAACACATCGTTATAATATGACTACCAATATTTCTAAGTTATTAAATATATCTCTCAGGTGATATCTATAGTCATATTGAAATACAAAAATCTTAATAAACTTGTAGACATCACATCATCCATAGCTTGCAAGACTTGTGATAAAGAAATCTAGTACAATATATTCACCAAGATTTTTCTAAAAATGAACATATAAAATTTTGGCTATATCAACTACATCTTACCCATATCCTTTCTATGTAGTCAATAAAATCTCCAGCAATCCTGTAAATTTAATATTTAGCTTACTTGAATGTAGGTTCATGCTTCAATACTTCTCTATGTTAGTGCACAAAGGAGTCTTCCTAGTTATTCAAATTGGATTCCTTCCTATTGGTATTATGCATGAAGACATTGCTGGTACATTTTAAAAAATTATCTGAAAGTATTAAGAGGAAAGATATATGGATAGTGGTTGAAATAACGAACAATCACATGATTTATGAGAATATAAGAAATTTCATGCCATACCTAATTAAAGAAGTGATTGATTTTAAGTCCTTTCTTGAAGACTTTTAGTTGAAGTGATGAAGTGAAATAATGGAGCTAACAAAAGTACAATATTTTGTTCTACGAATTCAACAAGGTGATCCTATTATGAGGTGAAAACATTTAGTAGAAGATAGAAACTAGTCTCTTCCAATAAAATTATGGAAAGTTAAGGAAAATGGTGAACTAGATATTCCAATCAAGAATCCAGATAAGGTGTTTTAAAAATTTGGAATTGCATATAGGATACATTACTTGTCATAGATAAGACTTAAAATAGTGGCAATCTAAGATAGAAAAGTGATTTATTCATAGTATCATGTTTTCAAAAGTTGGAATTGCACATAGGATACATTATCAATCTAGATAATTTCTCTGATGTGACATTCATAGTGTGGTTGGCTGAGGTAACCAGTGATATCACTATTGTGTACACAAAAGGAAAATTAGAGAACAGGGTTTCTACAATGTGGTATGTCTCAATTCATTAAGGCAAAAAGGGATGTTGGAGAAGATGAACTATATTCTAGATTGTTGGACAAGAAATGGAAGCCAAATCCAAGTGACATAGGCTTGACATTATATGTCCTTATGGATAGTATAATATATGCTTGGTGTCCAAATAAATATCGAAAAGGGAAAACACTTATATTGACTATTTTTTGAAAGGAATGTTCTTGACCACATGAATCAAGAAACTAATGTATAAAATCATCCAAAAAATAGAATGAATTACTATATCTTCTTTCAATATGTTTTGGATGCAAAATATATATAATTACAATTGACTTGATTTTGTTAGTTGTGTGTTATTATGGATGTAACTTACTTTTCAAAAATTTGGTTTTTGATATTTATGGCTTAAACTACACAAATTACAACTTCCTTGGCACCTTGTTCATAGTTCAACAATACTACTAGAGCCTATGGTTCTAACGTTTTGTAACAATCATGAAGAAGTAACCAAAGCAAATAGATTTCATATGAATATCAGTCAAAAAAGGCCTATACAACTTGAAGCAATTATGGAAAAATTCATGAATATATCACTAGAGTGATAGTTTGATGAGTGATTAATGTGTAAGGCAATATAGGAAGGATGCAGAGGCCATCATTATGTACTTTGTAGTCAATCTTGGAAATTACAATATGATTTATTAGCCAATATTTGACAATGATTAGGAAATATCAAATTCAGGTATGATGTTTAGTATTTTTCTTTGCATGTTTGTCTCCTCCATTATAATTGTTGGTCTATATGGGTTATACCACAAATAAATCAATTTTATAAGTCATCTAAAATAAATGAAATGGTAGGTAAGGTTGTGTGTTGTTTAGAATGTGACTCACACTTTGTGAGTGAGTCAAACTCCAATGCGACATATGAACCATATCCTTACTATGGGAGACCTCCTAGTCACTCCCGCTCTTATGGAAAGAGCTAGTCAAGTGGAGGTAGAACCAGGGGTTTGTTCTATTTGTGAGGGAGCAAAACATTACAAATGACAGTTGTGTTATTCGTTTGATGTGTGTATGTGTATGTTTGATGATTTTTTTTATGGAAGCGCTCAATTGTTGTTGTTGTGATAATGATATGACTCAAAGGGTCACTTGTCCTAAGTCTAGTACGAAGACTATTTTGTTCATTCAATATGTGGAGGCATTCTAACCTCCTTTATTCATTTTGAATTGTTTGTTATATCTATTCTATGTCTTGTTGGATTTGAATTATATGAGGGAAGTTCTCCCTAATCTCATCTAGGATAGGTTTTATCCAATCTTCCCTAAAGCCTAGGAACATTGAATGCTAGACAAGAAGGGAAATTTTTTTGTTATATTGATTTTGTTGAATGTGTTGACTATGTTGACCTCATGATGGAATTGAGGGTATTGACTTAATCCTTTGTTTTGTTTTTTCATGTTTTCTAATGGTTTTGGTCTTTTTATGAATGCAAGACTAAATTAATGCAATACAATTTTGGTTCTTTTTCTCTAAATTTCAATGTGATCTAATTATCTACAAATGGAAAATGAATGCAAGACTAAATGGCTTTTCAAGCGCAAACTGAGCTATGTTTTTGTATTTTGTGGATCGATTCTTTATTTGTAATCTAATGAAATTAATCTAAGGAAATTGAAGCTGAACTAAGTAATTGAAATGCAAAAATTACTCTAAGAAAGCAAAAAAAGAATTAAATTTTCTTATCAAGAGAAAAGAAAGCAATGAGTCAATTCCCAAGAGCAAAGTTTGATCTAATTACTACTAAAAAATTAAAGGAACCAATATGAATCAAGTGGTAATTCTTGGCATGAGTCCTTAGAAGTCCTTTGGCCAATTGTTCCTTCCTCTATAGCAACGGGGTCCTCCTCTTGGCAACAGAAAAAAACAATGATAAAAGGAAGCAACAACAAACTTTCAAAGCTATGAAAACTAGAAAGAGGCAATTGATTTGAGCATATCAATTCTATGAAGTGTAAATACATTGAGCTATGAAGCTATGAATGAAAGCAAAAGGCACACGAAGTCCTATAGAAAGCATAGAAATTTTACAGAGACAACTAAAAGCAAAGAAAAAAGCAAAGACACAATAATTAATTTGCCTCCCCAAATGCATAGACGAGGGGGTATTTGTAGTCTAGAAATCCACATCAAATGTGGTGATGATTGGGGAGTTAATAGAATATTTTGATGAGTGATCTGGCCTTGATTTGGAGTGAATAATGGCTGGAGAGAAGATCATAGAAGAAGTAATGGAGATAACACAAGATTGATTAAGAGATAAGAGTAGATTGATTGGAAGTCAAGACTAGATTGATTGAGAGTCTATAAATAGTTAGTGGATAGTTAGTTGTGTACGAGGTATCAGAGCCAAAAATAGAGTAAAACTTGGCTAAAACTGGAAGAAAAAATGCATGGAAAAGATGACAGAGTCACCCCTTTTAGGAAGTGTGTCACTCCTTTTACAAAGGTAGGTCACCCCTGGAGACCACACTTAAGTTGTAGGGTCACCTAGGGAGACCCTGAAAACAATAGGTAAACCGAGGCATAATGGTTTGAACAAGTGGTTTGAAAGTGGGAGAGTGGTCTTGGAAGGTTGAAAATGGTTTCAAGGGCCTAAAACAAGGGATATGACATTAGGTGAGTTTCCCCTTTTAGGAGGGTAGGTCACCCCTGAAGACCACACTTCAGCTGTAGGGTCACCCAAAGAGACCATGAAGTCATAAGGGGCGACCTATAAAGGATAGTTTTGACATGGAAATTAAAGGTACATAGGGATTTGGAAGGTTAATTGGATGATCCTAGAAGAATGAATGATGAAAATTTCCCTAGGAAAAATAAATTTCCCCTCTTGTGAAGTGGATTAGTCATGTTGTCAAGGCTAGAAAGTGATAGGAATGATTTGTTGAACATGGGCTAGGTGGTTAACAAGAAGGTGTGAAAGACCTTAGGAGGTTAGCTTGGAGGTTAGGAAGGCACAAACAAAGAGAAAAACAAACAAAAATGTGTCACCAAGAGGGAAGATGTTGAGAGGTCTATATATTTCATGCTTAGATGTACATGATTAGGATTGTAGCTCATCATCGGACTACCATGTAGGACTGTGCATCTTTTTCATACTTATAGGTTGTTAGGGAGATTTGACATATGATTGGTATTCTACATTTATTTCTCATGTATTCAAATTGATAATGTATTTGTTTCTACTATTAACAAAAGAAGAAGTAATTGACCAATATAAACTAGAAATTGGGGAGGAATACATTAGAGTTTTATTTAAAATAACAAAGATGTCTAGCATATCTTATGCAACTAATATTCTTCATTTGGAAAAATAAGGACTTGTGAGAGATAACCTACGAGGATTATGGGAATACCTAAGATGTAGCATCTTATTATTACTCATGGAGAAGTGTGTGTAAATTAAGTGTGCACTCAAATCTCTTCATTATCTTCTCTAGAAAGATCCAACTCATGATGTATATACAACCTCTTCTTGCAACATGAATTAATGCTTGGCATCAATAAAAGTGTATTATGGTTATATAAGCATTCAATCTCAAAATAGTCATAGGTACACAAATGTATTTCTCACTATTGTCAATGTTTTAAATAGATGCAACCTTTCTTGATATTTAATATTAATGGGAGAAAACATCTAATTTGTAATTACAAATATAAATAAGGTATATGTTGATGTTGAATGTTGATTGCATTGTGATAATGCTTTTTGGAATGGGTCCCCACAAATTATTAGGGTTGATCCATAATGTATAGTTTCTTTAATTTAATAGAAAGGGAGTAGACTCCAAGTTTTCATTTCACTAGTTGAAAACAAATATGTATAGCATAATATACACCATTTTTTGTTTAACACTCAAAAAAATTAACTTACTATTTATAGTGAGTTCAAATTGCAAGGAATAAAAATATAACATTGAGAAGAAATTCCCAAATAAATAAAAACTCAAAAGTTCTATTGAAATATAATCATATTTTCTAATAATATTCTATGTCAAATATTTTGGATAATACATCCAAAATATTTTAAATATCTTTACAAACCATACTTTTTTTGGAATAAGTCTAGATTGTGGGGAAGAAAGCAAAATTATTTTTTAACTGTAATATTAATCTAATTTTTTGTATATAAAATTGATATTCCAAGTTTTCATTGTGAATAATTAGTCCAAATTATTTGGAATTGTGTGGAGAAATCAATCCATTTTATTTGGAATTAAATCAAGCTCCAGTCAAATTTTCAACCTGTCAAGAGAGGATGGCGTCACGTGGGGAGAGCCTCTACAGGCTAGGGCATGCCTGTGCACTGCCCTAGATGCATTCTCTTCCTTTTTTTTGTATTGGTGATTGCTGGGAAGATCTTCATTTGGTCAACAACTTGGTGGTGTTTCAGTGGGGGTTATTTTTGTGTTGACAGGGGTTTGTGTGGGGTGGTTTATGTTGTTTGGGGTTTTTTGGAAAGGTAATTTTTGTGGGGTGGGTTGCTGTCCTGTGGTGAAGTTTTTTCTTTGTGGTATCTTAGGTGCTCTAGTTTGAGCATCGGCTGGTGGTCTTTTTCTTTTGGCCAGGGTTTGGCACTTTCCTTAGGGGCCATGGGGATTGGCTCGAGCATAAATGGGTGGTCCTAGGGTTTCTTTTAGAGATGCTCTCAATAGGGAGGACCCCTCTTCGTCAAATTTGACTCAGGATTTGAATGGAGAGCATGTTGAGATGTTCAGTAGCCCCTGGGTTTCCAAAGTGAATGGATGCCTTGAGCAGAGTCAAGAAAGGGCAATTTTGGTGATTTAGCCAGAGTCTGTGGAGGAGGATGTGATGTATTTGGCAAATCATGCCTTAATTTGTAAGTGTATGGGGATCTATTTTTCTCTGCCCTTCATTGAATCCTGGACGAGAAGTACATGGAATCCTGAAGGTGACATGGAGGTAATGTTAGTGGCAAATAATTATTTTTTGGTGCTTTTCTCAAATTGGTCAGACCACAATAAGGCCTTTGAAGGGGGCCTGTACTTCCACAATTAGATTGGGACTTTTATTAAGCCTTGGCACGTAGGATTTAATCCTGCAGAGGAGCTCCCTTCCAGGATCTCGATGTGGGTTCAGCTTCCTTGGTTCCCACTGGAATTCTGGAGGAATGATGTTCTTCATATGGTTGTGATGCTGTTGGGAAAGCTAGTAGGCCCTTTGCAACAGACGCTAGATAAAAAGGTAATTTATTTTTCTTGCATTTGTGTTGAAATTGATTTAAACAATCCTTTGCTAGATTCTCTAGAAATGTGGTTAGGATCTTCCTCCTGGACTCAACAATTGGATTACGAGGCTCTTCCTTTTCGGTGTCATATTTTCCATGAGTATGGGCATTTGCAAAAGAAATGCCCCAAAATTAACTATGCAGGGACCCAGTCTAATAAGTCTTCTAGGCGTACTCCTAGGATGGATAAGGGGAAAGCCCCTGCTACAACAAGTGAGATAGATAAGGAGGGGTTTATTCCAGTAAAACCCTAGAATAAAGGCATAGGCCAGAAGAGGACTCTCAAAGATAGGCAGTCGGATGGATTGTACAACCATTTTGATGCCTTAGGTGTGGATGATTAGTAGGGGATGATCCCAATAGAGCTACAAGAAGGGCTAGACCCCTTGGGGATGGCTCAAGAAGGCATAAAGGAGGTTGATTTTTGTGATAACATTCAGGGAGTGGTTGCCAATTCATAGATAGAAATAGATCAAGGGCCAGTGGTGCCAGCTGAGGTAGTAGTGGTAGAGGCTGGTTTGAGTTAGGATCCCTCAAGCCTACCTTTGGCAAAGCTTGCTCAATCTCCTCAGGTTGGTAGTAGTGTCAAACCCTCCCTTGGGATCTAACAAAAGAATCTCAAAAAAGCTGCTTAGGAGATACCACCTAAGATGGGTCGGAAGAAGGATCAAGAGAAAGTTAAATTGACATGTGAGAATTTGGTGGAATTAGGGTTAGTTAAAACCATTGATTCACACTTTGCTACTTCTCGCAGATGATAGTGCTTTCATGGAATGTAAGGGGGTTGAACAACATTCATAGATAAAAGGTTGTTCGTGAGTTGATTCGTGTTCATTCTCTTGAGTTGGTCTTCATTCAGGAATTGAAGTTGTCTATGGAAGGTGTGTCCAATATAGCTACTAGATTATGGGTTAGAGGTTAGTGGCAGTGTATTAGGGCCCAGGATAGTTTTGGTGGAGTTGTTTGCTTATGGGACCCACACAAGGTTACTCCTCTTTGGTGGATTTCTAGTAGATTCTCTTTGTCGGTGGTTGCAACTAGTTTTGAATCAAGAGAGACTGTTATTTTCACCAATGTGTATGCTCTGGTTGATGCTCAAAGAAATTTTTCTCTCTGGTCTCATATTTGGTATGTTAGGGCCTTAAAATCCTTTGTTTCCATGGATTATGGCTGGGAATTTTAATACAATTATTAGTTTGGATGAGAAGAAGGGGGGTTTGGACAGATTAGATGCTTCTTCCACGGTGTTTAGAGATAATATTTTTGGCCTAAACCTTATGGACATAAGTCCCTCCAATGGTTTGTTTACTTGGAGCAATAGGATGTGGGGCAGATTGTATCTCAAAAAGGTTGGATAGGTTTTTGGTATCTAGTTTCTGCATTGGCAGTAATTGGGCTACAAGGTCTGAGATTTTGGATTGGAGGGAATCAAATCATTGGCCTATTAAACTTTCAATCTTCTAGTTTGGATCAGCTAAGAAGCCTTCCTTTAAGTTTCAATTGATGTGGCTCCATGAACCTTCTCTTCAAGATTTTATGGTTAGTAGGTGGAGTGAAGGAAAGTCAGCTTTTGGTATTGCTATGTACTCTTTTGTTAAGAGGTTGCAGTATGTGAAGTTTCATCTTAAGAGGTTGAACATGCATTATTTTGGTAACATATTTTAGGCTAAGGTAGCTTCTCAATCCTAGCTAGATCTTATTACTCACCATATTAGAGATTTTGGTCTCACTATGGAGAATCTCAGGGATGAAATAGATGTTTTAAAGGAGTTAGCCGAATGGGAATTGTGTGAGGAGATTTTTTGGCAGTAAAAGTCGAGGATAGACTAGCTCCAAGAAGGCGATAGAAATACCTCTTTCTTTCATAATGTCATCAAAGACAAGAGGCATGGGAATGGCATTTCTTCCTTGGTGTCATCCCAAGGAGTTTTACTTTCTTCTTGGTATGAGATTGCATCAAAGGCTTCTAAATTCTTCTCTTCTTTGTTTACAGAGGACTCCCCCTTAGCTGTTGAGGAGGAAAATTGGGTTCTAGAGTGCATTCCTCCTTTGGTGTCTAATGAGATGAATGAGGCCATTTGTAGAGCCATCTCTATGGATGAATTGGAGAAGGTTGTTTTTCAATTAAAAAGAGGGAAGGCCCTTGGACCGAATGGCTTCCCAGTTGCATTCTTTCAATAATTTTGAGAGATTATTAAATTTGATCTTTTGGAAGTGGTTAGGGAGTCACACATGAGCAAGCATATGTTGAAAGCCCTGAATGCTATGTTTTTGGCTCTTATCCCTAAGAGGGAAGGAGCTAACTCTGAATCTTTTTAGACCAATAGCTCTATGTAATGTTGTTTATAAAATCATCACGAAGCTGATTGTATAAAGACTTAAACCTTGGCTCAATAGGTTGATTTTAGGGGAACGGGGGGGATTCATTGCTGGTAGACAAATTTTGGATGGTGTGATTGTGGCTAGGGAAGCTATTCATTTAATGGCAGTGTCCAAGGAGAAATCAATATTCATTAAGCTAGATATGGATAAAGCTTATGACTGAGTTAAATGGGCTTTTCTCTAAAAGGTGTTGTTGGCTTTTAGCTTTGTTTCCATCTGGGTGGATTGGGTTATGAGCTATGTTATGTTGACTTCTTTTCTATTCTTATTAATAGTGAGCCTACTGAGTTGTTTGGTGCTTCTAGGGGTCTTCGGCAGGGAGACCCTTTGTCTCCATACTTGTTTATCCTCTTGGTTGAGGGATTGGGGAGACTCATAAAATCTCATGTGGCTCAAGGATTGATCCAAGGTTGGAGTTGGGGCAAAAGATTGCCTGCTCACTCTCATTTATAATTTGTAGATAACACTACTCTAATGGGTCTAACCAAAGTTAGTGAAGTGGTTAACTTAAGGAAGACTTTGGATATTTATCTGGCTACCTCTGGTCAGAGGATTAATGAAGATAAGTCCATATTTTTCTTTAATACTCCTTGACTTATTTAGGATAGGATTGCAGGGATTCGTAGATTCTAGATTAGGACTCTTCCTCTTGTCTATCTTGGCATCCCCATTAATGTTGGCACTTTCTCTAGGGGTTTTTGGCAGGATATCTTGGACAAGTTTGTAAGCGGGTTAGTCACTGGACTTGTAGATGGTTGTCCTCAGCTGGGAGAGTTACTTTATTAAAATTAGTGATTCAAGTTGTTCCCACCTATAGGTGATTTGTTCAAGGGGCTCCCTCAAGCTTTATTGATGAATTTAATGCTTTGTCTAAACAATTCTTATGGGCAGGGAATTTGGATTCAAAGTGGAGTTTGGTCAAGTGGGATTTTGTTTGTAGGCCAAAACAAGAGGAGGGTCTTGGTCTTTGATAGGCTAGTCTTACTAGGCAGGCCTTGGCTACCAAGCTGTATTGGAGGTGGTGTACTTGTCAAGATCAGGATTGGGCTAAGATCCTTAACTATAAGTATTTGGGGGGAGTTGAAAGTGTTGACATCCCTAGGGTTAGTCTCTCTAGTAAATTATCCATGGTTTGGGGTACTCTCAAAAGGGGGGCCATTCTAATTAAGAAGGGAGTATTTTGGATTTGTAATAGGGGTTCTAAGGCATTGTTTTGGCTTGACTCTCGGGATGGCCACCCACCTATCTTGTCAGAGTTTCCACATTTACAACCTTTGTGCAACCTATTTCTTGATGCTGGGTGGAGTTGTGTGGAGCACTTCAAATCAGTTCATTCTTTGGGTCAAGTGGAGCTTTACAAATGGAAAGACTCTACTGAGTGGCCATCGGGGGGATTACAGGCAGATCAGGAGGAGTTAACTTGTATTCTTGCTAGTAGAGTTTGTAGTTCCCTGAGGGGGAGTGATTCTCTGGCTTGGGGTCTGAAACTAAAAGGTGTGTATTCTATTGCTTCTGGTTATCATGTGTTGGATAGGCATAAGTTTGGGGAGAGCATCTCCCCTTGGTGGAAGTTTGTGTGGAATAAGTTTGGGTGGCCCAAATGTATTTTTTTCCTTTGGCTAGTTTCCTGTAGTCGATGCCTCACTTGGGATAACTTGTGAAAGAGGGGATTTATAGGTCCTTCTATTTGCTTCCTTTGTCATAGCAGTGAGGAGAGTATTTCTCATTTGTTTTTTTAGTGTCCCTTGGCCAGGGAGATTTGGTACCTTTGGTGGGGAGCTTGGAAGTAGGGTTGTGTTTATGCCTTTTCTCTAGTGAAGTTTTAGATAAGCTTGGGAAGACCCTCGGCTAAGGCCCCTTATCTTTAGGTTGCTTGGACTATTGGTCCCTTTATTGTGTGGTAACTTTGGCTAGAAAGGAATCAGATAATTTTTCAAGGGAGACAGCTGGTGGCTCAATAGTTGTTGCAGAGGGTTCTTAGTATGCTCCAAGAGACTTTAGCAATGAAGTGTGATTTGTCTAGTAAATTTGATGGTGGAGAATTGTAGGTGGCCCAAAATTTGAAGTTAGTGGAAGGATGCCTTTGGCCTTCCAGGCCTTGATGAAGGGGCCATTCCAAGGGTAAGATTCAAAGAGAGGGAAGGTGGACTCCTCCACCTCTAGGTGTTTTTAAGATTAACATGGATGGCTCCTCCAAAGGGAACCCTGGTCATGTTGGGATTGGGGGATTAGGGAGAGATAGTTTAGGAACTGTCATGTTCTTCTTTTCTATTTATAAGGGGAAACAATCAAACAATTTGATGGAGGCCCTATCTATTCTTTGTGCTATGGAGAAAGGGTGTTCTTTAGGATGGAAAAGGATTATTTGTGAATCTAACTCTTAGATTGCGATTAACATGCTAAATGAGTAGATTGTGGAAGGTATGCAGTGGCATCTTGTGTTGGTGGTTAGATAGATTCTCTGTTTGAGTCACTCAATGGATTTTGTCTCCTTTGTCCATGTCCCTAGGGAGTGGAACAGAGTGGATGATTGTCTAGCTAAGTGGGCCTCTGATTAGGTGGGGGATTGGAATGTTAGGGAGTTGGATCTTTTGTCCTAGGATTGTATTCATACTTTAGAGAGGTTGATCTCTGAAGACATGGAGGGTTACCTGTGGTTCCTTTTGTGACCTTGGTTTGGTGGGATGTTTGAGTTCTAGTTTGGTTGGATGGTAGTTCTCAGGTTTTGTTATTGTTGGTTGTGGCTTCTGTGGTTTGTTTCTTTCTTTGTTATGTACTGGTGGTTTCTTTAATAATAAATTTTTACCCCTCTTTAAAAAAAAAAAGAATCGATCTCCAGTCTAGAAAAGTGGCCATGAGTCCAAATCATTTGAAATTGTTCATTGAGGAGCAAGCTAATGTTTCTACAATTATTTTCAATTTGTAGGTATCAAGCAAAATTGGTAAAGCAAGTTGTGTTAGACATCACTCTATTGAATTTCTTACCTCGACCAATCTCTCAAAATGTTGTCATACTTAAACAACATGTGTGGAAGATTAAGGAGGTCTTAGCTCTACATCTCACTAATAGAGCAATTTGAGTGCGTATTTGGGGCATCAAAGGCAATAGTAAGACCACTCTATCCAATGCTATTTTCAATGAAGTCTCTTGCACCTCTAAATCTTTTTTTATTTCTATCAAACATTAGGAGTGCTCATGAGCATGATGTCATCATAGGATTATAAACACAAATGCTAAGCGATTTGTCAAAAGTTGATGTCAAAGTACATGACATTAATCATGGAAGATCACTTCTTTAATTTCAACTAGGTTCCATACATTCTCTTGTAGTGCTAGATAATGTTGACCATTGGAGGTAGTTTGATAACTTTATGTTAGATTACTATGGACCTAGTAGTAGAGTAAGTGTAACCCCTAGTGACTTCCATATCCTAAATTTAAGGATGCTTGTGGAAAATATTTATGAATTGCAAGGTCTTCAGGAGGACGAAGCTTTAGAGTTATTTAGTTGGAATACATTTAAGAAAGCACATCCAAATGACTCTTACTAATATCTATCTGCAAAGATCATCAAAGATTCTACTAGGGTTCTACTCACATTAGAGGTTCTAGGTGCATTTTTATGTGAAAAAAATAACAGTGATAAATGTTGGATTGAAGCACTTTGAATGCTTGAGAAGGTCACTTATCTAGAGATTTTTCAAGCGTTGAAGATCAATTATGGCTCTCTTTTTTCATATAAGAAAGATATGGTCTTAGACATTGTCTACTTCTTCATTGGTCAAGATACAAAGAGGTAGCTATCTTTTGGGAAGAATTGGAATTAGATGTAAATATAACCCTCCACAATATTAAATTTCTTATAAAGATTGACATTGATAATAAGTTCACAATGCATGATCTTTTTCTAGATATGGGGAGAGCTATAATGGCAGATGAATCTCCAATAAATCCTAGAAAATAAAGCATTATAATATTGTTAACAATTAGTTTGAGCATGGATGGTTATGGATGTTTCAAAATAAGGGGTAGTGAACATTGCATGGTAAATAATTAAATAAGGGGTGGTGAATTCATAAATAAAAAAATTTAAGTGGAGTTTTTTTTAACTTAGATAAATAAGGGGTAGCATTCGATCTTAAATCATTTCAATTATAGGGAACATTCAAAATTATAAAATTGTACCATATATTGTAAAGTTGGAATAATTGTTTTCAATGTTAGTGGTAAACTTGTGTTGGACCAATAAATGTGTACAATGAAGATAAAGTGTGTAACTTGTGAAAATTATTTTTTCTTCTTTAGTGAAATATGGTTGTCTTTATTTGTACAAAGGGTGCATTCTCAATGGAACTTGATGTCCTTTTTTTGTCTTAAAATATATATAAATCTTGGAGCTTTTGGAGACTTTCATCCTACATCTAATGAATACAGTGTAAGGGGTCAAAATGGTCATTGGATGACCCCCCAAGAGGATGGAGGATCATTCCCATACTAGGTTAGCTATTCACTCAAAGATTGGGTAAAATGCATGAGTAGCATTCTTAGTAAGAGTAGTCTTTTTTCTACTTTTTTGCATGGTGTGTGTTGCAATTTCTTTTCTAGTTTAGTGGTGGTGTATTTTTGGGTTTCTAATGTTTTGTTTACTATCAAATATAATGTGTTACATTTTTTTTCTAGTTTTTGAGATTTGATACAGAGCAAGATTCTTGATGCAGAGGCATCCACACTAAAACCTTGACATACAGCATGTATGTCTACAACCCATCATCATCATCATATTTTCTGTTAACATTGTCAGCATCATCATATTTTCTCTTGCCGACCGATATCCTCCTGCAGACAAACCTTCAACCTTTCGCCTGTCAGCAGCATCATCATATCCGGCTATCGGCAGCATCATCATATTCGGCAAGCGCAATCATCCTCCTGACGATCACTGTTCATCTTACCACCAAACGCTTTCTGCAGCATCATGATGTTCGACATCATCTTCATCAGCAGGATATAAAATATCCGGTTCCTCCCATATATCCTGATGACGACACTCTCATGCACCTTTCCTTTAGACGCTTACGTCACCCTGATCTCTGACCTACTTAAACAAGCAGCATCAGGATATGACTTATCCGGTCATATTGAAACATCCTGATGATGATACTCAACTTTATACTGATGACGAATATTCTGCCGAATATCCTCCTCCCGATCCACTTAACTTCTCAATGCCTTATGCCGATACCAAAACACTTATGGTCAGCAGGATAAACCTTTATCGGGTGATATTTCGGAATGTCCTGATGACGATTATCCTGATGACGATGACGTCATATGCAGTTCCTTCAATATCCTGCTGTCGGCCAAACTTAACATTATCGGCCCGCGATGATTTTATCAACCTGATCGACTAACTTATGCCGATATACTCTTCCTCGGCAACACCTTGTGATGATCACCCCGAAATGCATTCACCTTATGCAAACAACTGTATCATGCTCACCTCCATCTACTCGGATGACGCCCGAAGTAACTGCAGGATATACACAGAAATATCCTGATGATGCCGTTGTGACGAATTTCTAACCTTAGCAAATTTCGATCCGCCGAACCTCCTGAGGTGACCCGATCTGCTTCCTGGACAACTTTCCAGACTCGAACTACCAGCACGACCTAGCACATGCCCATGCTAGGGTTCTCAACACATCTCGACTGCGATCCTGCAAACATACATGTGAACAAATAGAAAATGCAAACTAAATCCTAAACTATTGTACATAGCCATTCCACCGATTCGACGAATCAACCGGTGGAATGGATCAGCGAATCCATGCAACCACCAGAACAGCAACTCGATTACACAATGGAATTCAAAACAGAGAATGGACACAAATAGGATCTCTTTATTGATTTCAAAAGATGCAAGTACAATACTCAGTCTCTCTCTCTGTCTCACTCTCTGCAACCTAGCTCCTCAATCTGTATCTCTATCTCAATCTGTCCTAAGACCAACCGATCCTACTGCATAAATAGGAACTGCTTGCGAGTACTACCACTCGATTCCCAGCGGCTGGGAGCTTCCAAGCGGCTGGGAGGATCCAACTGAACTAACAAACTATACAGCTGTCATAACAAACTACCTAAAAATAGAAAAGCACGGTCAACTTGGACCTTATTACATGCATTGGTCTTATAAGACCTTCTTGGAAACATTAACAAGACCTATAACAAACTAACTGCCTCATGGAGGCCAGCTGTCAGGTAGGTGCTCCTGCACCATACTCCCCAACAGAAAAGAACTCATGTCCCATGAGTTAGGTTGTGGAAGTCCTCCACCTTTACACTTTGCCTTTGTAGTGTCTTGACCTGTTCCAGCTTTGTCCTCTGCTGGCTCTTGGCTGCTCCAAGATTTCTGAACTGTAACTTGCTGTCTTGCAAGTAAACCCTCAGGCCTGGCAAGGTAGGCCCTTCTCACACATACCTTGTGTTTGTCAGGTTGTCTTACCAGAACCTCTGTCTGAATACCTACCTCTTGAACTTCTGAAATGTTCAATCCTATCTTCCTTTCAACTCTTATAGGACAAACAATAGTCCCAACTATGACAACATCCTTGTCACCCCTCTCAACTGGTGGTTGTTTATAAACCTGTTTCTAAACCTGCTGCTGACCTCTGTCAGTCAAAACTGAAACTGTCTTCAAACTGTTGTCCTTAACAACTCCTTTCCCTGCAGTGTCCTCAACTGCCTTTATGCCTGCTCCTATAGGCATATGCACAAACTCCTTCTTTCCCACTAAAATGATTTTGGCTGCCTCCTGTGCTGCAGCATCTTCCTGCAATGGCATCAACATAATAGTCTTCCCATCTTTCTTGATGGTGTAGGTATTAGCATACCCATCATACAGTACCCTCCTATCAAATTGCCATGGTCTACCCAATAGTAGGTGACAACATTCCATGGGCAAAATGTCACACAAAACTCTATCATGATATGCTCCAATCTGAAAATCAACATATGCCTGTTCATATACAAAAAGTGATTGACTATCACTCACCCAAGATTCCTTGTAAGGGTGTTGGTGTGGAATCCTTTCCAAATTTAGTTTATTCACCATTTCCTGAGATACCATGTTGTCTGTTGAACCAGTATCAATGACAACCTTACATACTTTACCTTTGCTCTTGCATGTGGTCTTGAAAAGAGCTCTTCTTTGCATCATATCTTTTGATGTCTACAAACTAGTTTTCCTTAGCATCAATGCTTCTCCCTCCTCAGGATATCCATAATTGTCAGGAACTCTATCTTGATAAGTGTTTAAACTTTGCACACTTTGCTCTACTTTCTCTTCTTGCACAAGTTGTACTCTCTTGTCATTCGTTCTATCATCTCTGGATGATGAACCCTTGTTTTCTGGACATTTGAAAAATGGATGACCAAACTCACCACAGGTGTAACACTTTCCTGAAAATGTAGTAGAACCTCTACCACCTCCAAATCTGCCTCTATTACCTTTCCATCCACCTCTGAAATCAGACTGTCCCTATCCTTTACCAGTGTCTTCTTGACCCTCATTGGTTTGCCTTGTTGTAGGGGCTAATCCTCTTCCCCTCATATTGCTGCCTCTTCCTCTCATGGACTTATCTTGTCTCCTATTCATCTTTTCTTCAATCCTGATTGCCATTTGGTAACAATCCTCCACATTCTTAGGGTTGGCTAAAACTAACTCATCCTGTATGTTCAATCTTAAGCCAGCCAAGTACCTAGCTACCTTTTCTACCTCATTCTCATGATGACCAGATCTCATACTCAATTTATAAAACTCCTCAGTATATGCCTTCACATCCATTTCCTTCTGCCTTAAAAATTGCAGCTTCTTAAACATCTGAATTTCATAATCCTTGGGCAAGAATTTACCTTTGATCCTTGCTACCATTTTATCCCATGAAGTGATCTTTGACTTTCCTTGTTTCCTTCTCTCGGATTGTACATAATCCCACCATACCAAAGCATGACCTCCTAACGTGGTCTTTGCAATCTTTACCTTCTGATCCTCAGCAACATCTTCACATTCAAAGTGATTATCAAGTGCAGCAATCCAATCCAGTAAATCATCTTCATTCAAACTTCCATTATACTTGGAAACATCAACCTTTACCTTAGGTTTATCACTCTGTACTGCCTTTAACAGTTTTGCAAATCTCTGGTCTTCAGCATCCAGATCTTCAGCTACCTCTTCATACTCTTCAACAGCATCTTCATCTTCTTCTGATTCACTGTCGTCCACTTCCCTCTTTTTGTTCTTCTCCAAGGCTACAAGCCTGGCTTGAAGTGCTTCAGCAAGCTCCTTCATCTTCCTCATCTCTCTGGCATGTTTTTCCTTCATCTCCTGCAATTCCCTTGCAGTACCATTACCTTTCGGAGGCATTTTGTCAACCTCTCACTCCTCTACCTCTGTCTTTTCAGTGACAGAATCAACACACAATAGCCCAGACCTTTTGCTGAGCTCTGATACCACTATGATACAGAGGCATCCACACTAAAACCTTGACATACAGCATGTATGTCTACAACCCATCATCATCATCATATTTTCTGTTAACATTGTCAGCATCATCATATTTTCTCTTGCCGACCGATATCCTCCTGCAAACAAACCTTCGACCTTTCGCCTGTCAGCAGCATCATCATATCCGGCTATCGGCAGCATCATCATATTCGGCAAGCGCAATCATCCTCCTGACGATCACTGTTCATCTTACCACCAAACGCTTTTTGCAGCATCATGATGTTCGACATCATCTTCATCAGCAGGATATAAAATATCCGGTTCCTCCCATATATCCTAATGACGACACTCTCATGCACCTTTCCTTTAGACGCTTACGTCACCCTGATCTCCGACCTACTTAAACAAGCAGCATCAGGATATGACTTATCTGGTCATATTGAAACATCCTGATGATGATACTCAACTTTATACTGATGACGAATATTCTGCCGAATATCCTCCTTCCGATCCACTTAACTTCTCAATGCCTTATGCCGATACCAAAACACTTATGGTCAGCAGGATAAACCTTTATCGGGTGATATTTCGGAATGTCCTGATGACGATTATCCTAATGACGATGACGTCATATGCAGTTCCTTCAATATCCTGCTGTCGACCAAACTTAACATTATCGGCCCGCGATGATTTTATCAACCCGATCGACTAACTTATGCCGATATACTCTTCCTCGGAAACACCTTGTGATGATCACCCCGAAATGCATTCACCTTATGCAAACAACTGTATCATGCTCACCTCCATCTACTCGGATGACGCCCGAAGTAACTATAGGATATACACAGAAATATCCTAATGATGCCGTTGTGACGAATTTCTAACCTTAGCGAATTTCGATCCGCCGAACCTCCTGAGGTGACCCGATCTGCTTCCTGGACAACTTTCCAGACTCGAACTACCAGCACGACCTAGCACATGCCCATGCTAGGGTTCTCAGCACATCTCGACTGCGATCTTGCAAACATACATGTGAACAAATAGAAAATGCAAACTAAATCCTAAACTATTGTACATAGCCATTCCACCGATTCGACGAATCAACCGGTGGAATGGATCAGCGAATCCATGCAACCACCAGAACAGCAACTCGATTACACAATGGAATTCAAAACAGAGAATGGACACAACCAGGATCTCTTTATTGATTTCAAAAGATGCAAGTACAATACTCAGTCTCTCTCTCTGTCTCACTCTCTGCAACCTAGCTCCTCAATCTGTATCTCTATCTCAATCTGTCCTAAGACCAACCGATCCTACTGCATAAATAGGAACTGCTTGCGAGTACTACCACTCGATTCCCAGCGGCTGGGAGCTTCCAAGCGGCTGGGAGGATCCAACTGAACTAACAAACTATACAGCTGTCATCAGCTGTCATAACAAACTACCTAAAAATAGAAAAGCACGATCAACTTGGACCTTATTACATGCATTGGTCTTATAAGACCTTCTTGGAAACATTAACAAGACCTATAACAAACTAACTGCCTCATGGAGGCCAGCTGTCAGGTAGGTGCTCCTGCACCAATTCTAGTGAGTGGTAAATCCATTATGTAGAAGGTCTTCATGATTAGTTTATGAGTGGTGTTCCCTTAGCATTATGTGTTATCTTTAAATAAGGATAATACATCAAGGATGTTGGTCATATAGTTGGGTAATGACATATCTTGCTCACACTATGGTATTGTGACAGGCATACTGAATGAGTTACTTTTAGCTTGATCATGTTAGGTAGTGTCAATAAGTGGAAAAGGATCATCAGGCTATATGAGATAGTGGCATAGGGCACTAGATGTTTAGGATTGACAAGGTTTATTCACCACAAAGTGTGGAGCAAAGAGTCAGGCATTAGGATGATGTGTATAAGTGTTAACATAGGTTGATTAGTACTAGGAGCTTAGAGGACTATGTTACATAGTGGAAAGGTTATGTGGTTGACCACATTTGTAGATGTTCCAAATCTTTTAGATTTACCCCTTTTAGATCAAGGGCAGTTTGCTAGATTTTGTGGTCATTATCGATCCAAAGGTCAGTTTAGTGTTTTTATGTTTGTAATGTTAGTGGTGTTGTTTATGTTCCCCTTTGGATCAATGGTGGATTTGTTAGTTTTTATGTGATCTAAAGCTATGTTAGTTTGTCCTGTCAGAACATAGGTTAAATATAACCTATTATTCTATATTGTTTATATTAAATTAGTAAAAGTATTTTTATGTTTTATGTTAGTGGGTAGTAAGTAGTTGGTTGTACAAGAGGTTGAGATGTAATGGCTTATAATAAGGCCTTTCTAATCAATGTAATCTCTCTAGGAAAGTTTTCATTAATAATATTTTAGCATGTGTATTTGTACAACTCATGTGCATCTGATTCCAAAAAGAATGACTTATATATTCTTGACTACACTACAGACTTCTTTGGGTACCTCACTAAACTTTATCCTTGCCTACCATCTAGAAATGGATGGGAAAATGGAGAGTAAACCAAGTGTGGAAGGACTTTTGTGCATGTGTAATGCATGGATCATAAATACAAGTGGGATCATTACATACCCTTAGTGAAATCCATATACAACAATTCATATATTTCTTCCATAGGCATGGATCCTTTTGAGGCCTTAGATGGTAGGAAAATCAAGACTCCCCTTAGCTAGTATAAACTAGAATATCAACTTGAAATCAATCCTCAAATGTTAAAAGATATAGAAGAGAAAATTAAGATGATAAGACAAAGGTTGATAGAAGTCCCAGAAATGACTAAAATTTATGGTAACATGGGATCACCACTTAGGGGAATTGAAGTTAGAGACAAAATATTTCTCTGATTTAAACCACACAAAAGTTCTAGCACAATTGGCTCCTATATGTGTGGGACCCTCAAGGTCTTACAGAAAATTAACCCCATGGCCTATAAGCTTTCTTTAACACATATACTAGATTGAATCCATAATGTGTTCCATGTGTCACTTCTAAAGTGTTATTTAGTAAATTTGACTCGTGTTGAATTACAATTCATTGTAGATGTGAGATCTAGGCATTATAATATGGAACCATTGAGATTTCTTGAGCTTTGATGAGTGTAACTCAAGAACCACAACCTCAAACAATGAAAGGTTCAATGGGATCAATACTATGAAGCAAGTACAACTTGGAAGATGCCCAAGAAATGAGGTACTTATTTTATTACTTATTTCAAAAACATTCACTTTAAGCCAAAGATCTTATAAGGGGGGAAGGATGTAGTACGTTGAACAATTATTTATTTAATAATTTGCATAATTATGATATTGTGTTATGATTAGGACATTTAAGAAATTTTAGATTATATGTATTTAACAATGATGAGAACAATATGCATAAAAATTATTTTTTTTGTTATTAGTCTCTTAATTTAGTTTTTGATTAATCTTATTTGTATTACATCTTGGTTGACTCGGAATGATTTAATTCTAATTATGAATAATGGTTATTATTGGAATTTAATTATAAGTGATTTTAGGAATTATTATGATGTAATAACCATGTCTCATGTTTAAGTTGTGATGTGAGGTACCACATCTCTGACTGGAGAGAGAACATCATGGAGGAGGGTATTGTCATGCCAGAGCAATGCATAGGGTAGAAAATAAAGTAAGCATTGTTTTTTGGTCATCATGGTAGGTTTCATCTCTTATGGCCATTAGTCATTAATTCATTCTTATCATTTTTGGAGTTGAGCCCACTATTTGTAGTTGTTGGTAATTATTTTGTTTGTTAAAGTGATAGAGTTGGTAGAAATGTTCTTTTGTCATTTGTGTTACACTCTTGCATAAATTTTGTTTGATGCAATCTTAGTCATTATACTATTCACTACACATGGGAAGTATAAGTATATTCCTAAACTACTTGTACATATATTTTAACCTTACTTTACAAAGGATGTGACTCGTGGCATGACCATGAGGGGGACATTCTATCTTGGGCTAGCATTAAGTGATTAAATATTTGGAATATTTTGGGTTGATTTGAATTCAAATCCTATTGGCATAAACTATGATATGGTTTAAGTGTGGTATTTGAAGGAATATAATACACTTATTTTCTTTCCTATTTAGAGAATAGTGATAAACCCCAAAGAATAAGATCGATGGATTTTGGTATTCAATGTGGAGTTGGAGGTGTGGTCTACATCCCACCATACTATGGCTACTATGGTGTGGTGCTGGCCACACTCATCCACTTCTAGCCTTCTATGTCAACCACCCCTAAACACTATCTACTCTCTTGTTAGATCCTTGGACAAGGGAAAAACCATAATGAGATCCCAAAACATTTGGGTAGTGGTGTTTATGCCCTTCGAAGATGCCATTAGGGGTAGCAATGAAATAAGGAGCATTGGCATTTATTCATGGGTTTTGGTGTATAGTAAGTGGTTGAGAAGAGCAAGGATATACATGTAAAGCCTTTTCAAAGAGACTATAGTTATATTGATGGTATCATCAAACATGTCACATTGTTCATTTGGAGACAATACATAGTATGGGCATTATATTTTAGCATTTTTGGTATACCATAACATACGATGGATAGTGGTATCATATTAGAGTACCATGTTGATTAATTAATCCTAAATCATGATATTATGAAGTCGTGCCTTGTGGACTTCTATATGGGATAGTTGTAACTGTTATAATTTGATTTAGCATACATGAAAATAGAAATTAGTCACCCAACAACTAGGGTTTGGTTAAATCCATCATTGTTGATAATAATTATTGTGCATAAATATAGAAATAAATTCAATAACATTGGAATTATATGAAATCTATTGGGAGAAGGTGTGTTGTACACCTTGCATGATGCTTATAATGTAAAATGTAATATTTAATTATGGTGCACCTAGGGAATCTAGGGATGTGTGCATCACATGGGTTAGACATTCTTGGGGCCACTTGCATATTGTATGTAACATTGGGATAAATATTTAATGTGGGTTGCACATTTGAAAAATATCTAATATTGGGAAAACTTAGTACCAATTGAGAAACTTAGTACTAAAATGTAAATGAGGGGGCATGGTTTTGTAAGCTCATGGTTTAGAGGTGCATGGTTTATGTAATACCACTTGGTGGCTTTGTGCAAGATTATCTTTATAAAAGAAAGCACATGAGTATTTGTTGAGGTTTGCTTGCATATTGGTTTGTTGGCTAAGGTTGGATTGAGCATCTCTTGTAGGTTGCATATGTGAGGAATCGTGGATTAGGATGTGTGGTTACTTGATTCTTATTTGTTTGTTCACATGGAGGAATGCAACTAGGGAGCTTGATGTTTTATAAGACTTACATGGAGACTCTATAAGTGTATTGTAATCTTGTTCATGGAGATAATACATTGAGTTTTGTGGGTGCTTTTGGAGGTTGGGTTTTTTGCTTGAGAGGGTTTTCCTAGGGTACATTTGGTGTTATCTTGATGGTATGTATATTCTTTTGCATTGTGGATTCTAAATAATTTTTTGCATATTTTCTCTCTTAGGGTTATGTGTAAATAGTTTATTATGGCTACAAATTTCCTTTCATTTGGCATCAAATCCTAGTTGCCAATTATGGGAGGAGATCTCCCTAGTATTTGTAACCCTTGGTAGGAGTGGAATCTTGTACAAAATTGAATCCATGGTCTTGTAGGAAAGAATGAAGGCATTTTTAAAGTTACAAGTGTGTTTACAAACTTGAGTTTTTGCAAATTTGGGGTTTGATAAAGATTTGGCAAGTGGGTTTTTTGTTTGGGCTCTTTTTGTGAGGCTTTTAGAGGTAATCTTTTGTTGGAGACCTCCTAGACAAAAATAAACTGCATCATTGAGTGCAAAAGACCCAAAAACCTATATTTTGGTATAAAACACGACTATGTTTATAGAAAAAAAATTAGACCATTTTTTAGGGCATGGTGGAATCTTTGACTGTTGAAATTTTTCATATAGTCTATCTGGCCATACACATAGTAGTTATCATTGGTAGAGAATCTT